>OX438534.1:220000-2620000 GCA_949316355.1 Bruchidius siliquastri | reverse complement strand
ACTACAACTAAGAAATAGTAGATTATCTAACTTGAAACTTTATTTTTTTCCAGGCGGATGTTTCCTACGGTGCGAGTCTCCTTCACAGGCATTAGATCAGATCAGCGGTACGCCGTCCTCTTAGATATAGTACCGGTGGATAACAAGAGATACCGATACGCGTACCATCGGTCTTCGTGGCTCGTGGCCGGAAAAGCAGACCCTCCAGCTCCCTGTAGGGTCTGTGCCCATCCGGACTCACCCTTCACGGGAGAACAACTGAGAAAGCAAGTTGTATCCTTCGAGAAAGTTAAGCTGACAAACAACGAGATGGACAAACATGGACATGTAAGTATATACCATGACCTGGTGGAGAGACTGGAACGAGATTTATATTTTGTTGCTATTTTTTCTGGGTTCCATTTTAAGCGATTATATTCACCCTCACACCTTCCGCTGTAAACAATCAGTGAATCAAAACTGAAGAATAGTGAATAATCAATTTAAGATCATATAAGATAACGTCTATAGCAGATCACATATATGTATATCTATTAGAGAGTAAACACTTAGATTGTTGGCATGTTTTTTTAGTTCTTTAAACAAGTATATAATCACAAAAAATAATGTCACTGACTTCGGCTGACCCGATAGTTGGTTTGTCATATACCTTGTCCCTTCTATAACTTAGAAAATATGTCATCATGAGTAGGCTGCCATTGGGCGAGGACAGAAAACTCCTCAACTTCAAACAATAAATAAAATAGTAGTAGGGCAGTGATTTGATGAAAGGAGAATAAAATAAAAATAGTTGGAACAATTTTTAATAACATTTTTCAGTCGTTTGGTCACGGTGAATGCGTCAAATTCTGGGAGCATAATAGTTTGGACGAAAGGGGTTCGAATGGTTTGGAAACATAATAAATATTTGTGTTGTTGAATCTCCTCCACATGTATTCAGTGTGTTCCTCATAATATAATGATGTTTTATTATTTTCAGTTAGTGTTGAATTCGATGCACAAATACCAACCAAGGATACACTTAGTGAAAAGAAATGAAGGTGCTTCTGGAAACATCGTAGACTTAGAAAATGAAGAGTACAAGACCTTTATCTTTCCTGAAACTATCTTCACCGCTGTCACTGCTTATCAAAACCAGTTGGTGAGTAATTTACCACGAACTTTTTTTCAAATATGATTTAATATATAAGATACTGCAACACACTAGTAATAGTTTAGTGAACGAAATGTGTACAACAAAAAATAATATTTTTTACACTTACAACTAGTGCCTTCTAATGAGCTAATGACTTTTATAGGAAGAAACATGGTCAAGCTGATTATTTAAGACCATGTAACAGTAAAATCGATACATATACATACATACGTATATACCAAACTCCATTTTTCAGTGTCTTTCAAGTATTGGTACACTTAGACGTGCTTGAACATATTTTAAGCTTTATACATTTTTCTAAGCTTTGTGAACTCGTAATTGCAGTGACTACTAAGCTCGATGAAATTTTTGTTTAGATATGTTGTAGGTTAACAACTTTATTTTAACATATATTGCGTTCCTAATGGGCTGAATAAGTAAATAGGCACTTACCAATTTTATATCGAAACCATACCGTGAATTAATTGAGAAACAACAAAAATAGGTCTGATTTTTTGTTCATACACTTCGCGTAAAGTAGTAGAAGAAATATAAATGCGTATGGAAAGTACTCAGTCATTTCACTTGACTTCATTTCAACGCACTTTTATTATTAGATTCATTTGTTTCTATGTATGTATGTATATACGTATGTTTGTAAGGGAATCATCGAGCACTATGTTCACCCACTTCAAAACGTCAGATTAATTAAAAATTTTGCACACTTATTAAGGACCGATGACAATACAATAGTTTAATAAGTCTGTCTATTATTTATTTTTATAAAGCAAGACGTTTAGAAGTGATAATACTAACTAACATTATACAAATAATTTTTTACCATTTTTTGAACCTATACGTTTAAAAAGTGATAATACGAATGGCATTTAATATTTCTTCTTACACACACCTTTATCAGTTTGACTTGTGTCTATAGATACAGAATCGTTGAAATATAATGAAAGTACACTCTTCACAACAACAGAACAATTCTAATTTTAGCAGCCATACGAACTGCGCCTCCAAATTTCAAAGTACAAGGATACATCCATCAATGAATAAATTATAGCACAAAAAACAACAAAATACCTTCCATAGTAGATAGAACTAAATAGTTTTTTTTTTGTTTTAGGGGGGCATAATGCCTTCATATTAAAACTGATCAAACTGATCAACCATTAATTTTCCTTTGAATTCTTACAAACTAATACTTATCACTAAAGTAAATCCATCGATGTCCTTTAGATTACGTTAACACTATAACTACAAATTCGTACACATGCTCTGCTCTATGCACCAAAGCACTACACTAATTCGTATGGCTTGGTTCTCTTCAATCGTCGGACAGCGTTGTGGTTGTCCAGCAGCTGAAGAGCTTCTGCGTTTGGGTGGTGATGGACCCTTTCTTCATGCCTGGCCGCCATTCTCTTGATCTCGTCGACTACCAGAGGTATATTCAAATCGCGATGAATATCCTTATTACGAATGTACCAAGGGGCATTAACAATAGCTCTTAAAACTTTATTTTGGAATCTTTGTATAATCTTGATGTTAGAATCTTTCGAACAACCCCACAGTTGACAACCATAGAGCCAAACAGGTTTGAGAATCTGATTATAGATCATGATTTTGTTATAGAGGGACAGTTTTGAGGATCTTCTCAATAACCAGTAGTATTGTTTGTAGCGAAGATTGAGTTCTTCCCGCTTTTTTTGATGTGATGTTTCCATTTCAGTCTTGTGTCAAGGGTCATACCTAGGTACTTAGCGTTAGCTTCTCGTGGTACGGTGGTCCCATTAACGCTTATTGGAGGGGGATTTATCTGTCTTCGGTTAGAGAAGCAGACATGCATCGATTTTAATTCATTTAGTTTGATTTTCCATTTTTGTGACCAAGTCACCAATTCGTTGGCAGCTGTCTGAACTTTGTTAGTAGACAAAGCAAGATTTCTGTCAGTTGCAATCAAAGCTGTGTCGTCTGCAAACGTTGCAACCGTTACGTCCCTCATCGTTGGAATATCACAAATATACTCGTACAATGTAAATAATATTGGGCCCAGGACACTTCCTTGAGGTACTCCAGCTTTGATATCCATAAGGTCAGAATACTCATTTTCTTGCTTGACTCTGAAAGTTCTATCAGAAATATATGACCTGATAACTTCTACATATTGGTTAGGAAGGAGTATTTTTAATTTGTTGATGATGTTGAACTAAATAGTGAAAAATAAATTATACTTCAAAGCCACTGGAAAATACGGTGGCATTGTTAATCGAACTAAAAAGTAAAAAATAATTATTAATGTTAGAATGAAATGATTATCGAGAAAATTAATGTTATTATGATAAAAGCGTGGGGTGATCGATATCAATTTTTATAATTTTTTAATAGTTCTATTTGAAAATGCATGATTAGTGTAAAAAATTAATATAAAGCACACCATGCTTTCATAATATTAACATTAGTTTTCTCGCTATTCATTTTATTCTAATATTAATAATTGTTTTTTACTTTTTCGTTCGAGTAACTGTAAAAGCAAGTTTTTTTGAATTATTGTTGCTGGAAATTAGTGAAAAAGGTACCGAGCACATTTTCGAGGCATCACGTTTATCTGCCTGAACCGCTTAGCCCCCGGCACATCGGTGACATTTGAGGAATACATCCTGGCGATGAGTAATCGCTGACAATTCGTATATCGATGATACGAGGGCACGTATGAGCGCTAATTTATTATCGGACGCATCATTTTTAGCCGTTATCTGTTTGTCCGATAGCTGACCGCGTGAAATATACTCGTTAGAGTTACACCGTACCCCCTGAATGATGACCGTATAAATCTGACACGCACCCTGCTTTATGTCCTGCCTATTTGATTTCATATACCACGCGGATTATCCGCTACAGATGGATAACCACCTAACGTCACTATTTAGGTGATTTCAGAAGAGATATCCCAAACAGCATCCAAGTCACTGCAATAGCTGAGCTTTTATTGAATAATTTCTTTCAATTCTGAATGTGAGACTCCAGTTGTAATTGAACGATCGATGCGGTACTGATATCATATTTTTATGTCGTCTATTACCGAAGTAGAAATTTGTTGCAAGAGTTTTTGAACGATTCTCCCCCCTTCTATCTTAAAAAAACCTCTATGCCATGTAAATGAACCAAGTGGAACAAAAGATCAAAATAATCTTCTCTTCCAGTGCTTAACTGCACTTTCACAATGAGTGGCAACATAGTGACTTTTCATCGGGTTGTCTTGTGAGTATGAATCGGAAGTATTGGTCCACAAATCAAAAATTGGTTCTTGCAATAAGTATATATCTTATGAAAAACATAAATTTTCAAAAGTAACGGTCACACAATTCATAAAAGGTATTTATCCGAAATTTATCTGTTATTTCCCATATTTTTGTAGTGCTGTAAATAAAATAGCGTCAAGTAGGTAACTCAATGGTACCAGTTGAGAAAGGACTATTTGAATTGGATTTAGAACTGATATTTACTGAAACTGAATTCAATGAAATATTGAAAGCTTTTAATAATTTATAATTTCAATAAATAATATAGGTAAACCCATTAGAAAGCTGAAACCATCGTCGTCAAAATGTCCTTAAGATATTTCATAAGGTTTTCTCGGGGTTTTCCCTAAACACCACTGCAAATGCAGTCTTCAAAAAAATATTTTTCCTATGACAAACAAAAAAAGAAATAATTTAATAGAATAATGGCTAGACAGGAGAAAAGGTTTGCTAAATTTAAAAGCTCTAGTTTTGTATCCATGATAGGATCTAACATCAAGATTATACAACGATTATAAAATAAAGTTTTAAGAGCTATTGTTAATACCCCTTAGTACATTCGTAATTAGGATATTCATCGCGATTTAAATATACCTTTGGTAGTCAACGAGATCAAGAGAATGGCGGCCAGGCATGAAGAAAGGCTCCTTCACCACCCAAACGCAGAAGCTTTTCAGCTGCTGGACAACCACAATGCTGTCCGACGATTGAAGAGAACCAAGCCATACGAATTAGTGTAGTGCTTTGGTGCATAGAGTAGAGCATGTGTACGAATTCGTAGATAATCATATTCAGTTTAGAAATATTTATCAAAAACGTATGATATATCCGTGCCTACCAACCTTATGAAGCTACAAGTCAATCATAGAGCCTGCATAAATTCTGGTTATGGTGGACTCACCAGACGATGACGTACATTCCAGCTCATACGCAGTCTTCCATCACGTTTGGCTAATATCCAATTCTATCCAACAGAATATTGATGGAAAAAAATAACACCCGCTTTGTTCATTGTCATGATAAATTTGTCACGTATTGTCA
This sequence comes from Bruchidius siliquastri, assembly GCA_949316355.1. Classification (NCBI taxonomy): domain Eukaryota; kingdom Metazoa; phylum Arthropoda; class Insecta; order Coleoptera; family Chrysomelidae; genus Bruchidius; species Bruchidius siliquastri. The sequence continues at coordinate 2,614,519 of OX438534.1, read as the reverse complement.
AAATGTGATCGGTTGACCCACTTACCAACACATCGTTAGAAGCAACACTTGCTTACTTCGGGCAGTCTGCAGATCACCATCCAAGATATTGTCAGAAAAAATGAAGTACCCACGCTGCATGGATCGCCCAAAAATTTCCGTATCTACTTGTGCAAAATTTAAATGGAAGTGATAGTGGAAATGGAGCTAGAAATTGTACAGACGAGACCCTGGGGGTGGAATTTGTTGAACTTCTACGTTACTTTCCACGGGTTCTTCGGACATAGAGGACACCACACATTACCAGCTTGGCCTCCACTAATTTAACTTATGTCAAATAATAAAGCTTATCCAAGCTAAATGGCGAGTATTTATATTATTGTTAAGAAAAACGTAAGTAATATTCGGTATACACAAACATTTCGCACGTGTATTATTAAAACTATAAAATGTTTCGTTGTTTTAAAAAGACAGCCGATGCAACCTGCAGATCATCAAAGTTTGTTTAATGAAAATGTGTATTTTGAACCATTGGCTAGCTTTTATTTTAAGCTTGCACGTCATACTATGGCTTTATAGTGATGAAGGCATGTATTCTTAATTATCAAATCAGTTTAAGATGTCACTTATGATGATGAGTAAACCAAATCATCGAATTTGCTTCTCCACAAAAAGGTTACAACCTTATACGGAGAAGTGTACAGTGTGTACTTCAACGAGTCAAATGCTTTATCAAACATGATGTCAAATCCACAGAAGGTCAATGACTCACTTCAAAATACCCCGAAACACATTTAAAGGAAACAGCATGTATCTGGGAAACTAAATCTTAAAAAGCATAAGCTTATGTGTACTTTCCACCCACTGAAGTTTCGAGAGGTAAATTTGGAATCGCTGTATAGTTAGGGTTTTCTAGTTGAGGAGAAACCTAGGTAGCCTTTGTAAACCCTCAATCTGACTTCCCGACGCGTTACAGGAAGAGAGGGAATTTTATTTGTTAAACTTTATGTTACAAACAATTCTTTATCTGAATGATGAATGAGTTTCTACAATCTACATGGCCCATAGCAGTGTTTCGGCAGCATCCTCACTCCGAGCTCTTCAAGGATGTAGGCCAAACACTTCTCAATATACACAGTTTTATCGGTTACATCGGTAGGACCATGAGGTCAGCTTAATGAACCACACTATATCTCACAAATCCCTTTTTTGGCGTTGTCGGGGGTCAAACTAAAGGTGTTTAACTGCACTCCAAAACCAAACATTTCCAACGATAATCTAGCCTATGTCATCATCATCATTTGTCTTTTAACATTTTTTTATCTTCGTCGTCTAGGCTGTAGGTCAAGTTGACAAATTAGTCTCAAATAAAACAGAACATAACAGACATATTTCATGCAAATCCGAATAAATCCGTAAAATTCACTTAATATATGGACTACTATTTATATAAGTTCTTCTCAAAGACCCCATGAAATGGGAAAATCCTATATGTTAGAACACTGGCTTACAATAATCTCTGTGAAAGCGAATATCGCCTACAAATATTTTTTTACCATAAGGAAAATGCGGAGATGTGAAAAGAGAAGAGAATTTTAGACTGACAACTGGAATATATGTTTACTGTAGGCTTTCTTTCTCTCAAAACCAGCACTACATCCTCGCAAATTCTGGAAAGCTGAAGCTGTGTAAAATATACTTATCTACGCAGTGGTGGGCCAACATCTTTTTGTTTGAACAATTCAAGCTTTTATTGGTTTTTTTAATAGAATATCTGATATTCACGTTGTCTTACGGGTACCAGAACTAAATCTCTCATTTAGGTATTAGTTCATACAGAGTATAAATATGGAAGTTTGGCTTCTAGGGAAGACTCGTCACTGCGTAAAATTGAAGATACGCAGGAGTTGAAAAAACATCATAAAATTTTTCAGTGGGTATGGACTCCGGCCGATACCGCACCGCACCAGTTGAATGTCTTTTAGGTACTGCCTCATTCACGCCATCCTTCCCTCTGAATCGTCTCACTCTAACCGTGCACCGAATACGCCGCTGAAAGCAGTGGTCCCCTCCGGTCGTCCAACAATTATTCGGGTAGATTGAAAAAATATACTTTTGTCTGAATAAATTTTGAATTGAAAAATGAAATGAATGGTTTGATTATAAAAAATTCGCTACTTTTATTATTCTGTATTTATTTTGTATTGGATTAAGGGTAATCTACCATGATCACAGCACTTAGGACCCATTGGGTCCCTTGTACGTCCTCTACAGGAGTTGCTCGAAACTGGGTGTTCAGCCTCCTTGAACTATGGAAGAATATCATGACACGACCAAGAGGAGCATACCTTACACTGGACATAGAGAACTAGTGCTCGCCCAGATTGGATTTTCGGATTGAGAGAACAGCTGGGCAATCACACAGCAGATGCTTAATTGTCTCATCTTCCTGTTCCTGCACAGCGGTGTTTCACTCAACCTCATGCTGAAGAGGTTTTTCTTTACATATCACTGTGCTGTTGCAATGCCAGTAGTGAAGGAAAGTTGTTGTCTCGTGGACAGATAGCATTTCGCTATTTCTTCTGAGGAATTATCCAGCAAGTATACAGCCAGAAGTGCCACCCCAGATATTTTTCTCAACTGAATGCGTAATGTCATTTCCAGTAAAGCTTTCATAGCACTGACGGGTAGAATACAGTGTCGTTCTACACATTTTTGGAAAGTGAGTGAGTGTCCTTTTATCCAACCAACTGTTATGCTGTTGCTAGTTGATACTGTAACGTTGCTAATCACTCATTTATTTCCACTGGTAATACATCAACTTATACATCATTTACATCCTCGATTTCTAGTTTTTAGCTATTTGACGTCTGAAGACTGACTGGTTGCTGTCACTGCTCGATACTCCAATGTATACAAAAAATGCCCATCTCGAATGTTCCATAACCAATCTCTAACAAACTGACACATTCGAGATTTCTGTTGACAACTGCAAACATGTTCTGGAAGATTTGCATATAGGGTGATCTTTTCTTGGCTGCTACCGCTGATCTCGTTGCAATACATTCACAAACTGCGATATGGGATATATTTCTGGGGAATGAGTACATTGGTTCAGGATGTCTTTGTGTCTTAGAAAAGGTCTCTTAGGTCTATGATGGCCCTTTCCAAGATAGAAATTTGTAGGACACTATTCCGTAAATTCAATATTTAGTGTTCCTGCTCTACTAATATTTGAAATGTGCTTCTACGTTTTAAAAAATAAAGATGAGTTCAGTACTGTATGCGATGTCCATATGAAAAATACCAGGCAAAGTGAAGATATGTATGTCTCGTACAAAAAATATGTCCTAGAATATGATACTGCGGACTGTTTAGGTTTAAGACTGTTTAACAAGTTACCATGCAGCATAAGGGACTGTTGTAATCAAAATTAATTTAAATCACGTCTGAAAAAGATGCTTGTACAACAGTGTGTCTACTTCGTAGACGAATATTTTGTAAATTAACGCCTTGACAAATATTTATTTCTATATTTTTAATTTTTCAATGTTATTTTCACCATACCAATACAATATTACTTCGTCTTCTGGAAAATAAATATCATTATTATTATCATTATAAATGTCTGGTGGTGGCAGTCCAGTGCTGATCTCGTTGTCGGTGTGTGACACTCGAGAGTCAGTAAGGGCAGATTCAAATATTCTTATCCATAATGTTCCTATGTTATGGTTATGTCATTATAGTCGAATAACCCCCGATTTTTTTGTCGTACCGTCAATGAACCGTATGAAAATCCAGCTGTACATTTCTCGCCGTACACCCAGAAGGGGCTCATAAATCTGTGGACCGGTGGCAACTGGCAGACCGTTTAATCATAGCAGAATGCTCGCCTCTGCGGACGCGACAATATTTATACTTTACAGTCGCTGTCGCACCATCAACCGCTTTCATTCCGCGCCAGCCTACCGAATTGCGATCTCTCAATTAGCAACGCAACACCTCTAAGCTGCCGATGCTGGACGGCTGCCAAGGAGACGCGTAACAAGTTTTAATCACGGCCACCCTGAAGATAAAAATTGACAGTGATAAAGTAACATTCAAAGTTCCAGAGTTGTAGGTGCAGTTTTTTACTTCTTAAAATAAAAACGCATAAGGCTTTAGTTCCCAATAAACGCAAAGCATTGCAGTTTGCAGCTAGACAACTGCATCTGCACCCCACCTATCACACAAAAGTTGGAGGCCGAAGCCTAAAAGAGGGAAGTATTATATGAATCCTGGAGATCGACACATGCTTACTACCCGGAACGAGTTATTATAGATACTATTCTTGATTTTACGTTGATATTATGGAGGGTGGAGGTCAAGGAAAACCGTCTCTGTGTATTCAAAAGTGTCCATTGGTAGTGGTTAAATTATGGTGGCGCTAGTGTAGCACTTGGGTAAATTTTTAAAGAACCGCCGAAAATACTAAAGTAATAAGTAAAAAAGGAAAGAATAACTAGTTTTTATATCAGTAAGCACTATACAGTCACAAAAGAAATATTAAGAATTCACGAAAATTAATTGCTTTCCACATCTCGCAGCTATTTGTTTAGGCTATATTTACGAAATTATTATGGACTGAGTAAATAGTTGAGGTTTTGTGTACTGTAGTTCTATCAACTACTCTAGTCACAAAAAGTATTTCAACTCAGCGCCCTCCACTGCGTCTACAACTACTGGATTCATTTTGTACACCTTTGCTACTCTACCGCTATTCTGGAGGGATTCAGAACTATTATTTACTGTTCACAGCTGGAAACTTTTTCAACAGACCCCCCATACCTCTACCCTCCATAGCCTTCTATTCGAGGCCGAAGCCTAAATGAAGGAAGTATTATGTCCTGGAGATCCAAATGTTTACTACCTCGATCGAGTTATTTATAGATACTGTCTTCGATTTCACGTTGACGTGTTCAATCATAAGGGTTCGTTTTCGTATGACAGCAGAAGTCATAGAATTTGGTGGCGTGACAGTGTAAATGTTTTCAAGTGTATGAAATGCAATTTAGTCATCTTAAATGATACCTCGTGTAGTGATTTAGGCATGTTTACATTTTGCTAGCGAATAAATAGCCGTTAAAACAAACGGCAACAAAGAAATCGCGTTGAAATTTATCTACGTGAGTGTATCAAATATTGGAATGAACTGGGAACACCTGGAAACTCTTACCACGCAGCTTCTGAAATGTTTTGCCTACTTGTGGAAAAATTTAAATATTATATTATATACCGACATAAAAAATTCACGATGACGCGAGATGCTTCATCAACAAAGCTTACGCTAGATATAAATTTAAGATACTTGATAACAGGTGGCCCATTCACTTCACTACAATACTTATTCAAAATGCCAATAGAATCGGTAAATATCAATAAAAATGTATATTGAAATATCTTGCGAATATGTTCAACATGTACATTTTTGCTGCGAGGCAACATTATTGTTTTCACGAGATTAGGTACGCAGTAGGAACACTAAACATTTGTCGCTCAAAATTATTCATAATTTAATATCGTGCCATTGAAATCGCAACACTAAATATAAGATGAAGTCATGACAACGCGACTTCCAGTATTCACATTTGTCATCAAATTGAATGTCATGACAATAAAAGTCGCGATTAACTGCCACATGAAACCTTAAGTTCGTTCCAATATAATATTTTTGACCATCGCGTCCATAGAACTCTTTTTATGTTGAAAGATCGAAAACCAGAAATTAAATTGAACAATTCTAATGAAACAGATGGATAAACTTCCTAGTCTTATTTGTGAAAAAGGAAGTAGAGGTTACATTTGTGCTGCAAAATTTGATACTGGGAGAGTTCAGTTTAAGTGATCAGAAATCCGTTTTCACCAGCTCTTATTTACCTTGCAATCTATGTATGTATGTATGTATGACCATGATTCTTCGGGAGAAATCTTGCAACTCAATTTTGAAGCAGGTATCTTCAACCAATTGAGCTGAAATTTTATATATACGTTTATTATGGATGACAATGCATGGTTAGCTGTGTGACGTCATTCTAAATCCAACATGGCGGAACACCCAAGATGGCGGACTAGTTATTTTAAATGCACTCCTACAATATGGCTATCAAATGAAAGGGCTTGCTGAGAATATCTCAAAAAATAAAGTGACGTCATTCCAAATCCAATATGGCGGATTTATAAAAATAAATTTATAAACGATATTGAAACAATGATGCGTTGAATGAGATGAACAGACTGAAAAATCTGTTGATTGTTGAAAAGTTTTGAAAGAAAAGTTCTTTTTAGCGCATTTAAATGAAAGTTTTTTTGTACTTTTAATTTATCTTCAACTGAAACTGAGAGAGGTAATAATCGCTAAAATCAATTATTATATGGTTCAATATCACTATCAAATGTGGATACTGCTGGAAGGTGCAATAAAAGGGAGCATATGTGAGAAAAAATTGTTATTGTAAGAAAGAAGCTGTCACAAAAAACAGTAAGCTGATAAGATTTATCCAATGTGTTACAACATCAGAATAGATCAGTGCATTTGGAAATTTAAGTGCACGGAGATCGTCGTTACCATAAAGTATGATTTGCCTCGTACATTTCTTGTATATTGTAAATGCTTTTACTTGTTGGAACTCTTCCATCATTCAGATGAAAAATTGTGTATCAGAATACAAAGTTTCACAAACAAAACTCTGTTTCTTTCAGTAACGCTTTACCATGATTCAAATTCTATAAATCGAAAGCAGTCATTGAATGAAAGAGATTTTTATTTGTGAATCTTTGTGTTCTAATAGACAATTTGTGGTGATCTCAATCGTCTTCAGATGAAAGGATCGACGTTTGTTTCGATGCCGATTTTATAAATTCTCTCGGTCGTCGCGCGAACGCGGGTGGGGGGTGAAATGCAGCGACGAGGAAAAAGCATAAAATCAGCATCGAGACAAAATTATTAAAAACATCCACATTATCCCCAAGTTTCAAAAAGCAGATATATGGTACCCACAGAGGACCGATAAGAAAAAAGCATCGCTCAGACCCATAATTCTCTGGTCATTGAAGCGAGCATATGTATCTCCGCTCTGCGTTGTCGGAGCAATCAGCAGTCGTAACTGTGTAAATATAGAATGGATTAAAGACACACACAGGAGTGAGAAAAAATCTTTTTGCGGGCTGGACTCGAATCTGTGTTTCCAGCATTCCTTGCTGACTTTGTAGGTGCTAACCAAACCGCTTTGATCAGATGATCCAAGGTGTGAGGAGTACTTTGGTTCGTCGATCATCTCTGTGAATTTTTTAGTCCAACAGCGCACCGATCTGGAAAACACGCCACTCAGACTAGTAATCCTGTAGTAATTGAAGCGAGCATATGTATCTCTCCTGTGCGTGGTCGCGTGGTGCTACTACGTGGGGAAATAACAAAAACTAGCCGAATTGGTTAGCATCTGTGAGAGATAAAAAACAATATAATCCCTTCTCAAGTCGTACTACTGATTGAAGGTTTTATTATGAGTATAAATGTTTTTGATTCACCTGAGAAGTGTCATAAATCATGATGTAGCTCAACTGCCCATTCGCATACCGCGAAAATCACACCACAGCTAATTGCTGCCCAGCATAATGTCATTCGCGTTCGCGACCACCCGTGGGCTGCATGCCGCGGGAGCTCCGAAATAGAAAGACAGCAGTCGATGAGGTGACGAATAGTAAATGCTCTCCACTGCGACACATTGGAGAGTCTCGCTAATTATAGAAGGAATGAATGTGTGTGAAAATAAACGACAACCGTCGTTTTTGCAGTTAAACGCTTTTGGTGTTTCACCTACCTGACAGACGTGACGGGTTGACATTTCAGAATGGAGCATGAATAGAGGGGAAGTCATTCACGCATTGCTCTCAATATGCGCATAATTATGTTGGATGGCTGTACTTACCTCTTTTCTTTGGCAGTTTGACGAATTATTGTCTTCCTGGATAATTGGTTGCTTTTCGTAACACTCCAACGTTTTGCCAACTACTGAAATATGTAGACAATGTAGATGTTTCGATAAGACTATTTCGGACTTCCACTGTTCGAGATTAATATAGTATCTCCAATCGCCTTCAGGTGACAAAGTTTTTATATTTTCCCCGCGGTCGCCGCGTTCCACCTGTCCGAGCTCTGACTGATACCGGCCGCGTCGTCAACTCAACTACCGGACGGATGTGCAAGCGCTGCTGAATCATATTGGTTTAAACCTACTGTATCGATGTTGGGCCGACATATTGGTTTGATTTACACGCTGGGTCTGCTATACACATAATCGTTACTAGCAATAAATTCCGTCTCCATGAAATCCTCCTTAGCGTCGATCTAGATAATTCTATGAGGCCCATGCATGACACGCTATAAACCTGCTATGAACATTGCTTAGTTCTATTATTTCGGGATAGTAATGAGAACACCACCTTCCACCTGTAAATGCTATTGTAATAGTTCAATAAAAACATTATTGTTATATTAAGATTTCATTAAAAAATTAATAATAAATTATATGAAAAGAGAGTAGTATTGGAAGACACAATGTTATCATATAGTGATGGACATAGTTGAGCTTATTATGTTTTTTTTAAGTATATTATGTTACAACAAGATTTGAAAGGAATTCGATAGCTTAAATATCATGTGTGGTTCAATATTTCGTCCATCTTGCGGCTGTACAATCACACACCGCTGCTACAAATTGTCAACAGTATTATTCAGCATTTCTTGTTGAATGCAACAATTTACATCATAATACAGTATTTTAATTCTTCTGGCATCGTCTGTTGTTTGCTGATGCTGGATTCAGGTTAGAAGATCTTAGAGGTCACGAATTCACAAAATGTTACTTCTTCGATCTTGAAAAACAACATGTAAGAATAATTTAACTAGTTGGTAAATATAAGAGGTGCTCGATCATGCATAAAAATCATGTTATCGTAAGTGCATATTTATATATCTATTCTGTATCTACTCAAATATGTCCAATGGTCAAAATTAGCTATGAAACCATATCGATATGGTTGCAACCAGCTTAAAGTATATCCCTAACCTTATGATGACCCCACGGGGTATGTACTTTGATGGAAAATTTTAAGTAAGACCAATGTAATTGTTCAGTGTCAGTGGATCATGAAGGCGGCCACAGAATAGGTTTCACAACGTATACATTCATTATTTTTTCTGGCTTACACTTTGCCCTGTATGTGGATCCCAATGACAAATGGCGTTCGTCCAATGCGGAGACATTCACATTAGTTTTCACAGCAGCACCGCGAATTCCTCGCTGGGCTCCCTCACAATCGCACACGCACTGACTCTCCGCATTTGCATCTTTTCACAGAGCTCTGTTCCGCTGATACATTCAATTTCATCGCTGATACAGTCAAAGTAGAAATATGCAGAATAAGTTGACACCTCTCTTATTTGCTAGAGAATTTCTTGGGTATCCTAGTGAAGGAGTCCATGTCCAGACAACATAGCCCTTCCGTGTAACGCACATTCCTCTTGATACCGTTCTGGAGAGCGTTGTTGAAAAATAATAATCGGCCATCATGGGGTTCCACCGTTTGGAATGGAATTTAGAATATCGTGCTCTTATTCTCAGACTCTTTCATTTCATCATCATCTTGAGAGAAAAATTAAATAGCTCTCAGTCAGGGCGAGGTACGCAGTTACAGACAGTCAGATTGGTGCAACAAGATGTCTCATATGCATATATGTACCTCCTCTATAAACTGTTTCGAGCTTTTAAGTCTATCTTATCTTATGTTGACGATACTGTACTTGTAGCCCAGTTGTGGTCTGATGATTTAGACTGTGACAGACTGTAGTATAATGTAGAGAAGGTACTGAAGTGGATAATCATTATTAGTTTTTGTCAACTATATGAGGCACTTCATGGAGACCTTGACATCCCGTACTAAAGGGATTTTATTACATTACAACAGGCGCTGGACTACACTGTCAAACAGGTTTGTAAACACACGAGGTTGCTACTTGCGCTGTGAACAATATAAGAACTTAGAACCAAAACTCAAACATTAGAATAAAACATGAATCAATATTGGATCCTATAAATCACAACAAAATTATTCGAATCACTTCAACAATGCCTAACCTTCTCCTGTCCTAAGAAGTCCTCTTCTACTCTTTGCTCTGACGTTTTCTTCATTTCTTCTCTCACCTCCTTTCGTTGACATTAGCTTTCGCAGACAAACCTGAAAACAGATACCATGACACAAGAGCTAAAGTCCCACATATCACTCTGACAGTCAATCTTGATGACATTATAATCGGTGTTTGTCATTTGACGTTTCCTCAGTACCTGCGAGTAGGTGAATAGCAACCGCATTCATCTAACCAAAACCATATTAGGGTTTATGATCAATAACTCCAATGGTCCTGGGTTATAGGAGTTGCATCTGCATCTCGATGTCAGTTGTGCTAATAAATTCAATTTGATTCCTGGGAGCGTGGCGCGAAAGCGAAGAATATTTATGGTAATTTCTTTTGGGAATTAGCCTCGTCGGCGTCCATCGGTGCGGATAATGCCTTGACGGACGCGCACGGAGCGCATGAGGAATCGACCTGTGCGGATGATGTGACGGGATCGAGGTGTCCTATGGGGATTGAATGCTAGAAGTAGAGGGCACCGTGTGGTGCATATGGATGTCTCCCATATATGATTCCCAAGACAATAATAGCTGTCGATTTTGTGTCGACATTGTGTAACTGACAACGATATTCGTAAGAAATGTCGGAAAACCAAAGCTCGGCGAAAACTAACAAGAAATGGAAGAGGAAGGGTTTGAAAACAGATATGACACCTTACAGGTATATAAAGGAAGCTGAACACTATGTGAGAAACACCAGAAGAAATTTTTTTGGAAGTACCACAGATTTTTTTTTTTTGTAAACACCAGCGAAGGTGATATGTCCATCAAAACTGATCCAGTTAGATCAACCATTGATTTGTCTCTGATAAAGCTTAAAACTAAAATACTTATGCTCTAGAGTTCATCCATTGATGTCCTTCAGTTTAGCTTATTTGTACAAATTACACTATTGATTCCACTTCTTTGTTTTGCACAATGCAGTACACCAGCTCGAATAGCTTAGTCCTTTTCAGTCTTCAGACGATATGTTCGTTGTCCAGCAGCTGTATCGCTTCCGTATTCACATGATGAAGTAGTCTAACTTCATGCTTATTGGCGTATCGTTTTATCCCATCTTTGACCATTGGGATTCCTAGGTCGCGATGAAGGTCCTTATTACGAACGTACCATGGAGCGTTCACCATGTTACGAAGCACTTTATTCTGGAAAGTCTGAATAATATTCACATTTGATACACAAGTGCAGCCATAAAGCCACACTGGTTTTAAAATCTGATTGTAGATCAGAATTTTATTATATAGTGACAACTTAGAATTCCTTCCAAGTAGCCAGTAATACTGTCTATACTTTACACTAAGTTCAAAGCGTTTTTTCTTGGTGTGCTCTTTCCATCGTAGCTTTGCATCAAGGTTCATTCCAAGATACTTAACGTTGTTCGCGTGCGGTACGGCGATATTATTTACCCTAACTACTGGGTGATCTGTGATTCTCTTGTTCGTAAAATTAACATAAACAGATTTGTGTTCATTAAGCTTGATTTTGAGTTTCTTTGTCCAGTTTTGAATAATGGTGCTTGCAACTGCAATTTATCGGTAGAATTCTCTGAGTTAGTACCAACTGCTGTGTCATCAGCAAATACAGCAGTAGTTACACCTGCAACTTCTGGTAAATCATTTGTGTATAACAGGTAAAGTACTGGTCCCAATACACTTCCTTGTGGCACACCCGCATATATTTCCTGCAGGTCAGAGTGATCATCTTCCTGTTTGACACGAAATAGTCTGTCTGTAATATATGACGATAGAATTTCAGCATACTGCAACATTCTCTTGAGCTTCTAAATTAAGCCTTCATGCCAAACCTTGTCAAAAGCCTGTGCAACGTCTAGAAAAATGGCCGAACACACAAGCTTCTCCTCCAAAGCTTTTTCAATTACATCTGTAACCCTATGAACTTGATCGATAGTGGAATGACTCTGATGAAAGCCAAATTGGAAATCTGGTATCAGCTTATTGTTCTCGATTAACGGTTGAGTCTTTTTAAGAGTAGCTTTTCAAACAGCTTTGAGATTATAGGAAGTATGGAAATCGGCCTATATGATTTTACTTCATTGACTGGCTTACCGGGTTTGGGTACCATAATAACTTCTGCTACCTTCCATATAGCTGGAACATGTCTGAGGTGGAATGCTGCATGGAAGTACCACAGATGGACAAAAAATTATTTTTTTTGAATTGGAAACATGTTAGAAGCATATCTGAAGTATAGCGAGTCCCGAGCTTCCAGCGATAATAGCTAGTTATGCTTGCAACATTTTTCAATGAACAAAACATGTCATAGATTATAAGCATTTTCCGGAGAATCGCTCTTTATTTCTTCATCCTTCTTTTATCGTTTGCAATTACCAAAGATAATTGGAAAAAGATATGTTATCGTAGATGGTAGATAGAAACAAAAGAAACCATTTTATGTTGGTCTACTTGGTTCTATTTTTCTATTTGTACGGGAACTTAGTGATTGAGCATACAAATCAGGTTTATATGAATTAAGAACTGAAATCCACATCTTTGTACAAAAGTTCATTCGAGCGGTAGTTATAAATAGAACAGGCATCCTCATCCATTTTGATATCGGATCGTTGGTGTGACACGTAATGCCCCCTCGTATAACACGGTGTTGCATTCCACGGTATCAGGATCAGCGGGTAGCTGTCACTCCCCACGAGTAGATAATTGGCCCACCACGGGAGTTCCCTTGCCTCATTCGCCTCGCCTAGCTCCGTCAACCGCCGATCAGTTAGTTGTTTGTTTTCTGAATCTCACGGTATAACGATTTGTACCAAGGAAAATTTCTATAGGGTTACGCAAATTAGAGTTAACATTTCGATTTCAAAATAATTTGACCCACTATAATCATACCCATTTAGAACTCACATTTAACTCTTGAGTATTTGCTACTTTTCGTGATACTCAGCAGCAGTTGAAATCAGTTCAAGAGCAATTAAACGCATTAAATGTTTGGCATATAAATATGCCTGATTTTCGGAGATTCTCGCCCTTCTGGAGAAGAAGACTAACGGATATAGATATAGATATAGATATAGATATAGATATAGATATAGATATAGATATAGATATAGATATAGATATAGATATAGATATAGATATAGATATAGATATAGATATAGATATAGATATAGATATAGATATAGATATAGATATAGATATAGATATAGATATAGATATAGATATAGATATAGATATAGATATAGATATAGATATAGATATAGATATAGATATAGATATAGATATAGATATAGATATAGATATAGATAGAACATCATCATAAAAATTATGCCTGCATGGACCTACCTGGAAACCTTTGCTCCCCGATCTCTGATTTTGGTGTATATAATAACAGATCTAAAGACTACTATTTCGATCGAGTCCAAATTCAAAATAAATCTTTCACAAAGCATAATGATTAAATTGTCTTCTAAACATAAATTGTCGATGTACAACTATATCGTCATTAGATGCGGATTACAATCACAACGAATTGTCTGAGAATAGATTATATATTTTATATCAAGCCTATCGGATGCTTGGTGCCACGCCTCCAACTTTCCAAGTGTTTAATCTTTGCATTGCATAGATCCACATCGAGTTCAACTTACAGTTCAGCAAGATGCTATTCAATTAGCTTCGTGGACGTATTCATCGGACATGAAATAATATGTCTCCATTTCCGATTATACTTGAGAAATGATCACACATTTCATCATACAAGGTGATATAGCTTCCTGATACATCACATCTCAATTGGAATTCCTCCATTTGCTTGTTGTATAGAAATAGATGAGATGTATAATAACCTTCTTCAGAATAGATGGGTAAGAACAAATTCACTAGTATTCAAGTATGCTTATACCTTCAGTGGTGTCTTAAATACGAAGATCATCTCATATGTGAGATTTTGGAGACCTTGTGAAAACTTTATCGGACGGTATCTACAATCACTCAGAGAACAATATATGGAAGTGTTGTGACGATGATTGTCAGATTAATTCAATCTGAACGTTTGTATTTCTATAATTATATTATATTCAGCAATTGTTGTATCTGAATAGACACAAACATGTTTAAGATGCTCAGGATTTTGAAGTATCGACTTAATAATTTATATCGTGTATTCTTTGCTGCATTTTACGATAACGTCATAATAAATCATCTGCATTATACTGCCTTGAATTATCGAATAATCGCCATAAATAACTTACTTCCAGGTGATATCTTACAAAGTTGATACCTACGTGAAACACATGCACATTTTATAGCTTTTTGATATATCGATATTCCAATAAAACCTACTGCTTAAATAGTGCAAGCTTTATGAATTATAAAAGCAAGTTTTGAAGAATTAAAGTCGCTTGACAATAGGTCTATTTTTTCTTCAGTATTGCGTATGCTATCAGTTACATAATTAATACCTGACAATTCTATAGCTATTGTTCGGAGTATTTATAGCTATGTAACTGAAACAGCTTGATTCCATTTATGAGTTTATAACATATACATATATACAACGAAATTTATCCAGCAGTAATACGTTACGGAACATTTTTATTCACGAGGAAAGTGGGTGGGAGGTAGCTGCGATCGCCAGAATGAAACAATTTGAGATAATCCGTTTTTTCTGTAGAGGCTTTTTTGTCACCGACCGACTTTTGACAGTGATAGATATGCTTTGGGCATGTAGTTGGCACTGCTGGATTATTTAAGAAGAAATTAAAATGATGAAATATGGTTTTTGGATTTTTCCGATGCCCCTGTAGATTTTTAATTTTTTTCTCAATTTTTTTAGCCTTGGTAAAAGAGTTCTGTCATGTCATCTACACACTTTTGACCTGTGTAGTCCTCTGTTTTTGTTATCCTCATCTTCACACATTTACCTTCAAAATAGAGAAATGAGAGAATAATTTCGAATAGCTGTGTACTAGGATCTGACTGACAAACATAGTAAGTTAAAATTTTAGCTATTTACATTTTTTACAACATGGATGGTACCTTATGCGGTAGTTAACTTTTTCCTAAAGGTGATTAATTTATCCCACTTCTGTTTTAGCAACTACTACTACATATTACGCAACTCTAGTTGAATTAAGATCACAAATCATTGCCAAAGTATCATTTAGCCTTTTGAAAAATTACGTCAAGTCGGTTGACTCTGTATTTTACGACCAGTGGTATCAGTTTATCGACAATTTTCACGTAGATAGATACATTCATACTCCCGCATAGCAAATGCTGAAAACTCTTAATTGAGAAAGGCTTACAATACGTCCACCTTTATACGTAAAGATGTGAATGTTTTGATATAAACGACTTATGCAATATACCGTAAATGTGCTAAAACCATCGTGGCCGTAGCTCGCAATTTACAACCGATAATTACCACATTGGTTGGAGTGCAGTTGCTGTTGTTCACATAATCATATTTTTCCGTCTCTCACGCGAAACTCTTCCTGTCCAACACCAATAAATCCAAGGCCTATCTCGATCGCCTCACGTCAAATAAACAGACGGTCAAACGTCTTTATTGCACAATCCCATCCATGGTTGCCATATTTCAAAGTCTTACTCCCGTATTCGACTGATCTATAGATGATCAAAATATTCAAACTTGGATGGATATTTGAATGTTATAATTATTGTTTCGAATTGATAATTAGAAAAGTTATAAAATAAATTGTTACTAGTGAGGATAAAAATATTCTTTCTAATTAAAACGCAGCGAGTGACATTTTTGTTTATCAAGTGCATGGCAAACCTGGGTAAAAAATAAGTAGGGTAATATTTGAGATTTGTTCAACTTTTGGGCAATATTTCTTTTATATTGAAAAACTTCCAATCTTTAAAGACAGAATCACACATATTCCTCAGAAACGCTATGTTCGATTTTTTTTCTGTGTACTGATGAAGATGGAATTCCACTACTGTAGCGATTCAACAGACCTTGTATCTACGATAATAAAGAAGGTAACGGAATTGATTTTGTACATCTTTTATAATTTTCGTCGCTGTTATGCCATAACGGCTGCACTTTTCCTCAGTATATTTAACTCCATTTTGATCTGAAAACAATTTGAAATCTTACGTTTGCCTATGGTGTTATTTCTAAAATCGGCAACGACGCATGGTATAGATGACTATCGATATGGCTTTTCGCTGAGAGAATGAACGTCGGTCTCGGGAATTATGCTGGCGAGAGTATAAATAAGAAGGGAAATAAGAAATAAATATTTATCGGTTGATTTATTGGGAGGGCCACCGCCACAGTACACCGCCAGCGCTATGTTCAGATATCGAGATATATCGGAGCGAATTAAGCCATATATTTTAAATAATTGTTGCTTCTTTGTCTCAGAAACGGTCGCGACCGCAGTCGTGGTCCCGGCGAGCCAAGATACGGTCTCCATCTCCATTCCGCTCAGTTCGATGTGCCAATGGCCTACTATTCCGCAATGCGGCTTTCCGCACCATAGAGAGCAATGGAAACATGAATCGTATTCCTGAAATGATCAAATCAAGTTCAAATGTTGAAAAAAATTTGAGCCATCTAACAATTTTTTTCTCTTACACTCAAAGATAATCAGGAACCCAAAATTTCATCAAATATAAGAAGCGCTTACTGAAACTGTGGGACAACAAGAGCGCCAACAGAGAGGCAGAGAGTGACGGATTCCCGATGTAGATATTGTATAAAACAATCTTCCCAAAAATGTATGAGTGTGAAATCTGACCTGATGGTTTGAAATATTAATAATATTTTAATAATAATAAAACATTTTTGCGATATACTTATACAAGATGTGTGATGGATGCAGGCCCATTGAAAGGGCGAGATCTTCAATAGAAAATCCGGGCTCCGGAAGGTTATCTGGGAGCCGAACACGTTGAAGAGCACAAAAGGAAAAAGGAAAAGCTCTCTAAAAATTTAAAATAAAAAGTAAATGGCATGTAACACGGAAAAGTACTGAAAAATTTATAAAGTCTGACATTTATGGGTTCCTTTCAAATGTACGCTCCCCACACTTGCACACAGGTCTGGAGACATGCCTATATCCATAATATCAACCATAGTTGAAAAATAGACAAAGTATATGGAGTGAAGACGTAAAAGCTGGAAGATACTCAATAAAATTTTAGTCCTGCAAACGAGAAAGATGCTCGTGCTGACCAATCACAATTTTGATTGCTCTTTATCTGATACTGGTGACCCCATCACCTGAGTCTGAGATACGACGTCATCGACATTTTTTTTCTAAATAACAACACTCATTTATTGTTACACCTGTTTGATACATAACACTGACAATAATCATAAATGAGTTAGAAATAATAAATAATTAGTTCGCCAAATTCCATTTTAAAAGAAAAGGAAGTTCGTGAATCTGAAACACTTTTTTATTGTATATTCATTGACTGGGGACGTCATCACCCTTTGAGACATATCATCATACAGAGTTTTTTGAGTAACCCCTATATTATTGTAATACATGAAACAACATTATTATTTGCAAACAGTAAAATTTATTATTAATAAATTGAACAAAAATAATAACGTGAATTCCCTAGTCCAATTTGAAAACAGTTGAACATTTGAAACTGAAATGGCATTGACACTAAATGCAAACATTAATACAAAATGATCCTATTTTATTCTTGACGGACTAATTCTTACAAAACAATGGCATTCTATCTACTGTAATAAAAAATACGAGTTTCTATTTGAAAAACTCTATGACAGTTGCCACGGGCAGAATGCTACAGTATTTTGCAATAAATAGGAAAAAATAAAATTGTACCAACCAACTGATATTTTATTGGTAGAAAAAAAAGGTAATATACCACAATATATATATTTATTTTGTTCCTAGAAGAAATATGAATTGCTCATAGAGACGATTGAAAAAATTCAACTTAAATTATATATAAATTCCGAAACTTAAATTCAACTCACAAGTTTTTGGATAGGCAGCATTGTTTTACTACTCTACTAGCAAATTTTAATGCTGCATGTTACTAGATATAAACAAATATGCCTATAGTTTTATATACGTCTAGATAAAGCCGTAATAAAATCTATATCAGAAATATGTTATCGAATCAATTTATGAGACATATATGTCTTACTATAATCACCATTATTTAAGTTATTGTTGATAATAGATTTTTTCAATATACATACGTTCTTTCAAAAATATATATGCCGCTATTAAAAAATCGATAATGTCATACCTCAATGTGCGAACGTTTTTATCTTTTTTGTCGAACTAAAACTATTCCGAAGTTTACATCGACACCGCATAACGAACTGAATTTCGACGGTGTAATTGTGCCCCTTTTGAACTAAAGCGCCACTTGGTGATGTATCTGCCAGAGCAGCATTGCTACCCAGTTAATGAATGATGATTTACGACCAGATTTGTGGGTTTTGTGGTGACACGTCGTATTTTTATATAATAAGCTGATGAATGTTGGGAATTATTCTCAGAAAAGAATTACTGCTGACTGCATGTGGTGGGTCTCGAAATTAATGCGATTTACTTTTTTTGATCTCGACGCATTCAAAGCTGGTCTAAATATATATAAATGGGTAGTTGCTTGGAATAATTGTGTCAAATTCATTTCTCAGCATTCCATCCATATATATGGCAGCATGATTTAACATTCAAATATTGCTGCTTTAAAGTAGTTTTTTTGACAATTGGCGAAGGTTTTTGAGCTGACTAGGTATGGTGATATTTTCAGGCATAGACTATGTACACCTAACCATTTTCGTCTTTTACTCTTCATTCTAGACTCCCACTTTGAAGGGAACGACCCCTATTGTGATTGGCAACGGAAATCAGAGTGCGTGAAACCTTGAAAATGAATAGGTGTATAGAGGACTCGAACCTGCGTCTTCAACTTTCCGCGCTCAGTCTGAGCGGTTTGTTTGTGTAGTACAGCCCATGGCTAGAGCGAGACCGATTACACCTTAGAAAAAAATATTATGGATCTTGTCACCTTTTTTGTAGTACAATTAAAGTAATCAATGATTGATTAATCATGAAAAGGGTTATTCCCTTTTCTTCGATTACACAATTATGACGATACGTAAGGCAATATTTTTTTTTACAAATTGTACGGCATCTTAGAGCGACGTAAAAGTTTTTTCTTTTTCTCATGAGGGTTAAACAAAACATTAATGCCTTTCAACTTACAAGAGATCAAAAATGATGCCACGACAGAAAGATAGAGTCTGGAAGATATTTCATGTATGGTGGCGACAGTTTATCAACCTGATCGGATTTAAAAACTTTTGTCCTACTTGGAATAAGTTAGAAGTGTCATGAAATATTCGTAGGGAGTGAACATTTGTCAATATGTAGTTCAAAAATTCAACTCACAGCTTTATTTCTACACTGATATTTATTCGATAAAAATGACAAAGAACGGCGACATCTGAAATATTTTGGGAACACCTGTAGCTGTAGTAATCCGCTTTCAGCTTGGACTTCTACATCGTCACACAAATTCAGAAGACGTACTTAAAATGGTACACGTATAAATCTTTGATTCAGTGATACGAATAAAATTAATAATTTTTGGCGGATATTTCTACATAATGATGTAAATGAAATATAAGTTGGCAAGGGAGTTGTGAGTAATGTATGTTTTCGTCAACATTTGTCGTGATATATTTCAGCTCTATGGCTTGAGGTTGATGGAGTAGACATACTGAAATAATGGACAACATACATACTTCCGAAGTCAGTGCAGGTTCTAAGATTTTTTGTAACCTTATGAATTGATATTTTTTTCACAAACCTCGCTTTCCAGACAGTGTTTTCACTATCCCAATAGCTATTCGCTAGACTACACAGGGAACAAGTGGTAAGACTTTATACCTAACAAGTAAGTTGATCATTGATTTTTAACGAAGTCAAAAAGTCCATGTTATTTTCCTTTAGCGACAAAGGGGCTAGACCGACTTTGATGTATAAATCCTCAATTCTTTTCATATCAGATAGCATTCATAATTTCCTTCGTCCAAATTGTAATTCTACAGTCATTATAACTACACTAAAAAAGTTAGTTCGTGAAGAGAAAAACCAGTTGAGTTTACCTACGTTCCTCCGTTTCACGAAGACTATCTACACAAGGAGCTCATATAAAACACCTTCGCACATGTGCCTGGCGCTACTGCTCCTCGTTTTAGGTCCATAATTCACATTTTACATCTCTCTCTAACCTACTGGCAGAAGGAAAGATATCCTTAAGAACTTGATGTTTATTTATTGTTTCTTTTCACAGTTATTCTCGACAACTCCGGTTATCGCCAGACAATTTTTAGACGTGGAATAACTGATGTGGGATGTGTGCAGCGGGTTCGCTGAAATCCGCTCTCAGTTATTTAATCGTAAATGCTATTCAAATAGAACCAACAATCGTTACACACACATAAACTGTCATCTAGATTGATTCAGTATTAGACGAAAGGCTGCCTCGTGGATCTTCGGACTGAAATTGCTCGCTTTGTGCACGCAGTTTTTTGAGTCTGTGGCTGAGCATATTACGTTTTTATTAGTATTCGTGTTTTGTTGTTGTGTGAGTTCTTGTAATGTTTCATCATAGTTGTTATGATAGGTTTACAAAATCAAGAAAATTGCTTATTGGTGTATACATGATTAAATTAGTTTCATTTGGTATAAGTGAGCTCGGTTTAAGCCCCTCATATTCTTTAACCAATGAATTAATTCAAAAAATATAAGAAATGAAACTGCAGTACAATAAGAGAATTAGTCATTGAGAAATGCACGCTTCAAAATATTTGGACTTTACATTAAATTAATCAGACCCTTGTGAAACATGTTATTATGAGGTTAGGATATTGAAAACTATAAAAATAGAAGAATCAAGATCTGCATTTTTATATTTTTTGCTTACAACAAATAAACTGATTTAAAAAAAAGTAAGGAGCACTAATCAAAACCGGTACAGCTGAAAGTATGCAGTGACAAAGACGCTAAAAGGAAACTGAACAGAAAGGCTGACGGAGCTGAGTAACATGACTATTGTGATGTATCTATAAGTAAATCCGATCTCAAATAATTTTTCGTAATTGGTGAATCTGAAGTCCATTTAGATTAGCTTCAGCAGGTTGTCAAATGTTAGAACGACAGCAACTATAAAACCACTATAGTTGGTTGAAGTGAAAATGTAAGTTGTGTGAATAGCTATGGGTACTAAACTTCACCCTGTATGTACTCTATGAGGATAAATAAATAAAGTCGTTATTATTATTATCATTATGTTAAGAAATATATCTTTTTGGTAATCTGTTTAGCAATGTATTGTCCTTAGGGGTAAAGGGATAAGGGTTTTTTTCCGATTTGAGGAGTTTTCCATGCTGCTTATCATTCTACATATATCATATCATCTGTTTCAAATGCTGATCAACCAATCTTACTTCAAACTATATGCTTTTATCATTATATCATTTCATAGTTAATCTTTTACATGTAGATTGTAGATGTGCTGATTTAATGAAACCCTTGATCACTCCATTCGATATGAGTTTTACTTTGTTGCATGACATCATTTGTTGAATTTACAAAATTAGAATGATATTGTAATGCGTTTTCAATTTAACAGACTGAACTGGAAGCTATCGTCCACCGTTTCCCATTTATGTCAAATGCCATACTACACGTAAGCATCTTGGATCCTCCGGTAATCTGTTCCTATCCCATCCGAAATTTATGCAAAAGGAGCTAAATCCCAGCATCCCTGGATTAAACGGTGACACCGTCATCTAATGCGTAATGATTTGTGTTGTGCTGCTATGTTAATTCCAAGCTTGAGCGATTCATACAGCCAGGACGCAATGCTGACGGGATTTAGCGTACTGACCACGACAGATCACCGTGAGATGAATTATTTATCGCTCATGATCGATGATGAGCCACACTGAAAACATATTCATAGTATGCACGCTACAGTTAAAGTGATTACGCTTAGGTTTAGCCCGCTAAAGCTAGATGAAACCTACTTCCTTATACTAAATCTAGGAGTAGCCATTTGCATGTGGTTAGATCTAGGTCTAGCAAATCAGCGATGATCTAAGCTAGGAATAAAATAAAGCTATTCCCAATATAATAGCTAACTGAATGTGTGTTAATTTTTTTTAACAACGTGAAGTTGTTTAATATAAACACAAGACATTTTCAATTGCATTATTATCATCACCATTACTGATTAACTATTTCCACGATAACAGATTTCTATTATATTTCAAAACTACTAATATGGAACGTTTTGAATTGCTAATAAGAGAGATAGATTATAAGATTACTCAAGGCTTTAGCTGTAGGTTCGGGAAGTATTGACTAGATTCTTTCTTGGAGCTTACCTAACCAGACTATGTCCATCCATAGAGGAATTGGAAAAACATTGATACTTTAACTTTGACTCCTTGACGCCGAAACGTCAATAAAGTATGTGGTTTCAATTAGTGGCCATCATAAATGAGAAACCAGGAATACATATCCGATGGATGAAATGAACATGATTGGAAATGGTGATAACTAAAATGGGAGCAAGCATCTACAATTCAAATAAAGGATATGAGTTACAAAAGGTCTCTCTTCATATACATTATGAAATTGAATAATGATCGTCTTTTTGTTCCTCAGTAGAATTTGCCCAGGTGGCTGTTCTCCTTCAACCAACTACTTGATCAATATTCTAAACGGCTAAAACCTATTGATGGAACATTATTGTTCTCCAGGCGTTCTCTCAGGTTCGTTTTAGGATCTCATATAATAACTATTTTCTGTGAAACCCTGTGACAGCACAGTTCTCTGTTGAACTGCTATTTCATAAGGCAAACAACGTTGTATCTGTAGAGTACACTGGTTTTGTCATATTCTAATCCCCACTGATGCTCAGTTTCTTTACAACCTCCATATCACTTGAAAAAATATCGCCTAAAATGCAATAAATCATGAAAATTCCAGGCATTCCAGCCAACGAAAGAATCGCGTGCATTCCTTTTCGGTGGCTTAGTAACATCATCATTCTTGTTACACCCCACACGACGTTGTTGCATATTTGTGTCATCCCTATGGTCGTTATCGGTTTCCTGACACCCTCTAATCGCTCCTGTGGCATGTCGTGTAAACATTTTCCCTCCGCCCATCTGTCAATCGTCGCATCGCTAGTAAGTCGCGCCACACACGCTGATCTACCATTTACAGTGGTACTACCGTCACTACCAACACACGTCTCGACTCATTTAGGAGCTATTATTTATGCTGCTGGAAAGATGCAAAGAATGCAGCAGCCACCCGAGAGGGCACCAGAAAGAGGACGTTAGTCAATTCCGCATAGCATCTATCAAACTTACTGACAAAGATTTAGTTCTCACAGAAAAAAATTGTCAAGTTGATCGACTCTATATTTCCCACGAATTCATGTTTCTTAATAGCGCGAAAAGTTACCGTAATCTACTGGCTGCCATAACACAGTTGTACGAGGGTCACGCTGAAAGTTTTTAGATACAGAAAAACTACAAGGTTTTTTTCTTAAAACTGCATTCTGTTTTTTCAACATATTCTCCCCTACCTCAATACATTTACGCATTCGGTAAAACCACTCGTGAAATTCTTGTGACCAACGTTCCTTTGAAAGGTTGCTAATTTCCTCCTCAAATGCAGCGATTGCCTCTTCATCGGTGGAAAAATGGCGACCTCGTAACTTTTATTTGACCTTAGGGAATGAAAAGAAGTCACACGGAGCTAGGTCCGGAGAATAAGGTGGGTGAGCCGATAGTTTGACACCCTGTTCAGCAGGGCGGGTGCGTCTTTGGACGGCTTTTGCATAGTTCTTGGAAGACTACAGGAACATATTTGGCTATAGACCATTCAGAAGTAACTGTCCTTTGATTTTTCAAGGCTACCGTTGTGATGTATCCACTTTTAGAAAAAAAAGATGTGACCATTTTCTTTCAAACACTCTTGAAGCGACGCATTTCCGTTGGAGGCTGCTCACTTCCAAAGCACTATACTGATGACTGCTGTTTAGTTTCGGGATCATATTGATATAACCATCTCTCGTCTGCGGTTATGACATTAAAAGTGTTTTTACTGTGCCCATTATCAATTTTTTCAAGCATAAACTTAGCAGTATCAACTCTTGTTGCTTTTTGCTCACTGGTCAACAAATATGGCACCCATCTGAAACACCGCTTCCTTAGGCGAAGGTGATCATCAGTGATTGTCGGGATCACTGCCGATCGAATTCCCAGAGAAGCCTCAATCTCGGTGTAGGTTATATGTCGATCTTTTTTACCACATTTTGCACAGCTTCTACATTTTCCGGAGTAACAGCAGTGGGCGGTCAACCTGTCCAAGGTTCATCATCGAGTGAGACCCGGCCCCTTTAAAACTCAGCAAACCAATTAAAAACTGTAGCCCTAGAAGGGGCAGAGTCCCCAAAGCAACTCACTAAACTTACGTGACATTCCACTTGTTTTAGTTTTTTTTATAGTCATACAAAATCGTGGCTCGAAAATCTCGTCTACCTGGTTCCATTTTCACGTTAAAATTCGGCCAACGCTTAGATGCATTCGAGACCGTGGCAAGGCAACTACTGAACGATTCAAACGATGCCTTTGCGTGTAAGCACTTAAAACTTTAGACAAAATAGCTGCGTGCTCAGACTTGTTTAAACTTGTATAGATTAGGAATATCTAAAGAATTCCAGCGTAACCCTCGTAGTATTTCAAAAGACGATTTAATAATCTTGAATCGCCACAATTTACTGGGAGGACTCCTCTTATTCTTCACGTGCTATCTCTGCTATGAAGGTTGACAATGATATACGACTTCTCCTTCGAACATCCAAGAATTCAACGTATGTGCCACTTGAAAGCTATTCTTTAAAGCTTCGAAATACTGAACTTTAAAACTTCAAAGTTCACAATAGCTGTCAAAGAGCTACAGTCCTGCTCTGTATATATAAATATACATACAATTATATGCACCTGACGCTATCAGGATGTGCAACGAAAATCATATCGCCTTGAAGAGGAATAGTTGAATGAGTGATTTTTCAAATAGCCAACGTTTTAAAAGCCTCAATTCATGCGTCCGTCAAACCTAATGATATGCGTATATTATAAATCACATGACCACTCGGCTTGGATGTATACATCCATAAATCTGAATACTGAAGCAATTTGCGCTGATTGACAGGGCACCATGGCTACGGTAGCAATTAAAAGATCTTTGCATATTTAATGTGAACGGTTAATTTGGTAGTGCGATGAAATGACGATGATAATTTAAAAGACGACCGCGGGACGCGATTAGTGATACAGATGTCGACCACTTCGCTAATGTCGATCGAAATTGCCTCCAGCGATGGCGATACAAATGAAAAATTGGATTCGTGTTTAGTTGGCGCAGGAAATCGTTTCTCATTTTCTGTATTAGTCATATCCTGCGGGATTCTGGGATAGTCTAACAAATTGCATCAATAATTTATCAAAGAAATTCGATTTTGGAATGGCCAAATATTTAAAATACTCGAAAACCGCATACACGTTTATGATCTAAGTTCCAATATTGCATATGAAATAGAGAATTAAACTCCTTGAAAGCATTATTCAATAGGCTAAATAGCAACTTTCAATCTGTAGTAGTAGTTACTAGAACACTATGGTACAATTTAGCCACTCTTAGAAGAAGTTAACTATACCTAAAAATGTGGCATAACTCGAATTATAAGAATCATGTAGATTGTAGATGCTCTTAATTGTTGAAACTCTTCCACGTTACATGGATTACATGTGAATTAGCTAACTGGATCCTATCACGGATACAAAACTATAGCTCTAAAGTCTAGTATTCTATTTATCCTATCTAGCTATTTTTCTATTAAATTCCTTTCTTTGGGGAAATACTTTTTTGGCGACTACATTTGCACTAGTTTAGAAAACCTTAAACGTCGCCGTGATATTCGTGTTCTATCTCTTAAGTTATTCCATCCTTTTCAATACATTCCATCAATCAAAGAATATGTATTAGGATACAAGTTTATACTAATACGTAAGTAGAGTAGAAGTACATTATGTCCAGTAGACACCCCATAATGTTTAATACGCTAAAGCTTTACGAATAATGATATCAATATCAAATCTAGTTTATGCGAATTCCATATTATTCATAATTGTTATTCATCTAGACATTCCACACCTTTTTTCATTCATAACCCACTGAAATAAAGTCGCGAGTCGGTTCCAGCTGCGCATTTCTGTCAACGTCTTCCAAAAGGAGAACCAGTTATGTTTAGACAACCGCTATCATTAACACGCATATATCACTTCGAAGGCTGGTGTAAAAAACAAAGAGCATGATTAATAACAGAAATGGTCGTTTGCAAAATATCTGTTAAATACGCTTGTTTTTCTTATAATGACAAGCAAGACAAGTGTAACTGGGTGTATTTATGGTGTAAGGAAATGTAGAAACAACACATCACTCTGTCGTGTCTAAACAACGAGGCATCATTTCAAATGAAGTCTGTACACGCAGTCACTGCAATCGCGGAACGTCTCTAGAAGAATGAAATCCGCTTTACAGCAAATTCTAACTTGAAAGCAACACATTTCCATTGCCGAGATTGTGTAGATCTTCAGTCCTCAGTTCACTCACAGAGACCGTTCCATTACTCTAAACTGGTATATGATGAGGGTGTTCACTATATACTAGTGATTCACTCTTGATGAATATCCGTATACAAAATATATAATGTTCAGATGAGTTACTCGTACTTGAAGAAGAGCACGGTATCAAAATAAAAATTGAAACCAATTAATTATTGTACACCGTCTGCATTTCTCGTATTACCCATGAAGAGCAACTAACTTCGATTCCGGCGATTTGTTGGAATAATTACCTAATATCTGATAAAAATATTATTCATTCCTCACTCGTCAGGCTGACAGCACCACTTAATTACAAAACATAATAAATAGACAACACAAACACCCATCAGACAGGCTAAGATACATCTGGACCACAATCGTGACAGAGCAAAAACAAGCCATCGTCTGGTATCGGAATATTTTTCAGTATTCTCTCATATTTATTCAACTAATAGAAACACTAATCCTGACCGCAAGGTGCCTCGCTCTAATTTGAATTTCTAATGACTTGTTACAGATTACCAAGTTGAAGATTGACAGCAACCCATTTGCGAAGGGATTCCGGGATTCTTCGAGACTCACCGAGTTCGAAAGGTATGCATCTGGTATGCGCGGAATTCTATTCCAGATTGTGCAGATAATTTTTAAGAGCTATATTCAGACTTTAGGCAGCAGAGTTTATAAACAAAGTTGCAATTTCATGCATTCATGCAAGACCAATAGTAGACAATACCATTTCGTCTTCTTGAGATTGTTAGTTATATGTGAATTCGGATGAGGAAATGAAATCACATGATAATATATAATAGCTATTCACTGAAGAGGGAATTTTCTACCAAAAATTTCACCAATTCGTTACATTGCAAAAAAAATTGTGAATATATGAGATGGATTCAGCCTTTTGAATATTATATCAAGTAGGTTGACTATGAGTTTCATATGCTGTGGTATGACTCGAAAACTGGCATGACCTTCCAATATTGTTTCAATATAATACCAACAAATTAACTATTCCAAAATTCAACTCCAACCTTTACTTTTAAACTACCGTTGTGTGGGAAATACAGCTTGATGCCATCTTATGAACCAATAATAAATCATACTGTTTCGAACAAACATATCTAACCGTTATCAGTTTTTACGATTACAGGGAGACCATGGAATCGATGCTGGCCGAGCAGCATCACTACTTTCGATCTCCTTTGCGGCCGTTCGGCGAACTAGATCCACATAACAACAACCTGACACCCGAGGAACGCGCCATCTTGGCCGCCAGATCGCAACTGTTCCTCAGGGCAGCAGCCGCCGCTGCCACTGGACCATACGCTCCACTTATGGGAGGTAAGCCCATCATAAAATCCTATTTATACAACCTAGTATGAAATGATTATGTTCTAAACAATTCAGTAGACTTTGTTGATCTGGAAGCTAATCGTTGTCACTATAACCTAACACAAGCTGTACAGATTTTGAATATCTTAGCCATTGAATAATAAGGAAAGTTAAAAATAACTTCATAATTTAGAACAAACCTGCAATGGTAATCACACCTTACACACTAGCTGGCAACATGGCTTTATAGTAAATTCTGACTGCTACTAGCCGCTATGTATCATTTTTCATTCATAATTTGCAAATTTGACGTCTGTCGGCATTTGAAAGAACCGAACCGTCAACTGTCTACGTCAGGTCACTGACAACCGCTTTGAATTTTGACGTGAGCGTTCGAATCACACATCGTAGTTTTTGTTCATTTTCTCTGCTTGATCTGGTTTGAATTTTGCTTATTGTTGCCAAAATGATGATATATTGTTGTGTGTAAGCTGTTCAGCACCCAGGCTGAAGCTGCAGGTGTAACCTTCCATCAGTAAGTATAATTGTGTACTTTTTCAAATTCCCGCCATGTCAAATTTTGTGATTCATCCAAATGTCATCGATGTTTACAAACAGAAATTACGGTCCCCATCAAGCGGCCATCTTGCCACCTTCCCCTCTCCCCGCTGATCCCCTCGCCCATAGTAATGTTTGAGTATAGACATAAATGAATTTATGAATGAGATGCCAGGTCTAGTTGTTCTATCGTCGTTGGTTATACCATACTAAACAGCATATTTTAGCGACCCTTATTTTTTGCAGTTTATGGTGCCTCGGGTTCCCACCCAGCGGCTCCTACTCTACCCCCAGCCGCTTTATGGAATCAGTGGGCTTGTCTAGGCCCATCTATTCTCGCCGCCCAGCATCAACATCAACTAGCTGCAGTCGCAGCGGCCTCTAGTAGCCAACTGGCCGCCCCATTGGCCAGACCGTTGGCGACACATCGATACTCGCCCTACGCCCCGCCTTCTACGCAACGCTCTTCCCCAGACACTAGTCTTAGGGAGGATGAGTCACCGGGAAGCCCCGTCTAGAGGATGTAGCACCGCCCATGGTGGGCGGAGTTATGTGTAACATAGAAAATGAAAATATGGTTGTAGTGTTTTGGATAAAATGATGTCTAGGTGTATAACGAATATTTGGTACATAGCAGGTGACCAAAAAAAACAATTATACAATTTTGTGAAACCTTTTGAAGTATTTTAAGACGGAACATACCTCTTCTGGAATATCTGAATTGGTTTTTCATGTACATTGATTTTATAAATTTAAGTCTATAGAGCATCATCAGAAATTTATAACTGATTTAACATTATACCCAGACAATGATTGAGGTTGAGAGCAATGAGCAAACACTTTAGCAAGATTGGGATTCAGAATATCTATACATACTGTGACAGATAAGCTGCATGTAGGGACAGATGAAGTTTGAAAGAGGTAATTGTGTTCAGGTCAAAGCCACTGTCTTAGGCCTTATTTCACATTAACGCGCACCGCAATGGATGAGTGCTCCTTTGAGAGGTAAGTCGAGCATCAGATTCATCTCTAGCGTATGGAACTTCCAGATTCAAATCTTGACTCGGATAAATTTTCTCTGGTTGTTTTTATCGACCCAGAACTGTAACATCTCTAGCAAGATTTTGCTCCTTCTAACTCGAAAATATTTTTTGGGGATTTTAGTTTATAGTAAGAAGGATATTCAAAGAATAAAATTTTTCCTTTTTTTGTTCTACTCACCTTCCTGTTGCGAGTCTCGTTTATCCTTGAACTGTCCCTTAACTCTCCCTCAGGACAAATCAACGCAAAAAACATTCAGCAGTTGTCTGATATTTGCCATTAAACCAAATAAAGAATAATTACATTCAACAGATTAATTATAGTTAAAAAAATTGAAACTACATGCTAAACAACTTCAAATATCAAAGAGAGTATGTTCCGTCAATACTAATAAAATGGGTTAAACTGTGATATGCGCATCGCCGTGTTTACAAAAGTGTTGATGTTTAGTGGCAGTAGGAACATTTTTTCACAGTTACTATGCCTTCATAATAAAATAAATTTGGTCTATGAATATATTGTATTTTTCAAATCCGTGAAAAATTGTTCTGGGCCTTTAACGAATGAGTCGAGATCTGTTTTATGGGTCAAGATAAATGCAGAAACGTTCAAAAAGAATTCAAAAAAAGTAACGTCTTGATGATTTTATTCAACCGATAACTGAACCAGCAAGTGAAACAATATTCTGGTACTTGTACTGTAGTGACCCGTGATAAATGTGTCCATGACAGAATTCTTACAAATGATATCCAGTGTAGACATTGAAGGGAGGCTTTTGTAGTTTTTGGAAACTTGAGAGTATTCAGCCAAAAGAAGAGATTCATTTTTCTGCACTTAATACACAATAAAATTTGTGAAGGGAGTTCTCCTCCCCCTCCTAACGTGGATCTACCCTGTATGGAAAATGTTTTGACATTGGATGTTCTAATACGTTTTGCCGTTTGCTAACTAGATAGCAGTTGAATCCATGCCACAAAATTACAGATTATCCTGAAGAATATACATATATATATTCATTTTTAGCTGTTTTTTCAGATGAATTTGTTCTTCTATATTGACAGCAATCACAGCTGAAATGACAAATGTTGGGAATACATTGTGCTACGGCTGAATATTTGAAGATTTCCTTGAACGGAGAAGAATATTAGTAGTTGTAATTAACTGGATATTCTTTATTATATCATCACTAGACAATTTAATCACCATAAAACAAATTTGACTCATTCTGTAAAAAACTTGAGAGACTTGTAAAAATAGCCATTGCTGTAAATATCCAAGCTTACAGAAAGTGCTACTATTAATTCTATTAATAAAATTAGGACAGTTTTGTGAATATTGCAAGATAATGTAGATCTGAAAGTTTTGTTAGAAATGAAATAAAATATATTGTGGCATTTATCCTGCTTTGTTAATTGTGAAATTATGATGGATATTTCGAGTGACTTGTTGCAATAGTGAAACTTTTTTGACTGTTATAATGTTGTGAATTCTGAAATGTTCAATGAGAATTTGTTATGTAGATATTAATGGAATCTTGAGTTTCTGGTCAAGAACGTGACACTCTGAATTGTTAGCAGCAATTAGTTTGAGATAGTGATCAAAAGATAGTGACGGTATGTATGCACTACTGTATATTCTGTATTTTGATCATACACTCATATGGAAAGGACGTATAAAATTTGTTGACGCCAAATCGATTTCCAAACAGGATTGATTACTAGAAATCAAAACTATTTTCTGTAGGAATACTTCGGAAAATCCTCTGTTCACCGACGATTGGGACGTTCTGTGAAGGTATTTTACCATGACAGCACCGACCAGGCATAGACAGGAACTGAGACATCCTTGCAATAGTTTTTTGTATGTCTTGTGGATGAATCTATTTATATACCAGATACTTATCGTTAAGATTCATTCCGTATATCAACACTTGGTACCATTAAGAGATGTGTGACTGTAATTTATTTTCGCTTTTTGACGAACTTCCTTTACAACAACAGGCGACGAAAGATACGATTGGTCTGACGTTTTCACTAGAGGCAGAACAGGACCGCATTCCATTTTTTTGTCATTAATGTTTTTCCGAGACACATCAACAGATCTGATATAGATGACAGTTTTACCATATAGAGGGTGGATTTATTTTAAAAAAATGTTATTTGTCAATTTCTTATGCCAGATTTTATCTCACAATACTTCCTACTTTTTTTGGAACTTTTCACTTACGTGCTTGAATATTTTAACTAGCAAATCCACATTTAGATAAGCCTCTAAAAAAATTCCATCATGTATCATAAAACTTAGATGTGGTTATTTTGTCTATTTTGTAATACTAAAAACCAGCTTTGGAAACATACAGATCCACCATTTTAGAAGATTTGTGAACTTTCGATGAACGTTTTATACAGGGTCTTTGAAATTTCTTATATTAACTTTATACCGCAATATAAAATAAATTTTCTGTGTGGTAAAACATATTATGATGAACCTCCTCGTAGGTTTTTTGTTTCATAATGACTCCAACAAATTTTTTATTATAATGAATTACTGTTGAATAATAACTGTTATTTAACTATGCCTCTCTTTATTATATTTGAATACAATACGTATTTGACATTGAATTTCTATTCTCAAAATTTCAAGTTTTTCATAAGTTCTAGAGACGAATGACTGGCATATAAACAATTTTTTGAAGGCTTTGAAAATGTCCCGAGTCCTGCCTGTGTCTAACAACTTAGCGGATACAGAGAAAAAAATGGAATGGAAAATGTTCTCTATTCCAAAAATACATTGTCGACCTGAGAACTTGTTAACCTTGCTAGAAGATCCATTGTTGATGTTCCTAAAAATAACTGACCACATTTTCCTCTGAAATATAAATAGGCAGGATATGGTACCTCGCGTCATTAGTAACTGATAAATTCTCAACTAATTGCTGTCTCACTAGGGCGTATCCTGTATTCCATTTCAACCTTTTTTCTATGAGAAGTGTATACTGAACCATCTTTATCAACTTATTTAATATTTCATTCACTCTACAATGGGTTGTATGAGGAGGAGATGGTAGTGAAACTTTAGAAACTCAGTCTGCAAAAGACAAATGATATTTCAAATGGTTTCATCAACTTATATTCCGTTATGTAACTTATTCAAATCCATGATTTGGTGGTTGATTTCGAAGGTTGCTTCTCTGGTTTAGTGTAAATTTCTCCAATTTTGGAAACTCAAAAGTGTACATAGATCAGTTAGATATACGGTTCTGTACTAAATATTTAATATATAATGTGTAAGACACACCTAACATGTATTTAATTTTATTTATGTATATTACTGTGAAACATGGAACAAGTAAAATAAAGTTAATTTTAAGAAGCTTTATCGTGTATATTGTTATTGTTATTCCATACTGACTCATCATTACCTCATGCAATGTTTTCTGTCCTTTTGAGGAACGCAGAATTTCTGGGGCTGTAAATAATTTGTTTCCCTGAAGCGCATAAGCGAGAGTATAAATCAGCCTCAGTTTTCATCATTATCAAAAATATGATTATTCCAGTGGAGTGATAAAAAACTCACACAACAAGACCGATAAATTGGAAAATTTTATGAGAAAAGAGTTGACGTGCACACCTTAAAACAAGTAGATGACGTTGCCCTTCAATATAGGCGAAAATTTCATCAAAAACATGTTATCGTATTTTTGTCACTATTTAATTTCAATGCCTGCTATCGATTTTGGTGATACATTTCAATTTTATAGTATTTTGTTTTAGTTTTCTATCAGTTATATATTGAAAATTCCTGAATTCGTACTGTCTGTCTGAGATTCTGAAATGTTTAACTGCAATTTCAACCAATTGATGTTCATTCAATTGCAAGAGTGTATGAGTAATATTTCTACATTCATATTATCGAACTCCGCCCTGCATTAAAAATGTTGGTATTGCATTGAATTATCGTGATTTTTTAACTGATCGTCTAAAACCCCCTATTCAGCAAAACAGTTTTATTTTTTTCAAGGAGGTAAACGAAACATGAAGTTTTCGAGTTTCTACAAAATTTAAACACAATTGTTGTCTGATTTCAGTGTGTAAGTCAAGTCAGAGTAAAAAAATACTATGCGCAGTTTTTCCACGAAAATACACATTTTCATTAAACACTTTATTTTCAACACCTGTGGACATACTCAACAAATTATTGAGGATTCAGTTTCTGAAAATTCATACTTTAAATCTCCTTGAATCTGTAACTTAATCGAAGGAATTCAACCCTTCTATATGTACATAATTGGATAATTCAAAATATTACTGCCTGCGGTACTTCAACGTCAACCTGTTTTATAAATTTGTTTTTTAACAGAGGTGAAGAGGCAAGCATCTTAATATGGTCATTTCGTAAGAAATGACTCAAGGAGAGAATATGTTTATTTTAGACAACAAAAACAGAATTTTAATTATTACGCAATATTAGAGTTAATCTACCCATTTATTTCCCTGGCCTATATTGTTTGATCCAATCCATCGCCCATTTCAAGGAAGCATTATAAACGTCTTTTGAAGGAATGTATTAAGCCGATGGGTGGGCCTCATAAATCAAGCAAAAACACACAACACGCGTCAATCTAACAGCGAACAAGAAAGGGAAAGAGCAAATACCATTACCCAAAAAGAAAAACAATTTTTCAACAGGGCATTACCGAACAATGAAATAATTATTTAAACAATCATATTTACTCAAGGCATAGGTGATTTATGGCGACAAGGTCATTCTATCGACAGATCGAATTAGAGAACGCGGATAAAAAACAAGCCAAAATAATTCACTACATCAATCTTGCCAGATACGTACAAATGCGTATGTGATATAATCCTTCATGGATGTTGAGTTATAGGCGTTCCAGGACAGGACGTCATACCAAGGCTACGATACCAGGGCGAGTGAAAATTAAACACACCGCGTGCTCGATGACATTCAAACGTGCATCACGTAAAACGCAGTTTGCGGTGAATTCTGCGTATCAGTGCATGTTTAATTGTTTGCGCAACAAGCCCAAAAGATTCAGACAACTACCTGAATAAATCACATGCTGGTCTGACATTCATCTGAGGAGATGGAGGAAAGCCCAATACTTGTGTCATCTTCCATTGAACGACTGGGGAATAACAGCAACAATAACATGTCTGGGAAGGGGCTCGCTATTCGGACGTCTGGGGACTCTCTTTCTCACCAGAAAATCGTATTTACAAACATTACAGGGGCCCAACTATCGCATCATTCTCACAAAGCCGAACTTCCAGCACGTTGAACGAGCCTCTCTTCCAAAAGTCTTTTGAAGAACCTCAACATTATGGAATGGACTACTAGTGGGTTTGTTCCCCGATATTTACAGTTTACAGCTTTTACGGCTAATGTGGATTGATATTTGTATCCTCTTGCAGCGATTATGGAGCACAAGATTTTCTCCCTTTGAGAGAGATTTTCCTTAAAAGAAGTGGCGGTGTATCATGGGTTGGCAGCCTTTTTTCTTTCGAATACCCTCAAAATTGTACAGCAAATACTCAATGTATTACGATTACTCTATTCCTACTGGATCTATTAAGCAAAAAACTTGATTTCCTTGTATGCATAGTAGTAATCGTGTGTCGAACCTTCTTCTAAATGCTTCTCTCCGAAAGATAGAGGAGTCATGGATTATGGGGCGGGCAGACAGGTAGATAGGCAGATGGACCGACATACACACAGAATATCAGCCAGAAAAATCGAAACATTAAGAAAGCATGTTAGCGCTTCTTCTTCTTCAAGTTTGGTGACCATTGTTACTATTTTGACTTTGGAAGCGGCCACTTTGAAAAAATGGTTAGAAGTACATGCAAATCAGGTTCTGCAGCCACGAGATTCTCCTTCTGCCTATATTGCGTTTTCCCTGGATTTTTCCTTGCACAATTAACTAAGAAGTTTATATTTGATTCCTTTCATGATATGACCATACTACAGTTTAATCCGTATGCTGTGATATAACCTGGATATTCCAATATACTGTATACGTCTCTTGAATGTATTGACAACCTCTCTTTCCCTGTCAATGCGTCTGAGAAATTCTGTATTTGTTATTCAATCCATCCACGATATTCTGAGAATCTTCCTACACACCCGCATTTCAAACGATGCAATATTTTTGGTACCACTAATCAATTTGTTTCACAATTACCATTAGTAGTAGTAGTAGTGGGGAGGCAAAGCCTGGCAGGTAGGCCACCTTTGGCCCTTTTTGCCCACCCCGAACCCCAAAGACCATCACTAAAAAAAAAAAAATTACAACACTATGGCAGACCTGGTGACGTTCTAGTGTCGAACCTTCCAGACCTTTTAATGAAGGTGACGATGTCCGACCATTCCGCTAAGTATCACTCTTCCCTGTCAAACTCTGCTGTGCCGAACACCTCAGCTCTAAGGCCGCGTATACGGCACATTCGCCCAGGAAGTGGAACGAGGTCTCGTCTTCCTCCCAGCACTTCTGACATATTGGGTCTTTGAGCACTCCGGTGAGTGTCATGTGCCTGTTCAGTCTGCCGTGACCTGTGAGGATCCCCACTAACAAGTGGAGTGAATCCCTCTTCCGGTTCAGTAGCCATAGTTCCCTACGTTTGTTGGGGTCTGCTATGAACCTCTTTGACTGCCTGCAGTCGTCTCTCTCCAGCCATGCTTTCGCAAGTTCGTTGTATGCCCAAGCATCCAGGGCATTACTAACCTGGCCTCTGCTAATGCCCAGCAAGGGTTCGGGGCCAATGCATGTGCCCCTTGCTCCTATTCTCGCCAGGCAGTCTGCTTTCCTTCACAATTATCATACTCTCCGAAGTAAAAGAATTGCTACCTGCCAAATTGAAACAGGAAAGGGTATTCGCACCGGTCTTACTTGTTTATATATTATTTCATAAGCTTTGTCACCACTGCTACATTTGTACATCCCTCGTATTTTCCTGCAACGCTCGTAACACGGTGACATAAACAAATACACAAAAATAGCGGAGAGGTTTGATAAATGGTGTTGTGAGAGTCGGGGGGCGCCACAGGGCGCCCAGCACCGTCTCTCGCGCTTTGATTGATGAAGACCACCGATGCTCCGGTCCCAGGAATCACGTCCAGATGTCGGACATCATTACAGATAACTATCGGGGATCTTGCGGTGCACGATGACGGTTGACAAATCTCGGATCAGCTAATTCGCGGGATAATGCCTCATCCCTAGTCAAGCCAAGTCATCGTTGATCCTCAAAGCAGTCCGAAGAATTTTAGTTCTTGTGCTATAGAGTCAGAAATACCCCAAGGGATCTGTCAGTTATCCAGCGTTCTTCTTATTGAACATCAACGAAAGGCTGGTAATAGCACTTAACTCAATCTGCAGCTCCGCATAAGACAGCATCCTCATTTCCTGCATGGAACCAGTCAAACGCCCTGAGATGAAATTGACGGGAGGAACGTGCTATCCAGATCAACGAAAACATTGAAAGAATTGTCGCTCAATGCTTAGAAGACTCAAAACACACCAACCTCAGCGTTGTAAAATGGACTGCTGGGGAATTTGTTTGCAGATAGTTGAAATTTATAGCACTTTAGGTTCAATGTGAATAGACATTTGTCCTTTCGCAGCACTTCTGGAGCCAATAAGTTTTCTCCCTATATGAGGATTTGACGTCTGGTGATAGAGCAAGGCAGAAGGAAATGAAACAAAAATGGTGTAAAAATAAGAGGGAATATAAAATATTTTAAAACATGCTACAATTAGAGAGTGCTAAATTATTAGACAAGTTTCAGTATACTCTGATAGCTATCATTTTAATTATTTATTAAGGTTCATTTTAAAGGTTTTAACATCGAATGTTAGGTTTTAATATAGATTGTTCACGATTTAATTTATGTCCATAGTGTGCAGTGCACTAAATAGGGACGCTTTCTATAAAACGCTCATCAGATGTTGGTCTAACGATCTAATCCTTAGGAACTGCACCTGGACACGTGGCCATATTATAAACATGACATTGTATAGTTTGACCAGAAATGTTCTTCTCTCAAAAAAATATATAAATGTTCCAGAAATCTAAAGGCAGTGCAGATTTTTGGTTTTTGGAATATGCCTTTACAAAATGTCGAATGTCCAGTACTTTTATCGCGAGTGAATTCCCTGATCAGCCTAATTACCGATAACTCCATACTATACACATACTACCAAACATTGGGAATCACTTTGTGAAGAGAAGAACGAATATCTTGGTCAGTTATCATTATTAAAAAGCAACGAGAAAATGCAATTGAATCCCAAGTAATTTCATTGTAGGTTCAAACGGAAGATCCTTTCGAATAATAGTTACTGAGTCAATATATTTACTTCATTATTTAACCCCCTACATTAATGTAAATAGTGAAAAGACAAGTTATCTTTTTCAAATAATGAATCAACTATTTGGTAAATTTGAGAAATTATGGGAAATACTCGTTTAAAGTCAATCCTTTAATAATATATGTTATGCAGGACACCGTATTTCCCACATTCTCTCAACAATGGAGCAACAATTTCA
The DNA here is from genome assembly GCA_949316355.1 of Bruchidius siliquastri. Lineage (NCBI taxonomy): Eukaryota > Metazoa > Arthropoda > Insecta > Coleoptera > Chrysomelidae > Bruchidius > Bruchidius siliquastri. The sequence goes on along the minus strand of OX438534.1, from coordinate 2,576,108 downwards.
ATGGTATCATTGTCCACTATGTATAGACATAATATCTGGGAATGAATTTCAAATTATCTTCACTGTAGCAAAATGGTATTTTTAAAGCCCGCAAAGATAAAAAATATGGACTGTCCTGATTAAGCTACCTACCAAACCCCCAAATTTTTATGGTTCAGATTCATTTTTAGTTGATGTATCCATTGCCACCCGTCTAAAATACTAGTCTAGTCTGAACAGGCCTTCGTCTCCCGTACTAAAACGAATTTCAACCAAGTCTCGTATTCTCGGAAAGCTGTTGGGTAGCTGTGCGAATGCCATGGAAACGTAGACAGCCGCTATTGGCGGTGGATAGAGTGCGAAGTTGAAGCCGTTAGCGTCTTATCTAGAGCACTGTGCAATGTTACGTTGCCTCGCCCTTTCTCTCTTTCCTTATCTATAATACATCGTCGCCCGTCGCCCCCTCTAACGGGACACAGGGACGTACTACATAGGTTCTATAATATATCACATATAAATGGTCATTAGTCCAATGTAAGTATTTGTACAGGAGGAAACTAAAACTATAATCATTTAAAGTAAAGTTAAAGTTAATGTGTGAGTAGAATTACAAAGCTCCATAAATGAAACAGAAAAAAATGTGAAATAGTTTCAATATATTGAAAGGCATCACACACTGCTAAATTGTCTAGCAACAGCTACACTCCTTACATATAAACTAGTTGACTATATCCTAGCACCAATATGCGAGTAGACTATGTGTTCTGGAATCCAACGTTCAAGCAAAACAAACTAGCTAATTTTATTTTAGTTCACAAAAATTATAGTTTCTTCGCAATAGCGTGAATTTCACGGCGATATATCCGATGATCTAAGCTATATCAAATACTATATTTTGGACACATTCAGAATGCTCCATGAGTTATCCAAGTGCAATGATTAGGTATACATTTTTTTCACAAGTTATACCGCATACTAGACCGTAATAATTTTTTTTCCAAAGGGATCTAGTTTTTTCCCTTTGTGTTTCAGTGACGTTAGTACAAATTACTACCTACTTAGACAAGTATAACCTTAACCAATATAATTAACTAATCCAAATATTTTCCTGATAGATTCTTTATCCAATATATCTGTTATCTAAAATATGTTGAATTTGACAGGAGGTTATCTTTAAAGCCCAACAAATTTTGGAGTAGCGTAACTCATAAGACAGCCCTGTGCAGGATCGCTAAGAGATTGCATCCTCCCCACCCCTATGACGCTCATAGAAGAGGTGAAGACTAACACCCCAGAGTTGTACTGAAAGTTTAATCAACCAGGCAAACGAGCCATGTTGAATTCTTGATGAACTGGCCCAATACAGGCTCGACTGTCACGGAAAGCCTTCACCAAACTGAACCTCTTCGGGTAATGGTTAGAGATAACACAGTCAGTTCGCAAACGATTATGATTTGATGTCACTATTTTTATAATTATAACATTTCAAGGTGTATTATATGTTTGAGTAAAATCTACAGGATTGAAAATATCACTTTCTTGTTATACTACAGCTGCTGTTCATTTCAATCTGCTGCTCACTGCTACCCTGTTTTGTAGTCCACCTCCTTGTACTAGAATCTGACCGAACTTCAACTTTTCACAAAATCAGATGTCAATATCGCGACATTGCATGCTATTACGCTGAATGTGCCATGATCCCCAAGGTGCTGAACCACATACACTTAAGTGCATTACATTAAAACTTGGACAGAAAAGGTATTGTGCGTCAGTTCATCCAACCCGAACAGAGCACGAGAAACGAAAACAACATCTATTCAATATCGGAACAATTTGTCTCCCAGTATATCAAAAACTGCTGGATAGAATTTATTGAAATTCTGAAGTCGCCAGTACATATTAGGAGGTTATTTTAAGGTGTTTCTGTTGATTTAAGCTGAGTACTCATTAGATTTTTTAAGTAGGCCACAAAACTATAACGACAAAATATCCTTCCACAGTGAACACCACTTTTCATTTTAACTAGAGGGGTTAGTAGTGAGAATTTATAAAAACGGCGGCAAATTTTGAAATGTAAGATTAACCAGATTAACAACCACAGGATAAGTTTTACAAGTTACAGTAACGACCAACATCAATCTATGAATATTCTGCAATTTTTTTTTGAAACAAATCTTTATTAAGAAAAATAAACAATTTTACAATAGTTAACAATTTTTTACACATAACTCTAAACAGTGCTTAAAGCACTGGCCTCGAGAAAAACAAAACATGAACAAAATTAACAGTAAGGGTAACAATTGGCTTGTATTTGTACACTTATTAACCAGTTTTTCAATTTTTTCACAAAGTACCTAGTTTTTAGATATACATATACTACAATAGTCAACATTTTATTATCTAATGCTTTTGAAACATGATTAATAAAATCCACAGTAGTACTTAGCGTGCTACTGTTCTTAAGGAAACCATACTGGAATTTATCTCATTGGCAAGTGTTTGCAATATATTCTAACTTACGTTTTATCATTAGTTTTTCTATGATCTTGGAGATTGTACTCAATACCAATATTGATCTGTAATTATCCATGTTTTTTTTTACTACCTGACTTGAAAATTGGACTTATTTTACTTGTTTTCAACTCTTCTGGAAAAACTCCTGTAGAAATAACATTATTTATCAACTTTGTTAAGATTTTTATCAAATTTTCCTTTAAGTTAAAAACATCTCTAACTGTAATTTCGTCATAGCCTGGCGATGAGCTTTTCTTTAGATCGAGTATGATTTCCTTGACCTCATTTTCATTTGTCTGCTGAATGTTCATAATACCCTGACTAACAATTTCTTCACAATTTACTATACCATTGGGTCTAGTCATAACGATCTCCTTTTCCAAGCCACTAACAAAATTGGCACCAATGATAGCAAAATGAACATTCAGGTGGTTTGCAATTTCAGCTTTATTGTTTATTTCCTGATTGCCATTAATAATGCAATCAATTTGGGTTTTGCTTATTTTATTATTCACAAAGTTATTTACAAATCTCCATTGTTTTTTGACGTTTGTACCTGCATTCTCCAATTTTATTTTGAAGTACCTGTTTTTTAGTGCTTTAATTTTGTTATTGACTTGGTTTTTGAGTTTTTTAAATTCAACTTCCCAATTCGGGTTACTAGGGTCTTTAACTTTTCGTTTATATATTTTATCTCGCTGTTCAATCATTTCAAGAATTTTTTGATTCATCCAGTCATTATTTTCACGTATTTTATATGTTTTTATAAATTCTGAATCTTTTTTACATTCAGTAATCAGCTTAATTAGATCCTGAAATGATTGAAATTTGTTGTTTTTAATTTTTTTAACAAATTTAGCAATACATTTTTTATAATCTATTTTTTTTACTTCTTTCCTATTTTTTTGCAAGTACTTTTATGTTAGTTTCTATAGTTATTGATAATAAATTGTGATCAGATAAACTGTTACTTTCTATTTGGATTCTACAATTTAAGTTATTGTACCTATCAGATATTCCAATGATATACGGGACGAATTGAAAACCGCCTATTTTGAAGTCGATTAAAAAGAACAATCTACAAAGGGCAGAAGAGAGGACAGTGAATCTCTTCATTCCCTGTACGATTAAAGTGATTACAGTCAATTACGGCTACAACGGCGTTATTGATTAGAGGACGAAATTAGAGGGCGTTTTAAAGCCAGATACATTTCATTTCACGGTAGATTAATATTAGATAAGTTATGGATAATTCGAAAGGGTGAAAGATTTCCCTGGGGTTCGTTATCGCGCAGTCAACTGAGATACAGAACGATAGTGAGTATATGGCCTTTTAGAAATGAAAGAAGGGAGAGGATAGGTTGGCATTACAAATTGCATGGGTAAGATAAGAATACGCATTCAAATCGAGTTTTTAGTAAATTGATGCTTCAAGTTCGAAATTGAACTTGACATAGCAACCGAATCATGAATCCACTGATCTATTAAATAGCACTCATAATTTATCACCTTTGTGTTGCCTTTGGCTGTCTCAACAACTTTTGCCGAAGAAAAGCTCAAGGAACAACTAAAGAGTCTTTATGGACAGCATGTCACAACTTAACCTACTGCTTAAGTATATAGTAGCAGATATCTTGAATCAAATCATATTAAAAAGGCTTCAGAGGTCTCAAATGAGAAAACGAGTTCACCTGTTTCGGAAAATATAGACTGGATACTTATTCCTACTAATAAATCTTCTCAGTTTGCTACGATGGGTGGAGTTCTGAGACGGCATCAGAAAGTTGAATATTTTTTATTTGTCAAGGATTTGATTAATATATTGTCTTATACTTAGGTGAACTTGGTAGAAAAAGAGATCAATAATTTTTTTTTGGACCGGCTCTACATATTCCTACAGTCGAAAACGCCCTCTCAACTGTAGCAGTGGTCACTGATACGGTGGATAAAATGGTCAGTAGATGATGGATGATTGGGAAAGAGTTTTTGTTACATATTTCAAGGACCTAGAGTGTTCAAGGTTTGGTTCTTTCGAAACTTGATTCCACCACATATAGTATTCACCTTGGAGAGCAGACACTGAATATTATTCATCAAAAGGCTTATAGCTCAGTAGCTTTATCAAGTGATGCAAACCCTAGTAGTAATGCTTGGAATGCTGACGATACTGTCGTTGGAGTCTCGAAGCAGTATTGCAAATTAACTATCAGCTGGTCAACGCATGGTAAAAAAATAGCGACTCTGAAGTAAACGGCATTATATGATTATGATTTGGTCCCCCCGTCCGGACCCCCTGGACCCCCTATAAATACGTGCCTGACTATCGCCGTCGAAATATCCTCAAGATTTCGTGTGATAAAATTTCCGTTTACCTCATGAACAATATCTAGTAAGTGTTTGGCAAAATTTGAATTTTCTGGATGGTTATTTTTGAATGTACTTCCTATTGCAAATTATTTCTAAATATGTAAAACGGTACACAACAATTACATACTTTGGATGCTACAGGAACGAGTTTTAAAGAGTTGGTAGTTCGGCTCACCGTCGCGTCGTTAGAGAGAATAGGTTATTACTTCACACCTCTGAATTGCGTGTTATTAGTTATGTATTTATCTTAATTTATGTATCAGTACAGTTATATAAATATTATGGATGCGTTATGAAAAAAGTTGTTTTGTTCTTGGCCGGATGTTTAACAAGTTTTTGTGAGTGGATTAGTACATCAAGAACCGTAAGACAGATATGCTCATTGCATGATGATGATTTTTGTTACTCGTAGATGAATGTAAGGCCGATATGTATATTCATGAGAACCATAATACGAATAATCAATTATATACGTTTAGTACAACGGTTGTGTATCCCTCGTTTTCCTTTTTCTATCAATCTGAAAACAGGATATTTATTTTTCTTGATGCCAATTCGTCCATTGCTTGCATTTTATTGTAAAATATGTATATAGATTCGAACAAATTAAAATTGAGTCATGTCGAAAGGTCTGAATAGCGGATCTGATATGTCGGATTTTCAAGATTTTTGAATATAGTTATGAAAAAGAGAGACATACATATGTTCATACATAAAAATATACTTGCACTTACACTAATAGACATGTGGTCAGAACCTTGCCACGTCCACGGCGTTGCTTCTAGATAATGGCGAGAGCAAACATTATTTCAAACAGTCAGAGGAATGTTTTCTAAGGATTTTCAAAAATCTTGAAAATCCGCTATATCAGTTCCTCTATTTAGACCTTTCAATATGACCTCAACTTCAATTTGTGTTTTATGTAACCTGAGATTCGTGTTCAGCAACCCCTAAAACCTCCATATAAAGAATTTAATTGCAATTAGTCGATTTTTGGAAATCTCATGATCTCAAATTTGTGATCAGCAGCCCAAGAAACATAAAAAATATATTCATGATCCGACCAACAATTTTAGTAGGTACTTTTCTATGAAATTTCTACATTTTACACCTTTTCTTAGTTTGACCTTCAAATGACCTTAAAATTGACGCGAAAACCGGCCTTAACTTCGAAATCAGTGACCCCAATGACCTATGATCGAAGCCATGAAAAGCCTCTATCTATTGGGTTTTTTGAGGTTATGGCAAACCCTAACGTGAATGGGTTAAACGGACCTCAGATTCAAATTCAACGACCTAAAAAACATATAGAAAGCATGATAGATAGACACAAAGGGCGGCATAACCATCAGAAACAACGCATATAATAAATTTAGGTGATCGTATTATGTAGTATCGATTACGAAAGTCTTCGCTGCTTTATGGCTATTCAGATATAACAAACCTTACTTTTCTGCTCATGCGCAAGGAATAGGTTCGTGAGCGTGCCTCAGAGCATAAAAACTATACCTACTATTTCTGAATTTTATAGATTCATCTTATTCGCACGCATTTTAACCCTCATAGGGCTTTTACTCCACCACATTCCATTGTAATATTAATAGAGATCGTGTAAGTATGCCCGAGATCTATAGCCAGTAATTTCCTGGTTCAATTATCTCTGGACAATATTCTGATCAAAAGAGAGTCGTGAGATAAAATACCAAGACTGGTTTTATGCGAGGATATCCAGGAAGTGGACAGTAAATCAGATGGGTATCGAACAGTTCGCATACTCTGCAGATGTATAAATAAGAACTAAATGCCCTGAGTTTCGACGTTTTGTACTACTAAGTTATGCGCTGATGTCAATTCTACCAATCATTATGTTTTACTGCTAACCTATATTTTTACAAGTACGTTTAACTAGAGTGTATTTGAGTAATTGGTCAACATTTGGATTATTTTATTATATTCGTCGCTTAAGGAGAAATGCCATTGTGAATTTTCAATTCAATGCCACAATATGATTTGTATCTAAAAGACAAGAGAAAAGGTTATTTAAATTAAATTATTTCATTAGTTGTCACCTTTGAGTCCTCCTCCAAGCGCGACACGTTGCTCTGAAATGACTATGCAGCAACACTGTTATGTCTTACTCTGTGACTTCTGGCGCCACTATTACGTCAACGATATGCTGCTAGAAACATTTATAACTCATTTTTAGTCTAATATTTCGAATCTATATCTTCATGATAACTTTTACATATTATACAAGGGTATGATATCATTCATTGGAATTTCTAAAACTTATCTCCATTATCTCTTTGACTCAACTAATTAATACCACGTATGAATGATAAAATATCTCTAGTAACGTTTCGGAAGCCTCATCAGCCTTTATCAAACTACAAAATTAAAGAACCAACATTTTGAAATTATACTGCTTCAGCACGAAAACACCTTTGATTTTCAAAATTGAAAGTTATGGTCTGGTTTTATGAGATGCTCGAATGCAGACTGGTGTATCGCATTTTTTCCTTTGAATTTTATTTGTACCAACCCCCTTTGAGAATGAATGAGCTGTTAAAAAGTTGAGGGCTAGAATAAAAAATATAAAGTTTAAAAAAGTAAAGATTTCATATACAAATTCTAATGCAAAATAAAAACAAACAAGAAAAGAAACATTATTTGCTTTGCATTTTCCGTCAAAACCGGAAATTTTTCAGGGCTCACATAAAATTTATGAAATTTATTTATTATTATTCTGCATATCAGTCACTTCCATTTGAAAGTCCTCGAGAACTGTATCAATCAATATTAAATGGCGAAAATAACATTTTCATGGAGACCGCTGTCTTCTCAGCTTTGAATATTGGGAATCATAGTTGAAATTCATTGATTAAAATGTCTATATATTGTGCTTATTTTTGAGAAGTAGTTTTCTTTTTCTAAATGTGGAAAGTGAGACACATTATTCTGCAAAAGTTGCTGTTTCCACAATTTTAATTTGCCCTCAAAGCCTTCAATTTTATCATACGAACTGTGAATAAAATGTCCTTTGCCTTGAAGTTCCACATTAAGATCATTGAAATGCTGAGTCATGTCGATAAGAAACCCAAAATCGCACATCCAAGTGAGTGTCTCGTCACAAAAAATTGCGCAGACGCGGCGCGTTCGTAATGCATGTTTAAAGAAGTCGCCGACTCGTCACAAAAAATTGTTCCGGTTCAGTATTAATTTCATAACAATATATTGATGGGAGAAAGTTGCGGGCCGCATAAACATGTTTAACGGGCCGCAAGTGGCCCGTAGGTCGCATGTTGCTCATCCCTGGGTAGCTGATTAGATTATCGTTGATGTACTGATACCTTCGGCAACTTGGCAACGTAGCTCTTCAGTTCTTGTCCATGCCTGGCGCGGCGTCCGTTTCGTTTATATCACACATGGGTAATTGGCATAAACGAGTGACCGTCTAGTGACCGCTGTGATGCCGCCAATTTGCAGATAATTAAGATAACAAAACACGATCTGCAATTATATTAATACGTGTATCCAGGCGCATTAGTGTAGCCGGCAAAGTTGGGCCCAGGGATTAAGTTCACCGCACCTGTTTCTTTCCTTTGCAGATGTAGCACCATCTTGACCGTCATGATGGCTTATGTACATCGGAGAGTAATGTACATAAACAGCATGTTTCAATATTATCAGATAACAGGCGGGCGACAAAAATGAAGTCGTCCTAGACGCTTAACGTTTGTTTCTATCTGCGATGATCTTGAATTTGGCGTCAAAACTACATAGAGAATGGAAATCAGTAAAGCATGAGAGAGAACAAAGCGAATACGCACAGAGCTAGAAAAAAAGTTCTTTGCTTGACGTAAATAATATAAATGTTATGTGTCACAAATATCAACGAAAACAGGAATGCGGCAAAATCTTAGTGCATCCCCATTGGCACAAAAATACCTTACTTGTATTTCTGAATCCGTTTCCCAGTTGTCTGGATCTGACGTTGGGCTCAACCATCAAAGTTATCCTAAAGTACGAGGGTCATGTTGAAAGTTTTTAGATACAGGAAAACTATAAGGTTTTTTTTTTAACTTTATTCTGTTTTTTCAACATATTCTCCTCCTACCTCAATACATTCACGCATTTGGTAAAACCACTTGTCAAATTCTTGTGACCAACTTTTTTTTTGAAAGGTTGCTAATTTCCTCCCGAAATGCAGCGATTGTCTCTTCATCGGTGGAAAAATGGCGACCTTGTAACTTTTCTGTGATCTTAGGGAATAAGAAGAAGTCGCACAGAGCTAGGTCCGGAAAATAAAGTGGGTGGTGAGGCAACAGCTTTACACCCTGAAAAAAAATCGGGTATTCTAGCAGGGCTGTGGGCGGGTGCGTTGTCATTGTGCCATCGAATACCCCGCAGACCAGTCTTTGGACTGGCTCTTGTATAGTTCAGGAGTAACTGTCCTTTGAATTTCCCAGGCTACCGTTGTGATGTATCCACTTTTAGAAAATAAAGATGCGACCATTTTCTTTCCAACACTCTTGGAACGACGAATTTTCGTTGGAGGCTGCTCACTTTCAAAGCACCAAACTAATAACTGCTTTTTTGTTTCGGGATCATAATAATATAACCACGTTTCGTCTCCGGTTACGATATTAAAAGTATTTTTACTGTGCCCATTATCAAATTTTTCAAGCATAAACTTAGCCCAATCAACTCTTGTTGCTTTTTGCTCACTGGTCAACAAATGTGGCACCTATCTGGAACACCTTCCTTAGGCGAAGGTGATCATGAATGATTGTTCGGACCGCTGCCGATCCAATCCCCAGAGAAGCCTCAATCTCGGATATATATCGATCTTTGCTTACCATATTTTGCACAACTTCTACAGTTTCCGAAGTATTAGCAGTGGGCGGTTAACCTGTGCGAGGTTCATCACCGAGTAAGACCCAGCCCCTTTGAAACTCAGCAAACCAATTAAGAACTGTAGCTTCGTGACATTTCGCTTGCTTTATCCCTTTTTGTAGTCATACAAAATCCAGGCTCGAAAATCGCTACCCAGTTCCATTTTCACGTTAAAATTCGGCCAACACTTTGATGCATTCGAGACCGTGGCAAGGCAACTACTGAACGATTCAAACGCTGCCTTTGCGTGTAGGCACTTACAACTTTATACAAAATAGCTGCGTGCTCAAACTTGTTTAAACGTGTATAGATTAGGAATATCTAAAGATCTTCTTCGGTCGCGTGAAACCCATTCCAAAAAAGGGCAGAAAAAATGGCCAGCAGCTATTATAGACCTGTGACTCTGCTCTGAGTACCTGGACAAAAAGAACATCATCGATGATGGAGCACAGCGATACTTGTTTATCCGAATTATTTGTCTTCGACTGTCGACGAGCTGCACTGACAAACGTTTCGGTTAAGACTGAAACACGATTTTTTGTTTCAGGCTACTTATATAGTGAAGTGTAATCATTTTCACGAAAGTAGCAGTTTGAAGCTTTATAATTAATTCCATATGGACCATCGAGTTAAAATTATAAGCCATGTCCCGGGCTCCCCATGCTATCACATCCCTACCTGTCTATTTTTTCCAATTTAGGTATTCACATTTTTGGTCTCTATGACGGAGATGGTAGATTCTACGCTCAGACTAACTCATATTTAATGTATAGCTATCTCAGAAAGAAAATGGCGAAAAAATTACATGTATATGTACAACTATTCACATTATTGCATGCGAATTTAAAGTTTTCAACAACAAAATGAAATTTTGAGTATCACGACGTTTCGATTGATGTGCTATCTTCAATCGTCTTCAGTGTGTAATTATGGATGCCTGTTTCCAATTTATATAAACTATACTTTCCATATTGCTTACTCTGTTCTAATGTTCTAATGTTCAATCTAACATAGATACCCTTGCCTATGCCCTTATATTGCAAAAAGAAATGAAAATTATATGACTTATTCGCTTTTTCCTCTCTGCCTGCAGGGGCATGTAGGGGTGTGAAAGTCCATAAATCTTCCGCGGGCGATCGAGAGGTCAACCCCCAGAATGCATCGAATACACATTGGAAACAGTGCCGATCAGGGTGGGCCCTTTTGCCCTACTGCCGACAACTGGTAGTCATTAGCACCAGGGCATGTCTTTCACATCTGAGAGCAGTTTGTGTTGTGTGGGTGTTTTTTTTGTCATGCGTTTATGTTCGGGCAGAGAGAGGCTCTCTAATTTGGATGGAAATCGAGATACCCGGCAAAAAATTGTTATTTGAGAGAAAGCGATAATTCATAGTATCACCATGTGGACTGTCTAATTATCTTGTTAATAATTATTTGATGCATTTCAAGATGCAAACGAGTGATATTTAACGTAATTCCATATGTATGTATGAACCTTTTTTATAGATATCCTCTCGCAAAGGCAGAAATCGTATTGCGCTCCAGAAACGCTGTGAGAGGACAAATATGCATTCACATTGACCTTAAAACACTATAGATTTTGTTCCACATCATCTCATTCCACAACACCGAGGTTCTCCAAGAGAAGGACTTTTGGAAGAGGATTGTTCGAGATGTTAGTGAGGATTATGACTGTTGTAGCCCTCCAGTATTTGTTTCACTGGCAATTGTTGGTCTTACCATGTGAGGTTGGGCACATCCACTAGACGTATTGTTCGTTTCTGAATTGTGTCCAAAAGCTTTAGGGAGTAATTCGGGGCTCACAAGTCCATTATCATCTACCGCCATGGCTACTCGGTGAAAATACAAAGAACGTTATCTTTGATGGTAAATACATGAAAGGACATCCATCCATCACCACATATGAGGATCGGTCCTCAGGGCCCGGTATAAACGCATAGGCAAAAAGGCTTAATTCGATGTCCTCTAAAGCACTCCTGAATGAAGCTTCTAGTTACAATCCTGAAATGAGTAATACGTCTAGTGAATGCGCCTTACTACACAAAGGACCTCCACAGTCTTCTACACATCAAAGAATGGTGGTTGAACTCCCCCTATACTATATCAGACATAATGGCAGATGTTCGACCAAGCTATCTCGCATAATAACATCAACAGTCGCCAGTGCAGCAAGAGGAGCTCAACGAGCTCATCCACATCAGGTTGAGCTTACAACGCCTCGAACAAGCCTTACCAAAGTCATTTTTGAAGAACCTCAGCGTTGTGGAATGGGCTAGCAGGGACTTTGTTCCCCAAAAATTCCAATCTACAGTGTTTCTGGATGAATGTGGATAGACATTTATCTTCTTGCATCGGTTGTAAAGCGCGATGGACTACCTGCCTTTCCATGATGTAATCTTTGAAAAAACATATTCGGCTCACGGTGAAATACTAACCCTGTATAACGTCGCCAATACCTATTCACGGGCAACTCCCGCCCAAGGAATGCCTCACCGCACAGAAAATGGCGCATCCCCAGGGATGTAGCGCCTTTACTCGCGGTGCGACTGCCGATATCCCCTGTTTTGGGAATCGACACACTCCACGTCAAATCATGCGATGGGATACGGACAAGCGTGTCTTAACTTTTACCGCGCTTTCCGATTCTCCCAGGAATTGAGGCTTCGAAGCCTGCCTTCCCACGGTCATTTCTCGTAAAATTGCACTGGGTGATTTTTATTGATAAAAATGTGGTTCGGATACTGTACTGTTAGACGCCCGAGGGAGCGGCAATGCAATAAATAGTATTATGTTCCTTCTATGAGAAATGATGGCTGCACGAAATATACAGATAATGTGAAATGTGATGTTTGGAGTATTGATTAAATTGATCGGGAATGGATACGATAGTCGTTTCTATATTCACAGACGTTCCATAGAAATTGATGGTTGTTAGGGAGTACGACTCGAACTTCGAGATAAGTTACGTATTAAGTATTGTGATTGCGGAAAGCTTAGAATTTGAGACCACACGTTTATTGGACTCCATTGATTCGTTTCCGTCGGTTTGTCTGATGGTTTGTCTGTCGATTATTTGAAATCTGTGCTTCAAGCTATCTCAGTAACTATTGCACTAATGCTATTCAGAGAGGAGGAACGGTATTGACATGAAGTAAATAATACTGTTTTATTCTTTTAAGTCACTACAACTGCGGTGAAGTAATTCATATAATTATCAGAAACTCGCGTAACATCATTTTTATATGTTTCCAATAATTTCTAGCGTAATGAAAAACTCATAAACGGTTAAAAGAGTCGGGCCTTTGCTTCAACATTTTTCTTGGGTAAATAATTGCATTTTGAGTGGCAATTATACTTAAATAAGTATGCATCAATACGCAGATTCCACGATTGTATTCATACGTATAACAGAACATATAACAAGACCTAACCAGATTTTAAGACATGAGTAATGTGAGGTATTCAGCTCAACCTGCAAACACCAAAAAGTATTGCAAAAACAAGTACGTTCAGTTTGAGAAATTACGAGGGGCCTACTATAATTCTGATTTTGTTATATCGGAAGATGATCTTTTCAAGCGAATTATAACGTGGAAAGTACACAATGAATTAATATGAGTACGGTTATATATATTTCGAATAAATAATTGATTTCCATGAGTAAAAACATATCATGGCACTCATGGACGTTTAACTCCTAAAGGTAAAACAATGTTGGGATTTACTGGATGAGATGATTTTCTGTATACATGTTGACATTCTTTTTCTTGTTTCAAAATCTCTTTTTACGTACAAACAATATATAGGTGACTTGAAAGACCTTAGAAATGCTTTTACTAGTCGCTATTTACTTCATTCATAACAAATAACCATCCATCAGATGCAGACATCAGCGATTATGGCCAGTATTCTCTGCAAACCCGAATTCAATGAGACAATTTTTAACTAATAAAAACCACATGCAAAATTTGAAAATATGTCCTACATTACGCTTTCATACTTCTTCGCTAGTATGTAGAAATCAAAAGAAGAAACTTCTCGCACATGCCATCAGTAAGATTGTTTTCCCTCCTTTGTTGTCCTCGTTTCGTCCTCCCTCATGGAACCGGGTGTGCGTTTGCGACGAAAGGGATGGACTCCATTGGAAGATATTTATATCGACGTAAATTCCCCGATCTCGGCGTCAAGTTTGCTAATTATCCTTTAAGTCACCTCACCGACCAGTTCAGACCTATCTTCATGCCCCAGTCATTTTAGAGGATGACTGTTGATAGCTTTTTGAAAAGGCTTGACGCTGAAGGGCTTTTACAACAGGCCTTGCAGATTATGAAAAAATGCAAGCAAGTAAATGGATTATGTACTTCTCGCCGTATTATTCGCTTGTTCCTTACAGTTCTTGTGGACCTGGGTTCGAGCGAAATAACTATTAAACTTCCTTAGTACTTTCTGTCATAGTATTGTAGTTTAAGCCTTAGAGGTCGTAGCACCTGTAGCAAGCCCTAATGCATATATCTAGCTTAAACATAGCGTTCACAAAAATTTAATACGTTATACATTTATCAGAAAGTTGTAAAATATATGAAAATGAGATAGGGAAACTTTCCAAAATTATAAAATCTCTTTTCCTAATTACGCATGAAAATCAATAGAAACATAAAAGTCACAAAAATACTAAGTTTGGAATAATTTCATTATTTTTTATTTCTACTTATTGGCAATCCACTGCCGTCAAAATCATAAATTATTGTTTATAAAATCAAAAAAACACGCTTGTATAGTTAGTGGAACTGAAAAGTGTAAAATAATTCTTAATATAGGTATAAAATTGTGATATAAGCGTGAGGCACTTTATACAACATTTTTATACTAGCTCTGCATTAAAAATCGAACTACTAAAAAATTATAACAATTGAAATCGAGCATCCCCCACCCCATCACAATGACATCAATTTTCGCGTTAATCATTTTATTCTTATATTAATAAATATTCTTTACTTTTTAGTTCAATCCTCTATAAAAGGTTCCAGTAATGGGAATCGAACCCGGGCCTCCTGGGTGAGCGCCGGGTATCCTAGCCACTAAATCATATATGATCTGCTTATATATATAATTTTTATCAGAAAAAAAATTAAAATTCAAAGCAATAATGGGACAAATTTACAATCAGCTATCGGTCCTGTAACCAGTGTGCGAAACTAAAAAATAATCTGGCGTTTTGAAGTGAATGAAAATAGCACTCGAATATTCCGTTACAAACATAGATACATATATAATATATGCATAGATCGATACATACATAGAAACACGTGGGGCTAATAAAAGCGTGTTAAAAATCAGCTCTACTACAAACCCATATCATCACAGAAAGACCTAAGGATAGACCTTCCGACATCGACAGGTAGACAAAAGACAGACCGAACCAACAGACAAAAAACCGACATCTGACAGATCTTAAAAAATGAATCTCAAAAAAAATTATGTTTGCATAAGACTTCCTACGTTTGAAATGCTGATCCAGTGGCATGAAAGCAATACTGAAGCTACATCTCCATGTAATAACGCGCGATATATCCGGTGAACATCCCCAGTCTACCATTCAAACGATACTGACGAACGGTCCGATTAAAAGTCTATAAATATTTGCATTTTTCCTGATTTAGGGTAATAATTGATTAGAAGAGTGATATTCAGCCTCAAGTAGTTAGATTGTGCATTTCACTTGAAGTGATATCAGCGTACTAAATATTCGAGTGTCATAACTTTCAATCCAGTTGAAGTACGTTATGCAAATCTTGAAAATGTTGATTTCATTTATATATTTTTTTAAATTAAAGATAGGATATACCGCATTTCAATAGTTTTGTATCGAAATTTGAAAGACCAACAGCTCCAGTACCCAAATCAAATCTTTATTTCTAAAATTGTTTAGCTCATATTTTGAATCGCATCCTTATGTGATCTGTGATTCGCAACGCTCAAACAGTAGTTTGTCATTTTTGACGTTGCCTTAATCAATAATACTGAGTATACGCTTTCACCATTATTTGATATTCAATTTATAATTATAAACAAATTTGGGATGCCAAAAATTTGTTAATTTGATAGAAATAGATGTATATATAATGAAAACAGTAAAAAGCTTGAGGTAATAAACTCATGAATGACAAAAACATAAAGATCAAATTGAAAAATTTCAAAGCTCTGAATAAGATTAGGCATAGGTAAGGACTCGGATTTGTTCTAATATCTGCTAATCCCACACTATTTTCGTTTTGCTATTATTAAGTTTGATTTCACTTGGTTGTTGCTCCTTTGGCGGATGAAGCCTAACTCGATCAAAAACTAAAAGGTATGAAATAATAAAGTTAACGTAACCACGGCATTAAAAACTCTGAGGCTTTCTGATAAAAACAAATCGCTCCAGTCATACATCCAAACATATAAATACACAAACTCAATGGTGGAAAACACAAGCTCATTTTTCCAAATACTGCTTTCCTAACTTGACTGTACTATCCGGGCGAATTTCTTGTTCTTTCGCTATTGAATCTCTCCTTGTGCGACTTTGTCAGATGCCGACCTGAGCTGAGCGCGCCGGAATCATCGTCCAATTCTTAATTACCAGTAATTAGCAGGTGGTACCCGATGCACTGGGAACGACCATCTGATATATCGATCGCAATAAACGACCGTACCTCGCGCTTCATTTTATGGGTCTCAGCCTGCTCGGATTTGGCAAATGATCTTTTTTCCAGCGAAATGACATCTGTTGGTGCAACCACCGAACATTAATGGTCGGTGGTGCAACATAGTATCTCGCAACTGCTGCGGAAATGAATGATAAGCACATAGAACGCAACTTAAACACCTTTTAAATATAAATAAATTAAAAATATTTAAATTGATTAAATGGAAATTAACGGAAACGAGACCTTCAGAACTGTTTTGTGATTGAGATATTGATATATTTCCGAAAACCTACTTTGGTTTTGTTTGTTTGTCGTGTGGCTCAAAGGCTTAGTGGCCGTGACTGTTTTCGTTTTCTTTATATTCAATCATTTAAAACTCTTCTTCTT
This sequence comes from Bruchidius siliquastri, assembly GCA_949316355.1. Lineage (NCBI taxonomy): Eukaryota > Metazoa > Arthropoda > Insecta > Coleoptera > Chrysomelidae > Bruchidius > Bruchidius siliquastri. The sequence goes on along the minus strand of OX438534.1, from coordinate 2,559,255 downwards.
TCTTCTTCTTCATAGATGAATGAGTTTTAACATTTTAAATAGATTCTCTAAGCTTGAGCATCTCATAATTGTTCATATTTTAAGTTCTAATTTTAAAAACATTCTTACTCTCCAGATAGTTTATCAGTTGATATCAAAATTATTGCGACTTCTTTGACATTTTGTTTTTTTAATCAGTTGTTATTTGTTATTTTAAAGGATGCATAATATAATCAAGATGAATCAAATAGGGAAATATACAATATAGGTTCCTAAATTTACTTAAATTTTTACTTTTTTTATAGCGGGTAGCCACTAGCTGCCTAAAATAACATCATCTGTCTATTTTCTATATATGAATATTGGACATTTTTTGATTTGTCGTTGATACACATATTTCTATAGTTTCCTGCAGTTTGATTTCAATTTCTAAAATGAGAATTTACTCTACTGTAACGGTATTCACAATACAAGTGGAAGCACCTACTACAATTCCTAATTTTTTTTGAGCACGCGCAAACATTTTGGTGTCCAGAAAATGACTTAAAACTCGAGAGATATGTTTTTTTTTTTGGTGAAGCCCAGGTATTTTTTTGTTTGTTTATTGCTTAGTGTTCCAACGCAATGTATCTCATATTCTTAAAAAAATAAGCAGCAGGACCTACTACGTACCACCACCACATGCTTCACTCTACAAATTTGATCAGAAACAGTGCAGAGATTACTCAGATTATACACAGAAATAATGCCAACAAACAGACAGAAACACTGATTGAAAGCAGTTATTTTAAATACTTCAGTGAAATAGTAATTGTAAGTAAAAGGAACTTCGCAGCTGTTCGCCATTAATCTTCGAATTCTAAAAAATAATGCGTATACTATCACTGCATCTACATATCCTTTAATAGCAATCAGTTCGATGTTTTGATTACCAGAAGAAGACATTAACTCCGTCAAACTAATTGTTGGAATTCCTTCGCGCGACCAGAACCTATAAAAATCCGGATTGAATTATAACCTCATTAACCACTGAATCATAAAAAGGACGTAAATTATCTTTCTTCAGTATAAGCAGCTACTTTGCAGACTACTGTTTTACATTTTCGGTCGTTGTATGGTAATCAGATTTCTGTTGTTCGGTGTCGTAATGAGTAGGTAGTAAAGCAATAAACATTATATGCGTCCTCATCTGGGGTCAGGTGCAAAAAATTGAATGCAGACTTTTTATTCAGTTAAAAATCATATACTATAGACAGCTGTGGCGATACCTGGTATATACCCAAGTATGTGAACAGGATTCTTCAAACTAAAAAACGTCTATTTTTGAATCTCTATGATTATCGTATAATTTCGTCTTCAAGAGTTTTAATATTTTGGATAAAAACGTTTGATCGTAATTGCCAAAAATGTCAGAATCGAGATGTTGAGTTACCTTAATGTTTCGTGAGATAAAAATCACAAAAAATTCATTCTGTCGGTCTGTCTGTATGTACTCCATAATCCTTGCTCCTCTATAGCTTAGAACATATTTTTTGGGTTTTGATAAAACTTTGACACGCGTTTTTCAAAAGATTCTTTGGGGTCCAAAGTAGAGTTGAGAGAGATATCAAACGAATTTTGCCTCCGGTAACATTTAAACCCCAAAAAACCTCGATGAAGTATGTTGTATTCATTTGACTTAGACGGCTGATTACAGTATATTTTTTTAACTAGCTGCTGGCTTACATTTGTAACTTAAAATTCATGATCCGGTGGTGATGAATTATGTAGATATAAAGTGATGATACTCTGTATCCGAATCGATAAAAGTAGTTTTTAAACAATTGGAGGTATCTGCCCATTAGATAGTGTAACATCGACAACATTCTGCAAGGAAGTAAAGTGTTACATGGTCTACCCCCATACTTGGTACCACTTGTTTTCGTTTGTGTTTTTATAGCCAGCAGTTTGATTAATATGTTAACAGTTCTTGTACGGCGAGGAAATGCGGGCAGTTTATTAATATTGTCGGTTCACGATACCTTGCAAGTATTTTCCATAATGAGCAGGAACAGGACCGTACTAGTCATGTACAGTTCCCTTGTAATAGCCAATATAAATATTTCGTTGAGTATTAAGGACATCAGACATAATATTTAAAAAATGGACGAGAATAGCGAATAATAATCTCACATTTAGAAAATGTGTAACTGAGCAATTTTAACAGTCTGTGATGGAACCTTCATCAAACTTTTTTGTCAGTAGCATTTTGATATTCTTAGAAGAATAAAGGAATGACCAAAATGTCATAAAGAACCAATCGCTGATTCAACTTATACTTGAACTGACAATCAATTGAAACTGACTGAAGAAAGAACTCAGGTGCCTCAGTAGCTTTTTTCAGAGTACAAAACATCATAATTCAGAGATTTTTAAATTATAAATATGTTGGTTGATTGCTCCTCGAGCTCATTTCCCAGAATGTTAATGTTTTTCCCTAGAGACATGGCCAATGTCAATGTCATTATAATTACAAAATTTAGTATTCAAAGTAAGTAGATTTTTCACGTTGGATAATATAATTTTCTCACTTCTTGTACTTTAATAAGGGCTTCGATGTAGCCGAAACGTTAGTAAAGTAATTTCTTTAATCGTTTATACTTTCCATTATCATCCAGTAATAAAAACCACCGTAAAAACGACAAATCCGGAGTGTTTTCCAGAGGATTCTCTTTCATGTGATAATGATCAATCCTTTTTTGAAACATCAACTTCTGTGCCATATTTCCACTCCACACACACTCCATCAGAGTGTGTCAACTATTTCAAGGTTGCAACGGATGCAAAGACAGGAAATCTCGTCCACGTAAATGTTATCTCACGCCGCGCCCGCGAGACAGAAAATAAGCAGTTCTATAAATTAAACGAGTCCCATTCATCGAAACGTCATGGATCTCAAAACAACCGCTTTAAATTTCCAATATGACACTGTAAACCAGCTCGAGTTCTACCCGCGCATCGTTTCTATGGTGTCATCTTCTAACGACACTTCATCCGTAAGAAAATGCTCCGCGCTAGTGCGGCTTACGAGAAAATGATTTACTGGAACGGGATTCACAGTTCATCTGTCAGGAAATACATCATTTTCTTCTGCTTGCCGAATACCAACCTTGACAGCTTACTCTCAGCTTCCACTCGCAAGCGATGCAGATCTGTTAGTTCAGTCAACAAAGCCATTTGATTGTGAATGGTCCATACTTGGATAATCATTGCGACCCTAAAATCATACTTTGTGAAACACTGTGTATAATTTACAATTACATCTTATTCGTCTTGAAGAAACCTAACCTAACTTGACAAAAGAGCTGCACCCCTAGAGGTGACTAAACCACAAATTAGCACCCTTGGATGAACAGTGTGTCATTTCAACTTGATTCATCAAAAAGAAAAAATATAATAATTACGATATTAATTTTTCATTTATTTATTGTCCCCCAAACATATATAGCGTCTAGTTACATGGATCTAATGAAAATATATTGATAACAAAATAATCTTTACTGAAATGCAAAAATGTATATGAATAGATCCATAATATGGAACGGAACTTATATAATAAATTGCTTCTCATTATTTCTAAAATAAAGTTACTTCATCGTTCTTTCAACATTTTTATGTATGATAGGTACAGCCGAAATATATAATATTTGTTTTCAGAAAATGAATGCCGACAAGGTAGTCTTAGCATAACAGGAACGTACTCAGTGAGAAATAAGCCATTGTTCATAGCTTAAGCTGTATTATTATATTTTTCATATATAATGTATAATATGGTATATTTTGAAATCAGGTCATACCAAAAAATTATTATTAAAAGGGATTCCCTTTGAATAAGATATAGCTTTTTATTTTATAACATCTCCTGTTAACGTAACACGTTGAATATAAATTTCAGTTGAACTTCTATCATCTCTGAGATTTTTGAAAAAACTAAAAAATACGCTTTTACCATTAATCGAGATAAAAAAATATAGAATAATTCTTAATATAATAATAAAATGATTAACGTGAAGGTTAATGACATTGTGATAAAAGCATGGGGTGCTTTGTACATTTTTAAACTAACTCTGCTTTTTGAAATAGAACTTGTAAGAAATTTTTACATAACATATCAAGCACCCTACGCTTTAATCACAATGCCATTTTATTCTTATATTAAGAATTAATTTCCACTTTTTAGTTCAATTAACTATAAAATCGTGTTTTCTCAGTTACAAAAATATATACATACAGGTGAAACTAATAGAAAAGCGTTTTAAAAAGCTAACGACACGCGGTGTTCCTAAGCGACCGTCCATCCAAGTACTGACCGCAGCTGATGCTACTTAGCTTCGGCGATCGGACGTGAGCATGGTATGCCGTTACCTCATATAATTTACCGTATATGCGGGTATTTAATCTTTGAATATAATTTTCCAGAAAGAATTTGGAAATGAAAATCAATGATGGAACTAACTTATTAAATTATTATATTGGCATCGATTCCTGAAAAGTGTACAAATTTCAAAATTAATCTGACGGTTTGAAGTGGATGAAAACACCATACTTGTAGTATTGACCGTCTTGACCTCAGCATTCTATACTTAGCATTTTTTTAATTCAAACCACAGCGGTAAAACACTTCAACACTCATCTCCAAGCGGCGCGCACGGTGGCGCTGTCCATTGGCAGTTTGTTGACAGACGCTGAAGACGAAACATGCATGTCTATAACAGGTCTGATGCATAGTGGAGAGCATACACATAATGCGGATATATTGACAAATATGTGTTTTGTTGACGAGACTATAAGGCCTCTCCTACCAGTCCCTGGTGTCTTCGTGTGTGGCCGGAAAGCGAGCAGAGCTTTCGTTATTAGGTTGAATAATTGCCGTGCCGCAGGTAATTAGTAAAAAAATTTACACGAAACATTTGAAATGGAAGCGATCTCGTCAAGGAAGCTGAACTTGGAGGGCTAATGAAGATTTAGGTGAGATGTGGAACCGTGTGACAGCAGCGTTTGGCTGGTGATGTGAAAGCGTCCACAAAGAATGTGTCGCACCTCCGCTAACTTGATTTATTACGGTTTGCGGCCCACTAACTTGTAAACAAGATGCGTTGTATGGCTGTCACAGAACTGTTAGTTACCATCCATCTGCTATTCGAGTAGATATTAATACCTAGACTACATGGATTTCCAGATTCCAACAGTAAATTTCTGTGGCGAAATCTCTCCATAGAAAACAGATAAACTGATAATAATCGTCACACTGCTTCGGACTTCCATTGCGCTGAGGTTTTTTATGGATTCTACAACACTTCATTGATGGGGTATCCTCAATCGCCTTCAGGTGAAAGGTTCGAACATTTTTTATTCCGAAGCTGTTTCTATGTTTTTCTCCCCGTCGACGTCGTCATTTTCTGCCCTACCCAATCCGATCACTGACTGGTAACCGGCAGTGCTGCCGATCACGGTGACTCACGCTGCCCGGTCGAGAACGATTATTTGCCGCTGAATCATCACTATTTATATGCAGTGCATCGATGAAGTTTGTTATCAGCCGCCATATTGGCTTGATTTGCTCACTGGGTCTGCTGAAACGTTATTCCTAGCAATGGAAGCTGTCTCCTTGACCTTTCGGCGAAAGCAATGTGGCATCCTGACGTGGCATCATCTCAAACAATTCTGTGGTTTATTAACTATTATACCTAAGTTTTGGGTAAGTTGATTATCTCAAAAAATATAAACTTTTTTAGTAAATTTTTAGTACATTAAGTTTTTGAAAATACTTCAAACTTGAAGCCTTTTGAAGACTTGTATTGCATTTGTAACATGATATTGGATCCTTTGACGCAACGACTACAAACACTGTACAGTTTTCCACTCGTCCAGCCCAACACGCGTTTCGCTAACTGCGTTAACATCCTCCATGGAGCACAAAGTAGTTTTTATCTTACCCTCGATCCGCTACTGGGTATAGATTTACTAAGACCTGATAAATAGTTAGTAGATACTATGTGTCGTTCGGATTGCCTATAAATATCTTTTTTCTACTCCGCTATCATTTTCTTTATTGTAAACTTGCCCAAAAATTCCTTTTAATGTTATATAGTTTACTCATATTGCTCTTCCGAGAAAGGCTTATTATCCGTGATTAAATGCATCGTCTATGGTGGCGAAATCATTAACCAACACCAAAACATACCTTGTAGTCTCCAATCAAACCTCTAATTTACGATTAATATCGCTTAATGACTTTAAGAGCCAAAGGAACCTGAAAACTTACCACCAGGGGCAGGTGCTGGGACTGTTATTTTGTAAACAGCTTAATTGCCATTTTGAGAAAATGTTCGCGAGTTGCGGTTGAGCTGTAAATTAAATGTCAAGGGAATAAATCACGATTTTATTTACGACGGATGCTGTGAGTGCCAAGGTTCACGAAATATGATGCCGTCTAGACGAGACAGAGCTTCTGGTGATCATGAGACTCGCTGGTGGCTAGATTCTTCAACGAGAATGAAATATATACTTTATTTTTATTTACTTTATGGATATTTTCAATTATACACGCGGCCCGTTATAGAAACACATGTTTCTCTGTTGACCTAGAATCGTCAGTTTAGCTTGGCGGCCTGACATTAGAGATCAATTAGGGGTGGCACTGAAGTATGTCCCTGTTTTAGATTTATCAACAAGGCAAACGCATATTCTGTATTCTATCCTTTATATGTTCACGCTGATTGCTATAGCAGCTTCCAGTGCCACTATAGTTGTTGAGTCACTTCTTCAAGTAGGTGACCGCTTCTAGGCATACGTCTATCAATTAATTATACCCTTTGGCGCTTATGTATCAGGTTTCACCGGAGCATGCCACCCGGAATACTTGGCATACCGACGTGTCGTCTCCGACAAAACGAAGAAGAACGAGGCAGCGAAGAAGATCTGCGTCATCCGCATATCAGATACGGTACGATGATACCGTCCATGTAAACACAATAGCCAGTGGAGATGAGTCGGTCAGATAGTCTGTCATTTCCAGGCCTAATCGTTCAAAGCAGTGAAGTCGACGCGGGAGATGAATTCTCTAGAATAGAAGGCGAGCACAATTGATCGAAATGAGCTTTCTGGATAATTTGTTCAATTTGGCCTTTTGAGAGATTTCAGATAAATAGGATTAATTTATAAACTATGTCGTTTAGCTGTTGTTTGAAACTTGTAGACAAGGTGGATTTATCAAAAGTTTGATTTCGGACTTCCATTGTCTATAAAATTTTGATTATCACGACGGAATGGTTTAAGTCAACTGCCATCGAAAGTTTAAATATTAAACCGAAGTTATGGCTTCGCTATGTAGATGACACATTCATCATCTGGAACCATGGAGAGAGCCAACTAAAAGCATTCTTCAGTCATCTGAACAACATGCGATCTTCGATAAAATTCACGAAAGAAGAAGAGAGCAACAACTGCCTTCCATTTTTAGATGTTTTAGTAACGAGAAGAAAGACCAAAATAGAAACAACAGTACACAGAAAACCAACTCACACAGGTCAATACTTACATTACACTTCAAACCACCCAACAGCCACGAAGAAAGGCGTCATCCGGACTTTAGTCGACCGAGCTAGGAATATTTGTAACACACAAGAGGGACTACAAAGAGAGCTCAATATCATTAAACAAGATCTATTAAAAAACGGATACCCAAAGAAGCTAGTGGAAGTAACAATACAGGAAAATACCAACTGTAGAAGAATTAAACACGAAGAATCTCAGCACTTACTCATTCTGCCTTACGTCCAAGGAATATCAGATGGAATCAAAAGAATAGGTCAGCGATACAAGATCCAAACAAGATTCTGAGTAGTGTTACAGACACAGGTTTGAATCCCGTCCGTACCAAACATTTTTCTGTACTTTCTCACTCCAATGTGTACCATTACATACACCTTCGTGTGTTAATGCAAGTACGGATGCCTACTTATTCGACCAATATTCGCACTCCTCTTCAGCCTACTTCAAGCCGCACCACTGTCTTCGGAATAAGGATTCAGCTCCCGACAGCATAAACTATGGGTGTAACCACACCGCCATTTAATCCCCTGGATGATCAAGTCAAATGATAAGGGTTTGTTAAGTGGACGTCATTTTTTCCGCTTCATAATTTTGGTTAGTCATTATGATTCGATGATCGAGGATTGTGGATTGTCAACTGAAAATTACCTTCCTGGAAATGGATATAAATCTTCCATGCAGCCGAGTGTTGGAATGTCTCGAAATAGAGCAAAATTATTTTTGGGTGGCTTCATACAGCTTCATTGTTTTTATGACAAGGATGCAAGTTCTGGTTGAAATTTTAGTTTTATTAAACATATTTTCAAAAAATGCCTATACTCAGAGAACAGTTTATTTACCTCTGGAGTTAACTCTGAGATGCTGCATCAATCTGTCGGGGGAATCCTCAGCAGGTCAAACCGGGAAGAAGTCGAAGGAGCCTTTTTCAAAAGTCATTGTTTGGAGAAGCCCAGCGAGCTCCGAGAAGTTTGTGCCCAGATGGCTATAACTCACAGTGCCAACGTTTTAAGGTCAATCTGATTAGTCTTTTTTTCTTTTACAGTGTTTATGAAGCGCGATAGACGCGATTTCCTTTCCGATAGGTTGTCTATAAAAGACTATTTTTTTAGATGAAATGCAGTACTGTAACTTTCTTAAACACTAATTTATTTCCACTGGTAACAACAACGAACTTATGTACTAATTTATATCAACGATTTCAAATTCTTTACTAATTGACGTCTGATTACTGACTGACTGCTGTCACTGCTCGATGCTGTATATATACAGAAAACACCCATCTCGAATGTTCCATAACCAAATCTAGAACAATCTGACACATTCGAGATGTCTGTTGACAGCTTCACACATGTTCTGGACGATTTACATACAGGGTGATCTTTTCTTGACTGCTGGCCGCTGATCCCGTTGCATACAATATTTTTTTAACTATGATTTTGACTGTAAGAATTGCAAAAACTGTGTTATGGATAAAACATATTTACACTAATAAACTGATCAATATTGATAGAAATTATCTCTAACTGACTTCCTTTCCGTAACCTGATGTAAAAAAACTTTTTATAACCAGTTGCATAATATTTGCTTGTCCTAACAATCAGTTCTGTCATTAGTTTTGAAGCATCTCAAAATAAAGAAATAAAATAACTAAGCTAAACAACTTGAATTCTTGATATCGCGTTTGAAACTTTGGAGTGTATCATTTTCAACAGAGAAAATAAAACTCCCGTTCTGATATTTTCATCTGTTCGTTCAGCGTGAAACGGTCGAGATAAAGAGCGAAGGAAATGGCGAACTTTCACGAACCCCATTCCCAGATAAAACTGTGCCAATAAATTGCCGTCGTTAAATAAAAATGCTGTAATCTACTATATTTTCCATTTCATGGATAATTTCGGCGCAATTTTGGGGCGAGCTACTCGGTTTCTCACATCCTGGTTATTTATGGCCTCACCCCGTACCCACTGTTGGGGTGAACACGGAGGGTGAAAAGGCAGGAACGAAATGAGGAAAAAGGTTGAATGCGTTGACACGATTTGGGTTACTACACATAGGTGGTCATATGCTGTGATAGCAATAATTGTGCTAACAAACGACGATAATATATGGTCATCTTGACACTTTACATCATAATGTCCCGGCTCTGCCAAAACTATTCAAACCCGAATTGACTTTCCACCATACGAAAATGTGCGCAAATCGTGAGTCTCGAGCTGACAGAGTGAACCGAAGGTGTCTACTACATCTTGATGGCATTTAAGGATCCAATGACCATAACTAGCACTCTGAAAGTCCAGCCCAAGCTTGCGAAGTTGGCTGTTAAGCTAGTGACCAAGAGTCTCTTCTTCCTCCTTGTTTCATCTCGACAGAGGACGAAAACTTAATAACGAACATCGTCTTTTGTTGTTGGTTGAAGAGGATTATACAACGGTCTATCAATAGATACAATAAATACTAACTAACTGGGATGTTTTTAGTTTCACTAGCACTAAAGTAACATTCACTCCTCGATATAACAACGAAAAAAATATAGCATAGGAGAATCCATCTGGACAAGACAAAAACAATAGTGCCTCTGCTGGTCAATATCTACTACTGAACCTAACTACTGAATCCAATTTCGATCAATTGTTCATCATTAACTATTTCCTTGAGTTAAAGATAGTTAATCCTCCGATAAAACAATAATTTTTGCAATACGATCACCATTCCTTGACATATTCGGTACAGGTGAAGAAAAATACATACACATTTAAAGCTTGGAAAATTTTCCCGGATAGAATAGTATTTCTATATGCCCTGATGTTTTAGTAACGGGAAGAAACACCGAAATAGAAACTACCGTACACAGGAAACCAGCTCACACAGGTTAATACTTACACTACTCTTCAAGCCACCCAACAGCCACGAAGAAGGGAGTCATCCGCACTTCAGTCGACCGAGCTAGGGGTATTTGTAATATATAAGAGGGACTAAAAAGAAAACTTGATATCATTAAACAAGATCTATTAAAAAACGGATACCCAAAGAAGCTAGTGGAAGTAACAATACAGGAGAACACCATCAATAGAAGAATTAAACACGAAGAATCTCAGCACTTACTCATTCTGCCTTACGTCAAAGGAATATCAGATGGAACCAGAAGAATAGGTCAGCGATACAAGGTTCAAACAAGATTCTCTAGGAATGCCACCCTCAGAAGTATCCTAACAAAAACTAAGCCCAGGAATGAATGTCAAGAGACGAAGGACTGCATCTATGATACCATGTCAATGTGGTAAAATCTATGTTCGAGAAAGAAAAAGGCCACTGGAAGTAAGAATCAAAGAACATCGTCTCAACACCCAGCGAGCAGAGACAGGAAAATCTGGAATAGCTGACCACGCATGGACGGAGCACCATAAAATAGCTTGGGACGACGCTAAGGTTATTGCCAAGGAACCGCATTGGTATCGAGGGAAATTCAAGGAGGCGGCATTCATCACCAACAACAGCAACGTGTACAGCCAACCCAGCGTAGACATTAAACCAATATGGCAGCCACTCATAAAGAAGATAAATAGACTACGACTGGACCAGACAACAACATGAAAGGAACATGTTCGCCAGTTCACCTGAAGACGATTGAAGATAGTATATCACTCGAAACGTTGTGATACTCAAAATTTTTATAGACAATGGAAATCCGAAATCAAACTTTTGGAAAACCCACCTTGTCTACAAGTTTCAAGCAACATTTCTATGTGAATATTTTGCAATTCTGATAATATTAAATACATACCGGTCGAATTTATCTAATGGGCGTCAGGTAAAAGTTATCAGATACAGGCTACTTAATTGTGTTAAACGTTCGGATTTAACCTCAGTTCTTTGGATATTTATATTTAATGAGTATATATATCACACAAGTATTGCTCTGAATCAATATGTGTAAATGTGATGACGATAGATCAATGGTTCTACAGCTGTTTATCCCAAATCCCTCGCAGCTCCAACGCACTCACAGTCCCCCTTACTGTAATTCACTACTCGAAACTTTACAGTATCTGCCTGCAGCTACCAATAGGGATGAAGCACCTCTCTTGATGCTTTATTTACATGCGCGGTGGATAATACGGGAGCAGCGGAACGGGCGAATATTGTGCAGACCGTAAAAATAAATTCAATCTAGCGCTACCGCGGGAGGAATAAGCTCCCGCTTCGGGAAAATATACTTTTTTCCACCCTCAAAATGTGTCTCCGCGCTGCCTGGCAACACGTGCCAAAGACACTCGCCGTTGTGCCGTTTTGCGAGGTTACTGGTTATTGCAATAAAGTCTACTGTATTATTTCTTTTTCGCTGGTGAATATTCGACGGGTCTTACAGGGGTGGATTCCAGATGAAACTTTCACAGTGGGAAACAATCCTGAAAATCTGAACGAATTTTAAATAAAAATTCCAATTATGTCTCATGAATGGAGCTTCTCTGATTATCAAATAAGAAGGACTGTCAAACATGTTCTGAATTGACTCATTTGGGACCATAACTTTAATGATAGTCGCGAGGCGTCATCCAGCTATGGAAATTTGTCGTGTCTAGAAAGTACGTACAATATCTGTACATATATTTTAGCGATTTATCATGTTCTTTAACTTTGACTATAAATACATTTTTTCGTCCCTGCATTCTGTTTGGTGCGCAAGTGGTTCTGTATATAGTGAAAATATGCAAGATTTAGCTGAAAAACTCGACAAACATAAAGACTATATGAGCCACTACCGCAGTTTTATCTCAGTAAGAGGGTCACGCGGAAAGTTTTTAGATACAGAAAGACTACAAGGTTTTTTTAAAAAACTTTAATCTGTTTTTTCGACATATTATCCCCCCACCTCAATACATTTACGCATCCGGTAAAACCACTTGCCAAATTCTTGAGACCAACGTTCTTTTAAAATGTTGCTAATTTACTCCTCAAATACACCGATTGCCTCTTCATCGATGGAACAATGGCGACCTCGTAACTTTTATTTGATCTTAGGGATTAAGAAGAAGTCGCACGGAGAATAAGGTGGGTGAGGCAACAGTTTGACACTCTGTTCAGCAAAAAAATTTAGTGTTCTAGCGGCACTGTGGGCGGGTGCGTTGTCATGGTGCCATTGAATACCCCGCAGACCAGTCTTTGGACGGCTCTTGCATAGTTCTTGGAAGACTACAGGAACACATTCATAAGTAACTATCCTTTGATACGATGTTAAAAGTGTTTTTACTGTGCCCATTATCAAATTTTACAAACATAAACTTAGCCCAATCAACTCTTGTTGCTTTTTGCTCACTGTTCAACAAATGTGGCACCCATCTGGAACACCGCTTCCTTGATTGTTCGAACCGCTACCGATCCAATCTTCAGAGAAGCCTCGATCGCGGTGTAGGTGATATGGCGATCTTGTTTTTCCATATTTTGCACAGGTTCTAAAGTTTCCGGAGTAACAACAAAGGGCGATCGACCTGTGCGAGGTTCATCATCGAGTGAGACCCGGCCCCTTTTAAACTCAGCAAACCAATTAAAAACTGTAGCCTTAGAAGGGGCAGAGTCCCCAAAGCAGGCCAAGCAAAGCAAAATACCTTGCTGTTCAATATCACGCCGCAACATAGTATGCGATGCGGACAAATTACAGTTGACCTGAAAATCCTTATTATTTGTAGTTAAGTCGAAATATTACTGGTGGAAAAAAAGTTAAACAAAAATGTTGATTACCATTCTTTTAACGGCACATGAAACCAATGGATAGTTTGATACAATGCCTCTCGCCTTATATATCAAGATGTTGGCGATTTCACAACAGCCGAAAATTAAGAATTATCTTTTGCTTTGATACCAACAGTTTTCAGATTTTTCTCAATTACGTACTCGCACTATGGTAAATAAAACTTGATGCAAATCGATTGTGATTTCCTCGATTGACTGCAAGAGATCTTATCTATCAGCGCAGTGTCACGCCTCAAAAGCACCTGCACCCTTTACTTGTTTTGTTTCGTCAACCTGACGAGCTAATCGCATCCGGCTGTGCTTTTGTCCTTTTTGTTTCCTTATTTTTTTCGCAAATCGTCCATATAACATCGATCGAACGGATATCTGGTTTCGAACAATGGAAATCGCCGCCGATATTCTCATTGTGTTGCACCTCGTTGCTTTGCGTTCTCTCTCCTGTCAGTCGTTTCCGTTTTTGCACGGCTGCAATTTCCCTTCCCTATCCTGCCCTGCTAACATCAGTCACACTCCAACAACTCGCGTTCCAGGCATGCCGTTTTGCTGATTTATTTCCTCGAAGTATCCTTCTAGTCCATGTTATGCAAGCACCGTTTCCTTGAATGGAGCGGGATTGTTTTATGCCACGTTTTATGATTTTATCATATTTGTGGTACTGTACTATATTGCCAGCTATAGAAAGATGCGTCGTCGTGCAAACGGTAAAATGTGTAACACAACAGCCCTGGATTATGCCCACATACATAGTTGCTAGGTACTTGGTATGATACAGTACTAGCATAATTAGTATGTAGAATCCATATTTAAGGAAAAGACGCAAGATGAAACACAAATCTTAGAATGACTTGAATCTCCCAACGCGTGGCAACGCTGCCCTTTTGTAGGCTCGCGTTATAGTCTAGTGAAGTTAGAATTTCAAATGATCAACTTCTGTACACAAGAAGTTACGACGAATTTTGAAGCAAACAAAGGCAGTAGATATATGATGAAAATCCGTATCACTTATTTTCGTCAGTCTTTCTGTCTGTTGACTTTTTTGTCACATCACTATCTCAGTCACCGTTGCACGAATTCCAATCAAATTTGGGGATTGGTATGATGACTTTATTATAAATTGGATCTTAAATCAGTTCTTGAACCTTCTCTATTTCACAGCTTAGCTTTATTTTTGCATTTTTGTCACAGCGTAATCTCAGTGAGCGCTTCATTTCATAAGCCTGACGAAAGGTAGGTTATAGACCGATTACAGTAAATAGTGTTATTTTAATTGCTTTTAATTTCCAATCATTTCTGGGTGAAATGTCTTTTTTGAGAGGCAGGGGGTTTAGAATTTTGATGTGCTCAAAACCTGAGTTTTACAGCCCATTTTCCAATCTCACTAGTGATGTGAGTTAGGGCCAATGTAATTATTATACGATTAGATTTTTATTAATATTGCGCATGCGTTAACACCTATTAAGCATTTATTAATGACCTAGGTTTTATCTTAAGTCACAGGATGATGTTACCTAAGTTTAATTAAATCGGCTGCTTATATTAGGTGATATATATTACTTTTGGAAATACAATTAGCTACTCATGTGTAAAGTTTACATTTTGTATTTCAAGCGAAGATTTTTTGAGCAAGTATCTGTATACTAAGTTTGAAATAATCTGATGGATAAAAGTTCCGATTCAGCAAATATATTTTTACATACATATGTCAGCATAACTGTAAAGTGTAGGTTTATGACAGCTCATATCATGAACATGGATACTTGGCCGCCTTTCCTGGCCATGACGTTGCTGGGTATGTTTTCGGGTGTTAATCGAATAGCGATTAGATATGCCGTATTCATAAATGCCCAGTTCCCATAGACACGTCATAGCGGCACTCTCATTTCCACATTCGATTTCCTTACATTTTACTTGCGTAAAAGTCCCACTGACCACTCTGATGTATAACGACGACTTGAGTCAATCATTAAATATTTACATCTGGTGGATTAGATTCAGAAAGCCTTGTTCGTGAATGTCTTCCGTTATCAGGGCATCGGTGAATATAGGTTATAACTTTTAGGGGGCGTATATTTGAAAATTACTCTCAAACACTCGTGTTATAAATCAATCTAACTACACTGAAATTTGTCTGGTTTAAACGGAATGTCTAGGGGGTTCGGATCCTTTTTTATAGGTGTCCAGATATATTTTTTTGTTAGTTGCTCTGCTGTAAATACAACTATTCGCAAAATTGATTGAAACATGACGAGAAATCGTCAGACTTAAAGAGATCCGTCAAATCCATGGAAATTAGGAACGTGGTTTTGGTGGTGCAGATATCATAAAACTCTCTAGACTATGAACAACATACTTGCATACGTGAAAAGTAATGTGAAAGATATCTTTGCTTCCCATGCCAAAAGAAGGGAAAAATATTTTCTCCACGAAACATTTCGAATTCGAGTTTGGATTCTGACAATTATTCCCGAAACCGAACCAAGTATTTTTTTTCAAACTGACACCATTGCGTATGACCAACAGCTTTAACCAACTTGAGTTAATTTTTTCACGTTCTTTTTTGTGCACTAACAGACTGAGCGGACTATTTAGCGCCTAAGAAATCCTATTTCCTTCTCCCTAATAATACATTTACCGGATTCGGTATGCACCCTGCTTCCAGAGAGACCAGGCGACACGAGGGTGTCGAGATACACGGTGGCTGGTGTGCTGAGGGGTGTCGCGCTGATTTATTGTTATGGCCAGCCACGGCGAGTCAGCCACGGTTTAAATTGAGATTTAAATTAGCAGTTGGCCGATATGTCGCGCTACATGCGCCAGCTACATGGCCAATCACCAGAAAATTGAATGCATGAACCGGAGATTGAAGATATATATTGGAGTGAGAAAAATATTTGGTGTAAACTGGACTGGAATTCCAGCCATCCCTGTTGACGCTATAGACAAGGTGGTAACGCAACCTTACGTCTTGTAACGTACATTATAGCTCACGCCTTTCGTTACTATGAATTGCTCTTACTCCAACTGCGCACCGATTTGTAAAACACGCCGCTTCGACCAGTCTTTGCACCTTTAATAGAATATTGTAATTTCAAATTGTTTATAAAGAATCCTTATTCTGAAATGCATTGCCAGGATATAGATTGAACTACAATGTAGCTTGTTTTGGAACCTTACCAGAAATTCTTCAACTATAATTCCCTCCACGCTTGCACGGACATCCTGAAAGTCTCAGTCGTCTGAGTAGCGTTCGGTGTTTAATCCAATACAATTGCAGGGTCCATCTGGATAATTTTAATGACTACAATTTCTTTCAACTCTCCAGTTGCGCATGATCGCAGTCCAGGAGTTATAGATCAATGGGCAGCGCCACCGTGCGCGACGATTGGAGATAGATAAGTTAAACCGCCAGGCCATACTGATGAGTCTAGGCTAAAGACGAAACATGGATATCTATAGAAGGTCTGACGCATAGTGGAGAGCATACATTCGAAAAAAGTATAATTCATGTTTTCAGAAATTTCCAAAATATGAAAAACCTCGAATTCGAAAACGTTTGTATACGCTTAGAAAGTAAATGCAGTAGAACTTGCTATTCCACCGCATTTCTCGCAAAAGAATACATTTCCAAAATACTTATATTCAGGATCGATTTTGATTCATAGAATTATTAAAGAGACCTGTTTCTCAAGTCCTATTGAATGGAGAACTGCCAGCGTGAAACATGACCCAGCAAATATAGACAATCCGTGTAAACTTTCCTAAAGGCATGTAAAGATCTTTTATACATTGCGATTCGTTCCACAATTTCCACGCCTGTCACTTTTCGATTTACGATCTGTCGATTTTTCGGAAAATTCTACCCTGCGCAGCAGGGGGTTGGAACCGACAATGATCTCAGGGTCGAAGGGGTGTAAATATTTGCCCTGAATGAATGGCGTGCGGTGGACTGGCTCAATTGTCAATGTTTACGATCCCTGTGTAAATCTTGTTACTTCTGTTACCGGCCTGGAGGATTAAGGTTGTTCGTCATGACACTGGCGACGTGTGCTTTCAAAGGAATTTCGGAAAGGATAAAGAAACATTATCACATCGACGGATTTCTTGGAGTTATGCTAATTTTACAGGTAATGCGATGCACCACTATGGAGATTACCACTTATAATAACGACAATGGATATTAGTCTGTTTTAACAAGATTTTGAGTTGTGTATAAACAAATGCAAATTTGAGACGTGGATATGAAAAACTGTAGGCGAAACGAAATTTGCCAAATCCTGCCTAATCAAGTTTAGAATGAAAGATTTGAATCGGATATATGATAAGATATTGCAATGCTTAAAATCTTTAATAATATTAAAACACTCCTGAAATATACGAAACATCAAACATTTTCATAATCTCTAGTATACGCATTTTCGCAATCTTCTGTGATTACCAATACTTACAAGTGGATCATCAGATCCAATGTCCGCTCAAAAATAAATAAATAAACTTATACAACTGTACGTGGAAATTTCACTTGACGCATTTTTTTGAGAGACTAATCAGCAGTTGTATCATTATTTATGATCTCTGACTAGTTCAAATGTAATAATTCGGGATGAAAGAGATACGAACCAAATTAGACCTCTTTGGAAAAAGATGTTTTAGTACTCCCAAAAATGCCATACACCTTGTAAAATACATTAGTTTGTTAGAAACATTTGTTTAGATTTATTTGAAAAAATTTTATCGTCGTAAAATATCAACTCTTGAAAAGGATCTTATCATTTTTGTGATTTGAGTGCATACATATGTTAACAACAATATGTGTCTAACAAGTAGGGAGTATTATCAAGGTCAGTTTTTTATTGATGAGAGAACGTATTCTAATAAGTCATATAATTTTTTGACATCTCCATTACTCCACACACCTACTCCCAATTTCTAGCCGCTCCTCCCTTAAAAAGTGTTTGGACTATGATTGGGAGCCTCGGGAAGCACCAAAAATGAAGATAATAATTCTTTCACCATGAAATCGATTTTCGGATACTACTAAACATTGTCATCCGTCTCAACGTAATAACCTGAAGTCTCAACAAAATTCGTAACACACTTTTTATTTAGCGGTCAAGGATTTCCGAACAAAATACAAACAGACTGACAGACGGAAATGGGTGTCGTTTTTTCGCGTCCAAAATAATGCGAACAACTGAAATATTTTTGTTACTGTTGTTAATGCGACAGCACAGAATATATTAAAGGTTGATGAGGTTGGTGATTCAAACGTTAAATTAAACCGTTTATGTGCATAATAATCATTTATATATGTAGCTATCACACGTAAGATTATGATAGTATACAAGGAACGCGCTGGGCGAAGCTGACACGTTGTCGTTGCTGATCTGCACTGAAGAGTCTCTAGGCGGAGACTATTGCTGCTTTTGTTAATCATAAGCTCTCATCGTCGCCCGGCGCTCGCCTTGTATGTTACAAACAGGATTATGTAAAAAATCGTCGAATACACTTCCCACATCCCTAGCAACACACTGTTTTACAAAGATCGATTTTATTCACATAAACACGATTTTAATAAGCATCATGATGCGTTGAGAGACAAGACCTTTCCGATTTCGTATAATATGCCTGGGTTCTGTTTCGAAACTCATACATATGAATATTTAACAGCGACATGTGTAATGAGGTGCTTTTTCAATCCTCGGGTTATTAGTTTAAATATTCATGCTGGAAATAATTCAGTGGCTTTCTAGTGAGATACTCAAAAAAGCAGAGCCAGCAGGATAAACGCGTTACTGTAGATTTTGAATCTTTTCCTAAACATTTTCCATCGAGTCAAATTACTGTTAACTGATACCACAAATGCATTTAACCACTACAATTAAGTACTCAGATATCATTACCTCTAGATATCTGTACAAATTTTGAAGCTCATTACTCTTAGAGTCTGTTTATCAAGGCTGAGATAGAAGTCTGAGCGCGAGTTACTTGAATGCAACGCTTTCGTGTATCGGTATAGCTGATTGCCTGTTAGGTAACATAGAACGATGACTATGGGTTGTAACATTCATATAAATAAGCACCTTGAACTCCTTAAGCTCACCTATCACAAAGACGTGTTCCCTGATGGTGGAAGGCAAAGGAAAAAAAAGTACCCAGTAATATGACAGCTAAGCAAACTCTACCAACGTTTTGTCTGCCTCTACAGGATTTTCGGAATAAACAATATAGATACCCTTAAGTAGGGTGAACGCTATAATTTTCACTCAATGATGTCAGATTGGAAATCATGATTTTAATCGGATATTAGAGCGATTGATCTCTTGGAAATAAATTAAAAGGTCAAAATAGTGAAAGCACTCCTCACAAATTGGAATTAGCTATCTAGTATTTGTATAGCTATGTAGTATCTTTAGGTGAGGATTTAATTTATGTATAATGTTCCACTCTTTCTTTTCTAGTAGTTTGATTTGACCTTCTTACTCTGCTTGCTCTAGTCTAGTTACTTTGTTCTATGCAATACAGGAATTGAAATGTCGTAAGTTCTTGCAAATGTTTTGAATTTTTATTCACATGAATTGATGAAATCTTTAGAAACAAATATCAGTCATAAAACTGACTGCCTACGCCTATGATGGGTGCCCAACAGTTTAACGCATGGCAATTTAGAGGGAACCTACAAGGAAAGTATTAGGCAGATGTTACAACACATAAATATATTTTTTCTAGCAGAAAAACTGATGGTTATGGCCGGTTATTAAATTTAATTGCTATCTATAATATAACGGAAACATTCATTTTCATAGGATGTATACGCAGTTTTTGTTTGTTTGGTACCTTAATTATTGAATAATGGCTTATTTCATGTGGAAGAAAGGACGGTCGACAGTTACTCGTTGAATAATAGCTATATTATGTGGCTCATAAGTTAGGACAGATTCATTCATGTAGTTTCAATGACGATGTGTATGAATGATTGCATCAACTCATGAAAAATTTTACCTTAAGCGCCAATAGAAAAATTCTAATTAGAGATAAGATACTGTTTGCTTGATGTTTCATGACATATAAATTACGGAAAACCATGTCATTCAGTTCTATTGGTATGTCTGCCCTGCAATACTAGGACTTTGTATAACCCGGAATGCAGCAAACAGTTGATTGATTGGATTTGACACTACTGTGACAAGAGGGAAAATAATTTTTGAAAATCGGTTCTGTGGCGATATAGATTAGATAGAACTTCGTTTTGGACACTTCCAGAGCCCCTGAACATTTTCGAAAAAAATTGGGGGGTTACTTTTTTTAAGCATTGATAAAAGATGTTTGCATTGAAAATACACAGTTTTTCCGCTCGCCAACATTTTTTTTATAACGTTAGCATTTTTAGAAGAGTTTCAGGTTTAAGTTAATCAAAGTATCCAGTATCAAATACGTAACGTAGGTTTACTCTGTAGTTCACATGCGGTTGCTTAGATTACTGAACTGATGATCAACTTGAACTAATATTGGATATCACAGACATTTCTGAACCTTTTGAATTTATAAGATTTCGTTTTTTTTTATAATTGATTCCAAGATATCAACTCCCAAAACCCAATCCAAATATTTATTTATAAACTCATACCATTCCATGAGAAGTACAGTCTTTCACACTGTTACCGCAATTTTTCATAATGACATATAGATGATCGGTCTGATCCTGTAGGCAACTATTTTCCGCCTTTTCGCGTCCTTGTGGTAGCCTAACTTTCTAATTGCAGTAACCGGCACAAAGGAGAGATAAATAAAATACGAATTAGTGAATATTCATTTTATTTTACAGTCCACTGATATATACACAACAACATGACCAATATAACATAAATATTGAAACAAATCATTCTTAAATAATAGACAGATAGACATATTGAAAATGTACAATCAATTTACAAAGTCGAAGATTGCCAACATATTCTTTACCCGCTTTTATCGTAAAAGTCTTAGTTTTAAAATAATGTCCAAAAAACAACTAATGCCGTTTTAGGGCCATTCCCTATCATATATTTTAAAATTAGTTTTAACAACCTGCATAAGAAAATTTAACCCAGCGATTTTTATTATGTGATTTTTCAACTTCGCAGGTACCCATGATCCAATATGATGAAAATACTTCATTTGCTCAAAGTATAATATTTCTAAAGTCAATTGAAGCACCTCAAATTGCCAGGATTTACCTGCAGTACTGTGAAAGTTCAATTTGGCAATGCAGCCTAATTAAATACCTCACAACGTCTTGTTTTGAACCTGATATAATATACATGCTCCCTCGAGCTGTTAACAAAAAAACACAGTTAGCCAATCAAATACTGAATAATATTTTTACACCCATCCGCGTATATCATTATTTGGCCTGACTCACCTCTACAGGATTGAAGTACACGTCATAAAAAGCACTGGATAGAATATGTTCTATGCGATACTCGATTGACATAATGATTTTCAAGAAAGAACATTGGTTAGAATTTCACTGAATTGAAACTGAGATGATAGAAAGCGGAAAAGAATCTTTTTTGGAAGGAACATACACAAGTCCTCTCTAGGGAACATAAAATATAATTACACCAAATATGTACAATAATACTGTTCTCGTACAAAATATATGCAACTATTACACATACATACAGATTAAACGTCATTTATCACTACCGCGAATTGTTTGTTTAATAAGTTATCTATACTATCCTATATACAGATGTTATTTATAATATTTACCTTCACTTTTAACGTCTAATAGACATATTCTTTGGTTATATTAATTTAAGGTAGGTCGAATCTGTTTGACGTCACAAAATGAAGTTATCGGGATTTCTATATTAGAAGTAAGATTAGACTGTGATTCTCGGTACGTATGAAATGCTAAAAGTAACCAGAATCATCAATCTATTATAGAGCAAGCCCTACGTGAACTTCAAATCAAATGCAATGCTCAAAATACTACAGTTAATAAGGATGGTTCTCGGCCCTATCAAAATATAATCTCAATTCAATTATTCTTTTGTACCCTTGAAACAAAGTCATGGAGATCCGTGTTTCATCAACACACTTCTCGAGAGTCACGCATAGTGGCGCTGCCCGTTGGTGACTTACGAAGTAAAACGCTTGGACTGCCTTAAAGCGTAAGTTACCAATGCTTAACGCCACCCTGCGCCACGCTTGGAGATGAGGGTTGATGTTTCTATCACATCCCTGACTGGTTTACGTATAACCCACCCAATTGCTCTCTACAGTCATATCACCAGGCTATACTGACGAGTCTAGGCTAATGACAAAACATGCATGTATATGTATAGCAAGTCTGATACGTAGTGGAGAGCATAAACTTTATTTTCTCAACCACAAACCTTTAAGACATGGAATTATAAAAAGATATTTCGTGATATTCGAAAAATACTGGATAATCCCTTGTTTATATAGTAAATGCCATTTATTAGCAATGACTACAAAAAATAACGGTCATCATTTATTAGCCGAGGTCCATCAACAATTTCTTAATAGATTTTTTAGCTAGAATTTTATGTGATAGTGTATAATTCAAAATGTCACAGCTTTATATTCAAAAGAATAAGTTGCCAATATATTCACCATGTTTTTAACAATGGGTATTCATTTATTGAGTAAGACCATTGCGCGTAAATGTAATGTTTAGGCGTAGACAGGTGAGGTAATTTTAACGGTATGCTATGAAAAAAGACGTATATTGAAAAGAGTACAGTATTACTTCTAACATGAAGTCACACCTTCGATAATAATAGAGACATGAAAGTCCCCCCAAGAGTCGTGTTTTTACGCGAAAACGAGGAAAAACCCAGTTGAATGATTTGGGAGAAGTTGCTACAATTACATATGTTGTATACTCTTGACCTAGCATCTATAAAATTTACTTAATCGGAAAATTCAGAAATTTTCAAAAAATCTTCATCAAAGCAATACGAGAAATTCAGGAAGTACTCACTAAAAGGATTCGATAAATCACAGGGCGGGTTTTGTATCAATTATATAAACATTTTTTCTTATGTTTCATTTTTGCTACTTATCGAATGACCTCCGTAAAATAAATTGATACAAACAATAGAAGCTATTTATGAATGATTTTCGTCTTCAGCAAGAATCATCTGAAAAATCTCACTTCTGATCATTTAGCTCCATCAATGAACGAACTGATAGAAGAACTCAAAGATCTCAAAGTAGATGCGTGAGGTATAAATCGAAATAATTCCTTTTATTAACTCAAATCAATTCAAATTTGACTCGGCCTCAGTAATTATGATCAAACTGATGTGCTAGAAATATAATACAGGGTCGATTAGTACTAGAAGGGATAATGAGCTCTAATCATTTGCAGCCTCCCACTTCTGATTTGTGACGTCAAACCAATTCACTACGTCAGTACCTATTCATCTCTATCAATGACTTGACCTTGATGGTGGGCTAAGCGAAGGCCCAGAAGGCCTCGATATAGGTGCGTAAGGACTGAATCTATGATGCAACGCAGTGGGGAACATAGCTTTCGGTAGCCGTAACTCCGTAGAAGTACTGACACTCGTCGGTGAAGGAGACCCCGAGGAGCTTGGAGTGGATGAGGGTGGAGGTGTTATTTGGGGTCGCAAAAGCCCAGGATGCCACGACGTAGCCCCTTGAGGCCACAGATGACTGGGGCTGACTAAGGGGACAGTGCTTCGGTAAACTTGGTGACCGGAGTTGAGGAGAAAGGCATGCAGCTCGGCAGGATTGTATGCAGCCCCCGCTCTTCCCCACATCTGCAGCTGAGCCCGGGCTTTCTCCACCATCGCTGCCGAGAAAAAAGAGGAAGCGTTGTTGTTCTCTGCGTCCAAGGGGTCTGAACCGGTGGCCGAATAGAGACGTAACGAACTGCGAAGGAAGTGCTGGTCCATGAAAAGACTGTCCATTGGCTCTCTGAAACAAGGAGAAACGTTGCTTAGTACGATTGAATAATAAGATAGAATAGTAAAAAGTTACATAAAAAATCTACAATATTCTAGCTTCCGACAAAGGTCCAAATACCTGTCTATTCCTTGAACCCGCACATTATAACGAAACCAAGCCACAACAATCCCCTTAAACGCCGGACCGGGCCCTCGATCTCTCATCTCGACAGAGCGTGATTGGTGGGCGTACCGACCTGCAATCATTATCACCTCGGCAACTGATCCCTCGTATCCCGTCTCTCTCCCACGCACGCCTCCTCTATCGCACCGTCCTCCTTCCTCTCGATATTATTGATTGTCGAGGCGTCAATTCGCGCCGGGCCCCCGCGCGCAATTGCTACCCGGTCCGGCCCTGTAATTACGTCTGCTGAGCCGACGGCCGAAAGACGAACGAGGGATACGGTAAGAAATTGGAGATTGATTTGGGTATGGGTACCTTCAAGGAAGCTGGGGTGAATTAGATAACCTTCGTTGCACTGCAGAATTCGATCTGGATCGGCCAAATCACCGACTTTTTTCGGGATAGATCTCGTAGCACAAACATCCGCTATACAATACTCTACTATGTAAGTACTTGGAACTAGTATACATTAGATAATATTGACGTCAATTTGACGTAAAAAAGTATGGCTTGCTTACAGTTGAATGATAACAAGGGATACAAGGTAACAAAAATATTTTGTCAGTAACAAGGCCAGAAATGGTCATTCTGTGCTTTCGAAAAACGGCGTTTCCACAGATTCTGGGGTGCAGTAGCCTTAATGCCTTTGTGAAAAGATATCTTCGAAAGAAATATACAAGAAGCGTAACAAAGATCACTAAAACTTAATTTCTAGCTCCATAGCTTAGATCTTAAACAAGAAAAAGTAAAATAAGATAGATGAGAGTAAAAATATAACCTATAAAATGTATAATAACCGCCAATCCACCAATCCATGGCTCCAACTAATAGAATGAATGGAGATTGTCATTTCGAAGTCATTCGGAATAGCAGTACCTTCTCAGACATCTATATCGAGTAAATTAATTGAGAAATATTAAAGCTGGTCAAATATTTCTCATAATAAGTTGTTTTACAGATGTCAGTCGTACCATTTGATCAGGTAAATTTTTTACATCATAAATGAATCTGTAGTTTTATCAATCAGTCGATACGCGATGAATTTTCTGCCTACTTCCAATCCACATTAAATATATCAAACGGCACATAATCCGAATGAACTTGATGAAGTCATGAAGCCGCATTCCGACGCAACAGTCGTCCAGTGTCATTCCCACGAGCAGTATTATTAATCAATACTTTCATCACACCTTCAAAGGGAACCTCACCGACAAATATATCCTTAAGAGGTGCATTAAAGAGAAAAACAATATATCCGCGGGTAAATATACGTTGCCGGAATCGTATAACTAATCAAAATAATGGTAGAGCGAAGTGTTGCGGCAGGGCCGAGATGATAATAATGATCATCGTCGGTGCCCGCCTACCAATCATCATCAGAGGCGGAGATGCCGCGTTGCGGGTTGATGATCGATGCGGACGCTTAAATGATTTTAGAGGAAGATATTTTTCATTTGGGGCGGCGCTAATTCCCGCAATTATTGCGTTAGTAGGTAAGCATACCTTAACGATTTAGGACAGTACACTTCATAATGGACCATTTACACGAGACCATTTGTGAGGACAGTCCACTACGTCCAATCCAGGGGAAAGTTGAAGACAATCCTATGAAAAAAAGTAATATGTGCGCATGGTTGTAGAAAACCGATAGCTGACTAGCTTTAGAGATAATTTAATACATGTTTTTATTTTATTGCAAAAGAAATTCCTCGAAATAATTGAAGAAGAATCGTCTGTCGAAAAATTATACGGGGCAAATCAAGACTTAAGAGAGATGTTAACATAAGATTCTGAGGAATACAAATTGACTTCGGAAGATGATAATTGGCAGCGCCACCGTGCGCAACGCTCGGAGATTATGGGTGAAGAAGGTAATCGAAAAATCGATTAACCGACTAATCAGTTACTCGATTACTTTTACTATTATTAGAATAATCGATAATAGATTGTTTTCGAATAATCGATGTTGTAGTGCTGGGAAAAATAATCAATTAATCGATTAGTGTTCCATCACTCGACTAAATTTCTTCAGATTAATCGATTTGACGGAATTTGGTGAAATTTTGTTTCAATATTGTAAAGACCTTACCTTCATCGTAGGAAAATATTTAATCAAAATTTGCGGGAATTGCATTATTAAATTTTTTAAACTGAAAATATACAAACGTAATTTTAATATATTAGTAAGAAGAGTCATTTCATTCATCTCATCACCGCAATCGAGATTTTTTAATTATTTCTTATAAACTCGTTATATTTTTATTTAATGAAACCTTTCGTGAGTTCTCATATTACGCCGTATGGTGATATTATAGATTAACGGACTGTTCAACCTAAAATCTATTCAATGCAAAACCATATGTTTCTCGTGGAATATTTTCAATCCCTCTAACACCGATATTCTTTGCATTTTTAGATGAAAAAGTTTACTTGTGCAACAACTCCAAAGGCATAGTTTTAAATATTGCTTCGTACTTGGCTTCCTATAAACTGCACATGTCGATTAAATAATCTTCCCATTCAGGCCCAGGTTCTGACAATCCTTTCTTAAACAAATAAAAACATTCCCTATTCTTAACTTATACTGCACACGCGCAATTCGATCTTTTGCGATTATGACTTTTAGCTCACACTGATATAAGCAAAACTGATCGATTTTTCGAATAAATATGCTGGATAATTCGAACTTATCAAGCGATCATTTGATTGCCTTATCAATCCAATCTGTGATTTATCAATCAACTTCAAGATTAATAAAAATCAAATCGATCAACCAAACGATCGATTAATAAAAAATAATCGACTACTTGTGATAAACGATCGCCCACCCCTAATCATAGCTAGCGCCACAAATACATCGATTCAGAAATTGATTGTGGGTCGCTTCTGTAAAACTGTTCCACCACTGTCTCCCTAATTACCCTAAAATAAGTGGGAAAACATATCTCAGCATTCAGAGTGTGGTCGGCGAGAACGAGAAGTGATGTGGTGTAGTCGCGGCACGGCGGCATAGGATCGGCAGTGAGCGGTAATCGTCATTATCCGTCATCAAAGCGCCGACCGGGACAGTGATAGGCTCAGATTACAGGGCGGCGCACCGCCTCGAGCGCCTCAGACACAAAAAACACCACCGGACCAGACCGGACCGGCACTAACAGCGCCAATTAAATTCTATCACAACATCGACCTGTTCTCCGCTCATGCCGCAGGCTGGAGCTGCGGTTAACACTTTCACTTCTCCCAGCCCACCGGATCAAATAAAGTGATTTGATTTTCTCATTGTTGCACACACATCACACCAGACTAGCCGACTATGATATATTTCTATGACCCGTTAGATCCAAGCTGTCAGCAAAAAACGTAAAGTGAGGTCGTCACCCTCGCACTACTCCTGCGGCTACCGGCTCTAGTAGTAGTAGTAGTAGTAGTGGGGAGGCAAAGCCTGGCAAATAGGCCACTTTTGGCCCTTTTTGCCGATCCCGAACCCCAAAGACCATCACTGAAAAAAAAACAACACTATGGCAGACCTGGTGACGTCCTAGTGTCGAACCTTCCAGACCTTTTAATAAAGGTCACGATGTCCGACCATTCCGCTAAGTAGCACTCTTCTCTGTCAAACTCAGCTGTGCTGAACACCTCAGTCCTAAGGCTGCTGTATAGGGCACATTCGCCCAGGAAGTGGAACGGAGTCTCGTCCTCCTCCCAGCACTTCTGACATATTGGATCTTTGACCACTCCGATGAGTGACATGTGTCTGTTCAGTCTGCAGTGACCTGTGAGGATCCCCACCAACAAGTGGAGTGAATCCCTATTCCGGCTCAGCAGCCATAGCTCCCTACGTTTGTTGGGGCCCGCTATGAACCTCTTTGACTGCCTGCAGTCGTCTCTCTCCAGCCATGCTTTCGCAAGTTCGTTGTATGCTCAGGCATCCAGGGCATTACTAACCTGGCCTCTGCTAATGCCCAGCAAGGGTTCGGGGCCAATGCATGCACCCCTTGCTCCTATACTCGCCAGGCAGTCTGCTTTCTCGTTGCCTGGCACCCCACTGTGACCAGGGACCCACATGAGGGTCACGTTCTTGGATTGGGCTAAGGATTGGAGGGCGGCGCTGCATTCCTGGACCAGAGGTGATCTGATCCTAGGAGATGCTACCGCTCCCAAAGCTGCCTGACTATCGGAGCATATATAGATGTCCTGCTCCGTGCACTGTTGTACTTCCGCTGAATATGCCACCATCAGAATGGCAAATATCTCCGCCTGAAAAACTGACGTGTGGGTTCCCAGCGCAACGCTTTCCTCCACGTCTGCTACCGGCTCTAAGATAAGGTGTTATTGAAACATTCCATGGACTTTAAATATGCGTTTGAAGGTAAAACTGTTCGCATGTGAAAGTGGTCTTTCGGGCATCTGAGAAAGGAACTAGACGTTAGATGGGATGATGACATCGAATGAAGACACTATACTCGTCAAGATTCGAAATAGTCGTGTTCTTTTCAACACACTTTGGTTAGTTGTACCTGTATGTATGTATCTGTCAATATAACGGAACATTTCAACGTAATTTTCATTTCAAAACGTCTTATTAATTTGAAAATCTGCACACGTATGAGTACCAATGACAATACAATAAATGGTAAAAAATGTAAATTATTAATTTCGGAAATTTTTAATCAAACGTATGATTTTTTATTCAACATTTTAGACACCGATTTTGGAAAACAAATTCGGAATATCTTTGATCTATATTGCTGATAAATTGATTGAAAAGATTCCATTTTTTGACGGAAATATGGTAAGGAATGCTCTTTATAGGTATATTGTGGGTATTTCATTATAGATACGAGAAAGTACGTTTCAATAAGGTTGTAGTAAGTTGCGGTATTCTAATAATTTTTTCTTGGAGTGATCTGTATATAGTTCGCTAGGTTATTTAGATCGTCCAAGCATAAAGTATTCAATACACAGCGAGTAGTTGGGTCGAACGAAAGGGCACATCAACCGGCTACCGCGTCTACGCAGAGCCTTTACGACCGCCATAAAAACCGGCCACTAATAACAATAAGATAATTACTATGGTGTCGTGGTCGAGCCGTGAAAAAAGTCGTTTTCGGACACCTTTACGACCTCTACGATCAGTGGTAGTGTAGTGGCTCGAATCCAATTACTCCGGCATAAACGAAAAAACAATTCCTTTCCAAGACAAGGTCATTCCAAGTTATTGTTTTTCTGAGTTTAGTAAGGCCAATCGACAGGTTTGCATATAATGATAACGATACTGATAGTTCGAAAATACCTCGTGGAATATTTGTTATAAGATCGTCGCATTTAGCAGAGTTCTACAAAAGAGTTCATTTTTATACGTTCTAACTTTTTTAATAATAAAATTTTAACAGTGCTTTGGGTTGTAGATGGACCCTGTATTCATGAACCATTCCATTTAAGTAACAATGTTTAAAATCACGATTAATTTCCATTTTACTAGGATTGTTTTCTTTTAGATTAACCACGAATCAGGTCGGGCAATGAAATTAATTGTCTCGACCTCTACCCTCTGAATAACTAACTTCACCACGGCTGCTCGTAGAATAGGTGATTTAGACCACAAAAAAAACCTTCGGCGATTTTTTTTGCTCTACTCAATGCAGATCAGTGTATAAATAAATCAGCTGTTAGGCCCGGTACACACGTATACCTTCTTCCGTCAAGCTTCTGGGGGTTAGATTACCGGCCTTGCTAGGTCAATGTTCCAGATTATATCGATCGGAATGAATAATACTACTCCACGAAACTCAGATTAGACTATTTTGGGGCATTGCTCACATTATGTACTACTAAAATCAATAGCAATCGATTTAGGGGATATTACTGCTTATAACAAAATCTTCCTTTGAAAAGAATGAGGCATCCCTACATAAATTGTATTATTTGGTCCCTTCCATAAGTTTTATGTTAATTGACTATGTTTGAAAACATTCGGAGCTGAAAATGAACAATCTTAATATATAAAATTGACCCACAATAATGTCTTCCCAAGATTATTTTCCATTATCGACCTGTATAGTGACTCAATCAAAAGTAAATATTAGGTACATATTTGAGATGCATTGCATTACATCATAAATTTTTTATGATACACACTCATATGAGTTTATTATTCTTTTTTACCTGTCAAAATCCGTTAGCCTTGATGAATCTCTGAAACCCTTAGCAAATGGATTTGAGTCGATTTTCAGCTTGGTAATAAGCTGATTCTGATAGGCAGTCACAGCAGTGAACACCGTCTCAGGAAAAACAAAGGTTCGATACTGTTCCTGTTCTAGGTCTGTGATTGGTCCACAGTTTTCCCGCCATTTGACCAGGTGAATTCGAGGCTGGTAGCGGTGCATCGAGTTTAGTACAATCTGGAAAAAAAGAACGATTTAGTACAAGTAATTAACAATTTCTTAGTGACAGTCATTTTTACGAATTTCTAGAATTCGGCAAAATAAAAACACCTCGTTTATCATCTCTTAAAGGGTATATTTTCAATTATTCGTAGAAATTAATTTCTAAATTATTCTATGCTATGGTAAGCGATAAGCATGTGCAAATTAGACGCTCATAATATCTGTTTTTTCTTGAAAAGATTTAATATTATATTATATATTTATTCATAATTACAATCACAATTCATTTAATTCATCTTAAGTTTTTGCCTCAGAAACTCCCTCACGGGAAACCACTTGTTTGTTGTTTTGTAAAACGCCAAACGAGACTGGTCCGAAACCATACCACGTTATAAAGAAGCTACTATCTATGCCTAGTTTGACCACTGTCAAAGTTTGCGGAATAATACATAACTTGAATCACTACCCTTAGATAAATCCTATTGATATTCTAACATTGAATTCAAATGCCAACACGCCTTCCAAATCAGCAGCTTTTACGATGCCGACAAACGGCATTGTCCCGCGAAGTCGAGGAAAAGCAATTCGACCTCCGAATGTTCCAACATAAACTCTGCTGTAGCCCTACTACGCCGCTGGCAGCAATTCATACTCTATCAGGGGAACAAAGACATATAAAAAACTGTTTTATGTCTTTGAGGGGGAACGATGTTCTTTCTACGTTTACCCGAAGCATCCTTCTTGCACTTCCCCGAACGACAGACTATCATCGACGTCGTCGTCTTGAGCATCTCCTTCTACATCGGCGAACGTTTTCCCCTCTTTCTTTGCCTCCCCCTCCTGTACGCCAGGCGGGCGGCGGCCATCGCAGACGCACGACCAATCGACGACCAACGGTTGCTAGGAGACCGGCAAAGCCGGGAGGGAACGTAGCGCCATCGGTGGACAGAAAGCGAAGTTGTAAAGGAAGTCGTAGGCGCGGCGGGCAACTTCTGTTTGAAGTTTAAACGGTAGTTGTTACTGTTGTTGGTGTAGAGAGCAGCGGCGCCATACTTGAAGGTCGTTATATATTCATGGAATACCTACACTAGACTCTGTATGTATATAATAACAAAGTAACTTAATTTCAATTGTTCATGCTGGTCTGTAAATTCGAGGTCGCAGCTATGATTATCTATTTGGCACGTTCAATTTTGATTGAGAACGGGAGGAGTTTGTCAAAACGTTCCCATTACTGAGTTGGTATGCTTTCGGTTGCCCGAATAAAAAGCACTACGATACAAAATAACTTTTACTGCCGGATCAAATACTTTTCAGTTTTCTTAAATTTAACTATCTCTTCATTTTTTTCTGTCATCACTTATCTGACAAGACCAGCGTTTTCCGTCGTCCTCCCGTTTACCGTGAGGTCAAGAAGACGAAGCAATATTACGATTTAAATACATATCATGTCGGTCTATAGTATATTGTATAGGCCACACTAAATGCGTAGTTTTGACTTCCAAAGATCATCGAAAACGAATAAACCATCAACTACATATTACGTTTCTCATAATGTATGTAAGCTTCTTCGAAATTGTCAACTAAGGAACCTAATAGGACGAAAATGTATGCTGGACAAACATATATTATGAACATTGTACAACATTTTGCTTCTCATCCAGTATCTTATACTTCTTTATAGCACATCATTCCACTGCCTTTTTGTGACGCTCACTTAATCTATCTTTTCATCGGTATAGTTACTGAATTCTTATGTAGAGTCCTACTTCAACGAAGATTAAAGAGCAATTGCACGTTGAAAATCGGGTGGTAGTTATGGAGATAAGATGCCAATGGACTCCGTGTAGAAGCTGCAGTGATTAAAAATTGTGTCGGTAAAGTTGGGGGTCTTCCATAACAACTGTTTTGAGAATGACTACAAGGCATTTGCAGAAGGTACACAATAAGTACCGATTACAGATGCTAGATAAATTAAAAGTATGAAAACTTTTTAAAAACAAACTTTTATTTAAATGTGCCATAAATAATAAACTTTTCCTTCCAAACATTAACTAGCAACTTATAACGTCATTACACAATTTATATGATATACTTAGTTTGAAATTTAATTTACTTGTTTATCTACACAGGTAAAACTCGTGACATAGCTTTTATATCATATAAATTGTGTAATGACGCTATAAGATAGTATTTCAAAGGAAACGTTTATTTTATTCTTTTTAGCGCATTTCAATAAAAGCTTATTTTCAGAGTTATTTCACTTTAAATTTATTTTTTACTTTATAATTTTCGCTGGACGGGTCTGCAAATACTCCACTTCCTTTCATTTGATACCCGTATTGTAGAAAACATAAAAATCTTGGGTGTTCCGCCATGTTGGATTTAGAATGACGTCACACAGCTAACCATGTATTGTCATCCAAACTAAACGTGTATACTACATTTCAACTCAATCGGTTGAAGATATCTGCTGCAAAATTGAATCGCAAGTTGCAATATTCCACCGAACAAACATAGTTACATACATACATACAATGCAAGTTAAATAAAAGCTTGAAAAAAAGAATGCAATTTTCACAACAATGGCCTGCGTCCATTGTTTGCCTAGGTCGCTGTTGGTCCCAAGAAATCTACCATCCAGGAGACGCCCAAGACTTGACCTCCAAAGATGTTTTAATATTTTCAAAGATCAATTTTGACATCGTGGAGAGATTCAACACCATCGGAGAAGCGAAGAAGCCATAGGAGCAGATGACACAAGAATTTTTATCGAAGCACAATATCCTCATTTTTACTTGACTCCAACCTTCCTCCACAAGCCAGAAACTTATGGCCCTGACTACGTACATCATGAAAACAATTTACCTCTGTCCGCGTGTCGCCCACGTCAGCATTTTACGACTGGCATAACACCGGTAGAGGCCCCTGGTTAAAGCATGTGTATTTATAAGCCGATCTTCCGTCTCTTTCCCTCAACCCACAGTGGGTTCGAAATCGAATGGGCCCCCCGTAAGCTGGTGATATTTCAGACGAACTCCAGCACTCAAACGAAAGACGCCTTGTTAGTCTGTAGGTGAGAAATTCGTTGTCCCTGCGACCCCCTGTGGGGAGCATAGGCGCTCCCTGTTGGGGAACTCTAAGGTCGAAGGCGTTGTGGGCAGATGGTACACAACGGCGCATATTCATTTTATTTCAATTCTAACTTGAAACGACTATTTTACACGCCGTTCTTTAGGAGACTAAATAGCACGTTCGTAATTGCGTATGATATTTATCAAGTCAAAATGGAGTAATAGAATTGTTGCTGTCATACAACATGTGATTCCTCAAGTATCACAATTACCTCCTCATGCGACCTTATCTTTGATTTTGGTATGTGATGAGATTTATAAATAATCATATACTACGTATTCGTGTTGTTATTTTAAAGGGGGAAATGACTATTGGGAGTATTACTAAAATTACTGTGAAATGCTATTATTATAATAAATTGCATTTGATCGGTAGCACTTCCTTGAAATTCAAAGAAATCTAAAGGATTGTCTATAAATGGCAACCCCAGATATTTCGACATTTCGGCTGCAGCTCGCAGTACCTCTAATTAGACCCTGTAAACGTCACGGATATCCAGAAATTTGCTTACGGCATTGCTGAAAAAGCGATGATTATCAAACGCTTCAACAGACTGATATCAGCGTGGTGCAAACGCCGACACACAATGCGAGCATTTAAATATTCGATCAATCATCTTCAGTGTGAGCAGTTGACGTGCCAACACGCTAGCGTGGTGATTTTTTCAAAACGGAAAATTATTTCCATGTGAACCACTCCTCTAATGGCTGCCGATTAAAAGCCGGTGTAGGCGATAAGAGCGGAAAGTGTGTCGATTACATAATTTACCCGAATGAACCTGTTATTTTACTTTTTGCCTTGCTGATCACATAGGAAAAAGTTTCGCGTTACAACTAGTGGTTATCTGAAGGCTTAGTTATTTTGGTGGACGATGGTAATTCATGAGATGCAATGGATGGAATATTGGTTCCTTGAAAATAAATCAGCGACTGCTGATCAGGTGGAGGATCAGTCGCGCTAGAATCTAACAACAACTTTACGTACACATCTGTGCGCACACGACTTACATTCTGATATAATCCTTTTGCTAAAATTTATTAAGCACAGTGCTCTGGTCTAAACCACATGAAACCACAGCATTTTTTAATTTTCTATGGTTGACAGTGACAGAAATGCCCTCAAGTTGACATTTATATTTTGCGAATGAAAGTATATAATCACTTTGTGAACATTTTTCCAGAATACATTTTTTATTTTTATTTTAATATTAGGGGGGTGAGAATAGTCTGTAATGTCAAAGCGTATTACGAATAATCACCTTAAATATTCGCGAAATAGCTTAATTTAGGTGACTTTAAATATACCTTTTACATTCGAGATCATTCTCACCCCCTCCCTCCCTCAGATTAAATTTTTTTCAAAATAAAACGTGGTTCTACTAATCTGCACATTTAGAACCCAAATATATAAAAATGTAACGCAGCCCATTTGAAATGTTACTTGAGCCAATAGATTTTAAACTGTAAGATATATTATCCCAAATTTCACCAAAATTAATTGATAAGAAAAAAAGTTTCTCTCCACTTGCCTGTTTCACCCTGTATTTGCTGTCATTACTCAGTAATAAAAATGAAATTATTATTAATTGTTTTGTTCCGAGCAGATCAAAGTCACATTCCAATTAATCAAGACTAAAGATGAGAGTTGGGAAGGTTCAAAGTATAAAAACGAAAAGTTACGGTTATGGGACAGTATAACAGCAAGAAGAGGAAAGTGTCCTGCCAGCAGTACCACAAGCTGCGCCCAAACCCAACGGCCCATTCAAGAAACACGTTGACCACCTGCTAATTTTTATTGTAGACGATGATACTGCTCAGTGTCGGAACACATCGAAATACAACAAGCAGACACATAAAGGTAACCATTGGTCCCAATTTATTTGTTCGATTATATCTGCTATTAATCCAACATACACAGTATTCAAGAAAACATGTTTCATTGAAACTACGCCTGAGATTCACATGACAACATTTTAGACAGATTATGATGATTGTGCAATCAGTTCTAAGGATGCCTTGAAGACGTACTTACCTACGTCCAATAGAGGAGATAAAAAATCTATATATCGAGTGCATGTGTACCGGAGTTTCTGTTTTCTTTTCCATCTACATTTGAATAAAGTAGCGTATGTGGGGTCCCAGTTTGTCTGAAGGAAGTTGTTGAGTATCTTATTACATCATTAGCAACATGAATACAGTGAAATATAGCCTTATTTGGATGCAAAAATGTGATTCAAGTAGCTTGAATTTAATGCTGAAAGAGGTAGTAAGTAAGGTAATATGAGAAGTAGAAGAATGACTATATATACTCAGGTGCGTCAAATTTATTTTCTATAGAATGACGGCTTCTATGGTTCTGAAATTCGATATGGAGTGGGTATTCGGAACATTGTATCACGGGGTGTTGTACATTTCGGCTAGATTTTTCATACTTTGTGTTTGTGATTGAATATTGTCTGAAAATACCTAGAACATCAAATCCCATACAAGGTGCTATTATATACGAAGACGTAGAATCATTTTAGAGGTTACAGGTTATTGAAAATGTCCTGTATGATATTTGAATAACTATATTCTTAACGCTTCGTTGCAAATTGCCAAAAACTAGCCGTTGTTATAGTGTTTGAATAGTTTAATCAAGATGTTATTTTTTGTCTCACTTCTAAATCGATATCTAAAAGAATCAGACGCTTTATGAATAAACATGAAAAATGAAGTTTAAAGTGTGTTAATTTTGTTAGTTCACTTTTGTACTTTATCAACCTTATGTCTAAATACGCCTAAAATGATTACTAACCTAATTATAGTCAGACCAAAACAAATTTGGACATTTAGATCATGTTTGGGCTTCCTGGCGATGAAACACGAGTGCGAGCTCTAGAGCATGAAAAACGAAGTTGGTGTTCCAAAAATAATCACCAGTAATAACCAATTTAGAAAAATTAACTGACAAACCGGCGAGCATCGTTAACACAATATTTTGTATCAAACCATGAAGTTCCACAAATATCAATGTCAACTGAGATAAATAATTAATAATATCTCAACTATTCGGCCAATATTCATCCAATTTAAAGAAAAATTCCTTCCAACTTAATTTCCATAATGACTACTCGCTGGTCGTCCATCAGCCCCGAAATTCCGACTGGTGTTGGACTTTTAGGTAAATTTATTCGGTCCTATCGGGTGCTATCTGGCCATGTAATCGCCAGAGCTGCTTCGACACACAAATAGTACAGGCAATAAAGCATAGAATCATACACTTCGATTAAGTCCACTCCACAGTCCTCGAGAAAAACGGTCTTCACCTTAAGGGCTCAGGCCCTTTTTCGGATTTCGCTTCATTCCAAACTCAAAGAGATTTTAAACGGAGTGACTTCATCACTTTAAAATAAGTGCATTTATCTTCAAAAATATTGCATTAGTGAGTCACGTCCTTCAGGTTACTCCATCAAAATAGGAGCCGCACTTGCTGATACCGATAAGCAGCGACAGACAGACAAACCGACGGGAGATGCCTGACCTGGATTTTCGCAATTTAAATACAGTGAAACATCTAAAAAGCTTGTTACCCAGACTTCGTAAATATTTTCGACCATGTCTCCTTTTGCTCATCCGTATGAAGGAAAAGATTCGACGTGATGATGAAGGTGGTGATATTTTAAGAAATGAGCAACAGTAATATAGGCTGAAAATATAGAAAGAGCATGAAAATCGAATTTCAGTAACTATGTAATGGATTTTTGTGTACTACCGCCTATACTATAAGTTTGTCCGGTCCTATCGGGTGCTATCTTGCAAACAAGCTGCTTCGACACACACAAATTAGACCAGGCATATCCATGCAGTCATGTTATTCTGAAAAGATACAAGGTGTTCTGCTACCCAACACCATAAATCTTCACGATTGGTAGCTCGGTTATGGATGGGTTCCGGTTGCAGCTTTGAGGTTAAAAGCCTGTTTAAAGAAATTCACATCGATTGGGAGTTGATACAGTCATATCAACATCTCGTTCAAATAAATGATGATTACAGAGAAACCACATGGATTGATGATCAGTTCGCTCTCTTCCTTGCTTACAATGATACATAGTTTGATGTTATTTCAATGGTTAGAGCTTCTCACGAAAATATGTTCTCTTACTGTTGTTTGAAACTTGTAGACAAGGTGGATTTATCAAAAGTTTGATTTCGGACTTCCATTGTCTATAAAATTTTGAGTATCACGACGTTTCGATTGATGTGCTATCTTCAATCGTCTTCAGGTGAACTGTTCACCTGAAGACGATTGAAGATAGCACATCAATCGAAACGTCGTGATACTCAAAATTTTA
The DNA here is from genome assembly GCA_949316355.1 of Bruchidius siliquastri. Taxonomy (NCBI): domain Eukaryota; kingdom Metazoa; phylum Arthropoda; class Insecta; order Coleoptera; family Chrysomelidae; genus Bruchidius; species Bruchidius siliquastri. The sequence goes on along the minus strand of OX438534.1, from coordinate 2,520,975 downwards.
TAGACAATGGAAGTCCGAAATCAAACTTTTGATATGTTCTCTTATCTGTATTGTTTCATGAAATAGCTAAAACCATTCATATATTCCTATAAGTTATAGACTATGTATTCATATCATCAATCGTCAATACATCACTATATAGATTCAATATCCATGTGAAGCAGAATACAAAGCTTGAAAACTAAAACCTTGAATAGTTGTGATACGCGTTTCACTATACTAAATAAATCAGACTGACAATGACAGGCTGCTTTCAACGGATATTTTGATGTTATACAAAATAGATGAATATAGGCCCAATTGACAGATATATTTATTATCCTGAATCTAAGATTATACTGACGCTATCAAGTTCATTGAATCATGAATATCAATCGAATCATTTTTTTGAGATCAGTCTGTTGATTTACTACAACGAAGTCTGTTTTATTTATTATTAGTGGCTCCGTAAGATGGAAACTATGTGTACTTGTATTTTATTGTATTCATGTAGTATACGTAATCTTGTCACTACACATTTTTAAGGGGGATATAAACATTTTGTTCGATGGTGGAAATAAAACCACTTCATTGAATCTCAAAAATATTTCACTCTTCTCAAATTATATCATACTGGAGCCTTCTCGCCGCTATCACAAACTCTATACAGTTTTACCACTCACCACCTCAATTTTAAGACACGTCAGATGCGTTTCAATAACTACGTTAGCATCTCCAGTTGTGTCATATATGTCAAATGCTTAATATATCTAGTTAGTTATTAAAAACTCGCTCACTGCATCTTGATGTAAATGATCTACCTAATACGCTCTAAAAATGATGAAAGTATATCCCTTTATTACCCCTTTTGTTCCCCTTAACTCTGTACGCTCCTGAAAAATGTTCACATCTTCCTATCGACCTGCCGCAAAAGAACTCGTTCCCAGAAAAATATGACTTCAGGAAACCTATACAACACCACCAGTCTCAAATAGTAACACGAAGATAGTTATCTTCCAATAAATTTCCGTGGTCAAAAATACCAGTAATATTAATTATGGTCCACCTATCTGGCTGTAAATCATCGTCCAAAAACTGTTGAAAAGGAATTTTTAAATCTTCACCCGTCTAAGTATGAAACGTATATAGACCAGTAGAAAATCTTCCAAAAAATTAATACACAAGGGCAAACGACATGGTGCTGTTACCACAGCATATGGGAGTTTATGATGTGCTTTTAATCTAATTTGTATGTAAAAAGTAGTGATAGTGTATGTTTGGATAAAAACCACATATGACTGATGAAACTACTAATATCATGGTTGCCTTAATCAGTAATGCGGTCTTAGATCTTAGATCTTACTGTTGCCTGGGCTGTTATGTTATCACATAACTAAAGTTCACTCATCAGTCCATTTTTTGTATGTCAATAAATAAATTCTTCAGTAAATTAGGAATAATCAGCAGGAGTGAAAATGAATTTTGCAGATCTTCCAGACAGTTGGACAATTGTAGCACCAAATGGCCTAAATCTGGCCCGTCCTAATGTAGAACACCTACATGAAATCTTGATTGTAGTCACCATCGGGTTTTTGTATTTAATCTTGGAACTTCTATTTAATATCCCTGGACCAACAAATAATTCTAAAATCCTGTCCTGTCGAATAAATAATAAGCCAAAGGAGAGAACGGATTCCAAACGGACCCCATGCGAAGATGGAAAAATAAAACGGTGTCATATCAGAATTAATCAACATTCACCATGTACCAGCTTCACATCGCCTTCGTGTCGTGAGATGTTTCAGGCGAGGTTTAAGTGAATATTTTAAAAGGTTATGTCATATGCCAGGAGAAAAAATCATTCTCATCATCATATGAAAAGGAATATTATAACGTAGGTACTATCCATTATACACTTCGATATACAGACCTGAAGGCATAGTTTTGATAGTGCCAAGAATATAGATATACATTTGTGGTTTTTGAAGATGTTTAACGATGTTTAAAAATTTGCTTATATCTTATCTAATGTCCAAAACAGAGTTTTTTGAATTTAATATGATGGGGCTCGTTATGACATTTGGTGAAAAAATGGCGTTAAGCAGGTTGACGCTGCTATTCCTCGTGAACTACCAGCAATGAAAACCCATCAAGACTTTTCCATAAACTGATAAAACTGTACCTCAAATGCAGAGTAAATCTACTTGACGCCCTTTGTCAAGTAACTAACACAGACACTGAACAAAACATATTTTTTTTAATCATTCCTAATGCATCAAGCACCTGACGACGATTGAAGATAGCATATCAATCGAAACGTCGTGATACTCAAAGTTTTATAGACAATGGAAGTCCGAAATAAAACTTTTGATAAATCCACCTTGTCTACAAGTTTCAAACAACAATGAGCTTCAATATTATCAGTGAAAACTTCATTATCAAAAGAACGCGTTTCAGGAGGAACAGCCTTCCACCTGAGTGGCAAGCAAAAGCCGCGCCGCTCCGCGGTCACTAGCAACTGTTCAATTTATCACCTGAAACGGCAGTTAATGTTGCCCGTTAACTATCTTCTCATTATCTCTATTATTTATTAAAACGTACTACTCGTACGTTTAATCCCCTCATAAAGATATTATTCAAATTATGCATATATATACGCACACAGGCATATAGAGTCGCTGTGGCACTTCCTGGTTTCTGTCCGTCTCCGTCTTTGTGTTCCCTCAATTTCGATTTGCTATCAGGGACGTAACGAAGTGAAGGAGTTTGAGGTTGAAGAGTTTCTCCAAAACCACGATGCTATACAACTTTGATTTGCATTCAATCTTTTTTATAGTCCCATAGGAATGTAGGGCCACTACAAACTGAGGCTAATCTGACCTGTTCTCTGCAACTGGTTTTGGCTTGATAGATAATCACTTGCTTATCTCCGAAAGATGGAGTTTTTGATACATAAATTCGCATTTAGAAATCCGAAAAGATGACCCAATGCGGGATTCGAACCTACAGGAATTTATGGTTTTATATTATTGCAAGATTTTCCCTTTCTTGTCGCCTCAGATATCACCGTTCTCCATATCACTTTGGGATCTTCCTATATTCCTGTTTCCTTGGGGATTCCAATTCAATGGCGTTCTATCGACTATAAAAGCAAGATATTTCGATACAAATTAAAACGAGTTGGTATACTCGTACACGAATATGAATACACTGCATACCTCATTAAAACTGATCAAGATTAGATGGGAATGTAAGGCCCTGCAAAGGTACATAACTCCATCTTGCAATAATAAATTCATCCATAAAACATTGTTTTAAGGTAAGGTGCAGGCAGAATCGCGTGTTTCGCGCGCCCAACCTTAATTAATTATGACATATTTTTAATTTATTTCAGCAAAAACTCGAGGACATGAATTTATGAAGGCGTACACAGCTTACTGGCATCTTTTACTGCCTTAAGGTTAGTTCACACTGTTCGTTACATCATCTTACAATGTGCAACCGGGGCTAAGTAGTACTCGTGTATATTGTAATCACAATTGTACCCAGTACTAAAAATAATTAGAGGTTGGTACTCATGAGAAATTTAATTTTGATGGGACTCAGTACTCGAAAATTTTGACGACTCGATATTTTGAACAACTCAGCCGTTCTCGATTCCTACAAATGATGAGTAACGAGTTCGAGTTCCGATGCATACATCAAGCAAGAATCAGCTTTTCTCAGTTCACCTAAAGACGATTGAAGATAGCACATCAATCGAAACGTCGTGATACACAAAATTTTATAGACAATGGAAGTCCGAAATCAAACTTTTGATAAATCCACCTTGTCTACAAGTTTCAAACATCAGCTTTTCTGGTTCGGTGAATCGCGACTATTTTACTTTACGTTATTTTGCCATACCAGATTTGTTCAGTACATAGATGTTCTATGACTTATCTCACTACAGATAGCAGAGTGATAACTCTGTAAATGGATGGATGGGCACTTGAATAATTCTAGAGAGTAATGAAGCAAGTTCTGATGCAACGACACCAATAATGTTGTTAATGCCTTAACGACTGGCACCGTCCGGAAGGCCACTAAGCTTGTGAAATTGGATAAAAGTTAATAGCAAAAACTTCGGCGAATTCGAATCAACTATTTGCAATTGCTACCAAGGTTACATGAAAATTAGTTAACAAACTGCTTAGCGTGGGTATATAATACCATATTGAACTCTCGATCTAGCTGTTAGTAGGTAGTAGGGAGAGTTAATACTTGCTTAATAACTTGCTCTCTATTTATATCCATGCTAGGACTCAGTAAACTAATTTATTTATTTGTCTCCTTTTGATATCCTTTGAAAAGAATCAATTCGAATGTCTAACCATAATCAACAACGCAAGGCAGGTCGCAGACTTAAGATATGTTTATTTGTAAAGCTTGACATACCTATGCACATATTAACACAATTCAATAGTTTGTGACTTTAACCACTTGGAGTGAATAATATTAATGTTGGATTAATTCTCTAGATGAAATATTTGCTAATTAATACTTTTCGCATCAAAACATATTGCTATAATTAATATCCATTTCGATTATGTAAGCAGACCTTAACGTATGTTGTACAGTTGTAGAAGCCCAATTGTAACTGATAAATACGATTATATTAATTATTTCTGAACTGTAAATTCCGCTGATACGCATTAATATTAAGTAATTTAGCACCTGCAGATTCTTTGATCGGTTTTTCTTTATCTGTGTCTGATCAAGCGTTACAAATTAATATTTAACATATTGTATGACGCACAATTTGCACTCTGAAGTTCTTAAAACGTTACGCTTTTCTATTTTATCATATTTCTTCATTCTATTACAGTAAAGCTAGTACCTTATATTCTTGTCTTGGTCCATTTATTTTTTGAAATCAAGCCAATATATTTTTATATTAGTCAAAATGTGGTCGAGAATCTTTCACGGCTCTTATTGTTGAATAACATATTCCTGTTTTTAAGAAGATACTTTAATATTTCCAAAAAATAATGCTAAAAAGTTGGAATTTCAAGAGAGCGTAAGAGCGATGCGTGGGTGTTACTGTCAATTTGCCTCCAGCTTCTCGTTGATCGGACGGGTAATTGCAAATATCCAGCAACACTTACCGATCGCAAATAAGCTCATCTCCGCAAAATACCGAGAACCATAATCTTAAAGCGTTTTCCACCCAGCATCGCATTTTAGCGTCAACGGAGGACAATTTAAAATAATTTTGCCCCAACCGGTCCCCAGTCTCCGGGCAGCCACGGCAGTGTAGGCATAACGGTCACAATAAAAGTCGTTTTCATCTTCTAATAAACGATAATTTATAAAGCCCCTAGCACAATTTTAAGGCTTATTCAGTAGTTTGTTATTTATATCGAGGCTGTGTGTGTGTGAGCAGGAGTGAGTTGATGGTGTAGCAAACAGGCGGTTCATATCATCAGGTGCGGTGAAGCTACAGCGGTGGAGGTTAGGATCCGATGCAAGGTTACTTGAAAACAATATACACGCTGTTACTAGCTCTCTTTTGAAACATATCTAAAAGTTAATGTTTTCTGACGATAATTGGCCCTGAGATATTTATGGCTGCCTGTATCTCTTCCTGATGGTCAACATGAAAAAGACGTACAACATAAAATTCACATGTTCTATCAAAAGTTTGATTTCGGACTTCCATTGTCTATAAAATTTTGAGTATCACGACGTTTCGATTGATGTGCTATCTTCAATCGTCTTCAGGTGAACAGGTGATAAACCACAAATGTTTATGTACTTTATGATATTTGAATGTTCCAGACATTCAGCTCTAAACGTGAATACTTACTCTATTCCAGTTGAGTGGCACCTTTTTCTAAGTGTTCAGACCGCAGACATAATTATCTAGTTGAAAAATTGTATGAAAAATCAATTTTTGTGTATTTATTATTATTAAAAGGATACACCATAACTGCAAACTGGCCAAATATCATTATTCAAGATGACCCATGAATTATGAATTTAAATTTTGTTGCAGAAAAAATGTTGGCCAGTGTCTAGGTATACTTGCCTTTTCATTTCAATGCACTGACTTCTATTTACAAGCTCCGAATCTTTGCATCTTGCAAATATTGATGGTCAGAGAGTGTATCTGTAGGCCTCAGGACTGGTATACTATTTTTTCATAATGCTAGCTGGAATTTTATGGTTTGAAGGAACCATAAATATGCCCTATAACCCAAGTTCCAATAAAACAAATATAACTTGGAGGTGTTGTTTGAAACTTGTAGACAAGGGGGATTTATCGAAAGTTTGATTTCGGACTTCCATTGTCTATAAAATTTTGAGTATCACGACGTTTCGATTGATGTGCTATCTTCAATCGTCTTCAGGTGAACTGCTATCTTCAATCGTCTTCAGGTGAACTGACCTGAAGACGATTGAAGATAGCACATCAATCGAAACGTCGTGATACTCAAAATTTTATAGACAATGGAAGTCCGAAATCAAACTTTTGATAATTTGGAGGCATATCCAGGGATATGGTAACAGTTTTCGAGACATCTCCCTACCTCCTCTATAGCAGTTAAAGTACTCCAATATTTGGGCATAATTTTTGCTTAATGGCCAGAATAGGACGAAATGGATATTTACACCACAAGTATTTAGTTATTACAAAGTAGAAGAAAGGTGATTTGCCTGAAACCCAAGAATCCCGTCTTAGGAGAAGACGTATTAACGAGTAGTTCACAGATGCTTCACGATACTTAGCCCAGTAAGTCTACTGAGTTGATCCTTACAACTGAAACAAAGTTTTGCGGAAGAAGGATCTTACCCGCCCATGGTATCCATCGACCCGTTCATGTATTTGAGTGTGTGTATGGCCAAAGCATGGATTATACTACCATTGAGAGGGTCCTGAACAGGTGACCGTTCGAGGCAATAAATTTTCCTCTTCAGACGATAAAAATAATAATTATGGCCTATAAAATCGACCTTTCGTCATCACATTGGGATACAGGTTCCAACAGGGTGCATTGTATCCGTAATGAGACACTCTTACATTCGAATAAAAGGCTTACGTCAACGTCGAAATGTGTAACAGAGCTGGCTGTAAGTATCGCGATGATATTGAAGCTCGCGCGCTGCTTCATCCCAAAAGTATTTAAGAATATTTGAAAGGTTCATCGGTGTAGGTTGGCTCTGTATCCAATTTTTTGTGATATAGGACCCAAATGCCGAATTTCAAAGTTTGAACCCTCCATAATGCTTTTTGCTTTTTGACTATAATATGAAAATGCCCAGATCATCTTAATCTTGCAAATACAAAATGCAATTTTCAAGGATATGAACCCATCCACAACATACTTTGTCTACATCATATAATGATCACAGAATCCAAAAATACGAAGAACAAGATTATTTTATTTTCACTTCACTGTGTCGCCGATTTAATTAATTTCCAAAATAACGCTACATTATTCACTAAATTTTATACAGACAATAACAATCATTTTTTTTGTAGAAACATGTTGAAGCACAAATGTATATTCGTCTATAATTTAACCAACGGTTTATCTAACAACTCAACGTTTACGACGACATTTAAATGCTGATAAGAATATATGCACCTTACGTTAATATTACTTCAGAATGAAATGCATTGAAATTAGTTATTACTGAGGTATACGAAATTCGACGAAGCGGAAGACTAAAGAATAGAATTTTATTGGTAGAAACATTAAATTGCTCATTAGCATGCCTACGTAACAGTGCTATTTTGAGAAGTGGAAAATATGGATGAAAATTCAAGTTTGTGATTATAATGAGGTCATTTCACAAATGCCCAATGTTATGCTTGATGCGCTCTTTCTGTTGAGGCCAATTACGGATCAGTATTTGTGTCTACAGAGGTGAAAAAACATTCAGTATAAACAACACATATCTAAAAACAGCAATCCTGATATAAGTTTGCGGAAATCAGTGAGCGGATGTGCGTATGAGCTCTGGTTTAATCAAGACGCATATGCAGCTCTAATTTGTCATTGAAATATTCGCCAATTTCTCACTCGTTGTGGAAATTACCGTGGGATTAGAGTCCCAACAGTTGAAGGAATGTGCTAAGTGACAGTAATCGGTATTTATTCGAAAGAAAATTTAATCAGACGAACAAATGAACATATAGACACTTTGATTAGATTAATAATCATTATTTCTTGGAGCAGATAAGGTTCATATTACTTAGTTATTATATCTCACATGTGTCCAAGGCTTCCAAAGCTGTTATGCAGACATAAAAATATCAAAAATGAAAACTACAATATACGCAGAGCGATAAAATACTCAGCCCACTGCTACTAGTTGATACCAAATTAAAAATTACATAAAACAACATTGAAAATGCATTATATTTAATCCCTAAAGGATGCCAACATAAAATTTCCTTCCGAATTAGACCGAGTTTAAGTCTCGAGGCGTAAGGATCTCCAAAGCAGACAGTTGCTAATCGAGAGCATAAGATTTTCTTCAGAAACATTATATCGCGCGCTAAAGCATAAGACCTGGCATCACTGTACGTCATCGCACTACCAATTGCCTTCGTTTCTTGTCAAAAAAGATCGAGTTCAGCTCTCGATGCATAAGGATCACCAAAGAATACAGTTGCTAATCGAAAACATCGCTAGGGCTCTCACAATATAAGATTGGAGCCATTATAACGATTTTCAATAACAATAAAGATGTTTGTCATTGACATTTGTATTAACTTAGTATTGGAATCCGAGTTGTATTTTCCGAGTTATAGAAGGACGAAAAATTACCGGAAAGAGAAGACTTACCGGTTAAAATGAGTGACTTGGTTTTTCGTGATGTAGGTACATGTCATAAAACATAAATAGACGAAGTGAAACGCCATTTTTCAACATAAGTTTTGTCGTGTCCGGAAATTCTTCCTCAGCCCTTCTTTTGTGCTAAAAACCGTGTTAGTCTAGTTGTCATTATGGATGCTAGATATTGGACGACTTTCAGACTGAACCTATTATTCCAATTAGACACAAAATATCGAAATAAAAGTGCACAAATATCAATACTATGCTTTTGGAAGGTAAAAATGCTAATTACCTGTCCATTCTTGTCCATTTCGTTGTTCGTCAGTTTAACTTTCTCGAAAGACACCACTTGCTTTCTGAGTTGTTCTCCCGAATACGGTGAGTCTGGATGGGCATACAGCCTATTGGGAGCTGGAGGGTCCGCTTTTCCAGCTACTAACCACGAAGACCGATGGTAAGCATATCGGTATCTTTTGTTGTCCACGGGCACTACGTCTAGGAGCACAGCATATCTTTGGTCGGCTCTAATACCGGTGAAGGAAACTCGAAGTGTAGGAAACATCCTCCTGAAAATAAAAATGTTAATGTAGATAAAAACAGATCCTCAATCAAAACCTTTATTTATTCCATCCTGAATACTTGGAATGAAGCAATCGTTGCTTAGATATTACATGTCTCAACTTAAAATGTACATATTTTAATGAGGAATTGTACGATTCAAAAAATCGGAAAAAATCAGCTCATTATTCAAGAAATCTGTAATGAAACCAAATATAAGCACTGAGAATATTGAAATTAATTACTGAGTAGCCATCGTCATCGTAAATTTGTTCAAGGAAACCTCTTTCACTTTTTCATTGAAATAAAGAGAAGTGGTAGTGGGAATCATAGAGCTGTGCAAGTCCTGACTTGCTTATTTCAGTTTTTACTAATCGGCAAAATGTAGGCGATGTTTCGTCTGGTCTATATGTTCTGAACTCTACATGCTCTAGACGAAAACTGAGCCACCTCCTCTCCTCTTATGCTGTGATATTCTTATTGCCATTGGAGGTTGTCATAGAAATTAAACTAACAACCGCGTTTAACATCCATTACTTATTAGATTGTTGAACCAGCTCTATTCATATCGATTACCCATTATCTAAACAGGTGTACGTACCCCTAGCCTTATTAAAAACATCACACCTTTTCAGAATCGTTACTTCTCTCAAATTACCCATATGCCCTACAAAACACCCAACACACGATATGTGATACCAACTAATTGCCAGGTTATTCTCGCCTTGTATGTGGCAAAAAATTCACCTTGTTAAATTATTATAATGTCAGTTCCTTGTATGAGCAAGGAGGAGATAAGGCACAATGAATTTATAGGCCAAGAAATGTATGTGAAATGTATAATTTAGCTAAACACGTCATTTTCTTGTTTAAAATCCATATACGAAAAAATAAGCAATATTCCGGTTTAAGACTCGACATCGGTTGTAAGAAATTGCGCTATTAATTTGTTTATAAGGTTATACCTGCGAAACTATTTAATATACATAATATGGATTTTGAACACAAATTCCGAGACGAATCCTAGATGTCACAAACATTTTCCTACAATTTTGATGAGCTAAGTCAATAATTATCTAGCATACTACATTTTCAGGACACAATTTTCAGAACACAGGTATATAATTTGCTTGGACTGAAGAGAAACATCAAATTTATAAGCGGTAAATGAGAAAAGCAATCATGATTATGATTGACAGGTGTCTATCTAAAAGCATTTGGCTTATCGATGGATAATAATTGTTTACAACATTGAGGTTTGCTATGCTAGCCTAGCTTGTAATTTACATCGTAATAAAAGCTATACTCAACGTTAACTTGTCAGGTGTATCAACGTTCCAGGGTACCGTGTTGTTTAGTAATTTTTACGACACGTTCCTTTGGATAAGTTTAACTATTGCTTGCGAAATACACAGTTAATAATCACTGCGTTGTTCGTTTTTATATTTGATGATTTGTAATACAGGGAAAACAACATGGTTTCGGGATTTGAACCATTTCCGCGCATTTCAATGCGTATCGGTATTTCGACGTCCATATTACGAATTGGCATGCAAATGATTGTCATAGTTGTTTCATACATAATGTTACTATGCTTGTTCGACGCAGAGGGCTGTCAATTATGGCGGTCGGAGATCTTAACCGATCTGACACTGGCGCTGTACCTTGAGATAAGAACGACGTACGCAGTTTGAAATTCGGAAGAAAAATTGCCTTCGGTAGAGTGCACCAAACATTATCGGCATTCTAGATCGAGTGAGCTGAATCCCTGCTTAGCTTAGTTGGCTAGAACGTCTGTGCAGCGGTAATCATCAAGTGTGTGTGAGGAGGTGAACAGGTGAAGCCTGTTGACCTGTTGTGCACGTGGTCAAAAGGTGAAGAGAAAATGAAGATTTTGGTCTTTTTGTTGCACAAGATGCTTGTTTCTCAATGGTTAATTTCCAACTGGTTTTCTGCAATTTTTGCACTACATTCGTTCGATTCCAAGTATTAATGAACCGTCATCTCCAACCTCGCTTTGAAATATCCTGAAGAAGGAAATACATTTTCCAAAAGCGTGACAATTTAAGACAGACCATTATTCATCTCCAAGTGTCGCGCACAGTGGCGCTGCCCATTGGCAATTTACGTACAAGTCAAGATCCTAACACTTGGACTTCCTTGAAGCGGCAACAGATCTCCCTTCATCTGTCAACAAGGGTAAACTGATTTTCAGCGACATCTCTTGTTCTTCGTAAACACTATTTATGATGTATCGTGATCTCAAAAAGCATACACTTAATTAAGAGTTCTTTTTACCTTGCCCTGTGGTAGAGTTCACTTCATAGCCCACTAATTATAGTTTTGTTGTAACTTATTTGTTTTCTGTTGCACGGTAGTACATTTCGTTGCGTTTTTAACGGGGAATGGAATAATTACAGTCATCGAGGAGATCGAATAGAACACAGTCAACAAACGATGTAACGTTTACGTCGACAGTCGCTTTCGTAGGGTTCTTTTGTTTGCCTTTCATTAGCATACCGCACCCATTCCTCACTTAGGTCAGCTATTAATTACCCACAGCTAGTGTACGCCACTTATGCCAGTGAACGTGTTCAAATAAAATTCATTGAACGGCGGAAAGCGTAGAACCGCCTTTCGAAGGTATATACGGGGTTTGTACAAAGAAGATTATTTCCCGCCGATCCTAAATAGCGAGAGAGCGAGCCTTCAAACAATGAGGGGTTGTTTTTACATTCCAGGGCTGGGTACAATAGTATTTTTCTTAATTAGTTTTTCAACGCATCATGATAACGTGAAGTGAAGTACATGCGGAGCATTTGAGCCAGTCTGTGCTGTTGATATAACCTACATCAGAGTGAATAGGGTATGGATAGTCAATGTTTAAAAGTCTTGAGCCCAGCTCCCTCAAAAAAATGGAGCAGCATTACCTAATTCTTAAGCTAAATCCTTATTTCTTAACTGATGCCATTTTTTTGCTAATTACACCACCACCTATGTACCGATTTCGAAAACTAGCATCTCCGTCTACAGCATATCCCTACCAAATTTAATTATAATCGCTGCATCGGTTACTAGGATTACGCGATGACAAATACGCCAACGGTAGACTGCCGAAAATGAGTGCCAAAGATGTAGACATAATCAAATATTCAAAAAACGTATTAACTCAAATTCAAAAACTTTTTCTATCAGAATACCAGCTCGGTCACGCGTGGGCATTAAAAATAAATCTTGACTTGAAAAATACACGGCCGTCAAAGAGTGATTGTGTACTGGAGAAACATAAACATGGCTGAAATGAAAGAGCTTTGAATATTACTCACTTTGTATCCCTGATTTGCGAAAGGGTTAAAAATATAGTGAAAAAAGTGGATAATCGGGCCAGCGGTTACTGAGATTACGCTCTTAAAAGGCGTCAACGGACAGAACGACGAAAATCAACGACATGAGCAATGATTTATGTGTGAGAAATATAAAATTAAATTGCTGTAAATCATCAGAATCATTTTTATGACAGGTCAACGTAAAATACGACTCACTTGTCCCATCAACAAAATTGCAAGTGACGTTTACTTCGGCTACGCTGGATAATTATTTATGAATAGGAAAAATTCTTGAAACAAAAGAATGGGCGCTTAATTCCGCATAGAAGCAATAAAGATGATAATACTTAGTCGGCGTGGAAAACAAACGACTGCTAACGGAGCACGGCCGCCTCTAATTGTGAATTCGTGAGCAAGCTCATTCGTTCTTTTGTTTCAAAGCGTTAGCCGACAAGGTGGCTATGGCAATGTTCTTCCCAGAGAACGGCGTGAACTGGGGTTTTTAAAGGGTTGAACATGCAAAATATCCTCAGAATTCGAAACCAGTTTCACTATAATTGTCAGGACTTGTCGATTACTTAATCAAATTAAATATATTATAAAAATTTGGGGGAATATTAGGCTCACTGTTTTTAAATAAAAACCACAGGTTATGTTCTATAATTTTATCCATTTTCTTTGTAAATACTTCTAGGATTACTACTAAGCATTTAAAATGTCCTTTTGATTTGACAAATATTTCAGTCTGCTCAACCTGTTTCATAATTTTCTTATATACCACCCAAATACAAATTTGGGATCATCCTTTGAAGTTCACCTGCAATTAAAAAATAGTGTTTGAATCAAAACAGCAGTTATATTGAACTTCACCCTTAGTATTATTATTACTGTTATCATTTTTGTTTATTGGTATAATCAGGACTGTCAATATGATAGCATTGGTGGTTTCTGTAGCTTCTCCTCCAACGACGCCATTGGTCTCTTTATATGAATACGAAGCCATAATTACCGCCATTGTAGTTAGTCTAATTTCGCGAGAGGTATGATTGATGCACCAACGTGTCTGTTTCGGTTCACGGTGAGATAGTTTTAATTGGGCGAATTTAATTTTCACTGGATGAGGCCATAGGTTAATTCGAGTAGATTTGTCTTTCTTCGCTGTCTCGCTTCCAGGTGGTCGGCTGGATATAAATCAAGATATTCGTATCTGTAGCTGTAAGAAGTTAGAATAAGTTTTACACGAGACAATTTTAGATGTTCAACTCCGCCACGTAATACAAATGAATTAATTTACATTGGTATAGTCGGAACCTTCATCATTCAAAACTACTTTTCATTCCACAACGTTTCGATTGATGTGGTGTCTTCAATCGGCTTCAGGTGTTTCACCCCTTTTTTCCTCCCTTTTTCATACCTGTAGATTCTCAAAGCTTCTACATTGTCTATAAATTTGAATCAATGATATCAATTACAATTTTCTATCAGTTCACATTGAGAAATAGATTAATTAATTGAAGCTGCTTAGTACTACACTGTTCCTCACACAAATACTACAAAAAAATTTAATATATTATGTTGAACACATTTTGATATATGACAATAAATGTTTCACCAATCAAGAGCATCTACAATCTACATCATATTTGAAATGCGTTAGATCATTTTATCTTCTATAGTCTCAATTCTAACTCTTTGACAATAATGAGTCTACAACGTAACTGCTGCCTCAACTTATTCCTTATCATGACACAGTAACCAAGTAAATACTGCCTATTTTTCAAATATCAAATATTATGTACACTAATTGAATTTCCCATGTATTTTAAAAATCCATTAAGAAGCCCTTTGCGTCATCCTAGCGTTTTTCTACAAAATTACTAGTTACACCTGAAAACCCACAACCACCAAAAAAACCGCTCTCAGCAACCGCATTTCCGACGTTTTTTCTCGCCCTTCGCCCCAATTTTTCCCAGTCCACCTGTCATAGACAGTTTGATGAGCCATAATTTAAAAATAATTTTCGACACTTCCATCTAGGTTTTCTTTACTCGGCGCATAAAAAATACGGTCGAAAAAATCGAACGTGTTGGAAAGTTGGATGGGAGGGGTGTTGTTTTTATGCCTTTGGTCACGCAAAGCTGGTGGTCTTAAACATTCATCTAGATTGAAAGTATTGTATGATGTAGGTACTATGTTCGAATAATAGCTTTTAGTTGGGTAAACATTATTTAAAGGACTTTTGTTTCATGCTTTAACAATTATTGTTATTTGATCTGGTATGTCACCAAATAATATTCTATGTAGCTTAGGACTCAGGCATTCAACTTTATCCAAAGTATAATGAAGGCCTTTTGTTTAGAAAACACATTTTAGTTGGGTAATGATTATTTGAAAAACTTTAGTTTTAACTTCTAACGTTGATATCAGCGCGTGTCGCGTGAATAAGCGGCGTAGTTCTGGGTGACAAATATTTGATGCACAATTAACCATACATAAAATGGGACATCTTTTTGAGACACTAGAACTCTTCTACTGGTAGGCAATCTTGATAGAATTTTTCCATCAGCCATTCCTCATCGAAATTTGACACTTTTCTCTCTTTTTTGCGTCATTTTGTCATGTTGAGTGGCACCGTTTCAAAATGCATACCAGCTGCTTTATTTATCTCTTTTCCTTATACTTTCACTACATCATATTTTAAAATATTCTACTGGTTTCAATTTCATCTTATCAGCAAAATTGTAGGCGCTGCGCAAGTCACTAAGCCTCCAGTCTTCTAGTTCTTATATTAGATGGTTTGCTCCTTCTAAGCCAGTTCAAGTCTCTCACCAACCATCTTGGTCTGTATCCCAGCGCTAAGCTGGCTCTATAAATTGAGCACAACTTGCGTATCAGGAGGTTTGAAATTATAACGTCAATATAATTATAATTTCAACTTTTTTCATCTTACAGTTTAGTGATGACTACAGAGGCAACTGGAACGTTAGTAAATATATTTCATCAGTCATATTGAGGTTCAAACATTCGTATCATGAGAAGGGGTAACGTTGGACCGCATCGAAAGATTTCATCTCCACATGTTGATTTACAGAGGAGTAATTAATCGTTCGGAATCATTGATATATTTTTGAAATTTGTGGCGAATCATCTTTTATTACACTTTCAGTATCATCATAATAATTTTTCATCACTTTATCACCAATCCAACTTTCCACTATGCCAGCCAAAATGTAGTCTACTCTAAACATTCCTTCTATAACCTTCCTCGACATCATCTAGTATCTAGCTGAATGGATGAGAAGCATAATGATCTGTTCGAAATGCATTTCCAAAATTCGTGCTGAATGAAAAATTAAATAAAAGAGAGTCTTTCCATTCGACGATCACCCGAGTGCCAACCGCTTTTGACACCGACCATTAACTTTTATGTTTATACGAATGATTAAAATTTTTTGGTTGGTCGTAACCGTTAAAATAATTGAAGCAGTATTTCAAAATAATTCGAAAATTATTAATATTTAAGCCGTTAAAACCATATTTCGTATGGTAATTTTTATAAATAAACAGAAGTGTGACCAATTTCAAGTCGGCTCCCAGTGCGAGCTCTTGACACCGCCAAAATTTACTGATATTCAGTGGCGGAGGTCGAGAGAAATTGGTAAATGGGTACACATTATCCGAAACAAAAATCATCTAATTAAAAAAATCCCAATTAAACCGGGATGTGGTTCCGGGTGTTTCATCTTGGTTGCTCTTGTATATTCATTTAGGAATTTGAAAATTAGAGACAAAGCAAATACAAATTTCCAAATAAATTTGTCCATCTGCAAACTATTTCAAGGAGGTCCCAACGTGATGGAATCAATATTTCGAAAAAAACGTGGAAATGAAGTAGGGCAGTACAACATATCTTACTACTTCCAAAATTATAGGGAACAGCAGTTGCTGAGTCGCCAGAAGGTCAAAAAAGAGTGGCAGATAAATAGCTCCACGGAAATTGATGCTTGCACAAAACGTCCAAAGAAACGTATTACCTATCGGAAGCTCTGCAATTTTTGAACATCCTATACATGATAAGCAAAATAAAATCATAAAAATTATACTCTTTAATATTTCATAAACAAACATCTGTATTTCTGACTGCATGAAAATCGTACACCACTGAGCGTGTCATAACGTACGCGGTAAGGGTTCGCGATAAATAATTTTGGAAAATTGTATCTGGTATTGTTAAGAGTTAAAAATGTGGGCGTACCAGCGCAAACAAAGAACAACCTTTTATTACGACCTGGCAATTATCCAAAAATATCGCTGTCGGTTACTTATGCCACCTATAAATTATAGCTTTACCTGAATGATTGGTGCTTTAGCAATTTTACGATGTTTCACCAGTTATCGGTTGTACATAACTCCAAAATTCTTAATTTTACTGAATGAAAGAAAGCTTAATTTCAATTGTGTGGTCTAGTCGGTTGAGCCAGCAAAAAAATATAGGACAGAGCGATTAAAACTACAATGATATAAGAATCTAGAAAAAAAATGTTGCTGGTGGGACTCCAACTCGTGTCTCCGGCAGTCCGCACTAATGCCATAACCACTGGGCCACCGCATCTGGGTGAATTAGATGATCCAAAGTCATCTAGTAAGGCCCGTTCTTCCTGAATCTCTCTCAGCCACACGATCCAAGCTAGTAACCCTCTGGCAAGCATATACATCTCTGTTTTGAGATATTGCGTTATCTCATCATATGGAAAATAGTATGGAAGACGCTGATTTGATCACCATCCATGTCGTAGGATCACTTTTTCAATAATACAAATTGTAGCACCTAGACTTTTCGGACTACCTATCCTGGCTTCGTCGCGCGATTAAGTCTCGCTTGATAATTTCTGGCCGCTGAAACTCAGTTGGCGTAGCCGCTTTAATTGATAGTCTAGAGGGCGCTGGTACAGCGCTAAGTCGCCACCGACAGAAACTGGCAGCTTTCACGCTTGCGGCTATTAATCAGAAGACTGGCCGACATAGCCCTCCGGCTGTCTCGGATTATTTTCAATTGGTCCTTGCTGGGCAGTCAAAGACGTTATAGCACAAATAGAGAGAACTAAAAAACTAAACTAAAGAGAGTAAAGTTTTCTTAATATCCAAAACTCGCTGGAAGCTGATCGTCATACGATCAACTATATCCAATATTAAGGAGTTACGTTTACCTAAAAGGCAGCTATGACAATAACAGAAATATTAGAGATATTAAGACTCTGAACTGCACAAATTCATTCAGTAACAGTTTCAGTCAGAATATGTCATTCTGCTTTAAAGTAAAGTAAAGTATTAGTCTTACGAAAAATATCTGGTACTACCAACGTGCTTACTGTTTTAGAAAATCATGTGCCTAGTACATAACTGTGTTTGCCCAAACTCTATCTGCTATATGTATTCACTCTACGCAACTACTCATGACATAAAAACTATCTCTTGAAATAAATCATAACTATCGCTAATTCTTTATAGTATTGTATACGTTTATGATAACAGGAGCATACCTTCACTTTTCCAGAACTCATGTTGTGACCTTGTTGAACTTATTTAACACTTTTTTAATGTGAAACTAATACATTTAATTAGTAATTTAAACTTGTCTGTTATAAAGCTTCATGAAGATTATTCATATATGTCTAGTTAATGAATTACAACGTCTTTGGTATAAATATAACCATTTCATCCAATTTAGCCTCACTTTGGCGAATGAAGTCGAGGATAATTTCCCAACAATTCCAGATATTAGCCGGTTTGAAACCCTAATAATTACGAATGAATGAAGTTGAACGATAGAGAGATAGATGTCGAGATAAATGCTTGATTGAGTGATTTGATTTGACAGAAAATAAAGTACTTACTCCATCAGACGTGATTTGACTGATTCAAGGTCAAGAAAGGTGCATTCAGCCAGTTACAAATTGCTAGCTACGTCAAAACTTATTTTTTTCTTTATAAGGGCAATATTGAGTATTACGTGAAGTTATCTTCATTCTAAGTAATGCAAAAAGCATTATAAATAATAAGTAGATGTACGCAGCTCGAAACGTGAGAGTACAATTATTGAGGGTACAATAACAAAACGATACAAGAAAATGAAGTCAAGTATACTGACTCGGTTGTGTTCGAATGACATATTTTGTAATAATGTTTGCAAATACAAACTCTCCAAGTCCTTGTAATGTTCATCATGTCTATTATGTAATATGAAGCAAAACTGTTTGACCTAAGTGGCGATAAATACATTAAAAATAAAACAAAAATGACGACAAATCCTGGAAACATGAAAATGTAGTTTAGGGAAGTTATGATAATTTTTAATTTTTTTTTGTTTACAAAATAGTAAAATCGCATATTATTAGACCTGAGCCTTCCTAAATGTCATTAAAGTCGATGCAGCGGTTACTGAGATTACGTGGTACATACATACAGACCGACGGAAATGAGTCATCATGAAACAATAAATGTTGCATTAGGTATACCTATGTCATATGTACAATCAATGATGTGCAACTAAATTCTCATTGAATTTTATATTATCAATCGTTAATAGCAAGTAATCGGTATAATTTAACTTCTTATACCTATCTTGTGGTTGTCTCTTGAATTTATGGAGATTTTACTGGTAGATAACTAAAGCACATATATTTGAAGGACAAAGTGAAATGGCTTTGCGGAATACAAACTGATTAATTTGCCTTCATGACAGGTCCAAAACAGAGACTCAGAGTATTGTCACCCCAAGAGTATATTACTAACAATTTTTTGAAGAACATGATTTATTCTAATGAGGTTTTAAATATGGTTATTACGCAAAAATAACTCTTTACATACACAATATACTACTGTGATGACTGAATACTGAAATGATGATTACAAGCCTAGTCAATCGACGTGAATATAAGTCATACCTCAATCTCTCAAGTACCTAACTGTACCTTGATTACTTTGCAATTTCCTCCTATACCGCCCATCTAATTTAAATTTAATAAAGCTGCTAAGTGCAACAGCATTTGCAACGTCAGTTTGCAGCCGACTCCTGACTCCTAGCCAACTAATAAGCCGCTAAAAATGCATAAGTCGATGATGATTCGGCGTTTTTATGGGCTGCCGCAACACGCGTACACACTCTGGTTGTTAATCGTACAGGATCTAGGATCTGTGGTGGTATGAGTTTCCCATTACACGGCGACTTTTGTTTCCGGTTAGATGCATTTTTAATTTTACGATTCATGTCGTGACAGGGTGGACCAGTAATATTTTCACCTGTAGTGGTCCTCAGTGGGTCAACAGATTTTGACCTGACTTGAAGAACCCATTGTATTATCCTTTTGAAGTGCTGTGAGGAGGAGGCAAATGCTATAAACTGTAACTGTGTGAGAGTAAATTCTTCGGCAGCTCATCTCACAACGCTGAGTTTCTACAAAAAACTGACTTTTGGGAGAAGCTCGTTCGATGTGTTCGAAATTCGACCTGATGGCTCTTGATGTCATCCTCTTCGATAGTTCACTATTTAGATCCTTTTTAATGTCGGGTGCATCCACTAGAGGTATTGCTTTTGATTGATTTCAATATCTGAGCCTTTTAGAGTAGTAGGAACTATTTTGGTGAATACCATTTTCTGGAACGGAGGCCCCCTTATGGTACGCCGACCTTAAAAAGCAGATAAAGTGATGGTCCCTATCTGTCGATGTTAACCCCATAACCTTGATTGAATACTGGATACCACTCTTCATCTGCACCAGCATCTTTGTTAGGGTAGTTGATCAAGTCTTTTGTACGCTGAACTGAACTCTATTTGTAAATTCCCTCCTCTATGACCCCATCAATCTAGATAGCATGTCCTGCCACTGATGTAAGGTTCCTCGCGATGGTTCTGATTTGCCTAATCTGAAGAACGTGCTTCCCAAATACATTGAACTATAAGTGTATTTTGTGATGATCTGTTGAAGATCTAGGGAAAGAATTTAAGACTTCAACATTGCTACAGGTAGCTAGACGAAAACAGCATGACTTCGTTTATCATTCGGCATTAGTGACAACATTGAATGATGGATTTTTGTCTAATCAGAACTCTGTGAAAATAAATATCAGTGGCTCTATATTAATACGTAGAAAGAATGGAATCAGAATACTTGACTATTTTTTTAAGCATATCTTTGTATGGGAGTCTTTTGAATATAGTTACTGCTTCAACTGCACTGAAATTTGAAGTAGTGATACGATGGATCACGAAACCTCATTTGTATGGAGGGCTGCTTTGCGGCGAAATTATCTCTAACGTAGTAAGGATAACTTCCGGTCTCTATATATTTTCTGTTACCCAATGTTTCTATGTGATATCTTCAACCGTCTTCAGATAAAGTGCTCTTCTTGTGGATATTCATATTATAGATACTCTTTAACTGGCATCTCCATGTTCGGTCCACCCTGATTGGTCCAACCAAGCCTCTCTAGCTGGCGGAATCGGTCGGTGGTGATGACGTGTACCTTCCAACAAGATGTTTCCTATTCAAGGTTAAATCTGTTTCGCCTGAATGTGCACACCTGTAGACGATTAAATGTAGTATATCGATCAAACTAGACCTATGTAATCCTTATCTACGTTACTTATAAGTCAAAAAAATATTCCAACATATATTGGGAAATGTTTATACGGATTATTTAATTATTTCATTGTGAATGAAGCGGAAGTCAATCTACTTGGACCCATAATTAGAATTAACATCTCTTTATAATTTAACCAATGTCACGGAACGTCTGAATGGGCAATAAACATGTACATCAAGGCCTTTGAATGGCACTAAATCCAAAATTTACAATTACCGAGGGGACACGCGTGGCCATCTCAACACCTTTGGTCGTTCCATAACTTACCCACTATGTCATTTATGTTCCAGATGTACCAGTGGAACCGGATGCATGGACGCATAAAATTACGATTCCCCTTAAATTTCTGTCGCCAAATTTATTAGAAGACGCGGGAATATAGTTTACGATGGTATGAAACGGAATAAATGACAGAAAATTCATGAAGTAGATTGTAGATGCTCTTACTTAGTGGAACAATTCCATCATGTAGATAAAAAGATTGTGTAATTAAAACACAGTTTCACAAATAAAACTCTTCTTGTTTCAGTGACGATGATTCAAATATAAATCGAAACGCGTCACTGAAAGAAAATGAGTTTAATTTTTGAAATACAATCTTTTTATCTACAAGAAAATTTGTGGATTGCAACGGTGAAAAATGGCGTCAAGCAAATTGACGTTATACTTTCCATGTAATAGTATATTTTCAGAGATGAAGATTTGAATCGAAAGTTGGAGCTGTAGACCATTTGAATTTTAATACAAAAATATTGGAGCTACTTAAAGACGGACATCTTCGATGATAAAATTTCCAAAGTTTATCAAAATTCTCAAAATTTCCAAAACTTACTTCAACTGGATTAAAGGTATTGAAATTCGATAACAATATTTAATAAACTGGTATTACTTTAGGTGAAATACAGAGTCAATCTGATTGATATATTTTGTGTAACTATTATCCTGATTATAAACGTGGAAACCTGAAAAAAAAACAAGATTCGTCTATCTATACTATATTTATAAACTTCTAATGAGACCGATCAGTATCGCTTGAACGGTTTGACCAGATATATCGTGCGTCGTTATATTGATACGTCGTTTCAGTATTGCTCTGCTGCCACTGTATCGATATCTCAAAGAAAAGAAGTATGGGGTTCAACATTTTATAGATAGCTGAACCAATTTGCAAAAGTTAACAAAAGACATTATTCTCTCGCAGTGCTTATGAAGCGCGATAGGCTATCTGCTTTTGTGAGAGGTTATCTATAAAAAAAATATGCGTCCTTGTCACACTATCAAACTGGTGTGAAAGTTGGATCAAACTCCAAAAAGGACTTCAATTGTGTCTTGTTATTTCAGGGTTTCATAACGTTTCGATTGTTGTGGTATGCACAATCGAATCAGAAGTATCCTAACAAAAACTAAGCCCAGGAATGAATGTCATGAGATAAAGGACTGCATCTACCAGATACCATTTCAATGTGGTAAAATCTATGTTGGAGGAACAAAAAGGCCACTGGAAGTAAGAATCAAAGAACATCGTCTCAACATCCAGCGAGCAGAGACAGGAAAATCTGGAATAGCTGACCACGCATGGACGGAACACCATAAAATAGCTTGGGACGACGCTAAGGTTATTGCCAAAGAACCACACTGGTATCTAAGAAAATTCAAGGAGGCGGCATTCATCACCAACAACAGCAACGTGTACAGCAAGTCCAGCGTAGAAATTAAACAGCCACTCACTAGACTACGACTGGACCAGACAACAAACAATGACCGACGAACACATCAGCAGACCGGAACACCACTCATCGGGAACCAATCAGAACAGACCGCGCACAACGACACGTCAATGGACGGGGTATAAATAGGCATAAAAGGAATATGTTCGCCAGTTCAGCTAAAGACAATTGAAGATAGTATATCAATCGAAACGTTGTGATACTCAAAAATTTTATAGACATTGGAAGTCCGACATCAAGCTTTTGAAAAAATATTACATTTGACGCAAGCTTAATCCTGCAGTCCACTTCAACAAAAAATGCTAACAGTTTTCCAACTTACGTGCATGGTACAAAGCAGTGCTTCGATAGTCTTAACATTCTAACGTTGTCCTGAAACCTCTACATTATATGAACGACGCATGTTCAATTGCAATAAAAACCTTTGCATACATCATCGCATATCTCCACCATGTTCTGAGAATTTCCAATAAACCCGGTGGAATTATGAACTTCCTTATCAGATTTTCAGTCCGTTCTTAGCTTTGGCGAGCGTTAAAAAGGACAAACGTCTCTCCTTTTGTTTGCTTTACATTTGCATATTCGGCCCATTTCTCATTGGGAGATTATTAATAGTTCCTGTTAGCCAAAAATGTGTTGGGTAAACGAACGCGTGTAAGATGTTTTCGGATAATGGGCAGGATAAATATTACCAGGTAACGAATTAAATGATAGTAAGAACGTTGCAGCCTTATTAGTAATTATTATAGTTATTCAACTACATTTTCTCAAATAAACTGAAAAATGGCGTCAAATAGTTTGAAGCCTAACCGTCAGATCATTTTGGAAATAAAGCTTTGGAATGGACTTGGGTAGTGTTGATATTTTAGTGCTTTTTACTTTACAAAGAATATTGAAAACACTGAAACATCAAATAAGTTTACCTACAGATAAAAAACTGTCAAATTTTTCGATAACCTGATACCGTTTCACGTGAACTACAAACTCACACTTCTTTACGTCATTTTAAAAGTTGCAGTTACTAAAACATAAGCTGGACAAATCAGAGTAAATATGGTAAGCCGGGAGCGTCTATCTATATTATAACTTCCGATCCGAAAATTTGTCAGTATCGATTGAGAGTCAAAGTAAGAATGTACTCCAAATGTACTGAAATACATCGTGTCTTGAGGTGCTCTGATTTTTTATCACTCTGTCGCCAACGGATCGAATTTCAAAAACGCTCAGGCTCGTTTCGTCCTTGTCTCAAAAGAAGCCTAACAGATATACGACAGACAGAGGACATACAGACATACGCATCAATGGTTTTTCCTGAAAAATGTTCATCCTTTGTAAGTAACCTCAGAACTCTCAGAAAGACTGCTGTATGAGATTACAAATATTTCAGTTTGATAGAGAATCAATATAAAATTTAAGTATGTGCATCTCCAAATAGAATTTGTTATTTCCATATGAGCACATCCGATATAATGATGATTGCTACCAGCTACATGTACTTGAAGATCCATTTAACAGGATCCTTTGATCCGTCAACGTCGGTGGGTTTTGGGGCCGCATTTATGGCGTTGATAAGAGGAAAAGCTGGTATGAAAGCGCCACTCAAGTTGCTGTGTGTGTGTTCAGTGTTACTATTCATCCAAAGTGGCTAATTACAAGACGATCATTAATATACTGAGAGGGGTACAGCTGACACACATCTGCCCATCAAGTGGGCACCCTTTAAAACAAAGAGGATATATTATGATAAATATCTGTTGCCGCTGCCGCTGCCGCTGCTTATAGCATTTATTATGCTCTCCAGTTACTACTGATCGGTTGGACTCGCTCGCATGTGCTCCAACGTACAGGGTGATAAAATTTATTCAGAGAAAATATATTATTTATGCGAATTTTATTGCTTTATAGAAGGAAGTTTTCCGAAAAATTGAACCGATAGTGATAGTCAGATTCAACATTTGAACAGTTGAAAGACACTTTAAACAATAAAAAATAATATTTACTGAAGTCTTATTAGTAGTTTGGGGGTATTTTTAGGTCAAACATACATACACAAAAAAAGATTTGTTGGGATCCCCCAACAGACTACCATAAATTAATGAATATTTTAAATTTCCATGCATAAGTGGAGAAAGTGTTGTAGATTTTATATGATATTTTTGAGGTTTCATTAAGTGTTCATTTTTGTCACTATATTTCAGCGAGATAGAATGAATAACGAATAAACATCAAACCTCTCCATTATTCTTTTTTTTTTTGTTATAGAAGTTACGGTGAATTTCGGACATAATGAACAATTTGGTAGTGAGTGGGACTGCAAAGAATGTTAGCATGACTCAAAACCTTTGGAAATTAATTTTGCCAGTAAATTATTTGAAAAATCAAGACATGACTATTTTATACCTCATCTTTATACGTACATATATAATGCGGCATATGCATAGCATGCAGATAACTCATAAGTGCTTACAACGTCTGATTCTAACACTTATGGTGTGAGAATATCATAATGCGGATGAGTAATGGCACACTCCGAGCAACAACGTGCAAACTATATTATGTCGAAACTATCAAGATGAACAGGCAGTTAAGACACATTAGCATTTCACAAGGAAGTTCCTCACACTAATAACAAGAAAACTACTATGGAACAACAGCTTCGCTTAAACATTAGATCAGGAGTCCCCAATTAGTTCCATTTGGGGTCCCTTTGTAGTCTCTACTTCACTGTCGCGGTCCGCATTAAAATCCTTCATAGTAACTATACCTAGCGTAACCTACTATTATAGTACTATATCAGACATTCAGCCTGTCCAAAAAATTTGAAGGGCAAAAAACCCGTTTTTGCCGAATATTATGTTTGCAGTAGCTGCTACACGCTTCGAAATATGTTCCATGACATGTCATTATCAGTAGCAGGAGAGCTAGGTAGTTTGTACTAATATATCAATCATTATCAAGCTGCTGTCAAAGCTCCAGGTAGTGTCTACACCTATCGAGTCCTTGGTCCTTAGAAATAGTCGTAGCTGGTAAAGCCAAGTTTTTGTCACAGTTTCAAGTTTGTGGTTATAAACGATATGGCTGGTTATTCGCCTCACGTTTTGTTGGTTATTTTTAGGGAATCTATCTCAAAACATAGCAGCAAACAACGATATAATGACTATAGAGCAAAAAGTTTTAATAGCTTTTCTGATTATCATTTCAGTACTACTAAACAGTACTTTGTTTCTTACCTTTATTTATTGAGTGTTAGCTGTTAGAGGTGATCTCACAACTTACCTGGAAAAAATACAAATATTTGTTAAAAACATTATTTTTTGTGCCATCTATAAATAGGAATATAGATTTTATTAGATAAACTCATGGTTTGCACGTTTAACTAGTTTTCTATTATAACAATAATATATATGTCAAATATTTTGTGCGAAACTTTAGCCTTTGATATTACGGTACTTATAACCAAACAAGCAAACTACATTTAAAAAATATGATGTCTTCGCAGAATAAAGTAATATTATATAATTTCAAGAAATCAAAGGCGAGGAAACCAAAAAGTATCTATCCAATCTAGTTGATCTAATGATTAGATTTTACTGTAGCTAATCTTTACTGCGATTGCATAGATAATTTTATTATTGCTCCATATACTTTTCAGTTAAATACAGAATTGAGGCCGTATCTTTAACTGTTACTGGTGTAAGATGCCTGCAGATGTTGAGAGATTATGTAATCCTAATGATTCAAAACGAACACAAAGGAATAAAAAAACATGAACCAGTTGAATTGTTAACTGCTGTTTCGGAAGATACTGTTGTAATATAATTTAAAATCATAGCCTTTAAGATCGCCTGATCCTAATCCAGCATTTCACTGACCATGTGGATATTTAAAAAGATTGGCGTGAAAAACACTATCAAAGACGCTAAATGAATAAAAACACTCTATTAGGGAGCAAATTACTGCATGCAAAAGTCTACCTGAGAAATTCAATCATATAAGCAACTTGTTAACTTAATTTGTTAAAATACACAATAAACTGACTCTACATGACGACTAGTTACATTAGGAAATTCGGTATCCCTTGTTTTTATGCAGTTGATTGACATACATGAGATTGGTGAAATCCTAATGACAGCAATATGTAGTCGAAACGTTAGTATTGTGTTCAGTGTTCACATTATGTGGTGTGTATTAGCGAACAGGATACGTAAGATGAAACAACTATTATATCAACACTCATCTCCAAGCGTTGCGTACGGTGGCGCTGCCCATAAGCAAGTTACGAAGTCAAGGTCCTAACATGCTTAAAGCTTGTATTCAGTGTTATTAATGAATAAGGCATTTGAATTGATCATTTCAATGACACCTCATATTTATAGTACATATAGCATATTTTCAATTACAGATAATGGTATGGCCTTCCTGTTTTGGCCTGAGTGACAAACACCAAAACGAAAAAATAATCCCCTTAATATTTCTTCGTGAGTGGCGACATTTCGTTTAAGGCCATTTTTATTTAACAGTTAATAGGTGACTGTGCTTTGTTTTATTTAGGAGATTTATGGCTTTTTTACGACCCCAAAGCGCTGAAGCTGTAATTAGCGAATAAAACGCGCGTTTCTGGGAACGGTAAAATTTTTAAAACACATACACACACAACAATACTACTGTGCCTGTATGAGAACGAATTTCAAGCGATTGTAATAGTTTTTAGATGACCTTAATTGATGAAGCTCATTTTATTAGTTGTGCTGTTACTGCACATTTCTTCTAAAAACATACTTAATAAAATAAATAGAATAGTCATACAGGTGATTCAGATTTACCAACTAACCAGCTACTATGAAAACGCGTTAATAACCGGAATGCGCGGAAACTGGGATTAACGCAATCCGCTCTATTAGCAGCATTAACAAATGAACAAAGGATGTGTGAACCTGTTTAAATAATATGCATTATTAATAGATAGCTTCCATATATGCATATATCGGAAGGCACCTAAGCTTTTCCAGAGGAAGCAATCAAACCCAGGAACAGCATCTTAGTACAGCGAATTATTGATGAATCGTTTCATGTGCTGTCTAATAAGTAAATCATTATTAAAAGTTTCTTGGCTGTTTTGCAAAAAATACATTAGGAAAGACAGCATCATTAATTTCCGTCGTTTTGTTTGTCGTTTGTCTGTTTGGTAATCCTGGTCGCCAAAAAACAAACATTGTATAAACAATTCTCTGATCTCGTCTTTTGAGAGGAGACGACAACTACGCGTGGGGATATGGGCAAAGGATAATTTTGATCGCCTTTACAAAAGTCGTTCAATTATTTATAAACTTTTGTCCTCGGTGATCTTCCGTAAGTGTTAGACGCATATGATTGCTTAAACATTTGCCTTCAAAAAATGAGTGAAGAAAATGTTTCGCCGGAACTGAAATATGCATCTTTATAGCGGGCCACGTGGATTGTTGAGGATATGCACTCATTATCAGTCAAGTTTGGGCGTGAAGATGGAGTAGTTATCAAAGTGTTTGCCAAAGACAAATGATGTACTACGTACAGTCCAACTTTTTAATTAATAGGTGTCATAAGAGTTCATCTATTGCTGCTGTTGGCAATCCAACGTCTAAATGACGTGGCGTTGTAAGACGTAAATGATGAGGAT
Organism: Bruchidius siliquastri; assembly: GCA_949316355.1. Taxonomy (NCBI): domain Eukaryota; kingdom Metazoa; phylum Arthropoda; class Insecta; order Coleoptera; family Chrysomelidae; genus Bruchidius; species Bruchidius siliquastri. The sequence goes on along the minus strand of OX438534.1, from coordinate 2,492,258 downwards.
AGTGTTGGCTCAACATTTTTTTGTGACAACCTAGACTAACTTGTACTATTTTGGTACAGCAACGCAACTTGTACCTGAGTTATATACGTAGATAAATGAATCCATATGACTTAACAACAATTATTCAGTTGCAAGTAAAATTACACAAACACACACACTACAATAATTATGTCCATAGGACAACGTAACGTTTTGGAAACAAAATATATTGTGTAGTTTATGTTGACAGTAATGCTTCCTTATCTTTGAATGTATTCATCAATTAACATATTGGAAATAATGAGTTTAATACCAGGAAAAAGTGGAAAAGTGGTAATTGTGGCCTTTTGTCGTGTATATAATTATTGTATGGACTCGTAATAGGCGGTGGTCGCTAAACGGTTGCTTAAAAAACGCAGACGTTAAAAGTGCGAGTAATATTTTAAATTGACAACTAATAGATACTATCGACATATCTTGACAGTAAATTATTAGTAAATAATGTAATCCACGCAAATTGTTTGTTTTTTATATATATCATTATACTGAGTATAAGTGTGATACAATTTTATAGACGGTGTTTGCGTCATGTCATTATAGCTGGAGTGACTTTGAGAGTTGGCTCATCGCGATTTGTTTGGTCGATCGTTGAGATCGGATATATTCACAAAACAAACCTTATCGCCCTCTCTGTGCCTTGGCAGCCTTTATCGAAGTGAATAAAATTTGGAAATCAAGCATCCATCGTTCAGATGAAATTGTGTGATTTACACAAATGTTTCACAAATAAAACTAGTGTTTTGTGACAGGTTTAGCCTTAATATTTAAAAAATACTGACTGTCAAACTTGACTGCTTACTAAGTTGTTGACGGTGATTTGAATAATGATGCGAAATGCTGTGAAGCTTTCCTTAGCGAAACTTCATGTGAGGATTGCATCCATGAAAACTGTATAGCTAAACTTTTGATTTAATTTAATTATACTTGTTTAATCTTTAAAACTATCGTCACAATATCTCTGTCTACAGTCAGGCAGGCCTATCAATTTATCTTGAAACTCACTCTATAATCACTATAATCACAAGTTTAAGTAAATTCCAAAGAGATAATTCAGATATCTAGCTAGCATTTTTTTATAGATAGCCTCTTACAAAGGCGCTCCAGAAGCGCCGTGAGAGGGTAAATATCTATCTGAGGACAAACTGCCAGAAACTCTATAACACCGAGACTCTCCAAAAGAACGACCTTTGGAAGAGGCTCATTCGAAGCGTTGAAAACTCGACCTTGTGAAGATGTGCCCGTACGGCTCCTCTAGGAATTGCTGTATAGGCAACTCCTGGTGATATTAGGCGAGACAGCTGGGTCATTTGGCATGATAGTATGACTATCAGCCACCCTTCTTCAATATTCCAGAATGTGAAGGTCCTTTGTAAGGTCAGATGCATCCGCTAGACGCATTGCTCGTTTTGAATCGTATCCAGAAGTTTCAGGGAGTTCTCCCTCATGTGATCAGTAGCCGTTCCAGTAAATGTAATTTTATAGAAATGATGATATAAGACATTGTACACATCTAGTACCACCAGATGGAATGTTCCAGAAGTCAAACGAAAATAGCTTCAGAAGCAGGTCTTCCAAAGGTGTATTTTTAATGCGGTTAATGATAGCAAGTATATGTTATTGTTTTCAGGCCATTATTCATTTGTTCGTTTACAGGAGTTTTTGCTCTAGTATGAACTATTCAGGAAGATAACTCTACTACTCTACTAACGCTGAAAAACAATACGAAAAATTGATTAGGTGAAATGAACTGTGGCATATGTGTTTTAACTTTTACGCATATAAAAGTAGTGAGCCAGACATACTTCAAACCACCTGATTACCATAAAAACGCGATCGTGAAAAATCCGCAGAGGTGATTTGCCGCTACATTCTTCATTGTCGACATAATCCAACATTTTTCTCTTTCTCGTTACCCCTGTCACTATTTTATTCGAATCTATTAATCAAAGTATTCAAGCTAAGAAGTCCTATGCGTATCAAACAGCACGATACATTTCTCATTGTTAATTCTTTGACACAGCAGGCAATCTATCAAAAATTAATATACTCGTTCAATCGGCGCAGTCAGACTTGTTCGTGGTATTGTTCTTAGGTAATTGAGGCTGAAATGAGAATATGATCAAGAGTTTGAAGAATTGCTAGACTATAACAGAAACAGGTGAGAACTTTGTGGCAGAGAAGTCATTTGTAACAAAACAAATTGTCAATCAAGCTGCATGAGTAACTCAAACAAAATACTACCGTTTCTAATTGTTCTCTACCATTAGTCAATCGATTAATGCATGTTCGAAAAATGTATATTTGCAATGTTTCAAAATCGATATTAAGAAGCAAATTATTTCTGAAATATGTTCACTAAGAGGTCATGATAAACTAGTAAAAAATAGAATCGTGTGAATAGATGTGAGTTTTATGTCGTTTACATGATAAACATTATTTTCACTTATTTTTGTCCGCCTGTCAATATTTTTTGTGCTTCTAAATGACAGCAACCAATATTTTGATTTTGAGTAAAGGAGAAGCTTTTGTTCAGGTTTCTTCTTGATTTGTAGTTTGATCCCAAGTGACACGTATATTATATCGTAACCTTTGGATTACACTATTGTAATCTCATGAGAATCTACAAAACCACAGGATAAAATGCAATAAATGTAATGTCAGACCAACTGATGATGATCATTAATTCAGAATCAAAACCTTCCCAAAACTGAGTAAGTACTGTACTTTCAACTTTTTCACATTTACCAAAATAATTGTTGCTTTTCAGGGTATATTTAAAAAATTACTGGAGAGTGAACCATTTTTGGAAAATCAAATTTTATTTTCCACGTGATAGGCGAATGGAAGGTGAATTTTACTTTTGATATTATTCATTCACAAAAAAAATGGAAATAATGTCTATCTATTCTGTAATCCTATAATCCTTGCCCAATAATGTGAAAATATACCTATCTAATGAAATAAATCAAAAACGTTCTGAGAAATAAATATACGAAAATAAGAACGAAGTTGCATTAAGTGACCGCATATACAAAATTTGACAAAAACAATATTTGATAATACACCACACCAAGATATCTGACAGTAACTTGCTTTAATGTAGTGTAAAAAGACAAACGACACTTGCCATATCATTTTTTACCACGTTCAGACTTCCTGATATTTTCATAATGCATGGAAATACAATTTACATCATCAACAGTGGTCGACCGCTTCGCAGCCAGGACAAAAGCCTATCCCACGGCCTCCTCCGCTGCCCTGTCAAACGTCAAATAGCGCTCGGTAGCGCATCGAGTAGGCGACGCTCGAATGACGTCACTGACATCTGACAGATGTACGAACAATGTACCGCTAACGAGGCTGCGTCGATTCAACGCACGCCACAATGTCCTGTAATTCACACTCACTCTTGAACCGCTTTATTTTTTCCTGTTTCGAGACCAATAAGCAGCCTATTCAGGACAGAACAGGACAATACATGTGGCCCAGTAGGCTGTGTCAACACCTATAAATCTGAGGAGGATGAAGTATACCTTGGTTGCGAAATTTGTAGGTGCAAATACCGGGTGTTTGGGATTACACAATTACATGAAATAGTGAAATTTTTGAGTTACATGTGTCATAGGATGCAGATCAAACGTTGAGCTGGAAAAATAAATTACTTTGCTCGTGATAAACATAGAACCATCTACTTAGCAAAACCACTGAAATGCACCGATCATATCTCCAAAATAACTAACTGGGCTTAATGCGCCTGCTTTCCACCATCAGTAATTTAAGCAGCATTAAATTCCAACTACCTGCTAATCATTCCTTCTAGACAGGTGCTACTTTAAAACCGACTAATTGCCCGATGATACTATCGCTTTACCGAAGCCCCACCAGCCTTCTAGATGTTCCTGCTTGTTAACATTATGTCGAACGCAAGATACTCTTCTAAAATCTATAAATAATTATGATGATGCATGTTTATGAATCGTAGAGAGATATAATTTTCAATTAAGAGTACAGACGACGACTAGAAGGCGGATTCATGAATGACGTCTCTCTGTTTTGTTGTTTCGGAAAACAAAAATGCATAACTGGAAGTATTCAATTATCGCCCATCATATTTGGAGATTGACTCAGTACTCTCAACGTATTGATTATAAAAATGTAGGTACTCTCAGTATTTTTATACCTTATACTCGTATTAATGACAAGTTTTGCTATTCGGAAAGTTTTGCACTCACAATATCCCGATAATGCCTGTGGTGTTAAAGCATTTAGTTACATCTATGCCCAAAACAGTGCCACAGTAGATGAAGAAAGATGTTTTGAACGTAGTTTAGTAATGTTGTAATTTCAAGGAGTGAAAAACGATCATAGAAAGGATTCAGCGGAAAGCAGTACTGCGCTTCTGAATAAAAGAACGGTTTATTGTGTCTGATTGCTTCAATCCCTTCTATTGATCTGCTGTTGGAGGAACGACCGAAAATAGAAAAGGTAAATAATTTAACGTTCGCCCTATGGGTAGAAGGTCAGAGAAAACCAAACATAGATCATGGATCAGAAGAATGATAAGACATCGGTGCTCTAGAAGCCACCCTAAGAAAGTAGAGAAGAGATAATGTCTGGGAACTTCATATTTACTGAAATTTAATCACGATGCATAAAAAAACATTTACGGGAGGAGTTAATAAAATACCAATAACGCTATGTAGATGATACATGTCCTCACTTAGTGAAACTATTCGATCTTTCAGATAAAATTTATTTGTTTAATACAAAATTCCACAAATAAAATTCCTTTCTCTTATTTTATATAAATCAAACAAGTCACTAAAAAAGAGAGTATTATTCCTGGAATATTTATCTCAACGAACGAATTTTGGACAGTCTCACACTTCGATATCTTACACAAACATCTGCATTGTTTTTTTTTTTCGGCTGATGAGCTATGAAGGCATATAGATGGCTTGTCAACATATCATTGCCTGAGGTTGAAGCTTCGGAACCCCAAAATAATCCATTTCCAGATATTTTTATCATTCTACGCCAAAACAAACGATAAAAAAATGAATATATTTGTAGCGGTACCCTATCATCCTCATATCAATCCATAAAACCAGCTATTACATCCAAAGTGTTAATTATGCTGTATTTTTTATGTGAAATGCCCGGTGGCTTTTCTCCAGCATATCATTAAGATTCTAACATCTCTATGAACCATGCGCTGTCTTCATCGACGACAGCAGTTTGATGGGTGCCCGAGATAAGACGACTTAGTTATGTTAGGCCTTTGATGCATTGGATGGAATGCTCAGGAATTCCGGCTTTGCACTTGCGTGAATCAGTGGCTCTCAAACTTTCATTATTCGGGTGTGATAAGGTATCCTACTTACCACGTTCTTGTACTCATAACATTCAGTGAAGCATACAGCTAAATATATCATCCAAATGAATTGTCTTGGATGTATTTATGGAACATCGATTCTTCAACCTAGTTACTCATTTTATTAGAATTAGAGCCGACGGTATAGGGGGATTACAAATATGACTACCGGGTCTAGAATGATAGAGAAACCTGCAGCATGGTCTCAAGGACATAGACTTTTTTTGCTTTTCTAATGCCCAGAGTGATTGGACATTTCGATCATAACGTCGTCCCAGAGTAGAGTTGCTAGAGTAGCTGAAATACACAAAACTAACAAGAACTAAAAGTCATACGATAAATCATTTTAATCGGTGAATCTTTGTATACTATGTATGCCAAACCTGAATGAGTCAGCTTGTACAATAAATATGCTATGAAACAAGACAATAGGTTGGAAAAAGGTAGTTCGAACATCATGACCAAACCTGGCGAAAACTAGGAAAATCGTGGATCAACGCCACGTGAAGAAAGAGGCACAGACTGAAAAACAATGGTGTAAATGCAGCACTCTATGAGTTTGAAGGATATTGATTTTTTAAATATAAAAAATTGCAGTTTGGATCAAGAATAGGTTCCTGATTTTGGTAAAAGGCTGCCTCTTAAGTGACCTCCCAAGAAATATTGTATAAATAATTCTTTCTAAGAAGCACGACGAAATATTCGGTTGAAGCTATGTACCGATTGGAACATGGGACCTTAGCGAGGTGATTTCGTGGTTAAAATGAAAAAATTCAATTTTAAATAAATAACTTGTATCTATTCGTATCATGTATAGATGTATATTTGTTTGACCTAATTCAACAACCTGCTACTACATCTATGGTTTTGGTGCGACCTGTATATATAAAATCTCAGACAAGGCACGCAGCGTTTGTATTACTCTCAAATCAGTACAATCAGATTGAACTAAAAACAAAATCTATTCCAAAATCCCTTGATTGGATCCCAGCTGTAATTGCATATTGTTGGCGCTTTCACCATCCACAGCAGCACAATCTAATTGACGTGTCTCTGCGCGTGTGGTGTTGGTGTGTCGAGTTGGCCATGCCATTATCGCGGCATTATCGTTTCAGTTTGGACCGCTCGCGACGTTAATCAGAGCGGCGCGGGGCGGGCGCCGGGGGTGGCGGTGACAGTAGGGGCGGCGGGCCCCGCCCCGAGCGAGGGAGCATCTGCCGATCGATCGTGGCCGCGAGACAGTCGCAGTCTCTATGGCCGCCTCCGGAACTAGCTCGTGGGGGCAGCGATCAAGACGTTTTGGCACGTAGCCCGGAACCGGAACGGTTCGTTTGCTTCTCGTTAACTGTGAATTTGCAAATAGCTGTCATGTCAACCAGATTGTTCTCCTGCAATCGTGGAACAGGTTTTGGTGACCCGACGTTTTGCGGAGCCACTCCGGAAAGGTCGGACCACAATTCTACGAGATCATCAATTTTTTAAATAATATGACGGCTCAGGTTCTGTATCGATGGGTCAAATGTTCCGCTGATCAGCCCATGATAACAGTTTTAGTTTGATCAACGCATGCAAGAAGAGGTTGTTACAAATCTTTATCAATTATTTTTTTAAACAAATTTACGTAACTTTATGAAGGCAACCATCTTACAGGCACAAGGACCGAATCCGAAAATAGTTGTTATAGACTTCCTTGAAGTTTTCCTTAAAACCCACATGCCTTAATAAGTAAGGAGGTATTGATGTTGCATAAAATAATGCCACAATAAAACTTCCTATGGAAATCTTCCATAAAAGTTATATGCCTATATAAAGTATGTTTTTTATACATAGCGACTATCGCGCTTTATGCTGTGAGAAGATAAATGTTTATTCACATTGACCTTAACCGGCAACTCATTCTGTAATGCTGAAGTTTTCCAAAAAATGACTTTTGAAAGAGGTTTGTTGGAGGTGTTGCCTAGTCGACCTCGTGCGGATGAGCCTGTCGATCTTTTCTACTACTAGTTGTACTAATGACTCTAGCTGTCAGTATCCGAGTCAGCTTTCCTAGCATTATTCAAAGTGCAATAGAAAATACTCTGTGAAGTTCCTCGAATAATAAATAACAAATAGTAGTATGCATATGAATCAATGGGATGGATTCCAACAATGATAGATGTAGGACATCCTGGCATAGACATATAGGTACTAGAGGTATTTCTCTTTCCCGCATTGTGTACAGAAGCTTCAAGGAGTGATCCAGAGCACACCCCCATACATGTGAGCAGTGCCTTGTAGAGTTGTTCAAGTGTTCTAGGTTCTAAGAAATCAAGACTATCATCTCCAACAGCAAATACTAGAGCTTATCGGGCTCATCCTCACCAAGTCGAGCTTACAACCTGATCCAAAAGTCATTCTTTCGGAGAACCTTGGCGTTGTGGGATGAGCTACCAGGGACTTTGTTCCCCGATGGTTACAATCTACAGCGCTTTAAGGTCAATGTAAATAGACATTTATCCTTGCGCAGTGGTTATCTACCTTTGCGTGAGGTTCTCTATAAAAAATGGCTATGTTTCATTACATGCTCCAAGATTTCTCTAGCATAGATGCTTCTCTTGAGCTACCCAGCTGCACACCGTTTCCAACGATATCGATTCTCTAGCTGGACACTTAGGAAGTACATTTCTGAACGTATGAGGGAAAGGGTCTATATCGAGGCAGGCGCTGGCGCGTTGCCACTTCCGTTTCTGATGCGAATGAGAGATAAACGGAGCGCGATATCTTGATTATCTTCGCGCGCAGTGACGCAACGTTTCTATAGGGGTGACAAAATGGAATTGAGATTATCTCTTTTAAGATATATTTCTATTCCCTTTGAAAATGGATATATCCAGGGAATTAGATAATTCCTCAATTCTGGATGAAACAGGCGACTGATCTGCCTTTAAAACCTTCAACCTCAGGACACTGAGACTACCGAATCTAAGAATCTATCAGAAATTGCAGAATTTTCTAGTGAAATTTTCGAAAAAAATTTCAATTATACAAAAATACAATTATTAGTTCTGTCAAAACAACAGCATTTATTGATACGATGTTTTGCCGTATTTCAATAGCATCTCGAAATTCGTAGACTATCTAAGACGAGATATGGAGGCTTCACATTGAAAAAATATTTTGTAATTATAGGGATTTCGCTAGCGCTTGTACAACTCGTTTAACAGAATGAGTCAGGCCATGACTGGCTACATAAAAGGCTATTTTTGTATTCTAAATTGCGAGAACAGACAGATAGGGTTATTCCCCAAATCATTGGGATTCAAAAAGGTGGACAATAAAATAAGTTCCTATTATTTTAAAGATCAATTCAAAACTCGTATTATAAAAGTTTCTCAAACTTCTTTATTGAAGTTATGAAACACTCGCCGGTATAAAAAAACATATATTTACATAACTTGTTTGAATAAAGTTTATTGTTTTTATAACTCGCCGGTTATAAAATATATTATTATAAAAATAATGCTTTCAAAATCAAGTTTTATGCATGCAACTCTATGTCACATCTACTCCATATTCAATTATTTCCAACAATTGCATTTTTCTGATACGCTACTGGATCATTTACGACTATGTTAGCGCCACATTTTGACATAACTGTAACGTTTTTCCTTTCCTCTTATCTGTTCATCGCACCGGTTATACGGGCACTTTTGACAGTTTTCATAGCTAGTTACAAAGGGGTGTTTCTAAAATTATGGATACCATGTATAATGAAGACTCCACAATTTATGAGTTTAAAATGTTTGAATGATAGTTCCTGTATAGTTAAATGTGCGGGTACGTACGATATAGGTATCAGCTGCAAATCAATTATATAGCTATTACATTTTAATGTTCTGAGATGTTGCTGTTTTTGTGGTGAAGTTTGGGTATGCTAGAAAATAAGAATCAAGTCGATTAATTCAGAATCTGTAGGCATTAACTTCGTCAGTCACTTTTTCTGCTTCGCTACCCGCTCAGCTTACCTTTTTCTTCATCAGTAAGATAGTGATACTAAGAAAAAATGGACGCATCACAATTAACTAAAACTAGAATAATGACAAACCTGATAAATACCCCTATTTTTTGACAAAGCACTAATATGTCAAGAAGCTCCAAAAACACGCAAAAACTAAGTTGGCAATTTGAATACTTGGAACCAAAAGACTCCAAGCGATTGACGATGATTGTTGATGTTGCTATCACACCCTTGACTAGGTAAGTATACACCACCCAATTGCTCTCTGCAATTAGACTGCCAGGCTGTACTTACGAGTCTAGGCTGAAGACGAAACATACTATAGTCTACAGCAGGAACCCCCTGATGTTTGACCATGAAACGAGAAATAGATAACAGGTACATCGTACTTTTAAAACCACATATGTTGAATCTGAAAACTACACTCAAATTTCGACGGACTTTGTAATATTTATTTACCTAACAGTAAGCAATGCACATTTGAGAGCAAAAATTCGCAATAACAAGTAGTTATTTTTCCTAGTCATTTACACCATATACTATCAACACAAATGAAGAAACAAATAACCTGATAGATGCTCTAGTTCTTTTTGTGGCCGCTAGAGGCGCGTTGATTTTGAAATTCTCCAATGGCAGTCGTATAAAACACAAAGCAGTACCCATACATAATGTAATCTATATGGCTGCCCTACATATACTATATTCAATTGAAAAGTATGGAAATTACTCGTTTCCCAAGAAAATCTGCCATCCAAACAGCGATTAGTGACACAACACCATAATAAACGTTACAGTTCGATTAATGGGACTGCTGATGGCCCATAACGAACCATCGCAACTTACTGATTACAGACCCAAAGGTGTAAATTACCACTATAGCGACAGACCGGCGTTTCGATCCTTGTTTTTTATACCGCACCCATATCGAATTATAGTACAGGAATGAAATTGAAAAAGGAAAGCATGTTGTTTGAAACTTGTAGACAAGGTGGATTTTTCAAAAGTTTGATTTCGGACTTCCATTGTCTATAAAATTTCTGAGTATCACGACGTTTCGATTGATATGCTATCTTCAGTCGTCTTCAGGTCAATCGAAACGTCGTGATACTCAAAAATTTTATAGACAATGGAAGTCCTACTACCGAGATGATTTCAACTTATGAGCATATTAAATTTTCGACGCATTTCGATGTTTCTTGTATGGAATTTCTGGACCTTTTCTAGGGCAGATATTTGTTTCACTCATGTATTAGCAACTGATACTACAAAGTACTGCATTTTAGATAAATAAGAATCATATATAATAATGAAATTGCTATTCAGCCTCTTAAAAATAAACGAATTGCGTTAAATAGGCGACTTCGTATTTTCTGTTCCAGCCATATGAGTTTACTGGATACTGAAGTAAGTCTCTGGAGTAATGGAAATTATGAAAGCTTTGTAAAAATATGCTATGGCTATTGAACCGGAGGAGGGATTCACTCCACTTGTTAGTAGGGATCCTCACAGGTCACGGCAGATTTATTTTTTAAGTTATTCCACTGCGTTGCGTCAACCTACTTGACACAATTTTTTCCAGCAGTTGCAACTGACGAGGTGATTCATTCCAAGTGACATCTTCAGTAATTTTGACTCCAACTATAAGCCTGTATGTATCATTGCTCGACTGAAATAGAGTTAGAGAAAATCTAAATGTGCTGCACTATATTGTGTGATTTTTTTCACCGTTACATGTAGGGTATGTTTGAGCGGATGCAACAATCACCGGGCTATCAGCCAGTTGGCAGCGGCGAGACAAGAACTGGAACACGCGAACCGATCATCAACAAGCGACGAGCGACACCCAGGTCGGCAACTAGCGACATTTGTCCGGTCGTCGCAAATATGATGTTTTGTGTAATGTATAGTATATTTTTCTGTGCGGCGGCTCTGGCAGTACATGCGATCACTCACCGACATGTCGATCTTATCAGGAGTTAAGTAGAGACATACACACATATGATTTTTTTTCACTCGCACGGAGATTCATTATGATAATCTCGAGAAGTAGGTATAAATAGTCTGTGAACTGTGCATACTTGTATGCGATGTGAGTTTTACGAGGGGTGTCTCATTCTACGTTGAAGGCTTAATTCCTACTTTTTACAGTTTTTACAAAAGATTCGTCTGAATTGAACTACCTCGTGAGCTGTGTACGTACAGTACAGATGAAAAAAGTGTAAATTTCAAGATGAATATCGAACAATACGTCGAAAAGCTGACCAGACTATCCCTATCTTCAACCTAGAGTCTTGACTTCATGGACATGCTTGAAATTCTTTAATGTAACTGCAGCCCCTTCCACAACGCTGAGGTTTTACAAAAAAGTGACTTGGAAATAGGCTCGTTATAAGTGTTGCAAGTTCGACTTGTTAAAAATGCACCTCTTAGGATACTCTACTGCTTTGTACTGATGACCCTTGGAGTCATTGTCCGAAACAGCTGGGTAGACCATTTACCACGGTAGAATCTATAAAATAGTGGGGGATCAGCCAGTTTTTCTTCAATGTTCCAGAGTTAGGGAGTCCTTGGTAAGGTCAGGCGCGTCCACTGACCTAGTCTTGAGATTTAGCCTATATATATGAATACAAATGATGAGCAGAATGATCACCATCCGTGTCAGCCGAATGACAGGACCGCCAACGGAACCAATCAGAGCGGACGGCATACGGACGCTTATGCTCACATTGGAAAGAAAAGCTAGGCTTGGAAACTAAATTGGATAGAAACGCTAAGAGAGCTTACTTCCCTCTTATTCTCTCATTCAATACTACTTACTGTATTTAGTGATAGATTAGGATCACATAGAAATGCTCGCAAATTTCAATCATTCATGTTAGAATGCGTTGCCTCGATGATATCCGCACCTCACGGTGTGAGCAGCAGGTCGACCAAGAGCGAGCAATTATGTAGTAAGCAAAAAGCGTGCAAGTTTAGGGCGTGCACAAGCTTTTGATGTAGCCGACCAAGCCCGAGTTTTTGCCTATTCGGCGTTTCCGGGACTCAACATGCGATCCGATGGGCTTTCGTGATATAGACAGAAACTTTAACGGAAAATTGCATGAAGAGGGTGTTGATGGGCAACTAGAGCTGCGTGTTGAAATAATTAGTTGTTATTTTAATAATATTCGGCACTGTATGGTTCATTTGGAAGGTCATGGCATGATGATGTCTTCGGAGAGGAGAAAGAAAATGATAATTTCTTGTGATAAGTCCCTGGCATCATTAGCAAGCTGGATTGAAAAAGCCGGAGTTGGAAGACAAAATGAGACGACCTTGTCTTGTTAATAGAGAAGAGAATTAGATTAGTTAAACAAAATTTGTTTTGTTTGCTAATACATTGTAAAAAATATTTCAGACACAGCTAGCAATGACGCTGGGAGGAGGGCTCACTTCCATAATTTTCTCCAGGCAAGGGTAAGTGGAATCCAAGCTGTGTGGTTAGAAGCTTAATGTCAATGATAATGATGATGATTTATAGCTTGTAAAAGAGATATATCGACGATATTTGCTCATCTGAGCTTCCATGGACTTGTCAAACAACCACTTTTCGTTGTTTGAAACTTGTAGACAAGGTGGATTTATCAAAAGTTTGATTTCGGACTTCCATTGTCTATAAAATTTTTGAGTATCACGACGTTTCGATTGATATGCTATCTTCAATCGTCTTCAGGTGAAATTCACCAGTTCACCTGAAGACGTTTGAAGATAGCATATCAATCGAAACGTCGTGATACTCAAAAATTTTATAGACAATGGAAGTCCGAAATCAAACTTTTGATAAAACCACTTTTCATTACAACTCAATCGTCTTGTATAATACCCATCATTTATTGTTATTTGGGAGTATAAACAAACTCGTCAGACTGCTGCTCCTTCCATTCAAACGTATGCAGTTTCCATCTATACTTCAAGAACTGGCCGATACAGCATTCCTGGAGTGTCAAGATTTAGAAACGATCTACTAAGACCATGGAAGGTTAATCAATTCAAAAGTCATATTATCAAACTTCATTGTATCGGTCACTCTAAATTGTTGGTTAGCCTCCCTGACTGCAGAGGTTTAACAAACATGATACCAAATACCTTCAAACACCCTCGTGGCATAAGTCATGCAGCGTAACACTTCCCAACACCCCTATTACAGAACAAGAGATAGGGATATTAAATTACATCTGAAATCGGCTTTATCCACCCAGCCAGTCTGTTACAAGCTTATTACAGCTCGGCGCAAAAATCCGGACGAAGGTTCTAACTCCGATTCAATTAAGTGGGATTCTTCATGATGCCGTTTCGCAGGGGTGCCGCAAGATGGCGCCTTATTTACGACGTCGATGCCGTTGCCAGCGCAGTTGGCTTTGGACTTTTAATTGGGAGAGGAAGCGGCAGCCGAGTGCGCGGATTAAGTGATTAGGGCTAGCTAATTAGATATATATTGCGTATAACTGAGACTTCATTCAGACGCCACTCGCCATTGCACTGAGATGATGCAGAAACATTTTATAAATATATGATTATATAATTCAGGTCTTTAGATCCTAAAAATATTTCAAGCCAAGGAATTTCTGTATTGTAGGAGTAGTAGTACCACCCACGTATAATTATGAATACTTGACAGGTTTTTCCATAATGCTATGAAAATGAAAATATTAGTTCATAAAAATGGGATAGCCAAAATTTTATTGAGGTCTAAATGTCGTAAAACATATGAATTTGAAAAATATGCGGTTTTTTTCAGTTTGATGATTTTTTATTTGACCTAAAATCTACTGCAAGTTAAAAAACGCACTAAAACGGATTTCGGCCTTTCCAAATCTCGTGGTACCTCTGTGAAACCCCCGAAACCTTGTCGAGCTTTACGTAATCTATTTAGATTTGCATCCTATTTGGGTTGTATTTACCTAAATAAAATTGTGTCACATATACAATGCTTATTCTAGTCCAGAATTCCTGAGTCAAATAGTTCGAATTGTCAGAACCATTTTATTTGGCGCTCCAACTAGTGACGTATGACGGCGGAGGCAGAACGACTCACAGCATCAAACGCTTCGGAATCGTCAGAAAATTAAATATGAACATTTTATATTTTCAAAAGCTACTGGACATTTCACACTTCTTGATGAATAAATCCGGTGAAATGAATAACCAGTCATAGGAAGAATGATATTGTTTAAACCTTCAACAGAATATGCTAACGTACTTAGTGAAACGTATTGGGTGCAAAAAATTGATTCGATTACTTTTTTTGACGTGCAAGTCTTGGTTTTACTAGTCAAAAATAATTTAGGTGGATTAATTTGCATATACAGCATTTTACGGTTGTAAAAATGATTCTATTTTTGTATAGACGGTGAACATACAACGTACAAAGAATTCTAAAATTTGCATAATTCGGAACATACACCTAGTGCGATGCTGACAAGAACAGGTTCAGATGCAAAACTAGAAAACGTTCACCCAAGTAGCGTAAAAACAAATCATCTCAATTCCACCAGTAAATCTCCACACCTCCGAAATCCAATTAAAACAACTCAGCCTCCCTTTGCCACAGATATAAATCAGGGAGGCAGTGAGTAATTATGAAGAATCCGACTTAATTGGAAGGGCATTAGTAGCAAGGCTGCAGCCATTCCGGAACGTCGATTTTTGCAACATCCAACTCCGTTAGTCTGGTTATAAGCTCGGAAAGTAGAGAAAGGGATAGAAAAAGGAAGTGAGAGAAAGAGAGAGGGGGGGCCGAGGGAGAGAACAGCGTTCCCGTCTTCTCCAGGAAACATTTTTTTTTCTTTAAAATACATATTTAAGTTGTTCCAATATGTTCTTAGAGATCGATCATATAAAAGTCGTTAGCATACTGACATTGATATTTGAATCCAAACCAAGGAAACCAATCTTGTTGTTCTGGTGATAATCAATGTACATAAATATCAATATATATGCCCTATTCACCCGATGTTTTACGTATAACGCTGTGATAGTATATAACTCTTTACCAGATAATTATAAACATTTATCTTGTAGTCGTTTCCGCAAAGATGTTTTCAACTACTTATTGTCTAATTAATTCAATATGTTAAATTAAATCATGTTCGATGTCATATATATGTGCATATATATGTATGTATATATGTGTATGTATATATGGTGTAGGTATGTAGGTATATATGTGTATATGGATATATGTTGTATATTTGTCATTTAAGTTGTTCTTTCTGTGCTTCGCATACACAAATTGTATTAAGAATTTGGCTGGTCTACTTTAGGTTAAGTGGAAGAATAGCTGTGCTAAACTTCGCCTATTGTAGATGGAGAACAAATAAAGACGATTTATTATTATTATTATTATTATTATAATTTAAAAATTAATTTTTTGTCATTTTTAGGTGAAGGCTACCACTACCGAGGTAGCCGAAACGTTCGTAATTTTATTTAGTCAGACACACGTGGCCAGTACAAGTATGACGATGAGGCAGCTGCAGAATAAGTTTCAGATCTACATGGTTTAAACGACTTGCTGCAAAATTTAAGTAAATGTGTCCTAAGCCTTTCGAGCTTTCCGCTTATTGAAACACAATTCATTGTCCAAATACCAATTGAGAAATGTAGCAATCATGCTCTTCCTTCATCCTCCTGTACTTTCTTCAATACATCATAAAAAGTTATCATTTTCACCTCCACAGATTGGAATTTTTGGAAGGTAATATCTGGAAATTGAAAATTATAGAGGCCCCGATATTGATCCTTGCAAAACAGCAATATCAAAACTATGTTCAGATGAAGTCATCTCTTCAATATCTTTATAACGTGTCTTCTGTTACCAACAAGAAAAATCCGAAATTTTCTCTGTACTCCATAATCATCCAGTCGGGTTTTTAAGACACATTGGTTCACAATGTCGAAAGTCTTACTCATATCATATATTTTTGGAATTTACATTATCCATTAACTCATCTTTGGTTACCTCACAAACACCTATAAATCTAGCATCATTTACCTAAACGATAGAGATCGTCTTTACAACCTCCTTTTGTAACACACTGAACCATTTCCTTCGAATGTAGACCATCAGCTGTCACAACAACTATCAATTTCCGAGATCCTTCCAACAGGCACGCTTCCAGACAATGGTCGTGTCTAATTTTTAGAAAGCTGATGGTATTTTGGTCCGAAATCCAACCGACGTGTATTTGACAATAGCCTACGAGAATAATTGAGACCAATAAAACAAACAGAATGCAGGAGGACAGCGGGTGGTACTGTCAGTCGTAAATCAGAGAAGTACTGGACAAGGAGCGAGGTGGGTGGTGCGTAAGTACGTCTGGTTTATGGCCTCATGGAGCATTGGTGTCGGGCAAAAAGTCAACGGTTAGATTTCGGGGGTCCAAGACTGTCCAAATTGAAATATCAAGGATGTATGGATAACATACGAAGCTATGACTAAATGAATCATACATTCCAAAGCATATTTTACACAGAAATTATTTGTCTAACTGCTTTTAGCTCTATTTTGAATTTGTATTCCGCCAAAAAGCACCATTCATTGACCATCCGGAGATAATTTAATTCATAATGAGGATAACTAGAAAATATTTAGTCCCTGGCATTTGCCGGAGCATATTTATGCCCCTAAACAATCAAACAACAAATGGCAAAAATGTACATTTATGAAAAAATGTAAGTAGCCGCGTATTGAATTTGAGGAATTTCATCAATTCATCAACATCAAAAGAGGAGAATTAAAAATTACCAAACATTAAGAAATTATTTATTTTTAATATAAATCACACAAACTAGATTAATTTGAAAAATACCTTTAAATGGGACGCTGTGAAGCAAAATCAATAGCGACTCACTATAAGGTAAGCTGATTTTTTTTTCAAAAAATTAAGCATATGCAGAGTTTTATTGGATTACACTGAAATCCGTGAGAGGACAACTAATAACAATTATAATGTAATAGTATTGAATGTTATTTTATAAATGCGGCTGAAGATAAAGTGTCGGTCACTAGCACTAGATGTCTAACCAATGATCTACGAGATGAACCTCTCGATAACGTATTTGCCGTTCTGTCTGACCATATCGTCTTCGCCCAACGGTAAGGCATCCTCCTAGTAGGCAGGAGGTTGTGGGTTCGATCCCCACTGGCGACACATTTTTTTTTCTAAATTTTCTATTTATTATTAGTTTAAGCAGATGAATATATTTCAGTTTTGCATTGAGCGAACCCTACTTGTATGTTGACGCGCGCTAATGCAGATAGGCCAAGGTGGCCGGCAACAACACTTTTATGGCACTAACAACAATAAATATTTTCAATGTCGTGGTTTTGGGCCCTATCAACTCGTAAAATTGGAAAGCCTTGGCGCAGGAATTCCATCTGACAGGGATAATATATCAGTGCTTTATGAACAGGGCAAACTCATAGTGACTGATGAAAGCGCCCATTTACTTCACTGTTACGGTAAAATGTGACGCTGTAAAAAATATTCTTTATGGCAGTTCTGAAAGGAATGGACTGGTAGTGCTACTACTCGACTTCCTCTGCTCAAACTTGTTTCAGTATAATAGAAAAAGGAAACAGCCAGATAAACAAGAGTCGGCCAGACTGTTAGCACTTCGCTTTATCTACCAACTGTTCATAAATACTGTTCTGAAAGCTATAAAATGTATGCAGCTAAAGTGAATCTGAACTTATCCGAATCAGACTGTAATGTAAACAAGGAGAGGAATGGCTATTGCTTCTTATGTTCCAACCTCGGAGACTTCAAATATTTCTTTTTATCATAGTTCATCTTCACCTGAAGTTCCAATAAGTGAAAGTGTCTACATTCTCTCAACTGGTTCAGTCCATCCTTACAAAAAATTAAACTCCAAATAGTGTTGAACGTTTCACCCAATTAAGTAGCATCAACTGTTTGACAAAACTTGTTTGGTTTTCTGGAGTTTAGTGTTATTTCACCTAATCTGGCGAAAAAACTCATTTTCTCGATTCTATGCCGCATATGTGACAAATTCCCCATTAGAAAGTTCTGACTGTGAGCCATCAATTAGGAAGTCGAAACTCTGTAGAGGAAGCCTGTATGACATAAGAACTTGTATTTACTTCCCAGGAGCATTGACGTTGATCGTCCAATAAACAAGTACACCTCAACCAATTAAATATTCTACAAAGTAATCATATCTTTCGTCTCACCGAAAATTGGAGCTGCAGCTTTTCAAATCAAGCTGTGGGGGAAGATCAGCAGCAAGAAAAAAGGCAAACCTACCGACTGACCGACAAAAATTAGTAACGTCATTCGTATGCATGAGAAACATGCATACATTTATTATTTAATCCAGAAAACTACCAATGTGCTATCAACTGAACTTGTAGTTACTTGTGTACTTATATACTGTATTAGAAGACTGATAAACTCGTAAGTTGATTTCGAATTTCATCCAAGCAAAAATTACAAAACCAAGTCAGTCCCTCTCAATAACCCCAAAAACAACACCATATAACACACATTTATAGCCCCATTGACAAATAAGATAACTTAACTGCCTAGATATTTTTGTGGCCGGATATCTGGTTATCCCCGCATTTTATGTGACTTGTTAGGATATTTTACGATTCAACACAAGTATTCGATTACGAATATCCACTGTACAATGTTTCAGTATCGTCGCACGATTGTAAATTCTCCTCCAAACGACTATGTTACCTTATGTTATGGTTATAATAAGAGTGTTTCATTGCCTTGTATATTTAGATATGGGGCAGTTATTATTATTGTGCAAGTTGATAAACTCATGTTTGTGATGTTTTTGGTTGACATTATCTAGTCAAGGAAGAAAAAGAACTTCATTTCATTGCAAAAGCTATACGCAGCCTGTGGAGGTCCGTTGTAAGGTTAGGCGCGTCCTTATTACCTATTGCCCTTTTCTGGATTCTGGAGTCCAACCACAAATGCGAGCAGTATTACACCAAAAATTATAGTTAAAAACACACTTTCATAAGTTTGATTTCGGACTTCCATTGTCTATAAAATTTTGAGTATCACGACCTTTCGATTGATGTGCTATCTTCAATCGTCTTCTAGTGCTTGGCTATCTAAATTTATTGGTCAGCTAAGGCAAATATGTAATTCACGTAGTCTAGAGTTTACTCGAAGTACATTTTCCTCAAATTCATTTTACTTGTTGGCACCAGACACATACAATGCCTCAATTTTTCATACATGTTGTTTAATTCACTCCATGATGGGTAATTGTTGTTGTAATTACACGTTCGTGAGAACCATAACGCCATACTGTCAACTGGAAAGGCATTAGTCGTCAGCCTTACTAATGACTAACGACATGTCACTTTTTTTGTTTGTTCTCGGGTAATTAGGCGGGGAGAAGCACACGTTTTTTTTCCATGGTGAAAAGTTATGTGGATAAAGCTTTATGTTTTCATAGACTTTTTTGAATAATGATAATACTAAATCAGCTTGATTTGAAAAATCCCACAGGTGTGATCGTACAGAAATGCTACAAACTCAGCCAAAAGAGCTCTATCATATTATACATTATTACGTAAAAGATAACATAAACAGTAAGTGTCTGATGTGCCTACAAACGAAGGTATATTCTGAGCATACCACTTTTCCAAGGATTTTTTTTTAATTTATCATAAACATTTTAATAATTTCTTGTCTCAACTTGCAATTGGATAATTTTTCGAGTGCTATTCAACTACATATTTGATAAGAAAGAAATGCTGAATTTTAATCATCGACTCTTAAGAATATTTTCAAATTGTTTAACTAAATGTAAAATCACGAAAAAATGTTATTTTGAAACTATGTTAAAAAGGTAGCGCAACGATTTTTAGTATTCATATAATTAATATTACATTACGTAAGCTTTCCTAATTTGTTGAATCCAGTATTTCGAGACGGATTTCAAAATGATTCACCTTATAATATGTAATTACATTTTGACACAATTTTGGAAGAATGTTGCATAAAACGTTTTCAGTTAGAGACTACATTAAATTCGTAGGAAAGTGGCTGAAAACTTGTATCTTTCATGATACTGCAGTCCATTTACTCACAGCTCCACGCTAAGTTAAGGAATGGCAAAACTAACAATTTACTCAAATAAACGATACTAATTCAAAAATACTATTATTAGCATACGAACAAATGGCGTTATTACTGTATGCGTCCAATTAATTTCTTCGGAAAGACTAGTTTTCAATTCAGAATTTTGCACTTACAATGCGATAATTTATTTTTTTGATTTAATTTTCACGTCACCATGATACTTTATACTTTCCTAGTTTTATTTTCCACATACGCGAGGCAAATATTGTGAGTCCAGACATTTTCAAATTTGGAATAACAGTATATTAACGTTCTATGACACCGATTTCCGTCATTTCATGGGTCATGTGGTTGTTATTTTTGTCACCCAGTGATCTCAGTAACCGCTGCATTGGTTCAAATAAACTCAGCCGATGACATGTTGTGAGATCATAGGAGGTAATGCTGCTTGGTTTGAGGGAAATAATATCACTAGAAATGTGGGTTTCAGCAAAGCAACCGTAAAAATGGCAACTATGCATTGATACGCAGTTCGATAACGTGTCGTTGTGTGTGTACGTATGTATATATGTATATTTGGGTATATCGGCGGGCGAGCACACGGTGACAGGTGCCCTGGTATGGTTTTCATCGTTAATTGCTGGCATTTATATCGACAGGCGCTAGATTCGCTTGCTGTTGGCAGATTACACTGGCGTACATTGTTGGAGAACAAGAAGGGTTCCTAGCATAGACAAACGATAGATAGAACAGTCAATCATCAATATGTAGTATTGTCTTGCACTCGATTTGAAGAGTACTGTTTTCAGTTACTGCTTTCACTCGTGGTGCCGGTGCAAATCGACCATCCATCATACTTTTAGTTCATTACAATATCGTTTAGCCAAATATACGTCACATCAAATTTATGCACTTAACTTTTATAAGTATCGATATATTGACGGAATGGACCTTACCAGCCATTGACCGTACCGGAGGAATTACTGTAGCTAGTCTTTTCTGATAGAAACGCATATAATTATCAAAATTATTTCTAAGTTATATTAATTCATTAATATCAGAATAAATCATAAAACTCCCAGATTATAATTATATATCATATATGATTAAGTCAATAAATATTATTAATTAATATAATGGTTTCAATTAGTCCCGAATTTAGGGGAGCGGGGCAAACCGGGTCACATGCCCCTAACAGCAGTTTCAGGGACACCAAAATCATAAGTAAATATACCGGGTGACATTGAAAGTACACTGCGTTTCAAAACGGCTGGATATCAAAATATGCAGTTTGGTATATTGCTAGGGTTGAAAATTGTGAACATTTTTAGCATAAAAATAATTCTGATTTTACCAGAAAACCCTGGACTTTGTTATTTCAAATATTTTAATTTAATGACCTCACTGAACAATTCTAAACAGCACAAAAATGGCAACCTCACTACGCAAAAATCGTAGATTCGGTGCTACTTCCAAGTGTCAATTCAATAAAAAATACATAGTTTGTATTTTTCCATAATTAATAATTGTTCTCAGAATTAAAATAAGTTAAGGGTTCTCCTTCTAAGATTTTTCCGAAAAACGCTTGAAAAGGAATCAGAAACTTTTCGAACATAAATAATCAATTCTTGAGAAATTGCTGGACTTTGTTGACCTTTGCTTATTTTTTTGCTAGTACACCTATCCAAAAAACAAATCAGCATATCCCCTGAAAGTTACAGACAAAAATACTCGTTTACGAATTTTCAGGATGTAGATATAGTGGAGTATTCAAAAAAGATTCAACTCAACCAAAATTGTAGCGATTACAGTAACCACCTTGCTTATTTATACGTAAGTAAAACGAGGAAACCTGTCCAGGATTAATGATTCAATGCTTTTATAATAAAATTCTCAATTAATCTGCATAAAACTTTTTTCAATAAAGTTAAAGTATCTTCGAGCCTAATATTTGTTTTGATTTTTGCATCATAGCTAGCCTGAAAGTATAAGAACGACCCAACATAGCATCCCCTATGCCCTATGGCGCCACCTCTGGCTACATGCCGGCAACGATAATGATAGAGCAGGAATGCTCATCTCTTTCCAATTATATATGGTAATTGGAAACGTTTAACCGAAACTGCCAAAATCTGTATTAAAAACTGCCAAATTACCAACAAATTTGAAAGCCTTATTTATGGTAAATACAGGTTGATTGGAACCCAGGGAAATTTACGATTGTTTCTGGTTGAAAGAGAAGAGAAAACAGGGAAGGCTGGGCAATTGAAAATTGATCACAATTCGCTTTGGTAATCAACAGATCTTTTTCGGATTGTGTGTAATGTGTAGCTAAATTTTGGGGAATTGGCTCAACGATATTATTCAGGTAATAGCTAGAATTTCTACTGAATATATTTCAATGGAGAATGAATTTTGTGAATAAACACTGCTGTGAAGGAAACTAGTAAGAGATGTTATATAAAAAATGAAATTAGTATAGTTCTATGTTGTTATTTTTTGCTGTGCCTTCAATGGATTGCTCAAACTACTTTTGTGCCCTCTGGACACGTTCCCCTCCTTAACACTTCTTTGGGCTTCAACGCCGGCATAACTCGCTACTCCAAATTTAGCAAAATAATAATGGCGAATGAAAGTTCAAACTCAAAAAAAAAATCGCATTATTTATATTGTTCAATCCCGCATAATATTACGCTAATTAGATTGCTTTGGTACTTCGTACGCACATATTCTCAACTTTGACCTCTAACATTTTTCAACTAAAATTCACTGCATTCATCGATTTTTAACATCGTAAAATTGAGAAAATCGAGTTTTGCTCAGTTCAAGATGTTTGAGCTCTTGACGATATTTTCACTGCACAGAGTCAAGAAAGAAAAAATTATTAAACATTAAAAAATCGAGCTTTGCTCAGTTGAAGAATATTGATGCGTTTAATATATATTCACTGCACCAAATCTAAATAAAAAAACTGGAGAAATATGTAAAAAGAGCTTGTGGAATAAATTGTCTCCATTGCTGTTTGTTAATTTTACAATCACCAATGCATCGATTTCAAAAAGTCAGACACCATTACCCAACTCAGTCCCAAAATATGTTCAAAATCAATATAGTGTTTATTGAAATTTATAATTACGGTAGACAGACGGACAGACCGACAAACCAAGAGACGGAGGAGAGCGTCTTCAAATTCCTTCATAAAACTTTTTCGCGTTATGGTTACTTCAAACTGCAATCTCTCCACTCTGTGACAAGACAAGGGTTCAATCCATCATCAAAATTAATTAGCTGCTACTTTCTGAATACGAACGATAAATTCTCATTGAATGTTCGCGACTATTCCAATACTAGCATCTAACAGTAAATTGCTCTCTATGCGATTAATAGCGCTAATTCGATTAGAGAATTAATCCGCAAACAAAAGAAACACGCCTACCGACTTGATTGAATCAAGCAATACGTTTACTTCAGTGGCGTGCTTGACTTGGGTGAGCAATGTAGTACCGTCGATAGGGTATTCAAAAATATAGATTTTATTTTCTACATTCCAATCGTAATTGTGATTGCTCTTAAATAGAGAAACTCTTTCATCATTGAGATGCTTCAAAGGCCAAAGCAAATCGTGTCACTAAGAAGCGACCTTTTTTGTAAACCTTATGTAGGTATAAGTTGCACAATTCATTTTTATTTCAAATGTTGTGTTTTTAAACTGGATTAAACCGGATTGAACCGGATTAAACCGGTTCGAACTGGAAGAGCCAGATTAAACCGGATTGATTGATCCGGATTGCGCCGGATTGAGCCAGATTGAACCGGATTGAGCCGGTTTGGACCTTCGCTTGTATTTATAATTTTGTGCGTCACAAAAGTGAAATCAAAAGCATATCCAGACGTCATTCTAATATTAAAGCTTTTTACCCGTTACAATAAGTAATACTTGCGACTATTTAATTTATCAAACACCATATTAGTTAGACAAGTAACTATTCAAAACTATGATAAGTATATCTATACTTGCCTTGCAAATAAGACGAAAAGACATCAAATGATAATCCTATTATACTTGGGTTGACAACTATATCATGTATTGTTTCTTCTTAAGCATCGGATGCTACGCCAGTGGTAACTGAGAAGGATGTGCGTGTAGAAACTGAGATCATCCAGTATAACGACATCAGCAGTGCAAATTGGGCATTGAAAAAAGTCGTAAAAATGTAAAAAAGATGTAATTTTTATTATAACAATTTTTGCTAGAGATTCACGCTGTGTGAGTTTCTTTATTATTATTGTTTTTCATTTTAATTAGGTTGTCATTCGCAACGAATCGTTAAAGAAAAGAAATTGAGTTGAATTTATAGCCTCTCGTATCAGGAAGGAGGTAATAATATGTTTTCAGTTAGCTTTCTCTTTATCCTATCGACAAAATGAAACAAAAATATATATCGGATAACATGTCAACTTTCAAAAGTCAATAGGACGTTCCTATTCTTTTGGTATATTCAATCGTCTTCAGGTGGACAGTTAACTTTCACTTACACGTAAAAACACATAGGATTACCGCGAAGGCAGCGTCTTGTATGAGGTATTGACCAAATTTGACAATTACGCTAAAATATTATATTTTTCGCTCTGCTCACTGCTTTCAAGTTACCAGTCAATTCCTTGTTATGATCTGCATTGATATTCTACATCCAAACAGAACTATTTCCCATTCATGCCTCAAAGTTGTGAAATTTAGTTTTGTCATAATCTTCCAGTTTTCCATTTTAATCTCACCTTCCAGATAAATTCTTTATGTGTACACGTTGAATTTCTGACAACAGCTATCGTTGGTTGACACTCGAATACAGACTCGCACAGAAGTGCAGAAAACACAATATATTCAACTTGAACATATATGAGAGGTTCGAAGAATTCTAATTTCATTGTACCGAATGCTGCGCGGAAATTAAAATCCACGCCCAGCTCAATAATAATCATACTACTTGACCCCACACATGTAACAATACTAATCGATTTGTAGTATTCTCCCGCGAGGGTGGTGTATCCCTCCTTTATTAGCCACATGTGGCGTTCAATACTGCACTATAGAGCTTTTTCAGCGGGGAATGAGATGTGCTTTTCACGGAAATAGAGGACCGGTGCAGTTGCCACTGTAACGACTCTATTCATAGACGATGTACTATGTGAAAATTGGGGGTTGGGCGACACCAACTTAGGTCATAAATTTCAATGAAGTGTCGATACCAAGTAGCGCATTACCTATCGTTGGGGTGTCTGAATTGAATGTATATGGATAATCTAGCCGCGAATATTTCACAAGTTGTTTAGATTATTTGTTGATGCTTTTTTAGTTTGATTTCCAGCGTGGCTAAATTAAAAACGTTTCGTTGACACAGGTTGTATGATGTGATGACTTTAATTTCAAGGAGTAATTAATTGTTGTATATTATGAGAGAAAGAATTACTATAAACGTATGTCTTAACTTGATTCGTTTTTCGAGTGGAAAGATATCAACGAAATATCACTTTTTCATTGGTGTCTCAAAAGTCTTGACAAACAGTTATAGTGGAACTGCATACGTTTGATATTAATAACAGAACGTTTCATTGGATGTTTCTAGATTTAACACAATGATTCCAGAAGCGTTCCAGAAGGTTACTTTGTTAACATTTGTCTTGAAAATTATTATATTCAGATTTCGATATTTAATAAATAGCTCGGTTTAGGAAAGCAGTCAGTCTATAGTAATATTTCAAGTCCTATTGTTTTATTTTGTATCAAGAAGCACTGTGAGAGGATAAATGTCAATTCACATTGACCTTAAATATCTGTACATTGTAACCATTAGGGAACAAGCTCCCAGTATCTCATTCTACGCTGGCTTAGGTTCTCTAGAAGAATGGCTTTCGGAACTGGCTCATTTGAATGAGTATTGTTTGTGGTACTGATGATTCTTGGTGCTATTATGGATGACATCTCGGTCTAACATTTAAACCTTGACAAGTCTATAGAATATGGGCATATCAGCAACTTTTCTTCGATGTCCCAGACTGTAGAGGTCTTTGTACAGCGAGACGCGCCCACCAAACATACTTCACTCTTCTGGATTGGTCCCAGAAGCTTCAGAGAATGGTCTGATATAATTCTTGCAGCATTGGCTGTTTCAGTTTATAGAATTCTGGTGCGGAAGAGAGCTCTCGGCTTCTGGGACATCGACCTAGCAAAACTGGCAACATGATCACGAGAAGCTTGATCAGCATGTGATTTCTTTGTTAGGGTAGTTGTAGGAGTAGTTTCCTCTGTGGATTGAACTGAGCTTTATTTGTTGATCCCCATTCGACAGTTCTTTTGACGTGCTTGTTAATTTACATAACATGTTTTTCCCGTAAGGTTTTTCGTAATGATGTCTTTCCAGCATCATGAAACAATATTCAAGATGAAATGCCTAAGCTCCTGATGATGTGGTGCTTGACTCGCTCGCCCCCACCTATCTCGCTACAAACGGCATTTGTTTTTATTGACCGTGCTCTGTCGGGGCGTCAAATTGATATCGGAAACTGGTATTATCCGGCTCATAAATCCGAACCCTCAACTCCCTTTATACCCGACTTCCCCCTGTGCTCCACAACCGCCGCCGATAATGCCCTACAATCAATCGGAAGCTTGTTTAGCTTGTATTAGCCGCTCTTACAGGGGGTTGTACAGACAGAGGGACAAGTGGGAAATGTGATTAAGGCGAAAGGCGCTTCTGAAAAATGGGTTTTCTTCATCAGCAGGATGCGGTTAATGGCTTGCGCATGAGTTGCCTGATTTCTGTTGACTAGTTGAGTTGTTACAGTACCGTATTGATACAGAAAACCAAGTCAATAGAAGTTGATCCCTACCTCACTTTTTCTGATCACACCACCACATGGCATCAACCTAAAGGTGTCATTCGATCTGAAACCGGTCAACTTCCTCGGAAAAATATATTGACAAAATATCACATTATATCCGTTTCGTAAATTGTTTTGGTGAAAATTTGTTTTGCCACCAGCCACCTCCAACCGACCTGCAGTGTGAGACTCTTTTCAAATTCGGCATATTCGCCAAAACCATCATTCGCTGTGTCCCACCTCAGCAGCGCGTGAATGCATTTCGCCATGTTGGGTAGCGCCGTGAGTCAAATGAAAACGCATATTTCCTTCCATTTTATCTCCCTATAATTATGCTACGTTTCTTTCTCTATGTTTTGGTGATATATGTAATCCGTTATATGCTTTAAAATTGGATGAATCTCAATTTATTTGCCTTCGCTTATACACTTCGTTAAGTTGTCAGCGGGGAGTCTATCAGCAAACGTCAATTTGTAATGTCTATGTCCTCCTTTGTCAAACCATTCCCTCACTTTTGGAAATTCAGCAATTTAGGTGTTCAGGTGGGAAACCGGAAGGGTTAAAAGCCTTCATAGCTAATCAGAACTTCATCCTATCTATCAAAACTGAACAGCAAAAAATCTCCTGTCTAACAGTTAACGCGCAAAAAACCTCTTTCCTCAACATCTTGTCGCACCAAACACGTGAAAGCAAGATACCTCCTGACACGTCTAGGAGTCCGCAAAACCTAGTTTACGAGAGGTCTGAGTTGCACACAAAAGATCTTTGATCTGCATCTGGAACGCGATCTACCATTTGGTGGCCCAAGTCCCAGCCCTTCCACCCTTTTTGTAAATCGGTTCTATAAGTAAGTCAGTTGGCAGAAACCAAAGACTCCGCTTTGTGTGTGTATTATAATTTTTTTATGTAAACGGCGATGGTTGTATTTCAGCTTTAAACATAGTTATAAACATTGTACTGCATTAGTACCTGCTGGTAATTATAGATGCTCTTACTTGTTGAAACTCATCCATTAATCATCACTACTGTACTACATCAGGATTCACCAATAAATAGTGTAGGAATCACACAGATTATATATTCAATCAGGGAATCTAAGAACGGTCCCTCGTATTCTAACCATATCCATCTTGCACCCATTCAGATCACATTAATAAAAATATTCAAGAATTTGATTCCAGTTGTGTCGAGGATAAAAAGGGCAAGAGGTATCCAATCCACCTGCTCTCCAATGGAGATACTAATCTGACACACGTCATATATATCATTTCCACCATATAAAGCTTGGTAATGGTTTGTTTTGTTTGTGATATTTCTCTGAAATCGTCCGTTTACCTGTTACCATTCGCTTTTGTTCGGGCCGATAAAATCGTGTTAAGGTTATTATGAAGCGAAGTTATATGCGGGTAATCTGTCTTTTTGAGCATTCTCGTAATGTGAAGCGTATAGTAGTTTACAGTTCAGTCCGTCTTATGAAAAAATGTAGCACTTTAGTTTAACAGTATTTGCACGCCCATATTGAATGCTCAAAATGGAAAATGTGCGTTTTCTTAATGGAGCATAAAGTACAGAACACGTAAGACGTGCCACTTTTTTCTGTCTATTTGCCATCTTTTGATGAACTCCAGTGTATCATGATTCAAAAGGTCTCAAGTGAGGCTGAAGTTTTGAAAAAATTCCCCACAGACAAAGGAGTTATAACCTCAAGATAAATGTTGCTCAGGAAGGATAAAATGAAGTCGAGGAGATTCACCTGTTGTGATTTTCATATTACGCACAAATACACATAAAAATTATGATAATCTCAAAAATATGTTCCACTATGCCCAGAAATGACTGCGGATTCGAGAAACAATAACACATTTTAATTTTGAATCACCAAAATGGACGACCCGCAACATTACAAAGTGCGGTTTGAAAAACTATTTTGATTACTTCTTGAAATTACCAAACACTTGAGGAAAGTATAGAAATAAAGTTTGTTATTTTTGATAAATTGTGATTCGTCCAAAAAAAAAACTATCGGAGAGGTACATCCAAGATTGAAGAGGAACTCAAAAATATACTCAAACAAATATTGAGGATTTCTTGATGTTTCCTTCTCTACTTTGATGTACTATCAACATCAAGCTTCAGCTGTCAATATTAATATGCCACTTGCACCAAATCGTGTCAATGTTGAAACATATCAGGTTATCTATATATTGATTGATGGCTTTAAGTTCATCCTTAAGCACTGTGATTAAGTCGTGGCCGCAACGTATTATTATCACTAACATCTATCTTTGATAGAAATGAATTAATTAATTGAATCGAAGATGTTATCAAAAAGTCTTTGTAAGATCGCTTACCTTCCCGTTTTGGTGATAATCATCTCCGTGCCCAAATCATGAAACTTGTCCCACAAGTCCTTTGTTTCTAAATGACACTCCACCCCCAGGAGCTCCTCACAATTGCAAAGCACCTTTTTAGGTCCCTTTTCCACCACCTCGTCAGGAGTGTCCCTGTCCCCTTCAGACCCGCATTCCGAAGCTGCGGGGCTCCGTCTGGACGATTTTGGGGCCTTCGCGGGCCTCGGGGATGAGGCAGACTCGCCGTCGGAGCATTCCTCTACATCTACTTCTACGTCATCGTCATCTACGTCTACCAGGGGGTCGAGAGGGTCGAGATCCTCGGTTACGCAAGGAGAGCTCAGGCGAGACAGAGGACCTAGAACAAGTATAATCATAAAAAATGGTGTTCTAATCCGCGAATCACTGTAAATTTTTGATAAATACCTCAGAATGGTAAGCTGGCTGCAGCTTGAATGCTGTATATTTAAAAGAAACTTGAGGAATAATACAAGCTGTTATCTTAGAAGAGCATATTCTGAATTTTGAAATTATAGAGTAGCTTGATATTGACAATGTTGGTTTGCTATATAGTTCGTTGCATCTCGTGTTGCAACTATGAAATTCCATTCTATCATTAAGATATATTTTTCTCCCCTGATTATTGCTCCCTTTTGTTTTGAATTGCGAAATTAATGACGCAAACCCAAGAAATTGGGCGAAAATATTTCTCGAACATTCAAGAACCACTAAGCTCATTTTGGAAGACAACCTCATCATCAATACTCTATGATAGAATACCATTAGTAATGGCCCAAAGAACGATCCTTGTGGAACTCCCATAGTTACTCAATTTTCTTTTTCTGATCGCCTATGATCAGCGTTACTTCTAACTTTTAACTCAGTCAGTAGAACCGACAATTATTTGAAACTGAGCGGTAATGAAACGATTTTTATATCAACATCACTACGCATTAGGTAGTTATTACGACTGTACTGTCACTGTAACTACCACAAATTCCCTCTTCCGCAAATCTTTCAGGTCATTTTTTATGGGGGGGAAATTACCCCAACGATGTATATTTTTACACCTGGCGGCCTTCATAACTACCCAACTATCCACAACCTTATAAAAGCGGACATATAACACATGTATAATTTAAACTGGTGAGGCGAAACTATTAACAAGAAGTCATTAGTTTGTTCTTCGACTGCTAGGGTCTGCCCGCATATACAATATTTGCTAATTGTAGATATATTAATAACTTGTATTAATAACCGGCAATCTTCATCGGTTTGTACGTTGGTATGTTCGAACTGAAACTCGGCATACTTTCACGTGTCTCACTGTTAGCAAGAACGTTAAAATTGCTAAACAGGTTGTAGTTTGTATAAAACCCTTAATTTACCAACCTGCTAATTTCGACGATGAGAATGACGTTGTCGCGTTTGAAATAAGTAGTTAGTCGATAATAATAGTATTTCATTCAAGGTTTTAATTTGTATGACAGATCAAAGTTTATATTTTATTGAAGCAATTGCAGAGCAATACTTTGTTGCGGCCATATAATTTGTCTCAAAGGTATCAGAAACAATAATGTTCATGAACTAAATTACTGACTATCATTCGAATTTGCAAACAACTCAGCAATATGCTTACAGATAAAAATTGTGTACCTACACAAAACCCAGTTTTTGTGTAACGCGCTTCGATTTAATATTTAAATCATCGTCGGACTATGAGAATTAACTACAGCCACCACGGATACTTGCAAACTAACCAACTAGCTGTTGTTTGATGAATCTATGTTGGAGAAACAAAAAGGCCACTGGAAGTAAGAATCAAAGAACATCGACAGGAAAATCTGGAATAGCTGACCACGTATGGACGGAGCACCATAAAATAGCTTGGGACAAGTGTACAGCAAACCCAGCGTAGACATTAAACCAATCTGGCAGCCACTCATAAAGAAGATCAATAGACTACGACTGAACCAGACAACAAACAATGACCGACAAACAGCCACGTCAGCAGACCGGAACACCGCGCATCGGGAACCAATCAGAACAGACCGCGCACAACGACACGTCACCGGACGGGGTATAAATAAGCGTGAAAGGAACGTGTTCGCCAGTTCACCTGAAGACGATTGAAGATCGAATATTAATCGAAACGTCGTGATACTCAAAAATTTTATAGACAATGGAAGTCCGAAATCAAACTTTTGACTAACCAACTAGATCCTATCGTGGTTCTCAAATCTAGCATTCTATTTATTCTATCCATCTATTGTTATATTAAATTCTGTTTTCTTTTGTGTGTCTTCAGGTAAATATATAGTGGCGACTGAATTTGCAATAACCTTCAGAAAACCTTAACCATCGCCGTTAAAAAGAGTTTTATTTGTGAAACCTCGTGTACACAATATTTATCTGAAAGATTTTCACCGAGTAACAGCATTGAAATAGTTTCCTGCAACTATCAATCAGCAGGTTCGCAGCGTTGCAAACAAGCGAAATGCAAGGCAATTAATAAGATTCGCTCAGCAACACTCGTCTTTATGCGCAAAAAATGGATTAGCGTTAACTTTATAGGATCAGCCTGCTAGACTGTGTCAGTTCCGTGCTTTCCAACTTTTTTATTGGCCACGTTTTAGTTGTAATTAGCGGCAAATCATAAGAAAACTATTATTAAGATGGGTATCTATCAGACAGTCGTTAATTAATTTCTTTATTAAAGCGACGGCAAAGGTGTTAGTTATATAGAAGATCGAGAAATTAGTTGGTTTTTTATACAGGCGTGAAGGAAATTACTCGTTGCCGACCTGTAATTTTCAACTTGAAGTAGTTTACAAACATGATTTATTGAGAAAGTGCATTTTAAAAAAGCATGCTCTATATTTTATTATTGCACATTTAGCTATACACTATGATCAAACATTCCATTCTCTAGTTATTGTACTCGAATAATATATCTGGTGATTTTTTCTGTCCTGTATCAATGCCAATATCGATAGATTCTCAAGATTTTCAAGTATCAACTTGATGATATATTTTCATTGCATGTATATTCTGTATTTTGTTTACGTTGGTGATATATTGATACAGCCATTAAAGTATCTTACAAGATGTTTTAATATGTGATTTCAATATATATTTATTTATTTATTTATTTTATTTATTTATTCAATTAAAGTCTCACAAAACACCTAACAAGAGGTAATTAAATTATAAGACTAAAGCTAGAAAGTACTAGGTACACTAACACTACAGATACATAGTCTATTTTTTTTAAGATAGTATAAAATGAAATAAAATACAGTCTAATAACATGACATGAGACATTACAAAACAAATTAATATTGATAGGTATTCAAAAATAACAGGAATAACAATTGTCTTGATAGCGGAAGCTTCTATTTATACAAGATGATTCGAGGAATATGTGGCCAAAAAAAAAAATAACACTTCAGTGGTTCTAAATAGGCTCTTTTAGTGGGTGAATTGTCACTTGTTACTTAGATACAGGACATTTTATGACGTTTGAATTATTCTTGTTTTAGTCATTATTGAAAAACTTATTTCTTATTTGGAAAGGACATAAAAAGCTAATTTATATGATAGTTGTCGCACTCAATGTTGTCTCAAAAAAATGGTTATTCATCATTACTTGAGAAAAATAACTATTCTTCAGGATGCCAATTTTTCGTTTCTAATAACAGGCCGTGTGTTCGATAGGAACTATTTTATTCATTTATTATTACTTAACAATTAAATTATTAACAAAAATTGTAGGCAGTCTCAGCAGCTGAGAACCACCATAATTCAGATAACAGATGTTAAATTGGATGGTGTAAAAAAGTCCGATTAACTCAACGTTATCTTTAATGTGCCTAGTCTAGAATCATAATGGTTGCACAAAAGGAAGCCAAACCATCTTTAATGAAGACACCACTGTTTCTCATAAGAACAGGAAAACCTAATCTTACAAATGATAAACGAGACATTTGACAGATTAATCACTCCGAGTGCAATCTATGAATGCAGTTTTCTGAAATAGTTTTTTGAAATAATTGCTTTTTATCTCACTGAAGGCGTGTTTGAGAATAGTTTATTTGCTGTGTGTTAATTATTTTTCACAATATATCATAAAGAGATATAGCATCTTGTTAAGTGTCTAAATTATGACTTTTAATGGCGGAAAGCTAACCTTGATGGTGTCTAATAATTATGTTTCTGTTTGTTTGAAATGATGGATTAGTGAAATAATTACAATAAGATAATGATAAATAAATACTACGCTAAAAGTGATAACATACGAATTATATTATAGCTCATTTAAATGAAAAATATCTTCGAAGAACTAAACAGACTAAATTCACAGGCGCTAAAAAAGATTGCAGACTAATAGATCTACGCTACACAATAACAATTATAGACCAAAAAGGTCAATATTGACTTTAGGTGAAATCTTCTTGCCTCTAGATTGTCTCGATATATTTTTTAAAATATATAGAATCTCATCATGAAATCTGTTTTTTGTCAGTTATGTAGTAAATATGGTGCTATAGATAGCCAAATTTCTGACTATACCTGTATATATCAAGATCCATAGAGAGTGTAAAATAGGTGTTCCTCACAAACAAATATCAGATCCTACATTATTTGTTAGATAAACACTACAACTCGCACCATAACAATTATTCTCCATTTGTTATATTTATCTAATATCTAATATACAGAAAAAGTGTAAACTACAGTAGAGCAAAAAGCAATATCCATAAAAATTATGGTCAAACATGTCAGAATTACCATATGCTATATCTAACTAAAACATAATTTATTGCATTTTCTCTGGCAGAACAACAAACAGTGGAGAAAAATAAAATACTTAGATTGAATAGTTACATATATATTCAAGTACTACTCCGCAATAATGTATAATAAATACAAATCATTTCAAATACCTTTTATATTTACCATTATTATGAGAGATTAATGAAATAACTTTGAATATGAAAGGAATCAATTGGATAGTTCATAACAGTGGTTAGAAACACAGAAACATCTATAGATCTTTGATTTTGAAAAGTTCGTTGATGAAAACTAATTTAGCGCAAAATATAAGGAATCAGAACAATATTAGTATACTTTTTTCGAATTAGTTAACCTTGAAACAAGATCCACATAACCAAACACTATTTTTATATAAGGTCATACATTTATAAAACAAAATTCTTGATCTGGTTCATAGGAAAACGTTGGGCTTGAATTAAAAGGTAAAATTCTGAGTCCCTCAAGATAAATTCAATGTCATGGTCTTGTGGAAAAATGCAACAGTTCCAAAATCGACGGATCTGGCTTTGAGGCGTTTTGAATTGATACAGAACCATCAGAAATTCTCCAAACAGCTTGAGATATTTAGGTTTCTCGAAACCACTATCAATTTTGAACGTAATATGTGGAAAAATTTGCATTAGTGACTGAAGATGGACCATTTTACTCTTCTTGTTTATGTCCCATAACAGCATTGCTCAATATTAGAAGCACTTAACAATCATCATCTACATGATCCATCATCTACACTTTATCACAAAATCATATCAGCAAAAAAATTATAAGTAACTACAACATTATTTACGTGTGCACATGCCACACGTTACAATGACAGAAAATTTATACTCTATTTTTGATTGTCCAAAATGCATGTCTCAATAGAAACATTAAAAAAATGTGCTCATTTGTGGAGATGAAATAAATTCTTGTATTAATCAACTGGTCAAGATATTCTCTCATGACTGCATATATTTCAATAATAATCGATTTAAGAAAAATGGAAAATGATATCACAGCAAGCGTAATCCATTACTGCAGGATTGCAATACTTTGCCTGGAAAAGTAAAAGAGAACGAAACAACGAATGCTGTTTTCTGCTGCACAGCAATGCACTAATGCACAAGTGAATAATTTCAAAAGCTACAGTTGCTTAGTTTGGTTCGGTATAAAGGATAAACACATTGCGATAAGGAGTAATAGTCTGAGGAGTCCATCTAGTAGTTCTAATAGGTTCAAAGTGAGCTGAAACTATGTGAGAAGGCTCAGAAAAAACATTGAAATTTATTTTAGTGTATCGTATCACGGACTGCTCACCTTTGGGAGGGAAGCTTAAGGTACTTCCTTATAAAAGTGACAACAATAAATCCTATTGCTATTCTTTGAACTGGATAGGTAAACGCGAAGATGAGGGTTGGTGTTCCCAAACATGTGAGCAGGATTCCAAATACCCTGAAGTTAAGGGCAGTATTCATTTGATTTGTTTTTTCTTGTGTGTCTTGTCCAGTCTCTGGTAGTAAACCTAGAGAATACTCACCGTCACTGGAGCTCATCTTCTCCTCTCCTTCAGTCTCCCTCGTGAGTGAAGCACCCCCAGAACCCCTCCTGGACATGATTGCAGCTATGGAAAAGTCCGTCGCCCGGTGATTGTGTCCTTTGGGCAACAACCCAGCGGGCGATTCTGGCACCGCACCCAACAACATGTCGCACACTCACTATAACCCGATCAAATTGACATACAACCACCACGGGGGGTTAAATTGAGCAGCCTAAGCACCCCTTTTGTCAAACACGGATGAGGCACCAACCGACGCGCTGACATATCCAACACTACCAGCCGACTGGTTTGAAGGCCTACGCCCGTTGACTGAGAGAGGTGGGGGTGGGAGGTGCCACGAAGGGGCGCGGTCTCGCTAGGGGAGGGTGTGGCGGAGGAAGTCAATCGCGGTAACGGTGGCGACGGTTTGATGAGTTTGGAAAAGAGGGGAGAAAGGCGAACACCCAGTAGCTAGCCAGAGACATTGCCGATCTGGAACATTGCTTTAAGGGGATAGGAAAGAGGATAACCTTTTTTCATAATCAGGTCGAGTCTGTTCGCATCTTGCTGAGAGTATTGTTCAAATAGAGATATTTATATTGCACAGGAAATATTTATATTACTTTCGACTGTTATATTTGTATCATGTAAGGGAAATCAATCCCCTCTTGAAGCTACGAAGGATTGATTTTCTTCTTTGAAGGATTTTTTGGTAAAACCTATGTAGTACTGTACCAACGAAGACTTTCTCCTTATAACTTTTTTCCTGGTCAAAATGATCCACTATAGAAATTCAACATTTTTTCATTAATAATCATTCTTAATACCTAATCTTGATCCACTAACAGTAGACGATTAATTATTTACAGATAATCATTGCTGAAGTATGCTTGTGTCCAGCTCAGCGCACACAGGCTCTCTACGCCGCTGCTTTAGTGAATGTAATACTCCCAATCATTTTGTTTTTGACCAAACAGCTTGTCAAAATAACAACCAATATTATATACACACAAAACAGATGTAAAAAATTCTGAAGAAATTCCTGCAGGTCGAAATTCCAAACTAAGACTTTTTCATTCCGAATTCCGGAAGAAAGCGGAATGGCCATTTAACCATTTTATAGTGTGACCCCGGTTGTGATAGCCCGGTATCAGTGTTAGGCTATATCTTTGTAGGTACCTATTTTCTTTTTAAAGAATCAGCTTGGAGCATCTAAAATCTTTGCCCATTAGTCTACAGGTTCATTATTTCCACCCACTTAACAATAATTAATAAAAACAATTTTTTGTCCACTAATTAACTCTGAGCCCACGAATGCCCCCAGAAAACCTCCAGCGCCCATAAGACGATGATGTCACCCACCTTAGGAGAAACATGTTCATCTTCATAGTTGAAAGTTACACCATTTTCGGTGTATTCATCTTTACTTGCCCTGGCTGTGAATTGAAACAACATTTGATACTAAATAATTGAAATAAAATTTCGACTGGTCCCAGACTGACGACAGGGGGGGAGACGTTGTAATGTCCCCCACCCATCTAGGGTTTTGGAGGGGGTTCCGTCTGTCTGAAGGAGGTTCCATGAAAATTTTCAATTTTTCACATTGTTTCTTTAGGTCAGGTGGGTTTTTGCCCTTTAGGTCTTCGGGGTGTTCCAGATTCCTGATTTCCTCCCAGGCTTGGGTTTTCTCTCAATGGACCTGACTGACGCAACGTTGGATGTCTTCAGGGTAACGAGATTCTTTCCAAATTGCATCAATGAGTGGTTAGTTGATCCTGTTATGGAATATATGGATTGATAAATGAATGAATACACTGAAATACCCAAAACAAAATACCATACATAAACTTTCTTAATCTTTAGCTCTGCGGTAAATACCTACGCCTCAAAACGTGACACAACATTATGTACTGCAGAATCAACACATAACCTAAAAGGTAAAAAGCCGTAAAGCGGTTAATCGCCATTGTGACTGTCGTCTTTTCTCGACCAACAATGGCGTTAGGGTTGCTCGGAAGAGCGGATGTGACACAAATCGTTGTCATGGGGTGAATACCATAGGCATATGGGCCGG
This sequence comes from Bruchidius siliquastri, assembly GCA_949316355.1. Classification (NCBI taxonomy): domain Eukaryota; kingdom Metazoa; phylum Arthropoda; class Insecta; order Coleoptera; family Chrysomelidae; genus Bruchidius; species Bruchidius siliquastri. Next base: position 2,454,081 of record OX438534.1, on the reverse strand, counting down.
TACTTACAACAGGGCGCGCACTCCTAACAATGGCGAATGGGATGGTACAGGTATAAACGAGACCACCGAGGTAAATGCAGACTCTTGAAGTTGGGTATTTGTGAACCGAAAAATTATATTATAGTCACATACTGGCTAAGGTTCAGGATTCAGGAACTTATATCCATTTTATTCTCGTACTCATTCATTAAATTATTTGTCCTATCAAGCTTCTGGAAATTAACATCAACAATAACATGTTCCCCGTCTCGATGGGTCTTGGTCCCAGAAGAAAATTATATTCACCGGAACAGCTACTGCTACTCTATAAGGCTGATATCAGGCATCTCTGGAACACTGCTTGCATCTGTGGGAATGCCTTCCTGAGTACTTCCTAAAGCCTCTAGGGACCTCAACGTCTGGTACATCAAGGGAAAGTGGTTTGAATCTACCAGAATCGAGATGAATTTAATGTTTTTTCGTCCAAAAAAGGTTTTATAACGATATAAACCTGAGGTTCAATAGAAATTTTAAGTTACATTGGCTTTTTCTTCTTCTTCTTTCTTTTAGTATATGCGAATCGCCTGTGTTTTTTCATCGCCATTCTGCCTATTACATCGCCAAGTTGTCACTCCACCGTTTTCCGTTGTGATGTATCTACTTTTAGAAAAAAAAGATGCGACCATTTTCTTTCCAACACTCTTGGAACGACGAATTTTTGTTGGAGGCTGCTCACTTTCAAAGCAACAAACTAATAACTGCTGTTTAGTTTTGGGATCATAATAATATAACCATGTTTCGTCTCTGGTTACGATATTACAAGTGTTTTTACTGTGCCCATTATCAAATTTTTCAAGCGTAAACTTAGCCCAATCAATTTTTGTTGCTTTTTGCTCACTGGTCAACAAATGTGGCACCCATCTGGAACACCGCTTCCTTAGGGATGGTGATCATGAATCTGCTGCCGATCCAATCCCCAGAGAAGCCTCAATCTCGGTGTAGGTTATATGTCGATCTTTATTTACCATATTTTGCACAGCTTCTACAGTTTCCGGAGTAACAGCAGTGGGCGGTCGACCTGTGCGAGGTTCATCATCGAGTGAGACCCGGCCCGGCATTTTAAACTCAGCAAATCAATTGAAAACTGTAGCCCTAGAAGAGGCAGAGTCCCCAAAGTAACTCACTAAACTTTCTTGACATTCGGCTTGTTTTAGTCCCTTTTTATAGCCATACAAAATCATGGCTCAAAAATCGAAACTACCCGGTTCCATTTTCACGTTAAAATTCGGCCAATACTTAGATGCACTCGAGACCGTGGCAAGGCAACTACTGAACGATCCAAACGCTGCCTTTGCGTGTGAGCACTTACCACTTTAGACAAAATAGCTACGTGCTCAAACTTGTTTAAACTGTCATAGGTTAGGAATATCTAAAGACTTACAGCGTGACTCTCGTATGTACATACCTTGTTTTTCAATAATTATGCTCGCCATTTCTCTGGTCGACTTCGAAATTCACACCATATTCACGGATACTCACAAGCGTCGATTGTATAAGGGTGTAAACCGGTTCCCGCGTCTCATCCAGTCTGCAACCCTATAAATCTAATGGGTGGCATCGTAACCCCTTGGTAGTTGGTCTCTGTTTGACTTTTCGGTGAATTATGGTGTGGAACAGAAGCGGCACCAGTGTCTGAACAGTAGAGCGCATTTAAACACGATTAGACCGAGTTAATGAGTACCGCCAGATTTCACACTTTCCAATCTAAGGGTCGGAAATAAAGGGGTGAGTCGGCGAAAGATTATTTCCGGACCGTTTGCTCAGCGAAGGGTCGATACGAGATTGATTGGTTGAAGAGATCAGATGTATCAAAAATTTTGTCAAGTTAATCAACTCAAGAATGAATAATTTTCTGTTATAATTAAGTTACCTTCTGGTTACCCTCCTCACATCGTTAATTTCGTCAAAAAAGTGGTAACTAGTTTTCTGTCGTATATGTTTATATATGATATGCCTTATTGTTTGGTTAAGTGATGATAATTTGGTCATTGCTAAATCAATATTTAATGAACTCAACAACATTTTTGTAATATGTTCTTGTCCTAGAGCAATAATTTGATAATAATGTTGTTGCGAAATAAAATTGAATGAGAAATAGAACCCTCTATTTGTAAAGTTTGGATATACTTTACATATAATATAATTTTCATCATAAATAATCAAAAAAAGCAAATCTAAAAGAAGTTTTGGATAAATTGAAATAATTGGAAGTCTTTTACGATGTATTGCGCCTAAATTCGACGAGCTATTATGTTGAAATTAGTAATATTTTTTTGAATGATCGGAAACCTCACCTCAAAGTAATTTGCCATTTATCCAATGCTCCCCTCCCTGTTGAAAAATACCTTCACTCCCAAAAAGTGTAAGTATCTAAACAGTCCCCAAAAAGAATGTATGTTATTTAATATACTACGCAGTTTTGATTCGATTTCACCAACTGTAGAGTAGTTTCCTCATCATTCATACATTATCAATATTTCATTAAAATCGTGTTTGTATTTCAAACTTCATAGGAATTGGAGCAACATATATAAAAATAAATATTCTATATTCCTCACTATCAGTTAAAGAACTTGAACCGCTGAAAGCATAAAGAATTGTATGCAATCGTTCATTATTGCTAACGTTGCTGCTTTCTTTGTCGACAGACCGTATTCTTGATCAAGCACTATAATTCCGAGGAAATTGTAGGATTGTGACTGATTTGACTCACGAATGACCTCGCAGATAGCTCTGATTGCATACATTTTCTGTCCTACGTCGTATTATTTATCGAAATGAAACCGTACCGCATCTTTATGCGTAAAATGACGACTTCCTGCAAAGTACCCTTTATCCGCTAGAATTTACATAAATAGTAGGACTATTACAAACCGATTTATTGTTTTTAAATCACGAAATGATACTTAAAGGAATCGTCTTCACTATTCATAACTAAATCAGTAAATTTAAAATATTGAGATTGATTTGTCTGTCTTGTTCTCGAAGCAAAACAAAATTCTTAGATTTTTTTGGATTAATAACCACATTATGATCTAAAGAATATTATTAATTATTATTAACATCATTTTGTAATTTTTAACCAATGTAACTGTTGAGTATCCTCGCAAACGGCAGGATATGAACAACTCCAGCGGGAACACTCCTTCATGTACACCACTTTCTAACAGTGCAAATGGGAATGCTCAAAGCTCTCCACCACCTAACAACAATGCTCCAAAGTATGTGACTTTGGAACCTAACAGGATATTTGTAGGAGGCATTTCAGCGAATACCACTGAAGCAGAACTAATGCAACTTTTCAGTAACTATGAAACTGTTAAATCAGCAAATATAATTATTCAGGATAGAGCTGGTGTATCAAAGGGATATGGATTCATCACCTTTGAAAGTGAAGATGATGCCAAGTGACCTTCACAAGAACGGAAAGGACAAGTAATGAATACATTCAGACAGGAATGGGGGTTACATCAGTTAATATTTAAGATACAATGAAAGGCAGACGATTGAAATGGTATGGGCGGAAAATTCCAGAAGAATAATCGCCATCATAAATATTCAACTAGAATCCACCTGAACGGAAGACAAGGGAAAGACTTAAAGTTACACATAATGAAGGAGTTTTGAATAGGACAGACATGAAGATTTCTCAGCAGACTGTGACCTATTCTCTGGGAATTAACATCAACGATGACAAGCTGGGGGTTCTCTTCCGCTCCAAAAAATTATACTCTACGGAACAGCAACTACAAGGCCCAGGTCAGAGCATTACTGGAGTAGTGCTCGCATGTGTGAGGATGCCACTCTTCCAGGCTTCTGGACACAATCCAGAAACGAGCAATTCGTCTTATGGATGCGCCTAACCTCACATACGACCTACACAGTCTGAAACATCGATGCAGGGTGCTGATATGTCCCTATTCTATAGAACTATCATGGCGAATGTTCGATCGAGCTGTCTTGTATAATAACTCCAAGAGTCGGTAGTGTAAAGTAATTCCTTTGGAGAATCTGGGCGATGTGGAATGAGCTTTGTTCCCCAATGGTTACACCTACACTATTTTAAGGTCAAGGTGAATGTACATTTATCCTCGCGCAGTGCTCATGAAGCGCGATAGGCTGACTGCCTTTGCGTGAGGCGTATCTATAAAAAAATAATCAGTCTCAAAACACACCAATCGATCTCTCCCTAACATTCGTTCTTCAGGTACTCTGAATTGCATGTGGATATTTCAGTGATACCGTTTCCGATTTCCATTGTCTTGAGATTTTTGCGTTTCACGTTTCTGTTGATGTGGCATCGTCAATCGTCTTCAGATGAAAAAACCTTTCACCTATTATATATGCTTCTTTTGAAAATAGTTTGTTGGTATCTAAACCAGGAACCAAGTTCAACCGTTTTATTCACACTTAGATGCAGCTTTGCACACTGTGTGCAGACTTCCAACTTCATATTATAAACCGCCATAAAACTCATAATATCATTCTGTTAGAGACCTTAATGTACTCATAAAAATTCCTGCATACATTCTGGCATATATGTAGAGTCTTATCAGCTTGTATTTCTTTATTAGTCATGTTGTAGTTCTTTTATGACCTCACTACCTTTGCATCGTAAGCATTGCCGTTTGCTATCTATAAATTATGAATACCGGAAAATGTATGCTAATACAACGGTTAATTACATTATTAATTTTTTAATTGAATTGGCCATAATGGAGCGGTAGGTTGCATAAAAAGTAATGTTTCTGTATTGAGGTTTTTTATTTTGCAGCGGCTGGTCATATTAAATACCGCTGGTGATAAAAACTCGTTTCTTCATACGGATTTCAGTACATAAATCCATTAAAAAATTACGTAGCCACATGTATGATAAAGAGTTCGAACACCTCGGAAAAGTTCCTTGTTTATGCAAAAGTACTACTGAATATTCGATTAAAATACATGGAGCAATAAAAAAATGACCTAAAACTCAAATGGAATTTATTTTTCGTCAACAACCTGAAATGATCCTTAATTTCATAAAATATCCAACTTCACACTAATCAAATATTTCCAACTGTCCAATGATGGTGTTTTAACGTGTCGGTATAAAGAATGGTGTCGAGTAGGTTAACTCTATACTGTCCACGGGACTGAATGGTATGAGTTGAGGAATGAAAATGGTAGATTGTAGATGCTCTTATTTGGTGAAACTTTTCCATTATTTATTTAGAGTGCATTCTTTAATGCTGTTTATATAGTTGAAACCGCTAGAGTCAGATAGCACATAAGTGCGATCAGAAACAAAGATCCAGAAAGATTAAATTTGGCTAAACACACGTTTCATAAAGTACTCAACGAAAATGGACGTGTGCTTCATAATTGTCATAAAATACATTATTTAAACTTAATGGAACATTATAGATTCAAAAATATCTGCCAAACCTTGATTGCATTGTAGTAAACGAACAGACTGATCTTTTGAACACAATTTTTATCGATATACTACTATACGGGGGAACAGAACAAACAAAATCTTTTCTACTCCTAATCCCATTGTTACCCATTAACCAGATAAAGAATAAACCATATATAACCACTACTTTACGGTATGATCCGCCATAATCTCATTCAATGGATATTCGAGTCGTTTGTAGCACAAGATATGAAATGTTTGAAGTCAAGGATAAAAATCCTATTTTAAGTGTCAAAATCCCCTATCATCCCTTTCCCACTAAGTACAACTTACTGCCGTAATCTGTAAACGAGGGACCTCACCGATGCGTCGGCTTTACTGTATAGCAATGTGTAGGTTCACTCGAAAAATGAAATATTGAGATTGGATTACATTACAGTGGAGGACTGTCCGAAAGCCAAACGCTACTACCACCTTCAGATCTATTATGTTTTCCAATTAACAGTGTTTAAAGCAGTCACTGGGAAATATGTAAAATGAGCCCGTTGGGCTACAGTTTTTTGTGCTAACGGCTCTAGGTGTTGTTAAAAGAGATAGCTAGGTCGAACATGAGCCACGAATTGGCAAATTCAACCCCAACTAAAGACATAATTTTGGAGTGAGAAAAATCAAAAAAAATAATTTGCGGACGGGACTCGAACCTGATCTATCCATGTCTTTGAGTTTCTCGCACTCCAAACCGCGCTAGATATCCAGACTACGTCTGTCAGGCTAGTTATCTTCTGGTCCTTGAGGCGAGCACATGTATCAACGTTGTGCGATATCGCGTTATTTCAAAACGTGGAAAATAGTATAGAAGACAGTGTCGGATGAATCAACATCCGTAACTGTGTTAATGCGGATAAATGACAGATTTTGTAGTGAGAAGAATTCAGAAAGAAAATTTGGTACGGAATGAGCTTGAACCCATTCAATCGACCACTGCACTTGGAATTTCCAATTCAATTGGTCAGAAAAATGGGTTTGTAGTTCAAAAATTTTTATATGCTTCAGATGTTTGAGCATTTCAGGACGTACTTTTTGAAATCCATCAATCTTTATCATCTTTTTATGATTTACAAGTATCAGATTAATTCATATGTGTTCAAAAAACTTCGAGTATTCAGAGTTCTCGAAAATCTATCCGTTTCCATGTTCTTTGCCGTCTTTGTCACCGCGGAATCTCAGCGATGACCGCATCAAAGATTTTGATGAAAAATTAGCAGATTGATATGTTGTGAGTCGAGACTGCTTAATTATAATATCACGTTACTTTTTATATGGGCTGACTGGTCTCCGAATGATCATACATTGTATATGTAAACACTGCCATGAAAATATAAACAAAAAAATATAAACATAATAATAATAATAATAATAATAATAATAATAATAATAATAATAACAATAATAATGATAATAATAATAATAATAATAATAATAATAATAATAATAACAATAAACATATCCAAAACGTGAATGCGTAGAAATTATTGTATCCATCCACTTGACTCGATGTTTTACAGCACGATAATGGAAAGACCTTTAATCTGAGAAATGACAGAATTGATTATTCATTTTAAAAATATCAAAGTACTCTAGGAAGTTCCAAGATTCTTAAAAATGTGTTTTAATTCCGTTAAAAAATATCTCTGTTGAAAGTATATATCTTGTACTCATACTGTCGAGGAATCTGCAAAAAATGTATCTAGTGTATATGCCTGTTGTTATACATGATTGCATTGTGGGGCCACCCACGCATCACAGACCATGGCTGCCTGAATGGGGGCCACATTTATCCGGGTGCCGCTGGTTCGATGAGTACGACGATAAACCTGGGTACCATACCATTCGGTTGGGTGACGGCAGTTTCAGGTATCCGATGACATAAAAAACGCTTGTTTATATTGCCCAGCACAAAGCCAATGATTAATGGCGATACGCGCAGCACCAGTCAATGGGACACAATTCGGGTGTGTCGTATGGATTCATGGCACATACACAGCCTCCGAGGGACAAATTGTTTGTGGAGATGTGCGAAGGATTGAAATTGAAGAATGATGAAAGACGCAGTGCTTGAAATTGAATTGGATATTAACGGTGTTTTCAATAAAGAGCGCGGCCAGGACGTCAAGCTGAACCATCTTTATGACAAGTTTTTCAAAATGTACTTTCAATTATTTGCCATTAGCTTGCGTCACAAATGAATCGTCAGTTTCATTCGGATTTTCCTAAAATAACCTTTGAATATCTGACGCTTCCATTTTTAAGGCCTTGTTTAACATAGTATTGATAGTAAGTATACACTATCAATATCTGACTAGTGTTTTACATTTTCCAAATTTCACATAGTTTTTACAAATTTTGTATGAATGAATTGACAACTGCACTGGACTATCTACAAAATAAAAAAAAATTCATCGGTGAGTCCAGACCGTGGAGGCGAGGAGGGCTGCCCCTGGGTAGTTGCTGGCAATAGTTGAGGAAATCTAGCAATTAGCATTCTGACAAGGTAACGCGGCGAATATAGCGGAGACGTTAATTAGCATTTTAGACGGCGCAATGATAATTAGCGTCGACTGGCCGCCAGATGGTGCATAGAAGAGGATTCAGAATCGTGCCAGCGAAACTCAGCAGTTGTAATACTTCTTAAAACTAGTAATTTTAAAGTACTCGCTTGTAAGTTATGTGACTTTTAACCTGCGTTCTTTATAGCTTCACTTGAATCAGACGCAATTGATGCCTGAAGCTGCTTAGAGCCTGATGAACAGTTTTAATTCTACCCCTAGCATCTCCCCTATGTTGCACTTTTTGATTTGTATAATTTTGAACAAATGTCATCTACAACAAAAGAAGATAACATTTGAAGTACAAGATAAGTTGAATAAGATAGTTTTAATCTTTGACTTAGATATGTAATACAGGCAGAGATCATGGAAATTCGGTCTCAGCAGAAGCTTCATGTGACCAGTTACAAAATCAACAATATGTCAATTCATGACAGGTTTCATACAATATTTTTTTTGCAATCATTATCATAGGGGGCTGTCCGCCTATCACTGTCATGGCATCTGAACAAGATTCAGATCTGTGTCGTGAACATCTGTGCATGCTTAAATTGGTTAGTTTTTTGTTCATTTCACCAATTGGCGTCCAAACAGTTTATATTATATTTACTCCACTAGTTTTTATGTGTAGAAAAAGACTATCTAAAACATGACAGCAATCCCTTAGAAAAATCGTGTTTGGGTATTTTTCTTTCTTAGCTCGGTTGATCATTTGCCTTAATAGTATCTGTAAAATAGAAAAATACTGGCCCTTCATCGATGTTCCAGACTGTAAAGATCCTTTGTAAGGTCTGTCATATCCAGAAGATTTCGGTAGTACTCCAGCGATTGTCTAATATTGAGTCCTAGAGTGGCTGTAGCTGTTTTGGTGAATACAACTTTTTGCAGCGGAAGAACACGCCCAACTTCTAGGATACCGACCTAGAAATGTCTACCACATGATCGTGCCAGGACTTGACATAGAAATCTTGACTTAAGTACCGGGCGTCTCTCCATCTCCATGGCTAGCAGACCAGCACGCGGCTTCCTTGTCAGAGTTGTTGTCTGGAAGTCTTCTCTGCGTTAAACTGAACATGTTTAAATCCCCATTCGATATCGTCATTTACCGAAAAACATTTTGCTCCCGTCTATGAAAGATCTCTCGGGATAGAAGTGGTTTGCCTAGGTCCATGCAGGAAACAAGGGTGCTGTCATCAGCCAAACTGTAAATTGTCTTGAATGTCATTTCAAAAAGTTATTTGATGTGCTGCCATTAGAATGTTGGAGAAAGATCGTACGAATAACCGTCTTTTGTTCATTTAAGCTAGCTAAGACAAAATACTCTAAACACGACCGACTGCAAAAAATCGTAATTGGTGCTAGTTTCACCTTTTTAGAGTCGGTTTTGCTTATGATATAAATTTTTATCCGTCCTCACTCAAAATATTTTCTAAATGTATCATCCATTCAAATTCCTTAATAAAAGAACTTACTATATATCGTAATAAAAATTAACACACAATATAACTATCCAAAGTGCTGACATAGTGGATACTACGATTGTTCAATGATTTTTGTAACTATTCCGTAAACAGTGATTCTATGGGTGTTCAAAGGCAAAAAATGCGCACAGTTTGAGATAAGGTTCAGATGGTATTCGGGAAGTATGCCTACCTATTCACTCTGAAGAGACTAAAGACCTAATTAACAAGTGGAAAGTGCGAGGTGGCGAATTCTGCTGTGTTAACTGGATTTCTATTTCCGATTCCTAAATCAAACTTTGTGTATTATATCTCCATCTAGCGGATTAGAAAGTAAATATAACTTCCATATTCAAAACACTATGTTCGCGTGCTCAGAATTTTTATCTACATAAATATACATATTTTCGAAAATGGATCTGGATCGCCAGTAGTCATTAACTGGAATATATTTTTACATGAAAATATACAATCGAAATGGCAACATTGCATATCTGCCCACCTGGATATTAGTATGAAGAGGCAATTCACACGGTTCTCGTGCCCAGTGTATACAATACGAACATCCAGAACAGATTTGTGAGAACCAGATGAATAGGGTAATCTGCTACAGTCGTTTAGGACGCCATTCTCTCTCTCTCTCTCTCTCTCTCTCTCTCTCTCTCTCGAGGCGAAGGTTGAATGTTTGTTTGCTTTGACACGTCTATTGTTACTGGCAGCCAAGGAAACGTGGAACGACCTTTGAAAGGCTGCGTACAGCTATTATGTATGCGAAAATGGAACAGGATCTTTTCGAGGAATTATTCACCACCTTATGTGCGCTCATAATGTTGATGTAGATGGAAGGTATGGCATATATTAAAAATGTTTAATTTCAAATTTTGCGCTTTTGTCACTCATGGAATGTACTACACAAAGATCCATTAGTGTAATTTCTTCCAGCTTATCCTGTTTTGTTACAGATTAACTCACGCAAAGGCATAAACACCTATCACGCTTTATAAATGCTTCGTGAGGATACATGTATATTCATAGGAAACAAAAATGCTGTTGATAGCTGTAGAATTAAATGTTATTTCCAACAATTACAAGACAAGAAAATCACAGCAAGAAGGTAATTGAAGGAATGACAGGATCCCTGAGGAATACCCGCGTGTGCGTGTGTCACTCCATGATACTCCATGATAACTGTTGATGTAATTATAATTCCTGAATTAGAATTATTTTCATCTTCGGGCATACTTTCATAAAGGTCGCCAAGGCAGTCGAAAGGTTGGTGAAATTCTTCAATTATGATTCGTTCCTCGACGTCGTTGTAATGAACGTCCAAGGCGAATGAGGATGAACAAAAATCTATGTTTCTTTAATTCCTCATCTCTATCTATGTGTTTATCAATCTGCTTGACTGGGTCAGAATTGAGTTGGCTAAGAAAAAAAAACCTTGAGACTTTTACTTATTACTTGAAGTATTATATTATGACCGCATAATTTCATAAATCGAGGTGAAACGTTCCAATATGTGGCTGAATTTGTAAGCAAGATATATATGGCAAACATTATTTCACATTAAAGGAAATTCATACTTTCATCAACCTTTTCTTTAATTACTATTGTAAGTTTGTCGTTATTTAGAAAAAAAAAATAATAATTTGTTTATACGAAACCTAATGAAGCATCGCCAGTAGATTCGAGGTACATATGTGTACAGGGCCTTAGAAGGCTTTTACTCGTATACGCCTTATATAAAATTTGATTCCTTTTCCTAATGTACCTCACGTTGTCACTGTCATACATTTTTTATAACATACCTACCGAGAATATGGACAAAATGTGCAAACCGCCTTAATGCTCCGCCACTGTATTTGTAACCGTTTATACCACAGAGTGTACTAAATAGCTTAACCCAAGACGTGACTGTACACGTCAAAAGTATGCAAAAAATATAATCAATCAACAATGCGTGTTTTGTACTATTTTTATTACGTAATTTGGATATACAAAAAAATATGTTTTGGTGGAGAGTCTAAGAATTACAAATTCATACGAAAAGATCGTTCTTCAAACTCCATTTTTTTTTGCTTTCGAATACGCAATAGACTCCACCCTGAACAATGATTATCGAACGGTTCCACGTGCAAGTCAGTGTAGTGAATAGTCTTCAGGCGGCATCGATTCTATACAATCTGATGGATCAGCAAAGAAACTTGAATACGGTTGAATCTTTCGACTCGGACAAATATGCAATCCTAAATAATAGGCATTCCTGCCCGCAATATACACTCCACAAATTTTTATGTTTGCAATTTACGCCTGTCTGTATGTATATTAGCCTTTTTTTCTCAGTATGATGTTCTTAAAAAAAGAAATGCTGGAGAGTTTAGAAAATTATATCGAAAGGCACGAAGCCAATCGGTATTCTTGCCCCATTTTTAAGGAAATTTCACCCAAAAATGACCATTTGCAGACTAAATTTGTCATGATTTGCTACAAGCAATCGTAGAGCTTATTATTCCAACTGAAATAAAAAATTGTACAATACTTAAGGATAATTAAATATTTATTCTACTTATAATTGAAATGGGTCTTCTTATAAGAGGACCTATACATTTTATATGACTATGATTATTGATGATTAGCTTGTTGATAGAGGCAACACTGTTCATGCGTCAACCTGCCTTTCTGCGAACGTTACCGTCGGGGTGACAAAGTGTACACGAATGCCTTTTTAACAATTGTGCCCGGAAAGTCATAAATTTCGTGAGGAGTGCTCGTCGCTCTACCGGTGACGTCTATTACCAACGAAAACGGACCACCGGCAAGGGAGCGTCTCTTCCAGAAATCAACACAGTGGTAGCGCTGTCTTATTTCTTCCACTGGAATGAACACACAGCAGCACAACATTTGATTACATTTTTCAAAGCCATCGTGCGGCTCGAATGAATGAATGGAAGAGGCATTCCGATGTGGACCATCGGTGCATAGGCCACCGCTGGGCCCTTTTGCGCCTCTATCAGCTCTAGTTCTCAAGGCCAGCCCTTTTCGCGAAGTTAAGCATGGCTTTGGGTCCTGCCCATCTTATATCCTCTGGTTCCAGAATCATGGACCCCAGTATGGCCTGCCTGTGGTGCCCGAGGGCTTCACAGCGGCATAGTATGCGTGCCGAGGACTCCTCCTCATCGCCACATTGTGCACACGTTGGGTCACTAACTATCCCCATTAGGTGCAGGTGCCGCCTAAAGGTATTATGACCAGAGAGCAGTCCCACCAGCAACCTAAGATGACTTCTATATAGAGAGAGGCAAAATCGCCCCTCTTTGGCTACAGGCCCTGTAATGAATTCCCGTGCCTGACGGAGATGTCCTGAAATGCTATTCCACCTCAAACAGTGCTGAATTTGAATCTACTCGTCCGTACCTTTTCCAATTCTACCTGCGGCCAACTCTACAGCCGGTTCCGGTCCCAAAAGATTTCCTTTTGATCCTGCCTTAGCCACAGCTTCCGCCATAATATTGTCTCGAACCTCAGAATGTTCAGGGACCTACATTAGTGAGACCCTGTGTCTCTCTGCGATCTAGTCAAGAGCTTTTCTACACTCTAACACCAATCCTGATACTATCCTGCAGGCACTTACTGCCTTGATTGCTGCCTGACTATCGGAGCAAATAGAGATTCATCTCCTTGGCCCCTGCTTTTCCTGGATGCGAATTGCACATGCTAAAATTGCAAAGATCATCGTGCGCCTCGCATCTTAGATATAATAGAACTGAAACTTGGTACAGGTATTTATTTAATAGGCAAGTTTAGGGCATATTTTACGGTTAAAACCGTTCGCGAAGGCAGGACATTCTCCACGCGCTCCAGAAGCACTCAAATTATTAACCTTGAGGCTCTCGGAATGAATTGCATTTGGAAGTAGGTCATTTGATGTATTGGAAGTCCGTCCTGCTGAGAATATGCCCGCTGGGAACCTCTCCTACTCGTTGACTCTCGGCGTTACTATCCATAATAGCTCGGTCGACAATTTAAAAATCTATAGAACAGGAAAAAACAGGTAGTTTTCATCGCTGTTCCCGACAGAAGTTTCAGGGAGCTCCTCGGAGCACATCCCCAAACATGCCAGCAGTATTATGGAGATGGTTTGATCTGAGCTTTGTAGAATAGCAATAGCTTTTCCAGTGAGTACAGCTTTCTTCAGCAAAAGAGAACCCCCAACTTCTGGGTCGCCGATCTGGCCAGTCCAGCAACATGTCATGCTACTGTTAATGTCAATCCACATAAGCTTGGTAGAAGATCACTAGATTATTAGGCCACAGGTGGCAGACTAACGCTAGATTTTCTTTTCTGTACTCAAATGGACTCCCCGCTGCTTCGTGTTACCACCGTCTTTCGCTGTCTAGGGTGGAAGAACACCCAGGTTTGAGTAACCCCAGGGAAGAATGCATAAGGGGCCCAATGGGGCCTAATTGGATTACCCTTCCTCCAATGAAGAATACAGAATTAACTCCATTTGTAGATCCCCATTTAACAATTCTCGAGATGTGTCAGTTGATCTGAAAAACATGTTGCATCTGTCTCTCTGGACTATAGTGGTTATTTATTATTAAAACTAAGCCAGGTATCGCCATTAGGTCAGATAATCAAAAGTTAGGCCTTGTCCTTCTGCACTTAGATCAGTTTCAGATTCCGATTGGCCCTTTATCACCAGTGAATCAGAAAATATATTGTGTTCAATATATGTAAAGAGAAATAAGAAATATTGAAACATAATAATCGAACAATTCTAATAAAAATTTTGGTGAATTATAAACAGGAACAAAACCATGAGCTGTCCAGTGTTACTCCTTGAAGTCCAACTAGTCTTCTTCGAAAGCATCATTTCCAACTGGCAGAGCATACAAACCTTCTTGCCTACAGGTATATGAATGAATGTAGGCTCAAAAAATCATACAACTTCTTCGAAAGCTAAGATACAGTTTTCGCTTCTTGACCATGGATTGGAACAATTCAATTACCTACATACTTATTAACAACTTAGCTACTCAACTACTTGATAAAGTTTCAAAAGACTTTATTAAGGTATAAAGTGAAGGATCAAATTTTGGGGCAACAATGCCATTCATATAAATTTTTCAACATTCCCCACTATACCAGTTCTAGTTTGACATTTAAATTCTCAACTATAATTATCTATGCTACTTTAAAAATAAATATAGAAAAATTTGAAAGCCCGTTTATTTTCATTAAAAATGTAATGTTCCAAGTAACAAATGAAACCTACGCAACCCCTTCGGGGCTTCATATTCCCCGCCCCTGCTTTCCAGAATAAAATCTTGTGAGGACCACGAGCAACAGGAAAATAGGTTGTATTGTGACGACCGCAGATGAATATGACTTTAATTGACCGTTAAGGGTGGGTTTTTAACAAGTCTCAACCCCCCGTCGAAGGGGCCGTCGTCGTCGTTTTCTGCACCCCTGGAGGCTGAAAGGTGAGACGAACCCTCTTCAAAGTCTCCTCCGGATGCGCCGACCCACAGATTCCTAATAAAGGGAGAAATATATGAATATTTGATTCAAAGGACGAAAGTCCATGCGGTTTTGTTCTGGGGATATGCTGTAAGTACATTTACAACAACAGAACATACAGGAAAATGGTTTCAGACGCTTATTGTAAACAGTTGACATGCTCTCAACCGTTTTTTTATTTTCCATTTTGATGTAGCTCATTCCCATTTTTTTTATTTGTTTAACAGGGGATGTAAATTCAATAAATAAATTATCGACTGATACCTTTACTCACGGCTATTTCCAAAATAGCCATCAGAGTTTTCAACTAAACTGATTTCTGGTATAGGTTATCAGTTATGTTAAATCTGGTAATTAATCTGTGTGGTGTCCTATATTATAATCCCCCCGGTTGGCACGCACAACCCTACGCCGAAAGTTCTCACTTTAGCAGACTGATGTATAAGCGCCGCTGAATCATCTTGGCTTAAATGCAGTCTACCGATTTTGTTCATTATTGGCCGCCGTATTGGTTTGATTTTCACGCTGAGCCGTCTGTACATTTTGTCGTTGTCAGCAATGGAAGCCGCTCATTTTTCGGCGATATCAATGTGGCTCTCTGTCGCGTCGTCCGAAGCAATTTTGTGGTGCTTGGTTAATGCATGATCTGCTATCAGATATCTGATTTTATAGTTGTAATACTCTTCTTGTCTGCATACTGTCTGTTAATAGTAATTTCATATTATACTATATAACTGCTTAGTTTTTTTTTAATTATCTACTGTAATTCCACTAAAGCTTTAATTACTAAGGATTTTTTTTTTTGAAGTTTCAACCTCTAGAGAATGAGAGGAATCATTTCGTCGTCTGGTAAAAATGGATGTTTATTCCAGATTTGGATAAAATCTCAAACATATCTAACACCTAAATCATGCTTTTGGAAGACCTTGGCGTTGCAGAATGGGCTTTCGGAGAGTTTGTGCTCTGATAGTTACAGTTTACATCGCTTTAAGGTCATTGTGGATAGACATAAGTTTCAGAGTGTATTGAGTCATATCTTTTACAAATCACCAAGAAAAAATGCATTAAATATATTTGTAAGTCAGTATCCGATGTTTTTAATATTTTCAATAATAATGGAGTCAATGAGGCAACTGAATTGACCCAGCACTTCCTGGGCCTTAGAATGCATTACAAAATAAGTACATATCTACTGGAATTCTTACCACTATAACGCCAGTATGAATTTCAAAAATGTACATGTGTGTGTCGTCGCCAAATGGTCGAATTAGCCAGTTAGTTGGAGGGCTAGGCGGATCGTTTATCTTAGAACTTTCAATGAATTGGCTAGATGAAAGCTGGCCCGTTGGAAACCGAATCGCATGAAATTTATTTATCTATTTGACATTTCGCCACTGCACGACTTGCTGTCATAAAACCAACATGGCGTCAATATAAGATGAACGGGTTTGTTGATTTTCGTAAGGATGAAAATGCTGACTGCAACTAAACTTGTGCAATATATGACAATTCTTGCACTGGTGCACATAGCTACATAAACATATGTTCATACTATCTAGGGATTGAATGAAGAAGACAATGACGAATACCGAATATACTTTGTTTGGTACAAAATTAGACAGAACGAACAATTTGAAACAAATGAAAGCTATAAAAGAATGAAGAGTCGCTGAAAAGGTATTGACAATACTGCCGAAAAGCATAGATTGTAACGGTTTTCAGAAGCGTGCCTAAAGTGAATCGTGGACCATGGGAAACGAAGAATATCAAAGTAAAATCTACTGGAGTGGAGTTTGTCAAGTTGGAAAAAATTCTGGAACCTTAAAAAACTAGTTTTCGCGACAGGAATTGCTGGAGTCATTTGAAGATTATAACGAAGATATTTCAGATGCACCCCTATCTTTGAGAGAAGTTGTATCTAAGTGTACATTTAAACAAACCACCAAAAACAATGCTATATAAACAGATGTACACGTTTCTCAATGATGAAGTTTACGTTTTGACCAAGATTGTAAGACATGGTAACTCTGTTGGTTTCATTCATCAAGACGCCGTTCAGCTCTCTCATTGAACGTTGCAATCAACGTTCATCGTACGGCCTAGGCAAACAATTGAATGGCGCCGTTTAGTTAGCAGCATAGCGCGCCAACTAAGTGGCTAATTTAACCATTTGGCGGTGACAGGTACATAATAAGAAAAATATCGTTTGTTTAAAAATTATGGTCTGGGTAAATTAATTTATTTACAGGAATCACGACTCATCCGGAACTTGAGATATATTAACAAACAATCAATGAAGATCCTTTCAATCGCCATATTATAACAGTAGACATATTTTTTTGTCAATTAATTTAATACATATCACATGTTTTAATACGACTTTGCTGTTTATTTTATTCTAAACCGTCTTCAGATTATTGTTTTTTCAAAATACATGTCACACAAATTTAGTACCAGACTCTACCTTCTGCTGCCTTGAGAGCATTTTTAAAATGTGTCTGAATTGCAGATTACATATTTACCTGAGGATTGCGTAGAATAAAATGAACCGAAACGTCGTGTTAAAATATTTGCTTGTTTTGTAACAAATAATTTGACAGAAACACCACGTAAGTCGTATCTTCCGTACACGTAATGTTTGGTTGAATTGAAAGTTCAGAACAAACATGTGATTAAACTCTCTGAAAAGTACGTCCATGAATTTCTATCGAATTTATACATAAAAAACATAATATTACATTTGATATCATCTCTATATGTACCATCCTAAGTCTCAATGTAATTGACGCAGCAGTTACCGAGATTAGACGATTACTCTGCTAATGTGCAGAAATTATTATGAACAATGACAAATTCCTTAATTTTGTATTCCAGTCGCGTAATCGAGTCAATCTTAAAACATAATCCCCGGAAGAGATAACATATCTGACCAATCATACGCAAAGACATAACTACATAAAACACGAATAGCGGTAGCCGTAGGGAATCCTAATAGGCTAACTTCCCCTTTTGACCGTTCTCTACGCAATAACCATAAGCAAGATATTATTGGACCGCACCCCAGTATACATCCTTATTTATCTATCAACGCAAACAAAACATCCCCTACATTATACCACAGACCTCACAGATAGACAAAACAAAGCGCCTGAAAAAGATATTTTCCCTTTAAATTGCTTTGAAAAGATGAAAAAACTAATTCAACAAAAATTGAACCGATATCAAAGTGTTGAATAGACACCTATACTTCTACTATAAGTTCCGCCTAAGTAAATAGTATTCCTTTCATTGCGGTTACCAGAGAAAAAGATTATTAATCAAAGTTAATTTTTTATTTCATATCAAATGTATCATGACATGTCACGTGACCATAACTGGCTTTGATAATTTTTGGTGATGAATACAAAATTTTATGTTGCTGTCACCAGTAGTTCGTTTTTATCCTTCCGCTAAATGGAAACTACAAAGCTCAAACAGAATATCTCCTACACAGAGCTCTAGTTATAGCTCATAGAAAAAGTCTCTCGGATTCCTTTCATTTGACGCATTTTTCTTGAATATTCAATTTCCTTTTTTATGAGTCTCTAAAAAATTCACCTTTCAGGGAAACGCCTGTATCTTTCAATATCTTAGTAAATCACCTGCCAAAAATAAAATGGAAAACTTATTTATACCTTAATTTTGAGGTTGGTGGATTTTTTTGTAAAACTAGGTTAGGCGCATAATAAGTTGCAACCTTATAGGCTATTTTAAAAATGTAAATTCTAGATGCTCTTATTTGGTTGAACTTTTCAATCATTCAAATAAGAAATTGTGTGTTTAACACTGACGTTTCACGAATAAAACTCTCTTTCTTTCAGTGACGCCTTCGATTTATATTTAAGTCATCGTCGGACTGTCAAAATTGACTATTTACAAATGTTCTCCAAGTTACTTTTCAACTAGTAACTAGGTTTTATAATGAATACAAAGCTAATCCCAAATCTAGCATAATATTTATTCTTTCTATTCATTATTATATTGAATTCTGTTTTCTTTTGTCAATCTAAGGGGAAATATTTTTTGGCGACTACATTTGGAGTAGTGTTAATGGTTAACCTTAACCATCGCCGACCAATTCTCATTAAGATAGTTCATGTGATAAAATATTTAAATCCTTAATATATTTGATGTTTTAAGATATTCTATTCCTTTATTTTTCATCCTTTTTGATAAATTCCTTACTTTCAGATATTTTTTATAGAATACAAATAGATGAAAACTTGAACTAGTGTATCGATAGCAATCGAGCTAAAAAATTAGTTTGTTCATTTACTACAATGCAAATAGGTTTACTCATTACGCATTTGGAATCCATTTGAAATACTGAATATTTGTTCAAAACCTGTCTAGACTATTGCGGTAGCATGTCTTTGGATTGAAGCGTATCAGTGCCGAGATCGCTTGACCAATAATCTTGGGATTAGGGGGCGTATATCCCGATTTTATGTTATTGTTATGCGCGTCCTGTCAAAAACAGGCTGTGCCTCCTGTGCTCTGCCAGATTCCGGGACGCTGGGACTCATCTGCATAAGTGGCGGCAGTAAAACTTATTTGTGACCACCACCGGATAGAGATTCCTGTCGGAATCAAAAGCAGGATTGAGTAATGTTTTGCTGTTTTGCTGTAATGCTGCTGCATAATTTTCTCATATAAAGGCGCATTTGGGAAAGGGGCGACTTGCAAGAAATAGACAAACGGAGACGGTATTGTAGATGCTACTCACCGTCATCAATGGGGAAAGGACGATAACGGAGCCACACAAAGAAATAAAAATTAAGATACATTATATATTTGATCGCTGGCCGCTAATTGGAAACCACATATGAAATAATCTTTACTGACATTTCGGCAGCTTTTATCAAAGTACAAAAATGTATTACATATCGAAATTGTCGGAATTCTTGAATTTATGAAAGATTATTTTTTATGATTGTTTAGATTAAATCCTATCAACAGGTAGTTCAAAAATTTGATTCAAACTGTTATTTCTAGATTGATATCATTATAAACCTACTTGACGCTATGTTTTTATGGCATTATATTCTTGAACAGTTGTATGTATGTCAGATATCTATTATGATATGTAGCAGACAATCGAGGTGTTATCGGCCGTAAAAGGCTGATAGGTCATTTCAATCAAACTCCTAAAACCCATAATAGCTAGCAAATATGTTCCCTCTTCCAAAAACAGATACCTGGCAGAGTTTGATGATTCTCACGTTCTCAACTAAACAGGTAGAGCTGTTGGATTTTCGGTATCACAGACTAAAGAGAGCTCCTAACAACATACTAGTACAGAAGTTTGATTTCGGACTTCCATTGTCTATAAAATTTTGAGTATCACAAAAACTCAAAATTTTATAGACAATGGAAGTCCGAAACCAAACTTTTGATAAATCCACCTTGTCTACAAGTTTCAAACAACATACTAGTACAGTAAAAACCGTCCAAGAATTATCTTCGTCAAAATTATTGAATCGATCGTAATAAAAGTTGGTAGCCGTTATGAATCATTAGCCGAAAAGTGCTCTCACCAATCTGGCATTTTTTGCGTCCCTAAACGGAGATGGCGAGCGTGCGTTGAAGAGAGATGTGGCGAAACAGAGCTGGTCTGCGAGGTTGGCCGGCGTTGACCTGGGGCCATGAGGCAAGCCAGAATGTTTGCGGCGGTCGGTCAGCTCTTTGTTTCACACCTTCGACCGCACTTAATTAGTTTCACCATCTAATTATCGAGTCGACCCGATGCGGCGACGCCACGCCGCTTCAGTTTTCGTGTATCCCATAAATAATCCAACAGCCAGCGCAGAACAATTTGCAGAGACGTACGATAGGTATCATTATAAACAATATTTCGGCCAGAAGTCTATGGGCCAAGACAGACGTTTATATTTTTTAATCTAATTAAAATCGAGCTTCTGTTTGCCACCGGTAGGTATGTATATTTGCATTTTACTTTACTTTTACTTACTTTTGCCCTTTCTCAAAAATTTGGACGTTTATACAAATACGCCTCCAATTGCCAGATGTAAATTTTTTTTCGAAGGAATTACATAAGGTATGTGCTGATGAATGATCAGATTTGCAACGCATAAGGTCACATTTATCTTAGTAAACAATCATATGGACTTTTAGATGTACTCGACCTATTGTATTTGTTAAGAAAACATGAATCATGCAATGAACTATTGAATGATCAATAACGAAGAGTTTACATTATTAAAAGACCACGTAGACTTACAGAGAATGATTTTCGTTTAGGAAGTGGTTTGATTCCACTTTTCAAAAAAAATATAAATTAAATTATATTATTCAAACTATTTATATAACTTCCTCCGTTTCTATACGATACATAGATGAATAAAACATAACATATGAAAATGTTTTGATCAAATGATCTCAAACTGCCAAACATCTGATCTAGCGACAATTAATCGTCGCTGAACAAACACACTCTATGATGCTACCGTGTGTGGAAGAAAATTGCCCAATTTTGTTAGAACGTTTCCATATCCACGGGAGGGAAAAACAATTAAACAAATTGGGAGCTAGGATTCTGTTTAATAAAAACTATAGTTTAAAAAACTAAAAAACACGCTTTTATAGTTAATCGGTCTAAAAAGTGAAAAAATAATTCATAATATATGAATAAAATTTGAGTTAGTTTGAAATGTAGCATAACGATTTTATCACAATGACATTAATTTTCTACTTAATTGTTTTATTCTTATATGAAGAATTTCTGGTAGTTTAGTAGATTAGCTATAAAAAGCGTGTTTTCTTAGTTTACTTTGATATTTGGAGCCGCAATTACGTGGCCGTTTTAATTATGCTTGCTCTTCAATAGATCTTGATTAACGGGTCTGAATGGTATTCTCTCCGTATACGGGGCCTCCGATAAATCCCATGTCGTTATACTTCAAAGATTATGTCTCTATAGATACAGGTCAAACGAATAAAAAGGTGGTAAGAAGAAATATTAAATGTCATCGTTTTATCACCTTTTAAACGTATTGCTTTATAAAAATAAATAATGGGACATCATATTTTCACCGGTCCTTGCAACAGTGTGCAAAATTTTAAATTAATCAGACGTTTTGAAGTGGGTGAAAATAGTGTTCGAAGATTCCGTTACAAACATACATACATACACAAGTTAAACTAATAAAAGCATGTTAAAAATCGTAATTGCTGTATTGCTCATACTGCAAATGTTATTAATGCAACGGAAAGTCCAACCAATTTACTCGACTCCATTTTTGCAAATTACCTACTCTCATAACAGTGATACGCCAATGCGTCTATTAGCCCGCTCTCGGTTATCATATCCGTCGAACATACCTTGGCGGTGTGTCGGTCCCTTTTAACCGCGTTTAGTGTGGAAATCATTACTTAGGTGTAAACTTGGAAGGAAATTACCTCCTTCGCCATTATTCATCTTTCTCACCTAAGGTAATCACGGCTTCGGCTCTGGTTCTCTCTCATATCAAATTTCAATCGAACACCACCATGGATCTGCAACACTTGCACTGTTGTGTATATGGTTACTACATTCTCAATAACGCACAAACTTTAACTTCTGAATCTTGTATTATTGATGTAGGTCTGTCGGTCTGCCGGTCTGTCGTCTTTCGGTCTGTCGGTCCTTCAGCCTGTCGCTCCATCGTCGTCGGTCTCTCTGTCTGTCTATTGACGTATGTTTTACCACATGAACGTAGTAGTAGTAAAAAGCAAATAATTATCAAGACAAGAAAAAACTTCTTCTTTCATTTTTATATTTTTACAGGTTCTTTATCAGTTTGGGGCGTAGTCAAAAAAATATTTGAGCTAGTAGAGTACAAGCCTCGCTGGCAGGACTGTTATCTTCATTGCGGCTGTCGATTTCCATTTAATGAGATCAGCCATCTCAAGTAGCAGGCGGCTGCTTGGGATCCGCTATGCCTCAATATCCTCCGATCTGTGAAGATTTAATATACAGACAGAAATTAATCTAAAAGCAAATTCGTTTGGTGGCAAGGATGGATTGGCAGTTTGCAGATGGTGCTGCCAAACTTTATAAGAAGTAACTTTTTCAAATTTCAAATTAAGTTGCTTTCCAGAATTCATCGTTCAAAGTTGTGTGCGAATAATCGCAATATCGTAAGTGCTTACTGGTTACTGTCACCAGCAAGGAGATTACGTAATTATATAACAAAAGATCGTTTCCATTGTCAGAAAGTCGAAATGGAAAGAAACAGATTTAGGGCCGATTTCATCAACATCAGAGCTATAACAAACGAATTGACCAATCACATAAGACCTTTATGAAATGGCATTAAATATTGTACTGTCAAGTCTCTCAAAATCATTGATTTCCTTTGAATTTCAACACAAAATGGCGAGGAAAGATTTGATTAATGAAAAAGGGCACTTTCTGAACCTCACAGCAAGTTTCTGAGCCTGGCAATCCACCATATATGAGTGAAAATTGCTATTTCCCTCATTTCACAAGCTATAATGAATCACTATTCTCCACCAATAGGACTTGAGGAATGTGAGACATTAGTACATCGGTTTTCGGATGCATCAAATTCATAACAGTCTAATGGAGAGTATTGCAATGATTTTTATAAAGCTACATAATACTGTAATAATATAATTACCTGATAATTCAGTAAAAAAAGGATATATTGGAGGCATTTCACAAATTTCCTTATTATTTCTATTACTTATTAGGTTCATTCATATTCAACAAAAATAAATGCCATCCAAAGCCTGCTTAATGTCCAGCACAGGTATCGAGCATTACAAAAATCCTTATGGTTGAAGGTATAACGAATTTGGATATTTCTATAAGCTTTCCAGAAATAATTATAAAATAAAATAATCAAACACCATAAACAAAAACAGCTGAGAGCTGACTACGTAATCTGTACGTCACGTCGTCACGATTCATATGCAGGTCTAGTGATGGGCGTTTTAAATCTCCATTCTAGTTCGAAGTTCCTGGTTTTCGTTGATGAGAGTGAGTAAATTTCTGTATTATTCATAAATATCAAAAACATTTTGTTCAGGGTTTTGTCACAGATATTATCATGGTTTTACTGACACTACAAATAAATTGAATTTATCTGTGAGCTATTTCACATGCATTATTATACTATAGAATTTTACTCTGACCAATGTTTTCACAAGACTACTTGTTTTACATTACTTGCTGTTTCAAACTTAGCCACTTCTGATGAGTGTTATCTTGTAATCCCATTTTGAATAAAGTGAAATATATATATATATATATATATATATATATATATATATATATATATATATATATATATATATATATATATATATATATATATATATATATATATATCTATATATATATAACCTTAGCTCTTTTTCATGATTCGCAGACATAAAATACAGTATTGCCATCTAAGCAAGTGTTTAAATGCGAATTTGATCACCACAACTAGTAATGTGAAAAAAATCGAGGCTATGCAACATACGTATATCTGTTTTTATACGTTACAGTTATAAAGTTTAAAATGTGAAAATGTGAAAACTCACTCGTGAATGGAAACATTCATTCGAATACGTATTCACAAGTAATGAATATGGAATTTTCAGAAGTAAATGAAAAGGGTAAGTGTGCACTTCTGTGCATAAAAGGAAACGTGCAAACTTATATGTATTTCAAAATGTCGATGTCGGTATAGTTTGAAATGTTGCAACAAATCGCTATCGAATTTTGGATAATCTCGAAAAGCTTTATAATATATCGAGATATTACACAGATATTAGTCACTATACTGTTTTCATTTTACACTCATTTTTTTGCTTTCAATAAACAGCTAGAGTTGATCGCCTTCAAGCACAAAACAATACTATGATTTATTTCTAAGTGAGACTAGTAAACGGATCCAGAGAAAAACTGAATGGCAACTGATGGCGGGGAAGAGTCCTCATTGTGATTTATCCTTTGAAGACTTATAAAATCCTCATATTTTATTTAGTAGCTTTTACATTTTGCTAATTTATAATGCAATGAAAATCTCTCCAAACTCCAAATCAACTTGTAACAAGACAAGTATTTTTTACACAGATATTAACCTAGTGATCTCACGTACCTATGCGACAGACAGAATAGTGGTAAAAATGGAAATTTCTTTGTTTTATTTTTTGGATGGTTAGATCAACCCTAAGTTTTATCTGACAGACGAAAAACCAAAAGAAATCTGAATCAATTGTAATATGTAAAAAAAAATGTTTTATCAAGATTCGTTGAAATCAATCTATCCGAGCTTACAATTGCATCAGATTCCAAAAGATAGAGCACAGCCATCTTAAATTAGGAAGCCGCGCTGTTGAAATTTGAGAACGTAGGCAGGTGGTCCGGAGAAACATAACCTCACTTACAGTTCAACTGAGTCATTTGGTTTGTGTTTGTTTTCGTTCCCGTTTTGAGCAATTTTCTGAATATTAAAAAAGTACGGAATTCAGTAGGTATATGAATATTATATACTATAAACATCATAAGTAATCAGTATCTTCGTATTACAGTGTTTCGTGACAGAGGCAAGGTAGGCATATTTGAAGTTGTTTCTAGTTGTTCAAATCGTTTCAAACAAAAAAGGTTGCCGTTATATATATTTTACTTATATGTACATATATTTTATATTACAGATGCCTCGACGCTGCTGCATACCTGAATGTAAGTCAAATTATGACTCTAGTCTGAAGGAATCAAACAACAAATGTGAAACAACATTCAGCTTTCCCAAGTGCCCACAAAGACTAGAGAAGTAGTTAAACGCTATTCCAAGGAAGAACTGGACCCCTTCTAAAAATAGTGTAGTTTGTGCAAAACATTTTAGTGAATCAGACATTATCCGATTTCACGAATTTATAACACCATCAGGAGAGATAAAAAAAGTAGCCTCAACATACACAAAGCTGTGTGAAAGTGCAATACCGCGAAAGTTTCCCAATTTTCCAAAATATTTATCATCAGATCCACCAAGAACAAGGGCTGACCCGGAAAAAAGAAGAGAAAATCTTCTGGAACGTGATAAGAAAGACTTGGAGAATTTTTTATCAGAGGATTTAATAAAAAAAAATTGAAGACCTCTTAAAAAACTTAAAAAATAAGATACCTCTACGCAACTGGAACATCAAAGCTTGCCCTGGTAAATTGCTATTTTATTTACTAAATTTTGACACACATAATGGGTGTTCTGTAAGCAGGACTATTATGATAGCTTCAGACCTGACTGTAACAGTTTATATTAAAAATAATGAACTATATGAAAGACAACTAAATTGGTTAAAAAAATTGGTTCAAATGTGAAGGAATAAGGTTTCGAATTTGAATAAACCGCGACCGAAAGAAGTAAAATGTGCGCTCCTACCGGACCTTAGTAGTCTTTGTACCGGACCACCTCCATCAGCTGCTTGCGGTGTTGCCACACCAGCAGCGCGGCTTCCTAATTTAAGATGGCTGTGGATAGAGGCTTTTGATAAATTCGAGAACCCAAGCATTCCGAGTTATTTGGCAACACCGTTAGCGGAGGTTTGTTCAAAACATCGCTGTCTGCGGTCCGCACGGTGCGGTATTTTCTAATGCTTCTTGTAGGTACTTGTGCAATGATTTTAGTTCTAAATTCACCATGCATAGTGTTGTCTATCGAAGAGTGTATATGAACACATGTTTGGTATGGCCACGCTTACTAAAGTTGGACCTCTATAATATGCACTTAGATATCCCCTTACTAAGCCCATCACTATGAATTCACAGCTTACGAAATAGCGACCCATCTGTATTTTGTGGTTTGAAATGAGAAATGACAGATAAGCGCATAACTGCTAAACAACTGATCATCTCATCATCTGTGGCGCATAACAAGTACTGCAATTTCCTATTTTCTCAACGTATAGCAGCAGATAAGTATTATGTTCCAATTCAAGAGCTTATGCATCTTCTGTAAACAGTTTATGATGTTAGTTTGTCCTTGATACAATACGTATTTGGTATTTTGTATAACGTATAACCCTATTAAAATCAAGGAATGCTGTGTCCAACCAAGGGAATGGAAATAATCGGGTTTCTCTACTGGATTTTGAATACAATTACTTGGCAATTATTAAGTTTCTATGACAACGTTTCTCACCAACTGAAATATTTGTGCAGGATGGTCAAATTGTAGAATGTTTATGTATTTATGTAAGGTAGGTATCTATATGTAAATAGTAACTCAAATAAAACTCCTCCACAAATAGTTATATGGAAATTAATTATATATTTCAAAAATAAAATTGTAGAAACGTTCACTACAATTGAAAATAATTGATTTTATCTGAAAACTACAAATTATTCACCATTTTGATACAAATTTCTGTAAATTTAAGAATATTCCATAAGCAACTGACATTACAATGTTAATCTGTAATCTCAGAAGTTTGAAAATTTTGTTTTATATAGTCAAACACCATTGGATATCTAAATTATAACGAAAGACTCTGAAAGCCTATTGGTAGAGCTCGATAAGATCTCAGCCCATTGACTCAATATAACGATTGGTTATTTGATGAAATTGGCCCTTAGAAAAATATGTTTTAGTGAACTGATTCTGTATGTATTTTCCACCAAAATTGTTTTCGTGTATAGTTGACCTAATATTTTTGAATAAATTGTTTAGAAAGATTCTGAACTTTGAGACATCAAGTTATCAAAATCCATAATTTTCAATTCTCTTGATCAGTTTTTCACTACACCCTTGAATGATTTAAATAAAGATATAGTGGGAGAATTCCTAAAAATCCCCATTATACCTGAAACAAGTTTTTGACCAGCTCCAATAGCTCAAATGCTCTGAAAATGAGTATTGGAGAAGTCTTAATGATTTTTTGCTATTTTTCTGATTATTCTACCACCTTTGCATCAATTTTCAGGGATAAACCATAGGCCCATAATTATCTTATTCTCATAAAATCCATGCTGTGGACTGAGATTCCTGGTGACAGTAATGGAAACAGATATATGGATTAAAAAACATACCAAGCAATAAGCAGCTTGTTTTTTGTGATACTGATAGCTTGAAATTCTAAATAAATAATCCGAACTCTAACCAATAACAGTAACAGACATATGGACGAGCTCTAATATTTTCAGTTTTATTTCCCATATGCATAGAAAGTGAAACAAAAATTATTACTAAAATTATTACTACGACTGAAAACACTATGGCCCTACATTTCGAGAAAAACACTGAAATGTAGTGCAACATAGCTTACAAACAATGTTGAAGATACAAGTATTTATTATAAAATAAATTATTTCCCAATATTGAATCATATTTATGTCCCATACTAGCATCCAGGATCATTTTTATCACAGTAATTATTTGGAAACTTTCCACCTGTGCTTCTTCTGGAATTGTGGGACAGTGCAAGTCAACAACCAGCTTTTACAAGATTCTGTTATCTTTTGTATAAACTTTTATTCTCGGTATTCAATTCTCCTCACTAGTTCGTAGATATATATAACTGAATGTTCTCACATTCGCCTCAAAATCAGAAATGATTGATTTAATTACAATAGCTATGATATTCATTCCGAATGTTTCAAATAAATTTAAGCCCACTTATTTTTTTCCCAAGTTGAACGGCATTTAACGAAGTAGTATTTTTTTAAAGGGGCTTTCAGTTACACCTATATTTAAGCAATTACTACTATAGATTACTGTTATTGCAAGTTAGCTGAATAAGGATGAGGACAAGTATAAATGTAATTCAGCCCCTTGAAACAGCTTCAACTACGCTAACTCTATATTTCAAGCTGAATTATATCAGCTTATTGAAGATTTTGATTAGATTTTAATATTTTAATTTTGAATTTAATAATTGAAAAATATGAGATTTTTAAGCCATGTATAATATAGATGCCCTTCCTTGTTGAAACTATTTCATCATTCAGATTAAAATGGTAATTAGAACAAAAAGACTTACAAATAAAATGCTCTTTTTGTGTGGCGCATTTCGATTTAATCGATGTCTGATGATAATCTAAATCGAAACGAGTAAGACAAAAATAATTTATTTGTGATACTTTGTATTCAAATTACACAATTTTCATCTAAATTTTTGAAGTACAATATATTTAAATTTTCCAATATCTCTAAAAATGTATTCCAGCAGATCCAACAGCTCCAAAATCTGCTTCATTTCTTTATTTCTAAACAGATTACCATTGCGTGGAAGAGATTTTTTATCTTACTTATTGAAGTGATAATTGTAATATTTCAAAGTGTTATAATAATACCAAACACTCTCATTCCTGTAATTGTATTCATATTTGTAAATGTTTTTTTTCATGTAGTAGAGTTATCTTTTGATTGTTTTTTTTCTTAGAAGTATGTCTACTCGATGGTACTCCCTGATTTTCGAGATATAGGAATACGGTAATTTGTTTAACAGCTATCATATTTTTTAGAGATCGCGATTGATTATCAGTTGAGAAAAAAAATACATCCAGACTACTTGAATTTCAAATTGAATTAAACATATTACCACATTTTAATCTCCTATTAGCATACAGATCAGATACATTCTGACTATAATTCTCGAAGCTATTTTTAACAGGTGTTAACCTGTCATCTGTGGCCACCGCAAAACTCAACATAGAAAACCGAAGTGACAAATAGCCCATATCAAACACGCCAAACTAGCACCTTTATTCTTATTCATAAGCTTTCGAAGTATATAAAAATACGACCCAGGTTCTCGTCACGCCTCTTTCAGGAATCACACCGTAAATCATCTGAATTAAATAAATAGCCGGGTCGTTTTCTAACACAACAGGTGGGAATCTGTGTCTCTCTCTGTGT
The DNA here is from genome assembly GCA_949316355.1 of Bruchidius siliquastri. Lineage (NCBI taxonomy): Eukaryota > Metazoa > Arthropoda > Insecta > Coleoptera > Chrysomelidae > Bruchidius > Bruchidius siliquastri. The sequence goes on along the minus strand of OX438534.1, from coordinate 2,424,149 downwards.
GTGACAAAACACAATATGAAGTAGGTATACAGTCCCCTTGGTCAGACAAAGGAAACTCATAAAGCCACGGATGACACTCCAAGATCGTAAATAAGACAGAATAGTGATGTTTGTTCGTTAATAAATTGATTCATTTGTTCTCATCACAATTTGTAATAAATTATAGGTTAAAGAAACAAAACATGCTTTTGTAGTTTATCGAACTAAAAAGTAAAAAATAATTCTTAATATGAGAATAAAATAATTGAGAAGACAATGTTTAGACTTACTCTGCCTTTTGAAATAGAACTTATAACAATTTATTGATATTTTGCACCCCACGTTTTCATTACACTGACATTAAGTTTCTCGTTAATCACTTAATTCTTATATTAAGAATTATTTTAAACTTTTTATTCCGATTGACTATAAAAGCGTCTTTTTAGTTTCTTAAACTATGATTAATTTTCATTTCTAGTTCGATCTACATATTTTTTCAAGTCATCATTTATTCATTGATTCTTGTACTTAGAAATTTTGAGCCGCAATTACGTGACTGCTGAAATAAGACCTGCTCTTCAATTGTTCCTAATTAATGTGTCTGAATGGTATGGTCTCCATTTATGACGCCTTGGATGAGTGCTGTATCGCTAAATTTCAAAGATTCTGTCTCATGGATACAGGTTAAACTAATAAAAGCGTGTTAAGAAGAAATGTTAAATGTCATCCGTATTATCACGTTTCACGTTTCAATGCAGGATAGTATCAGGGCTGGTCTTAGAGTGTAGGAAAGCTCTTGACAAGATCGCAGAGAGACACAGGGTCTCACTAATGTATGGGTCCCTGGATATTCTGAGGTTCGAGGCAACATTATGGCGGACGCTTTGGCGGAGGCAGGATCAAAAGGAAATCTTTTGGGTCCGGAACCGACTGTAGGGTTAGCCGCAGGTAGAATTAGAAAAGCTACGGACGAGTGGATTCAAATTCAACACTCTTTGAGGTGGAATAGTATATCAGGACATCTCCGTCAGGCACGGGAATTGATTACAGGGCCTGTAGCCAAAGAGGGGCGATTTTGCCTCTCTCTTGATAGGAGTCATCTTAGGCTGCTGGTGGGACTGCTTTCTGGTCATAATACCTTTAGGCGGCATCTGCACCTAATGGGGATAGTTAGTGACCCAACGTGTGCACAATGAGGCGATGAGGAGGAGTCCTCGGCATACATACTATGCTGCTGTGAAGCCCTCGGGCACCACAGGCAGGCCATACTGGGGTCCATGGTTCTGGAACCAGGGGATATAAGATGGACAGGAGCCAAGGCCATACTTAACTTTTCGAAAAGGGCTGGCCTTGGGAACTAGAGCTGATAGAGGCGCAAAAGGGCCCGGCGGTGGCCTATGCACCGATGGTCCACAACGGAATGCCTCTTCCATTCATTCATTCATCACGTTTCAAACGTATTGCTTTATAAAAATAAAACTAAATAAACTATTTTATTGCCATTGGTCCCTGATAAGTGTGCAAAATTTAAAATTAATCTGACGTTTCGTTTTATATGTAGAAATGAACATACATATATAGATTCACGTGAAACTAATAAAAGCCTTTCAAAAATGGGAGGATTTTCTACTCCTACTATTCCTGAACAAATTAACTACACGTTTCAGCCCAGTCCATCAGTAAGTTGGAAGGTGAACACACTAATTTTCACGGTTGCCCCAATGAAGCAAAAACATTTAATTCACGAAATATTAAATTTCGTACGACCTAGCCTGGAGCCCAACCATAAGGCCAACTCGCCTTTTTGCAGCCTGAAATTACACAGATACCCATGACCTTCATGCCCTGCCACTGAGTTGAAGAAATCGCAGAATTGATCTTCTTCTTGTCACACGGTCCACTACCTCACCTAGACCTTAAATGAGTATCAGCTGCAATTTTCAGTTTGCTGTTACCTTTAGATGTAGATCCTATAACAAGTTTTCAGTATGAAGACACGCTTCACCGCTTGTTGCTCATTCTAGTTTCCTCATATATCTTTAGTTAGATATGAGAGTATTTTTCAACAAAATGAAAATGTTCTTAAATTACATGGGTCAACACAAAATTTGTCCTTGACTTTAAAGCATTAAATTTCGATTCTTTAGTTCGTAATTAGACAAAAAATATATAGCATGAAAAAGTTTGCTTTTGTATTTGTGAGACCGATTGACCGATTGTTTCAAACTCTGTGGTTTTGATTATCAATTGAAGATGAAACCATTGAAATAAGCTTATTCTTTTCATTAAGTTTTACTATTAAAAGAAGTTACAAAAAAGTAGAAAATAATTCAGAAGTGCACGCTTTTACTTTTTCTTTTATGTACATAAGTACTTTCTCTCAATAAACCCCAAATATAGTCTATTGTATATATAGGTATTGGCCTTGGTAACGTTGTTCGAAGCTCAAAATGTCCTGATGAAAACGTTTTCCTTGCTCTCCTGAATACGCTCTCATGTTGTTTTTAAATTTATCTAAATGAGCATGCAGCATATGTACTTTTAATGCCATCCTGAAGTCCATGGCCTTATAATTTTTTATCATATCCTCAACTAGCTTTTTGTAGTTTTCAGCTTTGTTATTTCCTTAAAACCCAGATACGACTGCTTTGAAACTGTTCCAACACGCTTTTTGAGTACGATTCAGCAACGTTGGAAATTTATCATCGACGAAAATCTGTCTGATCTGCGGACCAACAAAAACCCCAGCTTTAACCTTCGCTTCTGATAACTTCGGAAAAAGAGTATTTCTACTATAACTATTACAAAACCAAACTTTACCATCTTAAAGATCAGTACTGCTATCTTCAGTAACATAAAAGAAAAGTGGGTAATCTATCCCTGTTCATATTCTACTATGACAAATGTTCAACTGAGCTCACCGAGTTGTCTCACATAATAATTCCAGGAGTTATGAGCTCAACGGGCACATCTAGATGGGTAACTCAACAACAAAATTCGATGCGTTAACTCAGTAACTTGCAGTTTACTGCGCCGGCTCATTGCGTTAACTTAAAATTGCGCCATGGCTCAACAAAATCGAATGCGTAAAGCTGAATGAATATTTCATTATTTATCCTTCAACTTCTGTCTCATCTCTTATATTTAAATGATATGTAGTATATTTTATCTAAATATCTAATAGAAATGTAGTTGAAAACTTGAGTTGAGTTGAGTCCTTTAACATACAGTTTCACGAATAAATCTCTTTTTCTTTCAGTGACTCGTTTCGATTCATATTTAATGTGATATACTCTATGTGGATACTCTTTACCTTTAAAATTGATAACATATTTTGTTAGAGAAATAAAATGAAAGGCTTACTATATTTTGTAAAAACGTAAGTGCGTATATAAATACTATCGGAAGCCAATAAACAATATTTCGCCATAACGATTTTCCACGGATTCGAAAATAGAACCAACACGCCAAATCGCTATAGTATAGCGTGTCGCCTGCGTGGCAGAACTTTCGCACGAGATGAAAGGAAAATCGTGTAATTGGTGGGTTGTTTGATTTTCTCTGACTGGCTGGCTGTCCGGTTATTCGAGAAAACAGAGAACAAAGCGCCCCAAATCCGCCGCCGCCGCCGCCGCCGGGCCTAATCATTACTGGAACAAATTGCCAAATCCGCTTTTAACACTTCTCGGAGAATCTAAAAATATGAATGTGCATGTGAATGTTGACTCCGCTACTTCAGTGGCAGTACTGAAAAATATGCTTCGGGTTTAAATTAGAATATTTTACGAAAAATAATAAAATTCAACTGCCAGAAAGGTGAAACCTATAAATATCAGTTTACCATAGTAGATGTATCGTCCAAGTTGAGGTATCCTAAAGATGCAAAATTCGCGTTTTCTTAAGTAGTAAGCTTCTATTCATACATTTGTTTTTAAAATGGATGTATTTTTATTTTACGCAGCCATACTCGATTTTCGATTTTTCTACGTTTTCTGGTTGAATTATTATTTATCGCCTAATTAAATTAATGACTGACTTGATCTACCCCTTATTTATAATGTAATGTACATTCATTTCTTATTGCATACCCCGTCCTTTGAATTTATCTGTAGTTTGACGGGTCAGATCTGCAGGTAGAAGTGCTCCAAAAATGAAGACTATACGGTGATGTTGAAATAAAAGTCATTGTGGTATAAGGAAGATTTTTAATATGAATATATCAACATTGCAGCCATACAAGTAATTCTAACATTAATGCCCTTTGTAAACTGGTTTTCTTTTTTCCCTAAAAGCTATCATACCTTCCGTTCTATCCTTAGTTGGAACCAGTTGTGCATAACAAGCTTCTTCAATCGCCAGTCCCGTATTGAAATCTGCATCAACTCCTTTGTTTATCGCTTTCTTTGCCATTTTGACACCGATTGGTCCATTCGGTAATATTTCTTCTGCAATACTGAGTGCTTTCTTCAACGCTGCATTCCCTTCTTCATTTTGTTCTACCGCACAGTTTACCAAGCCTGGAAAATCATTTACCGATTTCGATAAAAAATAAGCTACTTTTGATTTAGGTAACCCAAAAGGTAGAAGCACTTTTTTGAATTCATATGAATAGATTAGTTGCAAGCACCAGGTTGAGATGAGCAGCAAAGGTCCTTAGACCAGACGCTAAAAGATGTCTTGTGAGGTACGTTCTCATTCTCGCAATTCACAACTCTGAATTGCTCTCAAACTAACCGAGTACCAGTCTGAAAAAGATGCCTCTCAAACCAATCATTGATTCCGTCTGTACCAAAAAAAAATAATAGAATCATTCTCATTCCAATTTGTGTCTTTAATCTTCCTTGGCTGTGTTTACACAGTTAAAGGTAATGACGTAACCGTAATATTTACCACGTAATATCTTCAGTGACTAAGCGAAACCTTCTCCACATCGTGTGGGCACCAAGGTGTGGTATTTCAGAGGCTGTGGCATGAACAGCACTGAATGTTAGAGACTCGGGTCGAGTTCCGTTCGCACCAAAAAATTCTTGTGATTACAATACTAAATATTGGAAATTCCATATCTTGATATGACACTTTTTATAGATAACACCATCAAAACTATAGTAGATACGAAGAGGATGCGATGGTGGAACATGTGGATTTCTACAAAAAATTATTTTTGAATAAATGAAAGATTTAATGTGGAGATTTTTTTCTTTCGATGGCAACACTCACCAATTTGTTCTGCTCTGCTTCCATCGATGATTCTAGCAGTGAAGATTAGTTCCTTAGCTAGTGATCGGTTGATGACTCGTGGTAAAAGCTGAGTGCCAGCTGCTCCTGGCATAATGCCCCTCTTAGTTTCCACAAGTCCCATTTGAGCGTTCTTAGCAGCTACTCGAATGTCACAGCCTAGAGCCAGTTCTAAACCACCGCCTGGAATAGGATTAGTATTGATATTTTATCAAATCAATTTTCCTTCGTTATTGCCACAAAATGCGCACTCTGTACAGAACGTGGCCTGATTTATATTGTTCAATAAGTTGTCAAATCATCAATTGTCACTTTGTTATTTTGAATTTTTGGTACATGAGTTTCCTTGCCTTGCGTAGTCAATTAGCATTACGTATTTTTTCTTTTTTGAAAGTAACAGGGACTGATCTATTTAATGAAAATCCCTATAAATAGATAAAGAATAAATATGTGTATGTCATTTGAGTCAGAACTTCAATGAGTGTAGAACCACTAATTTATTATTTAATCTAAGCATTGTTGACAAATTTGGTTTATGAGTATTTTTCTACAATTTATGCATAAGTAGATTGGAGTGTTTTTACTGTCGGGCTATCAAGTGTTTTGATACAATGTTTATCAATTCTGAAATAATCTTGAACATTTTCGTGATGTTCACTCAACCTTGATAATTTATATATTAGATTAAATTGTAAAAAGCTAATTACACAAGGAGATTTTTTTTAAGTCTGGAACGGATAAAAATGTAAGTATATTGGTCAAAAATACTCGAAAGGTATTGAAGATTGCCTCTTGAGACGCGTTCCAAGCGGGAATACACAACCAATACGGACCAGAGGAAACTACACAAATTTTTCTGAAGCGTTAGTATCATTCGATTTAACCGTTTCTGACTATAGGACGTATCAATATATTACTAAATCATACATATTCTCTTTTCTCTTGTACATATGCATTTCCTTTTGTTAAAATGGAAATCGATTTCACATATATAAAAACTTGGCTGTATTTATCTATGAAGCAATATTTCATTTTCATTCAGACGTCCATCAAACATATTCAAAAATTGGATGAACGACCTGATTCCTATATTATGCACACTTACAAGTCATGCAATTTCGTCTATTCCAGAGTTCACAATGTCTTATATACGAGGTCGAGGACTATACCCTATTCAAATTAAATTAAATAGAAACTTGCGATTGCCTTCTATTGGCTTGTGATACGTATCCAGCAATGTATGACCTATATTGGTCCATATAATCATTATAATATGGCGACCAGCGGTCGTGTTTGTTTTGACGCGGCGTATAAGCAATTTGAATAGGGTATTCATTATCATTAAAAGCAAGTGAATACTGTTATTTGAAACTTGTAAATGAAGTAGATGTTTCAATAACAGTGGTACTGATTTCCAATATCTTGAGATTTTTTTGTTTCTGAGTATTTCGATTCATGTACCTTCAATCGTCTCAGGCGAAAAGACCAAATATTTCAGATGCTGTTTTTAAACCTTCCCCCGAAGGGGAAACGAGTTGAATTTTATATGTGGGAATTAGAGAAATTTGCAGATAATGAAAAGTTTTTCAACTTAGTTATGTTTACTGACGAATGTACATTTCATAACAATGAAAACACCATAGGTGACTTGATAAATAATAACTTTTGTAAAATCAGTTTACATAATTAAGACTTCGGATTACTTGAAAACGTGGAGAGTTAGCTATAGGAACGTATAATAATATTCGATAGACAATTAAATTTTACATCTGTTGTTGACATAAAATACAGGGCATCCCATTTAAATTAAACAAGTTATTACCGTTTAAAGATAGTGATCATTTAATCATAATTTTTAGACACTCTGTATAGTTAATAAAAATTTCACAAGTGCGAAATAAAACTTAGTCAATTGGTAGAATTGAGCATCAATTTGTTGAAAAAAAGAAATCACCAGCTGAGAAATTAAGCATTGAAATAGATACTACATTTTCGCAAAATTAACGATATTTCAAAAACCATAAGGCTTAGGTGCATTAAATCATGCTTAAACTTACCTTAATTTTGATCGTACAAACCAAAAATGAAATAATATACAGGGTGTTCTATTTGAAAAAATACAACTTTGATACGTTTCGTGTTTTTGGGACACCCTGTATATCATGAAAATATTTTTAAAATGTAGCTTTAATGGATCCCTGACCATCTGACATTTTTATTTTTCTTTAATCAAATACTTTAGCCATAATGCTTCCTGTCGAATAACGCGAATAACCCGGTATAATTGTAACTTACCAAGTGCTGCACCATCCAAAGCAGCAATGGTCGGAACGGGAAGATTATATATACGGTTGACGAGCTGTCTAAATCTGGGAAGAAAAGCAGGCAATTCATTTGGATGCATCTCTGCCCGCTCTTTCAGATCAGCTCCTAAAAATTCAGTCAACTTTCACTGAACATTTCTTATTGTTTTATGATTATCGTGCATTATATTTCATTAAATAAAGTAACTGAATACAATTTGCGAAGTATATTATGGCAAATCTTTGACCCTGGCAGCTTAAGGAATAACAAAAATATACCGCCTCTATCTCTTGTAGTCGGCAGTCAATTCCCGACTTGCATGAGTTAAAGTCAAATTTGCATTCGATTTTAATCTTAAAAATGATTTTTATTTTTATAAGGTTTAATTTCACAACACGAAAAATCCACAAATAAAAATACATACAATCATAGAAACGAGGGTAACCGTGTAAGCATAAAAATTATAGGGTCCGAATTTTCTTGGGAAAGTCTTGAACTTTCGAATTGTATTTTCACAGAGTCGATTCGACTGTCTTGTTTGATAATCTCTTAAATCTTTTCGTATATTCATCTTACTATTGACCGTTCTTCAAAATGTATACACAGTATAGCAACTATAAAAAGTTCCATTGAGTATTCGAAGAATAGATCACTTATCAAAATTAAAATTATCAACATTGTCTAGTAGGATTTTTACTTGAAGTAAAAGCATAACTTACCTGCGCAAAATACACCAGGAGTTAAACTATGAATAATTATCACTTTAGTTTGACTTTCATTATGTAACATATTCACAACATCAGTTAAAGAGCTCAGTAAATATTTACTCATTGCATTTTTCTGCCGAGGTCTATTAAGTCCGAGTAGTGTAACACCTGCATAGTCTTCTTTCAGGTGATTCAAAACTACCTCACTACTGCTTACATTTTGAGAATATCTTCTTATTACACCGTGCAATTGTTTTAGATACGTTAGCTTCATTATGAGTTTCAAGTGATTAGAACCACTGAGTATAAAGCACTGAATAATACTGGATATTTTTATGGAGATAAAATCATAAACAGGTTAGAAGGTCAATTTATAATGTGTGACAATAGCTTTTAGCATACATTATGATGAAAAAATTGATACATGCATACTCTATATTTAGGCAACCATACACACATCATCGTATGGAGGTAAATGATATTTATTAACTCTATCATATTATATGAGCAAATTTCAGAACCCAGGAGATATTTTTGCAGTGCACGCATTGTGCACAAATCATTATCAGCCCAGTGCCTTATCTGACAATTTCTGAGCTATGTAGACTGTTAGTGCTCCTACTTGGTGAGTCTTTTACATCATTTGTAATTGTGTAATTTAGACTCAAGGTTTCATAAATAAAACTCTGTTTTTGTGCGCCTTTCGATTTAATATCCAAACCATCGGTAGACTTTCAATTTCTTATGAGATCTGTTATAGTATCTATATAAACAAAAAAACAAGCAGTCAACTCATTTGGATCATGCATGTCCCCAGGACTAGATGGTATGTATCCAGCATTATTTAAAGAGGTCTCGAATCTCCTCATACACAAGCTGTTCTAATTTTTAAAAGCCAGCTTGGTGCTGGGGTACATACAAAGATCATGCAGACTAAAGATGATATTTGCACCCAAACCTGAAAGAATTGGATGGCGGGATGCAAAGTCCTTTTCTATCGATGCTGTCATGGCAAATGTTGGACTGAGCTGTCTCGCATAATAACACCAAGTTTCCTCAGTCCACCTAACACTAGGAGTTCCAAATGGGCACATCGTCACCAAGTCGATCTTCCAACACATAGAACCAGCCTCTACCAAAAGTCACTCTTTTTTATAGATAACCTCACATTTATCTTCGCGCTTCATAAGCAGTGCGTGAGGATAAATGTCTGTTCACATTAATCTTAAAACGTTGTAGATGGTAACCATCGAGACTTTTGGAAGAGGCTTCTTCAAGGCGCTGTGAACCCGACCTGGTAAGGAAGCGGTGTTATTATACGAGACAGCTCGGTCGAACGTCCTTGATCTAGACTGGGGAGGTCGTTGTGAGGTCAGATACATCCGCTAGACATATTCTTCGTTTCTGGATTGTGTCTAGAAGCTTCAAGGAGTGCTTTGGAGCACACACATGCGAGCAGTACTCAAGCGAAGATCTGATCTGGATAGTAGCAGTATCTGTTCCGGAGAGGACCCACAGTTTCTAGCGTTGTTGAATGAGCTACTGGAGAGTTTGATCCTCGTTGGTTGCAATTATCACCGCTTTAAAGTCATCTTGAAGGAGGACATATAAACTATATGTCCTCTCTCAGCGATAGGCTTTCTGCTTTTGCGAAAGGTTATCTATTAAAAAAGTCACATTACGACGGATAAGTCTCATGTCAGGAAAGCAACATAATCTTGCCACTATGTGAATTTTTATATGACTTATAAATTATGTAAATGTACAAACGCATGGGTAGTTTTAATATAACCAAAATGATCCCTTCGAAAATGAATTTTCAAGCTGTCAATGGTTGTATGTGTTTGTGTGAGGTATATGGGCGTTACAATAGCTGGTAGTTTGTAGGTGGTTTATGTGGAGAACGGCTCTTTATTTCTATGAAAACTACGATACAAGATTTATTTATAAACAGAGCCAAGGATTGTGTATCAAATTTAACGATCTTATTGTTTGAGGTCCTCCGAGATATCCTAGAAGATATTCGCATAGGATTTTAATAGAGTTATATTTCTTAAAACATCTCGTGTTCTCTGTTGTAGACTGTCTTGTACATCACTAATATAATAATATACTTTACTACATCTGTTACTTTGTTTTTAACAAAGTTCTGCTGTCCTCCGTTTTTTCCAAAATATAGCATTCTATCGATAGTTCAATGCTGTGAATGTTCCTTGGCATGTGTTACTAATATTGCTTGAATTGTGGACCAGCGTAAATAAATTATAGTCATAAAAAATATCAATATCGTAAGGGGTCGAACCCGCATCTCTATGTTTCCCCAACTGCCAGATTCTGTCATTCAATATGCAAAGTTAAAATCTGAGAGACGTGTAGTCGCGTGTTCATATCAGTTCTCTGTATAATTCAAGTCAAATAGTCGTTCTACTCAAAACAAACAAATGATATTAACTTACTAATCAGCAAGAAGAATTTCTGGTGGTCTCACAAATGCATACAGAAAAACAAGTTAGCATTTTCCATTTCACATTTCACTGCTGAGTGATAAAATATATTTTGAAAGTTCACATAACAGGGAGTTTCTACTTTATATGATGACCAGCACTAAAATGCATGTTAATTATGTGTTCAAATATGAGCAATTTTCTATACTACCCCAAGTGGATAATAATTTCTAGATGAAGTTCAAAGAATGTCAAAGAATCTACCTTTATAAGATTCAACGATGATTTTATTTCTAATTCATCGGTGAACTATGACTCAGTTTGGTTGAGTTTGGCTTCTTCAATCCCACTGTCTTGGATCCGCACTGCTGTATGCTTCGTTTCACCTCATTGGAAAGCCAGCTTAGTGTTTCTCGTATGGTAGTGATTTATATCCTTTGTTCCGACTTTACCAACTATTTACATGTATCATATGTATTCTAGCTTTTAATAATAGTTCATACTAAGGTCTTATTTGGAAAAAAAATTTACTCAGCAGTCATAAATATTAATGCCATTTTAATTTCGATATCTTATGCTTCAATGCTTCAATTTTTTGTACTTTAAAAAATGCTGCTGAGGCAGCCGAAACGTCAGTGAATATATCCAGTTATTCCTATGTGATTTCAATTAGTGGTCGGTATAAAATATACTCGTAATGAATCAAAGAAACAACTACAGGATAAGCTTCATATTTTTCTGATTATTATTACTTCAGTTTTGGGAGTTATATTTTCTTATGCTAGAATTTCTACAAATGACAATATCGTCCCACCTATAACGCAAAACGTGAAAGCCGCTTCATAACTTTGCACTAGGAACGTAGACTGAAATTACAAATAGATCTGATATAACGTCCTAATGCCACGTCAGAATAGGTTATATCTTTTTATGCTTTCCATTCGCTGCACATGTCGCTCCATCTTCCGATGCAAAGCTATCTAGTCGTCCACCCCTTACTGTCCGCATATATTCAATGTATGCAAACAACTCCCGCCCCATCCCCAACAGCGAGACACGTCTGGTCGTATGGTGAGCGGGTGGCGAACTGCCGATGTCGTCGCTAGTTGATATTCTAGTAGCACACGTAGCACCGTCTGCTCTTCATCGCCATCGCTGGAACTCCCTTACTACCCCATACCCCCCATCTGAGTAACCCTCCCTCACTTCACCCCCACGCCTATCTTTAACTCAGTAGCGTGTGGAAGGTTATACTGTTTGCGCTACGATTTGCCTACATTTGTTGTAGCAGTGCCGTTGTTCTATTTCACGTAAAATGTATGTTTGTGAGCTACCATCACTTAGATCATGATTGATGATGATCTTTACCATTACGATATGGTATCTGGCGGAACAACTTCGCCCAGGGTCATCATAATTGGTGCCCCCCACACGTTCCACCTTTCGCATGTAAAGAACGTTTGTTCTGGTCCAATATTAATCGAAACGCGTCTCTGAAAGTTTGACCGTTTGGAGATGACCTCTACAGATTACCTGAAAGTTTGGGGATCACCTCCACGTAAACTAAACGCAAGGATCAATTTCAGAACTTTACTGCTGGGGATCCTCCATCAGATCAGCATGACTTCACCGATGGGAGACCTCAATCCTTAGAATGGGCTGACAGCTGGGAATACCTACATCCTCATGATTCCAGCCCAAGATAGGTCATTTAAACCTTGAAATCCACTCCTCCACTCATCAACAATAGCTGTAAACCAATCCCCTCCTTTCTCATTCAATGCTGCTGACCTCATCCTGAGCTAAATATCGGAGAATTGAGAGAGCACGTTCTGCCGAATGAAAAAATGCTATCTCTTAACTTAAAACTTTGAGTGAGTGTCTTCTGTTTTCTCTATACTTTACTATGGTTCCAAAACATGAACGTTAACAAACAGTATCACAAAGCGGCTACAAGCATTTGAACTGTAGTGCTACCAAGGCATGCTACGAATGACTACAGTACCACAAAGCGGCTACAAGCATTTGAACTGTAGTGCTACCAAGGCATGCTACGAATGACTACAGTACCACAAAGCGGCTACAAGCATTTGAACTGTAGTGCTACCAAGGCATGCTACGAATGACTACAGTACCACAAAGCGGCTACAAGCATTTGAACTGTAGTGCTACCAAGGCATGCTACGAATGACTACAGTACCACAAAGCGGCTAGAAGCATTTGAACTGTAGTGCTACCAAGGCATGCTACTAATGACTACAGTACCACAAAGCGGCTACAAGCATTTGAACTGTAGTGCTACCAAGGCATGCTACGAATGACTACAGTACCACAAAGCGGCTAAAAGCATTTGAACTGTAGTGCTACCAAGGCATGCTACGAATGACTACAGTACCACAAAGCGGCTACAAGCATTTGAACTGTAGTGCTACCAAGGCATGCTACTAATGACTACAGTACCACAAAGCGGCTACAAGCATTTGAACTGTAGTGCTACCAAGGCATGCTACTAATGACTACAGTACCACAAAGCGGCTACAAGCATTTGAACTGTAGTGCTACCAAGGTATGCTACGAATGACTACAGTACCACAAAGCGGCTACAAGCATTTGAACTGTAGTGCTACCAAGGCATGCTACGAATGACTACAGTACCCCAAAGCGGCTACAAGCATTTGAACTGTAGTGCTACCAAGGCATGCTACGAATGACTAAAGATACGGAGGTGATTTACACAATCAAAAGAAGAACATATTCTTAGAGGCAAAAAAGACGAGATCCTTCATTTATTAACGCAACGCAACATTGCGGACGTGATCCAAGACGTACCTCATGGCTAAACTTAAGACAGTGGACAGGTCTTACTTCGGCAGAATTTTTAGATCGGCAGTCAACAAAGCAGTATGGGCCAGGATGATCGCCAACATCCATTGAGGATATGATACAATAAGAAGAACAGTGACATTTTTATTCTTAATAACGTTGTAACCTGCTGTAGGGGTGAGTTCCCGGTGGATTTGATGTCAGTCGCTCTGGAAAGCGGGAACTGTAGGAACAAATACGGAGGGATTATTGGCTAATTGCATCACCGCCGCGCCACCGGATGGTTGTTTTTTTAATAGGATGCGGCATACGGCGGAGCAACGAGCGACGGGGGGATTATCGGATTTTGAGGGTGAATCGCTACAAGGACTTTTGGAGATGTGTCTTCTTTTGTCTGATTGAATTTATTAAAAAGGCAAAATAAAACAACATTTCGAATTTACTTTTCGTCCCCATTGAAAATTACCATAATATTTATAGCCAACGCATTTTTTACCCTTACAATAAATAGAAAATAGCGTCAAGTAGGTTGATGACGTACTTCTTAGACAATCATCTTAGTTTAGAAATAGGAATGGAATCACTTCGGAAACAAAGTCTTCAATCTGATTTTGGAGCTGGTAATCTTTTGGATCTCAATAACAGTATATTGGGATTACTGAATATCCTCAAACCATTTGTGATTTACCAAAATTCCAAACAATCAAAAAATTTTAAAAATTCAAATTTTACTTCAAGGTAAGGTTTCTGAAATAAGATAAGAATATTTATATAAAAATTTATTAAAATGCACGTCCAATACAGAGTATACCTACTTGATACTATTTATTTAAAGGCTAAATATCACCTTTGGAAATATTTATTATACCTACTTATTCAGGTAAAATACAGTGATGACGTCAAGACAGGAGCAAGACGAAACTGAAGTTTTAAAGTAAATTTGGCAACCTGACGAAACCCGGGAGCTTATATTAATACTTACATCTGATGCGAACGTTCTTTAGTTTTGCTTGAACGGTAGACCGGACCGCACTTTGTTAATTAGATAAGTAGTTTCAGTATGGCTCTGGGATCACTGAATGGATATTTCAAAAAGTACTAAATACTACCGGAATCAATGTTTTATAGATTATATAAATGAATATGAGAATGTCTTTACAATCAAAATCCAGAAAGTACTTTCAGATTTATAGAGATATCAAGGAATACCGAACGTAGTACAGACTGATAAATCGACGTAAATAGGTGACATGGTTTTTCGTGACGTCTTGATTTTCCATAAAACATCAAGCAAATACAATATGTCGAATTTGAATTTTTCTCTAATACAATCCTCGCCAATTGGCACTAAAGTAGAACGTCGTAATTCGAAAGGTCACAGTATCTTTGTTTACGAAACCTCGAATTAGTACTCTACACTGAGTTGTGAAATAGAAATCAATCTGTACTGCTTCTATTAACTTAACTTAACTAATATAATGGTTCAAACATATTTAGTTAGTAAGTTAATTATTATTCGTATCTTGTAGTACCGTTAATACTCATAGTTGTTTTTAAAGATGTAATACAACACAACACAACATAAATCTGCTTTTCTTGTCTTTTCTATGAGTTGAAACCACATATGATTAATAAAAGAGCTTGACTAACGTTCCGGCTACCTCAAAGTACAAAACAAAGGAATCAAATTTTGAAAGTATAATGACATTGATATTGATTAGCAGTCTGTAGCAGAACAGTTTTGTTTTTAAATTAGAACTTCATAGTAGAGAAGTGTGATTATCGGAAGCAAAACATTGCATTCGTATTGTTCATAAATCTAAAATGAGTACCAGTATCGTCACATCAAAAACAAAATGTTGTTTGAAATTTGTAGACAATGTGGATGTTTCAGTAAGACTGTTTCAGACGTCCATTGTCTTGAGATTTTTGCGTTGCACAACGTTTCGATTGATGTGGTAACCTCAATCTTTTCACCTGGATTGAGGATACCACGTCAATCGAAACGTTGGGAAACGAAAAAATCTCTAGACAATGGAAGTCAGAAACAGGATTACTGAGCTTGTGAAGAGGTAACGCAACATAAAGAAGTGTTTCTAATGTGATACATTATATTCCTCATTTTTAGTCACCGTTACTGTTTTTAGAGTCATTAGAAACTTCCAATAGACATTTTCCGAAGAATGTAGTAGTGTGTTTAGTCACTTCTTGACACATCTGTTCTACTTTAAATACTAGAATGCTACTACATTATAGAGCAGTATAGTGTCGTTAATACAAGATTAACGCCTGCCTATATATTCTAAAAAAAGTCAATTCAATTTTAGCATGATACTTGAAAATCACATTATTTTAGGCCTTAGCGAGGTTTAAAATCCTGATTTGTTTAAAACCAGTGTCAGTTCGGCGATATGGGTACGCTCCAAATAATATTTTTCGAAAATATTGTTTGAAATGCAAAAAAAGAAAATGACAGGATTAAAGATGCTCTATATTTATGCAATTTTATATCGAATTTGTCTATTATCTAGGTGTCACAAATAACTTAACTTATGCTTTATTTTTCTCTTCAATTCATAGTACATCTCCTGCCCTTTGATTAAAACCACATATGACTATATAAGTGAACTTTTCCTAACGTTTCAATTGCTATTGTGAAAAATTGATTAGCAATGTTGATTGAGTTGGCATACGTTGTTTCAATTTACGTCCAAATAAAAGAAAAATTAATCACAGTTGACCTCCACTCTTGATTACAAATGTGATTCTGAATCATGAATTCTGTATTTGAAAATAATCCCTACATCATACGAATACCTGACACGAGAGAAACTCAAGTTTATGATAGCAATCGTATAATCTCATATCTCTTAGGAAAAAAGCTACTAATGCACATCCTAGCAATCAGAATAGGAAATCAATCAACCTGTCTCCAGTTAGCAGTATATCTCTCACAACAATCGAGAAATCCGTAGCACATATCTTCATGAATCACAGCGTTGTCAAGTTTCGAAACGGATGATCAACTCCGATAGAAGCGAAAATGAAATATCGGCTAGTATATTCAAATTCGCATTTATAAACTTGGAGAAAACCTGACCTCCTGCGGAATTGAACCTTAAACTTTCTGATTGACGTTGACAGCGTGTGTGTAATCCGTGTGCCAGGTTTTTCCTCAGTTTCTAAATGCGAATTCTCATATTGTCTTTCATTTCGCAAATTATCATAGCAGTAAATAATTGACAAATACTTTCTCATGCATAGCCTCACGCAAAGGCAGAAAGCCTATCGTGCTTCATGAGCGCTGCGTGAGGATTGCTCTTTGATCTTGAAACGCTGAAAGTCTCACAAAAACGCAACGCTGTCTATCAAACATGGTTGGATATTTTTCAATGAAAAATCTAATCGATGCTCTCTAAACCTACAAATGTTTCAATAATTTTTTTCCAAGCTTTCTTTATGGCTTATTCTTAGATACCATATATCTTTGTCCTTTAATTTCTTGGTGGGATGACATTTTTATGTTGCATCTTTTTCTCTCATGATAGCTCATATTGACTTCAAATTTGAAAAGATGGTCCTGCTATTATGGAGACTGATAATGAGTTAATCGAAATATCGTTGTAATTTTAATCTTCAAAATCTAATATTTGTCATTTCTTATTTTGAGAAAGGTTGCCAAAGCAACCGAATCGTCAGTAACTTTCGTTCAAGAAGGATAAATCGAACAGAAAATAAATGTTAAAATACTCACACACTAACCATAATCACTAAACTGGCAACACTGATTCATTTGTATTATTCAGGAGAGGCCAGATGGCCATGCATCCATCCTAATTCATTTTGATGCTGGCACCACGTATAGATCTAGCATATTATTCAAATTATAATCCGTCTTTGGAAAGAGCAAAAATCACGACTCAGTGCCTGACCGCGCGGCGCGTACAAAAAATGACAGGCGTTACTTTTAGTGACGTACTAAAACCAGTGACGTCCAACATGAACATGGAAATTTTCATTTCTTGTCAAATAATTAGATTTGTTTACAATGAATGATCCTTTTCCACTGCTGATAATATTTTATTGAAAATCGAATTGAAGTCTAGTATAATCATTCCATCTACCAAGCATGGATGATTTGTTTTCAAAATCAGCATACATCACAATTCCGAATACAATAAAAATCATCGCAAATTTCTGGAACATGATACCATTTGACGAAAATGTAACTTCTGAATTTATCTTGTGGTTGTTTCTATGATTCATCTTATACTTAAACTGGCCTCTGATTAAAACCTCAAGTGATTCATTAAATAACTTTACTATAGTTTCGGCTTCCTCACGTAGACTTCATCAAAAAACAAATAATTAAAAAAATAAATTTTATAATGGTAATCACGTTTACATTGACTGTTTCTCCAAGACAATAGTCTGTTTGTTCGGTAATCCTTAACTTGAAAAGTAATTTTTTACATTGAGTTACTACCAGTCTATCGATAACAATGAGTTTAAAATATCTGCATGATGGAAGAGTTTCACCAGGTAAGAGCATCTACAATGTACAATCTACATTATTACTTATTCTTATAAAATTGAATTCAATAAAGTCGTTTTTTTAGTATTGCTGCTCATGTTTGTGTTTCGGAATACATACGAGGGTCACCCTTAAAGTTCTTAGATACAGAAAAACTACAAGGTTTTTTAAAAAAACTTTATTCTGTTTTTTTCAACATATTCTTCCCCTACCTCAATACATTTACACATTCGGTAAAACCACTTGTCAAATTCTTGTGACCAACGTTCTTTTGAAAGGTTGCTAATTTCCTCCTCAAATGCAGCGATTGCCTCTCAATCGGTGGAAAAATGGCGACCTCGTAACTTTTCATTGATCTTAGGGAATAAAAAGAAGTCGCACGGAGCTAAGTCCGGAGAATAAGGTGGGTGAGGCTTCAGTTTGATACCCTGTTCAGCAAAAAAATCAAGTGTTCTAGCGACGCTGTGGGCGAGTGCGTTGAAATGGTGCCACTTATTTGTTTATATAGCATTCAGAAGTAACTGTCCTTTGATTTTCCAAGGCTACCGTTGTAATATATCCACTTCAAGAATAAAAAAGATGCGACCATTTTCTTTCCAATACTCTTGGAACGACGAATTTTCGTTGGAGGCTGCTCACTTTCAAAGCACCAAACTAATGACTGCTGTTCAGTTCCGGGATCCTAATGATATGACCATGTTTCGTCTCCGGTTACGATATTAAAAGTGTTTTTACTATGCCCATTAGCAAATTTTTCAAGCATAAACTTAACCCAATCAACTCTTGTTGCTTTTTGCTCACTGATCAACAAATGTGGCACCAATCTGGAACACCGCTTCCTTAAGCGAAGGTGATCCAATCCCCAGAAAAGCCTCAATCTCAGTGTAGGTTATATGTCGGTCTTTTTTTACCATATTTTGCACAGCTTCTACAGTTTCCAGTTTCATCATCGAGTAAAACCTGGCCCCTTTTAAACTCAGCAGACCAATTAAAAACTGTAGCCCTAGAAGGGGCAGAGTCCCCAAAGAAACTCACTAGATTTTCGTGACATTCCGCTTGTTTTAGTCCCTTTTTATAGTCATACAAAATCATGGCTCGAAAATCACGACTACCCGGTGCCATTTTCACGTTAAAATTGGGCCACTTGAATGCATTCGAGACCGTGGCAAGGCAAATACTGAACGATTCAAACGCTGCCTTTGCGTGTAAGCACTTAAAACAAGCTGCATGCTCAAACTTGTATAGATTAGGAATATCTAAAGACTTCCAGCGTGACCCCCGTACAGGTTTACTTGGATGCCATATCATTACATTCCTGACATAATAAAATCCGTATTTCAGGAAAAAAATTATTGATTTAAGTAATACGTATTCGAAAAGTACCTTATTTATTCAATTGACTTTTGTGAAAGGTTTGATTCAGTTATTCTTGATTATTTCAATATAGTGTCCGTGCCACAGCACTGATCCCAATACGTTTGGTCCAATCCATCCTAAGCGATGTGTCATCTATCATATCATGAATATTCCATAGATCGGCGCAGAGCCTTCGCACCTATTGTGAGGACGACATTGAAGAGGGTCTCCTCGCGATGCTCGAGACGAATCGGATCCTGCGAGTGTCACTCCTCGCTGACGGAGGTGCCCACTGTTAGCTGCCACACCGCTTCATAAATATATAAGGCGATGAGTGATCATTTCTTTATAAAATTTTATCTCTACAAAAGTATATTCGGGTTACTGAGCTCTGTTTTGCAGTTTTCCGACCATGGAAAAGTATGGAGTCAACTAGATTGACTCAATGCACCATTTTTCAGGTTTCATTATGGTTTGTTCTTGAATCCCAAATGAGGGGCGTTGTACCTTGGAATGGCACTGCTGTATGTATCATTTTATCTCATTTTCCCTTTTTTGGATTCATCAACAACCCTGGAAACAGTCATAAATATAATTTGTAATGTCCTTGTATTTAAAAAAAAACATTTTTTTATATTTCGTTTTTAGTCATTACGAAAATCAATTGGATTTTCCACTTATCTTCATTGAGAGGCGTTAACAGATGCAACCAATGAGCAAAATACAGCTAACCATTGTTTAATCTTTATTCATATTAATGAGTATTTATGAGCTTCAACTTATGACGTGCAGTTGCTATTAATTATAATACAGTAACCATTTTACCAAGATTATCTTACTATGCATATTTACCGCTGATATACCTAATAACAGTTATTCAGGGGAACACAAGTATCAAAAATAGGACTGCTGGAAATGGCACAAGAAATTGAAACTTTTTTGGGTCAAGTTTGGACGTTCTCAGGCTTCTTCTTCTTCTTCTTCTTCCAGTGCCTATCTTCTATTAATTTTGGCGATCACATAAGCCCATCGTACTGCCATTCTGCACAGTTCTGATGATGTTAATCCTGTCCATTTTCTGAGACTTGCCAGCCAGGAAATGCTTCTGCGTTCGGGTCCTATCTTTTGAATTGTAAGATCAACTGTAGTAGTCGGTACTTCGTGTTGCACAGGAAAGGTTTAAAGTAAGTCTCAGTGTTCCTAGTAAAGCGTCATTGGCGATGTGGTGCACGTGTGACACTCGCAGCATTCGTCAGTAGCACCACATTTTAGAGGATTCTAATCACTTACAGTGATTTTCAGTAAGGCTCCGACTTTCTGCACCATATAAAAGCGCAGAAATAGCATCGAATCCAAGAACTGATGATACGTATATCGATATTTACAGATTACTGAGAACTTATCATAAGTTTGATTTCGGACTTCCATTGTCTATAAAATTTTGAGTATCACGACGTTTCGATTGATGTGCTATCTTCAATCGTCTTCAGGTGAACTGGCGAACACGTTCCTTTCATGCCTATTTATACCCCGTCCGGTGGCGTGTCGTTGTGCGCGGTCTGTTCTGATTGGTTCCCGATGCGCGGTATTCCGGTCTGCTGACGTGGCTGTTTGTCGGTCATTGTTTGTTGTCTGGTCCAGTCGTAGTCTATTGATCTTCTTTATGAGTGGCTGCCAGATTGGTTTAATGCCTATGCTGGGTTTGCTGTACACTTTGCTGTTGTTGGTGATGAATGCCGCCTCCTTGAATTTCCTTCGATACCAATGCGGTTCCTTGGCAATAAACTTAGCGTCGTCCCAAGCTAATTTATGGTGCTTCGTCCAGCTTAATTGAAATATCACTTATCCATAGATAAGAGTTTTGTATAATTACTCACACCAATTTTTTCGCCCAAAACCCATGCCTGCAAGAGAATTTTGAAGGAATAAAGGGATTTTATATTCACATACCATGAATTCATGGTCTGTGATGTAGGAAATGTGACATAACTTAAATCATCATTGTGTGTACGGGGTCTAAAATAACATTTCAAAGTAACGTTAACAACCATGCTCTGTACTCAGTGTGACCTTTTTATTTTCGAAAACAAATTAGCGTCGGCAATAAAAGCGGTGCCGTAAGTACCGATGCCGGCGACCATACATCACATCGACGACTTTTAAGAGGATTTCTCGAGTCGGCAAAAACCCCCAATTCGAATCTCATTCCATGGCAGAGTGCGATTCGATGACTTAAAGGGGTCGTAAACGCCGTTCACTGCGCTTACGCAGACGGATCATAAAGCTGAGCGAGAAAGCGAAAGACAGTGGCAGGTGACACAAAGGAACAATTATTATTATTATAAATGCATGTCGAGCGAGAGTCTCTTCAGACTAATTATGTGTGGTAAGATAAGCAGGATCAGGCATTTGCAGAATTAACTCCTCCAGGGTTCTGTCCTTGCCCCAGTTTCATTCAACATTTATATCGCTGGCATGCCAGGAACTAAGTCAAAGAAATTCGCTAGCAGTCAAGCAAACATCAATTAATTCCAGAGGATGGATACTAGGTCAAAATCTAAAGTTTATAGGTGAATGTTACGAGCTGTATATCAATAACCTGCTGGAAATAACATTTGTTGCAATCCACAGCTTCGCACATGAAACAATAAATTGTCGAATGGTGATCAACAATTTTAGTTCAGTTCAACGCACGCTTCTGGTGCTTAACGTCAACAATAACATGCCCTTGCATGTCATGCTAGGTGGGCTACTACTCTACAAGCCTCAAATCAGAACATTTTTAAAATGCTGCTGCATGTATCAGGATGTGCCCCGAAGCACTTCATCAGACTCCTGGACTCAACCCAGGCTTCATATCACATTAAAAAGGACTTCCATAGTCTGAAACATCATCGAAAAGCGGCGGATCTGTCATACCTATTCCATAGATTCTATCATGGTAAGCAAAATTATGTGGATCCATCTGAGAAGCAGTAGCAGAAACCTTGTGATGTTCAGCTTGAGTTTTGTCTACAGCACTGCAAAAAATGCTACAACCATCCAAGCTTGGTACCTAACAATGTGTACTATGACAGATTGCATTATATCTACTCCAAGCTTTGATATGAAAAATTGTAGCTGCCTTTTTGATCAGTTCCACAACGGAGGTCTACTACATTGCCAAAGTGGCACTAATACCCAGGGTATCAAACACTATGGGCGAGGTAACGTTCACAACCAAGACTTTCAGCAACATGCTGAAGTCGCTCGTCAACAACAAAGCTTCTAGTCCCAAAGGCGCTAAGTTTGCTTATGTCGAGCCAATGAAAAAAAAGTATCAACAACCAATCTAATCAAATACAGGCCTACAGCTCAACTATTTGTGGGTAGCAAAGTACAAGGTTATTATAAAGTAATTAAGATATGTTTGCGTAGTCTGTGTCTTTAACGAATAAACACAACAAATAGAATTTGAAAAAAAAACAATTCTCAAAAAACGTGATTTTTTATTGTTTCTATTAGCTTGATATCTCAAAAGTGTGTATGTAAATCTTTAAAGTATACCCCATACATCTGCCTCAAAAATGACTACTTAATTAGTGAAAAATATTTGCTTAGAATTGCTAAGTGCATAATATGTTTGTTGGCTAGAAAAATCAATACCAAAATTGGACTATTCGTTAGACATCTGGTGAGCAATATAAATATGCTCGATTTAACTTTACTGTGATGTAACCACTGTTGGGCCAAATGAGCAAAACTGCCACCGTTAGGAAAGCCCAGGTCGTCAAAGAAACTGACGTCACTCCAATACAGTCGCTCTAAGTCGTCAGCGACATCTACCGCCGCTATTGACAATCTAAGGTGTCGGTGCCATTGTGTATATTACCGATCATATGTTTGTGAGCAATGAACCGTTTTGGAAGCTTATCTATACATTTTTCGTAACGAAATTTGACCAGTAATAAACATTTTTTCCGCTAGCGTGACACCCATGTCCGTAGGGTTGCGAAAGTGCACCTCGTGACCTCATCATCACCGACAATGTCGGAAGGACCATCAGACACGGTGTCGGTCATCAAGACCTGCTTGATGGGGCCGGCATTGTTCGCTTTTCGCGGTTCCATTCGACAGGCTACTGGATCGCATTATGTTTGCCATTGCCTGCCGATTGTCCGCCGTGCCGCCGCCGTCGCAAGTTATTACTTGTTTTCTTGCACCAGCACTAAAAACAGCTTTAAACCATCCCTGGAACTATCTGCAGGAGATTTAGCGAGACCGAAAGGCGCTAGACACTGCTTCCTCGAAAAACACTTTCCTTTTTTTGAGTGTAACGTGTCAAGCGTGAGTGTATTGTGGTACTTGTATTAATGGGCTTGTTATAGCAAAAGGAACAGTGATGAAGTGTCCCTGGATGAAATTTTGTAACATCAGAGATGCAGAACATGAACCGCTAGACGAAATATGGCGTAAATAACTTGATTTTCTAAGCAGTGGTTATGACAATCAATTCAAAAATAAAGATTGGAAAAAAAAATATATTGAAGAGCTTCAAAGATTTTATAATTTCAAAAATTTACATAATTTTTTAATTTTTCAAAAACTGATACTAGTAGGCGTAAGATACAGAGACAACATAATTGATGTCATTTTTAAGAAACTGGTTAGTACTGTCGTAATAATTTATAATCCTCATTCATTTGGAATGCAGTAATCGGTAGTAGTTGTTGCTGAAACATAGCTAAACCATACCAGTCTTATTCAATTTATGAACAAAATCTACCAGTGATAACCTAGATGTTACAATACAAATAACAAAGTTCAAGCAAGATAGTATTTTGCAGATTTTGGTACGATTAGCCATCTCTCTAGCTTTACTTTTTGTTTGTTTCCATAACAAGTTCCAATGATATCGGTGGAGAATGAAGGCAGCAGATTTCCGCATTTAGCACAACGATGGTGGCATTAGGTCATCTCGATTGAAGATGGTATCAATTACTGGTACTAGATATCAAACCAAGATCGAGCTGTATAGGTTAGAAAACTAAAAATAAGAATTGCAAGGAAAGATGTACCTTCTATAGGCGTAACTGCCATTCTATGTGACAGTTCGTCATGGTTCAATGCTTAAAGCGTCCTCCTAGAATTTAGGAGCTTATGGGCTAATTTTTCTAATTATGAATAAAACAGAATTGCTTTTAAATAAGACCTTAGGATGAACTATTTTGCATAGATTTGAGGGATTTATATTGTTGATGAATCCAAAATGTTTTCTAAGAAAAAAATCGAATTACAACAGTGGAAGTGTAATCCAAAAGCGACAACAAAAAATTCCTCCTTTCTTAAGATACAATATCAAACCATAAGTAACTTTAATGAAGCTTATTAGTTTCAATGGTATGTGGTTTTATCTAGCAGCTAGTGTAAGCATACGATGAATCAGTGAGACTACCTAGGATAGTGTAATGAATTACATTATTTTGTCCTGTGTTCATTGAGAGAACACTTAACCCATTGTAATTATTATTCACTCAATTTCCTAGCAGAAATAGTAAAAGTGTTTTCACCCTCTTGGTAAAAGTTGACGCCACACTTTCAACTGAAGGAAGATGGTAGAAGCCCATCCGTATTACAATCTCCAAATCGCATTTCTTTGAACAGTTCGTCTCCTTTAAAGCACGCAAGATATTTGTCTTCTGGTGTTCGAGACTAATTGAAAATGATCGTTAAATTGTATGACTCATTTGAGGCTGTAAAATATATCAGAAAAGGAGTAAAAATCCACAAGACAACCAGTTATTTTCGATTTAGCACGTTCGGAAAAAAGTATGCTGCACTCTAGGAAACTAACTGGAATCATCAACAGAAATATTGTCACATTGTTGCGAAAAGAACATAGCAACAGCTTTGCTTTTTCAATATTGAACACTACATCAACATTAATTTCATCAAACGGATACCAATTCTCATCTATCATGTGCGGGTCCCATCACCTCGAAAAAAAATCAAAAAGAAACATCTATGCCTATTATCAAGTATCTACAAACTGTCAGAGGGTGCAAGTGCAGAGAACGACACACGCACAAACCGAGAGACACATCGGTAGAGATTATCCGGACATAACTTATTAAAAGCCGATCTCCGCATCGAATCTGGCTAATAGGAGGGGTGGGCCTGCAACCATTGTCCTCTCTCCGGGGAGTGCACCACCCAGCCAGAGCCTCATCTTTATTGATAAGTCTCAATTACGCATTACTAAACGCGTTTTACGCTCTCGCGAAGAAAAATGTGACACTGATATAATCTTCGGATTCAGAAGGGTGATTTTTTCCATCCAAATGGTTAGGTTTGACGTATTCGAGGGGTTAGATTTATAGAAAGCATTGTTATGTGTAACCTAAGTAATTTAAAAGCAGTATTTATGGAATGTAAATGCCTAGATTTTATTAAACTCATCTCAGTGGCGGCTAGTGCATAAGAGCTCCGAAAAGAATTAAATATTTCCCATTGATCACATAAAACCGAATGTACGAACAATCCTGTAACCGAGGCAAATTACCCATAAAACCAACCACCGGCTCCACCGGACATCGAACGTCCAGGGAAAAAAACTGTACGAACCTAATCGCGCGATCATCTCTATACTACATCTATAGACGTATAAACAATAATTAGATGAATTTAATAGCTACCACTTCTGATTTAATTGCAACTTGCCTTTTGTCCATTAGAAAGGTGTTAAGGTTATGTCTTACAAAAACGCAGTCGGCGGCGAACAAAGACTCCGGATAATTGGCAGTTAGCTGCTGGAGGCAGTGGCGTAGACTGAGAAGTTGGACAACAGAACACGGTTAAATTTTGTAGGCGTTAGACGCTTTACAAATTAATATTTAGAAAACATGTTTTAAACAAGGCGAACCAAAGTTTAAAACAAAAAAGTTGCAAAGGATTAACACTGCTGTGCACTGAACAGCTTTTGAGTACTTTTATGAGGAAAGTGGGCTTGTAGCTTTAGTATTTAAAAAACATTGAGAATGAAAATTTAGAATAAACCACTATTTTTTTGTAATATACGGGAGGGAGCCTCCCTCAGCATACTATTTATTGTATTGTCATGCAATATTTGGTAGCTCTAGATTTGTATCCATTACAAGATCTAGTTAGCTAGTTGGCAAGTGGATAAACAAATCTGACAGCCCGACAATGATTCAAATATAAATCGAAACGCGACACTGTGAGAATGATAATTTTATTTGTGGAATTCTGTGTTGTATACAAAATTGTTTTATCAGCAAAATAGACGACATATCGAACATTTGCTTCAATTACTTTTAGGCATAATAATATCCAAAGATTGTAATTGCACTTACTTGGTGAAACTTTTTCATCATTAAGATAAAATTGTACAATTTGTACACAATGTCTCCCAAATGTAAGTTGATTTTTAGTGCAAAATCAGTTCAGCTTAAAACCATATTCCATCAAAACGCACAAAAGATTAGATAAACTAGTAGACTTTTAGCTAGACAGGATAAATAGAATCCTAGCATGATGACTTGAGTTGAATATTGAGGGTAGACATTGTAAACAGTCAATTTTGACAATTTTACAAGAAGAATATAAAAAGCCAAAGCGCCACTAAAAACTTTAATTTGTAAAACTTGGTATATAAATGCAAAATTTCATCTTAATAACTCACTATTTGAGCATTATTGCTAACTTGTTTTGTTAAAAATACATAACAAACAGCAATTTAATGTATCTCGTACTTCTTTGATTGCCTTTTATAATAAATAAATTATAATGAACCTTCTTGATTTGTTTTGAGCATAAAAATTAAAATATGTAGTTACGAAAGAATTTTTACCGTAATCAGAGGCGGTGAATTTTGCCTGAGACCTGTACAGCCACGCTACTGATCAGACGGTCTAAAGCAGCGCTAGCTGAATGTAGTGGTAGTGAAGTAAGCATCGAGGCTACTGTGTTCATATTATCGATTACGAGACGCTTTTGTTTCTGATTTAGCCAGCCCGACTTTGATCTCTTGTATTCTGTCCAGCTATCTAACATTACTCCTTATAACCAATCTGTTGTGACACTAACTGTCGTAGTTCGATATTGGTTTGCAATATTTCCTCAAGCATTGCAGATGGAGAATCGCATTTGGCTTGGAAATATTAGTCAATCCTATCACAACATTCAATTTCCAGCTTACGTAGGGAAATACTGTGGTCTCAGGTTTTATGCTGTCTGCATATCATTGATTTCGGTAGTGTCATCAAATTTGAATACCGATCAACTTAGTAACTTCCACCTCTGAAGGCATTAAAACAAATGATCCCCAAAAGACATCTGTTAATGTTTGCTCAAGCCTATAATTCCTCATAGGACGAAAAAGACAATATATATCTCCCCTCTACTAAAAAACAAACCCCGGTAGTATTGTAACAAAAGCCACATGTTTCTAGGTTCAAGACCACCCCTGATTACCATTAGCATTATAGTTCAGGAAAAACCTATCTTTGTATATGTAAATATTTACGATGAAATACCATTCGATTGCATTGGCAATATTTGATCGTCATTATCACCGCTAACGGTTAACGTCGGTTTGTGCGTCGCATAACACTAACTTTCCTGGACTATGTATAGAGAAAGCACCAATTGATCGTGATTAGCATTATCCGTATCACATTTATATTTACATAGAGATAGAACAGCGGGGACTGATGTCAACTTGGCTGTCAAGGGAGCTACCACATCACAATAATGGGATGTTTAAGAGTGTCGCCGTGGGTTTTACTGTTGTAGTCGCTATTCGCAAATAAGGGTAGCTTTTATTCATAGTAATTCTGATAAGCAATATCATCCTACAAACCGAAAGTTCAAATAATTGGTAATTCAGATTGCAATGTTAATGTCCGTTATGTTTTTCATATATTTATACGCATCAATCAGCCTAGTGGGGGGAAAATTTGAAAAAATATGATTTCCCTCCAAAGGCGAGATTACTGTTGGAATCGATTTGTTTTGGGATACATTTACATTAATATATTAATTCAAGTTAACTCTCAGTGTAATATATCATTGGGAAAGTTGTTTATCACGGAATTCTCTTAAAAATGAGTACTGATCGAGATTGCTTAGTGCAATTGTTAACTTGCAAATGATCTCCAATGCTTAAAAAACATGTTTTTTTACAAAAAAACAACAGCACATGGAGGGACTCAAGCTTAACTATACAGCTTATCTGTATATTATGTAGGTATCTGGCAATTGCGTATAAAACATGAAGTCTGCGAAAATTGCAATTTTATGAAATTCCAATAGGCCACCGTTATTTCATAGTTTTTTTGATTTTTCAAATGATTCTATAAGTCGATTTCAAAAAACAATATTGTTAATTAAACATAGAGAATTATCAATAAAGAATCAACCAATCTTGATGAAATTGGTTGTACATTATCGGAATAACATAGACACCATCTTCAATAATTTCAGCCCTCTATATACAGTTGTTGTTGAGTGAAATAATAGAGAAAAAAATGTGTTTTCAAAGTATTCGAGGCTATTTTGCAGGTTAACAATGGTTCCTAGTGATCTCAATAACCTTTAGAGAAAGTCATTGTGAATAATTTTCCCATTCACAAGTTATTGAAGGAAATAAATGAATACTATTTTCCAACGTTGAACTGCACCCCAAAACGAAGCGAATCCAGCAATAATCTCGCCTATGGAAGGAAAATTCTATCAAGTCTCTTTGCCGTCTTTGCTAAATTGTTAAGTGATTTGCTAGGATATAAGAAAATAATATGCATCCAATGGTACTACGATACAATAAAATTTAGCAATAGTTTATGTTATCTCATTGTCAGTGTATGTTTTGCCCGAGATCCAAAATTTTTCGGGATAACAATACACCTCTTGCTTATAGCACAAGTAGTAATTGACCACAATTCTCAATCAGATTTATAAAAGCGTTCTTTGTGCATTATTTTATTTTTGAAACACATTAACAGCTTCTTTCAGCGATCAGACTAATAGTAAACATGTGGTTAATGTAATGTCCAATTCTAAATTAACACATTTTATAATCGTTGAAGTAGTTATAACGTATAAGAATCTCCGTTTACTCTGGAAGTTTGTGTGAAACATATGTTAGCAAGCGATGAAAATGCATTTTGACTGCGTGAGAGGAATTTATAATTCTATTGCGGTATTTAGGTACGAGTCGAAGATATTGCTGGAAGCTGTACCCTTTCATTGGATAGTGCCGCAAAAAAAGATAGTTTAAACACTAAAAAAACACGCTTTTATATTATATTAAATTAATGTCATTGTGATAAAAGGATTAATGTTCTCATTAATCATAGTATTCCTATATTAGGATTTTTTTTGCTTTTTAGTTTGATCAACTATAAAGGCGTGTTTTTTTAGTTTTTTAAACTATCTTTTATTCATTGATAAATTTATCTTTATGCTTTGAAATTTAGAGCTGCAACAACGTGGCTGCTGGAATTAGACTTGCTCTTTATTGGATCATAATTGACGGGTCTGAATAGTATTCTCTCCGTTTACGGGACCTCGGATGAGCTCCTATCGTTCGTTCAAACTAATAAATGTGTTAAGAATAAATATCAAATGTCATTCATATTATCACCTTTTAAATGTATTGCCTTATAAAAATAAATAATGGGACAAACTCGTAAGCGTGCAAAATTTACAATAAATCTGGCGTTTTGAAGTAGGTTAAAATAGCATTCGAATATGCCGTTGCAAACATACATACATACACGTAAAGCTAATAGAATCGTGTTAAATATGAAAATGGTTCCAACGATGGTGGAATTTCAAAAAAGAAGCCTATATATTTGAGCATACAAAATGCTGTCCATATTCAGTAGATCCATCTATTCCAGTTCTTGAATGGGTTTCCCGTTTTTTCTATTCATTTTTTCAGGCGAGACCTTGATTCTAGGTTTCCCGGACCCAGATTTTCTCTAGAAAAAAAATTCCACAATATAACTGTATTGCCTATAGCATGAAGAGTAATCATTCTTTGTGGTTGAAACAATTATCTAGAAGCCGAATTCCGTGGGAATTACCTGGGGGACTAGCGTGTCACTGTAGCCCAAATCCTAAATTCTTTCGAGTCAAGGGAGACAAGTGATAGACAACGGTATATCATCCGTACTTCCTCAATCCACTGACTGAACTCACCGTTTATGTAGTCAACAATCAATTCGTGATTTCAAACTCCCCTCATTAAAACTGTTCGATATGAAGCAAACGTCAGCCAACGCATGACACTATCTCACCTTTGCATCTCGTTACATCAATCTTCGATCTGTGCAGTGATCGCTCCTTAACGTTTTGTACAATCGGTGTCAGGCCGACATTTTTGCTTCTTGGTGGTCCGTTGGTTCCGATGAGAAAATAACGTAAGCGAAAGCTGCCCACTCGACTTCTTATCTTTTTTTTTTTTGTCCACCAGCGAAAGTGATATGTCCATCAAAACTGATCAAGTTAGATCAACCATTGATTTGTCTCTAATAAAGTTGAGAACTAAAATACTTATGCTCTAGAGTTCATCCATTGTTGTCCTTCAGTTTAGCTTAGTTGTACAAATTACACTATTCATTCCACTTCTTTGTTTTGCACAATGCACTACACCAGCTCGAATAGCTTAGTCCTTTTCAGTCTTCGGACGATCTGTTCGTTGTCCAGCAGCTGTATAGCCTCCGTATTCACATGATGAAGTAGTCTGACTTCATGCTTATTGGCGTATCGTTTTATCTCATCTTTGACCATTGGGATTCCTAGGTCGCGATGAAAGTCACTATTACGAACGTACCATGGAGCATTCACCATGTTACGAAGCACTTTATTCTGAGACTTCTTATCTGAATTTAAAGATATAGAAAACAATACAATGATTTTGGGAATAAACTAGAAATTATAGACGAGTTTATAATATTAACAATATTTTTTATGAAACCCCAAAAGGTCGACAGGCAGACAAATCTAATCTAATATTTATTTCTGAATTGACACTATTGCCTGCGTCAACCTACTTATTTTTCAAAATGTGATTCCATTCTGTTTATTTTTTTACCTAAAATATGTTTTTGGTTATTTACAAAGAAACTGCCAATCCTCCGAGTGACATGTAGAGCATTTTTCCTCGCTTTTAGAATGTCTCAACATTTACATTTTTCAATGGCCGCTAATTGAAGCCACATATGTAAGAATGAATATTTACTGACGTTTCGAATGCCTCGTGGAAATATGTAGCAACGTTCTCCAACCCTAAAGATGTACCATAAGGTTTAACCAGATGTTTTGTTCTTGGATCCTCGGATCTGCCTCTGCTTTATGTTTCATTTTATCTCATAGAACAGGCATCTTTATGGTTTTTGTGTGACGGCATCATTTCATTTTTTGGATTCATCAACAATGTATCATTGCTTTTTATGATAGTTCATATCAACCATCAATTTTGTTGGAAACAGTAATAAATGTAAATATCAATGTCATATTTTCGAAATCAATTTTTTTCATTTTGTTTTGTACTTTGGATAAAGGTTGTCGAGGAAGCCGAAACGTGGTTTCACTCAGCGCCTAGCAAAAAACATAATTGGTCAGAGTGACAACAACAAGATAGTTTTAGAAGATACATTGTTATTACATATAAATGCTTAAGGCACTTCTGCACCATTATTTTGAAATACTATTGAATTATTCGTGCGAAAAAGCATAAAAAATATCGAATTTTAAAACGACTACAACTTATTCGAAGTGTTCGTAGTTGTATACTTACTTACGTAGAACATACGAGTAAGCGTTTCACATAATGCCATATATTTTTTCGACAGTAGCTCTTTATGTACATCAGGCATTCGGCATCTGTAACGTCCTAATGGCTCCATTTGCGCATGATCGCCCGGGGAAAAGAACGCCAAATTTGCATGGTTCACCAGCAAACGACATTGTGTGGGCACAACCACAAATGACTGGCTTTCAGATGCAAATGGTGGCAAATTAAAATGGGACTAGCAATAGCGGTTGGAATTGTGTATAGACGCAGCAGTTGCTTGGGGAATACCATCACATTCAGTTGGGCGGAATTTGAAAATGGGTATATGAATATGGCCGACAGCTGAGTTTGACCGTATGAAATCATTGGCAGATGATGACATTTGGGATGACTGACCGGATCGGTAACCAACCTTAGCTGTGAAATAGACATGATACGAGGGGGAAAAATCCAGAAACGTAATTGGTGTACACTGGACTCGGCATTCCATGCTGAAACCGTAGCCGCTAGACCACTGTAGGTACCTCATTGGGCAGACGATCTAGTAGTATTAGTAGTAGTAGTGGGGAGGCAAAGCCTGGCAAGTGGGCCACCTTTGGCCCTTTTTGCCGACCACGAATACCATCACTAAAACTATAGCAGACCTGGTAACTCCCTAGTGTCGAACCTTCCAGACCTTTTAATAAGGGTCATGATGTCCGACCATTCCGATAAGTAGAACTCTTCTCTGTCAAACTCTGCTGTGCCATACACTTCAGCCATAAGGCCGTTGTATACGGCACACTCTCCCAGGAAGTGGAACGAGGTCTCGTCCTGCTCCCAGCACTTTTGACAGATTGGGTCTTTGACCTCTCCTATGAGTGTCATGTGCCTGTTCAATCTGCAGTGACCTGTGAGGATCCCCACCAACAAGTGGAGTGAATCCCTCTTCTGGTTCAGTAGCCATAGCTCCCTACATTTGTTGGGGCCAGCTATGAACCTCTTGGACTGCCTGCAGTCGTCTCTCTCCAACCATGCTTTCGCAAGTTCGTTATATTCCCAGGCATCTAGGGCCTCTGCTAATGCCCAGCAAGGGTTCGGGGCCAATGCATGCACCTCTTGCTCCTATTCTCGCCAGACAGTCTGCTTTCTCGTTACCTGGTACCCCGCTGTGACCAGGAACCCACAGGAGGGTCACGTTCTTGGATTGGGCTAAGCATTGAAGGGCGGCACTGTATTCCTGGACCAGTGGTGATCTGATCCTAGGAGATGCTACCGCTCTCAAAGCTGCCTGACTATCGAAGCATATATATACGAGTATGTCCTGCTCCATGCACTGCCGCTGAATATAGCAGACGATCTAAGGATTCTTACAAGGATTTTCACGTCATCCATGTCTATGTGGAAAATACGTCGGTCATATCAGTAACCATCTGTCTGGTCATTGAAGCAACCTCGTACCTAAGCTATATATATATACTCAAGAAAAGATATCACGGATAAAACTTGGGAGTGAGGTGGCACAAGAAACAATCTACAATTAATGTTCTTTTGAATATATGGATGAAGCCAATACATTATATCATTGTCTTGCAATAAAAGCATATGCTATAATTACATCTTCATCAGCTCTTGACGTTTTTCCAATGAAGAGACGTGCTTTAACAAAGCTAAGCTTAAATGAAATTCTAGTATCTTCTAGCATGAAGCTTGTATGACATTACGTAGTCAAACCTGAGATGCAAAGTACGTCTGTAGGTCTGTAGAATGCTACAATAACCAGAAGATTTCTGATCCCGCTAATTTCAGTAAATGTATATATATGTATACCAAAAGTACCTTCCCTTAAATTAAAAATTATAGGATTTTTTGTATAAATATACCTTCTATAATCAATGAGCGTTATCTCCCCTTTTTGAGTCTTTACACTTCAAAGTCCTGTATACGATTCTGATTAAAAAACGTAGCATGTAATAACCCAAAGTAATGGCCATTAAAAGCTGTGAAAGGTAGAAAAGTGAACAACCGCGCATTTTCATAAAGCTAAATATAATCACGGAACAACAAGACTCATAAAACAGGCCTCCCGCATACTCGATGTAACAGCTCCAATAACCACGGTAGTTAAAAAACTGCGGCAATCCATCAATTCGAGAATCAAGAGAGAACAATGTCAGTCTCTGTTCCCATTCGTAATGGCCGCTACCAAACCGTAATCTGACATGCCCACGACACACACTTGCGCGGGAAACAATCGGACACTTGTGTTGTATCGTGCTGGGTGACCTGCATGGATGCATTGCATATAGGTGGGTGCCTACCTGCTAATTACTCTGAAACCACACACACTGAAACAGGAAGCAAGATGGAATTGGAGTGGACAAAAAATGATTAGATAGATCATTGCTGTTACTTGCAGAAGCTTCCCCATTTTTAAGGTGAAAGTATCCATTTATGCGCAACGTTTCACAAATAAAAAATAGTTTTCAAAAAGCGCGTTCTGTTTCAATCATTATAGCAGCTTTAGACTGTCAATATTGACTGCTACTCAAGATCCTTGTCAACTAGCTAACTAAGTACTATCATGAATATAATACGGAAATAATTGTGTATATATTTTGGAATTCTTCTGTTAAATTCTTTTTCCTGCGTGGGAACTAGTTTTTTTGAGGATAAGGTTTAAAGTAAACCCCTGGAAAACTCCAAGCATATTCGTTAAAATATCCATAAGACATGCTGTAATATATTCTGAAACAATGAAATAACAAGAAAAGAAATATTTTCAGGCATACAATATCTTAAAGAATAAACTATGTATCTCAAAAAATATAATTTATTTTAGGACAAAATATCTTCCATAAGGGCTTGTTGATGGAGATAGTTGAAGTTTTCTAGGAGGTTTCGTCAACCCTATAATCAAATGCAATCACCTATAAACTGTTTCCACTATAACGTAAAAATATGGAAAAAGTGAATAGGACAATAGGTAGACATAACGAATAACCCAGGTGTGCTTTGTATGTAGTCAATTTCGAAAGTGCTGCCTGATCAAATACAATATTAATTGAATTTTGCACTTTAAAAATTTCATAAATATTCACTTGAACGTGCTTCAAGAGGGCCAGTAGTTCTAAAATATAATCATACTCTTTATTTTAAAACTGATACTACTGCGCGAGAAGTACAGGATCAACATACTTGACTTTTAATTACAAGTTCAATAGACGAGGAAAGTATTGTAATTGTGAATTTAGAATACGAGGTATTTCTTTTCTTGAAGTTTCATGAAATAGACATTACGAAAAGTCATGTCTCATTAGCGTTGGTCTGTTTGTCTATTTGTGTGGTGATCAGTGAAAGTTACGACTGGAGTATTGTTTTAAATCGATCTCTAAATAATCAGATTTACCTGCGGCATGAAATAATTTCATCCCTTCCTGTTGTTTTCAATTCCTACACCGATCCAAAATTTCATTTAGTCTTAGAACGTAGAATGTCCCATCCGAGGAAAACAACCTCCCTGCTCTAGACTTCATCTGGCGCATATTTTGCATATGGGTCGCATGAAAGCGTCGTGGCATCAGTTTGATTGACAGTTGAACATCGCCACTAGCAGCGCAATCGGGTTGGTGCAATATTCTTCCCCATCCGGGATCTAGCCAGCTGCGGCTCTGTCAACACACGCTACACACTCTGCCAGTTATTGCTTGGCGCATGCAAATTAGCTAGACTCCCGTCATTGTGGTTAAGAATCCAGTGGTGGGTTTATCTGGGTAACAGGGTTGTTCAAAGGTGTGCATAAGTGCAACAATTTCTATTTTCGAAAGGGTTAGAAATGACTCAATTTTGATGAATTGTTTGTGTGATTCCCTCGAGAAGGTTTTCGAATTTGAGATAATGTTTTTTAGTTGTTGTTGTCATTTGTTGCTTTCTCAATACGAGTTCTTATTTCATATAAGTGGTCCCATGTTTTAAACATGTTGAATCTTGAATATCAAAACTGTTTCCAACGCTACGTTATTCACCGTATAATTGGCTGATGTCTCAGAAATATTAATAAAAAGAAAATAACATCAAATCACCCTCAAAGTTTGTTTTCGTGATGGTGGTGGAAAAGCTTGGCAAATAGAGTACATTTTTCGACCTTTTTTGCCAAAGAAAACTAAAACCAACGTGGTGGTATATCTTTTACTATGCCTCACAATATTCGACCATTTTGCTGAATTAATTTCTTCCTTGTCAAACTCCACAAGACCAAATACCTCATACCTAACGCTGCTATGTACAGCACACTTGCCTAGGAAGTGGAACACAACTTCATTCTCCTCCCAGCACATCGCGCAGACAAAATATTTTTTCTCTGACATGAGGGGCAGGTGATGATTCATTTTGTTGTGGCTCGTGAGAATCCCTGACCCTCCTATTCTGCAGTCATAGCAACAAGTGCCCTTGCTTTGAATGCAGTCATCCCTCTCTAGGCATGCTATCACCAGTTAGCTGTATTCTCATTCGTTTGTACTTAGTATGGGTTCGGGGCCAATGCATAAGCCCCTGGTCCCTATTCCTGCCAAGTAATCCGCTTTCTCAGTTCCAAGAATACCACTGTACTCAGGGACTCACATAAAGATCACGTTCTTGGGTTAGGCTGAGCATTGTAGGGTAGCAAAACATTCCTGGACCAGAATTGACCCGAAAAACTCTGCAGAACAATGCTATACAAATCATTCATTTTATATATTAGTTGAAAACTATATCATAAAAAATAGCATCAAGTAGATTGGCGCAGTACTTTCCACGTAATGATATCAATTTAGAAATAAAGATATGGATCAGGTTTTATGAGTATTCTGCAATTGAATTTAAATCACACTTTAAACTCTTTGTAATCCAGACATTGCCCATAGTTTCCAGTATTTGCAATACTTACTCCAAGTTAAGCAAAAGTTCCAAAAGACATATTCAATAAATTAATACCACTGCACGGAGTTCTAAACGGCTGAATAGCACTTTGATAATTATTTATTATCCGTAAGCAGTTACCGCCGTAATCTTCAGTAGTAATAGTTAAAACTAAATCGAAACAAATACCTACTGCCTAAAGGGAAAAAATAACTACATATTATAACATTCGAACACCCATAAATAAAATTAAATGTCTTAACGTCGATTAAAACATTCGAAATTGACTTAAGTCGGATGTATCGTTAAATTCCACACCTTTGTAAATACTTCATTTATTTATTTTGATGGCTTTGTGAATCATGTATGTATTTCCAACAAGTGTGGAAGATGTCCATGCTCATAAGTTCATAGATCGAAAAACTTATTCTATCAAAGCTTAAACAAATTGAGATTTCGTACTCTCACTAGCAGTTTTTGAAACCCCCCCCCCCCCCCCAACAGCACCACCGATTTTAACCATTTTTTAAAGCAGTGCAATACCATGTATGATCTACCAGGATCTAGAAACAGATAAATTGGGTTATTTGATAATCATCTTCATTATTATTACAGGCCAAAAGTATGGAGGCAATAGGCCCACTTCATCAGAGATCAATCACCGTTGTTCAGTTCAGCATTGTTTGGAACTGCTAAATATGGTGAATGTGCAACAAAAACAACCAAAGTAAAAACGTATAGTTTGTGAATAATTAATTCTACCTAGCGCAGCGCCCTGACTTGATTAACAGTTGCATCTCTATTAACAGCGTGTCTATACCCTATTCAAATTGCATTTACGCCGCGTCAAACCCAACACGGTCGCTTTATCTCCGAAGTATCTCTCGATTGATTTGATGATGCGTGTCTAGTAATTTATGGCCTATTGGCCATCCGGAGCTTAATAATTCGGCAATCGAGAGCCTGCGTTTGTTTTGAGGCGGCGTAAATTGAATTTGAATAGAGTATAAGTTGCTGCAATGTTCCAGTCAGGGTTTATGATTTTTTCAATAAAATTTTATATCATCTGTCGCCAGCGGCGAGGTGTTGTGATCAGTTGGCAAACATTATTGAAATGACACCCAAAGCCACCTCATCTGGGTTACATTTTTTTTATTTATTTCAGAAGGAATTCCCTACTAGTTCTGAAAGAGATGTTGCTATAGCGTGTAATTGATGAATTTGGTGAATGTGCCATGTAAACAACGCAATCAGGTTGGTGCAATCAAAGTGTACAGAATAAATACAAGTTACAGCGCTGACTTGTCCAAGAGGAATTTGCATCTGTTCTTCACCTCGTCTGCGTGAGGCCAATTAGCGTTGCTTCACGTGATCGCCTTTGATTTATGTCTGCTCGTAACATGATCAAACATCTAATCTGGAAAGGTTTGCTCTAGAAATATGGTCATCAAAGAGTTTGAGAAAAGTTATACAACTTCTATGTATTTGGTAAGCTTTGGAACAACTTTTGAGTAACATTTATGAATAACATACAATACCTCCAAAACTGAGTGAAATGAAGATCACGTATCATCCTATATATTGTCTTTTTAACATTTAACACGACAAAAAAAATCTAGCAACCAACCTGTCGACTACCATAGACTGAAAGTGAATGCGGAAGTTTTTAACGGATAATCGTTGGTACGTGTTAAGATGGTACCTGTTTAGTGTTAACTAATGACCATGCCATTCTGCGAAAGAGCAGAAGAGGATCCATTGTCAAGAATCCGCAGAAGAAATAAACATATTTTGTCTTAGTTAATTGAAAATTGTAAACACATGCTTAAGCAAAACATACTACCTATTAATACAAGTTCATTTTTCTATGACTATGATTGAAACGCGACTTTCCTTACATTCAATCAGAGGTTAGAGTTGCCCATTGCTGTACAGCGTATTTTCTGGTTCTTGCCGCTCTAGCATGAACATGGAAATGTTGCAAATGAAAAATTAAATTAAAGCAAGCTACTTGAATGTAATAATAATAATACCTACAATATAAATTGCATGTACAGTCTCATCAACGTTATGGTCACTAGATTTGTCACTGGCGAACGGTTTATAACAAATTTATGTGAAAAAAAGATTCTGAATCTATATATCCGGGTGTATTATTTCAAAAACTTTAGAGGACATGCACAAAATGAATATAGGACGATGGTTTTCCACGTTTAACTTTTAACACAGGACTAACTTTGGCAACCTCCCAGGACATGGAATATTCTTTGTATCGGATGCACAGATGAGATGAAAAAATTCGTTAGTAGTCCAACTAATTATCCAGCACAATCCTTGACTAAGAAAGATGGGATTTTATCAGGAGCTGATGTCATTCTATCTTTTAGTTTCTTGATTATAGGCATTATTTGATTATTTGTGATTGACAAGTACTATGTTGATTGCAACATCTTTTTCTACCTCTGTCTTCGATTAAATTGTGAATACTATCCTCTATAACTGACTGCCACGAACAGTAAGATTTTCCCACGACTTTTTCCACCCTAGCTACACTCGCTAACAACAAAATGGCAGTTGCTAACACCGTTCAATGCAAGAGAACATTCATATCTATCATCAAAAATATTAATTTTTCAGACAAATTGACATAGGCGTCGACAAAGTCAAATAGGGTTGCAATATATTATATATATAATGAAGCCCCTTGAAATACATTAAATGGCATCGAGGTTAAATGGCATACGTCAAACACCACCTGACATGTAACCCAATTTTAACAACTTTTGTGTTTGCAAGCGATATTTTGAGAAGTTTTTTATGTCTGTCTACTGTCTGTAACTTGAAAAGACTTTTTGTCGAACATCAGCTTGATGTAGACACTGTAGACCGTTGGATTCTTCGCACTATGCATGGACTGGATAAAAAAGTAGACGAACTACTGTCGTCTGATCGAAAACTGTTTGCGATATTGTCTATCCACGAACTCCACGCAATAAGATCGCTGATGGATCTGCTAGTCAAGGAATAGAAGTTTTTATTTCCTCCTCAACCCTCCGCCAGTGGTTCCATGTATGCGCCATTGATAATGGCGAAATATCGCAGTGATATTATCCACTTTCCACATGGAGAAATAAGAGGGGGGTATAGACGACGATCTACCATACAAGCAAGTGAAGTTGTAATTTGAGAGTGGTTATATATACTGCGGACCGGGAGTGGGTAACCGACGTAAGGGGAAGAAGCATATTTCAATTACTGCAATTTGTACCATTAACGTAATGATAGGATTAGGTCGACTGCATTTACGCGTACCTACCAATTGTGTATGTGCCTTACCATAGGTTTCATAGAAATTGCATGTGTTTGTACAGACATAAAAAAGGGTATATCCAACCCATGTATGGATATTACGAAAAAAGCTACTCATGGATGGCGATGATAATTATTTTCTTTGCATATATACAAAGATGGCATAGACAAGTCACATATAAAGGTTTTGATATATAAATTTCAGATTTTCATACCGTGAAAAAGTTTTATGGAGCTACTCTGGCTGTTACTGCATTTTACATAAATTTAGGCCTGCCATATTCATTCTATCTATCGCCAAAGTCTGACAACATAAACAACATCTGAACTTTATGAACTTTTATTGCAAACCATACAGACTCCCGAATTTCTAACTACACCCTGCAGCAATTTGAAAGTCAATTACAAAAATTTCAGACAGAAAATAATGAGTTTGGGAAAGTTAAGATTTTTTTCTTTCCTCATAAATACCATGGATGTTACAAAATAAAATAGCTAACCCATTATGTTGGACACTGTTCAATATTTTATAATTATTTTTTCAATGAATCATCGATAAACACTCAAAAATCACAATTCATCGATTTAAGCCGACAGTAATAATTTCTTGAAAATAGTACTTGAATTATTCGCAATCGGTACTGCGTGTTGCGCATAATATGTCCAAAACATGCCGCTTATCTTCAATTGTGTTGAGAATGTTGCCTGTCTTTCTAGTATAGCGTCATTGACAATTAGGTGCACGTAGCGCACTCGCAGCATTCGCTCATTTCAAATGCTTCCAATCGCTTAAAGGCATTTTCATTGAAGCTCAAACTTTATGCACCATATAAAAGCACAGAGATCAATCACATAGCATCTAAATAAATCGATGTTCAACGAGAGATTACAGGGAACTTTTCTTTCCCCACTAATTTAAAAATTTGGCTGCAGCACTGATACAGAAATGACTAATAGTCGTAACAACTATTAAATTTCCAAAAATCCATATAACAGTTAGACCCACCACAGGTCCGCCACTGCTTGGAAACTACTATCAACCAATCACTATTAACCGTCATTCATGCTCAACTTATTTTTCGCACAACCAAAAAAATTGAGAGATTGCGGTTTTGCCTTTATACCCACTATTTACAAACAATTTACATGTCGCAGCAATAAGATTACTATGATGGTACTTACAGGTACCACTTCAATACCTACACGTAATACTGGTGCGTATAGACGAAGGATAAAAAGATGTTTGAACATGCAGCAGGCATTAACGAAAGACAAAGAAGAGAGCATTCGGAAAACTTATAAGTGGAACCACATATTTGGCGATATAGCTTCATGGTCCTTCAGGTAATAGTCCAGTCATTTTTGGCTCTCCAAAAGTCTAATGCTTAGATGAAATCTAGATGGAAGCAAGGAATGACGCATTTCAAATTAATAAAAAAACAGTTGCATTCATGTCATACTTAAATTGATCGTAAGATGGTCACGCACTTGCGAAAGAGTTAAATCTGATATTTCAGGAGCAATATTTTTTCTCAGAAAAGAGCTGGAGGACCTTTCGTGAAACAATGATTTTCACGTGATACCAATGTCCCCTGAGACGTACTTTATTCTGCTCACAGTTCATTACAAGACAGCTGACAGAATTATTATTGGAGATTTTTTTATTGTGCACCTTGGTACATTAAATTTGTGCAGTTTTGTGTAAAATTGTGCTATTGCCTTTTTACAACTGCTATTAATGCAAAATAAGTTTCGGCAACTGACAGCTCTTAGGCAACATCACAGAACAAGCCGTGATCATGAATCTTTTTGGCACTGATAAAAAACATGGTGACATTTGACAGTAGGTACTGTCACAGACTGACAAAACATGCAACAACTAACAAAATATTGTGGTTTGAGTATAGAGGAAGCAACAGAACCGGTAATATATACCTCGTATTAGTTTTATCAGTATCAATGCATGAAAAACTGACTACCCAATGATTCAAATATTCGTAATTTCCGAAAATACTATTTAAAGATCCAGGTATAAATTTATCTATCTAAATAAACAAATGCTTGTCATTTGTCATTTTTTCTCCCAAATCACTTTCTTTCCCTATAGCGATCTGTCAGGTTGTGATAAATTATACCCAAATTTATATTGTGCCCTAAAAATAATCATATCACATAGGTACATTTCTTTTTTTCTATACGATTCTCTGTATATCTAATCTCCAAATATCGGAAATAGTATGTAAAGTCAATTCCACTTTTTTAACTTCATTTTGCTCGATTAGGCTGTTGAAAGGACCAGATTACATCTTACCTTCGACGGAGGAAACTTTTTACATCAGTTAACATCCAGATAAGA
Source organism: Bruchidius siliquastri (assembly GCA_949316355.1). Taxonomy (NCBI): domain Eukaryota; kingdom Metazoa; phylum Arthropoda; class Insecta; order Coleoptera; family Chrysomelidae; genus Bruchidius; species Bruchidius siliquastri. Next base: position 2,381,425 of record OX438534.1, on the reverse strand, counting down.
TGAAAACTTGTGAAACAGTGTGTTAATTACACAACTTTCCATCTGCCTGATGGGAGAGTTTCACCAAGTAAGAGCATCTACTATTTAATCTATTTCTGGTGTTCCCTATTATTTCCTACATCCTTCAATCGCAACTACTTACCCCTCATGCACACCAATGAGCCTCTTGCAGAGCTAATCTGACAATCGTCGATATTAGTAGGCAATACATTTGAGTTGTGTATGTGTGCATGGGTCGGCGTCCGTAAAGACTAAAGAGAAGCGAAGAGTGCTTTGGATGATGCGGTGAGCGGCATCGAGTTAATTACAAGGCACACTGGGATCTTACCGACGATGCCACAACCAGACGGAGATATGATGAATTAGCGGACGCCTTGGGGCACAACATCAGGTCTCGAATCATCTGATTTGTATATGGAATGCATTTCAACGCATTTTGGTTCTCACTCACTCTCAATATCAACGTGTTCCGTGGTCAGAAACAAATGGCAATCAGTTCATAGAACAGATATGTTGCAAAGATGAAGCATTTATCGCCAGTATGTTTCTGGAGGAATTCATCTAGTGAAGTATAAATATTATTGTAATCTTATTAAAACTGATTATCTATAGTTTATAAAAAAATTTAAAAAATGAACCTTGGAGCTGGTGTTATGGAAGCTATGGAACAAGGTAAATACCTGTAACAGATAGCTCACAAATAAAAAAATCATATCCATTGGAATGTCCTTCACTATCTCAGTGATTGATTTATCAAAGTGGTATGACAGGTCGGACATGTATACAAAGAGTTGTGCAAATATCAGTTTCTACGCCAATACGTCACGGAAGTATTTTAATCGTGAAACATTTAGATACTATCTTTTCGATTGACATATATATCACGAAAAATATGACATTTCCGTCGATCTGTCTGTCGTCTGTCCAGTGTTACTTATGTGGAAATTTATATTGTGTCGGCAGAGTCATACCAAAGCTAATTACCGATATATGGATTACTGGAGGAGTTGTTGTAGGACTGAATCAACATACCTACATACAAATACAATTGACTTGATTGAATCAATAATCTTGAAATAGTATCCATCAGATGGCCAAAGAAAGATTCAGTGGATAGCGACACAAAGAAGAAAAAGAGGTCGACCCAGTAGGACTTGGGCAAATGGTATAAAAACCGCTATGACGAGCATAACCTATGAAGACTGGTGGGATAGGAACCACTGGAATCTCAGAGGCTATAAACGACTATAGGTTATGATAACCATCATCATATTTATGTCACAATATGATGATAATTATGGATATAATAACGCGCGATATATTTCCCAGTATACAGTACATTCCCACTTTGCCTGTCAAGCGACATAGACGTCGGACTAAAAGTCTATAACATAATATAGTTAGACTGCTACTAGTTATATTACTGCATTATACCTAAATCATAACGAAAGTGTTATTAATTTAAAAAAATAGGATCAAGCAAATTTTGAATGAATTTCAAAACTATTAATGCGATTGTAGTTTCGGAAATTGAATTTTGGAATATTTATTATATTTCATTTCACCCTGGTCTTTTCAAAATCATGGATTATTGAAATTTGGGGGACGGTGTCGGCAACACTCACAATTAAGTCCAGACTAAAGCCGCAGCGCGAGTCGTCCTACTTGAAGTCATTCATTCTACACTTCAGATATTCCGAGTTTAGTATCGGGCGACTTCCAGTTGACAAAATCATGAAGTCGGCATATTTCTCCCGTGTTTTCGCTGATTTTACAAATTTTCCAATTAAGCCACTCAGAAATTATTTCACTATGTAAACATTTCCTTCCCTTCCCCACAGAATGCGGAATGTTGGCGACGCTTGCCAAAAATTGCTTGAAGTAGATTAACGCAGTACTTCCCAGGTAACTAAAATACCCTACAACTTATATCTTGTTTTGAAAACTAAAAATGCATCAAACATTTGCTATATAGATGGATCGGATGTAAGTAAGTCATTCCTGTGCTGATAATTAGAAAAATAAAAAGGAATATTAATGTGTCATGCAGATTTGCTTCTCCCGGGCGCTTTAACCACAATTTTATTACATTCCTTTCGATTTCGCCAGAATCCAAGAACGCAGGGGTACTTCCAACAACGATAGAAGGTATGTCTACCGCATACTGCTCGCGGTTGCCCAACTGAAACTGAGGCGAAGGAATAAACAAAAAACACCATGTCGCAAGAACAAAGGCGATCGATAGCCACGGAGTGGGTGACAATTATGGTTCCGTGATGGCAGACACCATCTCGCCAAAACCGACACTTGTCGCCGCCTTGGAAGAAACTGTTGCGCCGCCGGGATCTACCATGGAAGTAGTCACATCACCACCAATAATAATAATATAATAATAATAAACTTTATTCCAACGGGCTTGCACCCAATCACAGGAACAATTGAAAAATAATTCAGTAACAGTTACTCCTAAAAACTAACAGTAATTTTTACAGATTAAAATGAGGAATAAAAAAAATAAAATATAATCAACACTTGACTATCTAGTAAAACACTAACACTGCTAAAACATCCGTTTAAAAGTAATTATTGTCTTAATAATAAATTAGTTGCTTTAAGACTACCAAGCATCACCTGAAGATTTTCAATATCTGCAAAGCTAGACCAATTCCTAACACAGCACCCTAATGCTTTATTGGCTGATGAGACCATTTGTCTTATGTGTTCTGAAAACCTAAATCTGCTATCAAAGATCACCCCTAAATCTTTGAATTCCTTACATCTATCTATAATTCAATTATCAATGCAATAGTTGAATAATATTGGGTTGAACTTCCGAGAAACTGTTAAAATCTTACATTTACCTATGTTTAAATTGAGTTTGTTGGCCACACACCAATCATTTAAAATACTGAGATCGTTTTGCAGTCCCATACAATCATTGCAATTTTTTATATCACAGTATAATTTTAAATCGTCTGCAAAGAGTAAATTCAACTGGGATAACTGAAAAACTAGGTCATTTATATATGAATGCCTGGTGGCTGGAAAAGGGAAAGAATTTGTCCTAGCTTTTGTCTATTTGCCAATCGGTTCAACTACTCTACCACCATCCAGGCGCGTATCTGGAGGAGGGTAATGGGGGTAAAATTACCCCCCCCCCCCATGAACGAAAAAAATCAACCAAAGAAACTGGTGGAATATAAATCAGTAAACATTTGGTTGATTACAGTACTGTCAGAGCCATCAGTAAATAATTGTTTAAAAACGCACATAAACATGTAAATTGTTGCTCGGTATAGAAAACAGGTTTATTCTCTCTCCTATTTCAAAGTGAGCATTACCCCCCCCCCCCCCTACCCCCATAGGTTGACCCTGAAAACGCGCCTGCCACCATCCATGGCAGTGCAGCATAGTTGTGATACAACTTAGCGGTAAATTAGAGGGCATCATATACGTGCGCAAATAGCCTTACGAACTATTAAAAAATAGTATAGCGAACAAGCTCTGTCGGTCAATCCGGATAAAACAAAGCTGGTTCTCGATACGAGGAAAAGGAAGTTGGTGAACCTAAGGGCACCAAGACTCCTGCCCTCCCTTGGTAACAACCCCCCCCCCTCCGAAATTTAGGAAAATTCTGTTAGTTGTATCTTTCCACAAGGTACAGAGACACAATATTATCACTTTTGAGACTGCGGGCCTTCTCTGAAGGAAAATTCTGGGTACCTGCCTGATCACCACCAAACGTGATCTAGTGATGGGGGATTGTTTAAAATAATCATGTAGATGAATATTCAGAAACGAAATCCAAAATAAAATTCATATGAAGCACATCAATATTGTCCTCGTGTAAATGTCTGAAAAAATGAAAAGGTATTGGTATACACGTTTTACCATCTTATGATATAATCAATCTGCATTTGGAAGACATCACCAAAAGAAATGGTACTTTTTAATAAAATCACAGTAGTCGAAATTTCTTTTTTTTATTTCTTAATGTGATGTTTTGATAATTCTAACAATTATCGTAACGTCAGATATTTTCCCCTTAGAAATGTGCCGAAAGACTACGACCATTGGAACTTAAAAACAACAGTTATTTAACAAGAGGTACCCTAAAAACACATCCCTAAAATGTTGGAGGTTGATTTAACCCCCTAACGAGGATGGGAAGTCATAATAAACTGTAGCACATAATTATCGTTACAAGCAAATTTTTCAGCTAACTTTAATACATCGTAATTCCTGAAATACTGAACGCATTTAAAAAAAACAGGACAGATTTCAAAAGGTCTTTTCATGGTCTTTTGAATCAATGACAGACCGTCCTCTCCAATATCGATTTCATCTTGTAAATGTCAGTTGTGGTTAAGTCGCGTTTCTTGTAACGACAATTATGTTCATCAGATTATTTATGCATCACTAGTTTTTACCTTATTTTAAAATACTTTTGACTTCATAGGGCTATCTTAATTTTTACACAGATAATTGTAAGTTTCAACGGCTTTCTGCAGCACCTGAAGACAACTTTCACTTTTTTTTGGACTGAGGGTAAATATCTAGGTCTATATTCAAAAATCTGCACTGATACAGATAGAGACAATTTCAGATACTAACTCCAGAATATGTATTTTAATATGCAACGCAAAGAATCAAACACCATAGTAACTGCATATTATGATTTATTTTTAAATGCATCATATAATAACAATTTAAGCTTTATAGTTATAAAAGTGTAACAAATATCTCTTTCCATGTTTGACGACAATAAAAATATATGTGTAAGTTTTTTTAGCACCAGCTACTAAACATTCATTGACACATAATAGAGAGAAATGTTCAGTTCATAAGAATTGACACATTGAGATTGTATTGCAAATTAAAAAAATTGTTATCAAAAATATAAAACATGAATGTGCCATATGGCTTTTTGTAAATTGGTTCTTTTAGAATGTGAGTAGCGTTTGGAACTTATTTATACGTTAGAATAATATTGTTTTTTTAACACTAGAAGGATCCAAGCAAAGAATAGATATATATTAATCTTAAACATCATTATTGAAATCAACAGATATTAAATATTCAAGGAAAATAAAAAACTACCTATTCGCAGTTATTCTGGAATTGAACTAAACTTGCTGTTTGGATCACAGAAAAAACACTGACTTAGTGAAACCCTTTCATCACCTAAATAGGCTTTCTGCAGTGTCATATCAAGTTTCATAATTGAAAATAAACCATTTGGTCACACACGTTTCACTATGAAAATGTTGTAGATATTGTTGGGTAAGTGAAGTTGACGTTCTGAGCTTATGTGGAGAAGTCTAAATCACACTTTTCGCAGCTTATATCATTTTACTCGGGAAGTGTCTGGTAAAATCACTGTTTTTGCACAATATTTCTCAAACTAAGCTGCGTGGGCCTGTATTTTCCATGCTAATAGACAATTATAAAGATATTGAAAAAAACATGAGCAAATAGCGCACGTATTTTTTTGCTTTTGTAGCATATAATACAAAGACATACATAGTGCTAAAAGTTTTAACAAAAATGATTCGCCGTTTTAAGAGCGGGTTATAAAAAAAGGTTTTAGAGTTAGTAGTAAAATTCCAAAATCTTATCAAACACTACAATATGACTGTAATAGTAATATCAATAGTTGATAGTTCATAATGACGGAAATCCATAATTTAGAAAAATACAGATCACGATCCTTACAAATTATGGAAAAAAAAATTAGGTTTGGATGTGAAAAAGACCAGACACTTGCCGAATATAATTTTATATTTGCTGGATAAGGATGCTATCTAGTTCCCCCCGAAAATTCTGCTTTCGATTGTGTCAACTGCTTTCATAAGGTCCACTTCCCCGTCCACGCGATGCCCTTTTTTCCTTAGCTCATCTATCCTCCTCTCCAGTTCCTCTTTGTTCCGCCCGTTGTTCCACCAGATCTTGCAACATGCGTTCAGGAGCGGTACGTAAAGCTCCAGCAAATCTCCGTCACTAACGCCTTCATAACGATGGAGAGCCAAGTCAGCCCATCTCAAGCTGTTTGGTGAGTCCTGCAACGTGGCTAAACAGGCCACGACACGACATAGAGCCAATAATACTGCGGGAGAACGGTCGGTGAATATCTGTAACAAGTATATTTAAATATTTCCATTCAAACTCACCAGTTAGTATGTTCAAGGCAAATGATCCAAGTGAATTTTGAACCAGTTTCTGCCAATTATACAGTATGTCATTTTGCGGTATTAAAATTTATTATTAATAGGCCTTATTTGCATCAATAGTTCTATCATTATCAGGATAGCTTAATACTAGAATTCAAACCGAGATTGAGATCTATTTTGGTTAGCTATGATCAGATCAGTATTCTACAATTTATAGAGTAGCCAATGATATCCGACATATGCTGATTTCAGCATAAGTATCTTAAAAACACTCTAGTTATTAACGCTGCATCTATTAAAGCGATTATTATTATCCTGTAACATCCTGTCGTTGTAAAAATCAGAACCAGATTTGACCACATATTTCCATGCCTCAACAATATGTTTCTTGTACCCATCATTACCCTCTATGGTGGTGACACACCCTTCTGACACCGTGAACACACCAAAACTCACGAAGAACCCGGCTTTCACTTGTGTTAGCAAATGCTCGTTCTTTGTGTAAACCTACTGGTTAGCCAAATCATTGACCGCCACTCCTGGCTGCTAGGAATGACTGTCACTACTGTCCTCATTTGCAAAGGCTAAAAATTGCTATTTTTATATTTGTCACTCTCAAGTGTATGCTTTGGACTTCATCTGTACTGACTGATTAAATTTTTATGATTTTTCATTCACATTGGGGCTCCCCGGTAGCTCTTTCCACAACGCCGAGGTTCTTCAAAAGAATTACTTTTGAAACAGGCTTGCGAAGAAGCCTCCAAAGGCGTTGTAAGCTCGACTTGGTGAGGATGCGCTTGATGAGCTCCTCCAGTATTTGCTATCAGCCACCCTTCTTTGATGTTCCAGACTGTGAAGGTCGTGTATGAGGTTAGGAGAATCCACTACACGTATTGCTTGCTAGTAGATTATGTCGAGAAACTTCAGGAGTGCTTTGGGCCACATCCCCACCCAGGCGAGCAGTACTCTAGCGATGGTCTGACCTGGGCCTTGTATAGTAGCTGCAGGTGTTCCTGGAGCGAAAGAGAACCCCCAGCTTCTGGGACAGCGACCTAGCGAGGCCAGCAGCATGATTGTGCCATGACATGCTATTGTTGATCTAAGTTCCCAGAACCTTGATGGAAGATAATTCACGTATTGGATGTTCCCAGATCCCAGATCCTTGAGGAACACCAGCATTGGATGCATATCCATCCACCACCACAAATAAGGAGCATTCACTGAAAAAGTGGCAGCCCATAGACAGCAAGCTTGATCCAATCACTCATGCCACACCATATCAAAAGCCTTCAATATATGGAGTGCGCCGTCTCGACTCTCCATGAAACTCTAATGCTCTGCTTCACATATGTGTGACGTAGGCCAAAAGATCTCCGGTGGATGTATGCCTGGGAAAACCATATTGGTGATTGATGATGATATTATTTTTGTCCAGATATTTCAGGAGCTGCATGTTAATAACAGTCTCCATAACTTTCCTGCCCTTCTTAGGTATAGGTTGTACCCAACCAATCTTCCACCCAGTAAGGAACACTCCTCGCTTGTAGGAGAGTTTAAATAGTTTGATGTTGATTAAATGAACAAGACAACTGCTATGAGGGCAAGGATTTTCATTGCTGTGATCTTCAAAAAATTGACTTGAGTATATAAAAAAGAATGGCATGGGAAGCCTGAAGAATATCTGATCTAATTGATTACCTTATTAAGTAACTTGAAGTTATTTTCCAAAATGGGATAGGCTAAGTTGTAGTTCTTGTTCCTGATAAACTCCTTGGCTATTTCCAATTCCACATCCTGTAGGAAGTCCAACAAAGCTCTGGACGTCCTCAACCTACTTTCTGTGGATATGTGATTTAACAGTGACTCAAACCCAGTGCTCCTGGTCGATATGAGATCATTGTCAAAATTTCCTATCAGAACCTTCTTTGGGAATACTACAGTTGTCATCAACTGAGGATGCTCTTGTTTCAAAGCATTGTAAAGGTTTAGGAAGTGGGTGTATCTGCGTTCTACCACTGAAGGGCTCAAATCATCATTTCCTAAAAAAACAAATAAGTGACAGAAAATGATGTCAACAAGATTGACTGCATATCTCATACAATTATAGCAGCAAAAAAATTAGATCTAGATAGGCTCAAAATTTTCTCATATATTGAAAAAAAAATAGGATGATTTTGAAGCTATTGATTAATGATTATGTTTAACTTGACAATATCATCAGTGGAAATCATCTTATTTGAATCTGGATAGTTTTAATGTTTTTTAACTGTTCAACTATATAGTTATTTATGCCTAAAATGTTGCTGTCATATCTTTTCAATTCAATGTAAGTAGGATAGATTTGAAATCAATATTTTAAATCACAAAGCAAATTCAGTCATAAGTAAAGTATCAACTAGAAGTGATTATGTACATATTGATGCATTTTTCCATGTTACAAGCTTAAAAATTTCCAAATATTATACCAGCTATACATCTATACTTTATTTGTATATTGATATTAAGATATCTTTCAAGAAATTGATTATTTTCTAAGTGTCTGCAAAGTATAAAGCAGTGATTTCAATATATTCACTTCTGAAGTATATGCAACAATTTATTATTTTCTGAATCATTTCAACTAGTTGTCTTTTTTAATCAATGAAGAATCTAAAGCATCAAAAACATTTTTTTGCCTACAAGCTACCTCCCAGCAGCTTTAACAAAAATGTTTCTATTGGGCTTTGAGTGCCAGCAGACAAATTCGATTATCTGCTATTGAAGTTTGCCATTAAAACTTACTGATAATATGGGGTATTAAAAAGTTGATGCACTTTCAATCAATGTTCAGCTAGGAAGTAAGTTTCTCACCTGAAATGAAACGTACTTGGAGAGTATACACCACATGCTTTCTCTCGTCAACAGCGTCCGAAATTCTTGCAGAGACGATCTCGAACGTGAGACCTTGTTTCTTGTCAGCTACAACCAACATTTAAACAAAATATACAATCTTTGCTAGTGCTGTATCATAATTCCAAATACTTTTATACACTAAAACAGAACAAAACTTACCCATTATTTGAGTCATACTGCTTGCTCATTTCTTCCATTTAAACAAATCACAGACGCTTATTTTCCTTTGTTTAAAATCTTGAAATGACAACCATAACAATATAATATAGTGACCAATAGTGACAGACTCGGCCTATTGAATTTGCTTTTTTGACATTTCGAGATTTGTCAAAGTCACTGTACTAGGAAACCAAGAAGCTCGAATAATATGCAGTGTTGTCTAAGTTACATTTTTCCAACTAGTCACTAACACAAAAGAAGTTCTCTAAAGTCCAAATACTGCGAGATTTGATACTGAACAATGGTAAAACAGATATCCTATACAAATTTCAAAGTAGTTTTGAAATATTGATTTGAAGAAATGGTATGTTTTATTTTAATCACTGGTGTACCATCGCGTTCAGGACACCAGCCAGGCAGCCATAGGCATAACGAGGCAAAATGGCCATTGCCTCGTATTGTCCCATCAAGATGTTTTCGGATTACATGATTTCTTAAGAAATTTATATTGGATAGCAACTTCCTGTAACCTCTGTAACACTTTTGACAATATGCTACCAAATGCGAGCGTAGATTTTTCTTTACTGAGTAAAATGACAGTTCTCCTAATGTATGTACGTATTGAACAATAGCGTGTCCGTTTAGCAGTTGTTTAATGGTTGCATAAAACGGTTTCGTCTGCTGAATGCGCCCGTTATTTTTAAAAAAGGAAAATAAATTAAGATCTGATTTTTATTGCCTTAGGATTAGAAGTTGTGGCAACAGTGTATATACGATTTGAACTACTGTAGAAATGTCAACCTAATTTTTCTTTATTCTCTATCATGTCAAAGAAAAGTCAAAAATAAAAATGTATCTACCTATAGATATAAAAAATATTATTTCATCTATTTGGAATTTGCACAGGCATGGATTAAGTTTGTAACAGAAGTAGTGAAAATGAAACAGGTATCAGATCCGGCTTCGAATCAAACGTGATAAAAAATGATTACACCACCAACTGGAGATGCTTTAGTTGTTACAAAGGTACATGTTTAATAGTTAAAGAATGATATGTTATCTGAATAGAAAGACTGTCTATTATATAACCTAAAATAATACCAGATTACGAAAATGAGCGACAGTGGCCTCATAATTACACCTACAATTAACTGGAGGGAATTTGCCTGTGGCTGGGGAGCTGCATTCATCAATGTAACAGTCACTTACCCCGTCAATAAACTCATATTTCGACAGGTAAGTAATATAGTTTCAAACATTCAAAACTACAATACCTTGCATTTTCTAACTGAAATCACATGTGAAACAAAAAAAATAAAGAGGAATCGTGTAGTATTAGGCTATCAAATGATCAGAATATTTTAGTGTGGAGCAGTCACAAATATTCAGGAAAGCAGAGGAAGCAGTGCCTTTCCTGTAATAGATAGAATTAAATAAACTAAATATATAAATTTTCTTTTGCCATGCTATAAAAAATATTTTTTATAGCATGGCATTAACTGATATTTGCTTTATGGTTTGTAGTTTTTTGGCTTGAAGGTTACATTTGATTTTTATCTTTGTAATTGTTTGTATGACAAGTCCTACATATGTTCATAGAACCCCTGTTGGTTTCGCCAGACAATAAAATAACTTCTATTTTGGATATTCAAGGTATTCTAATAATGCATTACAGTTATTTAGCTAATTTATACTGTATATTGATGGAGGTGGCAAATGAGTTAAAAATCATATTTTTCCATTCTGTTTTGTACTCTGATAAAGGCTGCTGAGGCCGTTGAAATACCAGTAAATATTCGTTTATACATATGTGGTTTCAGTTAGGGGCAGCAGAAAATATAATGAAGCTACTACTGTGTAGTATGTGTGAATTATATCAGTCACTAAAATGATAGCTTACACCATATTTTCAGGTGTTGTATCTTAGAATAATCTGTAAATCGTCATAATACTCATAGTAGAATTTATCGAAAGTGAAAAATACATTATAGTGATGAAACATCACCTACATATATGATTTTATTTTTTTGTACAACATGGAATTGTAACCAGGAAATCAACAACTATCAACTGATGGAGTATGAGCAAGTAGTAGTAGAGTATCAGCATCAAGTAGATGTTGTTACTGATTTTTATGAAGGCCTATGACCAAACCTCTGACGACTCAATCATGATATATTGCTGGTGAAACTGAAGGCATTGGGTATTTATAATTTCATGTTGGCTTAGATAAGAGTTTTCATACTGGAAGAAAACCAGTAATCAAAATCAATTTTATTTAACTGAGCTATTGCCATCAGAAATGTCTCAGGTGGGTCATATGTCCTTGATACTATTTATTATGTCACGAATGATATTTCTGATTACATGAAAACTGTGAGATCTAATTGTATGCTTTAATTAAAATAATATCAAAATAATCACTGAACTATGTAGCTATCTATGAGATAAAATACAAGATGATCTTTATATGGATTGTTTGGTATTTTTTATGGTGGTCTAACATAAAAAATTTACAATTGAATGTAAAAAGTTTGAAACTGACAGCTTTCAAAGAATATATAACCAACTTAGTTATAGCTGAAGTCTTGTAGAAGGTAGATTCAATTAAGGATCCAGAATCTAGGTGTTAAGTTCCACAATCTTTATTTTCTGAATCATATTTAATATTTTATCCAATAAGGCAAAGGCAACAAAGATATGATTTATCTCCATTCTGGAGTATGTATCTCCTATTAAATTACCTCATAACAGAATATGTATTAGATATGTATTCTATAAGCTGAACATTTCTTCAGAACAACTTGATTTTAGTGAATTGATGATTTTTTGAGTATCAAATCCTTGGCAAAGAGAAGAATTTACATTGCTATTCCGAATAATTTGCTCCATGGTCTGTTGTGTTCTTCCAATCTATTATTAAAAACTAATCTAATTTCTAGGTTGTGTAAGGAAATGAATAGTTTACTGCCATTTGTAGATATATTTAACTTACCTTTCAGTGTTTCCAAAAATGAAATGAGGAATGTTTATCATATGTAAACTCATTTCATAGTACTGTTCCTCTATTGACACAGTTATGTCATTCATTATAATTTCAAAAAAATATTTTCATTTTTTTCCGAAACAGCCCAAACGTTATTTTATCACGAGAACTTCAAGGAGAGATATTCTATTAGTCGTGAATTGGTATGTACCACAAATTTAGATACAAATTATACCACTACCAAATGCTTTTTACATTGGCTATGAATTATACCATGGCAGTTGATTATTATTTATCATCGTTCTATGTGATGGTAGATTTTGATAGATTAATGTTATACATGTGTACTTCCAGATGTTACATGGTGTAAAACTACGTCATGCATATGGCCAGTTACATGGAGAAGGTCTGCAGTTCCTCTACAGAGGTATCTTGCCCCCCCTATGTCAGAAAACATTGTCTCTCTCAGTTATGTTTGGAGTTTATGAAGAGGTTAGGCGGAGACTTGTCGACCAAGGGATGAATAGGTAATATATACTCTGACAAAATAGCTATGTAGGTGCCTTTTATTCCTTGATCCTTCAAAACTTGAGAATTTCCATTATAAGAAACAACTGAATAATATGGTACTCTATGTAGCAATAATTCCGAAAGACACTGCTATCTACTTAATTGCACACTATTGCTACTGCTGAAAATCTTATAAACTGCAATTTTCCACTACTTCTTCACTCTATACTTACAATACATATACATATAGCAAAGTGTAATACATTAGAAATACTAATAATAGATCACATTGAAAAATGTTTTCCTTTCACAAATTATAATCTATAGAGTAAATCATTTAACTTCTTTCCAAAATAACATATAGCCTAAACCTAATTTATAATACATATTTACATACACAGTCACACTAATCTATAATTGATATTATTATTCACAACACTTTTGTCGCAAGGCGGTTCAGTTACAATATTTTATTCAAAATTGTCAATTTATCTCATCGCTTACCTATTTCCAATAATTTTAAAGAACGACGTGATCAAAATTCTACCAACCTCATTTTAAGGGATTGCAGCATTGTGTCATGACAGCCTAAAAAAGCGTAATTCCAGTTTTTTTAGAGTGGTTAAAAAATTATCATTCAGAACAAGTTATTGAACATATATTCAAGATTTGAATAATTAAATGTAATCGAAAAATATCAAAAAACTTGGACCAGCACATTTGTAGATTTGGTGGTGGTTGACTCTCGGTGGTGGCTTCTGGTATTGTTTTCTCTTCCATCTATGTCTTGAGGATACGTATGGCCTATGTGCTCACTCCCCTGGGTCCTTTTTATCTACCATTTCCTTTATTGCGGACATGCATGTGATTTTCCTTTATTGCTTAATCACGTTACATTTCAGGTATACAGCAAAAGCTCTTGGAGCGCTGGCCTCGGGCACAACCGAAGTAATCCTGATGCCATTTGAGAGAGTACAGACTTTACTAGCAGATTCAAAGTACCACGACGAACTGCGGAATACCGCACACGCCTTCAAAGTACTGAAGAACTACGGATGGAGAGAATACTACCGGGGGTTTATGCCCATCTTGTTACGCAACGGGCCTTCCAACGTAGGATTCTTTATCATTCGTGATGAACTGCAACACAGGCTGCCCAGGCATAATAACCAGGTGTTACGGACTTGTACAGAATTTTGTTGTGGAGCTCTAATCGGTGTGATATTATCCGCGTTGTTTTATCCCTTAAATGTAGTTAAAGTTAGTATGCAGAGTAAAATCGGTGGACCATACGAAACTGTCGTGGACGTGTTTTTAAAGTTGTACAAAGAAAGAGGCGGTCGGATGAAGTATTTTTATCACGGGATTCACCTGAATTGCATGAGAGCCTTTTTGAGCTGGGGCGTCATGAATACGGCATATGAGCATTTGAAAACTCTCATATACTAGGGTCTTTCAACATTAGGTAATCACTATGCGCAAGATCTTTCAAGAAAATAGGTCAAATGACTACCTCTGTCGCATAAACGTTACTTAATGCACATATTTATTAGTTGGTGCTACCAACACTTATCTAGTAGAAATTAAATACGAGTAAAATGTCCATTTTTAAAGTAGCAGTTATAACAGTGTGTTACCATTTTTCAAATAGGATTTTCTGAAATTAGATAAGTAAAATATGTGCAATAAGTCAGTCTATTGCTATTTTTTATGAAATTCATTGGTGTATTCTGCTCCGGGTAGACCACCTATTTCAGTCATACTCTCTGAAGTTTACAAAATCCTCCTCTCAAGATGTCCTCAAGGGCGTTTATAAATCTTGAAAGTACAAAAATGATGGCATACAGAGTCGTCAACGAAGTATTTGCTTTATTCTTTCCCATATCAGTCATCATGATTGGATTTTGCATTACCTAATGTACACCTTTTTGATATAACTTGTAACATTTGTGGCAAATAAAAAAACATGTTTACCACAATGATGGCTATAGATATATTCAAAAAGGTACATTTTAAAGTTCCACAAATGACAATGTGTAAAATCAGTCGCATGTCGTCTTGTTTAAAATCATCGATAGAGTTTGACTAACGTAAATGGGGTGCAGATTCCATACATATTAATTTGTCATACTGTGTGTAATACTACCAACATTCAATCAGAATGATAAAAAGATGTTCACCAAATAAAAGCAACTATAATCATCCAGTTCTAGTAGTGTCAAGCACTCAAGCAATAATAAAATGAATGAAGTTTCGCAACATTATAATTATATAATGTATCTGGTTAACAAAATTCAAGTAATATGAGTGAATTTATGTTCACGTATATTTTTGAATTCTCCAAATATCCGTTCTAAAATCCAATTAAACTAATAAACTGTTAACTGTGTAAAGTGCAAGAAATTAGCCTCTTTTCGAAAAAAAAGTGAATAACACTACATCCTATAAAAACATGAAACCTGTAAAAAATTATATGGTTTAAATTATGTAGATTGTAGATGCTCTTAATTAGTGAAACTCTTCTTATCGTGCAGATGAAAAGATTGTGTATTTAACACACAATTTCACAAATAAAACTGTTTCTTTCAGTGACGCGTTTTGATTTATATTTGAATCAACGTCGGACTGTCAGATTTGACTGCTAACAAGGCTACCCAGCTTACTTGCCAACTAACTAGATTTTATCATGGGTACAAAACTAGATCTCTCAAATATATCATAGTATTTATTCTGTCTAGCTTTTTTATATTAAATTATGTTTTTCTTTCAGTCTTAGGGAAAATAGTTTTTTGCCAACTGCATTTACACTAGTGTTAAGGAAAACCCCTACAAAACCTTAACCATCGCCTTCAAAATGTCCTTATCACATGAAATATCTTCAGAGCCAGTCACAAGTAATTTACAAGACTTACTCTCACAAGTTATCTGCAATGTTTATCATCCAGTACTTGCATGTTACTGTAATGAGTCACGCGCATGCATTTTCCTATTTTATCATTAAAATGTCTCATATGCAAATGGCTGCTACAGTTGTGGTACAGTTATTAAAAAAAGGTAAATAGGAAAAGTTTGAATAAAACTTAGTAAGAGAATATTCTTTCATATTATTGTAAGATATCAAAAATCGTTACGTGTAGCTAGTAGGCAAGTATGTACTATTGCAAGTAACTATAAAAAGTTATTTGGGAGTGAGCTAAAGCCTCTACTTCAGTAGTGGTACAGCCGATTTACATATGTTATTTAATTACAATAAATATTTGGTGTTTGACTCACTTTTTATTGTTTAACCTTAAAACTGGACACACATATGTACTGAATAAATTAAGAGAGTATGACCAAAGGAGGTGGTTTATTCATTACATATATAATAATAGCTGCGTGCTTAAGCCTGAATGTTGTCGATTGGACTTTAAGCATTGTTAGTCAATCTATAAGCAAAATATTGTATTAGCCTAGGAAAAATCACCTTGTATTTGTGTGCAATATCCCATAGAAATTGTTGTATTTCCAACATTGTGGAAGTTTCTCACCGCCATTGTGTTTTGAACGTGTTATTATATCTGTATATCACTTTTTTCACCCAAGATTTTGCTTAGAGGTTGATATGTTTAAATTTTGAAAATAGATCAGTGTCAATAGTTTGTATCACTGACAATTTATCTGAGAGTTATTAGGAAATATCAAATATTTTTCTATTCCTGTTTTTGTTGAGTTTTTATAGCATATTTTTTATTTATTTCAAAAGTGTATTACGTTTGTGAGTATTGATCTACCAAAACTAGTTCGGTGAGTTGTTGCTAAATTGTTAAGGATACTGTCGAGAGAATTAAAACTGTTTTATCATGATACCGACTTGTTTCATTTAAGCAGACACAAGCCAATACCAAAATCTCAGTGGAAAAAATATATGCGAATTTTATATTTATCATAGTGGGGGGATTTGAATCTGTTTCTGATATTGTATAATACAATTGATTAGCAAAAAAGTGGGTCTAATATCAAATGATGTTTTATTGATCTTTGACGGGATACAAGATACTATTTGAACGACTTTATGGTTAGGCACAAATTTTCAAATGAATTAACTCTCCAAATATTGAACATAACTACTTAAAAACCAGTGGAAAACTGTTTGAAGAAGTAATAAGCACAGTCTTCAGTGGAGGACTGTACGATAGATTCTTAAATAATCCCTGAAAAAAAGGAAAAGATTGAGGAGCAGAAAAATGATAGTAAAGGTAAGTCAAGGTACTACTTAGCTTTATCAGGCCCAAATGAATGTGCATACGTACTAATTGAAGTATAGCTGTAACATTCGAATACTGAGGCAAGGCTCGTAGAAAAAAACAGAAGCCACTAACAAGAGCCAACCAGCACATTTGTGGTTTCAGTCAGGAGACCCTGTATTTCCAGGGAAACACAACAGAAGCAAATTATAGCTCCCTGTCGTGGTACTTCAAGTCCAAAGAAATGAACTCATCTGAACCTGTAAATGAATAAAGTGGAAAATCTTGGGCACGGCCATAAAAAAGGAAAACGTAAAAGAACAGGAAAATAATAATAAAGGTAACCCAAGCGATATGTATTTCTGCTACTTGGCTTCATTACGCCCAAATGAATGTGCAAATTTAGCATGCTGTTTGATTTTTTTAGCATCTATTATTTTAAATAAAAATTCCTGAATAGTATGGGTACTACAAAAACTAAACTCATAATACAAAAAAATATTTTTTTAAAATAATTATTTACAAAACAGTCTTCTACTGCCATAGCTATTTATTTAAATTGTGTAATGTCTATGTACAAAATCAATCACTAAAAACTATTTGCGTTAATAATCAAGAAACATGAATTTTTAGAGTGTATCTCTCAGTGTACCTATTTTCAATCCTGATTATTTCTATAATGTCTAGAATTTGAAACTATATTTTGTATTGTTTATAATAAATTTGCTCTTTTGGATGACGAGTTTGCCTACGACTGCCATAGGGCCATAGAGGCATAGACCGTCATCCTAAAGGTTCGTCCTCACCTTATCAAGTCTTTTACACCCCAAGGCAGACTTACAAACTTACATTACAGCCCATCATAAAAGTTGAAAGAATCTGACAAATGGCAACATTGTAAAAACAATTAAATCAGAAAGTTTTATTCAAATTATAATAAATACATGTGCTAACGATAAATTAATTTGCTCAGATACATGTACATAAATCGGTGTCGTCAGCCTCCGATAAATAATTGCGATAAATTCAATCTAGTGCATAACCACAGCCTACGTAAGAGCATAACCTTGAACTTAGATGATTTAACCTAAAAGTCTTGACAAAATCCGGCAAAAAATCTTGATATAGGCATTTATTTAAAGCTGTTTTTGCTAAGAATAACTGTGAGTATGGTGTCAAAATTACTATCAGAAGATTAGTACTTTATTATGTGTTTCAGATGGCTTTGACTGAAGTTTCTTCCAACAAGATTTTTGGAGGCTTTCAGAAAGTATTTTCCCATGACTCCAAGGAACTAGGATGTAACATGAAATTCGGAGTTTATTTGCCCCCACAAGCAGAAGAAAACAAAAAACTACCAGTTGTTTACTGGTTATCAGGACTAACTTGCTCTGAAGCTAACTTCATTGAAAAAGCTGGGGCACAAAGGTATTGGTATTTTTCCAGTAGGTACTCATACAAATAGAAAAGGTATAGACATAATTAACCCACAAAAGCGACATTTCATGTTACTATAAAGCATAAGATTATTAAATTCTAGAGAAAGCGAAATGACATCACAATAGATTGCTTTGTTTCTATGAATAATCCCTCACAAAGGCAGCATGCCTATCAAGCTTCAGAATTACTCTGCGAGGATAAATATGTAATATGCACATTGACGTAAAAGTCTCTGAACTATACCTTTCAAACAATAAACTCAGGATACAGAGATTGTCTAAAAGAATTACTTTAAGAAGAGGCTGTTTGAGATATTAGAATTTCACCTTGAGGATAAACCCATTGGACTTTTGTAGTGTCCAATGTACTAATGGTTCCAGGGTTTTATTGTCTGCAAAATGCAATTATTCTTAAGACAATAAATATATTATGCATAGGGTTATCAGTTGAGTGAGAAAAATGGACAAACTGGAATCCGAATTTGGATACTTGAAAAGCCTGAAGAGCAAAAAGCTGCATTCTTACAGAAAATCCATGTACATTCAATTCCACTGTCATATTGTCCCATTTAAATTAAATTTAAAATTCCGGGAAATTAACGTGTAAATCCTGGACACGTGATCAAATGACAAATTTATGTCTATATTAATACATATCCAACATACCATACAATTTTGCATATTATTACATTTCAGCATATTATTCAGATCAAAGTTAAATGTAGAACATTAAATAATAGTAACTTTGTTTGCTTGACATGTACATACTCGTGAATGATGATCATGTCTCAAATCACAGATGAAATCCATATAAAATTCTCAATAAATCCTGAATGTAGGTATGCTGCAGAACATGGGGTGATCATAGTGAACCCAGACACTTCTCCAAGAGGGTTAAACATTCCTGGTGACTCCGAGTCCTGGGATTTTGGTGTAGGAGCTGGTTTTTATGTCAATGCTACCCAAGATCCTTGGAAGAAGAATTATAGGATGTACAGCTATGTAACTAGGGAGCTCCCAGAAATTGTAGCCAAAAATTTTGGAGTTGCCGAAGGGAAACAATCCATCATGGGACATAGGTATGGTAATGTATATATGAGTTGGAAATATATTTCTTCAATTTTTTATATTTTCAGTCACATTTGCTTTGATATCAATATGTGATTTAAAACAAACTGCAATAATAGTTCTGTCTGATTCCATAAGTTTTCTAGACTTAACTAAAGTTGGACATCAAACCATACTCAATTTTTTTTCATATATATGAACCCAACTACAGGTACATCCCAGCAGCTTCATATTCTATGAACCATAAATTAGCTATAACTCGACACATTTGCCATTGAGGTATTCTATTATTAAAAACAATTTGGAATTATATATTAGCATTACAGTTTGCAACTGATTTCATAAGATTTGTTATACATTTCATAATTAACTTAGCTCCCCGGCAGTAACATAGAAAATGCTGTAGACAACCTGAACTCCAAAATCCAAGAAGCAGCCTCATATTCAACTCCTGCTGCTTAATTCAGAGATAAAGTTACAATTATTAGTAAAGCAATTATGGAAAAAAACAGGAAAAACGAAAACTGCGACAAAAATGGAGAGATAACAAGCAAGAAAAACAAAACGACTAAACAAAGCTATAAAGGAACTTAAGAAACTTCTGATCGATAAAACAAATACTCACATTAAAAGTTATTCAGTGAACCTAACTGCTACCGAGTTAACAGATTACTCTCTCTGGAAAGCTACGAAAAAAATTAATCGCCCGGAAATACACGTTCCTCTAGTAAAACAAAAAGACGGAGCCTGGGCCAGACGAGACTATGATAAAGCCGAACATTTAAAATCGGTGTTTGAACCTTTCGAACGGGAGATACCTGAAGAATAAGAAAATAAAGTACTAGAGGCTACAGAAGACCTTAAGTAGATCGGATTCAAAATTGATTATGTAAAAGTGCAAGAAGTGGAAAATGTAAAAAAAATATCAACGTTAAAAAGACCACAGGATATGATAAAATCAGCGGTAAAATGATTGAAGAACTACCAGCGAAAGTAGTCAGACTTATAACAATTATAATAAATGCTATAATACGATTGCGATATTTTCCTTCGCAATGGAAAATAGCCCAAATAATACTAATGAATAAGCCAGGCAAACCACCAGAAAAATTCACTTCATACTGACCAGTCTGCTACCTGTACTTTCCAAAGTATGTGAAAAACTAATATCAAAAAGGCTAATCCCTGTACTGAACAGTGAAAATTTAATAAAAGACCATCAATTTGGATTTCATAACAAACAATTGAACAAGTGGGTATAGTGGTTACCGAAATTCGCAATGCTTTTGAGAAAAATTACTACTGCATTTGACAAAGGATGGCATGAAGGTCTGCTCTCTAAGCTGAAAAAGTTACTACCGGAACAATTCTTTCTACTGCTCAAGTCATACCTAGCTGACAAAAAATTTCAAGTCAAAATCAATGACGAAACATCGCAGCTGTACCCCATTAAAGCCGGCGTACTGCAAGTGTATTAGGACCTACCCTATATCTAATCTACACCGCCAATCTACCAAGAATGGAAGGTATCACCTCCACAACGTTCGCTGATGACACAGGTGCAATAGCAACCGACCTAGTTGCTGCGCACGCCTCAAAACATCTTCAAAAATATTTGACAGCATGGCGAGTTTTGTAAACAATCGGGAAATCATATGAAAATAAAATTGAATCATTATGAATTTCACTAGTCTACTTGACAGCATGGTACACAGAATCAACCTAACCTGATGTTATTCTATCTGTTCACTAGCATGGGTGGCCACGGCGCTTTAATCTGTGCTTTGAAGAACCCAGGGATGTACAAATCTGTTTCAGCATTTTCCCCTATTTGCAATCCTTCGCAGTGCCCTTGGGGCGAGAAAGCTTTCACTGGATATCTGGGCCCCCGAGAGGCCGGAGACTGGGCAAATTGGGATGCCACTGAGTTGGTGCAGAAGTACAATGGACCGCCTTTGGAATTACTCATTGATCAGGTAAAATTGTGAATGTGATGCGCAGACACAGTGTACAAGTTGCCAATCGCGAATTTATTTTAAGATAACGGACTACACAGTGGGCAAGAATTTAGAAAAATCATGTACTTACTAAATTTTCACTCTAGAGATTTATTTTGGTAATACTCATGAACAGTGACTATACTGTGTAGACAAAGCTCAATTTTTGTGTCAAAAGCTTAAAAAGATTCGTATTGCCGCCCACGCGATATTGGTATGTCACCATATACAAAAATGATCATTGATGTTATGCATAGTTTTTGGCCTTGTTCATCAATTTTCATGTGCATGTGTCGATAAACGCTTTTTATTCATAACCACTATACCAGCTAATGTGATTAAACTTTCTAACCCATATTTATATTCCATAGGGCCTAGAAGACAACTTTCTGAAACAAAACCAGCTGTTACCAGAAAATCTAATAAAAGCATGCAAGACAGCTGGTGTTCCTGCAATTTTGAAAAAACGAGATGGCTATAATCACAGTTATTTCTACATAGCATCATTCATTGGAGAACACTTGAAATACCATGTAGAACATTTGAAGTGAGATGTTTTATATAAATTTGCTGTTTTATAATTAAAACTTTGTTCATTTCCCCTACAATATTTCCAGTCGATATTGGTTCAGAGAATAATTGTGATGATATTGTCTATTATTGTAAATAAATGAGATAAAAAGTATTTCAACCTTTAGGTTACATATTTTAATCTGTTAAAAGACGTTTCAATGTAATAAAATATGAAGCAAAAACAATTAAAAACAAGAGGTAGTACTAGACAAACCCAAACAAATTTGTACATTGTAAATCTGTGCGTTTATATAGTATAATACAAATTATAGTATTTACAGGGTTTCAAAAAAAACTTTTGATATTGTCCACTTGATCACTTTATCGATCCTCTCAATTCATGCCAGTAATGCAACACTGGCTCTCTTCTCTGCCAGACGTGTTGGTTGCCCCACAAAGCGTATGTACTGGAATAAAGCATACCTAGTTGATCAAGACTGCAAATACAAATGAAACACCAAAAGTAAAGTGTATAAATACAAGGAGAGTGGCTTCTGGGTATGAGTGGAATACAATAAGAGATAATTATAATTACACTATTTGGAAGAATTGCAAAAATAAGATGGATGCTCAGTCACTACGCTCACTCTCAGTATAGTGCAACACGTATGAGCAGACATCGTAGTTTTTTCGTTTACGTGCTTATGCCATGATCATGTTTTGATTTTTCGTTTCAAATTTTAACGCATCAGAATGTTTTCATTTCACTGAATATCATCCTCGGTATTGGAATTCCATAAACATATATTATAATGCCCTCCATAGCAATGCTGAAGTATGGTTACGCCATGGTCTTGTTTTTCTTTTGTATCAATATAATTAAATAATAAATCCCTACATTAAGAAAAACTTACATTCCACACGCAGCACCTCCCAAGTGAGCAGCATGATCAAAAAATTTCCATCCTAACAGTACACCAGCTGCATCCAGACCCATTATGAACTTTATTGCCTGAAATTGAAAAACCATGTGCATATATCAAAATAATAATGGTGTCTGAACTAAATATTAGGACAGTGCTACTGATGGAAAATATATTGAAGCCAATTACTACCAGCTTGATTTTTTAAAGATCTTTAATACCATGTCGTACTTCAAGTGGTTCCTATTTATCTACAATATTCACTTTACTCTATTGCTTCTTATTGCTAGTTTGCTACAAATTTCATTAACTCAGAAACAATTTTTTTGGTTTTTGCTCAATTTTTCAAACTATATAGTAAAGACAAAGTTTAAACAAATTTGAAATTCAAATATTTCTGATGACGCCTTTTTTCTTGACAGATCAAATCGATATCTGCATAGGATGCATTCATCCTATTCAATGAAGTGTGTGATCAAATTATTATTAATATCACATAAATAAATTTAAAATACCCATGAGGGCGTTTTCAGTTTAGACAGCTTGAATATTGATAGATTCAATCAAAAAAAAGCTACACAAGTCTACAACATGAAACTGAACTGGAATATGCATTAACAAATTACATTTAAAATGGTGCTAGTCAGTAGTAAGTCTCTTGATCACTTCTGTAATATATACAACCTGTAAGGTGAACTTGATGGTTGTGAAGTTATGCTATGTTGTCTAAAAACTTTATCAAATCAAATACATAACTCAATATTTTTGCATGTATCAGTATCATCCATAAAAGTGAAATTAGATGGAACAGTCATTTGTTTAAAAATATCTAACAAATCTGTTTGTACCATCATTAGAGGTTGAAAAGACTCACCGATCCAGCTGAGAAGGTAATAACTGGCAGTAGAATTATCCCTAATCTTGTATCTGGAAACTGGGTACATATATAGCCTAATACTGCCATTATAGCACCTGACTAAAAAGAAAACTAATAAGGAATAATTCATATTTCAAGTGTTTGAGCAATGCTATATTACATATTTTCTAGCCTAATCAAGATGTTAGATGTATTATGGAAATGGTCTTTGGCGAGTAAAGTGCTAACAAAACATTAACTTGAACTAAACACCGCATGTATGTCGTATTTACATTATGCGTACAACATAAACGTATGTTTTAATTATCGATCATTGATGAAATCAGGGTGGTCCAAAAAAGTGAATATGTGAATTTTGTACAGAAAGCGTTATCGCAGCACTTGAATGTTTGCTCTAATATCCGTGCGTGTAGATGGCCACTTGGTTCACAAATAACTATTTCCTGAGGTATTTGTTATCTTTACCAAATTTCATAAATCAAACTCTGGGCAATCTTTAGAGCTGTCAATTTTACAATTCACAGCAGACAGTTCCCAAAGTGTGTCACCTCGTTCTAAGTGCTGTAGGGGGGTACACATTGAATATGTTGGTGGAAAAAGAGACAACGAAAATTTTTTAGGGGCGCCACGCTCAGTTTTAATCCAGAAGTGACTAAAATCATTCAAAAATCACACGTTGCGGGCACAGGCTCACAAGAAAGCTCTGGACCTAGTTTTATTTGAAAAAATAGGTCACGACAATAACTAGTTATATTCTTTTCGTTTCAATCTTCCCCTGAAGGTGCTAAAATAATTGGCGAAACTCGTATCGAATTTTTGAAAAAGTTACTTTTTGGGTGGTAAAACTGTGTAGCGTGTGTGATTACATATTAAGTTTTGTGTAAACCAGAATGACGCCAGCTCACGGAGTGTTAATAGAAATATTAAAATTAGTGTCATAGGAATAGCAGAAATAGGTATCCATTCAACCACTGGCTGATTAGATAGATTGAATGATAACCGATAAAATACTTACTGCTCCCAATGATAATCCAGGTTGTTTGGTGACTACCTTGTAAAAATAACTAGTGAAACTTGACACAACTCCAGCACTCAAGTATAATGCTAGAAATTGTTCCATTCCTAAACTTTGGACTGCTCCTGGAAAAAAACGATTAATGAATTCCTATCCTATACCATAGCAGGCATGGCAATTATTAAAAATAGTCATTATCAAAACGGAGATAAAACAGTATTCAATTGGATATGATTAAGGAATTGACAATCTGCTAATTGGGATGCAAAATCAATTTTCAGAAATATTGGTATAATAGAAGATCCATTTTTCAAATTTAAGGTGCCTTTATATAATTGCCTGATTTGTTTTTTTTATATTCCAGAACGTGAGCATCATAATACTTAATACATCAGATTTTGAGAAGTTGGAATTTTTTCCACGAGTTTTTGCTTCAACATTATAGCAATAATGAATAGTAGTGATTTATTATTCTGAGTACACTATTTGATGATTAAATTAAGCACATAAAATTTTAACACTCTGTGTTGTTTGTTGACTGCAGCAATTCTTATACTATAATATAATATAAATGAAGTAAATGTCTAAGAAGTATTGATTACTATTGAATTTTTTTGTTGATGTCTTACCTGTACTGAAGCTATGCAAGACATACATATTGGCTAGCAAGTGTATTCCTGAGTAATGACTGAATGTTGACAATAACATAGGAAGGCACACATGTTGGCTGGCGGGGTTCGAACAGAAATATTTCATCATGAATGGTTGCCATCTGGGTACCCTCCAAGCAGCAAACACAAGCACATTTATCGCACAGATGGGTACAAATACCTTCTCCCCCATTGTAAGCCTATTCCACCAATTTTGAATTTCTTGGGTTAATTCTGTCTGAAAGAGATAGCATATTGAATTTTGAGGTGTCACATGGCAATTTTTAACATCGATTTTAGCAAATAATTCATGATAGGATTAATTCACATTGCAATTTAATGTAAAATAAATGTACGTAAATAGTAAATTGAAATATATTATTAACTTTTCGTGACAAGCTGTCATCACAAAGTGCTGTAGTGGTTCGTAGTAGATCGCGTCGTCCTTTCAACAAATATAACATATTCATCAATGATTAAATCTTTTATCAAAATGGCTGAATGCAATTTGTCAACAATCGATCAGCATTCTATGTATGAACTCTCACAAACTTTCACAATATAATATATGGAAATTTTGACGGCCATCATATTATACTTAAGCTACCATAGCAAGCTTATCTATAAATTAATTGGTTAACTTGTACCATGAAAACTGCCCATATAAGTTTCTACTAATTTAGTACACAGAGTGTCTCAAAA
Source organism: Bruchidius siliquastri (assembly GCA_949316355.1). Classification (NCBI taxonomy): domain Eukaryota; kingdom Metazoa; phylum Arthropoda; class Insecta; order Coleoptera; family Chrysomelidae; genus Bruchidius; species Bruchidius siliquastri. The sequence goes on along the minus strand of OX438534.1, from coordinate 2,355,298 downwards.
GAACGATCGTCGATTTGTCCAAATAAAAGAACTTGAAGCAAATGAATTTAAGTAAAGGATTGGATGGCAAATGCCTAACTATATATAAAAGACAATCCAAATGTCCACCTGCAGCATCCAAACACTCGTCGGGCTGCTTTAGTATGTTTACAAACTCGTTAACCTTCTCTTTGACGCTTTCACGCAACAAAAAGCGTATGACGTTAGTCGAGTCCATGAGGATTCCCGATACCCAGTAAATTAAGCTGATCATAAAAAACTGAAAAAATGTCATTGTTTCATTTGGCGTATTGGCCTTACCGCTTTCCGCGTTTGAAACCAACAAAATCTTCCATAGCATTACAAATTGGCGATGAAATCTTGAATCATACTCAGGTAGCCTTTGCTATAAATGGAGGTTCAATAAAGTATCGATAATTTTTTTTTCGGGTCGCCAAAAAGGGTCAAATGTGGCCTACTTGCCAGGCTTGGCCTCCCCACTACTACTTGGGATATGCCGCACGAATTTTACTTTTGACAGGCTTTACAGCAAACGAAAATCGATATTTCTCTCTGAAAATTGACAACCATCTGGACGCAACACTGTGAGAAAATAGTTAGTTAATACACTTCTTGAAAAAACACTGCTAGCCATGCACTTTTTTTTGCTGACACAGCGTTCATTCTCGTATCTCGTCGGCCGCGCTCTCATTGTCTCTCGCTTTAAGACACACTACAGGCTTGCCAATGCGGCAGTGCAAAATTCCTGGTGTTTTGTTTTGGCTGCTATATGTATTATCAAATTCCCACTAGCCTTTTGGTAAACAACTCCATTATAAGGTGTTATGTCAATCTGATTCAATGTTTCGATTAGTATTTCATTACTACATTTGCTTCAGTTATTTGACACCATTTAGAATGGATTCAATCTAGCACATTATCAGCCTCTCACTTTTTTAAATTGCCAATTATTATCAGTTCATTAGAATTTCACCTGATTAAGCACTAAAACTTGTACAAATACCTCTTTTACTGACTATAAAAAAATGTATCATGAGACACTGAAGGAGATTTACTTACTGAAGCATGGAAGCTCTCATCCATCTTCTTTCTGAAAAACTTCACTGGCTTTTTCAGATGTTTTATGGCATGTTTCCTCATATTTTCATATTCCCAAATCACAGCTCCTAGAAAGGTAGCACCTGAAAACTAAAATCTCTTTACACTATAGTTAAGTTATTTTGAGAGTGCTTGATTTGGAAACATGTGATAACAGTACCCAATTTTATGAATGTACTAGTAATGCAAGTTTTACTATATGAAATAATAGCATAAATATAAGGTTAGACATAGTTATCTGAATCAACAATTCAATTGCCTCATTGAGTTGATTTTCTATCAGCCATATAGATTATAAAGTGTGTTTGAAGTTTTATTGAATTATTTAGGTGTTAGAGGAAGGTGGCTCTTAGTGACTGCATATTTGCAGTAACCGACATTTCTCTTAACACCAAAATAAATATTATTTAATTAGTATAATACTGCAATAGTGTACTTAAATGAGCATTAAACCATAGATATTTGTTTGTAAAATACATATATAATTGGAAAAAATAAAAATATCATTTTCTCGCCAGTGGGGATCGAATCCACAACCTCCTGCATTCTAGGCAGGCGCCTTACCGTTGGGCCATGACGAACTCTCCTGTCTAGAATAGTGGGGTTTGTGGGTTTGATCCCTACTGACCACATTAATTTTCTTGCTAATTTTTATAATTGTTATTAGTTGGATTGCAGTGCAATCCAATAAAAATCTGTAACATCACTTGATCCTGGAATATATTAATAGTAGGTGTACATAGATTTAAAATACAATACTAAATGATGATATAGAATCTAAATCCTTTCACAAGCAGATATTTTCCAATCAAATTTCAAGTGGGTGGAGTTACAAATGTGTTATATTTATGTACATTCAATTTAAAATCTTAATGGGTTAAACTAGGGTTACAAGACAAGCCGTATTTGAAGGACATGTCGGTTTTTTGGAATTATATATATATATATATATATATATATATATATATATATATATATATATATATATATATATATATATATATATATAATTTCCAGTCGCACAAGAACACTCATTATTGCCTTAACACTCCTGTACTATTATGACAATATAGAGACTATTAAGTTAACTGAATTTAGCAACTTTATTTACCCCAACAGTAAACAAGAATGGCTTCATTAAATTCCCAACTTGTAAGTTCCTAGAATCAACAGAAGCATTTGTAAATGGTGTAGCAAGGCTTTCTGGATTAATTTTAGGTTCCTCATTGGTATTCCTATTTTTCCGAAAGTTTCTGGTTGTCTTCTGGAAACGTAAGGCATGTCGATTGTTGTGTTGTTGCAGAAAAAGAACCTCTTTGGAGCTATAAAAAACGAAACGAAAATTATTGGCATACAAGCTGTGGTCACGGGGTGCCCCTCACCTTAAACTATAAATTTTACACATACGACTCAGTGCCATGACAGGGTCAAGGATCTAAATATAAATATTAGTACTGAGAAAAATGAATAATGTACAATTATTGTTGATAAGATGTCATAATCTGAAAAATTATAGAAATTTTGACAACTGATGAACCGGAGATATTTGAGGTTAAAATATTCGGGCATTATTCGGGAGCAGTCGATTTTTTTTCCTTTTTGTTTGAATTGGCCTCAAGATGGCGACAGAGAGCACACCGTAAGCTGCGTACTCACTATAGCGATCACAGAATCGATACATAGCGATACGAACGAAAAAGATCAAACGCATACTAGAAGTAGAGAACTATAGAATACTAGTCGGCCATGAATACGCAGACATTTGATCTAATATTTGCTTTGACGTCCACATTTAAAGAAATGTTTCCTCCATTTTAAATTGTTTCATTGCCATAATTATAAACTAAAAGTTAAAAAAAGTCCCTGGTGGATGGCTATATTATTTAAAAATAGAGATCTCGGTGTAGAGGAATAAATCTTAATCAAGAATAGGAATATGGGAATTTGTAAGAAAATTAGAAAATGAAATATTTAATCTTACATATTCACTAAGCAGAGTTGGACATAAACTTAAAATAAAGGTATACGATTTAGAGAAAGTTAACCTGTCTCAGAGAGTCATTAGTAATGACTTCGCGATACATCTGGTTTCCGGAGATTCATACATCAGTTAAATGTGTACTGAAAAGTATCAAAACATAATCCACAAAGGCATCGTTTTTTTCAGGTATAAATCTATGAAATGTAAAACTATTTTAGTACTTTACTAACTATGCCATGTGCCTAGAGCGTACGGAATTGTGCAAAATAGGTGCACACTGTATGTAGTATGCGATAGTGGATTGCTCTTTCTTTGAAGTATCAAGAATCGAGCGAAACGGTCCGCAGGCGAACACAAACGGTCGACTATTTTAACGTCTGAAACTTATCCTGTGGCTGTGTTTCTGAGTCATAAAGCATGAACATACATTCGTATGTATGTGGTTACAATTAACTACCAGCGAAAAATATAATGATGCAATTACTATATTTTACGTCCTCACTAAGCGAACGCATACGTTTGTCATCATGCGGCTCATTCGGTAAGTACGCAGCATTAGATTTGGAATCCCTGGAATAAAGAATTACTCGTCTTGACTTTTGTTGAGACGTAAGATAACCTAACTTTCGAGCATGTGATGTGAGTAAACAAAGTTACCATTTGATTTTAATCGTGCAAACTTGAAAAGATTTTAATAATTGCTAGGTTTATAACCAAGTTGCTCTACAATGGCATTTACGAATAAATCAAAACCTCATAACAAACATAACGGAGTGAAGAAATCTAGAAAACAGCTCCGAAAAGAAATGCGAAAAGAGAAAAAACAAAAAAGGAGTTTGTATATGAACCAGAAAAAAATAAAAAAAACAGTTCTATCCAGTAAAGCTATTGAAATGAACTCAAAACAAATAGATGAAAAAGCTAGTGCAAATAGTGGTGAAAGTGATGAAAATAATCCTGAGAAACAGATGCCACACCTGAACATGCAACATGTCCAAAAACAGAGCACCAGTGAACAGTTACAGAAGAAAGATCGCATAAAACAGAAGCGACTCGAAAAAGAAATGTTTGAGCAGAGAAAGAAAAAAATGCTAGATGCAAATGCTGAGGAGGATAGAATCATCAAACAACTAGAAAAAAAACTTGGACTTAACAAAAGGAAAACTAAAACCTTTCCCAAAGGTTTTAAAACTGATGGTCTAGGTAATATTGGATATTCATTTATACCTACTCCAAATCTATATGTTTTATGTTGTATGTTTTAGATAAGAATCACACTATAAATGATATAAAATATATTTGGAAAACATCATTCCTCCATCTCCTTTCTTTTATTTAATATTCTGAGAACTTAAATACAAACACAAATTTTCATCTCTATTAAAGCTTCTTAGGGATTTTTATACTTAGAAATAACTTTAAATACTCAGCAGTAGTAGAATGCTCACAAACATACTCAACATGTTGAGTAACAGTGTGCCTGTTCAGCAGAGAGTGTGCAAATCAGTTGAATATTTCATTGTATTATATGAATTCCATCATTCATCATACTAGACACCTTAGATATATTGAATCATTTTGAAGCCATTTTATATTATTTGTGGAACACAGTTACACAATTTGTTCTATTGTTTTAGCCAACTCCAACACTTCAGTTATTTGTCTTGTGCTAGCATTATTGAAATATATATTCTACTGTCATGTATTTGAAGTAAATGAATAACACTAATTGTGATATATGCTTGTTTAGATTATTTGCTGGAGCTATGTGATCCAGATGGAATCAAGGATGCAGTTGCAGCTGAACAATCCTTGGATACAGCTAATGATGATGATTTTATTGAAGATTTTACTACAATCATAGGAAATGCTAATGACAAATCTGATTCTGAAGTAGATGAAGGTAAATATAAGTATTTGATTAATCAGTGCATCCATTTTTTAGCTGGTCTGGCTTATAATAGATCATCTTCATATAACTATATTAATTGGAAATGGAAGTATGAGTAAAAATATTATTTTGCTGCATAAAAGTATTGAAAATGTGGTGGTTCATCAGAAACATGCCAGTCTGTTGTCTGTAATACTATGATTGTACATAGTTTAAGTATTCATTGAAGATTGCTGTCATTGAAGATTATTTCTCCTATATTTAGTTTGGATACTAACAACCCTTAACCATTTTTGTAAAGTTGATTTGTAATAGTGATTTTACTTCCCATAACATCCCATGATGAGTTTTAGAAGTTTGTTCTCACACTAATAGTGTTTCTGATTCTTGGGGCACATATTCACTTTGGGAAAATGGGTGGACCATATTCTCTGTCCTTCCTCTATTTGCTCTGTAAACTTACTAGGACTTGTTGCTTTATATATCGCAGGTTCCTGTCAAGTGGAAACATGATTTATTTCTTCCTCGAATGTCCTACACCAAATCTCTGAGGTGTGTTGAAGTTTGTATTTGTGTGCATTTAGAAGGTTAGCAGCTATCCCTTCTTACATTGTACTTTGCCAAGCACCATCCAAAGGCTTCTTAACACACACTTTTAATTGGGTTTGCTTTTCACATTTGTATTGCTGCCTTTCTGATCAGGCATTCAGACAGTACAACCACAACTTATTCTTTTTCTCAGCGCTTTCAGGTACAGTACAGACCACCACAACTTATTATTTTTCTCGGCACCTTCGGGTAATGAATCTAGGATCTTTTGTTCTACTTTCTACTTGGCGGCGGTCAGCATATAGTCTTCTTGCTTCCTCTTTTTTAGACCTGCTCAGTGCTTGTGTCTATTGGTATCCTGATCCAGAGGTTATTGTGCCCTAGAGCATGTTATTTTCTGGGTTTTGGTAAATAGCTCATTGATCACAACACTCTTAGAATCACATTATTGCATCTGTTCTTTACCTTTTCATTTAATATATTTTTTCTAACGAGTTGGATGTCTTCCATAGATTATGCTCTCTAATAAATCTACCTGGTACTTCAGCATTAGCCCTTGGTGCCCCTTCTGAACTAGTTGCAACAGCAGCTATTCTTTTTGGAAATTAATAATGAAATTTGATCAATAATTTTCAGGTAGTTTAACAGATGAGGAGGGGGACAGTGAAGCTGAATTATATGAAGAAGATGAATACGATGAAATTGTAGAAGAAGACGATATAGAGGAAGTGAACGAGGATGAAAATGAAAAAGTTATCCATTCAGATGATTTAGAAGGAACCGACTCCGAAGGAATGGAAGCAAATTCTGATTCTGAAGATGACTGCCTGCATACAACTAAAAATAAATCGTTAAATCAACATGATAGTAATATCATTAATAACAAGAAAAGGAAATCGGATGATAAACAGCATAATATGAAAAAACGAAAAACATCGGAGGGTTCAGGAAGTGAAATTAATGAACAAACCTATGAATCAGATGCGTCAGGAACTTCTGAGATTAATGTAAAAGGTGTAGTAAGGACAAATCCAGATGGTACCTGGGAAGACATATACGGACGGCTTAGAGCAAAAGATGGATCCATCATTTTACAAAAAGAATCAAAGTATGTACCTCCAGCCTTGAGACAGGATAACAAAAAACAGTCTGAAAAGTTATCAAGATTGAGGAAACAGTTAAAAGGTTTGCTGAATAGACTAACGGAAAGCAACATGCATAGTATAGCAAAAACTGTAGAAGATATGTATATGAACAACAGTAGGAATGATATGAATGAGACACTGACTTCACTTATTTTGGATACATTAGCTACCGAGATTGTTACACCTGAAAGGTTACTGATAGAGCATGTTGTGCTATTGACAGTGCTTCATGCTAATGTAGGTACTGAAATTGGTGCACATTTCCTGCAACATGTTGCTTTGCAATTTGATAAGATTTTATCTGACAACCATGGCATCGAAAATAAGATGTTAGATAATACAACTAAAATAATAGCTCAGTTATATAATTTCCAGTTGTTCGACTCAAAGCTGGTATATGAAGTACTGAAGAAATTCTGCGAACGTTTTGATGAGAAGTGTATAGAATGCATATTACATGTTCTGAAAAGTGTAGGTTTCAATTTGAGGAAGGACAATCCTCTAGAGCTGAAAAACTTTATCATTGAAGTGCAGAAGAGAGCTTCTGAGGTATCAGATGAAGACAAGGATAACTGTAGAGTGAAGTTTATGTTGGATATATTACTGGCTATAAGAAATAATAATGTGAAAAAAATACCTAATTATGACGTTTCGTATCCAGAACACTTGAAAAAAGTTATGAAAGGTTTAATTAGGAAAGGAAATTATGTAACACAGTTAAATATAAGTTTAGAAGATTTGTTGAAGGCTGATGAAAAAGGACGGTGGTGGGTGGTTGGATCAGCCTGGTCAGGCAATGAAAATACGGATAAACAAAAAATATCAGAGTTTTCAACAACTCGGGAAGAGAGTTTTTCAGCTAATATTTTAGAGCTGGCTAGACAACAACATATGAATACAGACACAAGAAGGAACGTTTTTTGCATCATAATGGCTGCAGAGGATTACTTGGACGCCTTCAACAAAATTCTCCACCTTGGTTTGAAAAATCTACAGGAACGTGAAATTGTAAATGTCATCTTGCACTGCTGCCTCAGAGAGAAGAAGTATAATCCATATTATTCTTTCTTGGCTCAGAAGTTCTGTGATTATGACAGAAAATATCAGATTATGATAAAATATGCCATTTGGGACAAGGTGAAGTCACTACAAAGCTGGAATCAACAAATTTCGAATTTAACTAAACTTCTAACGCATTTGTTTATAGAGAAAGGACTCGTTATATCAATTCTGAAAGTTGTAGAGTTCAGCGAGTTGGATAAGGTGACCTTGAGGTTCATGAGGCAGATTTTGATAGGGATTATGCTTCACAAAGATGAAGAGGACTGTCTTCAGGTGTTCATGAAGGTTTCGAAGTCAGAGAAATTGAAAATGTTCAGGGATAGTTTAAGGTTATTTATCCAACATTTTTTATTGAAAAATCTTAAATCTGATAGTATACCTGAAGAACAGAAGATGTTGTTAGAGAGACGGGCGAAAGCGGTGGAAAAAGTACTTTCTGTGAAAGATTCAAAATGGTAAATCGTTTGTTGAAATGTCTTAGTTATATTTATATTATTTACATAAACTTCCATTTTTGTATATTTGTTTTATTTCTCAAATAGTTTTAGTTACACCATAATACACAGAACTAGTGTTCAGTTTTTATATTCCATTAATGAAAGTGCAATATAATTATATTGTTATTGATGTCCCTGGTATTAACTTTATATCCTTTATATATAAATCAAGATAATCTAAAAACAAAGCTAATAGATTGATCGAAGCTTACCAGAACTGGAAAAGTCGTCAAGTAGGTATCAATTCTGAAAACTTTTTGATCGCATTTTGGAATTAAATAAAAAAAATGAATGTACTGAGAAACATGCACTGGAAAACTCGAAAGTTTTCCAAATATTTTCATAATTTCCAATATTTCGGAATTGTCTTTAGTCATTGGACTAATCAACATTTTTAATGAACTGATACCACTGCAGGTAAAATATGGAATAAACATACTTGAGGTCATTATTAATGGCACTAAATTGCACTCTCGTAATCTCATTTATGATCGTTATTAAGTTAAAATGCAGTAATCTGTGGTAGTAGTTACTAAAATGTAGGTGGAATAAATTATCCTCATTTATAAAAATTAGTGAACTACTCCCTAGAGTTCCGTAAAACTTTGAAAATTGACGGACTGTCAGTCTGACGATGATTTAAATATAAATCGAATCGCGTCACTGAAAGAACAACAGTTTTATTTGTGAAACGGTGTGTTAATTACACAATCTTTTTATCTGCTTTTTTTTGTTTTCCGAATTTCTGATTATATTACCTTTGAGTGTTCGATCAAAGAAGCTTGTTTGAGAGGCTAGAATGGCTATCTGATGAAAAATAATTTCATTTTTTTGTAGACATATTATATCGAAACAGGGTGATATGAATTAGGATGGGTTGGTATCTAATAAATTAATAAATATTATGAATCAATAATCACATTCAACGTTCTGGTTTTCGTCGCATGAGAACTATAACGAAAACCTAAAAATATTCGTCCAAAAAACTCTACATTCGTTGCCTAAAGGACTATTTCAAACAAATGGTACATCAATATTTTATAGTCGAGCAGAGTTAATCTGCAATTCTGTTGCGCGAATCAGCAGACTTCCCCTCAGAAAATCCGTGAACACTCATCAATACAGGCCACGGCCAAAGCAAAATAAAGCCGAGATTAAGCACCCAACATCACATTTTGAGAAACCAGAATTAAAATTGATACAATAAAATCGATTGACCCTCAAATTAAAAATTCCTTCAATTTTTATTCATATCTTTTTTCCACTGAGAGTGTCTAGGTTCCTGACCTGACGAATTAAGATTAAACAAACTGACTGACTTGAGGGCAAAGGTCGCATAGACGGCCCTGAGACATGACACCGACCCGGCGCTCCTCGTCGTCGTCGGAGAGTAAATTCTTCATATATAATATGGCAACAGCGCAATCCCGGAGCGCTGAAAACCAGAAAGGCTGAAACGTCAGTTCCAGTCAGTTCGCTGCCGCCTTCAATCTGCAGCTCGTGAGCGGTAACCACGATCGGTCGATTATATCCTTAAACCTTTTAAAATCAAAAGGAAATTCGGTCACCCTTGAAATCCGATCATCAGAAAACCCTTTTTGAGGGCTGCAGGAACACAGTGCAATGTGCCATTCAGTGTCAGTGGCTGGAAAGTGAGAATATCCTAAATCAGTTACCATATGAGGATAAAATGTTTGAAAAGCTGTATGGTGAGTGTGTTTATGTCATTAAATATTGTAATTGGTTGCTATGTTTAGATTGTTGTGCGGTTTTCGTAATAACAGCATTGTCAGGCTCGATATGGTATAATACCAGCAACAAGTAAAGGGTGAGACATTCTGAAATATTGATTAAATAGCACTTTATTTATATTTTTCATTTTATCCATAAATCACAATATAGAGCAAGTAAGTGCTGTTTTAAGTTTATCAATGTTTTTAAAAACAATTGGAAATATAATAGTAATCATTGTTTGAGGAAACATTATAAACTTCAATCCATTTTGAACTCGGGCCATTGGCCCAATTTCTTATCTGTAATGACATTTACCCCCGGGAATACTGGGATTTAACTTTTTTTTTGTACAATACCAATTTTTCGGATGTGTTATGAATTTGGTTTATCCCCCTCTATTCCTAAAAGCTCCAAATACCTAATTACGATCTGTTTCTAGTTGTTTTTCATATGATATTTGAAGAGTTAGACATTTAAACATTCATCTGATTCTTCATTTGAGTCAGGTCCAATTAATATTCCACGTTATTCATTTTTATTAACTGTTGATTAATTATTTTACTCCTCACTACAGTTACTAGGCGGGGAAGTATTTTTTATGACACGATGTCACTCCTATCTGTGTGTTGTCGGTCTGTCGATCGTAATTCTTGGCTCCTGAAGTTTTAGAAAATAGAGGCAGTGGAGGTGGAGTAGTAGGTACATACTCGTCAGAACAACAAAAAAGTTTTGATACTACAGTATGGCAAGAACGAGAAAGCTTTTTAGCTTGTTCTAATCGATGCAGTTGTAGTGAACAAAAAAAACTCAGACATTGTTTGGTGATTTACGGTGACCCTAAACTTGTATTTAGCGTTTGTAATAAAGACCAACTTGGATCTCATCAGTAACATTCCATGCATGTCGGACATAGATGACTTCTTTGATACGCAAAAATTATAATTTCACTTTCAATAGCTGTGTACATTTCTTTGAAGTTTACGTATTTTAAGGCATTGTTAACTTCTTTTTCTAGCGGACCTAAATATGTTCTGCTTCGGTTTCAGCAACAACTTCTTCAGATTACTGTATTTTAACTGAATAATAAAGATCATATAATAAATAATAATTACAAATACACAATTATTTAACCTCTTGAAAAATGACGAGTATGTATCTCATGTGTAGTTGTATCAGTTTATTGCAGATTTTGATCAGACTTCAGAAGTTCTGATCTAACTGAAATAAGTTTTGGATGTACCTATTAGTAATTCTGGAAATTTCTTAATCGGAAAATATTGATGATTTGAGGTTTAGATATTTTCAATAGGTACTTTATGAATTTAATTTCATGAGATTAAAAGTTAATAATCAATTGAAATCCGTTTTTCTAATCCGATACCATTTCGTGGGAATATGCAAATCGTCAACCTACTTAAAGCCATTTATTGTATTTTGTATAAAGTCCAAAAAAACTATTTCTAGTAACTAGTAACTCTTATAACTAATTCTTTGAACTTTTCTTGTGGTAGTCTCCACGGTTAATTTTCCTTTAAAATGTGGCCAGCTAAACAAACTTTACTGACGTTTTGGCTAAGTCTTCATAGAAGTATGAAAAATGTACTTATAGTTATTTGTAATTTATTTTTTAGCTTTGACAAATGCTGCTGGGCCAGCCAAATTGTTGGTAGCGTTGTTTCCTCTCATAGTTGGCCACTTTACGCATCAGCACCCTGTATATTTTAGCACTCTCACCTATTCACCGTTCTTAATTTCTACCTGTCCTCTCACGAAAACTAGACACGCCAAGAGGTGAACGACCAACCAGCGTTATTTTTAAAAATACACATGTGACAAAACACACACTCCCACAGATCTGCAGCTGTTTCAGAGTGCATCAACAACGGTTATCTCAACTAGATTAATTATTTCATGAAAGACTTTTCCGGTCAACTTTTACTTTTAGCAATTTTATAACTGTAGCAGCAATATTACGCGCTGTTGCGAAAATGACGCAATAAAAACTACGTTTCCCGCTTAATAACAGTTTTTGCTGGAAAGTTATAGCAGCAATAAATGACAACGCCCTTTCACGTCAGGTTATGAAAACTCTATATGTATTAAATCTAGCTATGATATTGGACAATGTTGCTTATATACACCATAAGTTATGAGTTGGAGGTGTAGTGTACCAAGACTTTAACGGTTGCCGTGATCCTAATAATACAGGTTGTGGATTATAGGACCGCTATCTCTATTCAGGACATATTGAAAGCTTCTGTTTGGGAGAGGGGGGGGGGCGCGAAGCTGGGGATGAAGGAATTATTATTCTCGGGATTTCCGTCAGGTCAGCGATTACCGATAACGGTGCTCCAAACGAAGCTGGATGACAAACAAAATTGCCATATGTTTTGTTAGGTTTGATACATTTTTTCTGAGTATTTTAATTTAACAGATAAGTAAATATGCACCTGTTTTGCGAGATGTGTATATATACAAGTCCGTTTCAGGGGGAAATAATTTTTTGGGCATTCACAGTACGGTTCAATATTTTTTGGGTGTATAAGTTTGCCCCGAATTCCAGAGACAATTGTTTTCTCATTGAATAGACAAACGAACGTAAGGACAATAATAACACTTATACCAAAAAATGCAAAAGGTCGAAAGCGTAATAATAAAACGCCTTTTAAATAGTGTAAGATAAGGAATTGGGCGTCTAGTTTGTCGGCACTTTACTCGTCTATTTCAGTATTAAATACCAGACTACCAGCTTTCCAATTGAAAAAAGAACTGCAAAATGATCGTTCTGAGTCTATCCCACTGGATTATTCTAAATATTGAAATGATGGTAATGCCAATTTTAATATTCATATACACGTTTTGGTTTAACATTACGCAGCGATTACCTTCAACTTTTAATTAATTTGAATATTTCGTAAACATATGTAATGCCAACCTACGCTCTCGAGGAGCCACCTCAGTCCAAGTCCAAATCAACACGACATAAACAAAAGACAATGGTTGAGTCCAGTGACTCATTTCTCGTTTGGTGCGTCTGCCAGTAGCCGCTGAAGAATATTAACAGCGGAAACCAGCAAGGTCTACGGTCTACGATGGTGGATGGTGATGGTAATTGGTTGTGGACATTTCCTGCTGCTACTACGTGGGGGTCCTTTAATCGCTTCGTGCCTTGCAGGCATACATATACCTACGTTTGTAATTATATGCGTGTTGCAATTTGTTCTCATATCTGTATAATGTCAATTGATAGAGAAGTTTGTGAGAGAGGTTGCCATCCCTGAGATTTATACAAAGTACCCTACTCAATTATCATTTTTTTTTTTCACGAAGGCAATACGAAAATAACTAGTTATTTATCTTTTTCAAGTACATTAAATAGTAGAGGAGCTCAACGGACGAATTCTCAGGAGGTCGAGCTTACAACGCCTCTTCCAAAAGTCGTTCCTTTGGAGAACCTCGGCGTTGTGGAAGGAGCTACCGGGGACTCTGTCCCTGATGGTTATAATCTGCAGCGTTTTAAGGTCAATGTGAATAGTGGATATATTCTCGGGCAGTGAATATGAAGCGCAATAGACTATCTGCCTTTGCGTTAGGTTATATAAAAAAACATGCCATTTCACGACCTTAAAACGCTGTAAATTTTAGCCATCGGGGATCAAACTCCCACTACGCCGAGGTTTACCGAAATAATTACTTTTCGAGGAGTTCCACCAAGTGAGTGGATTTCACTCACTTGGCGACTAGTCTACAAAGGAGATATCCTCTCTTGACTAAGATATTGTTGGTGTGGAACCCAAAGGTGCCACACGAACCTTAAAATGTGCAACTTCGTTTCACTAATGACACTGCATTGACTAATGAGACAGTAATAAATGCAATGTACCTCTCTACCAAGGCGCTCGGTAGCCTCCTAAAGTATCAGAATCAGTCCAGGATGTGGATCCATGTGAGTAATGGATAATGTAGACCACTTCCTACATTTTGACTTCATGGATTGTTTGTCCATCAGTCAGTCTCACACAGTGTGTTTGATAGAGATGTAGTAATAAACTGACAGGAGGGGGAGGGTGTTCACCTGTCTACAAAGTGTATTAGTTCCGGTGAGGACTCAGCCGATCCGTCTCCAAGATAAGTGCTGTAAAATAGGTGGGTGTCTATAAATAGTATAACTACGTTCTCCTAGCGATCCAAATTCATACCTAGCTGCTTCATCGTTCCATCTGCAGACATTATCTGGATACTCTTACTCTTCATCAGTTGATGAAAGATGAATTAGAAAACCATCATTCAATGGAGTTATTAAAAGTGGTATTTCCCTATAGTCGGATTATGAAGACATACGTGTCGGAGAAACGAAGATTAACTACCACTATTTTATCAATGCTACTACTCTCAATAGATCACAGATATATACAATGAATGCAAATACTATGACTTTACCACTGAACGTATCATCATGGAATGCAAGATGAATCAGTTTTTAAGTACTCTTAAAACAACCCAAGCTTTACCTCTTGGATACTCGTAACATAAATATGGATTTTAGAAACTGAGATTGAAACTGTAACCGATCTGCATACTTTGGAACATTTGTTGCTTGATTATTAAGACCACATTTCCATTATTTTCCAATCTGCCAAGTTCCACAATAAAAACCAGTTTAAACACATTCAATACTGGGATGTACAACATATACAGGATTGTGTCAATCGCGGCGAGGTCGACCTCGATGCTTATCGATTGAATCCCTATGTATGTATCCGCTATTTCTTCGCTGATTACCTCAAACATGTTCACGTAAATGAAATTATAGAAAACTCCGAGTATACTGGAAACATTGCACGCCTCAGATCGTGCTTATTTGTCCAAGTGGTCAAATAGGGCGCATTCCTTCCCTACAACTTTAACGTTGTGTCTCTATGTGTGCAAGTGCCATTTATTCATTCGAATCTAAATGGAATAATAAATTAATATCGATCTTGAATTTGATGATAGTCAGAATTGAATTTGAAAAATATAAATCTTATACGGTCAAGATATACCGCTGGTTGTTTTATATGATGTGCTATACCAGACTCCATTTTGTTGATTACAGTGTAGCGTTTGTGGCGTCGACTTGACCACAAACGCCAGCGTGTGGCATGCTGCTGCGATCGCCGCGCATGGCGAGGGAGTCACCCAAGTCAGTAGGCGCCGCCGCAGCTGGCCAAGACTGTCCGGATTCCTCGCTACCCCCACCCTCGGCCGCAGCAGACCAACACCATGGCCATGGGGCGCATGTGCTGGATTACGCGCCTGCGCCCGGCTGGACGGCGCATGTGCAGCAGGACACCGGCAGGCTTTACTACTGCAAGTAAGTTATTTTCGGCAAGGGCTGCATGCTGTTTAGATCATTGTGGGCATTGAAAGAATTGTTGAATGTGGATATACTAACGGAGTTCAGTTTAACGCACAGAAGACTTCAGACAACAACCCTGACAAAGTCGAGTGTCATATTATGTGTCTCTTATAGCTTTCGACATATTTGTATAGGATCTACCACGAAGTAACTCCCGTGATATCCCAGTATAATAAATTCAGAATTCTACTAGTCCCCCTCGTTGATCATCAAAGTGACTTCACATTTTTTGCGAGTGTGTGGTCAAGGTCAACTTTTTAATAATCGTCTAATAGTACTGATGTCTCAGACGTTGGTTAGGCGTTGTAATTTTCATTATGGATCTTATGTTACGTGAACAAAATCTAATTTGCATATTGATGCACATTTGGTTTACATTTTGTTCGGTATAATTGCAATCGGTACAGCTCCTTAAAATTTTATTTATTCATCGGGCAATTGAACGAGGATTCGAGGAACATGAAAAATGGAAGTTTGATTTCGGACTTCCATTGTCTATAAAATTTTGAGTATCACGACGTTTCGATTGATATGCTATCTTCAATTGTCAGCAGACCGAAATACCGCGCATCGGGAACCAATCAGAACAGACCGCGCACAACGACACATCACCGGACGGGGTATAAATAGGCATGAAAGGAACGTGTTCGCCAGTTCACCAGAAAACGATTGAAGATACTATATCAATCGAAACGTCGTGATACTCAAAATTTTATAGACAATGGAAGTCCGAAATCAAACTTTTGATAAATCCACCTTGTCTACAAGTTTCAAACAACAGATAAAAAATGGAATGCTAATAAGATTATAGTAGTGATGAATGTTCAAAGTAGTTGGTTTGAATATAACGTTCATAAACATTGAATTGAGAATTAGCAAATGCAACCCTAAAGAAATTTAATGTCTCTCACAGACCGACCCCTGGATTTTTGTGATATCGACATGGAACATCCAAAAAACGTATTATCCGGAATTCTCACGTCTCCCTCGTCTATGCTTGGTAGTAAAATCGAAGTTTGAATGCGACTGCCCCTCCTCCAGAATTTCGTGGGTAAAACATTCTAGTTTGCGAAAGCCTGGTGATTGGAGAAGATGCATTGCAGTTTATCGAGGCGTTTGTATTCGCAGTAAAGCCGAGCATAGCGACATGCAATTTCCGGCGATGGTTATACATTAAAGTGCGCTTTTGTGAGGAGTGTTTGTCGTGTAATACACGCTCCTACACCCTGGTACAGTGGACGTTTCGTATGCACCGCTATGTGCTGTCATCGATAAATCGGGGCACGCTGTGTAAAGACATGTGCCTTTGATCCCATTTTCAATACACTTAGTATACTTGAGTCGCTCGACACTTCACATGAAACAATGTGTTTTGACTTCCCACACCAGAGGCGACTTCATGACGTGAAAATCTTAGATACTGAGACAATAAGTTTATTTATTTTACGATGTTTAGATCAAGAAGTCCGTGTAGTAACACATTGAGTACATTTCCGTCGGTCTATCTGTCTGTTTTTTTGGTGCTTTTATCACCGTAACCGCTACAACGATTTTGCTGAAAATTGGGGATCACATGAGGTATTGCTTGTATAGTTTTGAAAATCGATACATTAATGATCAAATTGTTAGTAAAAATCAAAGTATTTTCCTAGGCGTCCGAGCACTTTTGGGTGCAGTCAAGAGTTTTTTGTGTGTCAAGTTTTATAACATTCTAGACATTGTAGCAAGAAAAAGGTGGGCTCACAAATTTGTCAAATGTCAGTTTTCCGCATGTATTGTTTTGGTAACTGCTAGACCAATACGTGAATTCTGCTGTCAGTCTGACGTGTGGTTGAACCACGCGACATCGCACAACGGAGATACATATGCTCGATTCAATTGCAAGAAAATTACTGTCCTGAGTGAGGTGTTCTCTAGACTAGATCGTGTGGGATCTGCAGTAAGAAAAACACAGAGATTAAATGGCTCAGCATAACATCTTTATATCCCGTCCGAATCAACTTTTTTTTTTTGGATTTTTCTCTATCCAAAATTGAATTTCTTTATCCTCAACGAACATTAAATACACACACTTTACTAACCACCCTCCGGCACCTGAAGGTGTTCTACATGCATTGTATGTGATCCACTTTATCGCCACCAACTCGACTTATAAATATAGGCACGTGCTACCTAAAAATATGCTTGTGAGAGGAGGCAGAAGAATAGACAGGGCGGCGATTGTGTAGCATATCGACCTGTCTCAGCGAGGTGTTCACGAACCCGCTGGAGCCGCCAGCGCGGCGTCCTCATTGTCTGTCAATCAAACTGAAATCTTCCATGCTAGTCCAATCGAAGAGTACAGAAATAAATTACAGCTTAAACAACTAGAAAAAGCATAGTGAAAAATAATGTAAAATTCTTAATATATTGTTCAATGAAATTATTTTTTATACCTTTAAAAAAAGACCTATAAGTGATTAAAAACGATTATCATTGTAAAAAAGCGAGGGGTGTCTGATATCTAATAATAGGTATTGAGTTAGTGGCCTTAATTGGTTTGCAATTAGTGTGCAATTTTTTTAAACTATGTACATATTTTCAACGTTTATCAATATATTTTTTTCTTTATCTGGTCTTGGATTTGTGCAAGTCAAATTTTAAGCAAAGTTTAAATGCGAATTTTAGAAATTCGGTATTATAGAACATTATTTTAGATGTTTTCCGATATTCTTGTTTTAATCATATTTTCAAATCATTCTAGATTTTTATCGTTATGTTTGTAGATGTAACTCATTTTACTGAATGAAAGCAAAATAAAACAACATCTCAGCGACATCTAAGTTGTCATAATTGTATTGTTGTCTGTAGAAGCTCCGAGTGTAACAATTTTCCATTTCGACAAAGAAAGAAAATATTTTACTGTCCTTCATCCTATGAATGGTCCATGTTTAACCTGTAAAATGATCATTTATTTATCCTGATGATCCTGTTCAGGACATTAGGCAAAGTTATCAAATTATTGTATTGTCATCATTCTTCAATATGTGTGCAAATTTTCAAATTCATTAGAAGTCTTGAAGTAGGTGAGAATTACGTTGAAATATTGATTGATTGATTGAAAAAATGGAGTTAAGTAGATTGACTCAGTACCTCCTACCCTGTAAGGATATCGTTTATCGTTCGAAAATATCATAATCTTGCGTGACAAAGAGAGTTTGAATTTTTAGAGGCCTTCTCGTAAATTGATATCAATAAAAATACTCAGATATGATGGTATTTTCGGACTCTTTCTTCAGGCTACCTTTTACTATTTTTGTTTCACGTGATAATTGTCAAGTGAAATATCGAATGAAACATTCCTGCATGATGTGGTGACACGATTTACGGTTTTATTATTATGATAGTTTCTTGGTATAATGTGATTGGAATCTCTCGTAGATCCTCAAACTAATTTCACTTGTTTTTTGCACTTTTCTGTGAGTAAGCTGTCGAGAGATTTACCTTGCTATTAATATTTCGTAGTTCTGAACGCTGTAGGATTAGAAGTATTGAACTAGATTTTTACGAAGCACATAAATGCCGGTCACATTCGAAGAAATTTGTCTGACAGATTGTCGTTTATTTCTACAGTTTGTTGCATAAAAATGTGTACTATTTGCACATATCATTATTATCCAAACCATAAGGCACTCAACCTTATTTTGATAATGATAATGAATTTTAGAAAAATACTTTTTGTGCGTCTTACATTACAAACTGCGATAACACCCACATTTACCCTATTGCCCCCCAGAAGGTCTCAGACGCCCACAAGAGGGCGTTATCGCCCACGTTAAGAATCTATGATCGAAACAATAGGTTTGATGTATAATATAACTGATATAAAATAAAAATATGCTCTACACAAATGTATACTTTTTGCTATTACCGTTATATGTTGTTATTCTTTACCATACAAAATGCCAGACAAAAGAGATTTGCAATGATCACCGAAATCAGCGAAAAACAAATAAAAATCGAACATTGGATTTAAAAAATATATGAGCTTTCAAGAATCTGAAAGAAGACTCTTCCCTCCTAAGATACGTGTTAGTGAAATCGGTATACTCAAAATTGCTGAAAGCTTGTTATTTACCAATATTATTAGGAACCCCTTATATTCAAAACATTTTTGGGCAGAAAGGATAACATTATAGTGTTTTCAAATAATGTATCAAACATGGCATAATCTCCACGCGGATGCCGGTAAATTGCCCCTGATTAGTTGGAATTAAATTGCGAAATCGAGTGCTCCTTGAGCTCGAATGTGTATCGGAAGCGAGCAATTTGTCTTTCAGATTAGACGGCAAGAGGTTTGTGCATACCTTTCTAGATACGTGACTCGATTTGCTAAGCTGCTACTGGAAAATTATGGTCAGTGGGGTTACGATCGGAGGTTTTTAATGCGGCTGGTGACGCCTGCTGCCTTCTAACGGGACAATTTCACTTCTTACGTCCGGGTGACAATAACGTATTATGGTCCGGTCGGGATAGCTTCGGAATGATCATTTAGAGCTTAGAGCTTAATCCAACAAATAGATGATATTCAGGTATTTGGCTATAAAAATTGTAATACGGAAATTTCGAAAGATTGTGTTTTCATGATCTTTGAACATCGGTTGTTCAACAATTTGTTTCCGGGGCGAGGAGTAAAAAATTAGCGAGCTGGAGGGGGAGATCTCAAAATAGTTGATCTCGTAATCATTAGAGATAGTTGATCATTCATACATTATCTTTCAAAACAGATAAATGATAGAATTCCATCACTGTGGACCTGAAATTTTACAATACATTCGAAACTTGATGTATTCAGATTTTTTGAAAAAATATATTTGAATTCTTATCATGTTTTACGGTTTTCATGTCGTAGAGCTATTTTTACCGTTTCTGTTTTAGCAGTTTTGTATTTCACGTGCAGTTATATATCAGATTGTTGAAGACTGTGATCCGATTCTAAAGCTGCTGATCCAGTTGAAATAAAGTTTGGAAATACTGGGAGGTATCGAAATTTTTGAAAATCAAGTTTTCGGGATAAAGAAATAGGTTTCCAATTTTTTTTCAATTTCAATTTCAACTATCATCTAAACTGATATAATTGCGTGCTGAGAATAGCGTCAAAATAATTGTGTGTTACGTGTTGTATATTTAGAATTCTTGGAGTGGGGAGGGAAGGGAATCTGGCCCTCTACGGTACGTTATCGAGGATGAGTGAAGATGAAAGATGTGAAAATTTTTGAAATCTTCCTTCGCATAAGTGGTTATATGCAAAAAAAAACAAAAATGGTGTTGAGTAGAATAACGTGGTACTTCACAGGCAATGGTATCTATTTAGAAATTGATTGTGATGGGAACTTAAGGCTATTGATCTTTTGGAATTGAATTTGAAAAATATAATTAAATATATTACTAATATGTGAAATGCCAAAAATGTGGGTTGTCCAAATTTCTATAATTTCCAATATCCCAAATATACCAAATAAGTAGATAAAAGTCCGATCAAAAATTTTATCGAAATTTCCATAATTTCCAGTATTTAAAAATCTCACTACAAGTGGATAAACCTTTCTAAAATCCGATCCAAAACTTCAATGAACTGCACGTCAAACAGAAAGACAATTTACATGACGCCAATGTGTGAGCAATCAACTATGCAATTATTATAACAATACTCGTAGTAACTAATACGGAAGATTACCGGAGTGAAAAGGTTTATATACGATACGCCTTTCTTCAGCTCCAAAACTCTTTGAGGTCTCCTTCTGTGCCTATCTGCGTGAGAAGTAAAAACGAGGAATACCGTATAATGCATATTTTCAGCCCAGTTTTGCATCGGTATGCCGAACCCCGTTAGTTCATTCTCTCGTCAAGTTATGCGGCACAGTTCCAGTAAAAGTAGCAATACATACTGTTAATATCATTACCGCCGTGCGGTGAGAGAAGAAATTGAAAAAACAGTTGGTATAAGCTGCAGAAACACACGCAATACCCGACACAACGGACGTCGCTCTGTCTACTTTCACTATTAACGCGAATCATTTATAAATTATGTGCTCACATTTCGTCTTCTCGTATAATGAAACTGAGAGTTGTTACATTGTTGTAGAAATTTTGATTACTGTGCGAAAAGCCTCTTTCCGTAAAAAATTACCAGTACAAGAAGAGGTTGTGATATATACTATAAATTCTGGAGACAGGGGTGGAGGTGCTGGTATTTTGGATAGCAATAAAAAATATTGAACTACCGAAAGACCTCATATAAATATGTTATGATTTAAATATTTCATAATATTTCTTGTTTTTCAATCATATCTAAGATTTGAAAAACCTACTTTAACTGAATTTACTGTTCTTAAATCCGATGGAAATATTTAGTAAACTGATAGGTATTATTGCAGGTGAAATACAGAATCAACCTAGTTGATTATTTTTTAAGGCTAAATATCACTTTTGTAATTATTTATCCTGACAGGATAATCAAGCAGCATAAACTAGCGTTATAGTAAACGCGGCAACCGTGTAAGCCGCATCGACCGAGCATGTGAAGGCTTACAGACCGACAGACAGCGCGAACCTTTGCTGATCACATTGTGGAAGAAAATAATTCAATCGGGTTTTGGAGCTCCTGATCTTTTCATTTCAGTCAAAAGAATATTTGAGCTGCCGAAAGACCTTGAATCTTTTATGATTCGAATAATTATCATAATTTCAATATTCTACAAAATTTCTAAGCTTCACAAAACTTACTTCAACTGGATTAACAGTTCTGAAATCTGATAAGGATCTCTAGTGAACTGCACGTAAAATACAGATTCAACTTATCTTACCTATCTATAAGATTTTGAAACTCAATATAAATACACATAAGAAAAGATTAAAAATATTTATCTAAAGTTTATGATAAAAAATGTGAAATAAAAGAGAAATTGTTAAATGTAAAAACTGTATTTATATTAAATACTGTGTCGTATTATTATTGTATAATGTACCTGGCTAAATAAATAAATAGGTATATACGCAGTTCCAGTATCACTCTGTTGACACTAGATCGATATCTCAAAAAGTACGAATTACTGCGGGTCAAAATATTGTAGATGATAGAAGGTCTTCTACGTCTTCTAGACGTTCCTTGAACCTCTAGGAACCCTAATCATTCACATTTATAAGAATGCCTTAATGAACCACTTATAAATACTATCCTAAATAATCACAACAGGGATGAAGATATTTTGATAATTTGAGCAGAAATATGGAGAGCAAACGGTATAAATGTACCCAGCAATATTGAACCATCCCAATACTTATTTCCACTAGGATAATCACTATTGTCAATTGTTACGATTCACGCTCGTGACTTTATCCGACAGAATGAAACTGTTTTTTTTTTGTTTATATATTCTACCGTTTAAAATGTATCATGTAAATCATGGATTCTCTTACTTGGTGAAACTCCCCCATTGTTTGATTTGAAATTATGTAATTAGGACGATTTTTTTCCGAATGAAATGCTGAAGTTGTACGTGCTGCACTATAAAAATTAATTACATAGCATCGGCAGACTTGAATTATTCACTACGACTACTAAGACAGCATAATAAAACAGATGATATAAATGTCTATTCAATTTGACCTTAAAATGCTGTAAACTAAAAGTATCGAGAAATAAACTCCCGGCGGGTCAGCTTCTCCAAAAGAATAACTTTGAAAGACTTCAGTGTTGGATGTACGAGCTGTTTAGAATGAGTTCGTTGAGTCTTTTTTCCGACTGTTTTTAAATTTTTGACAATGTAATCGACAAAGAAAAGGAAAAAGCAGATGGAACCTATTCATAGGCATTTGTAAGGCCTCCAGAGGCCACTAGTAAATATGATTCGGTAGTCATGATAACTGATTAAAGGAAAACTGTTCGAAGTAGTCTCAAATTGTCGTTGTACAAAATTTAAAAACGTAAAAAAATAAACGTTTGTTTTTTGGCGATTATGGAACTCCCTTATTAAACTTATACGATAAATGTTTTCTGGCAAACAAAAAAGTAATATGATTTTTGTATATTTTTCAATACAAACTGTTTATTAAAATCACCTCTGGAATCTATCCTATGCTTTTCTTTTGATTCATCTTCTTGCCCTGGTTGTTCATAAAAACTAATGATGTCTGAACAAGTACAAAAGGTCATTTTGTACTCTAGTAAAGGTAAAGTTCATTTAGTAGTCCTATGTGGATTTAATTAACTGCCACGAGAAACTTAAAATGAGAAGTGATCTATATGATTTCATTTTACCAGTTATTGAAGGCTTGTTTTATAGTGCTATGTTGCTCAGAATGACTTGAGAACCTGTTATTTGGAATATTTATTATATTATTGTATATGTTATGGATCAATAATCATTATAAATATAATTTTTAGATCCAATTATTCTGTCACAAGGTTGTCTCTATAATATTACATTAAACACGATGTAGTTATATACGTTTTAACATATGTAAGCTTTTAATTATTGTTATTAATATAAGTTGCACAACTTCTGGCGTTTATTTCTTTTTTTGTCCTTTTTGTTTTCTTTCCGATGGGTAGATAGCTCACAATTACCGGGTGAAGTGATTTAAAAAACCTCGTATATTTCGCAGTTTCAATGGTTTTAAAAGTATTCGCCTTGTCATGTGTTCTGATATGTATGAAAAAAGTCTCCCCTATAGTATGTATCAGATTTCACGTATACATACATAAATCTTCAAAGCTTATAAGTCTTGTGAGACTATATTACGAATTAGAAATTTAAGATATACATATACTAATATCGTAAGGTTTCCAAAATGCATCTGGGGTTATGAAAAATCCCTTCAGTCTCAGTTGATTCATGGTTGGTATACGAAGTGAATTACGCGTTTTTAAAATGTGTTTCCAATATTGGGTGCATTACTGGTGGTGAGTTGTCAGTAATAAACATGATTTTTATAATCTGGAAGGTTATGGATTAGATTATCGGACAAATGATCTCCAATCGTATTTTAAAAATAGCAGACGTACGGCTGAAACAACAGGAGATTAATCTGAATATTAAAAAGCTTGTCGGCAGACGTTTATGCGCAGGGTAGTGGGTAGTGCTGCAATTCCAATTATGGATAGCTTATTTTAATGACTAGTGATGTATTCATTCAAGAAAATATTTGTCCCATCTTAAACTCCGCAGTTCAGGCCAATTCGATAGTACCAGAGCTATGCATATTGAATAGGTAGCAAAATAAAGTGAGTTCATATTGAATTGTGGTATGCACAAAAAAGTACAAAAAAACATTGTTGGCCTTTACAACTTAACAGACATTTTGTATTATAATGATAAAGAAGTAACGTCTAATTTACATGGAAATCTCGCTAACAAAGTACAGAAATTTTGGATAATCAAAAAATATGTTTTCACTAGATAAATCCTTGGACTTGCTCTATGACACTATACATGCTCATATATGATAAATGTCGTTATTTTTGGTATCTGCGTGGGACTCGTAGAAAATAACTACCACAGGTATGTTTAAATATACACACACCTATGTATATGATGACCCTTGTTGTATCTATTTTGAGGAAAACTTATGTTGAAAGAATTTATACAGTAAAGTGTTAGTGGCCAGGTTAGTGTGCTTAAATTGCCGTATTCACGTTTTATATTTTTTTACATTTATTAAAATGGACTGAATCTAGTCTAACTTCTGTAACTTATCAATCTGGTTGTCTCTCTCATTCATTATATTTTCTACTGGGCCTTAATCAAAATCACATAAAACATACATACTTTTGAACCACATTTATGTATTATACCCTTTCCAAAAACCCCTTTATTCCCATGATATACAACAAAGATAAAATGAAATAATACAATGAAATATTAGCTAGATAGCAAAAATTGAATTTAACACATATTCGCGGTAGAACTTAGTTAACTAGTTTACAATTAACCGCTAACCGTCAATTTGACAATCCGAGCCCGGGGGAAGGGAAAATGGACAAGCCACTGAAGACCTAAGAAGGAGAAAAAACTAAACGTCATCTAAAGGTGATGGGAAGTAGTTTCCCTTCTCGTCGAGCCTGGTAATGCCACCATCTTATGGTGCTGGAAGTGTTCATACATACATCCTTTTGAGACAAACTAAACACATCTGTAAAATGAAGGTTTGGTTTGCTGTTGAGGAGACCTTCAATAAAGAACATTGGAAAATAAATGTGAATGAAATATGACATAGTAACATTCACGCCGAATGTTTCAACATTTCATATTGCTAAGCTGAGTTGCTATGATATTTTCTAATTCACAATAATGGAACAGATCCGTGTTAATATCAACCCGGTGCCAATTTATATGATTGAAAAGGAATGTAGAAGGTTGATATATTGGCTGATCATTGATTCCGTACTTTAACTAAATAAGAACCGTTTTTGGAATTCAAGATAAGTAACTTTGTGGTAGACCAACTAGGAAATCTTATTAGGGTTGATTTGAAGACTTGGTCCTAAGTTGAGTCATTCACATTTGATTTTGTTACCTGTTCTAGAATCTTGCATGTTGCATGACATAGTAACATACACGCCGAATGTTTCAACATTTCATATTGCTAAGCTGATTTGCTATGACATTTTCTAATTCACAATAATGGAACAGATCCGTGTTAATATCAACCCAGTTCCAATTTAAATGATTGAAAAGGAATGTAGAAGGTTGATATATTGGCAGATCATTGATTCCGTATTTGAACTACATAAGAACCGTTTTTTGAATTCAAGATAAGTAACTTTGTGGTAGACCAACTAGGGAATCTTATTAGGGTTGATTTGAAGACTTGGTCCTAAATTGAGTCATTCACATTTGACTTTGTTACCTGTTCTAGAATCTTGCATGTTGTATGACATAGTAACATTCACGCCGAATGTTTCAACATTTCATATTGCTAAGCTGAGTTGCTATGACATTTTCTAATTCACAATAATGGAACAGATCCGTGTTAATATCAACCCAGTGCCAATTTATGATTGAAAAGGAATGTAGAAGCTTGATATATTGGCAGATCATTGATTCCGTATTTAAACTACATAAGAACTGTTTTTGGAATTCAAGATAAGTAACTTTGTGGTAGACCAACTAGGGAATCTTATTAGGGTTGATTTGAAGACTTGGTCCTAAATTGAGTCATTCACATTTGACTTTGTTACCTGTTCTAGAATCTTGCATGTTGTATGACATAGTAACATTCACGCCGAATGTTTCAACATTTCATATTGCTAAAGCTGAGTTGCTATGACATTTTCTAATTCACAATAATGGAACAGATCCGTGTTAATATCAACCCAGTGCCAATTTATGATTGAAAAGGAATGTAGAAGCTTGATATATTGGCAGATCATTGATTCCGTATTTAAACTACATAAGAACTGTTTTTGGAATTCAAGATAAGTAACTTTGTGGTAGACCAACTAGGGAATCTTATTAGGGTTGATTTGAAGACTTGGTCCTAAATTGAGTCATTCACATTTGACTTTGTTACCTGTTTTAGAATCTTGCATGTTGAATAACTTCATTGACTTTCATTCTGTTTCAGTCACGTGACACGAACTGCAGGATGGCTACCACCCGCTGAGGCATGGAAAACTGGAGAAGATGACCTGCCTTATGGATGGGAGAGAGCTCTCGATGATTCTGGGAGAAACTACTACATCAAGTTAGTATATCACTGTAGAAGTGCAAATAAAGCCGCTCAGCACATATTCGTTTCATGTGATGGCGTTGTTAACATCATTTTGTATGTCGTATTTTTTTTCAAATTTTATCGTGGAATCTCGATCAATAATTTAGGTATGTACCAAATGTTGGCTATTTTTATCTGTGTAAAAGTGATTTCGAGGAATTCAGCGCAAAAGTGTATCACAGGAATAAGGGCTTTTCCCGTAATAAAAATCCAGTTTTTCAAGTGACAATGTCCCCAAAGTATGTAGAGTTATATCCCAGTTGAATGCTAATAAACTTCCAACAGTATTATTTCGAAGTTTACTCATTAGTTAAATTGTGGGTTTTGGCATTTTTTAATTCTACAATACATTTTATGCAATTTTCAGTGACATTAGAGGGTGAAATTTGGAGATGAGTTGATGTTGGGTTACTAATATCACTACGCTGTGCGTAAGTCAACCCACTTGATACCATTTTTTTATCAACTTATCTGCAAGTGTCTTCTATTGGCAACTTACGAAGTCAAAGGTTGCTATCACACCCTTGACTGAGTCTAGGCTAAAGACGAGACATGCATGTCTATAGCAAGTCTGATGCATAGTGGAGAGCATACACTTGATTAGAAAGTTACTATATGTCACGATTGTGTAACATCTTAGAGAATTCATGAGGAAGTACGACAATTTCAAATCTAATATGTGGTATCCGCAAAAACAAATATGTTTTAATAATTTTTGATAGGTCGGGTTGCATCCATTCATTTCGCAAAATGTTGTGACTGATAGTCCCATAAAGCCATGCATATCCTAACAACTTCGAAATTTACCTGTCGAAATTACAGACCGGTATTCGGGCAAAGTGGCATAACTTCCTACTCGAAAATAGTATAATTACATTTCAAAAGGTTTACTACTGAAGCTCAGACTTTTATTTCAGTCACATCAATAAGACAACAACATACGAGAGTCCGGTAGTGAAGAACTTAGAGCCCCTACCTAAACCTGAACCAAGAACAGTTGTTTTGGAGCGGTCACCAAATTTAGGGTTCGGCTTTGTGGCTGGATCAGAAAAACCCGTGATCGTTAGATTTGTAACCGAAGGAGGGCCCAGCGTTGATAAGGTAAATGAACAATTCAATCAGATTATTGATCAAAAAAAAATCATGGTCAGAGCAGTGACGGAAGTAAAAAAAATTAACAGGTGAGCATGCAGTTCTATTTTGACGTGTTTCAAGTTTTAAGCCGAGTGTATTCCCAAATTAATCTGTCGCAACACCACCTTATCGCTGTATTCCAAGGACACATTATCATGACATTTTATGCAATTAGTTCAAAAGTAAGTAAAGGTCGAAACTACGGTGCGAAATAATTCAATGTCAACCGACAGAACGCAAAATTTCGTGAGATACCATAACGTGTCAAGTTATGCATGGATGACTGTATCTCACTAGGTGTCAAGTGAACACCAGAAGCCATGGGACAGGGCAAAATGCTTATGGAACCGGATGTTATTATACGGATCTTTCAAAGACTGATCAAAAGCGGACTGGAATTGGTTGAATTGACTGAAAACTGGCTATCTAGGGCAAACAAAAAATGGGGATGAGTGTTGTGTCAAAACCATCTTCTGATGACAGCGACTTGTCTAGCACAAGGACCAATCAGGAGATCAGGAGGCTTCAATCGTCAATGCATATAGTATCTCAAATTTTAGAAATCGGAGAAGGGTACTCTTGTGTTCGTCATTGATCATACTGGGCGCAGTAATGCAATGCAGCATTAATCAGGAAATTGTACCAGCTGGGGGGGGGGGGGGGGCTTTAGGGCTAAGGCCCTAGAAATTGAATTAGCCCCTTCTCCAATTAATTCACACCCAAACATGCGCGACGTATTTTTTACTCCTCCGCTTTTGTACAGGGATCCCCCATTCCTATTTTTTTTCAGCCTGGCGATTCGTGATAAGAAAATAAATTGCCTTAATTCCGTCGGTCGACCTCCCAAAAAATGTCTGATCCGTTTTTGGCCACCACTGTAGCCGAAAACTCTGGCGTTGACACGGGCCGCCAGCCCCCAAGATCTGTTGACTTAACTTCGCCCATGTGTACCAGCGTAGTTCAACTGTCGACAACTAAATTATGGCAGATTTATTTTATATTTGACTGGAGAAACTACGGACGACCACCAGCCGATGAACAAGCATAAAAGTGCCAAGGAAACACCCAAACACCAGGGTACACCATATAATGGTTATATTACAGTGGCTCTATACAAGAATATGTGCTTGACGCGCCATCTCTTATCCGCTGAATGTACAATGTCGGCAAACAGATCGCGGTTTCGAGTCGGTGTCTGCAGTTTTATCCTATTTTCTTCGCCTTAACAGCATGGTTGCCAAATGTAGAATTGTTTCACTAGATGTAATATTTACTATCTAAGGTGTACAAATACGGTTTATTTTAGAGTAAGTGATTTAGAAGATTGATGATATCGTCAAAATAATAAAATGCATAATGAAATGAACATGCCAATTCCAATATAATGGTAAGAAATAAAATATAAATATTGTTTTTGTAATCTGTGTAAATGAATTGCCTTATAGCATATATTTTACCGTATTGTAGCTTCTTCCTGGAGATCAAATCTTAGAAGTAAATGGAGAAGACGTGTGCAACGCTCCACGTGAGCGGGTGATCTCGTTAGTTCGAGGTTGCCAGAGGTGTGTTAGGTTAACGGTATGTCAACCCGCCGAAACTCAGGGTGGAGGGTTGAGGAAGTCTACGTTGTTATCAGCCGGAAAAAGAGCCAGACTGAGAACGAAACCACCCAGGGTGCGATTTGCTGAGAGCGTGTGCGTCAATGGAGCGCCTTTATTTCCGGTGAGTACACTGATAAAACAAAGCGATTTTCAGAAGACAGGAAGGAAGTAGAAATGAATAAATTAATTCGAAAACAAAACTCTTATACTGGAGCCAGTTGATGAATCAATGTCAATGTCATTTCAGCTAACAATTTATTTTATGTTAACCTTATAATCGCTACCTTGGGAGCAGAAACGTCAGGGACGCTCTTTTATTATGTGGTTTATAGACTTTATTATGCATGCGATTGAAATGAAAACCAAAATAGGAACAGAAACTCATTTTTGAACTGTATGCAGTGTACGTGACATTAAATACGAATGTATCAAACTTCATTACTTTTCTCTATTCCAGCCGTCTGCATTTTCTCTTGGAGATGTTTGCGTTCCGCCCATGGCAAATGTCCTCAAAGTCTTTCTGGAGAACGGCCAAACTAAATCTTTCAAATATGATGCGTGGACGACAGTTCAAGACGTTGTCTCATCATTGGAAAGCAAATTGTACCTGAAAGCATCTGAACACTTCAGTCTTGTGGTGGAGCACATTAAATCCCTGAAGAGGAACAAGCTAACGTTATTAGATCCGCAAGATACTCTAGCCAGGGTGGGTAACCTAATATAATTTACTATGTAAATATTTCATAGACGTATTTTTTAAATTTTTGGAATCCCTGGAATAACGCGCGTTAATTTCCAGATAGCCTCCCGACCAGGCGCCCACAAGCTGCGCTGCCTGTTTCGAGTTTCCTTCGTTCCTTCTTCAGCAGCAGCCTTGGCCCAGAAGGACCTCCATGCCCTCGACTATCTGTACACTCAATGCTGCAATGATGTCGTGCAAGAAAGGTTCGCACCAGAGTTGCAACCCGACACTGCGTTGCGATTAGCTGCTTTGCACGTCTATCAACATGCGATGGCCAATGGGGTGCAGCAAGCAGCAAAGATTACCATTAAGTCGGTTGAGTAAGTACACTCTGTGACACGACATTATCACAGCAGACTGTAGATAATCAGCAGTGGTACACTGTTATATGATTTTCAGATACGTTTACTTCCGCAGGACGTCGTAAGCCTAACCGTCCAGTTTGCCAACAGCCTAGCAGCGTTTTGCGTGTCAAAACGCGTCTGAGATTGTATCGACTAAATCGGACCAGTGCTCCCGCTGCTTATGGTTAATCGAACTAAAAAGTAAAAAATAATTCATGTTATAAGAATAAAATGATTAACGAGAACATTCATGTCATTGTGATAAAAATGTGAGGTGATTTGTACTACATTTTTACACTAATTCTGCATTTTGAAATAGAACTAACAAGAAATTATAACAATTATATCGAGCACGCCACGCTTCGAAAACAAAATACTCATCATTTTATTCTTGAATCAAGAATTATTGTCAACTTTTTAGTTAGATTAACAATAAAAGATTGTTTTTGATTTTTTTCACTGTAATTTATTGTTCTTATTGTATTCGATCTACTATAAAAGCGATTTTTTTGAAGTTTACAAAAATATCGTTTTTTCATCGAAAAAATGATCTCCTTGTAGATATTTCGAAAAATGATTTGGGAATAAAAAGCAATAATGGGCCAAACTTATTAAACTATTGTATTCTCATTGGTACTTGATAAGTGTGAAAAATTTAAATTTTATCTGACGTTATAAATATACATGAGATAGGTGACAAAAAATGTGAGACCTAAAAAAAAGTAGGTGTTGCTAGAATATATTCTATCACCTATAAAATGTTCACCTCGGTAAAAACATACATGTTATGAATAATAGTTGTTGGTGGCGTTTTACTACAAAAAAATATTTATTGATTGGCTTACTCATGTGAAATCTTTTTAGGCGCGAATTTGGCCTGGAACGGTTCGTCCCAGGCTCCCTGTTAGAAGGCATGAAACGAAAAGAGGTGCGCAAAGTGCTGGGTCATTTTTTGAAGCTTCACGCTACGATGGCATCGAGCGGAGGGAAGCAGCTCACGCAGCTGCAAGCGAAGCTGCACTACTTGGACATCGTCGCGCAGCTGCCCAGTTACGGAGCCAAATGCTTCTCAGCTACAGCTACTGCAGGCGCAGGAGGGGAGATTATGGGGGATACTGTGATACTCGTCAGTCCCAAGTTTGGGATCAGTCAGATTACCGGTACTAGGAACTCGGCGGTGAGTATTTCAGTATAATAACTACATTGACTGATTTTTTATATTTGCGTGTAGATTACGGAGATCTTGTTATTTCGTTTTTCCATTTATTTTCACCGTTCTCCTATGGACGATTACGATTAGCACGTTTCAGTTTTAAAATCGTCTATTAAAGGGCTTAGTAAAAACATATTAACATTTATATATTCGCTATCAATAACAGAGAGAGTTGCATAATTGCTTTTTTGAAATAGTTCCAGCCCGTTCCGATCGCCTCAATAGAAGACATGGTTCGAATAGAAGTTAAACAGCTGGATGAAGTGAGTCGTATGGTTAGAGTGCTGTTCCGAGATGATAGACATTTGGCTGTTACTTTGGAAGAAAGAGACGCTGGTGAGCTGGTACTAGTTCTTCGAGGATACTTCAGGTTAGACAAATATACATGTAAAAGTGAAATGTCTCATGATTCTTGCAATTACTTTTTTTGAGGACAAGTTACTTGTTTTTGTTATAGTTTCTTATTATATAGTATAAGTATAATAACCCTTTGGTACTGTTACAGTTCATTTGAATCCTATTTTGACTCAAATGTATTCCATAATTACAAAAAACACGATTAAAATTTTCATCAAGATGAAAAAATGTCTATGGAATCTTGATTTTACAGAAGTAAATGCTCTGATCTTTTAACTACAATATGTATCGATCAATTACTATACTTTTTGTATATTTATCGGTATACATTTATATATTAATTTGCTCTTGAAATAGATAATGAAATATCGTATTTTTACGCTGATAATTGGAGTTTCACAACTTTTAATGCAAATTAACACAATAATATATTGTGCAAGATTATTATAAAATATTAACTAGACAGAATGAATAAAATAATGTATTTGAGAATTTCAGTTTTATTTTCATGCTACGACTTATCGTCTGACGAGGCTTTGAGAATAATATTAATAAAACTTATCACCCATTTACGAAAATATCATTTGTGATGTAGATACTGGAAACTTCTCATTACAGGGTTGCACTTGGTGGTGACAGAGAATTGCCAATAGAGTATGACAGTAGTCTGATGCAACTACAGCACAGAATGGACGATTTGGCACCGCCGTACTTAGCCCAACATAGGGTTGTACCTGAAAAGTGGAGTTATATTGCTCTGGTAAGTGTGAATTACATATAGTTTGCTCCGCGAAATATTTTATTTTTATTTTGAGTGGCTGACGGCGAGATTTTTGGAATGAGTTTAATCCATCAACACTATTTTCAAGTGTTTTCGATTATAAGCACTTCATAAAAGTATCTTCATTATCTGATCATTCAGAAGGACATTATAAAATCGTGTTGATCAGATACTTTTCATCGTCCATAATCTTGTACCACACACAATCTTACGCAATTATGGGCGGTTTCATTAAGAAAAAAAGGCTATCGGACTAGACCAATTCAATTGTGAGCTAATATTGTTTGCGGAAGATTTCACTCCCAAAGTATAGTTTGATTGTTTTATATGACAGCAATTGATTCTCGTAAATATGCTCCTATTTTGGAGCATAACTCTGCTGTTACATCAATATTTCATGATGGCTTCTTTGCATTCTTCATAAACCCTTTTGGTTTTCAACTTATATATCTAAACCTGAGATGTAAAGAAGTTCTCTGAGGGATGTCAGAAGGATATAAAGATTCAATTCTCACGTCATAAGTTTATGGTTACGTTACGCTTTGTTCTTTAATAGATGCGAGTCGTTGAGTGATTCGTCAATCCATAGTTGCGTTCTATGTCATCATTTAGAAGCAAATGGGACTGCATCAATTGGCTTGTCGTGAAGTCGCGGTTGTTGCATCTATTAAACGCAAACGCGTAAAGGCTGTCCTCTACATGGTGATATATATTGTACTTGACCAATTTCATTTATCATCTAGAATACTGTAAAGACTGCCTGTTTCGCCATCCAACCCCCATACCGTCCTGTGAACAAGAAGACCAACGGTCTGTACAACACTGTGGGGCGACAACCAACCCACTCTCGACCAACACTTCACCATTTCAGTACCGATAACAACATGAACAACAACTTTGTATCGAATAGAAATCACCAAGTGGCCACTCAAGCACAGACTCATCAAACGCGAAGGGGCTCTTACGATTTCCAGTCTGTTGTCTCCATGGAGATATTGGAAAACGATGCTGATACTAAGAATGATGAGGTATGTTTCCAGACGGTTGATTTGTGATAATATATTGTACTGTGAACGTCCTTGCATATCATGAAATGTTCAAATGAAATGCAGATAAAAATTGGAGCAATACACTAAGTAATTGATGCCGCTGATGACCTTATCATAGATACTTGGACATGATGTTTGATTCCTGCGTATGCTTGAGAAAGATAATCGAGTGGGGACTGGACTGCTGTCTCCATTGATACGCTATATCTATTTTCTTACGGTTATATTGATACTGTATCTACAATCTAATGCTCTAACATCAATTTTTGTCGAAATATTGCATATCCGCTGTAGTACAGTCAACGGAGAGCTAAAACTTTGTCATCTGGAGGCGCTTCATTCACCTGCTCACCTAAGATAGTTTTATGAAAAAGTGTTCTGGTATTTTGTAAACAAGCGTGCCTGAGGGTTAATTCACAGTCATACAAAAATACCCCTCGTGTAGTTGTTTCGTGTTGGTTAACTTGGTTGAATACTTGTAGAAGAAAGTTAAACAAGAAATGTGTAGATTTTTTGATTGTCTGCAAGAAGATATTGAAGGCAACTCCGAATATCCAACGGTTTCTATGTAAATCGAGAAAAGACACGCTCACCCTTTTTGAAATGGCAATAATTTCAGAACTCCTAGAATATTGCAAATCGTGTTTTATATGTGCTTTGACCTGACAGTAAACAAATGTATTAGACCAAAAATTGCCAGATTTCTCTCAATCGACTAACCTACACAGCATATAGCAATTTGATACATACAGAAAGTATCCCATGCTTGTTTCATAGGACGGCGTGGAAATATTTTAAAAGTTTAGCATTTTACTCCTAGTTACTAATTTCAATATCTCTTCATCAAGATCTAAAGAATTAATAAAGAACATTTATGCTTATTCCAGGTGCTGAAGCGTGTCCACGAGATGCAACAACTGGTTCAGAATTCAGAACGTTACCTCACGGAGCAAGAGCATTTGCAACAACAGCAACATCGATCAGGATGGCAGGAGAGTAGTGTCGACGTAGAAAGTGATTGTGACTGCGAACCAGGACAGCTGAAACACAGTGACTCACTTTTATTATTGACCGGAAAGACTCACAATGGAACACAGGTACATTTTTCCACTTTTCCTCAATGCAAATGTATACGTTTTATTAACAAGCAAGAAAGTAACAAGAAAAATTAGATTAGAATGACTTTCGATATATGTATTCAAATTGTCGTATCGTCGCTCTATTTTTTCCAGTTGTGCATTGGTAGTGGGTGCTAATCTTAGATCTCAATCCCCTGGTGCATAATCTTGGGTAAAAAGTCGGCACAGTTTTATAAGATTACTTCCAAAGCAAGGAAAAGCTATAAAAATAATTTTTCATGGTATACTGCTAATAAAAGTATATAGATTGTAAATACTTTTACTTGATGAATCCTAAATCGTTAAAAAAATGTGCAATGTATACACAAGTCTCCATAAATAAAAGTTGGTTCGTAGTGACACGTTTCGCTTTAATCTTTCAAGCATCGCCAGACTGTTAAAATTGACTTTTTTACAAATGCTCAATTTTGACTGTTTCATGTTGCTTTAAAGATTATAGAGAGATTTTTATTTGTGAAACCATGTGTATAGGTTGGAAATTTTTTATCTAACATAACTATACTAACTAACGTATTTACAAATGGTCTGAATCGATCAAATATATTCCAGACTATGATCCCAATATTTTTTTACGCAAATCTATCATTGAGAAATTCAAGTGTCTGGTATTGGAGGATTCCAGAATGATGAAGCGGGAGTAACACTATTATGAGAAGTTTTGTGTTGTGTTGAGTGTGTAATGGATGCTGCAAATATGCGATTTTTGGCGTTTTTGGAGGGGGGGGGGTTTACCTGATTCCTTATATATCGATGCTTGTCAGTGAAAATGATTCACTGAACTCATCATTTGATTCACGAATTGAAACATGAAGAAAAGCAGTTTACATATAGAAGGTTACTACTCAGATACCCTTCCTAGAGAAAACATTATACCAACTGTTTTTTTGTCTAGAGTAAATGGGATTAAGTTATAGCTTATCTCAGAAAATTTAGCCTGGTATCTTATTGATTCGCCTTAAAGTCATTAATAGGTTTCATGTTGCCTCAGAGCACCGTAGCAAAAGAAGTTAAGATATGTGAAAACTGCCATTGTTGATTGTTGTTTCGTAAAAATCCACTATCCGCCTTAAATTTCGATGTTTGGGTTTTCCAGGAATCCGAGGATATCAAAAACTCACTTTCGAATAGCGTGGTGGAGTTATTGAGACAAGAAAGTGCAGGAGCTTGTTCAGAAAGTGACAATGAATCAGTGTATACACCACAGAGCTCGCCAGGACATCGAACGAGGCAGCTACAGGATGATGATACTAAAATGAACAGGTATGTTCATTCCATACAAGTTTTCTTATTTGGATTGCATCTATTTGGAAACAATGATAACACATTTTTATATACCATTCATTCTTTGTTAAATGATTATAACTTACTATCCGATTCTTGTGTCATATCGAGATGACGTTTGACATCATTA
Source organism: Bruchidius siliquastri (assembly GCA_949316355.1). NCBI lineage: Eukaryota > Metazoa > Arthropoda > Insecta > Coleoptera > Chrysomelidae > Bruchidius > Bruchidius siliquastri. The sequence continues at coordinate 2,318,418 of OX438534.1, read as the reverse complement.
TCTGCAAGATTAGGATCGGTTTGTAGAGTCCAGATAAATTTCTTGATATGGACCTCTTTTGATGTTTTCAAGCAATATTTTCCAACAGAAATATAGTTTTCTCGATGAATTCGTAAAAGCGAGTCAGTATATTCGATACCATGTCATATTCCTGGGATTAGTTTTAGTATTTTCGGAGTTTTCCATCTGAAATATTTTTATACCAGATGAGTTGCATAGAATAATTCATTTAGTATGCATTTTGTAATTTTGTGATTATTGTTGGGTTGCAGTGAAAGGTCAAAACTTCAATACAATAAACCATTGTATGATTGGAACCTGGATTTTTTATAATGTGTCAATTGATAGGAAGCCGTATCTGAACTGTGAAATCAGCTAAAATCTAAATAATTTAGATATCTTTTATTCAGTTGCGTAAAAGTATCCATACAAATATAACTGTTGATATTTTTGAGTACGGTTTATTTTTTTTTCAAACTTTTGAGTTTTCCATTCAATATTGAGACTGGAAATATGTATTTCTAATACTAACACCGTTATCTCACCTGTAGGATCAGCTTTGGCCTTAGGAGCCCAGACACGGGGCCCGAGACAAGCGCAAAGGACTGTCATCCGCAGCAACATTCCACGACGGGTGCTGAAACGCCAACATCAGCTGATTCTGTTGGTCCTGTCTATATATTCGATCCAGACATAATAGACCTTACGCTTTTGCCACCGCCTCACACGCCCGATTTACTCGAACATCCTACAAATGTGGTTGATGCTCAGCCACCCAGGTCTTTCGCTGATAGTATGGAAAGGCTAAATGAGATTGGTGAGTAGATTGGGAATGAGTGCCGCTTCACGTATTAAAAATTTCATATATAGGTGAGCTTGATGGACTTATTCATATAATGAATGGTAAAAAATAATGTTTCTATACCAGAACCCCAATTGTTCATAGCACAATACCGTGACAACCTGTTGGGTTGCCACAACTCAACAGTCTAGTTTGCCTGGTGGCAGTGCTGCTATTGATGTTATTGATAGTGTATGTGAAATTCTGCATTTTCTGTATAGGTCCACTAGGAGGTTCTGGAGACCTAGAGGAATTCTTGGCAAGTGTAACGGTCCCACCCCCGACTCAGAAGGTTACACCAGCTGTAGAGCTAACGCCTGAAGAGATAATGTCCTACATCATACCACCACCACCTTCACAGGCTAGTCTAGAGAACCTGACGAAAGCAGGAGTTGAAGAAAGAGATAGGGAGGAGGAAGGGATAATGATGGTCAATGGAAGCTTAGTTGTAAGGGCTGAAAGGGAAAGAGTCAGAAGATACAGTGATAGTGGTGGGAGTGGAGGTGAGGAGAAGGCTAATGTCATAGAGTATGCTACCGTCGATAGAAAAGGTGAGTCTCTTGGGATTGAGTACAGGAATTCATTTTTATTTCATTAGACGAATTGAGTCAAACGAAGCACATCTCAACAATTTTAGGGATTTCTGCATATATTGGGCAACACTATGTAACATCTAAATGTGTTTGTCTTTTTAATTATATTTACTTGTAGTGGCAGTTGATTGAAACTTCTGCCATCTGCCTTGGCTGCGTTTTATTTAAAGTGTCTGAGATTAACATTTTATATTACAATGACATTGAAATTAATTGATGAAGGGTCTCCAGCATAACAGGTCTTTTTTGGTTATCGAATGACTAGGAATTTGTGTGGCTGCCTTGTAATTCCACATTGATAACATAATATTGTGCATTTTTTATAGTACGTTCAACAAATTAAAATCGTTTTCTGTTTAATTTCGCAATAAATCTAATGAAATGTTCCACTCTAGTTGTGTTGAACAATTCCAGTATAATATACGTGCTGCCGGCGAGCTCCCTATAAAAAAATCACAAAACACTGGAGTATTTTTACGTTCAGTGTATAGCGTTAGTTGTCCTGGCTCGCTTTTACGGGATCGATAAGTCGAGGTGATAAAAAACGCTGGATAGAATAGGTTTTTTACCATCTTAAATGGACTGTAAGAACTATATACCTGCCATAATTGGTGAAGAGTTGTGTACAGCTATTAGAAGCGACATATCTTCGCATCAGCCAAATGCGTATTGATGGGTATCGAACAATTATTTTTGACATTATCTTTAAGGTCCATTTTCGTGTTGTGGCAAGCCCAAGCCCTCCCAGTCCTCATCATCGCCGGTATCTTCGAGTGACGTTGACGTTCGGCCTCCGCCCAGACGCAGTTTGAACGAGCGCCCTCCTGATCGGCCGCCCAAGAACAGCCAAGCAATGAGCGCCCCTTCGGTTCCAGAAAGGCAGAGATCTCGGTCATTGTCTGCCGTGCCTCCAAGGCCGGCAGCACAAACACCTCAACCGCAAAACACCAAAGCGAAACAGGATGGAATGGTAAGACTACCTTCGCTATTTTTATTTCATAGATTGCCTATCGCGCACTAAAAGAGGATAAATGTTGCGAGTTTGCTAATCGGTTCGAAAAAGGCAACTCAGCGGTGTAAAACCTCGGCTGATGATGCTTTCAGCAAACCTGCACCAGTTGTAGGAACTTCTACTACTGCTACTGCTATCTATGAACTAAATAAAACATTCATAAACTGTTCTTTCCGTTTCAGCCTTCGCATCTTTTTCTACCCCCAAAGAAACCTCCCTTGCCCCCCGTACCTCCACTGGAGGTACTGCGCCAGAAGAAGTCTCATTTGGACGTGGTGAACGATTCCCCGTCCCTCCGCACAGCTGGCATAGGCTCCCCTCATCTGCAGCGCACAAGGATACAAAGGCAGGACGTCGAGCAGTTGGAGGCTGACCAAATGACGGCCGGGGAGGTGAGCAGAAGCGGGAGTATTAGGAGTAATAGCAAAACTGCCATTAGCACGCCTACATCTCCATATTTAGGTAAGTGCAAATGAAGCTCGACCGGAGCATCTGTGTTTATTTCCTTATTTCTTGTTCTATACAACTACTTAAGTATATCTCAAATTTGATCGTTTTAGGACGTAGCGGTGCTCCCTTGACTGTAGTTCCTGTCCATCTAGATTCCCCACCTCTCAGTAATGGCTGTGCGGCGGGCAATCCCACAAGAGAAACGCTTCTAACTCGCGCAGATACCGCTGTCGCACGTCTAGCGGCGGCTTTAGAGCGATCTGCTGCCCAGTGTGGAGCTGCTCATAAAAGAGGCGGTGGGCCTCTTATTTCCGAAGAAAAATTTCAGGTAAGAATTTTTCAAGATAAATGCCGTATGAGTTATATTTGAATAATGTAATGATTTTTTCTAGTTAAAATTCAAAAAAGTGTCATATATATTTATTTTTATATGCTCTCTAAATCCTACAATTTTCAGGCGTATTCATTATTGCATGTTTACCAAATTCCTGATCTTTATACGGTGTGAAAGCAGTATCTTTTAGGACTTGAATTTCTTATATCGCAGAATGATTATTTCTTCTTTGTATCATTCTTCAATTATAAGATTAATTGAAGAATATTAATTCGTAGGACTTTCCGAATCATTTTTCTTAGAATGTTATTAGATAGGTATACAGAGTCTGGTTTCTAGTGAATGACATAGTCACTATTTTCGTCTTTTATAAATATTTTGTTCTTCAGTTTCACCCCAAACGTACGATAAGGTATTAACAAAAATGCTGAGGAAAAGGCCTTTCATTTTTCAAGCCAGGATTGGATTTTGCTTCATACAATCTGGTTGATTAAAAAAAATCACCGATTGCTTGATTAGTTTTGACTGACCAGTTTGTGGTGTTACTTACAATTAGTTTTGTTTTTAGAGAGCAAAAGAAGAGCTGACCCAACAATCTCTACAGGTGGTGACCTCAAGCAAAGTGTTGGTAGTTGCGCTGTCAGCATCCTCGAATGAAAATACTTCGGTAGTGCAATCTGACGATGGAACAGACGCAAGCAATCTCTCCGAAAACCTCGCCGTATGTGTAGCCTTACTACGACGACTAGCGACACTTTGTGGTGATATGGCGGACCACGCTACTTCGCCTTTACAAACCAGGAATCTTATCATGAAGGTAAGATAATTGTGTCAAGTGCTTGTCCATTACTAGTAACGTAATGTACGTTTTGAATGATTTGTAATTCAGATAAATATTTCTATACCTCAGGTATACGATGTAACGACAGCTTTTCGGCAGATGTTAGCAGCTCCCCCTACTGGTGGAGTGGATTGGTCTTCCAAGACAGCGGTTGAAGAACACCTCACAGCACAAGCGGAAAGACTCGCTAACGTACTAGCGGCACTGTTACGTACTCTCAGAGTATTCTCTCCTTGAAACACGATATCTGAAGGTGATAGATGGAGAATGTGAAACGCTTAAAACTTTCGGCATATTTACTAGAATGATTTGGTATGTTACATAATATGGCATTGGTCATAGAGGCTTTAACGTCTTGCGTGGCAGTCCGATAAAGCCGGCTTTTTATTTTTGAAAAAAACAATTGTTTACCCTCACTCCAAAAGAATAATTCCCTGCCTTAACCCTCATATGATTTGGTTATCCAAATAAAACAACAATTGTGTCACTGGACGTAACGTTGCTTGATCTTAAATCAAAATCCAGCAATTATCAGTTGATATTCAAAAAGTAAAAAGCAGCCCAATTTTAGCTAATGCTTTATTTAGGATGAAGCAGGATAGTGAGATAACTTTCGAGTGCCAGATGACATTATATTTCTGGTCATTTCTTGGTGACTTCCCAATCATCTTTATTCAAGCTTTTTTAAGCTCAAGGCAGTATTTTTGACTAGGACTTTTTGATGCTTTGAATGGATATATACTGATAATTACATCATATTTTCTGCTTCGTCTTTTATACAGCACAATAATTGTACCATCCTGGGGTATAAAATGAAAAGTAGGGTCTCAATATTTGTTTCAAGCTAAGTAGGTTGTTTAGGGTTTGACCTTTAGATTGGCCTGTCAACACATTTGAAAGTATTTTTTAATTGCAAATTTTTGTTGTCTGATATGAAAAGTGCGGTAAATTTGAAGTGTATATATTACCTTGGATTTATTTGCATATAACTTCCACCTTTAGAACTTTTGTTTTGAGAGTGTCATACTGTACTGGCACATTTGTTGTTCCACATTTTGGCCGTATGTGAACGCTTACGTATTTATGTAAAAAATACGGACTACCGTTAACATATTTAACTGAACTTGAAATAACCTCAAAAGTCTTGCGTAAATCCAATACCACAATCGGATAGTTAGAAAACATTCCAATCGTTTTACACCCTACCCTGCTTATCTTTTTTCGATAAATTTTTCATAGATGTTTTGCCATATTGGAACTTGTTGAACACCCAGTATAATTACAACACGCATAACCTTATTTTGATAATGGACTACTAATATAACGTCCATATTTATATGAGGACCTTCAACCTTTGTAATCCATGCCATCTCTTTTAGGAATTCTTTGTTGAAACATTTTAATTAAAATTGACTGGAATACCATATTTACCTAAGTATGACATTTTTTTATAATCTATAAAACATATTAAATAGTTATTGCGTCCTGTCATATCAAAAGTCACGCTTGATTTTAACATACTGTCAAATAAAAATATATCTCATAGTATCAGAAATTAACATTTGGAAATGTGCTAATAAACTGGACATGAAAATATCGAACAGTGTTGTTAGAATCTTGCTTTATTGAAGCTATGGTGTAACATGACTCCTCAAAATTTAACCCTTGATTGATATATCAAATTTTACCAAAATTTGACTGTTTCACCATGTCAGATTTCAAATTTAGTTTGCCCCAAGAAGCAAAAAATAACCACCTACATTAATTTCCTGGATTTTTTTTGATGAAAATTAACCTATATGTATTCATTGGTTATTGATCAGTTTTGACATTTTTGAGTTTGCAATGACTATTAACCTGTATCGAAAGAAAATATGACAAAGTAGTTTTTAAATTAACACATTTGTTGAATAGATGTATATGTATCCAAAGGTATTAACTATAGAAAAATATAAAGTAGTATTTTTACTGTTTTTCTAGTCATTTTGTTGTTCTTGAGTTTTATTATTTGCTAGGATTAATACGTGACCAAATAATAAAGATATACATGTAAGATAAGTCTGAATAATTGTTGAATACTCCTTAAACATGTGATATATTGTATGTAATTGTTTTAGTCGTATTTATATATAAGATCATACTTGTGTAACGGATATATACAGAAAAATCGAAAAAATGTTTAAATTGTAATGTTCCAGTAACTTTACACCGAATGTTATGTTCAAAAAACTCTATGTATTTGTTAAAATAGAATAGAATAGAATAGAATAGTTAAAATAGACACCTTAAACGCGGTTTCAAATTTCATTAGAAATGCAGATGCTATTTGTAGGTGTTTTATTTGAATCACTATGGAAGCTTTTAGAGGGCTGTATTTCATGGTTGATTTATTTCATAATTGCTAATAATGGTAAGAGCTTTGCTGTGAATTTATTTTGTAATCAATAATAGTTTGAATCACAATCACAACATCGGGATTCCCTATAAATGTAACTAGATGATTTTTTTGTACACCCAATTGAAAGAATAATTCATCCATCACATCAGAAAATCAGACTTTGAGCTCTCATCATTACTACATTCCAGTTTCACTAACGGTTATGTACATTATCGGATTGATTATTGGAATTGCATTCAAAGCAAAAGACTGATGCTTTGATGTTGATATTTTGCTGTGGCTTTAGAGGTGCTACTATTTTAGAGATATGAAGATGTGGGAGGGTTTCTGCATTTATATTTATATTGATTCATATTTACCGTTTTGCTTAGACTGGAACTGAATTATCATTATTGATAGCCAGTTTTGTATTACAAGCAATAAGTTACAGGTACGTTTGATATAGATGTATACATTTTGGGCTCCATGGAACTTGGAAATTTGAGCCAACGACTGTATTGAGTGGAAGTTTCCACATTTCCTGATTTCTAAGTTCAAGGTATCCAATGATATGACACATAAATAACAATTGGAATTGAATATTGCGTATTTAAAAAGGAAAAAACCCTGTACCTTTATATAAACATGTCCTCCAACTATATTCTTTTAGTCAATATGATTTGATTTCGAACTGGAAAAAGGACAAGTTGATGATTTCAACTTGCAAATATGAAATGGTCTTTCTTGATTACATATTTTATTTGTATATATCTTATTTTGTAAAGTTACTGGAATATGGAAAAGTTGGCAAACGTTTTTAAAGATAACCTTTTAATTACGTTTCCAGAATAAGATCGAAAAAACTGTTCATATTATCAAAAAACCAAACTGTTTTATTTTATACATCGGTATAGTCATAGATATCACATTTTCAGAAAATTGCGATTTTGTTTCTAGGCTGTTCAACTCATGAATTGTAGATGCTGTTCAATTTCGTGAGGCAATTTATCAGGAAAAAGATATCCAACTCTTAGTCATTTTTGCTATCCGGTATCGTTTCACAGATAAAAATGCTTTGTGGCGCGTAACACTCCATTTAAGATCATCGCGATAGGAATCCTGACGCGTCAGGAATTTTCATTTTTCATTTTGTACGTCAGAATAGATCAGCACAATTTACTCGTATTGGTTGTATTAAATGGGATTGGCCCGTTAATCTTATTATCGTATTGAAAAAAACTAAGTTAGAGAAAGCAGCTTCCTTGAGTTTTGCGTGTTCTGTATTTTTTGTTATCACATAATAGACTTGTTCTCATGCAACGCGATTATTATTTTTTCATAGATAACCTCACGCAAAGGCAGAAAGCATATCGCGCTTCATAAGCGCTGCGAGAGGATAAATGTCTACTCGCATAGACATTAAAACTCGGTCGAACGTCTGCCATAATAATAATATCTATAGAATAGAGATGGTCAGCCAGCCTCCTTCGATGTTCTGGACTGTGATTGTGTTCAGGTGTTCAGGGCGTGTTTTGGAGTACATCCCTACACATGCGAGCAGTATTCCAGTGATGGTCTGATATAGTGGTAGTAGCTGTTCCAGAGAATATAATTTCCTGGACCGGACGATAACCCACAGTGTCTGAGACGCTGATCTAGCGCGTTCAGCAACCTGATCATGCTATGACATGTTATTGTTGATGTTTAATCCCAGAAGCTTGATGGAAGATGATTAAGGTATTGGTGCATGCTACTTCTTTGTCAGAGTTGTTTTCAGAGTCTTCTGCACGTTAAACAGAACTCCGTTCCGCAATTCAACTCAATGTGATTATTGATCTGAATAGCATGCTTCCCTCGCCAAAATAAGTTACCTCTCTGGATGGGAGTGGATTGGTCGACATCATGCGGGAAATAAGGATACTGTCATGAGCGGACCTGTAGATAGAGTTGAATGATATTTCCAACAAATCGTTGCAGCGTCTGTAAGGGCTTCCAGCTTATTTCATGTTAAACATAGCCAATGATGGAAGAGCTTCACCAAATGAGAGCATTTATAATCAATCCAAGTTTTTGTTTCACGAACTTCATATACATGTATATACGTCCTGGAAACAAAATAATCTTTATAGAGTACTTTATAATATAAAGTACTCTATAAAATAAATAAATATATTATTTTTGTATGTCGCTTCAAGATGACGGCTATCAGCAAAAAATACATCTTCTTTTAACAGTTCAAATTTATTATAATTTCTAATCACCTACATGAATGCTCACCATTATTTACAGTACAGTCAAGTGAGGTTATTTCTTGGTTGAACCATGGAATTCAAGATGAAGCCAAATTATCAAAATTATCAAAATACGTGTTTACATCCTAAAGGAGGTATTTGAAGTCTTGTGTACTTTGTACGAGAGGGAATCTTAAAAACAAAGTTCTGGCTATTCGGGATTCTCGTACATTGGAACATGATTATATTGTCAGATTTGTGATTATTATTTTGATCATGCTAGTCATGGTGAAGCGGCAGAAAATCAAAAAGATCATATGTTAGAGATATTCCATATATCAACACAGATTTTTGAGAAAGAAATCAAAATATAACTTATAAACATGATTTCAATAGGAATTATCGACCGAACTTACCGACTCATACTTTTTGTTATAAATTATACAATGTACTATGTATAGCGCCCAAAGTATAAAGCGGCTAGTCAAGGAACCATGTACAATAATCCAAAAATTTACGAACATTAGAAAGTTACCACCGTTTCAGTTTTATCTGTCACTTTATTTGTTTGAAGTGAGAACTTGCACCTTTGTACAATACAGAAATAGTGATATCAGCACTGATTCCTCAAAATATTAGTTCAAGATATGTTTATGGAAATCAGGTTGATATCTGATCGCCCTTTTCCCTATACGTGGATAGAAGAACTTTTTAGCGGCAGATCAAGATTTTTTCAAAAAAAATTGAGAATATAACATGCATTTCAATGGAAAGTATAAGTAATTTTGCGGTTGATAAGTGAGGTTTTAGAGCTAATTAGACATTTGGTATATCTGTGAGCTGAAATCTTTGTCGCATTTTCCGCTTACACACTATCTCAAGAATTTCTTATTTTTTTGTTATGGGGTTGTGCATGCCCAAATCAAAAAAATCATTTGTTGTTTGTTAAGTCCGATTTGTTTCTTTAAGCAAATATTTTTGGATTGTACAAAGCTCATTTATTGTCTTACCACAGATAGAATCGTACCTATGTGTAATTTGTTACAAATATTGATTATAATTTATTAGTATTGTTATTTTTAGCGAATCTTTTTAAAGGTCAGAATGGATTGTATCTATGTAAGTATTGAGTAGTATTTTATTCGACGATATAGTATATTATTTTATTTTTGTTTATAATAATATATTGCGTATATCATATTAACAAAATTGTAACATCAATCTAACATATCACCAATTTAATGAAATAAATATACATACTACTTACAGTTAGGTATACGTTTTATTTATTATTTTGATAGAAACCGCTTCCAAAGGAAAATGCCTATCGCGCTCTAGAAATGTTGTGTGGAATAGGAAATATTCACCTTAACACTAGATTTACGGATGTTGATCATGTACCTATTTTTACTGAAGTGAGCCAATTTGACTCATACAATAAAATTGAAGTTTTATCCGAAGAAAATAGTTCCAAATCAATTTAAATGAAATGTTTACTATCAAAAATTCATGGAAAACATTTTTTGCATATATACTCTCTTTTTGGAACACATTTTCCGCAAACATTTCTATTACATTTAGTACAATAGTTTGAAGATCTGTTTCTTTTGCATGATTGTTGAACTTGACGATTCTTCCGTGTGTCAGTAGCATGAATTTCTGTCATTGGAATAGAAGTGTTCTTGATTTCTTTTCTACATTTACTTCTTAGCTCTTCGGCCAATTGGAAAATAAAATCTTTTCGTGAAACATTTACTTGAGTCGTCTCCTTATATTATTATTTACTTCACTGCACGGCTCACACGTGATGTATAAATCGAAATGATGATAGAAGTGGGTAATAATGTAGCGAAAACAAGTGACAATCAGAGAAACAAAATCACAGGCGACTTGACTGTTGCCCAGGCTGTTAAACTATTAAACCATTCTATGAGTCAAATTGGCTCACAACCGTGAAAATAGGTATACTACATTCGATAATGCGAAATGAAGGGGCGTGTGGGGAAGAGGAATGAACGTTTACATATATTTCATTACTTAACTAAAAGCCAACGTATGATTTTTAAAAGTAATATTAAAGTTTCATATATATATAGTGATCAAATTTTTAATAAATTGGCCCGGTCCGTAAATCTAGTGTTAAAATGCTTTAAAATGCAACTATGAGAAATCAAAATACCCGGTAGCTCATTCCGCAATACGGAGGTTCTTCAAAAAAATGCTTCAACATGTTGAAATTTTGACCTGCTAATGTTGATCGCGTTGGGTTTTTCTGATGTTTGTTGTACTGATGGCCCTCGGCGTTATTATTCCAGACAGCTCCGTCAAACATTCTTAATAGTAGTGGAGTAGTAGTAGCAGCTGTGCCATTGTGGCGACGTGGCTGTGTCAGGACCTTTTATCATCGATGTTACCACCTAGAAGCTTGCTGGAAGATGACAAGGTTACTGGGCGTCCCTCCATCTTCACAACTGGCAGACCAGCGTGAGGGTAGCCGTCTACGTCTTTTGTGTAGAAGTGATTTCTTATTATCTGATACTAGCAACAACAAACACATGGTTCAACCCCTTTTTAAAGCCGTCACGTGTTCCGCCAATTAACTCTTCCCCGATGATGAAGAGTGTTAAAATTGTAATCGTGTTTGCGAAGTCTAGTTGTAGATCCTTATTCGACAATTTTTGCGATGTGTTTGCGGATCCAAATAGTATACTGCTGCCATCGATGTGAGGTCTCTAAGGATGGTAGTGAGTTTGTCAGCTGTTTCTATGCAGGATAGGTATTGGAGTGCTGTCATCGGCAAAGCTGTAGAAAATAATTAGATGTTATTTGTAACATTTCGTTGTACAGCAAGAAGACTCCAACCAAAAGACTCTCATGCCATCGAAAGCTTTCGATAGACTCAGTGAGACGTTTCGAGACTATGAAGTTGCATTCCTCAGCCCAGTATATAGTTGCTGTTCACGTTTTTTGCTTCCTTTCTTAGCGATAATAGCACGTGACTGATGCAGGAGAAAATACGCCTCACTGGCAGAAGATTTTGAAGAGTGTAAAGGGATGGTGTAAGCTTTGCGGGGCAACATTTCAGGACGATTGTTGCTCCATATTTGGTTTATACGAGTAGTTTTTCTAGAGATCAATTTTTCAGTTGCACAAATCTTCGGTCAGACGTGAGGATCTTGCGTATGTGTCTCCATGACATTTATGGCACTATGTACATGTAGGTACACATATAACAGAATAATATAATAATGAATTTTTACATATATATATATATATATATATATATATATATATATATATATATATATTGTCACTATTCAATCTTTTATGTGTGGGGATAGATATGTTAAAAGTGCTAGTAATGTTAAAACTTCATCTATAATCTTATTTTCTGAGGCGCAATTTTACAATCATTCTAGAACAATTAATTCTTGATAAATCATGCTGTTTTGTTGTAACAGCACCTTTTTTGGTTGATGTTCGCTATACATATAAAAAATATTTGATCGTGGTTAGAAATGCATTCTCTAAGTATTTCATTTATAAATATATTAATTTCCATTGATTGTATATTTAGACTATTTTACCGATTTTGCCAATCATGATGAATGAATGCTACTTCGAATATTGAAGAGGAGTATGATGTTTGATTCCGGTGGATTAATTCTATAAGATAGGCTATCTGGAAATATTATAATGGAAAATCTCTTTTCTAATTTGTAGTTATGAAAAGTTTAATGGAAGCCGGTATCTAAGCAGTCATTAACATAAATGTAAATTCAGACTTTGTATGTAAATACCTCTCGTTACTCCGATATTTCTACAGGTCACATTACTTTCATCCTAAAGGTTAGTGTATAGCTCAGTGCATTTAGGGTGTTCAGTATTGTAAAATTCATATAACATATAATCACAAAAATTGCTTTCAAAATCGTAAAATAAATATGTAAAATTTATTCAGAAATACTGCTTTTCTTGTAAAGCAACATTAACCAATCATCAAAGAATCTAGTGATAATGACGATGACTAATTTTCCAAGATATCCATGTTGAAGAAATAAAAAAAATCATAAGGCTTGTATTGTGTCTTAAGTACTTAAACAGTTCAAAATTGTGTTTTCGCATTCACGTTTTTGTAACTTTGGCCAATTTTATTCTCATCTGCCAATTATTTTTTTAGAAACTTGAATAAGCAAAATAGTATTGTTTCCAAATGTGTTATCATAATGTGATCAGTTCAACGGATACTATAATTTAAAAAACATTCTAGTGAAAAAAAAAGATTGTACGACTTTTCACTGCTCTGACGTGATATTATTTTTCTTAAATAATATTTTTTTTACTATTTGAAATGGATTAACCAATTCGAGTAGACTAGATAATTAACTAGGTATTTCGGATTTTTCAAGCAAACCACCGAGTTTGATACATTTTTATCTATCAATGAACATCTTGGCCATTTACAGAGTTTTATAAAAATTGCCCAACTAATTTTTCACCAATTTGGAAAAAAATATTAAAAAAGTATTTTCAATACCCTATATTTGAGGAAAGATCCTTTAAAATGTATGTTTACTTGAAGATTTCTGTTTATTTTTATGAATTCAATGAACTTCTAGAGTTTCGTGAATACAAACTCGGATACCTTTATTTTGCATACACCTCAACTCCGACTCAAAGCTTCTTACTTTTTGAACATACTTTGGTCTTGTTTGTAATGTGATTAAAACGAGCTTAGAGGTTCAAAGGCCCCCAAGACCACCCCTTCAGTCCGCCACTGAACGAGACTCACATTTTGACCCGGCCATGGACTAGCCTTTCGGCATACTGTCAAACTTCAAAATATTCTAAATGTATGAAAGTATTATTAGATTATGTTTAGACAAATTCTGCTTTTGATTTTGCTTTTTGCACTGCCAATGACCAAAAAGCATATTGGTGCAACATGTATCGAACGCACATTTTTATTTTATATATATATTATAGTTATATACTAAATATTGACTAAAGACTGCTGAAAGAATTGTCTTTAATCCTGACATAAGGATATTTCAGTCCGGATAGCGCTCGACAAAATGCCCATATTTTTGTATCTAATGCAACTGATCTAAGAGGAGAAATTTCATTCTGCTATCCTCCGTAATAATTCATCAGAGTATATAGCTAGTTGAATGACGGTGAAAGTATTTCTTCAGCAGGTTGCTCACTGTCGATTTCGCTGAGGCACACATGTGACTTTTGTTTTCTTTCGATTCATTTCAATTTCATGTAAACGTGGATAAATTGTAACGGTCGTTGAATGTAGCCGCCGTCGTGCAGATTTTCTTTTTTCTGTTTAGTCTTCATCCAGAGGCCTTTGCCAATGTCGCCGAGTTTCAACTCACTGCGCTGTAAGGAACAAGAATGCTTGTAGCTGGTGAAGCACCTCATGCCAGTAGTGCTTGTTGCAGTGTCAGTGGTAGCAGGCAGTGGGTGATGGTACTTTGCTACGTATTTCTATTGATATGTGGAGTACATTCTCAGAAAACTGTGAGTATATTTTTATGTGAAATTTGTGGAAAACTTTAAGCTGTTCATAATTTTTCATCAGATAATAATGGTAATCCATGAGGTCGAAGTTTTTTTCCTTGACCCATCAAGCTGTGTCGAGGCTATTTCTAATTTATAATGTTTCATGTCATGAAAGGGAAATTTTGCCTAAGCAAATCACGTTAGAAATGGATTAAATAAATAAATAATAATAATAGCTGGGTAGCGATTTCTTTATAGATAATTTCTCGCAAAGGCTCTAGGAGTGTTGAAAGATGATACACGCTTGTTCATATTGAATCTAAAACCGTGTAAATTCTTAACATCGGGGAACAAACTGCCCGGCAGCCCATTCCACAACGCTGAGGTTCTCCAAAAGAACGACTTTTGGAAATGGTTCGTTCGTAGTCCATTGTCCACTTGCGAGCCATACTCAAGTGATAGTGTGGTCTGCGAGTTTTGCAGTTGTGGCAATTTTTTTGCTAAATGATCGTGGCAGAACATGGTATTGTTGATGTTAAACCTCAGAAGTTTGATGGAAGATGACTCGAACATTGATCGTTCCTTGATATCCACGACTAACACATCAGCATGTGATTTGTTGTCAGGGTTGTTGTTCGAGTCTTCTATCCGAAATAAGGTCTCCTGAGATGGTAGCGGTTTGCCTTGTTAATTGGATTAGATATTATTTCCAACAATTTGTGTACCGTATAAAGAGCATTGAAGAAAAGAGATATCCATGAGTAGGAGATAAGAAAAGAGAGGAGAGTCACGGGTCTATAGTTCCTGGGTACATTTTTTCTGCCTTTCTTAGGGGGCATTTCATCCAGTAGAGAACACGCTTCGCTGGTAATTGTATCAAACCTGCTATAGATATGCCTGTTTCGTCTTCGGGAATATACGTAACGGTACACCGTAAACGTGTTTACGAAGAACAAGTGATGTCGCTGTAAATCAGTTCACCCTTGTTGACAGATGTCGCAAGGGACATCTGTTGCCGCTTCAAGGCAGTCCAGGTGTTAGGACCTTTGGCTTCGTAAGATAGGCGTCCCATAGAGGGCGATACTTAGATGAGTTGAATTAGTTATGTTCGCCTGAAGAAATATCTTCAATAATAATTGAATTACATAATTTTGATGAATTTCCATCACATTTTCCCGTACATGATTTGTGCAACCCTCTAATTGTATGTAGTTCCGTGACGTCATTCAGAGTATATTTTAGATCAAAACCAACGTACCGGTGCAAAACACGAAGAAAGTGTCATCTAGTAGGCAGGGTCGTATTTTTTTCAATCAGCTATTTGGTCTGACTAATCTCATAGCTGGAGGTGCTTCATTCTTCGACAATGCAGTCACAGAGGACGACGATGACGATCTATTTGAAAACACTTACAAAGCGAGGAACTGTACTTGTGGTAAGTAGATCAGTGATAATAAACATATTTTTTTTTGTATGAGTATAGTTCTCTACTACGAGCGATAATCTTGGTCATCTTTGCTTGCTTTTATGATGGAAGAATCAAACTTGTAGACAGTTAGTCTTTAACGCTTAATCCTACCGACTCAGAGATTGTGCCATGACTGCTCCGAAGGCAGAAGCCCGGTCAAATCACTTACTCAAAACTAGGAAATATAAAAAATGATTTCATTTAACTTTTAGTTCAGGCATATTTTCAATACACGACACTTTTACGAGTATTCAAACATACCATTTAATGAGAATATTTCTTGGTCATATTCCACCAACATATTTCACATATCGACGAACTTCTGTCTCTATTCATCGCGGTCTATAAAACGACATATCATCTATTTTGTTAATTAAACCTGTTAAACATGTTTTATATCTATAGTTACAGCTTATTTTTTGAACATAAAATAAACATCTATAAAGTTTAAATTCTAAAATTATCGGCTCTTCATATTTTCCACATAAAATTACTTTGTGAGCATTGAGAAGACCTTACCGTTAAATGACATGCCCAAACGCCATGTATTTTTTGAATTCCGAGTTAATCTGTGACAATTTGTCGCACAATGGAAAGTACAAAATATTCATTTTTGTAGATAAAAAGATCCACTTATTATTTTGTATTACAAATGAATGAAGTAGAAAGGTAGAGGTCCATTCTAAGCTTTCATGAAACTCCTTCATCTATAGCATTTCATTGCACATTTTTTGTGGTTCTACTGCTATAAAACGTTTGTTTTTTAATGTCCATTAAAACGTATCTGAAACCTAAATGACCATACACAAAACATGTAGAATTTCAACACCTGTCGGTTTTAATGAAAGTTGGCATAATGTTTGGTGCACGGTTCTTGGTTTGGAAAGACAGGTCCAATGAATAGTGGTCATTTTAGATATTTTGCTTGAATGTGAACTGAAATAATGTATGAAGTATTTAAACGATGAATTGTAGGTAACTCTTTAAGGAAATATATGGGTATTTATCAAAAAATGTAAAATGATATTGTATTTTCCAATAATTCTTGTTTACCTAATTTGTTCACTAGGCATCAAAACTCATGAAAATATACACGGGTTTTTTTCCCCGAAAGAGTATTTTAATTCATAAGTTCAAGAATCACGATTTTTATTTAAATTTTAATATGTTTTCTCCATTGATAGAGTGCGGGGTGTCCAATCAGGAGAACAGAATAGTAGGAGGCCGTCCTACTGGAATAAACCGCTATCCCTGGGTGGCTAGGATTTTGTATGATGGCCACTACCACTGCGGTGCTTCTCTACTTACTGAAGATTTTGTCCTTACAGCTGCACACTGTGTTCGAAGGTAATTGTATTTCTCAAAAAATCCTACGGTCTCTCCACCTCCACATAGTTACCATCTTGAGGAACTTATGATCTGTTTATAACTTATTATTTCTGCTTTGGCTTTTTAAGTACGTGCTCAAAGGCACACTGGTATTACTGAAAATTTTTCGTAGTTTTAGAAAAGCATTCCTAAAGAAAAAGATCAACACATTTACTGGAATAAAAGGTAGATTATGCAACTCGTATTTTCTTGGATACTTCCTCTCAATTTGACGTGGAACAGCTGCTTTATTAATGTAACTTCTGAAACTTATCCCGTGGTTGTTTCTTTGGTATATTTTCTACTGACCGCTAATTGAGACGACATAATATAGACTAAAATATATGTATTAACGTTTCGGCTACCTCGGCTGCCTTTTCCAAAGTACAACATTTGTGAAAAATACACTTGTTGAGGTGATATTTGTACTTCAGGACATAGGCGTATATACTGTCAGTATTACTCGTTTCATAAGGTTTTAGGTGTTCATCAATTGACCAACAAAAATAGTATTTTTTTTTGTTTCAAATCATTTTATAATATAACATAAAATAATTTATTTAGTGGTCTCCGTTGATAATACCATAGGAACCGTGCCAACGCACATTTTATTTTGATATCATATAGTGAACGTGTTCAAATGCCATGAAGTTTGTAAAATCAATTTTGAAACTATTTTTAACTTTATTTTCTTCTCATTTTCCTTTTCCACAAATACCAATTTTTAAGAGCATTAAAAAATCCAAATGATTCAGACGTACATATCGCCCAGATTACTGAAAAGTGTCGTGGAGACATCACACAATGTGATTAATTTTCTCTACCTTTTAAGCAGGTTTATTAAATAGTTTATCAAACAGATAATTCCTACACCCTCTTTTTTGTCTCTCGACAGACGTCAACTTCTTAATCTTAGTCCAGAGCTATATACGTGTGCTACGTGTAAAATATATGCATTTAATGAAATTTAAAATTTTTCAATGGAAAGACTTTGGACTGTGTTCTATACAAAATTTTGTCATTCCAACATGTTTATTTCAAGACATTAAACCAAATATTCGTCTGGAATATAAGCATCTTTGATAAGATCAAAAGAAATGGATTATCCATAGAGCTAACTTTAATAGCAAAGCAATAAACTGGTTTAGAAATATGAAGACTAGAAATTAATTAATCTAATAATAATTAGTACTCAAATAATAATAGTAACACACGGCTGCATGAACGTATTGTTATTCATTCACGAAGTAAACATAATGTGTATTTAATGAATGAAACAGAATTCACACTTAATTGCTCAATCATATTCGAGCCGATGAATAATATTCAATCAAATCTCATGGTTATCTACAATATGACTGTTGTACAATAACTTTCTTTCTGTGGTCATCAAAAACTCAGCAAATTAATTGTTGATCGAGTAATCAATCAAACAAAAGTAAATATTCCATCCATTTAATTTGTACCAAGCTCGATTTTTACTTTCAAGGCATTAGTGAGGGGAGTATTTTGATCGCGAAAACTTTCATAAATGTGCAGTGGTCTTAATTTACGAATTTGATGGGATTTTATATAGTGTTGGGAATATCGGAAATTATGGAATTTCAGAAAATTCACAGTAATTGAATCTTTCAATATTTTTTATATGTTATTTAAAAGGTCTAGCACGTCCAAAATCAGGTGCAGAATATTATTATAGGGCCAAGCTATTTGATATTCTTTGGATAGAAACATATTTCTGTATCTTACGCAATTTGGAACCTCATCCGTTTTTCAAATTATTTCATGAGTGCTGTGAAATAAAAAATGCTTCATGACAGCGGCACAGTACTTGGGATTAAATAATATGTAGCTGTATTGAGAAATCCACATTTTATCCCAATTTTCCGTAAAACATCTCGACCGATACTTTTCACTGTTTTCTAGGTTGAAAAAGTCTAAGATCCGTGTGATCCTGGGGGATCACGATGCTTCTACGTCAGGTGAAGTGCCCAGCATGATGCGAGTTGTTTCAGCAGTGATCAGGCACAAGAAATTTGACACTGAGACGTATAATCATGATATAGCCTTACTGAAGTTGAGGAAACCGGTACAATTCAACAAGCAGATCAGACCAATATGTTTGCCTAGTTGTAAGTAGTCTAGTTATTTCGCAGCTCAATGTTATGTATAGAAACAATTCATGGACCAACTGTATTGCTGGAATTAAGTGTATTTGAGTCAATTTCATTATCCGAAATAATTGACGGTGCAGCGGTTACTGAGATTATGCGGTGACAAAGAACTACAGACAGGAAGACAGAACTATAGATCGACAGATAAATAAAGACGAAAATGCTTGTGATGTATTCATGTGATGTATTCATGTGATGTATATATCATGAAATTTCTGAAACAAAAAAATGTTCCCATTCACTATATCATCCATATACTAAGGGCCGATTTCATCAAATAACCCGTTATTATATTAAGCCAATGGGATGAGATCTTATCGAGCTCTACCAATAGGCTTTCAGAGTCTTTCGTTATAATTTAGATATCCAATGGTGTTTGACTATATAAAACAAAATTTTCAAACTTCTGAGATGACAGATTGGCATTGTAATGTCAATTGCTTATGGAATATTCCTGAATTTACAGAAATTTAAATCACTCTCTCTCTTAAAAATACTAGAAGTTGAACTTTCTTTAATAATCCCAGGCAAATTGTTGAATGCGTCATAACCTTAAAAAAATAATGAGTTCATTGTGCTTTTTTTGCTTGTTCTTGAAATGTAAATATTACAATATATATACTAATATATATATATATATATATATATATATATATATATATATATATATATATATATATATATATATATATATATATATATATAATACATGTGAAATAGCTCACAGATAAATTCAATTTATTTGTAGTGTCAGTAGAACCATGATAATATCTATGTCAAAACCCTGAACAAAATGTCTTGGATATTTATGAATAATACAGAAATTTACTCACTTACAAAACCAGCAACTTCGAACTGGAATGGAGATTAAAAACGCCCATCACTAGACCTGCATATGAATCGTGACGACGTGAGGTACAGATTACGTAATAACGTAATCAGATCATAGCTGTTTTTGTTTATGGTGTTTGATAATTTCATTTTACAATTATTTCTGAATAGCAAGGCTAAGCTTATAGAAATATCCAAATTGTAGCTCAACTTGTTTAATTATTTTTTCCAGCGTTTGTGCTATATATTTTGAATGCCGTGCAACCTTTTTTCGTTATACCTTCAACCATAAGGATTTTTGTAATGCTGGATACCTGTGCTGGACACCAAGCAGGCTTTGGATGGCATTTATTTTTGTAGAATATGAATGAACCTAATAAGTAATAGAAATAATAAGAAAATTTGTGAAATGCCTCCTATATATCCTTTTTTTACTGAATCATCAGGTATTTATATTATTACAGTATTATGTAGCTTTATACAAATCATTGCAATACTCTCCATTAGATTTTTATGAATTTGATACATCTGAAAACAAATGTCCTCAAATCCTATTGGTGGAGAATAGTGATTCTTATAGCTTGTGAAATGAGGGAAACAGCAATTTTCACTTATATATGGTGGATTGCCAGGATCAGAAACTTGCTGTGAGGTTCAGAAAGTGCCTTTTTTCATTAATCAAATCGTTCCTCACCATTTTGTGTTGAAATTCAAAGGAAATCAATGATTATCAGAGACTTTTGACAGTACAATATTTAATTGCATTCCAGAAAGGTCTTATGTGATTGGTCAATCCATTCGTTATATCTCTGATGTTGATGAAATCGGCCCTAAGTATAACATAACATAAATAACTCAAAGTCAAAAGGTATATTTAATTCATATTACTACCCACACATTAACGAGAGAATTATTGTATTGTATGTTACTCAATTAAGTTAATTGGTGTGTGTCTGTTGGCTCTTTGTCAACGTGTAATATCAGTAATCGCTGCATCGATATGAGGTGAGCAAGTAGGCGGCGGAGTAATAAGCAAAACAGAACATCTTTCAAAACTTTCTCAAACTTCTTTTTTGTGTTATTCGAGAATCTCTCCGTTTTCGGTCATATAAAAAACCATATTTTTGGAGGGGATAACATTCATGAAAAGTGTCTGATCCTCAATTTTATTCCATTTTGTAGTCATATTGTTTTTATATCAATTTAGCGTGAAGTATTCAGATCAATTGGTTGGAGCACTAGTTAATCATTCAATTGCAAGATATGGTCCGAACATAGGCACAAATGAAATGAAACCTATGTGTCAAAAAACGATGTGTGCGTATTTTGGAAATGAATCAATGCGGATGAGCCAACTCAATCTTCTTGACACCATTTTATTGTTCCAATTCAAGCAGCCAGCATGGAGTTAGCTGGTCTGAACGCCACAGTTGTGGGCTGGGGCCGACTTGCGGAAGGTGGTCAGCTACCATCCGTGGTGCATGAGGTGGAGGTGCCCATTCTGTCACTGTCTCAATGCCGAGCGATGAGGTATAGAGCATCCAGGATCACCCAGTATATGCTGTGCGCGGGCAGCGGGAGCAGAGACAGCTGTCAAGGAGACTCAGGAGGGCCTCTGTTGGTTCACAGAGGCGATAAGTATCAAATTGTAGGTAGGTGATCTTGACAGGGCGAGGTGTTCTAACGGGTGGGGTCTCAAATCCCAAAAATTTTGATACAGCCCCATGACATATTTTAAAATTAGGAAGTTTTGTGGAGAAAACACTTCCGTCATATATTAACCTAATTATAAACAAGGATAGAGCATAAACTCTCCTCATACTAATTGAAAATGATTAACTGTTATGCTACGTACAGCTACGATTTAATCACTGAAACGAATAAACAATTATCTATTGTTCCTTTTTCAGGAATAGTTTCATGGGGCGTAGGCTGTGGCAGACCAGGGTACCCAGGCGTATACACAAGAGTTGCTAAATACCTCAATTGGCTGAAGTTTAACCTGGACGACTCGTGTCTTTGTAGTTAATTTATTTAAATTAAATGTGTCATGCTACGTTGTTTACTTAAATGTACAGCAAGCTTCATGTATAAGTTGTTGAAGAAAAAATGAAGTCATGTAGCTTGACTCTAAGTGTTGTTACCTCTTAAAAGCCTAAAGTCGAAGTTTCACATTTAATAAAAAAAAATTTGCGAAATTTTAGACTTTTTTTATTAATGTCGCCGCCACTGGACATATTTTCACGAATATCTTGGGAGTTTCTGAACCTTTCTTCTAGAAGTCTCAAGAATACTCTGTTACTAAATTGATTCCAAAAATAAGATTTTCATCCTTTCGTCCACGTATCAATCTAGTGTCTTCTTTATGATCTGGAAACTGTGATGATTATAAGACAATACGAGTAAAACATAAAAAATAAAAGAAATTAAAGTATTAGTTACATTTATTTAAATATGCTTATTGTCTTCAGTTATTGGAAATGCATCTTCATAACATGTAAGTAAATGATTTTAAGGCATTTTTCAATCATATAATATAACTAACACAATCATACCTTACAAAAGATTCTTTAAAGGTGACTGTAGAGAAGGCAATTTTATTAGTCAAATACGGAAGCTTAGAATCTAAAACATATCAATAATTTTTGGATCAATAGCCCATATATTTCGAGCAATGAATTTTAACTTTGTCTCACATTGAGGGATAATAATAGCACTTTTTCCACTATAAAGTTATGTTAGGGGTTTTAAATACTACCAGAAACTTTTATATTCCAAATTGATGCCGAAGTATCTATGATTTTTCAGTGAACTGGATCATGCACTCTGCTCTACTTATAATATTCAAATGCTAATGAAGTTTATTTGCATCTGTTGAATATTTTCGTTGATAAATATTTCAAACTCTAAACAGAAATCTAGAATTTGTTTTGCCACTGAAACAGAAGATTGATATTTTCTGAGCTTCCATTGTAATTTACACAATTTTTTTATAATATTTATGATAGTTAAATATACAGATGAAAATTAAGCGTTTTTATAAAATATTCTTTAAATAGTCTATACCTATAAGTACTGTTAATAATCACCATTTGCTGATACGTTTCGTGTTATGACATCACACATGGTATACTTATTTTTGTTCATTACTAAAACTAATATTCGTCCAGTCGAACCAAATAAAATTGAAAGTACTGTACTTTTATACAATGTAACTTAATATAAATGTGGGCTGTGACAAAATGATTTCTTATTTAAAAATCTTAAAGGCTGTTCTATCTTGAAACTTGTATAGCAGTGGCAGGGAGGTCATTAAGACGTGATGGTTGGCAAAAAGTACTGCAGCCACTCTTTGTTCACGATTACATTTCGGAAAGTCATCAAATTATTTTGATATAATAAATGGTTTGTTTTGACAAGTTGTGGACATATTATTCTTTAATAAAATAGGAATGATTAGGCACAAAAAGGAAAATTTTAGATACAAACATAATTTGAATTTTGGTTATTTTAGAGAGTTTTCGATTTCTTGTTCTTTTTATCAAATTTAAACCAACGTGAAAATAATGTTTTCAATACTTTTCTCAAGACAGATTCATAAATAATGTACACAAACCTGAAAAATATTTAGCTTCTGTACTTTCTCATATTTCCGGAAATCGTCACGTTTTCGTCATGTTTATTTTTCCAGCTCTTCACGCATTTCTACAACTCCTGGCTGCGAAACGCTGTTGATATTTGTTAGTGTAATTGTGGATTTCCGGGAACATGGGGAAATGAAGACGCCATATATTTTACTGATTTGTTTATTACAGCAACGCGGCACAGTAATTTGCGTATGATTATTGATTAAGATATTGATTCGACTGGAGGTATGATCATAAGTACTAATGTGACATATTACAACTGAGAATACGAAATCCAAATTATTACACAATAGCACCATATATTTAATATTTAAAAATATATAATTGGAAATTGTACATTCAAGCTCAAGAAATGTGAGGCAATCATCTTTATGTGAAGGATTGAGCTTCGATTGAGTTCAAATTTTCAAATGAGAAAAAAGAGATACCAAAATAAACATCTAGTAATCTTAGAAAGTAGAAGATACTCCTATAAAAGCCAAGATGAAATGGTACAGAAAACTCTATACCTTTTCAAGCAAAAAAGCGCAAAAAATTACAAACAAATATATTTCACCCGGATAATTTGTTGCTGACGAACTGAGTCGTACTGCAATACTTTGATGTAGTTGATTTGAGGAGGCAAAGTTGTTATAATTTGAACGCACTTATTTTATGAACTTTGAGATGTTGAAGCGTTCAAGAGCTGATTAAGGAAGTGTTAAAGAAAGTACGATGGATATCAGAATATTTGAGAATATAGGGTATCTAGAAACATCGATAGAGTTCGATAAAAAACGTACAAACGGTAATAAAAGTGACGTCTATAAATTGCTATTAGATTTACAGAGGAACTAGACGCATTCAGAATTTATTTCCAAATATATTTTGAGCCTCATTATCCATAACGACCTCTCTAGTCAGTCCTTAAATCTGTTAATATTTAGCAGTACCGTTACTGAATTTCGATATTTTTCCAAGTACTCCCCATTCTATCCAACATTCAACATTTTATTTATAAATACTTTACATCCAATTTAAATGGATTGTATGATTTGCCTCTATTTCCTGAACAAATGTTTATTCTAAAGCATCTAAAATTAAGATGGCACACTTACCTACACGAAAAATCCACGATAACAAAAATAAACTTACAGAAAAAATCGGATGACCAGAAATTGGCAGTATAAAGTAGATCGTACAAAAAACAAAATGAAAATCGCGGAAGTAAAGACGGAGATTTCAAAAAGTATCTGCGCCTACAAAATGAACACATAGTTGCACATGAATACAAACTAAGTGAAGTTATAATTTAAAACATTGTATCATCTTCTTTTCCTCACTCAATTCGCCAGTTCATTGTTGTACGGATCTGCATAGCTGAAAACAACAGGAAAAAACAATTATTATTGCACGTCTAACATATAGGACAATCAATAAACATATTTATTTTTTGATATGAATGAAAATCAGTATAAAATTGATAGACATGTAATCATATCTAATGTTATTTATTCAATTCTAATCCGCTATAGAGGAAATAGATTATCTGGCTGCCCATTCCACAACACAGTGGTTCTCCAAGAGGCTCTTTAGAGGTGTAAAATCGGGTGAGACTGAACCTGTTGTGACTTTGTACTTGTACTGGGTCTATCCAATGGTTGTATATTTTTCTCAGGGACTGATTCTTATTCGTGGTGGTGGATGTATATGAATCCGATGTATTTACCATCAACGCCGGCGTTCATCAAGGAACTGTTCTTTCTACAACGCCCCTTGCTGCACCATGCTGTACATCAACAAACCGTTGGAAATACCATCTAATCTAATCTACAGCTTCACAAACTTGACCGAGTTACGTATACACCACCCAATTGCTCTCCACAGTTAGACTTCCAGGTAATACTGGCTAGTCTAGGCTAAAGATGAAACTCGCATGGTTCTAACAGGTCAGGAAAACCATTATAATCCGGAGGTACCTTACGTCGGCAGTAGCAATATGCTATCCAGATCAACAGATATCAAGAAAATCGGATGGTTTAATGCACAGAAGACTGAGACAACTAGTCTAACAAATAAATCACATGGTCTTCAACCATGGAGATAAAGAGACGTCCAATATGTCATGTTTCATTGGGCTTCTGGGGGTTAAAATCAGGAATAACATATCCTGGCATGACCATCTTGCAGGAATTCCTAGGTTGACGTCCCAGAAACTGGGTTCTTCTGTTCTAAAAAATTTTCTTCACTGGAACAGCGACTACAAAGGATCTGCACAGTCTGCAACATCTTTGAAATGTGGTTGATCTGTCCCTATTATGAAAGATCCTGCCATGGTAAATATTAGATCCAGATGCCTCTAATAATAATACTAAGAGCCTTTCCTGAAAGTCATTTTTCAAACCTCGACGATGTGGAATGAGCTATCAGAGAGTTTATTTATGAAAATACAGTTCACAGCGTTTCAAGTATACAGCGTATAATATGTAGGCTTCCTGTTTTTGTGGGAACTTATCTATAAAAAACGGTTATATGGTTAGATACTTTGAGGTAATAAGCGTTAAACTGTGGTGGTTATGAAGACATCAAAGATTCATTTTATGTGGTAACTTCGAATATGTATATCATGCCTTAGAATTTCCACGAAATTAAACATATAATCGAATTAGTTCACACGTGAAGATTTACCTTCTGCATGGAGTTATGATTTTTTTGTGTGGAAGAATTGGTTTCTCTACATATAACTAAGAAGCGTTAAGGAAAATATGTGCATATTTTAGCTGAAATCCTCACCTTTTGCAAAAATCCATCGATATGCAAATAAAAAAGCGTCAGTCTATTACGAGTATATGAGAGTAATAAAATATAATAAACATCAGCTAATTGTTATTTACATGGACTGTGGGTACTTATATAATAATAATATTAAACCTAACGAAGCACAATAAAACTGTACAATACCCACTTAGGTAACTTAAGCAATCGTATATTCAATAAACCATATTGTCTAGCACGTAAAGTAATAAAACAATCTTATTATTCGATTCATTTTGTTACATCTTAACTAATCGGTGGTTGGTGTCGAGAGCTCTATTGCCATAGGCGTAAATCGTCCAAATAACCAGTTTTGTTGTCACTACCTTACAAAAATATATTTTGCAATTGTGACATACAAATGAAATAGCTCCTTTTGATTTTGGTCAAACGTCTACTTTTCTAGTGGTTGATCAATATTTGCGTTTTATTATAGAACAAAATGTCTATTCAACATTAGGAGTGAACATAGTTAAAGTTAAATTATATCTAATTGCTCAATCAAGAATGTGTGAGA
Organism: Bruchidius siliquastri; assembly: GCA_949316355.1. Classification (NCBI taxonomy): domain Eukaryota; kingdom Metazoa; phylum Arthropoda; class Insecta; order Coleoptera; family Chrysomelidae; genus Bruchidius; species Bruchidius siliquastri. The sequence goes on along the minus strand of OX438534.1, from coordinate 2,291,430 downwards.
TTTTTGGTATTGCGGCAATAACGTAATGCAATAGGCCTCTCAAATACCACCAACTGCATATTAGCTCGGTTTTACTCCGGAATTTGATAAGCTAGTCCTCACACATCATCGGTATAGATTGAGCCTACTAGGTATCAAATTGTCACAGTGCAAGAATTACATTGAGACAGTTGACTAGAGCGAAAGCCAATGCAACGCGGAAGGCTTCTCGCGACGAAGCCCGATTTGACGGTTTGGGGTGGATGATGTTGACGGGAGGGGGTTCCACATATTCGTCGAACTGGTCCAAGTCAGAAAATACAAGTGACGAAGGAATCCATCGAGAACTGTCATCAGAGCAGCGTGAAAACAAGCAAGTTAGTAATGTTAGTGGGATCATGCTTAAAGTGAAGGTATCAAATTTCTGACCGTACTGTATATCATCTGTAAAAAACAAGTAGGTCAATATTTACCTAGAGCACGGCTTGACGTTCAATCCATTTATTGCTTTCATTCCTAAGTCTAACCTCTGGGAGTTTTGAAGCTCGAAAGCATGTATACAACCAATAAATCCTTGTGTCACCCTGTGAAATAACAAAGAAATACAATATCGCTCTTAAAAGTTGAAAATACAGGTAGTACTTCTTAATAGAAGGGGAAGTTAGGGGAGAGGCTGTTGAAGATAATTGTTTGCAATATTAAAGTACGAATATAGAGGTATATAATATAAAATTTTCAAGCAATTACATGTTTAATAATTTTCGAACGTGGTCAAGAATAGAATGATGATTTCAGAGTTAGTCATCCTGATGAGACCACAAATAACATTATTAAATGACTAGTATATGAAACGATTTTTACAGCTTCTTAAAATGATAAACGCTATTGCGATATTGTATAAAGTGTATAAAGAAATGTATATTTTACATGAATTTAAACGAACCTTGAACTTGTCATGAGAGGAATATTGGGTGTTCCACCGATGTATATATTTCCTTTGCAATTCATATCCGTGGTGTATCCCTCTGCCTCTCCTTCTTCCATCCAGGTGTTATCCAGATCCATAGTTCCCCGTCTGCCTCTCCTCTTCAGGATTACATTGTGTCGCTCTCCGTTGTCGACTCGAACTTGACGATTTTGGATTATGGCTGCTCCTTGGCCGAGGTCAAAGCTGTACTGCAGATAACCATTTTGTACTGGAAAAAAGAGCGTATTTTTGTTATTATTTAGACGCTACCACAGAGCAATACAAAACAAGGAGTAGATTGACCTCATATAATCTTTGATTGTATTCGCGATACATTTTTTGGAAGGGTCGAAAATGGGAGATGGGAGTTGAGGGAGGTGGAGGAGGTTTTATGGCATTGGTTAAATACGTTCAATAATCTGTTCATTTTTTACCTCTCCGTACTTGTTAGATGTAGATGATTATGATTATTCACACATTTGCCTTCAAAACACATACACCGAATTTCTATATAGCTGCGACCTTTGAATTTTACAATTCATCCGACCTATGAAGATAGTAAATTTAGGATCCATTTAAGATGTTTCAAACTAATTTGAAATATTTCAATTTGTTCATGCTGTACGGTATTTTCAGGGCGTAGTCAGCTTTTTTCTAAAGGAGGTTAGTTTATTCCGTTTTGGGATTCTTTGGGATTCTAAACGATTTAATATTCTTTAATTTAAATGCTATTAAAAATTCCAAAGTTCTAATTTCTAAACTGATTCCATTGCGTGGGCAGCACAGCGTCATACTTGAATGACGCAATTTTTTTGTAATGAAAAAAATGTTACTATTTATTTTTTGTAAAGCTTTGAAAGCACCAAAACCAAAACCAAACTAGAACGCTTTTTATTTTTTATCGTTCATCACTCATTTCCGCTAGTCGATCACTCTGTCTGTCTGTAGCCTTCTTGTCACCGCGTAATCTCAGTAACTGTTGCAATGATTTGCTGCCTTTTTTAAATTTAACCTTTATGGTAATTGTCTTCCACGGGTGATATAGTAAACAGGTTAGTTTAAAATATATCATTTTAGCTACTTTCGAAAATAACAGAATTGCCTTTTTGTTCTAAAGAGAAATGAGCGAAGATTCCGGATGGTTTTATCAGAATAGGAAAAATGCCAGGGTCCACTCTTCATCGGCGAAAGAATCCATAGATAATCTAATACATACGTGTTAGAGAGATGTAATCTTGGCCTTGCCCATCTTCGTTCGGTGTTTGTCCGTGCCAGAATATGAGACCGTTGGATGAGTTGGTCGAGAATTCTAAAGCAATCACCTCTTCATTTTCTCCTTGATGGTCCAGGAGATCTCTACTGAACTCCAAATATCCGTCTCCCTCAAAGTGAGCATCGCTTTGTAATTCCGTTACTGGATAATATTAAAAAAATGTTATAAAAAAATGATACATGTAACGTAAATAGAATGTTTAAATTTACTAGCATTTGTCTTCACCTGCATACAAAATGAACTAAAAATTACTTTCCATTTTATTGAAAAATATTGCAATGTTGTTTAGAGGTTATCATAGAAAAACCAATTTAATCACAAATCAAGAGGATCAGCAATTTTTAAGCAAACTCAGGGTGTCCAACTACACTCCAAAATCAAAAGTAAATCCAACAATAATCTCGCCTATGGAAGGAATATTTATTTTTCAGGCTATCTCAATAAATCAGTATTTGGTATTTTGCTATTCCCTGTCTATGTAAATGATTTAAGCCACGGCATTGATATCGAATACTGTTTTCATATATGATATAATATCATTGTTTGGGTTTGAAAAAAATGATAACTAACTAACATCGCAGCATGTCGTGTTGTGGACTAGATTGTTAAAGAATCGAAATATTCCTTCAAATATATCAAATCTATCAGAAATAAATATCTTCGCAACTTCAATGTTTATTGCTCAAATTTGTTGACTACAAGAATAATAGGTATCTTACCTTGTTCACAGTTATATCCAGTATATCCTAAAGGACAATCGCAGGTATAGTGCGTATTATTTCCTTTACAGACACCTTGGTTCTGACATGGTCTTTGGTCGCAAATATACAACTCAGTTTCGCAATTCTGACCAGTATATCCAGTTAGACACGAACATCTGCAAACATAAAATTCAAGCTAATGCTTCTCGATCCATCCAAAAATTTATATTTGCCTGTCTGATGACATTGAACACTGTTATACCAAAAAAACTACATATATATCTATATAAACATATAGAGTATGACTTTAATTTCGGAAACGTGGTTATCAATTATAAAAGTTTATTTTTTAAATTTGTAATTAAAGGATACAAAATATGTAAGAAAAGAAAAACATTTTCATCTTGAATGATGTGGCCATACTCACCTATATTCCATGGGACTCAGAGGATAGCATTGTCCCCCATTTAGGCATGGCCTTCCTGAACAGCCCGTACGATGAAGATCAACAGTCTTTGGTTGTGTGTTGTCGTACTCAGAAGAATAAATATTGTTGTCTACGTCAGTCTCATCAGGACTAAACTCGCTGCAGTCGCCGACATTTGAAGCGTCCGTGGCGTTAGATATGACGTTCATCTCGGTTCCGGCGATGTTAATCTACAACATCGGAGGATATTTATGAGACATATTTCATTTCAAGACCTATCCCAAGGAAAAGTACAATTCAACATTCTTAATAATTGATGTCATGGATTGAATATGTCAAATATCCTTTAATACCGGATTATCGGAATACTTATTCAGATCGGAACATCATATATACATTTTACAAAAGGCATTTTCTTTGAAGCCAATCTGTATAAATATTTTCCCCACATATATAGAAACAATAATTTACGTATGGGCTCTCCACTATGCATCAGACAAGTTATAGACCTTCATGTTTTGTCTTTAACCTACACTGGTCAGTATAGCCTGGCGGTCCATTATTATTCTCATCATTATTATCGAGAGATTTGTATTTGTTTGTGGATTTGTCAATTTTTCGATATAGATACAAGGGTAAATTTGCGCCAGTTTTTTTGACGTGACACCGAATGTAATTGCTTGAAAGAGGAGCTGCAATCAATAATTTGAGAAAATCATATTAAATCTTTTTGAACGATGACAAAGTTATAAGTCAAACACAATTTTTCATAGAAAAAATATTTTGAATGATAAACATTTTATGATTTCATACTTGGATTTTAAGCAAATGTAATTACACTTTTATGTATAGATCAATATTATTTTGAAAACGATAAAATTATGGAAAAAATCATTTTTCTTAAAACAATGTAACAAAATTTAAACAAAAAAGGACTAAGTGACTAAGTGGATTGTGCACTTACATTAGCTATACATCCGTCAAATCCTTTATAGACTTGCACACCGTTATTCAGTTTGATGTGATGCTTGTCATAACCTCCGATATACAGCGGTGTCTGTAAATTCAAGGTCTTGTGGTTGCCAGAAAGCCGTTCGACTACCGGTGTCGTACCATCTACTAGCAATCGACCATCGCTTAAGGATCTGCTAGCTGTCAGCACATGCCACTTTCCTGGTTGAAGTTCTTCTCTGTGCCTTATTACCACCGGACCTATTTTGGAAAAACAGAGCTAGTTGTAAAACTGTAGGTGCTTTCTTGAGTTGTCTGCAAACTTTTCGCTTATTGCGGTAGCTCATTTCACAACATTGTGTTTCTGGAACTGAATAACTTTTAGAAGATATTCGAGATGTTGGATGGTCGACCTGATAACTATAACTTTGTTTGGCCTGGCCTTCTTAGTGTTCGTTGTACTAATTGATTTTGGTTTGATTGTCCGAGACAATTTATTATGGTAGAATCTATGAAATAGGGACAGTTGACACGATTTTGTGATGTTCCAGATTGTGGAGACCCGTTTTGATTTCAGGCGCAAACCCTACACTCTTTTATATATTGCTTCCAAAAGATTCAGGGAGTGTTTCGGAGTGCCTCAACACACATGTGAATGATATTGGAACGATACATTTGTCCGAGTCTTGTAAACTAGCAAACAGTGATAATAGTTTTTTTGTTTAGCATAACTTTCGAACGCGACAATGATCTGAAATGCTTCCTAATAACAGAATATGCAATACATCATTTTTGTATTATGTTAGTCTCAGGAATATGAATATATTCATTTACAGAAATTGCACTTGAAGCTGAATATTGAGCAATACGCATTTTGCTTGTACAGGCCTTGGCAGCCGAAACATTAGGAAATTTATTTAGATAGTTATGTCCGATTTAATTAGCGGCCAGTTGCATTCAGATCAAGCAAGAATCAATAGAAAGATAAGTTTCAGAATCTCCATCAATAGAGATTTATATATCTCACCGTTTCCTGCATCGAATCTGAACTCTAATCGTCCATCCTTGACAGCTAAGCTAACGAAGTCACCATGTCCTTCTTCCGTTTCACCACAATAGAGCAGCAAGCCATCCTCATGACTGTTGGGCTTCACCTAAGCAACAATTACATTGAGATAAAATTAGAGAATCAAATTTCGTTATACAAATCAAACAATTTATATTTGATTTATTTGCATTCTCACCTTGAGTGTGATTTTGAGTCTTCGATTGGGTTTTGGAGGCGGGTAGGCAATGTATGCGTCATTTTGGAATGCTGGTTCATTCACAGTGATTTCTCTCTCGCATCTACGCCCAATTCTGCCCAGTGGACACTCGCAAGTGAAGGAGTTCTCTAGGTCTATGCAACGTCCCACTCCACATGCATCTATAAATTCAAATCGCACAAGTCAAATAGGTTTGCTTTATTTTCCAAATACAGATGTTTATAGAGAGTAAGGCACTGTAGAATCTCTAGTCCATTGTACACGCCAGACTAGTACATAGTACTAATTCCAGCACATATTCATATGGCCTAACGCGGCTAGTGAAGGATCTAGTTTTGAGCTGGTTGCTTAAAGTTTACCACAAGCCTCATACGAGAAGATTTTGGTGAAAAATAACTGTCGTTAGTTTATAGGGAAATATTGGCTGTCTGTTTTGTAGTCTGTAAAAGAACAAACTGTAAAAGGAAATACATTTTGATTCAAATATTGGTGGCAGATCAGGAAGAAAATCACTCGATAAGTTTTAGTAGTTGAATTAGTAACTAAGTTTACTTAAAAAATGGGAGGAATATTATAAAACTCTTTGTTTTTTATATTGCTGTTAACACCCTGGAAACTAAAATTTATAAGCGAAGAATTAAAAGGTGTTGTAAGCTCGTAGAGTAGCAGTAGCTGTTCCGGAAAACACAATTTCCTGGAGTGGAACAGAACCCCCAGCTTCTGAGACACCAGCCAGATCATGAGAGTTTTTTTTTCGTTGTTATCTTCTACGCGTTGAACTGAACTCAATTCGTAGATTCCCGTACCACAATTCTCTCGATGAGCTCATTAATCTGAACAGCATGTAGTATGTATTGCTTATAGTATTTAATATATATATATATATATATATATATATATATAATAAGTATATAAAATTAATTTTAAATCAGTGTCTACATCAAAAATTTATTTGGAAAAACAGTAAACAAAAAGATTGCCGTAGCGTTCTATTGTACATAATTCTATTGATATCAAATCATCTCGAGTTTGTGGTAAAAAAAAGATTTGCAAGAAATGCCTCCACAGTTCCATTTTTTTTATAGTTAAGCATATATTTTCAATAAAAATATACTTACATGGTGAGCAAGCCTCTCCCTTCAGCTTGTTGCAAGTAGCACCGCTAAATCCAGAAGGGCAGATACAAGTAAATCCTTCTTTTGTCAGCGCTTCTTGACAAGCTCCTTTATTCTCGCACTTGTCTTCTGAACATGTTTCGCAGGTGGTCAAACCAGTTTTGTTCAAAGCCTCTCGCATAATGTCGACGTGATTGTGTCCAATTTTGAATCGACTGATACAACCTGTGGAAGTGCAAAGACTGTTAATACATGACATACTCTCACGACAAGAAATATGTTGAACCAGAGGCGTATTTACACCTGGAGGGGCTCATCGCCATTAATGTGGTTCGATCCCCCTTGGGTTTCAGGTTGCACAATTTTTCGTATCATATTATTCTGCACAACGTTTCATAGTCCATGACAATGGAGAGAGCGAATAATAGTTAAACTTGTTCCTAAATATGCAAATAATTCGTTTATATATAACCTTGACTTTATGTGACACTTCCCGGTTTGACCGATTATATAATGATGGGGTTATCCAAAAAATGAAGTTTGGAAGAGGCTCATTCAAGGTGTTGCACGTTCGATCTAGTGACGATGCGCCTGTTGGGGCGATCTTGATGTTATTATGCGACAGCTCGATTGAACATTCATCACGGTTAATTCTATGAATAAAAACAGGTCAGCCTTTTTTTCATATTACAGACTGTGGAGGTCAATTGTAAGATCAGGTGCATCCACTAGACGTATTGCTCTTTTCTAGATTGTATCCTGAAGCTCCATGGATGCTTCGTGGCTCATCCTCAGACATGCGAACAGTATTCCAGCAAAGGTGTGATCTGAGCCTTATAGAGTAGTACTTGTAGTAGCAGCTGTTCTGTGTGTGCAAACTACACAATTTTATCTCAAATTCCGCTTTGAACGAAGTGAACGGAAACATATGGTTGTTCATCGATAGACAGCAATGCAAGCATTCTTAATAATCAAATTGTACAGTATTCTTCTAAGTTCATTCTATAAAGATACCTACCTACAAATCCTACATGTCTGCTATACGAGGATGCATCTGGTGAAATATTATTTGGATTTGGTACTCCTCCAAGATACAAAGGCTCCGTTAGATCCAGTCCTATGTATTTTCCCTCAGCGACCGCTATGAATGGTCCTTCGCCATCAACAAACATTGTAGCTTTCTTTCTGTTCCTTATCACCTAAAATACACATTCAATATTTATATTACAATGAGTTTATTACAATTATTTAGATACAAAATAAAGTACAGTAGTATTGGCAATAAATTTACTTATACTAACAAAATGAGCGAGGAGTTGAACAGTGAAAATTGCGGAAAAATGGTTGATTGACCAGACTTCAATTTATTCAGAATGTCCAATCTATAAGATAAGCATAAAAATTGAAGTGAATTGACAGAAAAAATACTACAAAGGTATCCCGATTCTGGCAATTATTTATAAACTTTAAATACGATGCACGGATGGGAGATATTAAGCTATTGAAGTTTTTATGCCGTACTCATTACAATAGACAAATGTTCCGCACTAACTCTACCAGTTGTAGCACTGAAGTGAAGATCGCGGTGATGAGTTGAAGATGAAGATAGGAGTAGAGAGATGGAGGGTCTACACCAAGGATCAATCTAATTCAAACCAGTCATTCTATCTATCGCAGTTCTGTTTCGGTTCATGGGTTCGTTGTAGCGAAACAAACGGGTGCCCCACAGTGAAAATTGCCAAATATTGGTAAATTTCTGTAATTCGAAGACGTTGAGCGTCCGATTATTACTGATCAGAAGTTATTTAGGTTATTCAAATCACAAAAAAACGTAAAAAGCTGAAGCGTGTTTACTTTAAAAGCTTTAACTACAAAACATTACAAAAATATTGTAATATTTGCAGTTATTCCATTTACGAATTAAGCAATTCAATGTCCTTTTTTCATTACAATAGACAACCTCTCAGCATTCAAGCGTTACGAAAAAATATTGAGTTATTTCGACCCACCCCAATGACGAATGTTGGTGTACTCACTTTTACAGTGTGCCACTGTTGGTTTGATAGCGGACGGTCAGCCACGAGTGTTGCAGTTCCTGATCCAAGGTTGAACTTAAATTCCGGCACCGAATCAACAAGAAGCAAGGCTATGAAATCTCCATTCTTCTCGGATCCCCTGAAATCATATAATAGCAGATCGTACAGGCATATTCAGTGAATACTATTACACTACATTATATCATAAATCATATCTGAATAACTTGCGAAGCAACCTAAAAAAGTTCCTTATTTTAGAAATTTGTACATGTTTCAATAACATTGTTGCGGACTTCAATTGTTTCGTGAATTTTGCGTTTCATAAACTTTCTAGTGGTATCTTCAATCGAAAAGTTGTGAAATGCAAAAATGACAATGAAAGTCCTAAGAAGTGTTATAGATCCATTTTTTCTCCTCATGAATATGATGCCTCTGTGCTAACGACTCACAACAGTTGCCTTATTCATTCTTAAACCGGGCAGTGCTGGCTTCTTGATCCCGAAGGACTTGAGACTGATTACTCTTTCATTGTTTTTGGCGATGACACTAGGGAGGTTGATCGATTGATTCTTGAGGGATGGGTTACTAGAAACGTATATAATCAAGGCCAAACAGTTTGTATATCAAATAGGAACATTGAGGGCACTGCCGACTTGAGGAAGTGGTGAATTTGCCGCTGCAGGAACCAGTGGTCTTTCTTCTTGTCGGAGATGCAAGAGAGGGTTCCATCTTATTCATCTTACTGACGAGGAGTGATGAAATTTTTACTTGGGGCATTCAACAGAGGATTAGTGGCAATTAAGGAGATAGAAGATCACTGCGGAAGGAGGAAGTTTGGTTCTTAGATCATTCGATGACTGCGGAGGGTTCTGGTATCGGAGTCATTAGATCCAGCACAAGACTAAGAAATATATGCAGTTCTGTCTGTGAGTGTGTGTGTGTATTTTGTATTCAAGAAATGTAGGGGCCTTGGAGGTGAATAATAGTTTGCTCTGACAGCCAGGTAATAATCAAAGTTCTGAGTGTGTGTAAGATAACATAGAGAATCGTCTCACAGTATGGGAGGGCTTTCGATGATCTCTCTCCATTCTCTATTCGTCATGTCGTGTCAAGGCGGTCCGTGAGAAGAAAAAATGCGAAGATATGGAAGACGATCAGGTGGATAAATAAATGCTTTGGCGTTTTAATTTCATGTTTCGAATAATTTTGTTGTTCCAAGGTTAATTTTGATGCTAGTGTATCAAAAATGTGATGTTTGGTGTTCTAAATTCGTAATAAAATTTTTGATCACAGTGACCCAAGGCCATATTCCTATTTGTTAAGAAGATTTTGCTCCAGTGATCAATGGGTATACTGCTTTCCCCTTTATTCATACTACACTGTCATAGAGATAATTCCATGATATTTATCAGAAGTTACATTGAACATAAGACTAAAACTCCTACGTACCTGTTTCCATTGTACAAAATCAGTCCGTTTCCATTTTCAGGCTTGAAAGATATCTCAAATGCAAACTGAATATAGGAATCCATCAATGTCGGTAGTGTGATGTAGCTGATTGGCGCTTGAGTGAAATGAGGCACGATTCCAGTCACCACCAAGATGAAAGGTACGTCGATGGTTCGGGAACCACTTGTGGCGGTGCATGTGTATGTACCAGCATCAGTGCTACCCACGTCGTTCAATTGGAGTGTACTCTGGTAAATACAAATCAGAATGAACCAGATATAACAAAGACAATTTTGTTTTGTTATTTGTTTTTAAATTTGTTATTAAATTAACAATAAACTACCTGCACTATGACTTTAAGTGAAGCGTATAGAATAATAAAACCCAATACATAATCAAAATTGAGTTGTTATTGGTTTATTATAAAAATAGAAAAATAAATTTTGTATGCTCATATTATGAAAGTTTTTGAATGATCTCCAATAGACTTTTTGTGAAGAATTGAACGATCTATGCAGATCATTTGCTAAATAATTTATATTATTTTGTAATTGACCTGTATTAACCTGAGCCATTCTAAATCGCTAAAATATCTTCTTAGAATCAGTTTAAAAATTTCAAGTTGGCCAACTCAGTTAATACGGCATAATTTACTCTCAATAATCGCTACACAGATTATGATGAAATTTTGGGAGTGTTATGATTTTGCGTCATATTACACTGATATTTTAGAACCACAGACGGTATCTTTATGTGGAAGTCCGTAGTCGATCTCCTTGACTTCATTTTTTATGTTACAAAACAGCAAACTTTGCACATTTAAGGAGGTTAAATAGTACTAATTTAAACGCGATTGAAACATTAGGAAAACAATGAGCATTTCATTTAAGTAAAATATAAAGGTCAATTCATTCGCCTTCTATTCTCTAGCGTGAAACCAACATAGGAAACATTTTTATACTTACGCTGTAAATATCAATGTAGTTTGGTAAGGTTCCACCTTGTTTCGACCATTTGTAAGAGTTTGGTGAGTTAAAGTTCGTCTTGCATTCCAAAACAACGTTGGAACCTCGTGGAACGGATTTCACTTCGAGTGGTGGTTCATCTTTCACTTCTTCGTCTATGAACACATATAAGGAGAAAATATAGGTATAGTTATATAACGTCAAATATGAACATGAAGCAGTGTAAAAAGCATTTAGCCTAGTAAACGAAGTTGTACAACATCGCAAAGATTTGGATAATCATCAAACTTCGGAGTTAGGAAAAACTATCTATTTTATTTTAATAGCCAGTTTGAGCCACTGCGGGCATCAAATTATGAAGAAAAATTTGAATAGGAACATGTATTAAAAACATTGAAGCCCATGATTTTAGCTGAAAATTGAATTTATCTTAAATTTTTTTTTACCGGGAAAGTAAATCTATATATTTTTCAATATAATAATTCATAAATATTAAAAAATAAAATTATTACAATGATTTTGAAAACAATTTTAATCCCAAACACGAATTTTCAAATGCAAAACCAGATATTTGACGTATTTGTTGAAAGATACTTTTGTTAAAGAACTAGACATGCCCGGTTTTGTTCCTGCGACTTGCATTTAAATGAACTATAATCGGTGTCTGCATCTCTATAATGTTGATAGCGCTAAATGTGATAATAATAACAATGGTTTGATAATAACGCAAAACTTTAAAGACATTGTTTTTAAGTAAAACTAAAAACTAACGAACAAACAGCGTCAACATGGGGGACACACATATATACTTTTGTATCTGAGGCTAAATTTTAACTGTAAATAACGCATTCTAAACGTTAGTTCATGCCCATGAGTGACATACAGTCGTATTCCTGAGAACCAGGTAATTATGGGTAATAAGAGTATCAAAACCAGGAAACTCTAAAATGGTATCCCGCAGGGCTTGATCCTACTCCCGCTCCATTTCAGCATCTACATAGCCGATCTCATATACGTTTCACACCACTACAATGACAAACAGAACAACTGGTGAAAAATACCGTTGAACGATGGAGACAGGAATGGGAAAAAAAATGGAGCCTCCATTCCACCTCCTACACCTCCCAGATCAAAGCTAACCCGTAAGATGTAGTATATTTTAAATAGGATTTGAACTGGACACGGCGTGTGTTCCGCGACTTGCTGTATAAATGAAACCATATCACTTTGTGTCCACTTGCTCCTTCAAGCTTACCAGGGAGGTCCCAATGATGTGCTGATACCAACATCGGAAGCAGTAAATTGGATGGACAGATTTGATATCAGGATGTGTTAATTATTCTTTTATTTTTGTGTTTTGCTTATGTTTGTATTTTTTCTACTTCTCACAATCAAATATCGTGTGTGCCATACGATAGATAAATGAATCGGAAACCTTTGCATATTGAATCCACACATAACTGATAACCTTTAGAATGTCAAATGTTAGGTTTTGGATACGTTCCATTTGTAGACTTTTTTTCAGCAGACTGGCTTATTTGTGAAGATGTCATGGCTTGCTGCAAACGTTCATATAAAGGCCCATTTGAGAAACCACGTAACTTACCCCCAACTCTGAGCTGATAATCTTTGTGATAGACTCCTTGCTGTCCGGTGGCTTCGCACCTATACACTCCCGCATTGTCTTGTCTGATCCTCTCTATCCTCATTCTTCCACCTTGAAGCCTAACGTTGTCCGGCATCCTTCCGGTAGGCCTCGACCAGGTGGTGATGGCACCGCGTTCGCTGGATTGGCAGGCTATGTCCACGTTACTACCCGGACGATGTGGAACGTCACTGTCCGGAGGTGTGATATAGAGGGAGGGGGCTGAGTACGGACCTGCAGGACAGAGGCCACTCGTTTAGGGTTTAGATATTTATTGTGTGAGTTTTATACAGGGGGTATAAGGTAAGGATGCCCAGTAAGTAGAAATTGGAAACTGCGAGAGGCAGTTGTTTAAATAACAAAAAATAACGTTTTTCAGAACTTATCCAAATTCAGTTTTCAAATTTGCTATCCGACGTTCATATTTGAATTTAATGAATTTTTAATTATAGGCGCTAAACAAATTTATACCATTTGTTATTTTTTTCATGTTGTAAGGTACTTCGGCGAGTTGGAGCTCTTTTTTCTGAATGGGATCAATTTGTTCCGGACTTTTACTATAAATTAATGCATTTTCAATGTAATGAGATCGTCAATAATGAGGTGTTATCCTCTTATAGAACGGCGTCAAGTAGGCTGACCCTGTGCTTCACATGTAGTATCTAGTTTAGAAGATTTTGATATGATTTTAGAGTTGCTCATCCGTTTCAAAATTATATAAACTTTCAAAACCTGAACATTATTGGAATTTCCATATATTTTCCAGTTCTCCAATATTTTTAAATACAATTCAACATTACCAAACTCTGATCCAAATCCTAATTTTTAAACTTATACCATTGCGTGGGTTTCGAGTTCCAGGTTCTGAGTGTCGCGTAATCACCTGTACCAGCCATCACTTGAAAATTTGCAACTTCCTGAGCACCCTACCTAATGTTATAAGGCTAAAATGCCCAATTTCAAAATCTCCTCACCTGTACGTCTAGATACATTCAGCTGGCATGTTAGTCTCAGTAGGTAGTAAGGCACTACTAGAGATGTAGTTCTGGAATCTGACTATTGAGCTTACATACCTTGTTGAGAAATATCTATTTGATACTGGACTAAGATACCAGATGGAAATACCTAATGAATGGTACTCACTCTCTATTATCTAGTTCGAATGGCCAATAGGAGAGTACCAGTCTGGGGTAACAAAACTGACAGGTATTTTAAACGATGTAAAATAACTTCTCAAGCCATAACAGTGATGTATGAAATTCAAAAAGTTGAGCGATATTACTTTTTGTAATTATGAGTTCAGTCCCTGCTAGAATTCCTGTGAACATCTATCATGGTACTTCCCTATTGGAGACTCTTACACTAGTAGTGTGGTCAGTTATAAAAGTATATCTTTTCTGAAATAATATTATGATCTGCATATACCAATTAATTTGTATGATTAATGTTGGCATCCCTTCTATTCAAAAACAAATATGAGATACACTGACAAATATCTCCAATTTAGTGGAACAATTGTTGAAGTAGATACCCACATGTATTTAGCTGCTAGGCGATGAAGATTCCTCAAAACTGTTGTAAATCACACACAATGCAGAAGAGTTCGGTTATCATCAGATGTTCGGAGACCCAGATGTAGAGATAGAAGAAGTATGAGGGTAAAAATAGACATAATTGAAGCACACACGGCAATAGATGACAGAGGGAGAAAGACAAACACAATGATGTATACCTCAGGAAAGCACGACGCTCTAATTATAATAAATGAATTGTGCAATACACATTGAATGATCAAAGAAATATAAGACAATTTGTGAATATATAGGAAAAGCAGATAATTCGATTAGTAGTACTGCAGAAGCTAAGGTTGACTGACCAAATAGAGTAAAATATTGGAGGTATAGGTATAGCGTACCATAGCTCGAAGATAGATATGGTTAATAAGATAATATAAGGAACAAAGAGAAGATATAGTAAACACAGAAATAATATCTGTGAGTGTAGTGGATCGCGCCGTAATATTTTCTGTCATTTGTTTGTGAGACTTTATGTATAGTTATATTATATCAACCTGTATTTAGATACGTGGATTCTTCAATGATAAGGTGGAAAAAACCTTGTGTAACTAAATGAAAAAGTATCCATATTTGCCCTAAAAAGAAAGTTGTGCGTTTTAAATCAACTTTTCTAGCGAAACACATTAAAATAGCAAAAAAGATTCCCCGAATTTTTAACTTATACTTTGTAAAATATCTAAGCTAGCGACTTCAGTGTAGCAACGAATGCCACTGCCCATTGACATTTCTTCTGAATACGATCGGGGATACCGAAACGTTTTGTAAGGCAAGAAATCTAAAGACAATGTGAGTCCGAAACAGTATTACTGAAACCCACATTGTCTACAAATTTGAAACAAAAATAATTGTATTATACCCTTACCTAGGATAAGTATATAATCTATTTTTTATCTACTGTTAGGCCGCCGACCTAGACTGATGATTCAAGGCCAAAAATGAACTATGTATTCTGCTTCAAAGGATCCAATATTACATATTGAATATATTGATGCCACAGATGCAACCGGAATATCAAAAACATTTATTAATAGGATTTAAGAAAGAAGATTAATTATGGGGAAGTCCACACAATTAGCTCCAGAAGAT
Organism: Bruchidius siliquastri; assembly: GCA_949316355.1. Classification (NCBI taxonomy): domain Eukaryota; kingdom Metazoa; phylum Arthropoda; class Insecta; order Coleoptera; family Chrysomelidae; genus Bruchidius; species Bruchidius siliquastri. The sequence continues at coordinate 2,275,994 of OX438534.1, read as the reverse complement.
GCTTTGTTTATTTTTATAAGCTACAAACAGAAAAACATAGAAGAAACAAAAACGTTTTTATTTTACAGACACACTCAAGAAGAATAATAAAGAGAAAGGTCCCTTTCCTGAGGTATATATAATAGAAAGCCTGATAAATGCCGTGTTTATTTCTGATCGAACAACAAACCCCGTCTGCGAATCCTCGGTTTACAGTCATCCTCATCCGAGTTGTCGCCACAGTCGTCGTTGTAATCGCACATCTTTTCGGGAGGGACACAGTTGACACCGTTCCTACACCTGTACCACTCTCTGGGACAATTCTGTGGCGCCGTCAAGCTTGATACGTGTCCTGTTTTTGTACGGTTAACAGATCATGTTTATTGAGAGTGCATGCTACGTTTTGAGATACGATTGTATTGGATGACGTAATCGGTGTACACCGCCAAACAAATTTGAAGTATTAATTAATTCCGATCCTCTGAGTTCCAGGTTACTGGCTTTATGATGACTGTTTTGTGATGGTTATGATAATCTGTCAGAAATGTACATCGATTTGTAGCGGACTGTCTGTTGCCATTGTTGTCACTACGTAATGTCAGTAGAGCCTATGTCGACGTGTCGTCGGAAATCCAACAAACTTCGAATTTTATATTTTGAGAGAATCAATTATTTTTCGGCAAAGTTGAAGATATTTGGAGATGTTTTAAGATCTGAAGAAATGAGGAACTACACTTCATATCTTTCTCTAAATCCCAACAGCATTTCTAAAAATAATTTAAGCGTATAAATATTCTAATTATTCATTTTCAATCATGCCCTCTATCTAAGCGATCATTCTGGGCGTAAAAAATATTTTATGATATCAAGTTGCTCACGTACTTTTAAGGGTCAAGTCAAAATACCAATAAAATCTACCTGATACCAAATCATATACTTTCGCTGAGCAAATGGCACATCGAATATGGGAACTGAATTACTACTTACTCTTTTTTGTCATCACCCATTACAATCTTATCTGCCACAGCTAGATCCATTACCACATGCTTTCATAGCATGCCAACTAATCTTATGTTCACTTACTTGAGACTTGTAGATCTATGTAATCACTCACTGCTCCTTCTTTGGTCGATAGTTCACAGAAATATCTGCCTTGGTCCTGATACTGGACATTGGGGATGTACAGGACCTACGTTTCACAAAAGGTATATTGGTATCTTCGTATTTATAAAAATTTGGCCAAAAATCTTCACGAAACTCGCTTGGAGGACACACTCCAAATCGTATGTTGAATATAAGAATCAAATTTTGAGATTCTGGTGACATTATTTCCAGAACAACAGTGAATTTTGAGCTGGAAGCCTGTGACTATATGGAAATGTTTCAGTACAACTTCATGCGTTTAACCACCTCAGAAATGAAATATTGCTTATTTCACGACATTAGTTGACAGTGCATACACGAAGCACGTCTATTTGGGTGTGTTTTATAGAAGAAACGCTGTTATTCTGAAGTTCTCAATTCAACTTCTTTTTGTAGCTTGAGCTGAGGTAACTGAAATTTTATTTATCTTATTTCATCAATTTGTTGGCCAAAAATAGTAAAATATATATTTTTCATTATGTAATGCGTTACCTCATCAGCAATCTGAGAATTTTGTGGCAATGGCTGATTCTGTCTGTACCAATGAACTGATTTGCGATCGCTGGCAGTCCTACATCGTAGTCTCACGTTGGAACCCAGTGGAGCGTCTTGTTGTTTCTGCTCGGCTGTTATGGCTGGCTTAGATATGTTCTCTGCAAATATAAATAGACAAGAGTAGGCATTACCAAAGGATGAAAATATACAGCTAAAATTCATGATCAATACAACTGAAGAGAACATGCTAAACCATTTACGATACCTTCTACGATAACATCAGCAACAGCTTCTGCTTCTCCAGCGTTATTTCTGGCTCTGCACAGATACCTGCCAGTGTCGCTGAGCTGGATGTTGTTGAACCTCAGATGCCCGTCTCTTGTATATACAGAAGTCGGCATTGTCCTTCCAACAGCCTCCCACCATGTCTGTATGGGTTCTTCTCCTGTTGATGTGCAGTTGATGTAGGCATCTTCTCCTGGATGGACCACTTGGCGGGGTGGAATCAGTGTGATACGTGGTGGGGCTGAAAGATGCAGGACGCTATCAGTATCGGTATATATCACATACATCAAAGAAATAAATTCAATTAATCCATCTATCAATTCGTCCATCTATCCGTTCATACGTTTGTCTTTTTTACTTTAGGGCTATGTAGTTTAATGCGATGTTTAATTATATTTTAATTTGATCAAATATACATAAATACCTGAATATAAATTATAAAGCAGCCATCAATATGATGTCACGCTCCAAAATAAATGCTGTTCTATATGGAATTGCAATTGTATTCCTTGCAAAATATTGTTGACTGTATATATAAATAATTACTAATGGTGGAAACTGCATGCAGATAAAAATTGCATTTATTTGAATAATGGAAGGGTTTCACAAAGTAAGAGTATCTATAATTTACATGTTTAAACATCCTCGAAGATAAATGAATGGTCGTTAGTCCCATAATTTTTCTACTATTGCTGCCCCTTCTAGATGCCTAGGTTGAGAAACCCTACTACATTATTCTATTATGTTTTTGCTGTTTTCTGAAAAACCGATTGTTTGGTATTAAAACATTTCAGGGTAACGATAAATGAGCGAATAGAATTACCAAAATCATTAAGAGTTACAGAAACCATACTTTGAGTATTCTACATGTTTTGTATACCTAGTGGCCATTTATGTTCTCGGGTACAAATTTACATTCCCTAATACGTCTTTTATTAACCACATTTCAATTTAGGTAAATTCAAAAATGATTAGATGTTATTAGGTCATGCAATACGTGCTCAAAGCTGCTATGAACTGCTATTCAAAATGCAACAGGGTTACAGAAAAAGTGGAAAAAGTTTCCAATATGCAAATAAATAGAGAGATCAGAAATTTCATCCACATGCAAATCTATTAGACTTTTAGGAGAAAATAATAAACAGTACCTAATAGCTTACATAATTCTTTGTCAGCTGGTTGCGTTAGAAAAAGATTCAGTAATTATAGCAGAACAACTTATAATCATTATCAAGGCCAATAGATGAAAAAATAAGTGATATTCGTACCAATGACATGATTTTGAGAATATTGTTTTTATAATACTATTGTTGGTAAGGTTTAGCATCTATCTTTGTGAATGAAGAAATACAAACATTGTGATAGGAAGCTTTTTTTGGGAAGTTAATGTGATTTAATCAAATTTCCGATTTTGTATCGCAATTAAATTAAATTTATTCGCTTAATAATATATGAAATAATGTTTTCTTAAAATCAGCTAGACTATAGATGATAATGATTAATATAGATTGATAAAATAAGCAATAAAAATGACGGAACGAGGTCTAAAAAATTCGACTCTTCAACTTGTCGACAAGTTTGGATTATTCAAAGTAACATATGCATTAACTAACTAAGTTTATATCATAAAAAAGTTGTAAGCATAAGTTGAGTGCAGATTTGGCAAATAGGAAGCTAGGTGAACTGATTTAAAAAAGCGGATATCGTCTGTAATAGACAGTGCGAGTATCTATGTGCACTTTGCGCTATTTTTTTATATCAATGAATGTGTACATCAGTCAATTGATAGGAATAATAAAACTACATAACGTACTGAAAAAGTTAATAATGACTTTAATCAAAAATACAATTTATTAAAAATCAAATTGTACAGTTATCTATACTTTGAGCGAACTGTAACATATCAATCTCATCATACACATACATCAAACATATTATTTCCGCTGACATGTAGTTGCAACACAGACTATGAGAACAATTTGCTACTTACAAAGAACTTGAAGGTATGTGTTGAGTCCAAAAACGACCTTTCTGGTATTCTGGTCAATTCCCAGGCACTTGTACACTCCAGCATCAGATGGTTGAACGTTTTCAATGTACAGAGTGCCGCTTCTCTCATATGCGTTCCTTTGTAGACTTGTGTTGTCTGTCCTGATCCAGCTGATGTCTATTTTGCTTCCTGGGAAAATAGAAAATTTCAACCTCTGTTCAGACAAAAGTAATTTCAGAATAGCTGTGGCCTCAGAATTTCATGTTTATTCAACTTATGAAGATCAAACTTGACCTACTTTTCTACCAGTTGTGTGACATGTTAAGGTAACCTTCACCTTTGTTTAGGTAACTACTACTACAGGCATTTCACCTGAAGAAAGATCATAAATACCATAATTACGAAAGTGCATTAAGTCATTCAAAAAATGGTGACATGCAGGTTGACTTGTTATTCACGTGCAGACTTTTTTTTAAAAAATCTGGATATATTTAAATTCAATTTCAAAGGCTGTCATTTCTTATGTAGCTGATCAGAAGTATCTGTTAAGACTTCAACTATGTAAGGGCACCAAATTTTTTCGCATCAGGTGCCTAAATAAGTCGGTACAACGCTGCCTCTTACCTTGGATATCTTTTATGCTACATCTTATCTCCGCCCTAGCACCAACAGCTGCCTTGAAAACGTCGTCATACTCTGGGGGCGTAGGGTTTGGATGATATCCACCAGATGGTTCGTTATCCTTCCAGCGACCAATAGGATGAGTTGCATCATCACCTAGAGTACAGTTAAATCACTATTAAAATATCTAAGTGATAGCATAACTTGCATTGCTTAAATAGATTGGAAAACCAGCGAGAAAATTAAGATATCCCCTAAATTTGTTTTTGTATACTATTCAAATCTTCGATAATTTTTTAATTAGAAAAATTACATTTCCGAATATTTTTTGAAACGTCTGGTATTTTTTAGACATATTGAAAAATATTTGTGCATCACGGAATATAAGTCCAACATAATTTTTTTGTGTAATTAATTTTTGGCGACTACTTAATCTAGAAATCTACCAAAGTTAATGTGTTTACTCTTTTGAAATTCTTGAGAGCTGATCGTCGAATTATGGAGAGATTTTCGAGGGTCAGGGATTTTGTGTAAACATCAATATTTGAATCATATTTATCATGTTGTTGCGGATATTTGTGGAACTATTTTAGGAGCTTGAAATTTGAAAGAACTATTTGGCTCTTAAATCTATGACGTAGCAAAAAGTGTTATTAGTAGGATACTAATAAATTCTTCCAAGGTCTAACTTATTCATGTTGATATAAAATAATGTCAATGCAAATAAAATAAGTATTTCACCATAACGCCTTTAGACCCGTTGAAAAATGTAATGTAATACCAACTTACCACCTTCGTACCGATGTCATTATTTCCAGTTAGGTTGTGAGCACATGAAGAAACAGAAAAAGCAATTAGCAATTAGATAATATCAAGAACTACCAGCAATTATTATTCATAAAGTTAAATAAAACTTCACACCTTCAAACTAATTTTTTTTAACCATGATAATCAAATGAGTTATTCTGTGTTCTAATCCATGAAAAAATAAGATTACTGTACTTGTAGGACAGAGAATTTATAGCAACATTTATCTCCAGGTGTCGCGCAAAGTGGCGCTGTGCATTAGCATATTTATGAAGTCAAGGTCCTAATAATAATTAATATATCCTTTAACATCATATATTATTATTTATGTTGAACATTACCCTGCACTAGTTGCTCGATGACTGTAATACATAATTTGATAACACTCATTTGAATATCACGTCTGTGTTAAATTCCAGAATTCAGCCAAATATGTTTATTGTTAATCTACAGTGGGTGTGAAAGTACAAGCATCAACTAATGATAGTTCAAATATTTCGTATCCACATTGTTTTTTAGAAAGAACTCTTCAATCTTTTTAATATTTTGATAACCATCTAAGTAGCAATTGAACACTCATCTCCAAGCATTGCGAACTATGCTGCTGCCCAATGGCAACTAACGTGGTTAAGTGATTACGAAGAACAAGGGATGTTGCTGTAAATCAGTTCACCCTTATTGACAGATGTCGTAAGGGACATCCAAGTGTTAGGACCTTTGACATCGTAAGTCCGCGACGCTTGGAGATGAGTGTTGATGTTGCTATTACTCCCTTGACTGGGTTACGTATGTACCAATAAATTGCTCTCTACATTTGATCGCCAGGCTATACAGACGAGTCTAGGCTAAAGATGAAACAACATGTCTATAGCAGGTCTGATGCATATATGTAGGTAGTAATTCATTATTGCATTTGTACAAAGACACAATAACTGGCAGTACTTCCAGTGTTTACTACATGTATATCACTGTAATTATAAAAAAGCTATTATGATTATTTATGAGCTGTGTAGGATTAATTACACCATATTTCCAAGAGATGGAATATGATCTTTACAATAAGATATTTTATTGAATGGATCGAGTGACAAGCAATTAACGAAACACAAAAATTTAACATTTACTCAAAGTTGCATTATATTGAAATAATGTATATTGAATCAAGATGTTATGCAGTGGACTAATCGGATGAAAATTAGTACCACAGATGATTCGGCATTAAAGAGTTCTAGGATGGCCAAAAAAGGCTAGGGCTGCTTACGTACCTAGCTTCCTCTGCTAACCACTGTTATTACTAATATCAATAACATATAGATGTGAAAATAGGTAATGATTATTTGGTGCAGTGGAATGTATGATTGTATTCTATATACAATGACTGGTCTAAGTCCAGCATAAGCGCGTTATGTCTCGTACTACAAAATAGTTGATGCAAGTACTCATACATCTGAACTCCCTCTAAGGATAAATATAGGTGCATCACTCTATAAGATAGTAACCTCCATCTCCTCTCCTTGGTTCTATGATTAACTGTATCCTATTCTCCACCACTCCGGCGCTGCTTTCGGCTCTGCAAACGTACACACCCTGGTCATCTCTGCTCAAACGATTGAACTCCTGATAAGCCACGTTAGGGATGTTGACAAGGTTATCCGTCCTGTGCCTGAAATGAAAATCGTATCCAACATATTTACTCATATTTTCCACGTTGTCATGACAGCATTTACCGTCTGGTATAAATAACGAGTTTAGTTGACATTTTATGAGGTGTTTTCTTGAATCGATGTTAGTGAAAGTACAGACATGTTCTCGATTTTTCAACTTGACATACATGCAAAAATCAAACAGTAAGTATTATATTTTTGGTGTATGTAATTACATGAAATTTCAAACTGCTATATCAAATATTTTTGTTGTTCACTGTTTAAGTTAAAGTTCATTTATTATAATGTTTTGAACATCTATTGTGAACCATTCCTTGATGATAAGTCTGAGGTGTTGGGTTAAGATATTCAAAAATTTATGGGCCACCCAATAAAAATGTTTGACTACACCTTAAAATGATCAAGAACTTATAAAATTGTGAGTAACAATGTTTGGAGTTTTGTAAGAAATATTGAATCACTCCCAAAAAATTTTTGAATTTAGAAGCGGTAGAAGGCATGACGAAAAGTTTGTGGAACATATCATTTTTTTAGTTTTTCTTTAGTTACTTCGACTGAACCGATTTTATAAAATGACTGCCAGACAGACCGATAAAAATGAGTGCTAGATCTTCGTGATTTATATATTCAAAAATACATTAACTCAAATTGATTATAAACAAAAATAACCCGATAATATGCATGTAGTACTTTTAAAAAATTGCTAGGGAAGCTTTGTTACGATTGTGGTAAATGATAATTGTTTATCTTACGCAGGAATGTCTCCATATTTGTTCCACTGAACAGTGGGTTGCGGTGTCCCAGTGGCCTGACAGATCAGCCTAAGGTATTCTCCTTCTGGCCTAGAGACAGTGTCTTGGGTCGGTGTGATCTGCACCTCTGGTGCCGTGTGGACTATCAAGTGGGCTGATACCGTTGCTGTTCCGGCTTCGTTCGTTGCTGTGCAGATGTATTCTCCTTGGTCGTCCACATTTACGTCCATAAATCTGTAAATAAAGGAACAAAATGTTATTAGATCCAGGATATTGTCTGATAAGTACATATTTACAATCAACGGAAATGTTTAACATCCCATTTTGTAGAACAAACCTAGGACAAAACTCGCCTCTAATTAGAATGCAAGCAGAGTTCAAAAATCATTGTAGTAATTACGATATAAATTGTACAACATTAGAAGCATTAAAAAATGAGCTGAAAGGGTATTTCTGTGAAAGATCTTTCCGCTGGTTGTTATCTATTTGTATGTATATTCATCTCTGTGGATAAATAGCCTTAAGTTTTGAATTTGTATAGTGGATACTTTGTGGAACATTAGTTCCGTTGTATCCTAAATTCTTGAATAAATAGCAATTTTTGGAGAAGAAAGAGCATGGAAGACGAGACAAAGGGATGAACGAAGGACAACTCCAATTCAGCAGCAACAAAAAAATTTAATTGAGGAATTTATGAAATAAGCTGTCAATTTTCTATGTACAGAGAATACCTGCGTGTAGTAAGGAGTTTACCTTTTCGGTAGAACATTGTCTACAAATATATACGTTTACAGAAAAGACAAGAAAAGTCATTCACATGAAACATTCGAAAATTCATCAACGTAACTGTTATCACAATCTGTAAATTGTGTACTTAGATTCTTAAATAGTTCTTAAAAGAATTCATTTGAGCATACCTTAAAATTACTGAGAACATTAAAGAATATAGATAAGAATTATTAATTATTTCCGTACAAATGCTTCTGCGACGACGCCCTAAAATAACCAGGCACCTGAAGATTATGTAACAAAAGATTGACACAGTTTTGAAGGAACGTTTACCAGAACAAGTAATGAACAGGAAGCAACCATTAAATGCAGCAATTTCTTAAAATCTTGATTTCAGCATTTTGCAAATTGATCAAGATCTTGGAAAACTTAAAATACATACTTATGGAATTTATAATAGCATTTACACAAATTACTCGCCAACTAGCAAGGAGTCGTCAGCAAATATTTCCCAAAAAGAAATAAAAAAATAATTTGATAGAAGACAGAATAAATAGTATGCTAGATTTGAGAGCTCTAGTTTTGTATCCATGATAGGATCTAGTTTGGCAAATAATCTGGGTAGCCTTTTTTAACAGCCAAATCTGACAGTCCGCCGATGATTTAAATATAAATCGAAACGTGTCACTGAAAGAATAACAGTTTCATTTGTGAAACTGTATGTTAAGTACACAAGCTTTTTATCTGTAGATAATATCACTTAGTATAAATTTTTGGGTAACACATAGGGAAAGATATATATGATTAGGAAGCTCTTCGTGATACTAATACTTCCCCTCTCATTAAAAAAGTTCCAAAACTGATTTGCAATGCATTTCACTGTAATGAAAGCTGTGATTTCCACTGGACTAAAATAATCGCTAATATGTTCACCTCAAAGTTCCACCAGACATCTCTTCCACGTTTCTGCTCAATGGTCGATTATCTGCTCTCCTCCAGGATACAGTAGGTGTCGGTCTACCTTCCATCACTCTACACTGTACAATGGCGCTGCCTCCTGATACAACGGTTTGACTCGACGATGGGTGGATCTCCAATCGAGGCATTTCCAAAGCTGTAACAGCAGAAGTACATATACCTTCAAAGTCAATATTATGCTCATTTATGTTTTCTCTCAAGCTGCAAATCAACTGCAATGCATCTCTGGCTTATTTGACTGGTAGTAGAGTGGGCAGAATAGTACAATTTGTATTTTTAGAAAACCGTTAGACAAATGAATGCTTTCTATTATCTCACGGCCGAAATTAGAGATTGTTATAAATTTTGTGGTCTGACTGATAACTTTGTCAGTCTTTCATTGCAGAATTGTTATTTTCTTATAACAAAAAGTCAAACACCGCTATAGTAGATATCAACACAGGACACTAATAAAATCGGTAAATTAATGTGCTTTTTATGTCATATCCAACATTATTTTTACATAACCGTTTGTCGTCAAATAATGGTGGATGTGCCACTGAAGTATGCACATCCACCAGTAATTGAAAACTCTATAGTATTTGCCATTCAACCGGATCCAAAGATTTTATTGTAAGTACATATCGCCAAATATTATGTCGATAAATGTAAAGTGTAATCGGGATTTATTTGCCCAATAAATAATTAAGACAACATATGATTCGAGACATTTCAGGACCCTCTGCAGCTTTGTCAAAGTACAAAATATAGATTAACACCTGCAAGCACAGCAACTGGTGTTTGAAAAATACCTGTATATTTTCAGTCGTTTTTTTTCGTTAATCAGAACTTTTTTCCTATGGTCCAGTACATGATCTGTTGCTTATAAAATACAATCTATGACATAGACCCCTTTTGGCAAGAGTACCTTTGAGATCTATATACTTTTGTGTAGTTATTTTACAACAAATATATTTAATACAGTTTTGTTGTAACCGATTATGTAGGATGCAAAAGTGAATACACTATAGTTTTTTAGCTTTCATTGAGGTCAAGCTATACCGGACATTTTATTATACGGAAAAATATGGATCCATATAACCTGGACAAATATTTAGCGGGACAAAAAGGCACCCTTTTGCGAGTTCATTGAAGTTATATGTTTATATCTATTTATTCTATTTTCAAATGAAAAATGTCTAACTAACTGGATCCATGACAACCGTGCATGGAAATTCATACAATATTCCGTTGTAAACATAATGGTACAATATTTTTGCAAATGATGTTGCTTCTATGCTCTTGCCAAGTCCTTTTTCAATTTTTGATACAAAATTTTTGATGTTTCCGTGAGGGCACTCGTATCAGCAGTAAAAATATGCTCATGTAAGGTGCCAAAATATTTCGTCTGAAACGCTTTATTTTGAACTGATTGAAAATATTTTTTGTTCAAATCATTGATGAACTCTATGGTCCTGCGAGGCTTTCTTCTTGATATCTTAGTTACCAAAATGTTAAAATACGTCTGAAATGTGCCAGAAAAATGTCAAAGTTCATGTGACGGTATCTGATATTTTCTATAAAAAATTCAAAAAAATTGCTTTGTACGAGCATAGAACCAACCTTTCTCTAAAATTTACAAAAAAATGTATTCCATTGAATGAAATATTGGAAGCCCATGTAAAACGCCTTTTATTCTAGGTCGACTGCCTTCTTAAAAACAGTCAAGATATTCCTCTTCATTCAATATGATAAAAGGAATGTCACACAACCGAAATTTCCATTTTTAAATCCTTCTGTGGAGAATTTTAACATTATTTCAAGATGTATGCTTACCAGTCACTTCCACAACAACAGAACTGTGTGCAATACCCTTATCGTTGGTAGCAACACATACATAGATGCCTCTGTCCTCTACTCTAGCATTCCTGATATAGAGTACTGGACCCTGCTGCTCGATGTTCCTTCCCAGTTCTCCGTTCAGTTTCGTCCACTTGACAGTCGGAGTGGGTCTTCCAGTAGCCATGCAGTTTAGCTCCGTAGCTTGACCTTGTTGGAGGTTAATTCTGTTGGGGGACACTTTGGCTGTTGGATATTCGCTGAAAAGAGATGTTATTTTAATCCCAGAACTAGTTCGATCAAGGGTCGCAAGTATTAAATACGAGCAATAAGGAATGGGGTCAAGTAACTTGACTCGCAGGCGCTTTCAAACAAAACGGCAATAAAAAATGGTGTCAAGGAGTATTTCCAATGGTGTGATGTGCTTTTTGAGAATATTCGTGGTATAATGAAGGAAAAAATGAACTTGATGCTTAAATTTTTAGATTTTTTTGCAAGACTGGAATGTTATGAATTAGTTGTCAGAAAATGCATTGTTAAAATGATCTATTTGCAAAAATGTTTGATTGAAAGGATCCGGAGCTTGTATTACTTAATGACTTAATTGTGAGAGAGATATGATTAGCAGTATTTGAGTGCAAAATTTTATTATAATGAACAGAAAGATAAAATATTTTATGATCATGAAATCGCCTCATAACGGTTAAAGATTAGCAAACCCGTCCTACCTGATATCACTTCCTCTAATATTGACGGTAGCAGAGCTAGTATTGCTGGTGCCTTGGGAAGACATAATTGTGCAGATATACACTCCAGAAGCATCTGGCGTGGCATTGGGAATTATGAGTCCACCTCTGTCCTCTTGGTAGTTGTAAGGGAGGCTCCCGGATTCTTTGCTCCATCGGATCCAGTTGACATTGACAGGAGCGCTGCAGTTCAAGCGAATCGTATCACCACTGATACCTGCAAAGACGATTTCTGTATTATTGGTATAAGAGACAAACATGTACACATAAAGCATTGGATTTTCAAAAATATCTGCGAATCTCTGACTTCATTGTATTAAATGAACAGACTGATCTTTTAAACTAATTTTTTATCGATACACTACTAGTTTCCATTTATTTGTATTATAGCTTCACTTACTCCTGAAATATCTTAAGTTCTAGAATGTATTAAGAAGAATGAAATAGCTTAAGGAATAAAATATCTTAAAACGTGAAATATCATAAGAAATAAAATAGTTTATCAAATGATAAGGACATGTTGACAGTGATGGTTAAGGTTTTGTAGGGGTTTCCCTTAACACTAGTGTAAATGCAGTCGCAGAGAATATTTCCCTGAAGACAGACATAAGAAAGGAAAAAATAATTTAATAGAAAAGTAGCTAGACAGGATAAATAGTATGTTAGATTTGACAACTCTAGTTTTGTATCCATGATAGGATCTAGTTAGTTAGTTAATAAATAATCCATAGTTGATTAATCTTTATCTCTTTATAACCGAAATACATTGCTAGAAAAATTAGTAATCCATATGTATAGTATAAAATACAGAGCTTTTGAAAATTTATGAAGCAAAAAAGTTAGTATTTCGGCTATAAGTCGACAAAAATAAAAGGTTAATAGCTAAAACTCAATGTGACGGTGAATTTACTTGGTTATTTGAACTTTTCCATGGCACTCCGGATTCTATGGAAATGTATGATCATTCAGGCACGAAAAGATGTCAGGAGAAACTTAATGTCTGATTTTGTTGATGAAAATGTAGGAATAATTATAATGATGATTAGAATTATTGACATTATAAGGATTACACCTTCGCCTACCTGCGAAGTACGATGGGGCAATGTCGACCCTGACGAGGTTGGTGTGCTGTCCAATGTTTAGTCTGCGTACGACAATTTGGAACTGTCCGTAGTCCGAACCTGCTCTATTTGTAGCAATGCACTGGTAAGTGCCAGCGTCTGATTCTCTTACGTAGGGGATGTGGAAGATACCATTTGAGAAATACTGAAATAAGAATCAGATATGTAACTTTGGAGAGAGAGTACAATGAAACACTCACCCTTGGGTCTAATGGCTGTCCGTCAGATCTGGTCAAACTTAATTCTGGAGCGGGAACTCCGCTGGCGACACACCTAATATCAACTGATCGTCCTTCGTCTACCTCTACATATGGTTCAGATATCGCTATTCTTGGCCTTTCATCTTCTTTAACTGCAAACGGTTATATAACATTGATTCTGTATAGAGTGGTGGCTGATTAACATTATTTACATTCATCATGATCCTGTAAGCAGTCTTAATAATACAACCAAGTTCATCTTATATTTTTTACTCGCCGTAGATATACGATTGACTAAATAACTTTACCAAAGGTTTCGACTACCTCAGCAGCCTCTATAGAGGTAAAAAAGGACAAATTTTGAAATTATATTGACATTGACACATTTGAAATTATTCGCCACTGGTGAAAAATATAAGATGAATCAGTTAGACAACCAATAAAGTTGTCGAAGTTCGTTTAATAATACAACTATTCTTCAGAAAGGAAGATGTATAAGTAGAATACGGTACGATAAATGACGTTATTCGAAGTCCTTTCTGGCGGACGACCCATGGTGAAGGATTGACTTTTTGCAACAAAGCCCAAATAAAAGGGTTTAACGAGTATAACAAATAGAAAAGTTAATGAAAAACGTAAAATTAACGTAAAATACATTATAGATGAAGAATTATCTTATAAAATATTTTTTAATCAATATTTCAGACCCTAGAGCCTAGATACTAGATAGTAGAGTAGTTGTTTTATCTATCTATCTATCTATCTATACAATCAATTTACCTTTATTTGTTACATTCTGTAAAGAGGCTATGCATGTAAAAAAAGAAAATATTGTTATAGAATTGCATGCGTGGAAAAAATAAGAGCTTATCATACTGACTCTCAATTTAGTGCTCCTACCATACCACGATGAATGATAAAATTATATGTCTATTTTGATACATGATGAATCTGAATACGAGTAGTTTTTACAGTCGCACTACAAAGAGATAACAGTGAAGATATTGTTCTTAAAGTGGAAATTTAAAATACAGTTAATAATATCAGTCACTATTTTGAATATTATCTCTTACCGCCAACATTGAGATTAACACTAGATGTGGCAACTGAGTACCCATCACTAGCTTCACAAATGTATCTTCCTGAGTCGGTGACCTTCAGATTAGTGATGACCAGAAGCCCTCTTCCATCATCAATCGCTCTAGAGGGTAGATTGCTACCATCCTTGCTCCAATGGACTTGTACGGTCTAAGTTTAACAAAAAAAGTTATTCACACATTTTCACGTATCAATGTATAAATATTTATTTTGCTTTTGATACAAAACGATAAAACAAGGGGCCTTATAGGAGGTCCCGCAATGCAAACTGTGATACAAATATCTTAGGTCAATGTGATGTACACCAAATTGTCTCGATTTAGGTAAATGAAAAAATATAGTGCCACAAAGATGTTGATGTGAAGTTTTGACATTTTAATGGCATTTATTAGAATTCAAGTTGTCATGCATACATCACATAAAAATTAGTATGTGACATGCCAGCATTTTTATGATGATAATGTGAAAGAAAGGAATATATGCAATCTCCGATCACAATGTTTCACTGTTTCCATTATTTTTATTTTAAATAGTACCTACCCTTGGTGAGTGCTGTGATTTGGCCGCGCAAGTATATCTGACGGTGCTTCCTACTTCATAGATGCCAATGTGGTGGTCTTCGATGGTTATATCTATGGTTGGAGCGGCGTAGGTTGGATTCACGTCGGGATAAGGAGTGGTTGTGATGCCGGCTAGTGCGAAAATAAACGTTATTAAACACCAGCTCAACTCTTTCATACTAATTTGCCTTCATGATGTTTTTGGTAAGCTTGGATGTATATACATTTTTCCGTAAAATGAACAATATACAATATTGTTAAATGTGTTATAAATATTATATTGATTGACTTGATCTCGTGGTTTCTATTTTTAGATCTACCAAAAGCAAGAAGAATAACAAAATATGAATTGTGAATTTTCAGTTAGGTAATATTCACCTAAGGAAAAAATGATTTGTTTGGATTTATCACACAATGGAAACTGAATTGAATGTTTAACTTTAACCCATTAGCGGCCAGTGTCTTCTCTTGAGGACAGTGCGTACTTAATGCAATTTTCGGTAGATGACGCTACTACTGTGAAATTTGCTCATTTCATAGGTCTTTTAGAACTAATTCCCGTCGACTTGAACTACAAGTCGACTGTTGTTTTGCTCTCCAAAGTAGGGTTATCCGAATGTTTATACTTTTCTTAGCCCTTGCAGTGTCAAATTATACTGAGTGTTACGTCATTCACTTTTTTGCCATAAGAAAGCGAAGATTTTTTTGTTTTTAAAATTGTTTTCTGTCAATTTATTGGTTGGAATTCTTACAGCATGTAAATTTTATGCAACATATCCAAGAATTGACAGAAAATTACAAAAAAAATCAATTTGGGCTTTGATGGGTTAATATATATATATATATATATATATATATATATATATATATATATATATATATATATTCCAGTCACCAATCTCTGCAAATTTCTGATGGTTTATAGATGATAACAGGTGTTGATTATATGGTCTAAATGTTCCAAGTCGGATATTTTGTTTACATGTACTGTGATTAAGATAAAATGATACTACTGAACGAGGGTCATGCTGAAAGTTTTTAGATACAGAAAAACTTTATTCCTTTTTTTTAACATATTCCCCCGCTACCTCAATACATTTACGCATTCGGTAAAACCACTTGTCAAATTCTTGTGACCAACGTTCTTTTGAAAGGTTGCTGATTTCCTCCTCAAATGCAGCGATTGCCTCTTCATCGGTGGAAAAATGGCGACCTCGTACCTTTTCTTTGATCTTAGGGAATAAGAAGTCGCACGGAGCTAGGTTCGGAGAATAAGGTGGGTAAGGCAACAGTTTGATACCCTGTTCAGCAAAAAAATCGAGTGTTCTAGTGGCGCTGAGGGCGGGTGCGTTGTCATGGTGCCACTGAATACCCCGCACACCAGTCACTTTCGCATAGTTCTTGGATTCAGAAGTAAGACGAATTTTCGTTATAGGCTGCTCATTTTAAAAGCACCAAACTAATGAATGCTGTTTAGTTTTGGAATCCTAATGATATAACCATGTTTTATCTCCGGTTACGATATTAACAGTTTTTTTACAGTGCTCATTATCAAATTTTTCAAGCATAAACTTAGCCCAATCAACTCTTGTTGCTTTTTGTTCACTGGTCAACAAATCTGGCACCCATCTGGAACACCGCTTCCTCAGGCGAAGGTGATCATGAATGATTGCTCGGACCGCTGCCTATCCAATCCCCAGAGAAGCCTCAATCTCGGTGTAGGTTATATGTCAATCTTTTTTCACCATATTTTGCACAGCTTCTACAGTTTCCGGAGTAACAGCAGTGGGCGGTCGACCTGTGCAAGGTTCATCATCGAGTGAGACCCGGCCCCTTTTAAACTCAGCAAACCAATTAAAAACTGTAGACCTAGAAAGGGCAGACTCTCCAAAGCAATGCACTAAACTTTCGTGACAATCCGCTTGTCCCTTTTTATAGTCATACAAAGTCATGGCTCAAAAATTGCGACTACCCGGTTCCATTTTCCCGTTAAAATTCGGCTAACACTTAAATGCATTCGAGACCGTGGCAAGGCAACTACTGAACGACTCAAATGCTGCCTTTGTGTGTAAGTACTCACGACTTTAGACAAAATAGCTGCATGCTCGAACTGTTTAAACTTGTATAGATTAGGAATATCTAAAGACTTTCAGCGTGACCTCGTACAGCTGAAAATACTGAACACTTATTTGCTTTTCGTTATTCACAATGAACGTGAATGGGATTCCAACATTTTTCCAATTAAGCTACACAATAAATGGAACTTTTCATCGTTAGGTCATTTAGATCAAAATTGAAAAGTATTGGCATTCTGATTTGACCACTATGTATGTATATGAGTGTGAAAAATACTATTGCACTATGCACAGAAGCTTTTTGTGAAATGAATATGTCTTTCAATTTTTTTTAATTCGATAGTTGAAAACCAATAGTTCAAAGTATCTGTCGCTGGAAGAGAAAATCAGATTTTATGCATATACTGTAGCCAAATATAACTTAGACCTCAGAACCGATGCCCCAAAAACTACGATAGTTTACATTTTTCCAACCGCAGCAACCCTTCCACCATAGCGGACGATACATACTGCTCAAAGTGTCCTATAAATATTGCGAGTGCTAACTAAACTACAACTATTTACTATAACAAGTAAATGGTAACAGTTTGTTCGATATTAAACACAGAATGGTATGTATTAATTTATGCTGTTTACCCAAAATGCATCTACCAATAATTTTTCCAATTATATATACATATATTATATAGAGTGAGAGAGAGAGAAACCATTGCGACTTCAGAAGATAAGTAAGGTTGAAATCTCGAAATCATATGGCGAGTTACTATCCATAGATTATTTTGAATGCACTCGATGGTGAAGAAACTCCACAATAAAACTAATCAATATGAAAAGAGCATAATTTCTAATAAAAGTATTTGACTGATCAGCGAGGGGATTCAACAAAAAATCAAAATAATTTCATAGCAACACATTGGAAATCAAGGCCCTAAGGATGTCGTATAAAACTGAGTGAATCAGTTATTTAATCCATTGTCATTCTGATCAAGTATTGATATATGCATTTTAGGCTAACCTTAACAATAGTTATTCACTAGTTGCAATGGGGACATTTACAGTTTGTTTTAGCCACACGTATACTACCGCCTATCCTGAAAATTAGCTGCTGAGAACACATATAGATGGTATTGCTGTTTCTTCTACTGCTAAACATGGAGCGAAGAAGGCACGAGATGTCCGAGGATCAGCATGATCACGTGTCGAATGTCAATATGACTGTAGTTCAGATGGAGAGATGAAATGTCACGATTTTACCTCAGGATGAGCAAGATTTTGGAATAATATAGAGATTTGGAAGATAATGCGGAATTTATAGATATTGTGGGAGATATCTGTTCTTGGTGGGAGAATGAGCGCAAAAGCCGTTCGACAGCATATCACCAGATATAGGTCGTCAAAGCTGATTTTATAAGAATGTGGGTGATGCAAAAAATGGCATCTAGTACCCAATTCCCTCCACGCTGTATCCACGCAATGGTTCAAGTTTACAGATGAGGATTTGTTTGGAATCATTGAGATGTTGAGAAAGTTGAAATTTAATTAAAAAAAATGGATGGTTTATAAATAAAAAAAAAGTAACTATCCGCTGCCGAAACACGAGTGAAGGTTACTTGCATCTCTCGATGCATCCACGGCAGACTGCTTGTTTGTTGTATGTTCCTCTGTTTAGAAGACGAATGTATGAATAATCTATTTTTAAATAGTACTGATAGTTACCGGGTTCAAATGTTCACAGACGGTATAATGAAATGAGGAAATGTTCATCTTTTCTCATCCTTAGGAAAACCGTTTCACCCCAGACACCCGGACTACGCGTAAGTACACACATGAAGCTGATGTCTACTGAAGAGATGGTGTCTCAAACCTGGATAAACAACTGCGCTCACATAACCAACTTCTTGATTCAGTTTGTTTCGCGCCACACATCGAACTTGCTGTTGGTAACAGCCTACTACATGGTAGAATGTAGTCTCATTTCCTATTGTTTCAAAATCGTACAGATTGAGTCCTTCTACAGTAATGTTGAGGCCGGAGTATTGCTCAGAGAGAAATCTACAAGTGAACTTCACTTGCGTGCCAATTGGTGCTATCACTCTGGGTGGACGGATCTCCATGTCAACTTTGATCAGCGCACCTAAATAGAGACGCCTAAGTATTGCTCTTTTGAATATTCTTATTAAAAAAATTATATGCATATGAAACACTACATTTAATAGTTCTAAGATTAATATTAACTGAATGTATAAACATTCCGGGCTCAATGAGCCAATATCTGGAAAGAAACAATAATTATATTAAGATATCCAAAGCAATCAGGAATTAAATTGTCGTCGGAGATTAATCATACACATGAACTCGAAGAACAGTTTTTTTGTAATCACATTCCTGGACGGATGAAGTTCTAAGATTCGACTTACATTTTTGTATAACAACTTATATGTATAATATAAAAATGTTCTTCGGCCTATCTAAAAAGTGCCATTCAACAGCAGCTATGATTTGCTCAACGTTACTGATATTTACCAGTAAGTTTATATTTTTTCAAGAGGTGCATCTTGCTAACAAAATTTCATTAATTTATTGCAAAGATATTTTTCAGATTATTTGCTTCAAGCATTTTGGTGGTAAGTTGTTTGCACATGACACATACTAAAATATAATACGTATATGTGGTGACATCTAATGGCTCACTAATCAAATGATGTATAATAAATCAAAGCAATCTTTGCTAAGATTATATGCTTAACTATATGTAATACTGCCAAGACATCAGTGCTAGCTTGGCTTTGAGCTAATTGATTGACATTTTCTTTCATCCTGTATGTCATCTCTTTTGGTTCAGTATCCAATGAAAAGAGTGGAGTCTTTGTAACTATCCGGATTCTACGGTTTTCCATTCTCATGCAACTTTCTGTCTATATAGCGTAGTTGCAGAAACAACAAACAAACAAGTGTCTGCTATTCCGCATTGTCTCCGAATAATAATTAAGGTAGTATTTGACTGGCACATATCTCCAGCTACAGGGTTCTACAGGATATAATATATGTACAAGAGTATCATTACCTTCATGTTCGCAGTTAATGCCAGTATACCCTGGTCTACAGTGACACATAACCCTTCTATCAGGTCCCATTTCACATCCTTCTTCTCTATCATTGCAGGGACACCTCTGGCATGTGCCCAGCGGTTTTGAACTATCAGAATAGTAGTCCTTGTAGTACCCTGATGCGCAGGACTCACAGGATGTTCCACGGTATCCAGGAGGACATCTACGGAGAAAAGATAATTTGGGGATAGTTATTTATTTTCTGACCGTACCCTACAATTTTTCTATCAGTGACATTTTGATCCATGATAAATGTTAGTGAATTTCAGGTGCTTCTATGGCTGATATTGAGCATTGAGAATTCTTATATGCTGCACAGACCTGCAAACTTCGACGCTGCTTGCTCTAGGCTTCCCAGTGTCCGTATCTACAGCTGTATCTAGGGTGATGTCGCTCAAATAGGTAATTCTAGTATCACTCGATGGTGTAGCTCGGATGAGAATCGAGTCAATGTTCGCTAGAACCATAAGAATGTCTTCTCTTGAAGCTGGTTTTGTGCCGTAGGCGCCATCTATGCGATAGGTGCGAGAAATCGGGCTGCCAGGAATCTCCTATGAAAATTAAATGACGCAGATCATTCATTTGTTTCCCAGCATCAATGTGAAGATACGTTCAAAATACGTATAACATTCTAATTATGCTTTTTATATTCATTTATAAGGCAGTCAAGAGCAACCAAATGTCTTAAATTAAATAGAATCTTGAAAAATATACCACCAAGATACCGTAGATGGTTGGATTGTGTAGAAAACCATTTAGTTGCATTAAAAAACGATCAAGCATCCACAAAACATACATAGGTGAAATAAGGAAGTTTTGTTCCTTAAATATTATCACTGCACCCTTAAATTATTTAGCAAAAATTTACTTACATTTTATATATTTATATAAAAATACTAGAGTTATGTAAATATTTGTTATATCTTCATCTTAATGCTCAGAAAATAAACAAAGAACTGCTTTACTCTTTTAGCATATTAACTACCCTGCCATAAATGTGATTATTATAGAAGCCAAATTTCCACATCACTTAGACCTTAATCAGTATCTGTTTCAGAAATTTTACAATACAAAAAAGTAATGTCACTGCATCGGACTTACGCGTTTCACAACGTTTCGATTGTTACGGTATCTTCAATCGATTTCAGGTGAAAAGAACGACTATTAAAGTCAATATGGCGGTTAATCATAAACGACATCGATAGACTCCATTTGAACCGAGATGATTCATATCTAAGTTTTCTTGTGATCCCTCAGGAGTTTGGAATAGTTTCAATTTTTAAATCATTTATGACAATGAATTATGTATGGTGCCTTTTAGCAGACATCTAGCTGAAGGCAGACTTGAAAATATTCAAATTTTTCCATAAGCAATCCTTGTATACTTACATTAAGTACCACGGACCACCTGGCACTGGGATGTAGGTGAACCGAAACGGACTAAAATAAAAAATAACATCAGTAACTTAGAAAAGGACTGTACAACATCAATGTAAAATAAAATACCAAGTTAAGTGGGTTGACTTTGTAGTTTTTCTTGATATATAAACTCAGATTCACAGGTACAATCAGTCTCAAAATGACGAAGGGTCTGAAAATTCTAAATGCATAGGGAATTTGTCTTAACTGAATGTCGAACAATGGTGATCCAACAAAACGATGATTTTCATGAAGCTGGGAGGAGACTGGCTTGAAGAAATTAAGATTTTTTTTGTGAATATATGAGTTTTGAAGTTTGCACCAAATGCTTTAGATCACAAATAACAATATGACATAACCAGTATTTCTCGGAATAATACTTGAATGTAACTCACATTTTCTATATCTGGTCTCAGCTCCCCAGGATGGCTCCAGTAAATCGTCTTACCATTTCCATTGATGATAACATCCTTGTTAGGAATGTATCTGCTCGAAGGGTAGTCCGTATACCTTTGGACGAATTCCAGCTGTCCTCCGTACGATTTCACCTTATTTCCGGTGAATATGCTGGGCAGAGACCAGTAGAGTGTATCTCTGGTACCGGGTGGTACCGGATAGCTGATCTCGTTACGGAACATGTCGACGCTGAAGTTAGTAGATACCCTTCTGCCAAAGAGCCTAGAAAAAGTTTATTGTTCAGAATATACGTAAAGTGCGATACTGTTTCTGATGTAGGACGCAATAGCTGTGATCAACATTTTACTGTGAATACTCTGAATTAAATTTTTACTAAGCCAGAATCAGAATTCATGTTGAAAGAACGTAATTACTCGAAAGATCAAATTAAAATGCCCAGGCATTTTAGGCTCCATTTCATTCTCTTACTCTTGTTGTCCTTTCTTCCTTCTTTTCTTCCTTATTCTTTGTCTTCTTTCTTCTCCTGGTTTTCCAAACCTCACAGATTGCATAAACTGACTGACTGACTCAAGGGCTTCTTAGTGGGATCTTTCCCACGGGCCTCCCAAACCGTCATAAGAGATGACGAATAGTCGTAGCAGTGCTTTTTTTGTGGTGTCATATCCTTATAAACGATCACCTTGGTCCATATTACGTTGTTAGTTGATCAATTAAATTAATGCGGTCTACTTGATCTATACTAAGAATTGCTTTATTTGTCGATTAATATGTTCTTTTATTGATAACTACTATCATATCGCGACGCCGAAGCGCTGTAGGAGGATACATATCCATTCAAATGTTCTCAAAACACTGTAAACTGTAACTATCAAGAAATAAACTCCCTGAAGCAAAGGTTTCCCAAACAGATGAGATTTAGAAGAGATTCGTTAGAGGTGTTGGACGATCGACCTGGTGAGGATGAGCCGGTTAGACTTCTTTTAGTGTTCGTTGTACTCATGACTCTTGGTCTTATTATCCTAAACAGCTCGGTTGAACCTTCACCATGACAGAATCTATAGAATAGGGACAAATCTGCTACTTTCATTCAATGTTACACAGTATAACTTCAGGCAATTCCACCAGTCTTATTGATCTCTTCTGGATTCATTTCAGAAGGTTTAGGTAGTGATTCGAAGCGCATCCTCAGACATGTGGGCAGTGT
This sequence comes from Bruchidius siliquastri, assembly GCA_949316355.1. NCBI lineage: Eukaryota > Metazoa > Arthropoda > Insecta > Coleoptera > Chrysomelidae > Bruchidius > Bruchidius siliquastri. Next base: position 2,252,786 of record OX438534.1, on the reverse strand, counting down.
TCCAATCATAGTCTGATCTGAATCTGGTAGAGTAGCAGCAGTTGTGCCAGATAATAGAATATTATGCAGCTTCTAAGACCCAAATTGGTAAAGACGGAAGCATGTTCATGTTATACATGATTCTTGCTGACAACCCAGAAAAACTTGACAAAAGATGACTTGTGTATTGCCACAAATGGAAAATAACATATTTCTTGTTATGGTATCGTAGCTACCCGAGTCTTCTGTACGTTAAGCTGAGCTTTATTTGTAGCATTAACAAATTAACCAAGAGTTTAGGTATATTGTTTTATAACTGGGATACCAAATAATGAGATTTGAGGAAATGTTGTGAGTTTGTATTTACTATATGATGAAAAAAAATGATTTTGTCACTTACTGATCCGTAATAGTGAATCCATGGTTTTCTTGCAATATTTGTATAGGGATCTGTTCGATGTACAAGTTACTCTCGCTGCACTGAGATGCTTCTCCGAAGCAGAAACACATCTCACATCCGTCGATGTTCTTGTTGCTCAGGCCAAACGTTCCGCTACGACATCGGTCGCAGTTGTTACCCTCCACATTCGTCTGGAAAACAATTACGCAGGTTTAATACATCGTATTAGCATTTTTTTAGTATACGAGCAAACGCGTGGCGGTTACCCGTTCGGACAGGCAAGTGAGACGATGCCATACTTTATATCGATTGTATAATAAACGTCTATATGTAACACAGTACTTGTTGAAACTCTCCCATCACAAGCTGATTTATATTTCATAACATTTTGGTATTGCTACAGTTCCACAATAACAAATGTGAGATGTTTGCGAACGTTGAAGCAGCCTGCCAAGCCCTAGGACTTGTAGGCATATAAACTGCATATAAGTTCTTGAGTGAAAGAAGATTTTTTCTGGCAACTGCATTCACAGAACGATTGAGAGACACGCCTAGAAAATCTCGACAATTATAGTAAAAAAATGGTCCTAATGGTATTTCAGGATATAATCTAACCTTGATAAATTGATATTAGTATTAGATAGGATAGAATATATTTATTATTCATTATAATAAAATGCATAATAAAATTCTCGAATTTTTCGAAAAGTCTAACCCACACACGTATACAAAGAAATACAAGAATAATCAGAAACTCGATACATTGGAAAAAAATTGGAAAAGTAGTGATGGTATTTGACTTTTATAATTTAAATGTTGTAGCATTACCTACTATATTGATTATATTCTCAATGTGAGAAGATAATACACAAGGATCTCAAAATGAAAAAAAAAATGCGTTAAGTAGATTAACGTCGTATTCCCACGCAATGGTATCATTTTAAAAATAAGTAATTGAATTTCAATATATTTGATTCTTTGGAATCAAATATAAAAGTTATAAATTATATTGGGAAACATTAAATATTTTTCAATTGTAAAATCTCACAAATTTTTGATGTGTCAAGACTTTTTTGCTATTTTTTAACTTCGTCGGAATCTTTTAGCTCTACAAATTTAGAGATATCACAGTTTTTTCTATCAAACTCTTACACAGAATAATTTCTTACGAAACAAGTATAAGATCTCGTAAACTTCTTGACCAAAAATCAAGATATGGTAAATAAATGCGTATAATTAGCCAGTAAAGATACTGCTTAACAATAAACAGTCATTAAAACTAGCTATTAATGGATTTTCTTTATTGTTTCAGAAAAAAAGATACAAAATCATTTTTCTTAGTTTTGTTTTGATCTTAAAACAACGAGATATCACAAATTTTTCAATTAAACTGGTATAGAAAATGATTTCTTAAAAAATGATTCCAAAATCTCTTAAATCGTTTGATAATTAATAAAGATATATTATGTTGAAACCGATTGAAGTGATAGAAAAATTGAAATGGTAAGGAAAACTGTACTAAAAAATATTGATCGCTTTTTTTTCACATCATATCTCGATAACTATACTTGTATTTTAATATTTGAAAAATTGTCTACTTGAACGAGGAACACATTGTATTCAATTCGAAAACTTTAATTTATTTCGATTTCAAAGACACGATACTCTTAGGACCACTACTAGTAGTACCCCTGTATATTATATTTGTTGTTGGTAACAAAGAAGAGGCTTCTAAGCAACCACCATTGATCTAACAGGTATTGATTATTACAGTATTTGACAGGTTACTCAAAGCACAATAAGGAAATTCATACGTCGTTAATCTAACATGGAAGATTCAGAAAATTTTGAAGATGAAGCTGCTGACGTCACAAAAAACGCTGCCTCCTTAATAAGTAATATCAGAAACGCGAGTATGCAAGGTTTGGGACAATACAAAACGCTTAAAGATATGTTGGTCGAAACAAGCTTGGATGTTGACAGGATAATGGATGACGAAATGGGCAAATATCTGGATGAAGATGGAGAAGAAGAGGAAGCAGAATCTGAAATACCAGGTACAAGTGCTTTGGGCAATGCTAACTTCGATATGCTGATAGAAGGCCAAACTGTTGAACATTTTGTGAATCAGTGCAATGGTTTTTATGAAGAAATGAAGCTCAAGGTTTCTTCTTTGAGGCGCACACCTGTAGTGAATAACTTGATTGTGAAGTCAAAAAAAGATATAGATGAAAGTAATTTGTTCGAAAACATGGAACATAGTCCAGAGGTTCAAAAAAGATTAGACGCGATAAGCAAGTTGGACGATGACATCAAAGATATAATAAACACATACAAGGTTGAGAGGGCTGCCAGGATGGAAGCTCAACTAGAAATGTGTCAGGAGTTAAGTCAGAATCCTGATTGCAGAGAAAGGGACAGTGAAAGGTTCTTGCAAGTATGCCAATTTGAGCTGTCGCAGTGCGGCAGTGACGAGGAAGATGATAAAAATGGAGGAAGTTTAGAAAAAACACAACTTAAGCCCAAGACTGATGGTAGGTTCATCAAAAGAAATGCTGAAGTGGCCAAAGAAGGATATTTAGCCGGTTGTTCACTGACTGATGAAGAAAAGAGCAAAATTGAGGAGATCATGTCAGTCACCGATTATGATCCTGACAAAAAGGAAAAAAGTAAATCCCAGTTCACTATTACAGACAAGGTAATATGTGAGGAAACATATACCAATGCCTACAAATTTGACGATGAGCAATCCCATAGAATTAAAGACATAGATACAGAATTGGAAAAGTTCGCGTTGGATGAAAAAAATACAGAGAAGTACGTGAGTGGGCTCCCTAAAAGTTACGAAGATACTGGTAGTATATGTCTGCTGAAAAGAGAGATAGCTAACATTGATGCGAAGTTAAAAGAGTTGAGAAACAGAGATGAAGAAGAAATGGAGAAAAATAGAGAAAGGCAGTTAAAATTTTCGAAAGAACTGGATGAAGATGAGGAAAAGGAGTTATGTAGTGAAGATGTAGATCAGCAAAATCAGCCAAAAGATGAAGCAGTTGAATGTGAGACAAAACTTGATGAAAATAAAGAAACGCAGGAAGAAAATGAAAATAAGTCCGATTCTGTTGATTCCTTCCATACTGACGAGGTACCTGTATTAAATTCGTAATTAATTTTATTATTGTACGGATTACATTGACAAATAAAGAATAATTGTCATACGTCTGTGATATTTAATACCATTTTAGCAAAGTATTCGAAAAACTTTTGATCTTTGATCTGTTACTAAGGGCTCAAGACCATCTGAAGCAGCATTTCATCTTTATGTTTTTATTAAATTTCATATTCCAAGAACAATAGTTGATGAATCAAACTATTTTTAAAACACCCCATGGTATGTCTCGAAACCCTTCACAAATATCTTGAAATATCTTATGTAAGAAATGATATCAAACAATATGCGCGGCGACGTTGTCAACCTCTCTTTCGCGCGAATCAGAATCAGACAAACCGCGGCTGCCATTACAAAATCAAATGCAATTTTGGAACCTACCAGTCACATTTTTTCGACAACATCGAACCTCAAAATTAATTTTAGGTCATTCAAATTTCCTGAAATCTAGTTGACAATGTCCAAGCGATCCTTTCAGTCGCCGTAGATAATCATGTGGATTGTAGATGCTTTTACTTGGTGAAACCGTTCAACCATAAATTGTGTTTGATTAGTGGAATATTGTGTTTAAGTAACACAATTTCATTGACAAAAAAAGGTATCAATCAATCGAAAAAAATCATTTAATCAAGTTCTTATTGCCTTTGATGTATGCATTTTCTATGCAGCAACAATTGCTACAAAAATATATGAAGAAGAGACACTTCACTGTCGAAAATAACGTTTAAAGTGAGAAACAAAAATACATTTCAACAAACGTCATTTATAGATGTTGCTTGATGTTATGGAAACTTTTTTGAATTGTTTAAGGTTCCAAATTAAAAAAATACTAGATTTTTCTATCCTATGGACAAAAAAGGTTTTTAGGAGATTTTATTTGAAAAGTAAATAGTAGATATCTACTGGTGGAATATTTTTCACTTTTTTTATTTGAAAAAAGCTTTTCCAAGGAGGAAGTGGCAGAAAAGCCAATTTATACCAAGAATTCTCAAAAATAGGAGGTTCACAATAAGTTTTCGTTTGTTTTTAACGCCTTTTTTTTAAATATAGTGCATAAAATTGAAACAGAAATATTTTTATAAAACTATTTAGATTAAGGTAGAAGAAGAGAAATATGTTTTTCTCAATCATTTTGTGATTATACTAATTGTAAAAAAGTTTCAAAATTTTCTATAACTGTTCCTTTTTCAGGTAGAAAGTCAAGTTGTGAGACAGATTGTAGAAAAAATACTCATAAAAGTACTTTTTTTTATTTTCCTATTTGGCCTTTTGGTACCTGACCTATTGGCGTTCTTTCGATTATTTATAACTTTTCTCAACTTTTCGAAGAATCTAAATACCGTTATGGATTTGTTCGGATTATATTACCTTGCATCTGCACCTCGCGCCATAGCACTCGGACGAAACGGAACCTCTAGGATCACAACTACACGGTATTTCTGTTCCTGTGTAAGTGCAAATACCACCATTTGCTGGATTTCCTTCATAGCCTGGAAGGCACAGTTCGCAGTTGTCTCCAGTTGTATGATCTCTGCAATTCTGTAAATAATGGTGATAATGGTATTGCGTCTCTAAAATACCGACGAACTTAGACTAGAAGACATAACATCGGCAATGAGTGACATATTCATGTGATAGGCACCATGAGGACGAATATTTACACAATTAAAAAACCTTTGCAATCACAAAGCCTCCTCAGTGCATGCGTAGAAACTCAAACTGAATAGATAATTTAAATGGATACTCAGTTCAAAACCATTAACGTCATTCTCACCAAACATATGCCGCTCTCAGCATCGCACTCATCCGAATGTCCGTTACAGTTGCATTGTTCACAGGTGGAAAGATAAAGTCCTTTGGTGGTGCGGGAATATCCGACGTCGCAATCTTCACACGATAGGCCCGTGTAACCAGGAGGACAGTGACATTGTTCCACTTCAAGCGCTCTTTCCGTGGAGCCAGTGTTTCTGTCTGTTGCGGTGTCCAATTCCACTGATATCAACCTGGATGAATATAGATAAATAAGTCATAAGAGAAATTCATATTGAATCTTAGTCTAGTTCACGTCAGGTTGATCGAGTAGAGTTTGAACTATACAGTAAAGGTAATGAAGTCGAAACATATGATAGAGAGAGAGAAATGAGGGAGGGAGGGTGGTAGGTAGAGAAGGAGGTAGGGTGGGATGGAGGTAGGGAGGTAGGAAGGGGGGAATGGAGGGAGGGAGGGAGGGAGGGAGGAAGGGAGCGAGGGAGGTAAAGAGGGAGGGATGTGATGAGGGGAGGGAGGTAGGGAGGGTGGAGGGAGGGAGGGAGGGTTTGGAGGGAGGTAAAGAGGGAGGAATGGAGTGAGGGAGGTAAAGAGGGGGATGTGATGAGGGGGAGAGTGGGATGAATGGAGGGATGTGATGAGGGGGGGGAGGGGGGGGGGTGGTAGGGAGGGAGGGAGATAGGGGGGAGGGAGAGAGGGGGTAGGGAGGGAGGAGGGAGGTAGGGAGGGAGGGAGTAGTCGATTTTCATGGGTATTTAGAATTTACAGAGATTCTCACACTTAAAGCAGATAAGGCCAGCAATGCTTTTTCCTAGCTTAAAAAAAGTCTGGCAATGATGGGGTGCAGATTATCGCTAACGAAATTAAGTAATCTTAGGTATCATATAGATGAACCCAATCTCCAATTGTTGAGTTAATTTTCATTGTGCATGCTAGTGTAATGATAAACAAAAGATTGGCAGTGAGAATCAAGTTTCAGTATCATTGTCTGCAGTGGAGCCAGCCAGAAGTATATTTCTGAAAAAGTGACTTTCCCCAAGGATTGTACTCATGTGTTTTATGATCCTCCTGGTCATAGAAAGTACAGAATAAATAATCAGCTACTGATATAGCGGTGGAAACACCGTCAACTAATGCAATAGATTCTTCTGATGGCCGTTCATGACTTGAAAATATAAAGGCAAATTCCATTATATTTCAAATCCATTCGAATGGAGTCTGTATTAACTGTACATTTTCAATTCGCCAATGTCTATCAGAGAAAACATTAATTGGTAGCTGATAAGCTTTTCACGGATAGAGAAGCAGACAATGATAAATTTTATTTATACTGACGGAGTTTCTGACAAACAGGCATTGAGACGGTGACTTCTTTTATACTTTCTTTTGCCAGAATCATGTACTTCATCTTTGTGGAGGTCAATGAATTTTTATCGTTTTTTCGCAAATTCAGAAAGCTTCTGTGATCAGCCAGACCACGAAAAATATAGCTGGTGGTCGATTTGGTGATCAGTGAAGTATATTTCGTAAGATCCTGGTGTAAGAAAAGCAGACACGGAACTAGCTTTCCCTAGGCTATATGTGACACAAAAACTTTCACCATAACATACTCGTAAGTACATCTTATCCGTCTTCAGGTATCTCTGTTTCTTGTGAGTTCAGCTTTGGGCGTGCTGAACTGTGAACTGGTAACAAAGTCCTTAGTCATACTATTAGAGACTATTATTCTGTTGCTTGAAAATATACTTACGATGATACACTAGTTTGTGTGTAATACGTTGCCTTGATGAAGATATTCTCCAAATCTGCCAAAACCATCAGTAAGTGTTCTCTGTCAGCCTGTTGTCCATCAAGTCTTTGCCAATACTGTTCCAGCAATGGTACAACGAATGTTTGAGGAGCACTTGTAGGATAGCTTTGGTTTCGGTTGTAGTACAGAAGATTTATGTTGTTTCTCTAGAAAATAAAACAATGCGGTGGAATCCCACAAAGAGGTTTTCTTGAATTCTGCTGAGAATCGTCACAACAAAGTGCACGAAATAAAACTTACTCAACGTTATATTATCTACTACTTGGGTTGTACATAAACGTCATTTATCTAAACCCCACAAAAACATATGCTCAGGTAGCATATCTATACGTATTTTACAGAAAAATGATAGGTAAACAATATAATTGGATTGGTGTATCGTCGTTCTCAAAAATTATATAAATTTAAGTTCAAGGATAGGTGATTAATTACCACATTTTTGAATTATATACTTACACTTATCAGTTCAACATCGGGTGCAACGTTCCTGGAACTTTGCCCTCCTGGCACAGGACTGTGTTTAAGAGTATACTTCAGAGATCCTCCATATGATGCGATTTTGTTGCCCAAGTACAGTGAGGGTAGCGACCAATAATAAGCATTTGGTGAGGAGAAGTCACTGTATGAGATAGCTTGTTCTTGTTGGTTGAGGCTGATGCCTTCGGTGATCGGATAGGCTTTGTTGAGGATGTCTATAATCTTGAAGTTGTTTATTGAGCTCGTGAAGTAGGTGGTTATCTGGAAGATAACATAAATGCCATTATGTGAGTATATTGTGTATATAGTGTATCATTAGAATTATCCTCACTCGTCTCATTTGATATATGCAACGCTCCTTATTTATAGTAGGCGATGGATAGTTTTCAATATATTTTTCACAAGGATCTGTTCACTTTTTAACACTCTTCTTACTGTATATCAACGATCCCTAGAAAATAGCATGTTACCCAAACTCCAGCTTGGCATACGCCAGCACTTTATAGCCTGCATAGATCTAGATAAATCATCACTATCCAGAGAGACATTACGGCGGCTGTGGCAACGTGGTATCGCGAAAAAATGGATTGATACTAATATATCTCGTATGATAGGAATATTCTTTCTACTTTAATATTCATTCTTTGTCTACACTTTTACTTGGAAAGTCACTCACCTTATCTCTATACCAATTTGAGCTTGAGCATTGCATTGAGACACCCATACAAAAGCAGGAAATGCAACCGAACTGATTCTTGCTGCTCAAGTAGAATGTGTTTGCCTTGCACTGGTTGCAGTTTGGTCCTTCGGTTAAATCCTGAAATTACAATAACATATTAAACATATCAGAAAAAACTGTATATAATTAACTGTATGAAATTGTATCTTTCAAAAAATTGTGGTTTGAACTGGAATTGCGTATTGCTGAAAATCAATTCACAATACAAACAAAACCATTTTTCAGCATATGGATAACATATGGTCCTTTAGAGACACAACTAAATACGTCACTTGTTTATCTGTTTCAATGAAATATATATATTCTATAGTTAATATAGTTGATATACGTTATACTTTTCGGATGTCTCGGTTAATCGTATGTTGTTTCAACTAGCAGGTAGTGAAAGATATGATATATACATAGAAATTTCGACCATTTTTCTCCCAGAAACTGATACATTGAGGAAGCTTTCAGTATATCCAAAAACCGTAAAAGATTTATAAACTTAATTCAATCATAAATACCAGAATCTTGTTCACCTTATAATGCGTTTGTCACGCATTCAGATTACCTTTAGGTTTTGCATTAAAAACTGGATCAAGCAGGTTGACTCAGATCTTTTGGAATTAATTTTTAAAAATAACTACATATCACTCATCTTCCATAAGCTTACCTTGCACCTGCACCTGCCGTAAGGATCAGGTCTAGTATCCAGCGATCCAGATAGGTCACAGTAAGGCCTGGCCAGGGGGCCAGGAGGCCTTTGGTCTGGTACGCAAGAATCTCCCGGTATCAAAGGGTTTCCGATGTAACCTTCTGCACATTGTTGACAACGGTTGCCTACGTAACCAGGAGGACAGTCACAAACTACGTCACCATCAGAACCTAGATGACACGTCCGACCAAATCTGTTGAGAAAAAATTAAGTTAACAGGAAACGTAGAGGCATCAAAGTTTTAATTTTGCAATTCCATTGACTTACATTAATTTAGCTGTACACCAAAATTTTAATTGGTGATTATACACAATCAGATTAAGGTGAGTTGGTGGACGTATTTCTTATGTGTATGTTCACTTGAATCCAGAAATTTTCGGTATAGATAAAGCTACATTGTGAAATAATTTCAAGATGGTGTTGAACACTGAATGTACTAAGGGTTTGAAACACGTGAAGTACAGAGTCAACTTTGCGGCTATTTTTCAAAAGGCTTAAGAGTAAATTCTTTATAACTAGGATCTTTCAGTATTCAACTGAAAAGCAGCAATCTAGCAATCTCTGACAATAGATGTTGAAACAATAGCGGAACAAATGAGTTACCTTCATAAAAAATGTCGTATAACATAAAAAAGTGTTTTCTTGATTGTGACATTCATAATGCATATGTATAGTAAAATGCTAATTAGTAAAATTATATTATTACTACATTTTGAAGACAATTGTGTGAATAATCATGTATGTCCAATAAGTCCGGAGGAGTACCGGGGCCAAATGTTCATAGATGTCTTTTAGCAGCGCTAAAATAAAAATGGGTATATTTTCCACCTCCCTTTCATATCACTTCCAAATTTGGAACCTACATAATATTTTGAACAATAATCAGTCATATGAATGCTCAGAAACGAAAGTTGGAAGTTTTTCATTTTATGGTTTGAGACCACTGTACCGATTTTCAGAAAATATAACGATTTTCGGTCCTTTATTTATCTGTTCTAGTAATCTACTGTCGAAAAACCTTCAGGTAGGGTTTCCGGTAATTTTTAATCGATTAATCAACGTGACTTACTGATTGCTTGGGTTGGTATGTGGACAGGGACATATCTGACACTCTCTTCCATCGTTGTACATGCCAGGAGGACATGAAGGCTGTTCTTTTAGGCATTGTCCTAACCACGGTCCTGTCTTACGTCGTGTAAAGCCTTCGGAACATCTCTGAAACAATAACATAGCGAATATCTGTGTGGATCACTGATAAACAATTTATGGAAGTCTTGATCTTTTATGTTAAGTACATGTTAGACTAATTACCAAATACCTTTTCAGTCCCATGATACATTTGTGTAAATGTACCGTATTCATAAAAATGGTAAAGAATAATATCAACAATAATACGTTCTGATGATATACTCATGATTCGAATTGAAAGTTTTACAACTAATGCAACTTCCCAAAGTTATCATGTGGTTGTCTCTTTAACGCATCTTACATAATTGCTGTTCTCAAAGATATCTAACAAGTAAGAAAACATCAAAGGTGTTTGTGGTACATACCATCACGGGAAGATAGTGAGCTTAAATTCCCTAAATTAGGCAGTATTGGGACAACCGTCATACATAGGAAAATAAAAATAATCATTGCAGCAGCTGGCTATAAACAATAAAAAGTATTTTGTTTTATTGAATAATGTTAATTTTGTTGTAAAAGTCTTGGCGCAATCTATTCAGGATGCGAAAGGTATTTTTTTGTGAACTGACTTAGGAAGGATAAAACAATTATAGAAATTAAAGGGCTGAAATCGAGGATATTCATGAAAACGACCAGGATTAGCCAAGAGAAAAAGCGAATAGAAGTAGTACGGGTACTACTTTAAATTGGGTCCAATTCCTCGTATTCGTTAAACTTATTTCCATCAGACTTCACTTTTCTGCCAAATTGGCAAAACTTTCCCGCCGGCAAAAATTAAAAGTCTGATCAAGATGTGATTGCTGCAACCAACACCTATTTTGACCAATTAGACAAAAAGTCTCATTGAGAAAATATGAAAGCGCTTGAACATAGGAGAACCAAATCCATTCAAATTTACGTTAACCCGACATTGTCTTGTTTATCTAGGTAGGCCGACTTTTCACTGTATCTTCATATTTTGTGTGATTTCAGCAATACTAGTAACGGAACATTCGTTAATACTAATTCATGAAAATAGATTCAAGCATCTTGCATTGCACCTTTGCAATAGACTTTTAGAAAATCACTAACGAATATTAAAATAAATCGCGAGATTTTGTGTTTTACAACGATTCGATTGATCGTCTTCAGGTGAAAGGGTCGACGTTTGTTCCGATATCGCCTTTTGTACTTTCAGCCCATTGTCTCATATCATTGCTTTGGACGACGTCAAGTCAACGTAAGTTCGAAATAGTATTACTGAAACATCCACATTGTCGACCAATTTGAAACAACGGTTATAACCTATCTATCCTCTAAAGACCAACCTACCTCGCACGAGCTTCCACTGTAGCCAGCTGGACAGCTACAATCCTCAACGTAACTAGCAGGCCCCAAACCACTATCAGGTGTAGCAGCACTGTCCATGGCAATGTTGGTCAAAGTAGTATTCAGCACGCCTGAGTTGTACTGCAGCTTGATCAAGATATTATCAATATCTTCCAGCACCATCATGATTTCCTCCCTGGTGGCTACCGATTCTGGGATACTGGGGGATTTTTTGTACCACTCGCCTTCGAAGAAGCGAACTTCAAAATTGTCCTCTTGATAGGGGGCAGGAGTTTTCTGCGATTTGTGCTGCAGAATGTAGCCATTGCCCTAAGGAAGTGTAGTTGTTTAGATTGACTCAGGACTCACCGAATGAATAAAATAACCGATTAGGAATGGTAAATGCAGGTTTTAAGAAAGTCTGAATCCGAAAAGGTTCGAGAGCTTTCAAATGCTTCCACCATCATTTTCTCAGGCGTTAAATCTGATTTCATCTATCGCTCGATGAACATTATTGAAATGCTACAGCTATCTTACCGAAATTATGACATCTGGTCCAGGACTGGGATAACCTCTGTTGGAATGGGACACAGAGTATCTGAGATATCCTCCATAGCTTTTCAGTTGGTTACCGTGATAGTTTTCGGGCATCGCAAAGTATGGCCAAACATCTGGTTGGTTCAGTTCATTGCTGTCCGGTCCAGCTGCATGAACACCTATAAACAAAAAATCGTTGAGATAGTCATTTGATTAAATAATTAGCAATGATGATCATGACATCTCTTATCTCTAGAAAAAAGAGCAGCGAATAATCAGATTAACGTATGATTGGTGCATGTTGATAATTGTAAATAACAACAAGTTAAAAGCTATCAATTTCTAGTGACATCATGTCACTAGAGAAGATAAGTTCTCTTATTATATCTCTGAGGCCAAGAGCCTCAGTATTTTAACATTTAGGTTATTATTTTGAACATGACTTTGTCATTGTATATTTTTTGTTCTGTATTAGAGGAAGGGTAATCAGCCATGATCACAGCACTTTGACCCCATTGGGTCATTCCTACATCCTCCTCAGTGGTTGACAGTGCTTTACATCAGGGTGCAAGGCGCAAACGATCTGAGCTGTTTTGTAAGTTCTTGTTAACGCCACCTAAGTCTCCAGCATTCCTATTACCGCAATGCAATGCTACGGTGTCAGCTAGACATATTTATTGGGTTGGTCGTAGAACAAGTGCATAAATCTCATGGTTTCTGAAAAAAAATAAGCAATTCCTATTGAACTGTTTGTTTCCTTCTGAGTGTTCATCCGATTTTAAAGATTATTTAAGTGACAGATTTTGTATAACTCCAAAATACGAACTACTTGATTCTATGGCTTGAAAACTCTACAATACGTAGGTACAATATAAAACCAATGGTCTTTTGGAAAATTACCTTTGGCTCCAGCTGGAGTGAGGTCAGGTTGATTTCCTCTGTAGATTGGCTCATCTCTGATATCGACGATACCTTGTATTGGATCTACTCGAACCCCCAAAAGTTTCAAAGAGTCAAATGGTGGTTGGAACTGGAATAAGGTTAGTGATTATCATGGGGAACTGCATTCACGGAGCTTAAAATCTGCATAAGTAGTTAAATATATCCGACAATTGCAACAGTATAAATATCTTACTTGGTATATAAATAGATCAGCAGATTGACAGGTACTGGTCTGTCCAAAGCAGAAGCACTTGATGCATTCTCTCTCATTTCTAGCCTGAACGTTGAAATATCCTGGTCTACATAGGCTGTTTCGGCTTACCATCAGAATTGTATCGGGATGAGCGAAAGTAACTCCTTTGATGTTGATTGCTTCACAAGAATACGCACCCTGTAAAAAAACATCAATTTTACTGTCCCAACTTGTGTCACTGAGTTTCGTCGGCATATTGGTGCCGTCAACAGAAAGACCGATCAGGTCAATCGCTGTAAGGATCTTGACGAATTCCTGGAAAAACTCATTTTGGAGCCTACTAATAATTTTTTTGTGTCGTGTACACCACTAAAAGGTTATTGTTAATTCGGCCAGTTCCGCAATCATAATAAGAAAAAAGGTTATTATTTCAAAGGAATATTTGTGGAGCTGTACTCGATAGTCCCGATTCTTCTCACTTGCAATAGTTATGATGAAGGAGTTGCGAAACCTGGAAAATGGGGTCGTTTTTGCAATTAATACTGTACTGTTGTTTGAAACTTGTAGACAAGGTGGACTTATCAAAAGCCCGATTTCGGACTTCCATTGTCTATAAAATTTTGAGTATCACGACGCTTCGACTGATGTGCCATCCTCAATCGTCTTCAGTTCACCTGAAGACGATTGAGGATGGCACATCAGTCGAAGCGTCGTAATACTGTACTACTACTACTAATATCATACAAAAATGTAGCATATTTTTTACCTGATCCTCTATCTGTATATTTTCGCACACCAAAGTGCCAACTCCATTTTCGCTGTGCGATCTGCATTTGGCAGGTACGTGTCTCCAGTTCAATCTCCAGACGATCAGTGGTGTGGGCACTCCAACTGCGGTGCAGTTAATTTCGAAACGATCTCCGACTGCCAGGTTGACCATTGGTGGTGGAGGTCTGTACACCACAGGCTTAACTAGAACAAAAGTGGTCCATCAGCTTCTAAATTTGGTATTCCACTAATATCATATAAATTCGTTTTACCTCATCCTCTGTTGTTAGCCCATATATAGTAACAATAAATTGCAATTAGGCTATTTCCACTATAATTTTTATTTGCCACTTATCAACTATATAGCCATATAGACTCATCAAAACTAAAATGCTAAGACATTTGTTTTCTTATAACTCATGTTATTCAGTTCTCAATCTCTGAGGAGGCGGATTTGTTTAGAAAAAAGTAAAATATTTAGTGATAAATCATCAAATTATCAATTATTGCAAGTTGTTGTTGTATATTTTATCCTTGTTCTTATTTTCAGAAAATGAGAAATAATTAACTTTTCTAAATTTGGACTATTAATTCTTATGTCTCTTTGGATCAATTGGAAATCTCAACTACTTACCACATCCAATTTCATCGCTTCCATCTACGCAGTCCTTCTCGATATCGCAATGATAGCTCCTGGGTATACATTGATTGCCCGATCTGCACTGGAACTGATGAGCAGCACACAGAGAACCAGGTGGCGCTGCAGAACAACCTTCCTCATCACTGCCATCACCGCAATCATCGTCAGAGTCACAGCGCCAGGTCTTCAGCACGCACTTCTTGTTCTGGCATTGGTACTCATTAGGTTCACAGCCACTTGGATCTATATACAACGAGAACAAAAATGTAGGTAACATTACAAGAGAAAAGATTAAAGACAGAAATTGGAATGAGAACAATCTAAGAAATGTTTGATGCCTATCTCATGTCTTCAGGATGCCGTGCTAACGTAGTAGCTGGTGGCTTACCACAACGTGGTGGCCAGACAATCCAAGACTTCTTGTAAGATGTTCTCGTTCACGTTACTCAACTCTTTGGAACATTCTTAATTCAAGCATGCACTGATCTGGAGTACATGCTGCTTGGATCAGGAATCCTCCGGTCATTGGACCATATGTGAAGTAATAGGAGAACTTGCTATGTTTAATTTACTATCTGTGATGACTAATTGGACTATTATTCCCTAAATAATATGATATTCGTGCACAGGGTACCAGCATTGGTAAGACAAGGTAACTGGACAATTTGAAGTCGTAAAATTTTATTAGTGTCATATTTTTCTCTTGCTTTCAGACCATTCGGGAACCGTTACTGGCAGACTTCGTCTTAGGATTATAAAAAACTTCCCACTAGATTGATCTAGATACGAGACGTATATGGTTAAAAAGTGAACTTGATCAATTCTCATTGAAACTATATACTACTAGAATAGTGTGATTCATTGGTTACGGTAACCACCCGGATGCCGGATATGCAGGTTTGAATCCGGCGACTGAAGAATTTTTTCTCCGATTTTCCAAGTATCGCTTTGTTAACAAGGCTTAACTCTACTTGAATTCTGTGTTTCAGTTGCTAGACTAAAATCTGAATACTTACTGCATCTGTTTTCGTCCGATCCATCTCCACAGTCAAAATGACCATCACACACTTTGTTTTTCGGAATACAGTCTCCGTTGGCACATGTGGCATCGAACAGTCCACAGGCTGTTGGTGGTTGTAAAGATGGGGGAGGAGTTCCTAAACATAAAATAGCTGATAGCATACCTGGTATATATATGTTTCGTAGAAGATTGTAATCCCACATCGTGAGGAAGATTGATTTCAGGTAACTTCGACCAGCAGTAATGTTTACGAATATTTCCTCGACGATTTGATAGACATCTCATTACTCACCATTAGTGCATACCGAAGGGAGCAGCATAATAGAAGAAAACATACTTATGAGTCAAAAATTTCATTCAAGATTTTTCTTAGCTATGCATTTTACCTGGTCCATGATATTCTGTGTCTATTTGCGGTAAGCTCCCAAATTTTGAGAGACTCGATGGAACATACATTCCCTTCATTCTAGCTGCAATTCCAACGTTTGCGGTTAAAAAATAATTTACCAGTTAGCCAAGTTCTCAATTATAATGTCACAGGCTCCTTGATGTGATGAATTTTAGATATCTGCGGGTTTCATTCTAACCATTTTTGAATAGCATGGTTACAAGTTTGAGGATATGATATGACAATGAAATGAATAAAACATGTTCTTGATGTTTTACAGGTTCATCGAATGACATTAAATTATGTACAGAATATTTTATCAATACATCATATGATTTTATTTAAACATTATTAACAGCTAGCCACAAATAGAGAATGATCTGTTGGTATTGCTTATATATGGCCAGTTGTGTTTGACGAACATTTTTACAACAAATTTCGGGATCTTCATTAGTTGAATGCAAAATATAAAAATGAAGCTACTTAAACATATAGAAGATGTATTCACTAACAATTTTAAAAATAAATAAAACCTGTAGAAGAAACCACAAACTTTATAAACTAATACATTTATATTTTGGTTTATAAGTTAATTTTGAGAGTACTAAAACGTCAAATGAAAGGTTTCATTTTTATCATTAATTTTTCTGCTTATATGTCCTAAAACTACGAATAAAATATATATTAGGTCCGCTTTTTGAGGTATCAATCTAGTTTCAGAACAATTTCTAACACTCCTAATATATATTGACACAGACTCACTTTTGTTGACTATCAACTTTACTGTAGCATCTGCTCCCGGTGTTCCCTTGGGATATCCTTCGGCTACGCAAACGTAGGTCCCTTGGTGTTCCAGCTGAATGTTTGGCATCTCCAATCGTCCGTTGACGTCAGTTGAGCCTGGTGGAAGAGGGAGACCATTTTCACGTTCCCAGTGGACTCGAACTCGAAGTGGACCTTCGTCTCGGCAGGTGAAGACCACCTCTTGGCCTTTGGATGAAAACAGTCTTATTGGAGGAGCGAAACTGAATGAATTTGGTCCAAAAGTGTTTGAAAAACATCAATAACATTTTGGAAAAATCATTTCTGGAGCTTCCGTTACTAATATATTATCTTCATAGTCAGGAAACCAAGTTAAAGACTTTTCTTGAATATTCTATTCTTGAATGCTATGTATTAATTGGTATGTTTGGTCACCTAAAAATCTGTATCTATATGTCAACTAGATGAGTGTATATAGTCTAGTTGACAAGAAACTACACAGATTTATTAGAAACATTTCATAGAGGATAATGTTTATACGTATAGCTTTATTTGAAAAGCAAAGTTTTTAAGAGAATTATTATTGTACTCAACTTTATTGAAACGCAATAATTTAATAAATTTATTTTTTGAAATCACACTCTCAAAATGGAACACAAGTTGTATCCTGTTTGCGCACTTCGTAAGCATGTGATCGCAATACATGGTTATTAAAATAATTGTTCAACGTGATAACAACGTCCTACAATCTTCGATATGTAAAATCATTAGCTTCCACCATAAATATATAAATCAAGAAAGCTGAAAGAAAAGTTTATTTCCCATACACCTTTTTGATGATATTCAGGAAGTAGTGTGGGTAGAATTGCAAATGATAAATATTTAAATATTAATTGTTATGTAAAGAAAAACTGTAACCAAATTAGTAAGTAATCTGTATTATTGACAGATGATTTGAATACATTTATAACAACATCATTAGGATTTTTGAACACCTTTGAAAGCTACTGTTTAATTATGTATTCAGAAAACATATTATTCACAAGAGCAATTTACATTGAAAATAGCAAATTATTCAAGACGAGATTGTAAGAACTACTAGGTCCAATGAAAAGGTTTTTCCCGGTAGATTTGCAATACCGGCAATGAGGACGAAGGCAGCTATGCCCAACCCTAGATAATAATTCATCTGTTCCCTTACTCACAGGAGATGAAATGAACAGCCTTGAAGAGTAATGTACTAGCTAGACAGACTGAAATATCAAACGGGTTATCGGCAGTATTTCTATTTCTCTTGCAGTCGTTGTTTTTTATTGAATTTCATCAGAAAAAATACATTGTCAAACTGTATGATCGAAGGTTCTCAAATTATTGGTGAAATCATTTTTCAGTTGAACTCTTGTATGAATAATTAATATCACCATATGCAACAAGGTGTTCATGCATCTCTAATTTGGTTGGATGTTATGAATGCTGTGTAAAATTACTGAAAACGCCTGGGTAAGTGATGACAATCCATATACTGTTCTAAGTATTCCTTTTCCAAGCAAAAGTATCTTTACAACTAGTATGAAGAGTGTGCCAAGAAAACATTTGGGGTAAGTACTGTTATGAACTCGTGCTATCCAGTATCTCCTATGTTTACCTCTAATCAGTCTAGTGTTTCAGAAATAAGAGCTATATGACCTTTTATGGTGTATTTCACACAAAAACTGAAAGTTCGACACGATCTGAAAAAGTCTTCTAAAAAATCTGATGTTACGAACTTTTAAAAAATTTTCATTAGTATATGATGGAGAATATCAAGCCGCTTGAGCACCTCTTCTGCATAATACGTATCCGTCGAGGAAGCCAGCTTTCAAGGTTCCAACTTTCATGACTTTATACAAAATACATCCATTCGAGATTGCGTGCCATAACTTGAATGCTTCTCTCAGAAAGGCAATGACACAAAAAACTACAAGATGTCTACCTTGTGCAATGCACTGTCTGTTAACAAATAGTCAAATAGTTGATCAAACAAGCTGTCACAAGCTCCCTGGACCCGTAGAGAGCCGCTTGCGTGCGAAACTCAAACTACAAAACACTGTTTTAAGATGTGCTAGTTGCAGAGAGGTAACGTTCATAGGAAAAATAACTTTGTTCGAGGCGATTTATGTTCATTCATACCTTTAAATGTTAAATGTGCAGTATCTAGGAGTATATACAGTATCTAGATTGTCACTTGCTATATATATAACGTATATAAGGCGTTTGTGATACTTTGTACTATAATACGTCGAATGGGGATTTTTTAGAATCGATAATGATTATAAGGAACAGAATGATTGACAATCGATGTAGTTTAGTAGCACTGCAGACCAATCCGATGGAATTACTCCAGATGAACCAACGGTACACACCACCCTGTAACTCTAATAGCACTTACCAACTTTATAAATATCTGCTCCGTGGTCGAATTACGAACAAACAGAAAATGAGCATTAGTTACAACTAGACATAAATACAATTATTACATATATTCCGTATAACGGAAAGCTTGTAGGCATATAATGGCAACCGAAAGAATGAAAGCAGACATTTTGTATATTATAGGCAGAAGTAGGGACCGTTCAATATGTAAGTGAAGACCGATTGTCTTTCAAATCAAGTTATTTAATAATACATGGGTCGACGTACTCGAAACTGACCCTTTGATATTTGTCTATGGTATCTTGATATACCAACCTGTCCTATGGCATAAATGAAAAGTGGATTAACACTTTTTTATCGCGTTTAAGCTTCACAGCTGTTACACTGGTCTCAATCGAATGAAAAAATTCATCTAGTGAATCAATACCATTGTTCCAAATAACTGAATTATCATTTGTATACTGAGAATCTACAAGGAAAGTACCGAGTCAGTACTCAGAGTGAAAGTACTGGAGAAACAAGCATCGGAGCTTGTATTTTGAGGTTGCTAAATAAAATTACACTTGGTTTAACTCCTATTTCGATTAGAGTAGACATGTGTAATTAGAATACTGTTTCATAAATAAAATTCACAAAGTTGTAAAGTACTATATTTGATTTATTTGTGGAACTTTGTATCTATTTTAACCTAATCTGATGGTGATAACAAATATACTAGGAAAACTGCAAGATCATGGTGGAGCGCAGAAAACTAATAGATACAGATAACGACCTTTTTCACGTGATAACTGCCGTGAATGTTATTTTATGATTGCTGAAAGGAATGAACTTGCGTTTGTTTGTGAAATATATATTTGAAAATCATAACGTAATCACTCATTTGACATGAATAATTGCTCTGTTTAACGCTTTCATACTTAAAGATGCCATAATATACGAGTATTTGTGTATATAGTATTTTTTTGGTATTTGAATACTCACGTTCTTTCTGCTCTTGAGCATCAGGGTATGTGTGAAGGTCAAGTCGTTCCCTGTTGTAAGCTGAAATCAGGAAAACAACGATTGAAAATTATATGTAGAAGCTGGACATCAATATATGTAATTGTATGCTATCGTAGCGGTAAGATCAAAATAACGGCTGAAATCAAGTTAATCATTGAAATGCGACTATCCCAAGACAAGTATTTTTTTGGTCTTCCAGAATTGGAGCTCCCTTACCAATCCGATGATGGTAATGTGGAAGCGCATAGTTCTACATTAAGATGATCAAATTTTAATGAACTAAACTACAACGAAATTGTCTGAATATTGCACACTCGAGTAAACATTGACATATAATACTTACGACATCCGTCCTCATCAGAAAAATCTGAGCAATCGGCAGTGCCATCGCACAGCTGGTCGGCTCTGATACATTGTCGGACTCTTTTGCATGGCCTGTAGCCTGGATGACAGCTGATTCCTGGAGGAGTGGGAGTGGTCGGTTCTGGAGTTGCGTAGGAAGGCGGGGATGTCGGACAATTGGCCTCATCACTTCCGTCACTGCAGTCGCGCCATCTGTCGCATCGTCGGCGGCTGTCAATGCAACGACTGCCGTCTAGGCAAGGGAACTGATCGTTTCGGCAGGCTGGAATTATTACATAGCTGTGATAAATGTTATTAAAAAGGATTGAAAATCTATACAGGGCATTAGAATCACAGCGTAAAAAGTTACGCTAAGTAAAGCTCAAAACATCAACTAATTTGCTTTCAGTTCTACTTAGGTCATAGTATTATGAAGTCTGTGTGGGAAATAACCCCCTTATACTTTCGTGTCGACGTCCCTGTTTCGTAGGAATACATTACTTTCTGACAAAAAACCCTTACCTCAAGGCAGCTTAGGTGATGTACATTAGAGGTTCATTATGACACATAAAAAATGCGTTTTTATGAGCATTTCTTTTGTATTAAGTAAAGATATAAATAAGAATATGGTAAAATAATATTAATCTCTTATTGGGGTAGTCTGTGTTTTCTATAAGTCATTAGGTCATTTTATTATCTGTAATAAGTCACATTTAAAAAAACCAGGAACCATTTTCAGTGGAAATAGTGGGAGGCATAAACAAAAAAAAACGGAAAATAGGAATAAAAGCAGCAAGTACTTCTGCTCAGTAAACAGATCATTTTGGGTGTTCCAAATTCTAAATTGGTTCTTATAAAAAAACTCGGTATAGTAAATAGTGACGGTTCTGATAAGATCGAGAATCCACCCAATCCAGTCTGTAAAAATACTGTGACAGGGTTTTTCAGGGATATTTCATTTGACAGCCAAAAATGTTCTGAAATGATACTTGATCCAGGAATCTCGCGGAAACGATGAACGATGTACGAACTAGATCAGATATTTTTCGTGAAATAGATATAACAAAATAGCATTATGAAGATAATATCTATCTCTAAGAGAAACTTTAGTAACTTAGAGTAAATTATGATCCACATCTAGGATTCACATATTAAACGCAATAATTTTAACAGATTTTTTTATCATGGAGATAAAAGGATTGCGTAATTAACACAGAGTTTTACAAATAAAACTCTTTTTCTTTCAGTGACGCGTTTCGATTAATACCGAAATTATCATCGGACTGTCAGATTTGACTGCTAAAAAGGCTACCCAGTTAACTTGCTCACTAAAAACTAGATCCTATCATGGATACAAAACTAGAGCTCTCAAATCTAGCATACTATTTATCCTGTCTAGATATTTTTCCATTAACACTAGTGTAAATGCAGTCGTCAAAAAAATATTCCCCTAAGACGGACACAAGAAAGGAAAAAATAATTTAATAGAAAAATAGCTAGACAGGATGAATAGTATGCTAGATTTGAGAGTACTAGTTTTGTATCCATGATAAGATCTAGTTAGTTAGTTGGCAAGTAATCTGGGTAGCCTTGTTAACAGTCAAATCTGAGAGACCGACCATGATTTAAATATAAATCGAAACGTGTCACTGAACAAAAAAGAGTTTTAGCTGTGAAACTATGTGTTAGTTACAGAAGAAATATGACTAGAAAGGTTTTATTCACAATTACATATGGTACTCACGACATCCTCTTTCGTCTGTCCCGTCACGACAATCTGGCTGTCCATCACACTGTCTGAAGGTGGGGACGCAGGCTCCGTCGTCACATCTGAGTTCGTCCCTTGCACAGTAGCCAATCGGAGGTAAAGTTGTTAGGTTGCAATCCCTTTCATCTGAGTTGTCTGCACAATCAGAGTTACCATCACAAATTCGATTGTTGTCGATGCACATATTGTCTGAATGGCACTGAAACTGGTTGCTGCTGCATCCTGAAAGGGCAGATGGATGGTAATTGTACAGTCTAACTCCATATTATGCTCATGTGCATCGCATAACATGTAATGTTATGCAAAGCTAGATGAAGCCTCTGTATATTTCAATCTAGAATGGACACTTCGCAAGCTCAGAAACAACGAAGATGAGGATAATATTGCATTAGACTATACATTATGGGTTAAGTGCGACTGAAATGTAGGCATATGGATTAATCGAATTGTGTCGTTTCTACGCTACATTTGTGCGTTTCGAAAATCATATTTGTGCTTAAATGTGTACCGTGTTTAATTTGGATGAAAAAGATATATTCGATAAAAAGTGGGAATTTTTAATTAGCCTTCGATTCAGTGAACATTATTCATGTCATTTTTTCAGGTGCACTAGTATGACTATGTGCCGAAACATTAGTGTCACTATACAAATTTTATACTTACTGCAGTCTTCTTCATCTTTTCCATTTTTACAATCTTTGAGTCCATCACATTTGTAGGCATTTTCTATACATTCATCGCCACAGTTGAATTCATCATCTCCACAAACTACAGAAAAAACAGTAACTTATATTACCAATTATTGTTGTCGTATAAATTATTAATTACTTTGGTAGGCTGAAATTTCCTATGGCGCGAAGGGTTGTACTATTAAGACATTTTGGACATCGATCAAGACTAGTCAAAAAATAAGGTTTAAAGCTACGTTTAGCTTTGTTCGTAATTATGTATTTTCGAGGTCGTTTACGTATACTGCCTTCAACATTTTAATCAAGATAATCGATTCATCATAGAGCAGCTTTCTACTGATAGGTTTACCATTGTCAATATTTTCACAAATGGTATTTATTTATTATTATTGTCAAGCAAATTGAGGAAATATGTCTATCTGTAATATATAAATTCTGTGCATTATACATATACGAAGATACAATAAGTCTAGTGCAAACTAATAAGCAATGATACGTATACAGCAAGCATTCAACATCTTGTCTCAGCGTACAAATTCAAAAATTATCGTTAATAATTCAAATCGATAATAAACACTTCAATGCTATGAAATAATTTGTTTGAGCCTAACTGAGTATTCAAATAAATATATTCGAGTTGATAAATCAGCGGGAATGTTTGATGGCACAAAATGTTATCCATATTAATAGCCATTTTAATATCTCGAGTTTTCCGTTTTGCTCGCTTTAGCATTTATATATATATATATATATATATATATATATATATATATATATCAAATTAACTTTTGTAGCAATGCCTTTGGAAGCAAGGATGGAACCAAAATTAAAAGGGAGATTAAGTATTAATACTACCAAAACCAAACAAAATCTATGCAGTTTATGTTTTGGTAATTTTTCTTGTTTATTTTAGAAATAATACTTCATACAATTTAATTCCAGTCGTTATTCATTATTTGCGTATAAACCGCTGGCAAACATAATTTAAGTCATCCATGGTAGGTTACATGGATGCAAGAAATGCAGGACTTATTGCTAGGTGAGTTTTATGAAATTAATTGATCGCCGACATTTTCAGGATGCAACATTTCAGGAAAACACGAAAGTAGTCTGTTCCTCTAATATAAATATCAAGAATTTCACTCTGTCTTGATTGGTTAAAAATTATGTATTTCAAATTGTGTTTAGTGTTGTCACCCAACTTCGTGAATTATGATGTTTCAATTGATGCTGTTCAAAATATTTTAAATAAAATCTCATGCCAAAAATCATTTGGCGGAGATAATCAAATACAGTAATTATACAGCGATTTAGAGGGATGTGTTGGACGTACTGATTTGGGTAGTTGTAGAAGAAGTGTTAGTTGGACGGCATCCTCTTTCATCACTAGCATCTGGACAGTCCGCGTAGCCATCACATCTTCTATTTGAGCCCAAACAAGTACCTCCGATTTCGCAACGAATCTGATCACTGCGACATTCTGGAGCTGGTTTATTGAAATAATTCCGTTTTTTATATACGACGTTCAGGGATTCCATAATAAATATACTTCGTTATTATCAAAGAATATGTTCTGACACTTGTAGTGTTTTAGGGAAAGGTTTCACCAACTCCTAAGTCTTAATACTCGAGTAATTTGGTGTCAGATATCAAGTTCGTTAAGAGGAAAATGGTTAGTTGAGTGAATTACGGATTACAGATATTCATTTAATTTTTATCTAATGTGCTGTGGAGCTACTGAGAAATAACAAAAACTATAACGTGTTCCATTGAAACAAGATAAGTAAGAATTTGGTCAATCGTACCATTCGCATTAAAGAAATTTTTCGAGATTATAATCGTAATTCTGTAATATTGGAATTGCTCTTCTTTTATAACAAACATAAGTTGAGTATTCTTTTCATAATTATTACTACCATTCAGTATCACTTCACAAACCTAGTTGACCAAGTATGTTGATATTTGGTTATGTATGGAATTGATTGAAACAAGGCATCTGGTGATATTCCAGTGGTCGTAAGGAATATTGATCTGAAACAGCAATTGTCATTTTTAAATAAATATAAAATAAAATGTTTCCACTGGAGTTCACATAAATATTAAGTGTCTTCAAAATTTTGATAGAATGCATCAATATAAAGATGTATACTCATACAATGTCGCTCAGTTTTATGAAATGCAGGTTATAAAACCTATAAATATATTTCTACATTGTATAATTCTATTGGAATTGTTATTTACAGTTAATGATATTCTGACGCAACGTGATATGCTTCATTCGCGATGTGTCGCTAGGTATAAAGGTGATCGATATATAAGTTTTTCAATCTCTCTATACGATCCAATTCGAACAGTGCCAAGTTGGATGGAGTAGTTGTTAATTTATATGGATAATACGGATACACAATTAATTACGCCTAATATAATATTAACGGCCTAAATATTTGATATATATATATCGATTCTAACTAGATTTGTTTGAACTAAGAGGTACTGAATGCTGAATAACCGATATGTAAATATAAGTAGTTTGGAAAATTTCTGCACAAACACCATTGAAAAGAAAAATTCTTTGTGAATTAAAATGTGATATAGTTGCATTATCTACTACAAGCGTTTTTCATGAGTTCCAAAACCGTAAAGTGTTAGTAAGAATGCATCCATATATGTTAATTGGAAAATAATGCAGTTGGTATATGATTGAATATTCTCAACGGCTTTGGATTAACGTTTAAGTGCATACAAGAATTTAAGGTCAGTAATAAAAAAATTATTCAACTTTGGTTTATTTTTTCACATCTTAATCAAATCTATTTAATCAAAAATGCTATGAATTTATAGTAATCAGAAGATATATTATAGACGTTTTAGTTTTGTTTTTGAATCATCTTCCAATAAGTTTCTGAGAATCAAAATCAACAATAACTTGTCATGGGACGATCATATTGCCATCCGAGTTAAGTCGACGTCCCAGAAGTTGGGATCTTCTTCCGCACCAGGAAATTGTATTCTCTGGAACAGCTACTGCTGCTACTTTACAAGGCCAAGATCAGACCATCGCTGGAGTTCTACTCGCATGTATGAAGCTCTGGAGCTTGCCCTAAAGCTTTTGGACAATCCAGACCTCACAATGGACCACTACAGTATGGAATATCGAGGAAGAGTGGCGCTGGTCTGTCTATTTCATAGGCATTAGCATGACATATGTTCGACCAAGCTGTTTTGCATAATATCACCAAGAGTCGCCAGTACAGCAACCACTAACAACTCCTCGAACGAGGCTTTACCAAAAGTCCTATCGGAGAACCTCGACGTTGTGAAATGAGCTACCGAGTTTGTTCTCCGGTGGTTAGAATTTACAGCGTTTTATGGTCCATCTAAGTAGACATTTATCCTATCGCGTATATATATGAAAAATTGATTTCATTAAAATTATTTTGGAGTATTTGAAATTTATAGATAACGTAGATATTTCAGAAGTATCATTTTGAACTTACATTATTTCTCTATATTTGCGTTTCACGACGTTTATTATGGTCAGTTCAGTTGTGGAACATAAATGGAGGCAATGGTAATTGCAAATTAATATTTTTCAAGCTTATCCTGTTGTTAGTCATTACTGAGGAGTAAATGTTCATTTTAATACATTCAACATATTATGTTTTATTACCAGACTAATCAAAGCTGAACATTTTGTACGGTTGGAAAAATAATTATTATCTTTATTGATCATACGATCTGTATCAGGATAAGTGACCAAGAAGACATTTATTTTTTATTTTAAATGAGTATTTATACACGTTCGTTAAACTTGCTCGGTTTTTGAACAATGCTTTATTACTTGTTATCGCGAAACTGATTAAAACATTAATTTTTTAAAAATTAAAGAGGACATGTGAGTATATAAGGATCATTCCAAAGTAGCTTGAACCCAACTGTAAGACCAACTGCAGACCAAGAAGGTTATGTGATCGTTCACAAGTCACGAAGAAACACACATTGTATGTTGTATTTCAAACCGATAAATGCCGAAATAGAAATCATTTAGTTTCTTATAGAATTTGGTTTCTCGGTATAATTTAATGAATTTTTCATGTATTAATCATCTTTTGCTGCTTATCAAAAATAGCAGATTTGCTTTATGGTTTTTCAGTTAAACGGAATAATAAAGGAAAGTTCTTAAGAAGACTTTTTTGTATATTTTGTATTAAGCAATTTAGCTTGATAGTAGTTTTGAGGTTCAAAATTTATATCTACAGAATAAAACAAGGAAGGTGAGTTTGAAACGGAGAATATCGAAGCGCTAGTATAAATAATAATTCGGTTCAAATTAAATTATGCATGGATTCATGCGTTAGCTTTTGATGAGCGAAAAAAATCAAATTTGAGTATTTGTAAGATTCCTCAACACACAATCTTATTAATCTCGTGACTAGTTAGATCACACAAAAGTCATTAAGTTTCCATTTAGCAATCTCGGTTAATGCCTTCCACCACTCGGTAATTATTGGTTAATATGAACCAGCTCTCCAATCTGGGCCTACCGCAGTTGTTTTCGTCACTGGAGTCTTTACAGTCCGGGTAGCCATCACACCTCAGTCTGTCGTCAATGCAGGCTCCATCAGAACACCTGAACTGTCCTGCTGAGCAAACACCCGTGCAATTTTGCTCATCCGATCTGTCTGGACAATCAATGTAGCCGTCGCAAGGTGCTCCTTGGGTACAGGTGCCATCGTGGCATCGTACCTCTTCCGGAGAGCATTCTATATAACGGTGATAATGTTCAATGCATATCTTCTAATGGATAGTTTTGTATTCTATTGTTTCAAAGATTATATGTGTTTATGCTGTGGAGTGCGAACTCTAATAAATGGATACAACATATGAAACTTGTCCTGTGCTTGTCTCTCTCATTCATCGTGTAAATTGTTGATGCTCTTACTTACTAAAGCTCTTCATGATCATTCAGATATTTTCTTTTGTATTAAACACAAAGTTACACAAATGAACCTCTTTTTCTTAGTGACGCGTTTGTGAAACTTTGTGTTAAACATACAATTTTTTTTTCATTCATGTTATACCAGTATTGACCGCTTATTGAAACCACACGTGATTGAGTTATTACTTCACTATTACGTTTAGACTGCTTTGATAAAGGTGAAACCTATGAAAAAGATTGGATTGATACTCTGAAGATTTGTCATATTGAATTTTTGTACCCTGTTGAAGGATGCCTATGCAGCCAAAACATTAGTAAATTTATTTGTTCAATTGCATGTGGATTCCATTAGTAGCCAGGGAGTGACAGATACTAGTTAGATAGTTTTCATGAAGCTGGATTGTTTCTGAAGGAACCTTGGAGAGTAAACACCTCTTAGAAGTGCAAAAATGATTTATAAATCACATTATTATAATTGTTCTGATTTAAACGTCTACACCTATTTTACTACCTCTAGATAGAAAGATCTGCAAACTACTAGATATTAATTTAAATTGCAATGGAAAAGGGATAAAATACGTATATATGTTTAAATTCGAACAAAATGAGTATTTGATGACCATTAATCCAGCTGGATTGATGCATAATAGGCATAACAGTGATTTATTTTGTTAATAATCTGTTTCTTGTGTTAGGACCTTTTACTCCGTAAGTTGCCATGCTTTTTTATTAAAATTTAGTTTTGTAGACATCAATGCATACATTTCTATATCGCTATTTGCCTGGCTACCAGATAAAACATAATAAATCTCTTCAGAAGACAGAACACATTTGCTGCCAAAGTGGCACATTTATGTCACCACAAAAGTATGATGTAAATTAGTCTTAGCTCAGGACTCTATTTTTATTTGTTTTGGACGTTGGTTGAAACCACGTCTAAAGAAGTAGCCACAGGATAAGTTTCAAATTTGCACTAACTCAGAATGTTACATCAATTGAAGTAACAGGTAATTTCGGGTCGTAATCGTTCAGTTACTCTCAAATATATCCATCAGTAAATACATCACTAATACGTGAAAATATAACAAAATAAATAGGCCCAATATTTCTTCGACATTTAAAATCAATTCGATATTAGATTCTTTATAAAGATTTTATTTTAACCGCATGTACATGTACAGATATGAAGACCGTTAGGTTATAATATATTACAGTGATTGTTGTGTTCAAGGATTATTGAATTTATGAATAAATATATGGTGATTCATAAAGACATACACTGCAGATATGGACATAGGTCTTCAATACTCCAGAGATATCCCACAAATGATAAAATGTCGGAATGTTTGATAAGAATCTGCCTTATTGAGGAGGTCTTGATCCTCGTGGTAGAATAGAATAGTCCAATGCTCTGTGACCCATATATAATTGATGTAGACGTATTTTATTTACCTTTTACTCGCATTAATACTTGATGATCGTTATGATGCTAGTAAACTCATTTTCTTTGTCAAAAATCATATATTACTGGATATTACCATTTTTGTGGCTTTTACCACTAGATTGTCAACTGAAGTGGTATCTTATTCGCAGGATAATATGCTATTTCATACCTTTATACCGATTCATTATCAGGCACAAATATTACTTGCGGATTTGCGTCCTGTATAGTGCTTATTCAATGACATACCTGAATAGGATGAGGATGAAAAGGTAGCCTGCCTATCTCTTGACATTTCGGTAACGCAGAATCTCAACATCTCAAAATTTCGTGTTTAATATAATTATCCACCATCATTTTGGTTAGTATATACTTTTACATCGAACAATGAGTGGTTATATATAAGTTTTTCTACGCTTTTGCAACTTCTTAGCTATTCAAAGATAGAAAAACGTCTATAGAATTGATTACCTGATGTAAATTGTCCGTTATCAGTAACACATCATTTTTATTTGGATGTTTATGTTTGTTATTGAATTATTATTTCATAAGGAAGTGCGCCTGTATGGTATGCTTTTCAAAGAGTGGATAATAATAGGCCCTTTTCCAATTCATCCGACAGCGGCTAGTATATGAATCAAAAAGTGATTTTGTTTGACCTTTCTAACCATTCGCAGATGAAGCACTTCATTAGTTCGAAATCTAATAGTAGTTTTATGATTAATTAGGCATTCAGGTAATAAGCACTATTTTCAGTATGAGATTTTCGATTGTGTCGGTTGCGCAAATTTCAAACTTATTTTGCTTATAGAAAGAAAACCTTATTTTGCATAGCTATTCAACTTCTTACACCACCGTGTTCTTCTTGGCGATCATTCTTCAATCTATCAAAAATTGTTTTAAAACCTACCAACAAATGGCGGGTAAGTGGGTTGAGGGCAGTTCCATTCGTCATTTCCACTCGGACAGTCTTCTATACCGTTACACTGTTTGTAACCCATTATACAAAATCCCTGAGCACATTGAAATTCACCTTCTGGACAGTGGGTTCTTGGACCTGATGGTATCAATTTCATCCCGATGAGAAAATGTTCACGTACGAAAAACGAGGAAAGTTATTTACCTTGTGTTTGAGTACAGGAAGAGGAAAAATTTAGCCTTGCGATCCAACTCTGATGCGATGCATCTTTTGCCATTTTATTTTAGAATTATGAAGAACATAAAATATTATCCACTGAAAAAAATGTATGACACCCAGAATAGTTCAATGCAAACAGTGCGATCTAAGCTAGGATGAATGGATTCTCAGTTGATTTCATGGTAACGGAGAAAATGGGTAGTGATATTTTAGGCATCGAAACACCGTCGCGACTAAATTGACACTTTATGATTTCAATATTAAATAATCCCTAAACAAAAATATTTAACATGAAAACGAGAAGCATCATGTCAAGCCTTGATATAATCCTCGAGGTGTAACTCACCGTTAAGGCATTTGATCTTGGTGTTGGATGAGAGAAATGTCAAAAGTTTTTGCTAAGAAAAGGTTTAGAGGCATAAGAAGACTTTTCATATCAAAGAGCAGAATATTCCCGGAGAAACATATCTGGTCAATGTCTTTACGGAATGGCCAAAGCCGAAGTGGAAGGGAGACCGCATTACCAGGAATCATTTTGAATGTTTAAAGAGATTGATACATATTTTATGATGCCACCCATATTCGATCAGATTTATAATGAACTCAAGTTCGTACGATCCAATGGAGAAATAGAGTCCACTCTTTTGAATGAATCTATGATTATACAAATAAATTAGTGTCATGGAGTAGTGTTTCTAAAATATATAATGGAATTAATGTTGAAAGTATATCGAATTATACCCAAGTGTGAAATCAGCCTTGAATCACCGAAGTAAAATGACAATGATGATACCATCACGGTAGCAATAAGGCATGTGAATGTATCTATGTATTTGTTGTTCGTAGTTGTGATGAGTGGTATATGGTAAACAACTTTCCTAGTTTTTCTCATATAAGATACTAATATCTCGTGCGGTTATTTACTTATCTGGTACCAGTCTGATGCAGTCACAGCTCAAGATGCAAAGTGCTAATGCCGGTAACGCATTCAAAATCCTTATCGTGGTTTGTCACATGCCGGTATGTTAAAAAACACTTGCTAATATTTTCCCATTAATTTATATTTCCAATATTTTACCATGTTAACTATGCATACGTGAAGTAAGAATTCATAAACCATATTATTGGTGCATGTCACCCATTTTCTCATGCCGTTAGTTTATTCTGTGTTGTAATACAGACTTTTTGCTGGATACCAAGTTAGGCAGTCAGTACCATAATTTTTCTCAGTATTACATTTATTCGACCATATAAAATACCTTATATACATTATGTAGATGATCACAGTAATTATTGTACTCTTCGACCCTTTTTCTTTCAAGCGCCATATCAATTTTTAATCATGCCTCTAGTGACTGTCGTTATATCGCACACTCTATTTTGTAGCTATTAAAGTCATATCAGCAGCTCTCTAGCTGCGTGTTGTATCTAACAACTACAAATTATAAAAAGACCTAATGAATGCAAGTAGTAATTCAACAGGATATCAAATGTAAATAAATATTTTGTAATTTCTATAGTATGTCATGTCAGGTCTGACGATTTTTGAACGAAGCACCTGATATAAGAGTAGTATTCTGATTAAGTATTGATCTTAAAAAATAGAGAATATCCTATGAACCATAATGTTTGCTATTCTAAATCGGTCTATTAGTATTGTCGGGCACTAACGTGATTAGCTCACTTAATATTCCCTAGTCTAGTGTAGTCTATTACATCAGAAATATCCATATGCAACAAAAATCCAAGGTGAAACTTTCTTGTAAATAACCTCTCGCACAAGCAGAAGGTCTATCGCACTCTAGTGGATGATATAATATTGAAAGACAAAGACAGTACAGATTCAGGCAAAACGGATGGCAATTCGAAAACATTTTATGAGAGAAAGTTATCTCTGGAGATGCTAATATATGTATATATTTCTTCATAACTTCATCAAATCACTAAGTGCATTTATCATAATTATGTTTGTTATGATTTTAAATTGGTAGATACAACATGTGACAATCTGTATGCTTCTGTCAAAAACGCACAAACAGTTATAAGATCGGAAAACTTTCCTCGTGCTGTTAACAAATCCATCTTCACTTTACCTTGTTCTCCATTGTGAAGATACCTGAACTTGCGATATTCATGCAGTATAATACTGAGAACACTACCAAAATCAATAAAATATCGCCATTCATTAAATAAATGGATCACCTAATTTACCATTCCCACAGGTTTCACTGGCAAAAGACTACCGACATTGATGTTGAGTGGTTGGAAACATCTCTTGAAGCAAAAAATACTGCCTCAAGTTCTCCCAATTTTGAAAAACTATATCATTGATGTAAACAAATTTAATGCGATCATTTGAAGAAGATAAATGTAGTTCAAAATAAATTGATTTAGAAAATGACCATGCATTGTTAATAACTCTCCGGACTCTTAAAATATACTGATATAGGTATTGTTTTTCTCATTTGCTGATAGTCTTGCTCAACAAATCACGTATATAGTGTGGTCACCTATACTTAATTCTATAAACAAGCATTGCACTGAAATTTATTATGCTAGACACTGCAAAAGCACACAGTTAAAAGCGAAAGCAGTTATTTGAAGCCTAATACATACCTTTCCTTTATTAGACCATTAACCTTAATATGATTGTTATTAACATTTATCCACAAAAAGAACAGAGAAGACAATGCTATAAGATGTATACTGGATACATATTATATAAATTAATATCCAGAACAAGAGAAGTCTTGGAAAACACGTCTAGAAAAATAGAACATCAAAAAGAAAAGACTAGAAAATAACTTTTTCTAATAGAGTGAGAAGAGACTGGAAATATGCTACTCGTTAAAATATTCGAGACTCGTGGTAATCGGTGACAACTGCAAACAGTGTTCAATATGGAAACTGAGTTTGGAATTCTGCTTGGAGAGAAATACGTGAGTATATCACCAATGTTATGTAATATTCATTGTTCAATTAGATACACATTGAGGACATTGAGTTTGAATGAAGAAAACCATCTCCATCATAAGATATACAGTTGTGGTTAGAATGCAGTAATTACCAACTCACACGCAAAGACAGTTGGAATTGAAACACTGCTGAAAGATCTCAATCTTTCATAGTTTTTTCATGGATACGCCTTTAGCGTAGATATGACAACCCAATTTATAACCATTGTGGCTGTTTTAGGGTTTTGAAATCCAAAGTGGATATCACTTTCATGTTTCGTGCATTAGCATTTGTAACCTTCCTCAAATAATCACAATTTACCTGTTTGAATATTTCTGTGCATATTATTGACGACCTTTTTCGGATAACAGTTTCTGAAGTGATATCTCTGCAAGCAGTGACCAAGGGTACCCAAAGGTACCGTTATCTACAGCTTCCCAATGCGAGTCAACATATGTTTTCTGCACTCGATGCTGTTGGACCGAAAACCTTGATTATTCTCGGATATTATTGAACAGTAGAACACAGAGACAAAAACTACCACAAAGTACCCCAAGGATATTGTCTAATACTCTTACCCCTGTTACAGTTTGATTCGTCAGAGTTATCGTAACAATCCTGGCTACCATTGCATTTGGCAGATTCAGGAACACATTGACCACTGGCACAAGTGAATTGGTCCGATGTGCATATAACTGTATTTGATAGATATGTAATTAGATATCTGGAGTGAAAGTAGCTCAGCCAATGGGATACACGAGATGAAAACATTTGCACAACGTGCTTGTTCCTGCATAATAATTCTTCAAGCCATTCCTCATTAATATATATTAACAGACTTGATTCCAATTTTAGTGCAACATATCCTATATCATTATCCTTATAATTAAACAATATCACAAAGTGTGTCATGAGTACTTTCACTTTGGTTGCGCTTTCGTCTGTCACTCAATCGATTTTTTTTTGTAGAAATCAAAGTAATCTCATATTTTAGCCAGCTGAATACAAAATTTCTACCCATTGTAAAAATACGAAAGCCTGGAAAGTATTGGCATCATCTTTAGCTGTAATTTGTCATTCTATGCAAGTATATCAAGCCGTCAGGACAGAAGACCAGTATATGATGTGTAGATAACTGATGCTAAATACATGCTTCACGATAACAACTTGATGATACAAGTAATAATACATAGCAATCACATTTTAAGAATTACCTTGAAAAGAGGTTTAGAAATATTTCACGCTTTGGCCAGAACATGAAATTCATCCAATAATTTTGCTGAGGAATAGTGCAGAATAGTACGGTAAGTAGTTTAACAGACAAACACCGTTAACTACCAGCTTCCATCTTATATCCCTAGGCAATGAATTGACTGAGCTATCAGAATAATTTTACGCTTTCTACCCGAATTATATTTATCTATTCCCACCTGTGAAAAAATTATTCATTTACTTATGATAACTTGTGCATGAGGAGGATGCACTGAAACAATTTCTAAAATCCAGCAATACCAAGAGTACATAATATTGCTTAATTTGAATGCCACTAATTGGTTGATGTGTTTGTATACTGTTTTGTAAGTTGCCAACTGAACACTTGAACGGGAAATGTAATACTTGAAAAATTGCGAGAAATATAAAAGGGTGTCAGTGTCAGTATACATAAGGAATAAATATTTCAATCTATGTTCATCCATATCCCCTGAATGTTAGACTAACCATTCGAGCAAGACTCCTCATCCTCGGAGTGGATGCAGTCAGCCACTCCATCACACACCTTGCTTAGAGACAAACAGACCCCATCAGAGCACCTGAACTGATCGTGAGCGCAAGTGGAGCACCCCGCTGATTCGTCGCTGCCATCCGGACAATCTGGCTTTAGGTTACACCGGTAGATTTGGTCAATGCAAGTACCGTCATGACAGCGCCATTGATATGGTTCACAAGCTGAGACAGGCGCAGTTAGTTAACGGTTATAGTTACTTGTGGAGGAAAGCAGACGTTTAAAATTTCATCGCAAATTTAAAAATATGGTTGGATGGTTGGTTTCACTCGATATGCTTTTTTTTAGATAGAAATTATCTGCAACTGAGTTCGTCCACGTATATTCTGATAATTTTTTTCCGAGCAAAAACTGCGAAACCTTAATACCTCAACTTGATATTAAAATTGATGGGCTATCTCTATCCTGAGGGAATCAACTGAAAATATAGGATTGACTTCGATTAGTGTATACGTTTCAAAAAACGTGGTAGTATTACTTTGAGAAATTTCCTTTCTGTCGTATTGACTGATTGATATGTAGATTATTGAGCAATAGTATATAAAGCATGATCAACATGGTAGGAACTTCATTGGTGTTATTTTTTATCACCTGTCTAATTTCTATACAAAATCAATCGAAGAAAATATTTTTGACTATGCTTACATTTCCTGAAAGTCAACTTATTTAATTGATAAATTTGCGATAAGTTCTCAATTGCTGCTCCTCACAATTACATTACGTATATAACTGTTATCAGATACCCCCTACAATTAAATAGTTTGACTGCAGAGTTAGTAATTCGTTGTTAGATTTCTTGTTTGTGATTTTAGCTGTTATTTTTTAATAAGTATTTGAATGAGTAGTATCCGTTTCAATAATAATAAATTTTTCATACTTGCACACTCGAGTTCGTCAGAGCCATCCTGACAATTCCTGATACCATCGCACCTTTGGGAGTGCGGGATGCAAAAGCCGTTGCGACAATGAAAATCTGTTGGTTTGCATGCTGAAAAAATAATAGTGATATGACGACGCTGTGGAAGGAAAGACGCCAGACAGATAGAGACAGTGAAGTGAGACATATTTAACAAGATGGAAGATAGAAAGTAAAATGTATGCAAATTGAACAGCTAGTGAAGAGTAAGGATGTATCTACATATGGGGTCGCGCTCTATATATTGAAAACTTTCGATAGAGGATTGTATGAGGGACTTCTGGTCAAACTTGCTGCCACTGGGTCCGTGCTGACAGTTGGATTTCACCAGTTTTTCAGGTAAAAATAAATCGGTCATTTTCTACACTCATCCTTCTAGGCGTGGAGGAACGTTGACACTAAATAAATGCAAGTCTGGAGATACGAATAATTAGTTTTACTTTGGAATAGGGTTTTTCCAATACAACTTTTAAACAATTGTGACTAATACTTCCCTTTCCTAGTATACTCCTAACCTACATACTGTATAAGAGAATGAAAATTTATGTTATCTAATAAGTATGAGATGAAGGGAGCTAGGTGAAAAATTGAATGAGACGAAGACAACAAATATTACAGAAATGAGATTTAAATCTATGCTTACGGAAAAGGTAGAAAAAGATTGAATTGCTCCTGAAGATGATAGCGAATACGATGATATAATTATTGTGGAAGTGTGCACCTACATTTGGAAATGAAAACTCCTGTCCTATCGGAAAATTCCAAGTAAAAACAGGGACTTAAATATATCTTATATTTAAATTACTTGGGTGAACCTTCAGTAAGCACTTATTAGTCTTCATTTATCTAATTGGTCAGTTGTGAGCTCATAATAGCAAGAAATATTGCTCATGGAGGATCTTCTTGATCACTTTTATACAAGGGTCATAACCATAATATTTTACTACCTTTATAGTTGGAAACTTCATGGAACAGATTTCCCGGATAAATTATTCGGAAAATAAATTTTTCTCCGACATGTGCTGCCTTTTTTATCAAGAAAAACTAAAAATAGCCCAGAAGTATCTCTGACCTGTGAAGCTGTATTTATTTTTGAGTTAATTGCTATAATTTTGCAGACTATAGAGTATCACAGTGATTTCAGGTCATTTCATTTAAGATGTTATTTGACTAAACTCATGAATGCGGAGTAAAATTATTCGTATATCAGATAAACTTTGTTGATTAAAATTTGAAATTTCCAAGAAAAAATATAATTATCAAATTACACATCTTGCGTACTATTTTGAGGGAGGTCTATTTTAATACTAACTAATAACTAAAGGCACCCTGTGAAACACAACGTAGTAAGCGAGCTTTTTATACAAACCCCTTGCCTCGGGAAAATGACAACGTTGAAAAAAATGGCAATAAGGTCTCTTCGAAAAAGATGTTTGAATAACCTTCTGATGGGAATGTTTTTCAAAATTTATTGAACTAAATGAAATAAAAAATGACTACTTGTACATAAATAAATTAGTGATTCATTTTTTTAAGTAGTAGATTACGTAAACAACTCAATATTGAAATAAATATAGATTGCAGAAAACAATACGTAGAAGAATTAAAAGCTGGAATATTTTCAGTTCCATCAAGATTTAAGTGTATTTTTTTGTGTGTCTGGCTGTAGTTTCAACGATATCCGTATCTTTCAATTGAATTGTTAACTGAAAGTCATCTCTTCAAATTCCCAAATGCATATCCGAACACTCCACATGAAAGACAACTAAGAGGAAGATAGTACAATGCTATTCTATGGTACAGTTGAAGTAGAATTTGAAGACGGTAACGACAAAGATGAGTGGACAACACTGATAAAACTTACGACAGTTTCGTTCATCGGATAAATCGGAGCAGTCGTGTATGAGATCGCATCGTTTCGCAATCGGAACGCACTGCTGGTGGTTGGCACAAGTGAATTCGTCCGCCCTACACCTGCTGTCACCTGCTCACCGTGCATCAGCCACATTCCGCATGCAAACATACCAGTTAGCAAACAATTTTGTGTTGTTTATACTTACATTACAGTCCGATTATCAAGGCTTACATGAGAGTCCACAGTGCATTAGCCTATAGTTATTATAGTGCAGACGCTAGACTGTGGTTGATATTCTCGTAATTAAATATTAATAATTTTAAACAGGTAACAAATTGTGTGCTTTAACACCGAAGTTTCCCAAATAAAACTCTATTTCTTACAGTCCGACAATGATCAAAATATCAATAGAAACGTGTCGCTATAAGAAAGAGAGCTTTATTTGTGAAACTTTGGTCTTAAACACACAATTTTTTATTTGTATGATGGACGAGTTCCACAAAGTTATAGCATCTGCCAACCAAATAATTTTATAATTATGAAAGGTCTATAACAAACATTTACACTTCCATCTGCAACAAATAATGTTGAATCAATCATTACTTCTAAATTGCAGTTTAACATAATATTTTACGATCTAGCGACATATTTCAAATTTGGAGTTATATAGATTTTTGGACTGGCATAGTCCTTTTAATGCAAATGAGCATTAAAGTTCAACAGCCTGATTCATTCAACCAAAAAAATGGAATGAAGTTTCGGCCATCACGTTCGTAAATGGGATAGTCTAGACAAATAAGGCCCTTTCGAATTAATAGTAGTATTTGGCAGGTACAGCTTGGCAAGTGTGCCACCTTTGACTCTTTTTACCGACCCCGAGAACCATCACCAAAACTACACTACACTACACTAGAAGTAATGCTAACATGGTAATTTCTTTGTGTCGAAGTTACCAGAACTTTTGATAAAGGATCATTCCGCTGAGTAGATATTTTTCCTGTCAAAATTCGTTGTGCTGACCAACTCAGCTCTAAGGGCACGGGTACGGAGGGTAGAGGTTAAAGAGAACCATCTCCGTATATACAAAAGTGTCCAATTGAAGTAGTTGAATTTTTGGTGGCGTTAGTGTGGCACGAGCGTAAATTTCAAAAGGAGCGCTTTAACATTCTAAAGTAGGATATAGAAGTAAACAAGTAAAGAATAACTTTTTATTGATTAATTATTAAAAGCTTGAGTTATATTTACGAAATTACTTTGGACTACATTAATACTTGAGGTTCTGTATAATATGGTTCTATAAACTACTCTAGTCACCAAAAGTATTTAAGTTTTCAACTCAGCACGCTCCAATCCGTCTACAACTTTAGCGCTATTCTGGAGGGATTCAGAACTATTATTTATTGGTTACAGCTGGACACTTTGTCAACAGATCCACCATATGAGATCGCCTCTCCTCACCTCTTCCCACCATAGCCGCGGTATACACCCAACTCTCCCAAAAGGTGGGACGAAGTCTCGTCCTTCTCCCAGCATTTCTGACACATTCACATCTTTTACCACTCCTATAAGTGACAAGTGACTATTCAATCTGCAGTGGAGTGGAGTGAATCCCTCTTTCCATTCAGCAGTCACAGCTCCTTACGTTTGTTATGGCCTGCTATGAACCTCATGGGCTGCCTGCAGTCATCTCTCACCAACCATGCTTTCGCCAGTTCGTTATATGCCCAAACATGTAAGGTAATACTGATTTAGTATCTGTTGATACCCAGCATGGGTTCGAGGCATTCCGTATTAACATTTTTGCTTAGTTCCATTGAATCCCACTGCATGGGAAGGTAATTCAGAGAGCATGCCCTATATAGCTTTAGAAAATGCTTGTAACGTTTTGGAAATTGACAATGTATCTAAACGGGATGCTTTATTATGTTGCAGTGATATGAAGGCTAGACGAGAACATTCCGTTCTGAATATTCTATAATCTTTTAAATGATTTACCAAGTGTTGGCCAAAGCTCATGTTATCCATTTTCTTAATTTAAATGATACACGACATATCTCGCTTCCAAATATCTTCTTTTCTCAAAAAACGTTTTTAAAAATCTGCCCTACTATAATCGGACTTGAAATATTGATTGGAAAATGCACTGTAGATTCATTACTTGGATTAAATTTGTTGAGATATGATCTTACCTGTTCATGCATATTACTTCTATGGGAACTCGTATAAAAATAATAAATTACCGTTTATCCTATAGGAATCCCTGTTTGTAAAAATAGCCAAAATATAAGCCAAACTCTTTTCGTGTGTGCATCAAGCCAATGTGCTTTTTAGCAAGATGCAAGCATCAAGCAAGGCCTCTGTTGACGAAGGATGGTTCACATTTATGTCTTCCAAAACTAGCTAGATATAACATAAAATAATGCATTGCTACATATTTATGAATCTTCCTTCATTTACCGGTAAAGTGGTGAGTGAAACCACTGATTCATGAATAGTTTATAAATCGTTTACTGTTCTAATTGTAACAGTTAACTGTAAGCATAATTTCAAGCTAATATCTACTTGAGTGTTACTGAAAGACAGGCCTAACTAATCCCCTGATTGTAATATCTTAATTGTAATTTCACTCAGCTCTAATAATATATATTACAGCGTTTCACCAAGATACTGCTTTTTGTGTTATAAATATATGTATAAAGTGCGAGGAAGTGGTTTCATGCAATATTCCATTGTACGTAATATATTCAAGACTAACTGAATTTAGGTATCACCTGTCATCCATTAATTTTTGATAATGGAATCCCACAATGCCACATACCATAATAGCTTCAATAAACTTGTTTGTAAGAAAATACACAAAATCAATATTACGAAAAGCAGAGCTCTGAGGTAGTCACTTAACATTTGGGAAAATGCTTATAGTTCTAGTTCTAATATTGACATAAATAGTGTTTAATCGAAATATTTGTAGATTTTTGTACCTGGTATTCCAAATTAAGGTTAACAGTAACAATTAGAAATAAGGGGGGTTGAGGGGAAAGAGGTTATGAGATAATCTTGTAAATGGAAATCTATACAAAATGCTCTGTTTTCTGACATATTCTCAAAAATACGCCAAGAAATCATTCTTTTATTAGAAAATCTATTTCATATTTTTTCATCTATTTAAATACCAAGGTCCACTAATTTGTTCTGGGGAAATAAGAAGATGCAGCCGTTCTGAGTTCGGAATTAATTGTTACGAATACATTTCGTTCCATATAGAGATACCGTATTTCGACGATGGCAGCATGCTGTTCAGTACAATGAGGACATTGAGAGAATTGAAACAGAGTTTAGTTTGATGCATCAGGTCAAGGTGAATAGACTTTTATCCTCGCGCAGTGCTTATAAAGCGGGATAGGTTGTCTGCCTTTGCGTGAGGTTATCTATAAGAAAAATACCTTTACTGGTAACCAAACTCGAAAGAGCG
The DNA here is from genome assembly GCA_949316355.1 of Bruchidius siliquastri. Taxonomy (NCBI): domain Eukaryota; kingdom Metazoa; phylum Arthropoda; class Insecta; order Coleoptera; family Chrysomelidae; genus Bruchidius; species Bruchidius siliquastri. Next base: position 2,211,292 of record OX438534.1, on the reverse strand, counting down.
CAATTTGAAGATTCCCTTTCAATTATAAGTCAGAGTCCATTATTTCATTTTGGAAAACTATGGAAAAAAGTATTTTGCAGCTCTCATTTTATAAAGGGAACACAAACATTTTTATTCACGATTTTATATGATTGTACAAGAGGTTCCGTAATATACGTGAAAAATTACGACTAGCGTGTGACATCTTTTAAAGATGTCATAGCATATATGTAACATTTAATGTGTTTTAGGATGTTAAATATGTTAACATTGCGTAACTAGACTGTACTTTTGCATAGTCGTCATAAACTTTGATTTGCATTCCTGTCCTTATAACTTCATCATGGGCTATGGTCCTACATACATGGGAAGTTTAATTATTATTAATTTTTGCTTGGAAATATGCGTAGCTCTGAACCGTTAAAGTCGAAGCTTCATGTATGATCTGACAACATCCGACAGTTTCGAGTCCTACGCTAATTTGTATTTTTGACTGCCAAATCTAATGATTAAAAAGTGCGTACAAATTCAGTGCCTAGAGCTGTGCTTTTAGTAGTAGAGATCTTGTGAGAACTGGTAGTAACCACCACCTTTCTAGCACATGCTTAATCCATACTGATGCAGGTTATCTAACCGTGCTATATTAATAATCAATGCAATTGCCTCACCTCTGGTACAATTAACCTCATCGATACCGTTCCTACAATCGATCTTGCTATCACAAACGCTATATCTGGGTACGCATTCGCCATTCTTGCAGTCAAACTCGTCTGGTCTACAAGTGGGCTCTGGAAATAACAAAAAAATCAAATAAGAAAATTATCAAAGATGGTAATTGAATCGCTGAAATTATATGGGAAAAGTAACCTTTTGACAAAATAAATGGTATGCACCTACTTTTCTATCCCAAAACGCATCATTCTCATCACTGATCTTGAAGAGTAGTATCTAGTTTCCTTCAGATAAAGGTCAAGTTGTTTGAGGATATCATGTTTGTGCCTTCATCGTACAGCAACAAATATGACACCAAACGAAGGACTAAATTGAAGATTCCATGCAATTAAAACGTTAAAATCAAAATTGAAGTTATAACTTGCATTGGGAGCAAAAACATAATACAGTAATATCTTAAACCGCCTTACGAAATATAGAAAAATAAAAAAGTTTTTACTCATAATGCAAGTTTAAGCTTATACCCAATATCATTGTAATATCAAAAACGTCCTATTCATCCTAACAAGGACCGACGGACCTGGTGTAGTCATAAAATTGTCTGAGGCGTTACCGGCTTAATCGTTTATACTATCAGATATCACAATATGTGCATCAGTAAAATATCCTATATTTTATATACTTGGTTGAAAGTGGGCACTGGGTACAGGCAATTGTTTTTGGGGGACTACGCTGGTATGGAGGGCAAATAGGGATGATGATTTTATTACCACGTATCATGCAGCTAACTCCAAAATTTCTCTTGAGGTTATTTCGATTTGAAGGATCTTTTTGGTCTCACTAGTCAACAACTAGAGGTGAAATCGTATAATGAAATCTTTATTCGACATAAAATCTAAGAGCAGAAGAGTTACCATGACTTCCTTACATACCACGGTTTTTGTAAGTGAAGATCATGGAATCTATAACTGCAAGTTCCGTGATTCAGAGTAATTATAGAACTAGGAGCAATGGCCGAGATTTCAATGACATCCAATCGCATATATTTGCAATGGATAGTTAATTCGAGTTCCCATCAATTAACAAACAATCTCAATAATTTGCAGATGTCCATTCAAGAAGATCTAATTAAATATTCAGGGGTTGACGGTTGGTTGTTAAATATAGTATATTTCTGTACGTTGTGGATGTTCACCTAGTTGTGTCAGTTATATTCCAGAAAGTGTCACATAAACTTTTATCAAACTTGCGTTGTCTACGAATACTGTTGCCAGGTGCAACCATAGGGAGATCGAAGCTGGTTGAATAGCTTCAAATTCGAATCCTTCAGATATTCAATACATACATTGGATTGGATGTACAGCTTTCGGTAATTTTTGAAATGGTACCGGGAGCTGATATTTCTGCAACAGTTTTGAATTACTTCGGAATCTTTTATCTTTAAATGGGTACAACAGTAGCAAGTTTTCATACATCAGCGTCCAAATATATTTTAAATATTCAATATTTATTGTGCAAATAGCAAGAAAAAATCACGCCAAGATGCAACGTAACTATAATATTTCGTGACAACATCGATGTTGTCACATCAAATTGAAGTCCATATTCGACTGGCCTTAATATCCTGTTTTTTATTGACAAAACATCGACAGCTGGAGAGTCATGTGTAAGTAGCAATCGAAGAAAACAATTCATTCTTTATTTAGTTATTATATTCAGCAATGTATATATTCACAATGACAACTTCTTCTATTCTATTATTGATTTCACAGAAAACTGAGCCGATTTATTAATTTCTTGGGATCAAGTTGACGATATGACTTCAAAATTAATCGATCGACTTGCCAGACGGTTTCTTGCTCATTTTATTCCAATACTCGAAAGTGAATCCAAACCAAAATAATCGTAATCAATATGCATTCAATCACAGCAGAACATGCAGTTTCACGTAGTAAATACATATCAGCAATCTATATGCCATTTCTGATTTCATAGGGTATTATATTCGGCTGCCGTATTATTAAAATAGCTAGCGGCGTCTTGCCTAAAACGCGATATCGGTTCCAAAACGATTTTACTTCACATCACCTGGTCTTGCATCATCGTACAAAGCTGATATCATGTTACAAAGCTCTACTCCCAGCAGTGTTTCACCAAATCCGGGCAGCCATGTGATATGGCTGTTTACCTTTGCCGCTCATCTTACCTGGATACCCCCTTCTTGATCTCAAACACTTCACGCGTTTTGTTCATCCACCAAAGTCCAGGAAGTGCAGAGTGGTTGGCAGTCGTTTTATTAATATACTTAATACCATTAATCGGTTGAGTCATTATTTATCAATGTCATAACCTTAAGAAAGGAGTAGCTCAAGCAATTAAATTAAGCAAAATTTAGATTTTATTAGAAAATTTAGCGGAAAACTATATGCACTATGACTTTAAGAATAGCCCAAGATGCGTGAGACCCCAAATATACCCATAAAAATGATGAAGTCAAGTTGATTGACTCTGTACTTTCGAAGCTATAATGATGACATTTCACATTCGAAAATATTATTCGTTGAAATTACATGAAATACCATTTGTGCTTCAAAAATCTTTTGTGATACATGTAATGATAGTTTGGATGAAGATTGCGTCAAGAAGCTTCAGGGAGTGCTTTGGAGCGCATCCCCATACATGCGAGCAGAAGAAAACCCCCAGTTTCTGGGACGCCGACCATTTTATTGTTGATGTAAATTCCCCAAAAGCTTCATGGAAGATGATTTGGTTCGCTTTTTGTTATCATCTCGATTATGTACGCATTTGTAACTTGGTAGTTCTTCCAAAAGTATTATTCAACTGAACTGTTTATTACCGTTATGTTTTTATAGTCAGTATATTAACTTGTTCTATAGTAGTACTCTGAAGTTTATAAGTGATGTTGTTCCATCAGATTGTCCCGTAGATTGTTGTCTTACTATTGGGAAAGACATACTTTTTTTATTTCTTTCTCAAATTCTAGGAAATGGATATTATACATTCCAGTATTCTAGCAAATTCTAACATTTTCGCAATCAAATTACTTCCTTCGCTCGTGCATGGGAAGCAAATAATTGTTTTTTCTGCTTTTGTGAGGGATGGAAAATGTTTTGATAGTTTCACTTTGCTTTAAAAATTATGAACGTTTCTCCAAACAAACCAAATCTATATCGGTTTACATGGTCCATTGCCTTTGAACAGCTGGTACGTCTATGGAGTATTCTCTAAATTATCCCCTGTATTACAATCTGGGAATTGGCGTCGCTGCATATTATCGTAATCTGACAGATTGTCGTGTGGCTGCTCTCTGCTCCGGATTCCGGGTTGTAGAACTTTACTGGCCAATTTTCGTGTGCAGCTCCCGTTCAACAGGTTGTGTTTTGAGCTATTACTCCCTTAACTGTCCTTTCGATCATATCCTTATAGCTCAGCAGAACTAGTGTAATGCACAGCGGATAAGGAAGGAATAAAAAGACTTAAGCCGATTCCATCTCATGTTTGTACTGTAACTACATATAATTGACAAAATAACTATACTAACGTTCAGGCTGCCTCGGTAGTCTTCATACAAGAACAACTAAATTTTGAAATTATAACGACATTGACTTCTTTAACTGTTTCCAGTTGATAAAGGCTGTCTAGGCAGCCGAAACCCTAATATAGTTATCTTATTTATTGCATGTGGTCTTAATTAACGACTAGTAAAAGTATAAGATGAATCAAAGATACAACCATAGGAGTATTAGAAGTTACAGAGTACAAACAACGATCTAACCTCGTATTAGACGCTTTTAGAGGATCATTTCTGAAAATGCTTGAAAGCCATTAATATGTTAAGCATTGTAGAACAAGCTATCAACAAATAGGAGCATCAGCGATGTACAGAAAACATTATTGATAGATTAAAATCTCTGATAATATTCGTTTTCACACTCCAAATTAGCAGCATACCTTGACATTTGAATAATTATAATAATAATGCTACTTAACCAAGAAGAAAAAATATATTATGTGCACCTGCATAGATACATTATTGAATAATTCATTGAACAAAATGTAAATAAAACAAGTTAGACCTAATCATTCCCATTTAAGCTAGTTTATGGACGTTTCTATACATGTTCAGACAGATCAATGTCACCTCTGATTTCCAGACGAATAATAATTTGCTTCAATTGTTCGAACTCTTTTTGGGAAGTCTATTATTTTTGGAAGTACCCAGCAAATACTTGTTTCTTAATAAATTCGGTACGATTAGAAAGACATAATTGGCCATGTGCAGTTTCACTTATTATTTTGGAATCAGAAGCTGTTGCTGCGTTTCAAGATCTCGCTGAGTTACAGCTACCGATGAACAAAATCTGCGAGATTCCACTGATCCATTAGTAGGAAGGCATTGGAAACTTTGTTTGCAACTGATTCACCAGCGAGTAAAATAATTGTTTTTCAAGATCATAATATTGATAACTTTAATCATGTAATTAGTAGATATTCGGTAAGTTCATGGTTTCCAAGATCGCCTGATCTTAACCTTATTCGCGGAAGTGGCGTTATCCAAGGAGTTTGGTATCCAAACGAACGACGCTGGGAGAATTAAGTGTCAATTAAGTCAAACCAGGTATAGACGTGCATGTTTCGTCTTTAGCCTAGACTTGTCAGTATCGCCTAGCGGTCTAATTTTAGAGAGCAATTGGGTGGTATATACTTACAGTCCAGGGTGTCATAGCGATATCAACACTTATCTCCAAGCGTCGCTGCCCATTGGCAACTTACGAAGTCAAGGTTCGAACCTTAATTTGGAAGAATTTAAATACTCCGTTTCCGAGGCAAATACTGCAATTCGATCAGAAATGCTGAATAATGTACAAGTGTGCAATTTGGAAGAATGATTGCTGATTATACAAGTATATTAGCAAGATGGACGACGCGACGTATGAATCATTTGCTTTAATCCGATAATTTAAGTAATCTTATTTTTAATGTAGGCAGAAATATATCATTTTTATTATTAATTTATTATAAACGTGGCAATTAGTATAATTGTACTTCAAGTCTGATATGTCAAAAGATAACTACCATTCACTTTGCTTTTTAGTTAATTTTGGGTAATAAGAACCGCTTTAAAACCATGAAATCAGAAAAACTACTTCAAAAAAGGAAAAAAAAATCGGCAAAATGATACAGTAAGAATAATAAAAGAGGATGAAAATAAAATAAAATACATTTTTAACGGTAAATTCGATAGATTCTTCTGGAATAATCGTTTAAGTAGTATATTATTACCACACTCCCAGGTAAAAAAAGCATCGTACGCCATTTTAAAAACATGCCTCGTTCTCGATAGAACTTTGTGTCCGTTGTAAATTGTGATACGTTGGCATGAAGCTTTCAGAATATACTTTCAAACGGATGATTAACAGAGTGAGATGAATGGGGATATTTTTTATATCTATAATTTTCTGAGCATCAAAATAGAATCTCGTTTATGCTTACGATGTCCCACGCCAAGTCTGCCATTTCGAGCGATTTTGCCACCCAAAAAACTAACGTGAAGTGTAAACAATACGCTCACGCGCATATGAACAGGTACGAATACAAAGAGAATTGTAGAAGGAGAATTTGGCTATCCAAATGGCTACGAGGGGACACATTTAGGTGGCATGAATTGTATCGAGGTTGGTTAAGGAAAAAGCTTATCCGTTTGCATTCAAAAAATGAAAAAAAATCTTAAAAATGTCGCCCTCCCAATTCTGTCGCCCGAGGCGGCCGCCTCTGTTGTTGGGCCAGCAGGGACTTACAAAAACTCTTTCCACACTTCGATGCAGACGCTTTGTTCTAATTCTCAAAAAGTATCAGTACGAATATATTTAAATAAATCCCAAAAAGATTGCCTTCAGTTCAGTTCACCTGATGATGAATTAGGATATCGCATTAATAGAAACGTTGTGAAACACAAGTTCTCCAGTCAATGGAAGCGCGCAACAACATCACAGCAGCCCATGTGGATCTAAATTCCACTGCTTGCAGTACTGTGTGCAGCTTTGATTGAAATTAATGTTTTAGACTTTGACACAGTGGTAAAAGCGCTGAGGTGGGGTTATGTAATGTTCCCTGCATCACCAGCAAATGGATTCATTCGCCAGCTTCATATGATGGTTCAGGTCAATTCTTGTAAGAAATCCTTCCTTCCTGTTGAATTCAATGAAGTTTTTTGTAAATGCTGACTCACCTTTTTTATGAACCCTTTAAAATTTTTATTGTACTCAAAACCACCATAATAGTGCTTAGGTCCTCTAATAATAATAATTTGGCAAATCAATCTTATCTTATGTTGATATAGATCTTTAATAACTGCACAAAGTGGGTCACCACGGAATAATTCCATAGTACTCTTGTTACAGTGCTAGTCTTATCGTAGCTAGCTGGATGGACAGTATCTCATTCCGACTAAATTGGGTTGATTGCAGCTCAGAGGAATAATCTTGAGCTGTTACACTTTGTCAGAAGTCTCTTATGACTTGGGAATAGTATATTACCTAAGACCTTTTTGTAACTAGCAATTCTACCACATGCCATATTTTTGTGCTGGAGATTATTCAGCAGATCTATCTTACTTCTTCTTAGGAAGACAAATTATGTTAGTTAAATCATTAAGTGGAATTGTTGTAGGAATAAAAAATTCTGTATCTTATATAATACGTTTTTTTTAATACTGGCTGATGCATTTACTTCGTTCTTTTCGTTGTTATGTTCTAATCGATTTTGATATAGATTGGGAAGAGTCAAAATCCTCTATATTTGGAAGAGTAAAACTGATTACATTGTCTTCCTGGAGTCACAGATCATTTAGAACACAATGAATTATCTCATGAATTATTCCTAATATAAGAATATTAATACATTATATTAAGTTGCTGAGATTTTATGAAGCGTTCGTAATATACGGATATTTATAGCAAAACATTTTTGAAGATCTAAGGTTATAAAATCCACAAATTCATGAATTTTCTTTTTGGTGTGCTTTAAATTTTCGAAGGTGGAAAATCTATTGATCACTAACATTCGCCCTCTCCTTGAAAAAGTTGGAGTTAAAAAAATTAATATTACTGCAAGCCTTAAAAGAACCGATACGAAAAACCTGGAGATCAAAAAAGCCCAACAGGAGTCCTTAGAAGAACTGAAATTTTTGATAGTTAATATAATTTCCGGGCCCCCTTCAAATACACGATCTCTTCTAGCCGCCTCCCTGGACCGGGGTAATTCACAACCCTTCTCCTCCTCTTGTGAGCCCGATCAAAATTAATTTAATAAATATTTTACTTCACCTTTAGCTTTTTAGGCATGCGCTCAAAGAAAATGATGAAGCAGGAGGAGGTTGATTCCTATCATTCGCGCTCTTTACAAGTTAGAAAAAAAGTCGTAGGGTTATTGCAAGTTCAACAGGAGAAATGGTTAAAGCCTCTGCCTGCAATGTAGAAGATGTGCTTGTTCTATCCACAGGTGACCAGTTCTTATACTACCTTCTCTAGTTATGAGGTCAAATTGGAAAGCATCAAGGTCATAAGTTCACGCTAGAAGGTATCAGTATCTAGAGAGTAATAGTTCAGTGCCTTCCATCAAGGTTAAACAATAGCCATTGAGGTCATTCTCATATATGCCGGTTCTCAGCCTCGCAGCAAAGTCAGTCTTGAATGATTTTCTTATAGATGCAGGTTCTGATATCGCCCGCCATCATTATTATAGAATGTGTTGAACCTTTCTCATGGATGCTGGTTCCAATATCTCATGCCACGGTTAGTATTAAATGTATGTGTGAGTCCGAATCTTAATACTGGCCGTTTCGGTTTGGAAAGACTATATAAATTTCGCATGTGTAAATGGATTTTCAGCAGTGTTAATGATCATCAGAAATTGAGAGGTTATGCGTATGGATATATTTTAGCTGCAACCGGTGTTGATCGAACTCACATCCTCCGCTTTCTAGTCTAGGCAATATATAATATCTGATTTTTTCAACTAGGATTACAGTATGATCATTATACTGGAGCCTGAATGTAGTCGGTGCAAATATGAGGGAGGTAGCACGTGACGTGGTCGCTAAATCAAACAGGTCCCGTTCGCAATGGCGGTAGGAGGCTGACTCTGTTTGCCGGCATCCAGCTGGCCGTGTAATGCGTAATGGAACGTGTACGTCATCGTCAGAGATCAAAGCCGGCCACGACACAACGCCATTTAAAACAGCTCAGCTTAGTCAGCTTGAAAGTCCATGTAATCCAGGAAAATTGTGCTCTGTACAATGCTCTTTCGGGAAGTGAAACACAGCAAGTCGGAATTTGGGATGAATATAAACTGAGGGAAAATGTCCTTATCTGACACATAATAGCATCTGTATCAGATTAATTGTGGTTAAGCATGGAGTGATGTGAGTTGATTCAATACTTCCCACGTTTCTTTATGGCGTGTGGTGGAACCGCATTTTGCTGGCTAAGATATCTTTCTAGATTTTCATTTGGTCGTTTAGAATTTTGAGAGATATTCTGGTATATTATTGGAGTTTAGTATTTGATACTTTTTGGATATTAAATAGTCCAATGTACATCATGTATTTTGTTTTGCGAAGCAGCGGAACTTACGTGATAATATTTAAGGAACTAGTTCCCATACAAGATGAGAAGGTATCTACTAGATGTCAGATGGGTTTTGTCATCTTCAAAAAAAAAGTTAACCCCCCAGAAAAGCCTCTTTGGACACGCCCTGAAATGATAATAACCCGTGAAATGAAAAAAGTCTGAAGCTCAGATTTTTTTTGTTTTTTTGCTTATTACTTTGCTATACCGAAATCATAAAGAAAAGAAGATGCATCTTCATCAAGTGAAACAGTGGAGTATTTGCGCTCTGAGTCACCATAATGGAGATAACGTGATGTTTTTTCAAATGAGTTCACACAGATAAATACTATGCGCTTTAGCTTATTTGTGGGAGGGTAAAAAAACATTTTCATCCCTCCTCTCTTTCTGATACCTACAAATGCGCACTTACCATGCCGAATTTTAGTTCTGGTTGGGCTATGGAGTTTAGAGAATCGTATAAGAGATATTCAGCAAGGTATGCGAAATTTCATTTTGGTTTTAATGATATAATGGTCCTATTATTCATTAAAAAAATCAGAGTTGTAAGAAAGCGGAAATAACGGCAAAAAATAGGCTAAAACAGAAATGTTATTGATCTTTCATTTTTATATGTATAGAAACAGATACCGAATTAGCAATAAGTTTCTATAATGATAAACTTACTCAAATTGTGATATGAACCATTCATTCCTTGGGAAAAAACAACATTGAATTAAATTTTAGGCCAAAAATCTTGGGGGTAATACGCCTGTGGTATAGGGCCGTCCACTTACACACATTTAAATGAATCACGCCAAAATTACAGAAAGTAGCAACTAATATTATGATTTTTGTGGTTGTTAGACATTCATTCTTATAATGAATAATTGTATAAAACGTGGTTTCGCGGAAACATAACATTCGAAGTGATATCAAGCTCGATTTCATCTGAAGAACAGTCAATAATTACCATACAAGCCTTGAGGTACATCCCTCAGAAGTTTGCACTATAAATTATTGTTCTTTGTCCACTGTTAATGTTGCCTCTAATTCGATACCGTACATTCGGGCAATACTTGCAGAGATACCTTCTTTACCGACCACCGCATATGAAGTGACAAAAAAACAAACAAAAAAAATCGTGCAGATAAAAAGATTGTAATTAACAATATTTTTATCTGCATGATGGAAGAGTTTCACCAAGTAAGAGCATCTACAATCAACACAAAACAAATCGTGTTATGATCAGCTTTTTGGGAGTTTCAGATCACTGTTTTTGGTTCAAGGAGGTGAAAACTGGCTCGGACAGAAAAGTGTAATTTACCTGTATTATGTGGAGAACGGGAACGCGCAAATCTGACGATCTATCGACGCAACGCAACGCGCCAAATTGTTTAAACAGTCGAGCCGCACAATACGACCAGATTGTCAACGGGATGCTGATACACGTTTTACGGGAACGACGCGATGCAGCTTGCAGTACATTTTTGCCTCGATCTCACGTATGCTCATCGATTCACGAATTTGCAAACAGCAATTGATTGCTCAGTACTATAGAATTATTATAACCATTATATACAATAATTGGAGGTAGTTGTGGGCAATGCGTTTTGCTCGGATTAAACGGTATCAACAGAGGTTGGTGGTTACTGAAGTTCCACCAATCGCCTGGCTAGTGGACAGTGAAAGAAATATGTGAACTGTACAGGAAAGGTAAAGGTAGTTTCAAAAGTTGTGTCTCGGATGTCTTTCAGTGATATCATGTTCGAGTTCAAGTCGATTTTGTCCGGCTGTGGTTTACTCAGTTCTTATCGGTTTCATTCCTACGCTAGGAAACGGAGTTACTTAGTGTTCAGTAAATTGACTTGATCCCATGGTGTTGAGTGTGAAAGCTAGATAAGCAAGATTTTTCAGTAATTTTTGATGCTAATCGACATGATTTTTACTATTTTTGAAGTATAATTTATAATATAATGATGCTTACTATTGCAGTAACTCCACATTTTTGCTTAATGACTAAAGCGAATTACGTGGATCTCTTTTTAACGTTGTATGCCAATATTATAAATATCGATAACAATAAAATATAGAATGCAGGGGAAACTAAAAAGCTATTACGGTCGACGAAATATTTATCGCCAGTTAACTTGATTGAGCTGTTTGGGTAATACTGGAGTAAATATACAATGTAGACGTTATTTATGTCCAATAACAGCAGCACTTCACATAGTCGTGATGGAATGGTATCGACAATTATAATATAGCAGAACGGCAAATGTTAGCAGGTCCAAACTGGGATATTTCCGAATAAAGATATATCGTTGAGAAATACCAGATGATCTTGCAAGGAAGGGCTCATCTTCCTTTTGCATCAACCCAGAACCCAGCCTTGGGGGTTATAAAGACACAGTAAGGAGCCAAGTTGAGGATTACTGGAGCATAATTACTGGATGCAGGCATGGGAAACAATTCATTGAATCACCCTGCTCAAAAACGGCTAGAAGACTAATTTAATCAGACACAAATCGGCTCCTTATAGTGACGGGGCTCACAGAAAACTGTGGCCTGAAGGAACATTTGATCAAACTGAGGCTCTATAATGGAGACTCAAACTGCAGACAATTTGGAAAAGGAACACCGTCAGCCTTTCACGACCTCTGTGAGCGCCATGCACTAGATCGCAAGAGGAAACAGCTCCTTGAGAGGCCCAGGCTAGAACCAATAGATTTCAGTACAGTACAGAATATCAAAAGTTTGATTTCGGACTTCCATTGTCTATAAAATTTTGAGTATCACGACATTTCGATTGATGTGCTATCTTCAATCGTCTTCAGGTGAACTGGCGAACACGTTCCTTTCATGCCTATTTATACCCCGTCCGATGACGTGTCGTTGTGCGCGGTCTGTTCTGTCTGTTTAAACAACAGTATAGAATGCTGTAACTGTTAAGAGCAGAAGCACAGTGCACCTACAGGCAGGAGTCCTACCTGCGACATTAGGTCGAGCGGCTCATAGAAAAGGGAAAAACTACTTCAGCAAGTAGGTCATGTGACATTCGTTGATACAAAGCGTACATCATACTGACGAGTCCTGTAGATGCAACTTTCATCCAATATTGTTGTCTTTATCCATAACGTGGTTGTCTATGTAGCATTCACATTCATAGATACCATCCGCGTATGGCCTCCAGCAGTTCTTAGCGGTTTCTTGATGATTAGCAGACATAAAAAATCCCGAGTAGATATCAGGCACAAATCGACAACCAAAATTCTGATTATAAGATTTTCGCAAAAAATAATTGTTAGATGTTTTGCGTTTATTTGAAATATAAGTAGTGCTATTCAGGCTACTGCCAGTAGAAGCAGGCAGTATTGCTTCATATGACATTTATTTTGGATGATTGAATGCGCCCACTTGCAGCTCTAATCAATTTTTTTTGGAACACAGGTTTTTTGAAAGATTGGATTGTCCTATACCAGAGGTGATATGGTACTAATGATGTATGCTTAAATAATTTATACAGAAACAGGGATTCTTTCCCTAGATTTTTATCGAAAGTATTTTTCATATTTCCAATGTCGGTTTAGTGTTGAATGTGGAACACTACCACGATTCATAGAATCTAGATATTCTATACGTTTATTGAGCTCATTCGCATCCATAGTTCATAACAAATTCTTCTAAAGGGAAAAGATGAAAAGTCGAGAAACTCTTAAGAGTAACTATAATATTATTAAAACTATTATAATGAAGGATGCCTTAAGGAAACTTCATGTAAGTTTGAATTACCTTTCATGAATGAGGCTTCTTTAGGCTAACAGATGGTGTACAGAAGAATAAAATATTTATATAAAGATACATACATGAGTTGAATCATAGCCTTATTTATTTACTTCGCTTTATATTTTTTATAACCAACACTGAGATCCAGAAATGGATAGATAGAGATAGAGCACTCCTGGCTATAGTGAAGCGAAGTAAAGTTGGACATATTTCACGCATTACAAAGTACCCTACCTAGTCCGAAAGATTATCATGGAATAATAGATTGAGGAAATTATAGAAAGAAAGAAACACTCACGGACTTCATGGACTGGACAAACCTAGAAGCAAACGCTATTGAGAGCCGCATAGAACCAAGAGATTTTTCCTCAATTATCGGTATCATCTGTTGATGGATATGGCACTTTAAAAAGAAGATAATTTCCAGCTAATTTCATCCTACTGTAGGCGTATTCCCTGTATACTCATTGTGCAGCGTACTTCTCGAGTAGCTTAGCGCAAAGGCAGAGCATATTATGTTAATAGAGTTGATGGTCCGTGTCTGGTGGAGACATTCCCTCTCATAGCGTACTGGCGCCCGTGCCGTGCCCGATTCCGCAGCCTTTTTTTCGCCAGCCGAGGATGAGCCGGCATAACGAATGCCACGAAGCCATAAACATAAATATTATCGGAGTTTATGCGACGCGGGCCCTTTTAGACCTAATCGTCCGTGTGCGCTGAGAATGCGCGGCATTTTTGCATAATTTCGCTGTCTTGTCAGGAAAATGATTGTTACCACAGGCAAACCACGATGGTATCCATATTTTTTCGAGGGTGTATAGTTGTAGAGTCTGCATAGCTTTGACTCTTAAATAGCCGCTACTGTGCAGAAAATACGCTGGGGTTGCCCTAGCTACGCCTCTGCGCCAAGGTCTTGACGATTTATCTAGCTATAATAATTATAATTTTTTATTGATTATGATTACAACTGTACAACATAATGTTGACCACTCGTTGTTCTTGTTCTGGAAAACCACTTAACTAGTAAGCTTTTCTTCTTATTTAATTAAAATAATTTTTGTCAACATTTGCCTAAATTATTTTATGGTCATTGATTTTATAATCTCATTGTGATTCTCACAGTTTCAATATCACACACCATTGAAACCTTATTACAAGAACCCCAAATGAAGAGGTAGTTGCTGATACTTTGTAACGTTTAAAAAATTTATTCTTTAGGAGGTTAAAATGTTGGGAAATATGTATCGAAATAAAGGTGATATAGAAAGACCAGTGAATTTATCGTGCCAGGACATGTCACTGCTGATGTTATTCCCCAGAAGCTTGATAGAAGATGACTGGGCCTTCTATGAATTGAACTGGACTGCATTTGTAAATCCCCGATCGACAATTCTTTCGATGTCTTCTTTGATCTGGATAACAAGTTATTTCCTCCAATGTCTCTCGCGATGGTAGGAAGAAAAATTTTGCAGTCGGTTGGGACATTTTTTCTTTCTGTTTTTCTCACAGATAGTAGCGTAAAATGCTTCATGAAACATAGAAAACAGAAAGCACATAAGTCCGAACAAAAGCATAATACATGCTCCTAGATGTCGTTCACTTCAAAAGGACACCGCCTCACATGACAAACAACGTTACATTGCATTGTTTCCAGCCTCTAAGTGGAGAGCTGACCACATTAGACTGACGCGAGTCATCTTTAATTTATTAGGGCAAAAAGGGCCTGGGCGGGATTGACAAAAAGGGCGGCAGTAGTGGTGCTGAAACATACGCCCGAACAAAAAACATGCGGCGGTAGCTCCGTGTTAAAGTGGAAATGAAATTAGTGAGTATCTTGCGATAGTCTATAAGGAAAAGCTGGATTAACCTTATGTCCCATACAAGAGCGTAGATTTCAAAAAGTACTTCGAGATACAACAGTTTGAGATGAGTAGGAGGAATAATATCTAATATCTAATATCTAGAAGCAGACATTGTCTACGCTTTTTGGAGGACTTATTGTGATGTTCTCATATCATAACCAAGTTATTTTTTCATGTCCTACACAAAATGCATAAGTGACGAGAATATTGTACCTGGTTGGAGTATTTTGAATTTGAGAATACATTTTTTTGGCGATTTATTATGTCTACCATGGTGTCAAATATTATATCATAGTCGCAAAGATCTTTGTCAAATTAATTAGTCCAATATTTTAGTATCACTGAGAAAAATTACAAACTAATTATATATATTTTTCTGATATTGATAAATAAATTATTTAATTCTAAGCCACCGAACTAGACCGAGATTCATACTAGATATTCAGATTGATTTTGTTGCTTGATTGTGTTCTGGGCTCGTAATATTGGTAATTAATGTTTTTCTAGATTACTGGAAGCCTGTGATTGATGGATTGTTGTTGGTGTTGTGTATTTCCCGCGATCAGCTTTAAGGCCGATTGAGTTGGCGGGATGCTCAAACAGCGTCTTCGGTGACGGGTAGCGAGGCTTCTCGTATCAACAACATGACGTGTAGGAGGAGGCAAAAATTGTTGTTGACAGCAGGAAGGAAAGTAAAAGTCATTAGTGTTGCAGAAGCAGCTGGATTGCTAGATAACCCGCCGCGACGAAAAGGCGTTTCTGGATGTCTGGGTTCAGTATTTCCTTGCAAGAAGGGAAATACAAGAAATGTTCAAAACATTCTATTCCGACTTTCGCAAATACGTACATTTTGCCAACGCTATAGAATATTTATAAATCATTCGATGAATTGCTTATTTTATAATTCCTAGTATAGAGCTATGATATATGAAAGAGAATGTCATCTTCAAATAATGTGTGTAATTCCTACACATATCTTGTGGCTCTGAAGCACTAGGAAGATGAGTATGATCTACGAGTACAGGACACCACAAACTTTGATGGTACCTTCAAGGACACTTAACGATTTGAAATTGTTGCCATTATTGTTGCGAGATAAAAGTATGTAGTGGTAGTCGGTAAGCTTCTAGAAAAGAACGTCTTTCGCTTGCCGTATGAGCATTGATTTATTCTGGGTGATACGCTAATGCGTAAACTGACGGACGTCTCCCAAGTCAACTTATTGATCAAGCCGTTAGTGTGACGAAAAGCAAAAGTCACTGGTTATTCTCTGACAAATGAAATAATGACCGCCGTCATCTAGGCAATTAATATACCTATCATCGAAGTGCCAAGAATGGATTTATGAGTTTGAAAGGAGGGTCATTAGAGACAGCGGGGCGTCCAGTTGAGACGGTCGAGCGATCTTTTGTTTCATTTCCTTCGATTCTGCCTCGGACGTCCGTTTTGTTGTTACGCTTCACCACCGGACGTCGGTAGATACAGTTTGGGCTTATATATGAGAAAATCATGTGTACCTATAACAGTCTGTGATTTGTTAGATATAGTCGCAGCTTTCTGCGACATATTTTATTTGTGTTGATATGTGTTTGCTTAAGTTTGAACTTGCAGATAAAAAGATTGTGTAATTAACACACAGTTTCATAAATAAAATTGTTTTTGTTTCAGTGACGCGTTTCGATTTATATTTAAATCATCGTCGGATCATTAAATTTGACTACTAACAAGGCTACCCAGATTACTTACTTACTAATAAACTAGATCCTATATTATATATCAAGGTTTTATATGGGTTTCCCTTAACACTACTGTAAATGCCGTCGCCCAACAAATATTTCCCATAGGACAGACGCAAGAAAGGAAAAAATAATTTAATAGAAAAATAGCTAGACAGGATAAATAATATGCTAGATTTAAGAGCTCTAGTTTTGTATCCGTGATAGGATTTAGTTTGTTAGTGAGCAAGTAATATGGGTAGCCTTGTTAGCAGCCAAGTGTGACAGTCCGACGATGATTTAAATGTAAATCCAAATGCGTCACTGAAAGAAAAATAGTTTAATTTGTGAAACTATGTGTTACTTACACAATCTATTTATCTGCATAATGGAACAGTTCCCGAATATCAGATGGAATCAAAAGAATAGGTCAGCAATACAAGATCCAAACGAGTTTCTCAAGGACTGCAACCCTCAGAAGTATCCTAACAAAAACTAAGCCCAGGAATGAATCTCAAGAGACAAAGGACTGCATGTACTAGATACCATGTCAATGTGGTAAAATCTATGTTGGAGAAACAAAAAGGCCACTGGAAGTAAGAATCAAAGAACATCGTCTCAACACCCACCGAGCAGAGACAGGAAAATCTGGAATAGCTAACCACATATGGACGGAGCACCATAAAATAGCTTGGGACGACGCTAAGGTCATTGCCAAGAAACCGCATTGGTATCCAAGGAAATTCAAGGAGGCGGCATTCATCACCAACAACAGCAAAGTGTACAGCAAACCCAGCATAGGCATGAAACCAATCTGGCAGCCACTCATAAATATACAGTAGCGCGATTCCAGAACAATAACGTAATACATTACATTTGGGATCCAAGAACAAACCGTGAGGAAATCTGGAAAAAAAGCTTATGGTACATCTGTAGGATTGGAGAACATCGCCTATATTTTTAGCTCTAACTGGGCCACAGTCTACTGAGAAATACAATCATCGTTCAACTTTATAAAGGCAGATTCTCTGACCTTCCTTTTAAAATTATTATCCTCTTTGTGCAATTCAGAAACATGCCCTTGCCACGATTCCTTCTTCCCACCCATAATCAACGTTTTTTGAGTATAATTTTTTTTTGGGGCTCAAACATTTTACAAATGTTCTAACCTCATTTCTCCTAACTCACACGTTTCTGATAATTTTAAAATGTAGATTTTAGAAATTTTCCAAATTTCATTTTTGGATATTTTTTCCTTCCACTTTGTACGTGCTCAAAAACGTTTTGAATGCTGTAACTTTTTTAGGAACTCTTCCTGCGTATTGGTCTGTATACTAATTTTAAATTTTATCGTTGTGTAATCTCAGTGACCGCATTACCGATTTTGAAGAGATTTGTGATTGGATATGTTGTTGACTAAGAACTCTGATTTATTTGAATTGATATTGCAGTGTCCAGTATCGAATAGTTTCAAGTGAGGCTTCGTAGTTCTGGTGGAATCACAGTGATGACGTTTGCTAAAGTAAATTCAAGCGAATTTAAAACAGGCTTACAATCATAATGCCATGCTGGTCTGAATTATATATTGACAAACGCTATTCCTGCGGTTGAAATAATTTTCCAACAAATGTTTGTATATAAATGTGGACGTATAACGGAAATTATCACACAATTTCACAACTAAGTAAAACTCGGAAAGCCGCATGATTCAAACATCGATTTGTTACGGTATAGCGTTCATTTAAATGCACAGGTTTATAGTAAGAAACTTGAGTGAGAAGAATAAGTGCGGATGGGCAATTATTTTGTAAATAAATCGAGGTATAACTCATGTTTGTAATGATGGAATAATGAAGGAAAAAAATGTGATTTGAGTTCATTCAAGCCTTGAGATACAATTATGCAATTTGTACACCTAAGGTTTCACAAATGAATGTCCGTTTTTTGTGAGGTGTTACGTTCTAGTCTTCAAAACATCGTCAGATTGTTGACTAAGCCTCTCATAGCTGTTTGTTGCCACTTAAAAGCTAATCAGTACCGCTCGGTGGACTATTTGCAATGTATGCCGCAGTGTGTGAAGTGTGGATCTAATAAGAGGTGCAATTTGATTCAATCGACAAAGAAACTATCATCTATATTTTTAAATGTAATTCTAAAAGGTCAATAGTTTCAAAATTCGATCCAACTCTTGATCTATGAAATGTCACAAAACTTATCTACAATGTAAATATATCATTACCCTATATAGTTTATTTTATTTACTGCGGCTCTGTAAAGACTAGATGTAGTTGTTGGGAATCAAGTCCGCATATTTTTCAGTCATGAGATACGTCTACGTCCCGGTCCTCTTTTCTCCACTGATCATGAAGATGAATACGCTCTGGGACAGCCATGGTTGCTGTGCAATGCAGACCTGGAGTCCAGGGGGCACATGCGGGAGGCCGGAAGAGAATGATGCTAAATTCCAGGTTCAAAAATTTCGTTTCGACAGTATTACGTATAATTTCAATGAGGACTTTAGCAGTTAAGTAGTTTGTTTTGCTTTTCAGATCATCAAGAACGCCGCGAATTTCTTGGGGTCCAGGGGGCATGTGCCGGGGGGCCGGAAGTGAATGATTTTTTATTTCTGATTCAAAAATTAGTTTTTATAGTATTACGTATGATTTCAATGAGGACTTTAGCAGTTAAGTAGTTAGTTTTGCTTTTCAGGTTATCAAGAACGCCCCGAATTTCCTGGGGTCCAAGGGGCATGTGCCGGGGGGCCGGAAGTGAATGATTTTCAATTTCTGATTCAAAAATTAGTTTCTATAGTATTACGTATGATTTCAATGACGACTTTAGTAGTTAACTCGTTTGTTTTGCTTTTCAGTTTATCACGAACGCCCCGAATTTCGGATTGCCCCTGGGCCAGGATTTTCTCTCGATGACACTGAACTGAGGATACTGGGAACAGCTTATAATAAGCTGGTTTGATAGATAGGTCAAGAGATTCATAGCAGGCCCAGACAAACGTCGAATGCGATGGCTATAGTGTATAGAGACATATGATCTGTCAAATTTCTGGTGGGCATTCTTGCAGGCCACTGCAGATCGAGTAGGTATTTTATATGAGTGGTAAAGGTCCATGTTGGCAATATGGTGAAATATCATTCCACTCCTTAGATCAATGTTCCAGGTATTGCAACTTCATGGCTGACTTATTCAGCATGACCGAGCTTTACAGGGAATCGAAATGGTCGAATATTATGACCCCCATTAGAAAGTCTGGTGGGTTAGATAGTAAAGCAATCATTCGGAAAAAAGCCAATTGTCCTACGTGCTAGGATTCATCTCTCAACCACTACTACTATATGTTCTATACACATTGCGATCAAATTATTAATCCAAAGGTATTTAATTACGATTTATGGAAATCGTTATAATATATTTTGAGGCCAGGAGGATCAAGTGGTATAAAGCAGTGAAGAAAGTTGGATAGACTGAATTTATTACTATGACAAAATCATATAAAATTAGAGAGTTTATGGATCAAAGAACACACAATGGCAAAGTTCCAAAAACAGAAATATTTAGGAACAATTTTTAATGAAAAAAAAAAGTATACAGAAGAAGGCTTTAATTTATCTCATATACGATGATACCAATGGATTATGGTACTGTATTTATCTACTTCATCCCATAAATTTCTCCTCTCGGTCTATTTCTGGTTAGATCCTTATTGAATAAAAGTAGAACAGCAAAGATGTTGGCCGAGAGACGTACACAAATTGATAATTGGGATATGTTGGCCTTCCGCTGATCCCTATAATGAGGGCGAACCTCGTTGAGGGAGATTCTGCGATTGTTTACTCGGAGATGGATGGAATTTAAATCGTGCACGAGCCTCATTTAGTTCCAGCTCACCGGTCGCTCCTTTCTTTGCTACCAGGCCTTGTTGCAGCCTATCGCATCACGTCTGATTGCGTACTTCGGAGCTCCGCAGTTGCACTTCACAGTTGTTATAAAGTGCACTGGTATAAATTGGAAAACGATTCAAATAAATATCATAGAGTATTAATAGCAAATGGAGTTGGGGTTGATCTCCGACTAGCAACCTTTTGAATGAAGTCATGCTTATTTTTGCGTGGAGTAACTTTCTTTATTTCTATCGCATTAAAAATGCTTGGTAGCTCATCGACGAAAATTAAAGAAAGTTTTCATAGCAAACCACGACAACACTTATAGCAAACCTAGCGTAGAAATAAATCCAATATGGCAGACACTAATAACAAAGATGAATAACCTACAATTGCATAGAAAGTACTTGAATACGAACATGACATGCAAAGACTGCCGAACATCCACGTCAGCAGAATGCAACTTCACTCAACCGAATCACCATTTGAATCAATCAGAACTAGTCAAGCCAGCAAGAGTAGTATAATTAGCCATTGAATGTTCGCCAGTTCACTGGAAGACGATTAAAAGTCGTACAGCAATCAAACCATTGCAACACTTCAAAATTATACAGAATTCCGAAACACAACTTTTCGTTCCACAGAAACCTATAAAAAAAAATTATTCAACATTGCGTACCCTGTTGCCCATTTCAAGCTACACACTGAAATAACTAAACGATTTCCTCAAATTGAGGTGGCACTCGTGACCCGGAAGAAAATTCTGCAACTTGACTGGCTGCTGTATAACCACCAACGTATTCTACATGTCAATATGTTTCATTAGCCTACAGCAGACATTTAAATTCTGTTGCCGATTACTGAAGGGTTTGAACCACAGCTAATCGACCCAAAGCTTTACACTATCTGATAAACAATCCCTGTTCACGTATCCAAGTATTGGATGTGCAAACTGCGCTGTTCTGTGGTCCGGCAGCACCCAGGAAGAATGGAAATTGTGACCAACGCAATGACTGACGAATTTATGCCTCACTGTTCAGTAGAACTAGTTGGACCGAATATAATTTGATGAATGATGAATATGATTTGCTATAAAGACGGATGTTTCGTTTGCATATGGATCAGAATGAGTTGCGGATGTTTGATGAGCGAAAAAAATCCAGGAAAGCGGGCACCGTCCTAAAAATACTATTTAATGAGCAGAGGACAAGGGGAGTATATATGTTCACCTTGATCTTTCTCGTATGGACGCTCATGCTGGGAGAATTTTCATACGAAATTGTAGTGTCATGGGAATAAGGTTTTCTTAATTTTTTTTATATTCGGTTACATTATCATCAATATAGCCACGTGTAATGGAAAGATCAGCAAAAACAAACTTCAGTTTATATTTTTGAACAGCCAAAGCTTAGAAATTTATTTTCAATTTTTTTTTATACTTCCTGGTCCTTGCAAATATTTAAGTATTACCAGGTTGAGTTAATTTTATATTTTATCAAAAAAATATTGCAGATGATTTGTCTTATTTGCTATTTGGTCTTGTTATTCCAATGATCTGGGCTCCAGAACCCGTCATTCAGATCAGAAAATCATCTTTGGTTAATCATGATTCCTCAGCGTAAATAGTTTCTTTCATTCTTCATAGTGAATATATAGTGGATGAGTCACTACTCCATAATCATAAACTATATAAACTATATAAATAACATTTTAGAATTATGATGCCCTTTTTATCTTACCTATTCGACGTCACCGAAGATTTAATTGTATTTATATGACACATGATTTTTACTTACTGCTCCATCTATATGTTGAGTGCACTTACCTAGAATAAAAAGAGATGTTTATCAGTATATTATGTTAACATAAGTATAAAATAAAATATTGTGAATGAAGCGAAAAACAAGTAAATTCAATTGGGCAGCATGTTGGTATTTAATGCTACAGTTGTACATTTTGATTTGGCTTTGGGTTTTCACTACGGAATCTTCAAACTCCTATAAATAAAACATCAATCTGTAGATATGTCGAATAACCATAGTAACCTCAACAGATTTCCAATTTCACTGACTAGTTCGTCAAGAAACGTGTTGCACTAAGCCTTTTTTAAAGTATTCTGGTTAGCAGGTATAGACATATTCAAAAAATACAATGAATAGAATAATATTCATCGATATAATAATATTCAGTAATATATTTTTAGAGATAGTTTTCTGCAGTAAACTCATATCACTGGTAGATATGGTGATATTTCGCTATTTATTTGCTATGGCATATCAGATATTGTGGTAATGCAAGGTTTTCTTGACACCATGTTTCATATATGCTGAGTCAGAAATGTTGAATTTTGAAGACTACGCATATATTTCAAAGAATTGACATAATGTCACTAGTTTCAGTCAGTCTGTCTGTCCGTCGCCGTTTTTTTCAATGGAAATTCAAAGGAAACCATAGCAATAATTTCTATCGATAGGATAGGACATAAAGGATATATGATTTAGGTAATGCTGCATTCGAGGAGCTTTTATTCTGTAAAAAGTCCTAATCCTTTTGACCATAATAAAAATATAGTTTTGTAGTGTTTCATAACATTTAAAGGCTTTTTAGGCCGCAGTGGTGAGGTGATGAATGTGTTTCTAACAATTGGTGCTGATGCCGTAGCTCCTGAATCGCCGTACCGCGAACCATGCATTAAAAGGTGTCTTTAATCTTCTTTTCCTGTGCTTAGACAGTTACTGATACTGACTCATATGACTGGTCTTTCACGTGACTACATGTGAAAATGCACAGCAGATGAACAAGTCTGACTTTTGATTCATATCAGTAAGCGATTCGAGGGAGAACGACGTGGTGGCCCAGACGCTTGGTCAAAATATTTATTGAGGGCCCTAAGGATTCAAAACTCGTTTTCGAATTTATTCCACTGAGGCCCTTGAGGATGGGCAACTTTTTTAGAAAATCAATAATATTTCAAAATAGAATTTTTTTATTATAGCGTAAAGCCTATAATTACCCATCTGCCGACAGGAATAAACCTTTTCACAGGCTCAATTTTTTCCTCCAGGAGAACAACAACATCCGAAATTAAATTCGATACCCATTGAAACTGCACTAACGGCGACGTTCGACGGACTTCTACTGAATCGTCGCCGTATTTATTCATTAATGTCACGATTTGATAGGATCAACGTAGGTCTGGTCCGTGGTCGATTAGCTCAACCCCATCCGGAATACTAAAGATACCCACTACAAATTGATAATTCCGTCCGTTACGGCCTTTCCGGCGATCTCCATAATGAGCGCTAACCTCGTTCCAGGATTTTCCAGGATTGTTTACACGAAGATGCATGCACTGCTTCATTTGCTCGACTATTTACCGAACCACTGGGCTTCTTTATTTATCTTATACAGGGTCCGCAATGAACTGCCCAAATGTTAAAGCTCAACTTATACCGTGTGATTATAAAGAGGTCTTACTTAGTCAAACTTTCCCACTGTGCCTGTACTACTGTGTTAGCTAACGTTTGTTATTCTAGAATAATTCGTTTTCGTAATGTTTTGTGATGTTTGCACCATGAAAATCCGCGTCAGGTATTTCCATCGGTTTGCATGTTTTTATCACAGTGTAATCTTAGTAAACGATGCACAGATTTTGATTTTGTAAGGCGATGCGGTGTTGGGCCATAGGAGGTAATAGGAAGCTCTCGACATTCTGATGTCTGATGATGACTCTTGTTTACAAATTACATAATTCTATATCCATGGTGTTATAATATGATACACTTAACAGGAACTATACCAGATTAATGGTTCTTGTCTACGTTTATAACAATATCCAAGAAGCCAAACGTTCAAGAATGTGCCGACCACCGAACAATTGCTCTTATGAGTCATATCTTGAAGATTTACCTGGGAGTAATTCATAACCGAATATTCACAAAGTTAGACTCCGGAA
This sequence comes from Bruchidius siliquastri, assembly GCA_949316355.1. NCBI lineage: Eukaryota > Metazoa > Arthropoda > Insecta > Coleoptera > Chrysomelidae > Bruchidius > Bruchidius siliquastri. The sequence continues at coordinate 2,186,800 of OX438534.1, read as the reverse complement.
TCAGTGACAGCCAAGTAGGATTCAGAAAAGGATTGAGTACCAGAGAGGCTCTGTTGGGAATTAATGTGGTGATGCAGAAATGCCTGGACATGAATCAGGATCTGTATGCTTGCTTTATTGATTTTGAAAAAGCCTTTGATAGAGTCCAATATCACAAAATTATAGAAATTTTAAGATAAAAAATATTGATAGTCGAGATATCATAATTATAGCAAATCTGTACTGGAATCAAAGAGCGAGAATCAGAATTGAAGACCAGTTTTCTGATGAAGTGGAGATTTTGCGCGGCGTTCGCCAAGGCTGAATACTTTCCCCACTTTTGTTTTTCGTATACAGTGAGGCCACTTTCAGTGAATGCCTAAACGACTGCCAAGAGGGAATTACCATAAATGGGCAGATTATAGATAACATGCGTTATGCCGATGACACTGTTGTAGTGACCGATAGACTGGAAGATCTCCAAACGGTCGTACACTAAACAGCAGTTGCAAAAATTATGGGCTGAACATGAATCTAAAGAAAACCAAATTAATGGTTACAATAGACAACGCACCAATTGAGTGAGTAAGAAAATATAGATATTTAGGAACATGGCTAAGCGAAACTACCGACAATCTCAGGAAAATCAAGGGCAAGTGAAGCCAAGGAAGACGAAAACCCTCTTGGCTAAAAAACTTAAGGGATTTGTTTGGAATGACATCAAATCAATTGTTTAGAACAGCAGCAAACAAAGTCAGAATTACTATGATAATATCCAACATCCGCTAGGAGATGGAACTTGAAGAATTCTGTCGATTTTTTTCTTGTCTAATCTGTTAGTCTCTGTCTGTAATATAATCACAGCGTAATCCAAGAAACCGCTATATCTATGATTATTGAATTCAAGTAATAAAAAAATATTCAAAAAGTCGAACTTTTATGTTGCTTCAGCTGCTTTGGACATCCTCTAAAAATTAAGGGGTAAATTCAGAAGTGTCCCAAGCCCGAATATTGAATTATAATGTAAGGTTCCAGTCATTTCAATTGTACTTTTGTGTTCCATCAGATTTAAATATGAGTTTTGATTTAGCTGAAGTTGGATAATGGAAAGACAAGGATTTTCGTATAATATTTCCCCATTATTTTGTAAATCGAATTTGATAGCGAAAAAGCTGAAAGCCGAGCGTAGGTCGACGATGTTAGTTCCATCCCCTCCGAGAATAGAATTTCCAGAATGTCTGTGGCTGATCTAATTTCCTGGCACTTATGGTTCGTAGTACTTTTACGAAAAATCTGGAAGGCTTTTCCTAATATACCTTGTCAATAATATTATCTTAGCGGCGGTGTTTCCATATAGCGAAAATGTATATTCGAAGATCGAAAAAGGCCAAACACAAATAAATAAGACATCTGGAACTCAGGTTTCATCCGTACCATTTCATGTCCAACATATGGTCAAGTAGCTTGTCTCGGTACTTCCCATGAAATGAATTCCCCGAATTTTACGAACCATCAAATTTCAACTATTTCAAACGATTTCGTTGATGACTGAGAAAAGACCAGGGATGTAACACGATTTTCGTGAAGGTATTGTTGATATTTTTTGTCTTTAGCTACTTGCTTTATCGCCAATGGATTCATAGAATCCAACAGCATTAACTAATATGATTTCATAGCGTAATGTAATTCCTAAAATTTTATTTAGGTCTATATATGGTAGCATGTGCCTATACAAGGATGGGTAACGAGGATGATTATTTCGAAGTACATAAATACAAAACAAAAATAAAAAAAGCTTGAACCTATGCGAGTAATTCATATATAATTTTGAATGGAATATTCTCTGTATATAGTTATACGTTGTGATTGTAGCTAGTCCTATTTGTTTAGGATTTTATCAAATCGATCCATCACTGATAATAATAATAATAATAATAATAATAATATCACCGGCTTTATTGACATGACATTTTCACAAAAAAAAAATTGATATGGCGGAGTCTAGCTTCAAGCCATTCTACTCAACCATGTTTTATATTGTTTTAAAAAAATCATCTCATTCTTTTTTTTCAGCTACCTCAGCTGAAAACAAGAAATATTAATTTTAAGACGATCTCTGACAGAAAATAATCTCAATAATAGGCAAAACTAGTATTCAACAAAGTCGTAGCGTAAATGTGAAAATTATCATAACAATCTTTAAAAAATACTATTGCTCACATTCTAAGTTACATCAATAGCAAAATATCAGAAGAAAATCTTGCATCGATTTGAATCATTTGCGTTTCCAAAAATTCTCAAAATATTTTCAAAAATTTTCATAATGTCAATATTATAAAAAATTTCTTCAGCAGGTCTACAACCCGATCAAGATCTTAAATAAACTGATACAGTAATTGTACATGAAATACAGAATAATTTACCTGACGCAATTTTTAGGAGGCTTTTATTTTCAAAGAAAATAACCTTAATAATATCATTTTATCCAAAATACGCAACAATATCTGAAGTTCAAAAAAACACACATTAATGCTGAAAAATACCTTCCTAAAAAATAAATAACTCAATAGCAATGGCTATTACTTTAGATTTTCATCAGATTTTGGAAATTATTTGATTTTTCAGCATAAACATATTGAGAATATTGAAAAACATAAATCTTTCATAACTCTCATTGTTCTACATTATTAAAAAAAATCCGAAATCTTTAAAACTCATTACATCATATTTCAAGTAGACACACAGTTGTAAAATGCTCGTTAAATTACGAAACCTAAATAAACAAAGTGCAGGCTATTTTGACGCTGCCTAAGATGCAACACTTTATGCTGGTATGACGTACACAAAGTAAAACTCAAAATTCATCGATGGTGGTTGGGGAAATTCTAAGCCTGAGTTATTTGTGTACCTTATCTAAATGTGCTTCATCCATCGTCTATTTTTACCAACATTTAACTAATGGTTTGATTTACGTGTGTAGGATACTGAGTACTAATGACCTTTTTCTTTGCCAACCCATCTTACGACGTCCGTTTTCATTGCGTAATAAAATAAAACCAAATAAAATCAAAGGCAACCGGAATTCTGATTGGCGTTAAATTTATACATGAGTGTGGACGTCTCCGATCTCCACTATTTCACATGTTTTTCCCATAGCATCGCAAAATACAGTGGTCGAAGTTCCAGGACAGTGACGTCGCTTTAGAGGTCTCACATTTTTAACAAGCTTTTTATTAGCGTAACCTGTATGTATGTTTGTATCGCCATCTTCAAACGCTATTTTCACCCACTTCTAATTGTCAGATTAATTTTCAATTTTGCACACTTATCGAGAACCAATGACAATACAAAATTGAGTCCCATTATTTATTATTATAAATCAATACGATTAAAAGTGATGATACGAATGACATTTAATATTTCTCCTTAACATACTTTTATCAGTTTGAGCTGTATATACAGTCCTAATTATTGGGAGGAAAATAATGCTCCTTATCCGTTCATTCACGCCAATCTCTCTTTGATGTTTCATCGGATCTTGCGTCATGTAAACCCCACTCATTAGTGGCAAAGACTAAAAAGCTTTATGGCTTTTAGAGATTGATCCAAACTTGAGTTTTCGGAAATTGTTGCAGTGGTGGAGAGTAAGACTGAAGTCAATTATCGATATTACGTCGCGCAATATTTATCCTAGTACATTAGGAGTACGTTTTGCCTTTCAAGCGTCACTGACGAAGAGTCGGAAGATGTCTATAATATAGGTAGATGGGTATCTATGTTTATTCTAGAACTCTAGTTCCTTTGGCCTCTGTTTCAGCAGCTGGCTTTAATAAAAATAGTGTCAATTAGATTGCTTTCACACGAACGTTTTGATAAATGAACAATTGTGTTCCAATATCCTTTAATTAATTTCAATATTGCTTGATCCTCATCCTTAAAATTCAACAATAGACTTCTCCTGGGGGTAAGATAGACCTCGATGTCTGTAGCCACGCTTCACCACGTTTAACTCAAAGTTTACGACAAGTCTTCGTAATAGTTAGAGAGTTTGTAATTATGCTACACCTACAGTTTTGATCATACACCAATGAGTTTCCCAACAGCTCTCCCACATACATACACAGGGCCTTCTTGGGTCATAATCAAATTCACAGCTGTGACCCGTTGCACATCTCTGGGGGTAAACTTTCCATCCCGTACTCTTTGACCATAGAGCAGTGCGCGTGACGCCAAAGATTGTGTTATCAACAACTATCGAATGTGCTCTGGCGCGTAACGCCTATAAGATGTATTTACAAACTCGATAACCCTCCTGTGTAATGCATTTGTAAATTAGTAAATACCTCGCACTTTGAATTATTCTAACGATTGAAACGGAAAATTATTCATGAAGCAGTATCGGTGACTATGTATACAGAAATTGAAGATACGATTTTCGAGTGAGAAAAATGTCAATAAAAGTGCCGCGGGCGGTGGTTGAACCCGTGTCTCTGCACTACGTTACCCGTCGAATCAGGGCATTTAGTCATTTTTCACTGTAAACCGGGCATCATCTAGAGAATACGCCTCCCAGGCGAGTAATGTTATGGCTTTTGAAGCGAGGATATCATTTCCGTTGTGCGTTGTCGCGTGGCTTCACCATATTGGAAATAGTGACTAGTTTCTGTCAGATTTTCACTTACAGCTATATATCTATTCATTTTTGCCGCACGATTCAAATTGGCACAGTGAAATAAGAAAGTAGTCTATTTTCATTTGCTTAACAGGCAAAAAAGTGACATACAGATGATATACAAAAATCACTCATATTATTATTTTAGAGCCATTTAAGCTCTTGCATCGATTGATCTGTATGTTCTGGATTAATCAAAAATATGTAGTAAACATGAAACAATAATTAAAATTTCTATTCAATTTCAACCTTGATCTAAAGATAAAATCTACGGCGTACCGTTATGAAAGGAAACTAAATGACCTTCAAAATCACCCACCCAGGTCACAAATGTTAAAAGAAGACAAATTACGAATATGATTCTGTACGTACACAGCACACGAATGTTTATATCTCCAGCGAACGTCAAAGATATAAATGGTGTACTTCACCGATCTGTAATAGCCATGTGCCATACGGGGGCTAGTTTTAATATTCAACGACACCGTAGCTTTCTGCATACATGGTGAAAGATACGTCTTACATTTGTGTGGAATGTTAGAAAGTTATCGAAAATAGATACTAACTATAATGATCATAAGTCGGTTGTATCTCCGTGTAACTTTACATTTGTTGAGAAGAAACTATCATGTGATTTGAATGCAAATATGTGATCAACATGTCTCTAACAGGTACAGAGCTAATATTTCAAATTTGTATTGATGATAGAAGGTATTCAACGAATTTTTTTTGGAGACCTACACCTTTTGGCGTGGGTAAGTACCTAATAGATACAAGCGCTGATCCACTGTATGACACGATCAATTGGATCCGGATACAAATTTTCTCAAGAAGCTGGAGAAGTTGTTGCAGATTTGGTTTGGATGCGAAATGAGAGAAGCAAGTTTTCATAGAAAATCCTAAATCTTGATTGTGATGGTACATTCAGATAAAAAACTTCCCAGCTATGAGAACATCAAAATGTCTCCTCGTATCTCTAAAGTATGAATCCGTCAAAGATACAAATGGCATACTTTGCCAATTTGTAATAGCCGCGTGGAATATGTCAGCTCGGCTTGTACGCTGTGTACGTATCATGATCAGAAGTAAATTAAACCGTTCCATTTATCAAGTAACTCCCTCAGGCATGTACGCCGCAAAACCGTAGCTTCCTAGCCAAACTTAGGCTTGAAATTTCGCCGAATTTCATTTCTTGCTTCTTAAAGAGAAAGTATACAGTTTACAGTTGTGATAACTTCAAATTTGGTATAACAGGTAATAACTGACATTTTAAAATGTTTACAGCTACTGAAATTGAATTTAACATTTCTGTAGTTTGAATGTTCAATCATCCATGTGAGAGAACCTTGTTTAGCAAAGCAGGAAGACAGATTGAGCATTATTTCGTTTTTCGTTTTACTTTATTCTTTAGTGGTCGGAAATATTTTTGCCTGTTCGCTAATTACATACATAATTATGATTGACTAGATAGTTTTTTCGTGTCCCAGGTACATATTTTTGTTAATTATGACTAGATGCACCAGATATCCAACTACAGGATAAGTTTTTTATTAATTTTCTCGTTCTGTGCCGTAATTCCACCTCACTGCTTAGATTTTAAAAAACTACTAAGCTAGTGAACTGGTGTCAACGTTTCATTAAAATCTGAGAGGCGAAGGGCTACCGGACAAACAGACTATAAATCAACAGATAGGCTGTTGGAAAATGTTACTGTAAATGCCCATATATTGGTTAAACTTAGGTTTAACTTATATGTTACCCAATGTACGGATTTATAGAAAAGGGATAATTTTTTCGAGCTATGAGTGAGGGGTGAATTTTGAAAGGGCGAAAAAGTTCTGATTTGCATGAAAACTTTATTTAGCTAATAGATAAACTGCCATAATTACTAGCAGTTTGTATCCTGAATGTCTAACGAGCAACTATTTTAGGCATTTACATCCAAAATTTACAATAATATATAAATCAGGATCCTTGCAATATACTAATTTGCGACAATAGCATGCCAGCACATCATAAACAACCCTCAGTTCTCAACGAGCGACAACAAATAATTATCCCCACCTTTTAAATGAACCACTAAACGCCTCTTTGTCGCTTATTACTTTCAATTAGCTGCTATTTTAGCGGACTGGCCAACAATCGCTGTTAGCACAGTGAAATGTGGTGAGTCAAATATGGAAATAAGTTTTAATAATTTTATCATGAACAATGTACGTTGACACATTCCAGGATTGATGACAGCTGTGAAAGGTATTACTTTGCCTAACTAGATAATTACTAAGACATTAGCAAGTACGAGATAATAGCAATAGTTTTAATTATTTTTTTATCAGTGTATATACGTATTTAATGAATAAAGACGTGATTTGAACATATTTCTTCATATTTTAAAATATGTCGATTATACGTGTAGATGCTTTTACTTTGTTAAACTCTTCCATCATTCAGATGATGTTACATAATTATTATTACATTAGGTTTCGTGATCTGTGATGTAATCTGCCCGATGTTTTATGATTACATCACGATAAGCTTTGAAACCGAGTATCGATGGTCTGTCTGTTTGTCGGTCCGCCGGAATTGTCGGTCTATTGGCATTTTTGTCAGCGTGTAGTCTCACGAACCGCTATATCGAATTTGATTAAATTTTGGTAGTGACATGTGGGTTTGTAGTATGTTCTGGTGCTCTTTTTTTGGAGTCATGGACAGTATAGAAATATTCAAAAACTGAAGATCGTCTCTAACTTTCGTTTCTATTGTTTCTCAGGAATCGTTTTCACATGTAGTGAAAAATGTTGTAAATATATTTATAAACAGTTTGTAGATTTTCCATATCTTCAAGTTCAATTCCAAAAGTTCGGCAATTCGAAAATCTGCTTAAAATATTCATTTCTACACTGATGTGAAGTATAGCTTCAACTTTCGCGAGGCAACATTTTGTTTTTCCAATTTTGGCAGTGCAGTATTGAAGAAATATGCGAACATTCGACAATATGACTTAAACGCTATATCTGGATGTATCTGGATGTATCTCACGTTGTTACATGCATCAATTTATTTATATCAGAAAACTAAGTATATGTCAATCAATTCAAAGAAATGTATGTTAACATAGGGTACGTTTTGTATACTGTTTCTGTCAAAGCCATATTGTACTTATTACATTGTAATGCAAACACCATCGAATACACACATTTCTTTGTTTTATCACAAATAAGACAAATATTTGGACAAATAAACCAATCTGGTATACAACATCTGTATATAAATATAAAAAACAAACACACGTTAAGTTAAATATGTAACACTACCTAAATATTGCACCTAGATCACAGGCCATCTGTATGTGCAAAAATCTTAAAAGGAAATTATGTCTCATATACATACATTATACATAGATGTTTTTTATACTGAAACAAAAGGATAATATTTTAAAACCTGCATGCATTCATACAAAAAAAATTATAATAAAGAAAGGATTGAGCACAAGATGCTGAGAATTATAAACGAATTTAGCTTACATCAGATAAAGAAGGATTTTGTAATTGTTATAGATAACTGGTTTACACTTTTCAGTAAAAGTTTTGTATTTAGGGATATTTTTCATGTCAACTTGCAAAAGATTATACATTTTTGGACCGAAACTCGTTATAAATCTTTTGTTGCCATCTTTTTTATAGTAAGGAACCAATAAATTGTTGTTTGTTACTTGCCTAGTTTGGTATGTGTGTGCAACAATTGTTTGTAAATTTTTATTTTTGTGTAAGAAGAGTCAAATATTGTAGAAATATAACATTCAACACGTAATATATTTTCATCATATAACTGGTCAGTGGGAAAACGCTTTTGTTTTCAAAGTATAATTTTCAGGATGTAATTTTGCACTATATTAAAGGTTCAAGTGTCTCAGTATACACACCACCCCACACAATTATGACATATTGTAGAATAGATTCGACCAAAGCTCTATAGATAGATTTGCAAATAGTTAAAATTAGATGTGTCGCCATCAGTAAGAGAAAATGCAATATATTTTGATTTATTGCTATTGAGCGAGTTATACATTTTAGCCCATTTTATTACATATAATAATTCGACTTATGAGTATATTTACCTTCGCCATATCCTGTGTTAATGAACTTGGCATTTTTTCTGAGACTTGCAACGTAATATTATCATGTGTCGTCGTCCAGACTTCTACGAAATGAGTTTGTCTGTGCATCTTACAATTTCATAAAAACCAGTGTACATGTATAATCTTCAATCAGATAGCTACCGACTATTGCAGTTGTAGTTAGATTTGCTGTGGCAAATAAAAGATTTTAAAAAAATCCTAGGCCTTTGGCAAACTTAATTAGCGTTAACTCATTAAAGCCCAGCCAATCGTTTACTACTCCAATAAACATCACTAAATATCAAAACAGTATTATCAGCATAAGATATAATGAGACCTTGTATGTGATTTTTTAAGAAGGAATGGATATAGATGATGAAAAGGAGTAAACCTAAGACAGTACCCTGTGGAATGCCTAGATGAATCATATGGCGGTCACTTAACACATATTTCATTCTAACCTGTTGTGCTCTATTTTCTAAATAACTGCGGAAGAGTCTCAACACAGTGCCCCTAATGCCACAGCACTCAAGTACATCACTAAGTTTTCACTTTATCTGTTTCTATACGATAAGTTTGCCGCCACTGACCCCATTTTCGGAAACTACAAAGCTTATTCGTCATTGTCACAATACTAGTATCTATGTTTCATCAAAATCCAAAAATAACTTTTTAAATTATAGAGGCATCAAGGATTATCCGACAAAGTACAAACAGACGTACAGGCAGATGACGTAAATGAGTGACATGGTTTTTCGTAATGTATATGTCATAAAATATCCAGAAAATACAATATCTCGAATTCGAAATTTGTTTAAGTCCCAATATTTCCTCCATTTGGCGTGGATATTAAAAATAGAAAATATGGCCTTCCGAGCTATAATCAAAGTTTCTTCGATGAGACAAGTAAGGTTAACTTTACATGGTACCATATGTTAACGATGCACCATTCATGCTTCTGAATAATATTCAAATCAAATTTATTTGAGCTCGTAAAAACAGGAACTAAAGGGGTTGAAAGCTGCGTCTCCGTGCGTGTCAGTTACAGATATGAAGCAATGTCACAGTTCTTTGGAAAAGCCTTGAGATGTGGTTTGGTCCAACTGCGCATCCTTTGTAATTGAAAACTGTCAAATACTCGATCTAGCGACAATCAGTCGGCTACACTTTTTCTCGAACAAGCTTAGATATGATGAAAATCCAAGTTAACAGCTGTGAATGACTCCAACAATACATCGACAAAATTGGACGTGACATGTAATTTTACATCCATGAATATTTAAGATGTCAATGGGCGACACTTAGATGAGTTGACGTTGCTATCACACCCTTGACTGGGTTACGTATATACCATTCAATTGCTCTCTAAACTTAGACCGACAGGCTATACGAGTCTAGGCTAAAGACGAAACATGCATGTCTATAGCAGGTCTGATGCATTATGGAGATCATACACTTAATTTTATTATTATTTTGAATACACTTGGTTTCTATGCCCCACACTGAATTTGTACCACTCTCAGCTGTATAGAAATTGTTTCTTGTAAGCTGTCGCTATCTCCCGGTCTATAGAATCAGGCAGAATATCTGTGGTATCGATGGTTACTGGACGGGTACATGTGCTTGAAGAAAACTATAAAAATTTGTTAGATGAATCCAAAAAAGCTAGTAAATTTGAGTTTACTTGATCGTTGTATCTATTGCAAATACAACTTAATTGTGATATTATTTCTACTATCTACCATACCAAACTGTGAAGATCTCATGAGGCAGTTGTATACTGCCCATAAGTTGCTTTATGGTGTCCAATGATAAAAATCACAGCACTAAGGCAATATTATGTAATTTTCACTGCACTAACTACAATGAGGAACACGGCGCGGTAGCAATTAAAATCTGCGCTTTTTGCTGATTAAAAATTCACAAGCGACATGCACTGCTCTCAACAGTCTAGCGGCCGAATTTAGCGTCGGTGTTGTTATATTTTGGGGATTAATTGCCCGTGCCTCAGAGTAATAAAAATTTCACATATTTTCTGAACAATAACTCTGATTAGCTGAAATTGTTTCTACTGAGCTTGTTAAAAAAGAGATGCTAAATGCTATGAACGTAGACTACCTGACACTGAGATATTGGTTGTTGCCTAATTGTTGTAAATAATTATATCGATGACCTTTGCATAGACGAACCACTTGTTTGGAAAGTTAGGCATTAAGTTCCTGCCATCAAGTATGCAGGAAATACTTTGCTACAAACAACATTTAGGACCTAATTACTGAGGGTATTTTTTGCTGTCGTTGTACGTAACCACTAGTAGTAGCAATTAAAATCGTAAAGTTACAATAGAACCTTTTTGGATAACAAGCAGGCCGCAGAGGAATAGCGTGCACCTATATTTCTATTACGTTTAGGTTTTTTGAGTGAAAATCATGAGAGGTCTTTAATTTTTCAAAAAATCTGAGGTTGGGTCTTTCAAGAGTCGGTGTTTGCGAGATTTTAATTAATCTACACTCACGAATACTAGTTAATGTATAAACAGAACAGTTTTGCAGTGGGGTGGTAATTCAGCTTGAGGTCATTATAATAAATCGTCATGATGACATAATTAATCAAGAAATAAAAGATCTAGGAGCCATTGAGAATGACATTTTGACATTATGTACTAGCTTAAAATTTTGCATTCATCTTAATAACAATTTTATAAAATAATTATGTGTTTGTTATAATTCGATCAACTCTGATTGGTCCCATCAGCTGCCTCATCGAGCGGCACTAGCCCCGACACGATCAGTGCTGATGACGTGCACCACTGGGATAATATGCTCAGCCAAATAATTCCGGTTTAATTGTGATTTATCGATGCTATTGTTGGCCGCTACATAGGTTTCATATACATGTTAAGTCTGCTATACACGTTGTTGTTGGTAGTTATGGAAGCCACCTTTATGGACTTTCGACGGTATCAATGTTGACCAATTGCTCTACCAGATTTGTCTATTCGCTGAGTGTCAAGCTTACCTGAATGCTGATTGAAGATGTCGGATAAATCGAAACGTTGTGAAGCAGGACATTTATATTCAATGGTATGAAGCAATGCGTCTGATAGAATAGTTATACCACAGCCTAAATAATAGTTATATTTACCTGCAAATCCCAACAGGGCTAGAAGAAGTGTAGATATTGCAGCAGCTTTGAAGGTGTCGAGCGCCATGGTTGGACAAAATTTCTACGATGATTTTGTTCTCAAGTCGAATACATGTCAATTACGGCTGTTGGGTAAAAATCGACATGCATAATTTCCTTGGATCTAATCCGATTGATTACCGTAATGAGATTTATGTTTATAGTCGCAGAGTAGAAAACAGGGAGGTATATCTCTTTTCACCAAATCGGGCAAGTGCCATTAATACTAATGTCTTCTATTTTGAGACATTCAGCTCTCTCAAACGTAGATACATACAGAAATTCAACCACGAACATTCAAACATTTTCTTGATGTTGTCTCACCGCTCATAATTTCTCATTACGTACATATATGTGATATTGAATTACAGCTATTACTGTTACATGGTTCGAAAAGTTACCTGTACAATAATATCTGTTACAGAAATGTCTGGAGATAGAACAAGTAGGCAATGTATTTGAGTATTCAAGCTTCAGTTTTAATCCTTTTATGTGTGCAGGAACGAGTTGCAGATGCGTTGAAGGCTAGTTTGCGTAGATAGATGTGAATAAAGTGATGGCTATCGCCAGTGATAATAGTCTGACAATAATGTGAAGTGCAAAAAAGAAAAGGGTGAAAAGGATATATTTTATGGAATGAAAAAACAACATGCTGACTCCCGAAATTAAGATTATACGGAATGGTCTGACATCATTACCTTCAAATGGTCAGTAGGTTAGTTTTAGTTTTGGTCCTCTCTCTCTCAAAGAAGGCCAACTGTGAGAATTAAAGTGTAATCATGTAATTAAGTGTGATTAAATAAATTAAATTTATTGTGTGCATCGGTTGTTGTTGGACTCGGCTTGACTGTTCCTTTTTTATTTTCATTCACAGCGTTACTTGCAGTTGGTACTAGCTCACAGGATTCTACCGATAAATTGTAGGCTGCAAGCACCATTATTCAAAACTGGACAAAGAAACTCAAAATCAAGCTTAATGAACACAAATCTGTTTATGTTAATTTTACGAACAAGAGAATCACAGATCACCCAGTTGTTAGGGTAAATAATATCGCCATACCGCACGCGAACAACGCTAAGTATCTTGGAATGAACCTTGATGCAAAGCTACGATGGAAAGAGCACATCAAGAAAAAACGCTTTGAACTTAGTGTAAAGTAAAGTCGGTATTACTGGCTACTTGGAAGGAAAGTTGTCACTATATAATAAAATTCTGATCTATAATCAGATTTTATAACCAGTGTGGCTTTATGGCATCCAGCTTCGGGGTTGCACTTGTGTATGAAATGTGAATATTATTCAAACTTTCCAGAATAAAGTGCTTCGTAACATGGTGAATGCTCCATGGTACGTTCGTAATAGGGACCTTCATCGCGACCTAGGAGTCCCAATGGTCAAAGATGAGATAAAACGATACGCCAATAAGCATGAAGTCAGACTACTTCATCATGTTAATACGGAGGCGATACAGCTGCTGGACAACGAACATATCGTCCGAAGACTGAAAAGGACTAAGCCATTCGAGCTGGTGTAGTGCATTGTGCAAAACAAAGAAGTGGAATGAATAGTGTAATTTGTACAACTAAGCTAAACTGAAGGACATCAATGGATGAACTCTAGAGCATAAGTATTTTAGTTTTAAGCTTTATTAGAGACAAATCAATGGTTGATCTAACTTGATCAGTTTTGATGGACATATCACCTTCGCTGGTGTTTACAAAAAAAAAAATCACGAGTAGTAGATGCTATTGTGCCTACAAAAAACTACTGCCTGAGCAGTGAAAAAAATCAAGTTCTAGGAGCATTCCCGACACAACAAAATATGCATAAGGCCGGAGCAGCCATCGGATATTTCATTCAGCCAGTGGCCATTCGGGCCCCGTGTAATTTGCCAGAGCAAGAGCTATCTCGCTGGAGATATGTTGTTCTAGACCGGAGAACCTATGGTAATCTTCGCTGCAAGTAAGCGGGCTAAAAATTCAAATGGCCCTTTTTGTACTCGCGCTGCCATTTATTCAGCGGCTAGCTACTGCCAAAAGGAAGCTGTGGCGATAATTTTTGTCCAGTACAGCAACCGCTTTTTAATCGTGGATTAGTCGGTCTTTAACTGTATGTTTAACACGTGTAAACGCGTCCATCTTCTGGAATAAACCGCTGCCATGTAATTCTATGTTTGAATATTTATAGCCAGGGAGATAGAGACAGTTTATGAGTTTTTGTGTAATAATCTCTATTAGGCTTTTTCTCAAGGAAGCAGCCGGAATGCTAGTAATACTATTCAGTCAATCGTATGTGGTTTTAATTAGCTACCAGTAAAAATATAAGTTGAGAGATGAATTTAATACTGTTTGCTGTTTCAATTGATAATCTGTCATGTATGATACTCCTTCTGATCTTGGACGGCTACAAAAAAGAAACACGTATCTTGCTTATCATCCTGATATCCTACTTATATTTGTTACATTTATTTATTTATTTTATATGGATTCAACATAGCTTCTCTTCCTATGATTAACTTTTACATGTGTTGCTCCAATGCTCTCTAGCAATCGTATAAACACCTGCTTTCCCAGACAGTCAACGCTCTCAAGCTACGCATAGTAACATACAAGCATGTACAAGTCTTTCACCGAGACGTACGTTTTTATCTGGGAGCAGTGCACAGAGGATTTTCTGGATTCATAAACAGAATTTCTAAACAACGTACCCATTACTTTTCCAGTTTATATGAAATGCTTATATCTCTCTAGCAGCTATATTACATACACTCCAGATTCTGTTTTTGCGTGCGCTTTGACTAAGAAAATATATTGACGAAAATGTACGTTTAACGTTTATCCGAAAACTTAAGTATGTAGGTACGAAACAGATTTCAATTATCTGAGATTGGGAAGGTAGAGTTCAGTTTACCGCACAGAAGACTCCGATAACAACCCTGATGAAGCTTTTGGGAATTAACATCAACAATTACATGATATTTCACGATCGTGTTGCTGACTTCGCTAGGTCGGCGTCCCAGAAATTGGGGGTTCTTTTCTGCTACAAAAAACAGCTCCGGAACAGCTGCTGCTACTGAACAAGGCACATATTAGACCATTGCTGGAGAAGTACTTGCATGTGTGGAAATGTACTCCAAAGTACTTACGTCTAGTACGTCTAGTGGATGCGCTTGACCTCACAAAGGACCTCCAAGGCCTAGAACATCGATTGAGGGTGGCTGATCTGTCTCGATTATATGTTATCATAGCAGATGGTCGACCGAGATGTCTCGCATAATAACACCAAAAGTGACCAGTACAGCAACTAGACAAGCACAATGGGCGCATCTTCTCCAGGTCGCGCTCACACCGCCTTGGACAAGCCTCTTTCAAAAGTCGTTTTTTTTGGAGAACCTCGGCGTTGTAGATTGAGCCACCGGGGACTTTGTACCCCGATGGTTACAATCTACGATGTTTAAAGGTCAATCTGAATCTATCATCTCGCAGCACTTATGAAGCACCCACGACAGGGTATCTGCCTTTGCGTCAGGTTATCTATATAAAAAAGAATATATCCTAAATGACTTGTATTTAACAAATAGAGTCTAAATATTCGAAAAAAATGGTTATTAATTGATATCTTAAAGATCTTTTTGCCAAATTTGTTGAAATTTGGCACTGCTGCTTATTGCATCATGCCGCTAAATTAGCATTAACTAGAAGATAAATCATGAATTCCAGATGCGTCTCTGGGGTTTTTGTCATGAATATTATTGAGAGCAATGATTTTTCGTCGTGCAATGAGGTGATTTTTTTCAAATAAACAAGGTGAGATACTGAGAGATATCAAAAGACACAAAAGTGGTATATTTAGCTGCTCAGTTCGAGGGAAAAACTACTACTAGGTCAGTGACGTACATTTTTTGGTCAATCTCATTCGTGAGACTAACCCACGACACGCTACCAGAACTCATAATTATATTCTATTTTGTGTTGACCTAGTATTTTATTACAACAGACAGCACTGTCAAATATTTGAGATATCAATAGAAAGCCATTTTTCTACAAAAAGTTAGAAAAGCAGACTTTTTAGGATATATTTTCAAATGAATTTTTCCACTCGAATTTGGCACTTGGAATTACGGCCTATCATTAAACAAGACTCCGCATACTTCTTGTGTTTGATACACTACATTTTTAACATGATTTCATTAGCTTCACGTGAACCTTTTTATCTATAATCTATTGCCATATATTATCCTGATAACTAATTCCTGTGAGGAATCATCGAGTCAGTTTACTTGACTCCATTTGACTTCCTACGCAGCTCTCCTTTTAGTTTGGCTCTAGCAACCCATTGTGCCATTTGCACTTGTAGCTAAATAAAACAAACATAGTTTCATCGTGCTGCTCTTCCTCCCAGATTTGTATCGTTTTTCAATTTCGTCAGTTTCCAAAACCTTCCGTCGCATTATGTATGGAACAAAACGACTGCCAGCAGGTTGGCTTTCACATCCAATGTATTTTCAATGCGGTTTGGAAAACTAATCAACTGCGATTTGATTACGAAAAAATACAAAAATACAGGTAGATATGTTCCACAATAGTCTTTACACATTTCAACGTTTTCTTGATCGTGGGTAGTTAGGTATACGGTAAGTGAGACCTTCTTAATCAAGTGAGATTGTGTATTCTGTCAAGACTGCAAAACCACGAAACAGGCGTTTTCAGTCAAAAGAAGAGGAAGAAGAAAAGTATGAAAGAGAAGTGCAAAGAAAAGGAATAAATTATGATCTGGTGAAGAGAAGTAGTAAGGTATGAAGAAATTTACTCTGAGAATCAGTTAAATCTGAACACTTCTGGCGATCAAATTCGATAATTGGCGCTGTGGTTGTAAGCTTATTATGGAGTTACAATGCTCTAACATCAAAATATATTTTTAGGTGGGTGAGTTAAGCTTTTGGAATATTTGGAATAATATTCATTCCACATATATATCCTATTTGTTAAGTCATAAGGTGATATACTGAAAATTGAATTATAGATATGCGGAAATATTCTTTTTCAGGCCTTCAGTAGGGTCTGCTTTTTTCACTCTCCATATTTACAAGAGCACTGAATTTCAGATTTTCTCTGAGTCTGAATTTTATCTGGATGGCCCTGGATGGCCAGACCCCAGATTTCCTCCTGGATAAGGATTTTCTCTCAAGGGTGCCAATATCAACATTTCATCACTCCAATGTTAGTTGAAGAAACTACATTTGATGAGGGATTACTTGGTGAGCATATGAGTTCTTCTCGAGATGACCCAGTTCAATATCATAGCTGTGAGTAGATCCAATAATCAAATATAATTGAATATAAATATAATTCTTAAAAGAATTTATTGGTTGAACAGCTAATCGTACACAGATGATATTTGCAATAATATTTATAAGGAATCTTCACAGAAAAACTATTATTATTTTTAACTAAAGCAAAACACGCCATAAAAACAGAGTTTTATTTATGCAAATGAAATGACACAATTTCATCTGAGAAATATCTTGTACCTAATATTTTGTCGTTAAATCATGATTGCCGGAAGGAAAATTGAGTATATTGATCTGATCTGATGTCGAACAGCTACAAAGCTACATTAAAAAATATTCAAACAGGAATATAAATTAAATTGTTTACATGTCATATTATTAATTATTCTTGTTGCCGTGAATGTTTCCAGTGTTAGCGAGCCCGATGTCATATTAGCAGACCAAAGAACGAGAATAGGAATTATGAGATCAGTCATTTAAATACCAAATGAGCTGAGAGCAACGTGTATTTATGTACAGGCATTAAATTGCTATTTTTATTAAAGCTAACTCGGCTCTAAAAATAATTACTGATGAGTTAAGTTATAATCATAAGGTATGCGTATATTCACTTCTCTACACCCACGACCTGGTGTATGGTTTAACCAGTAATGATACTAAGCAGGAAACAAGAAGATACGTGGTGTATGTCAGTCATGTATCCATGATAAACGGACAAAAAATAATTTTTCTGACCCTCCTGATTTTTCGGTTTATGCTCAAAAATTACTTGGGCAGTGAAAAAAAAATGGTATAATTTTTTTTTTGGTATTTTCCCATTACATGATTTTTGGATCTAGGCATATACTTTTCTCAGAAAAGTTGAACAGTTTGATAGGTACCAAAATATCGACCAAAATTATTCTCTTCATGGCTACCAAGTTCTTGTTCATTAACCGCAGTCAAATGCATTTTTGTGGACATACTGTTTTTGAAAGACTAAAAGAAATTTTAATGTTTCTCTTTTGTTTCAGTTTAGTATAATTTTTTATTTCAGTTCTAGCACTAATACTATTTTCATCTTCACGATACGTGAAAAGAACGTCGTGGATGAGAGTGACGAGACTATATGCCTCAAAATTGTGCCTTTTGTGGAATCGACCTACAACGTGTGTTTTACATTTCGTGTTGGGATTTTTCATTAAAATTTGTGTAATGGCAGAAAGGCCCCAAGAATAACAAATTTATATAAAGCGATAGTTTTTCGAACCTCAACTTTCCACCGTAAATAATGCTTTTTTAAAAGTACCAGTGAAAACTGCCTCGATGGAGAGGAGTTTTTAGGCGTTATCGATTCTACGAGAAAGTTGGTGGAGTTTTCAATACATAAATACATCAAGCATAATTTTTCTCAGCTGTTCTTACACACTGATTTTTATAACCTTTGGGAAGTGTGAAATAAAATACGATTCTAGACGTGTAAATGCACACAAGTATTATAGCCGAATTATAATTTGGGATACCGAATACTATCTGGCCGACCCGCAGTTGTTAAAATGTTAAATACCCAATAAAATCCAACATTTACCAACTGGATTGTAGCGTGGTCAGGATGACAGAATTATATATGGTCGGTAGACTGGTTAAAATATCATGTAATTTCCCAATCAAATGCAATTTGAATTCCCTGTACGTTAATGCGCAAAAATATTCTCAGACTTTATTGCTTATGGGATCTCTGTCACTTTTAGTTCTATTTAGTGACTTAATAAAATGTCATCATATGCTACATTTTTGGAGGCTGAAATGTTTGAAGACATAGTTATTAAGTTACCAGCACTTATTCAAATTTCATACAGATCATACAATGGGATGCTGGCAATGCAAGAATGATAAAATCTTGAAAGCTATTATACAATGACTTATCTTTGTTTTATGATTTTGATTTTTAATTAACAAGCCTGCTATATTATGAAAAATACAGGATGTCATTTTATAACGTGTTTGATATATCTTGATTTGAATTTTGCCCATCTTTATACTCTACAAAAAGGAACAAACTTTAGTTTTATACGTTCAACAACAATTTTGTAGGTATATTTGTTTTGTAGCTACATATTTTTACATGTTTGAGTTATA
Organism: Bruchidius siliquastri; assembly: GCA_949316355.1. Lineage (NCBI taxonomy): Eukaryota > Metazoa > Arthropoda > Insecta > Coleoptera > Chrysomelidae > Bruchidius > Bruchidius siliquastri. The sequence goes on along the minus strand of OX438534.1, from coordinate 2,167,441 downwards.
ATGTCTCTTTCAATCTTTCTAGTATATTTCCAAATTTGACCAGCGTTTTGGAGGTACAACTATCATATTGTGGTAACTGCAATTTAAAAAACCTCGCAATGGTGAAACAGGACTTTCTCAATTGGATTTTAAATGAGGTTTTTATGCCTCTGAGAACCATCTATGTTACCGTACACTTCTATTTTAATTGATGATTCGTAGGATATCTACTTTACCTGATAAAGCGGAAGTTATAAAGATATAATCCATTGTTATTAAACTATCCTTAAAACTGCAGTGTAAACTAATAAAGCGTATGTACAATAGCTGTACTTGGTTCGAGAACTAGTTTATTGCCACACTTCGGTCGTCTTTATCCACAGATACTCTATTAAATGCACCGCTGTAGGAGGTAAACATAAGTAAAAACAAACTTTTTTAAATAATTGTGTTTTAGCAAACAGGCGTATGAAAGGGCGGGTACTAGGGGGATAAAAAAACCCGCCAAGACTATTGACAAAAAATTAAATTCAATTTTGTTTTCTTCCCAAAGGATTCATATCAAAATTTGAGAAAAGTAATCATCATAAAAACTCATTGCTAATTAGGTATCTATTCCTATACCTATACAAATGAAAACAACTCATCAATACATGATCTGTTTTAGCCTATTTTGTGCATTTCCGCCTTTTTGTTTTTTTGACTCTGATTTTCGAAATAAATAATTGGAGTTTGGTACCATTGAAATTAAAATAAAATTACTCAAACCTTGCGATTACTCAAAATCAATACGATTTTCTAAATCCCATACTGGAACTAAAATTCGGCAATCTGTAAGCATCAGTGAGAGAGAGGGCGGATGAAAATATTTCTTTGCCATCTTTCAAATGAGCTAAACCACATAGTATTTATCGGTTTGATCTCATTTAAAAAAACATCACGATGCCACCATTATTGCGGCTCAGAGCTCAAAGACTCGACTGTTTCACTTGCTTTTGGCTTTTCTTCATTATAATTACTATTAATTACTATTGATATATCCCTATTTCTGTTGCTCCAACCATCTCGAAGATAGTACTATTAAGAATGGCGAAAGCATAAACAAACGTCATGCCCTTTTACCTCCCCCGAATACTAAGGTCTAGATACGCCCCTGATTTAGCAAGTTAATTTTCCAGAGACAAATGGAAATGCTTGAATAAAAAATAGAAAGAAGTATTATCAGAATGTGAATTTTGTAAATGCTTCAAAGCTCGCCGATCTACAGAACGAGAAACCTCCAATGCTTTTCATTATTTTGAATAGTTTTAAGAAAATTCTCATAACCTTCATTCCCTTTCATTAGCTAGCTTTGTGTTCTGAATACATGTGATCTAGAATCTTGGAATGAATATTCGAACAATTTGCAAAGCGGCGTAGTAAGCAAATTTTCGACGTACTCCAATCTCGGTTGCTGTGTAGTCATTGCTCAATCACTATCACTAACGGATGTCACTTGAGATTTTTTTAATTCAGATATTTATAAAACAGATGTTTGACTAAACCGACACAAATCATTTTCACATATGAGTGAAGAGCAGCGTGTTGGGACCAGTTTTGTGAAAAATGTAAACAGGTGATTTCAATTACCAAAATAGTGACTTTTACAGACGAACAGCACCAGTTGCAGTACCAAAAACTATCAGAGATGATACTCGTAAGATACGAATTGTTGTTGATATCAATGCGTGAACAAAATATAGCGAAATACATTGATTTAAACAAAATTGATTCACGCTATCATTGTAATTGATAAATACTTATCTCTCTGGTTTGTCTTCTATATAAGCTGGCCGTTAATTTGAATTATATGCGATTGACCATAACCTTACTAAAGTTTTCGCTGCCTCGACAGCTTTTAAGTATACAAAAAGAAAAATTGAAATTCGAAATTATAATACATTCAGTTTTTTAATGCTTTCAGGAAAGCAGTACAGTTTCCGAATAAGTTCTCAGTATGAAAATTTCTGAAGGGCATTACAGATGAGGGACATAAAGTATAGTCACTCCAGAAACAAAACACCTTTTGAAATGAATAACAAAACATACAGGAGAGTAATTTCAAGGGAACAGTATAGATGCCCACATTTTGGATCCAAGAACCCGCCATAGGAAAACTTGGAGGAAAACTGATGGTCTGTTTTGCTATCGAATTAAGCAAGAGATAATATCGGTAAATTCAACTCCTGTTGTACCAGTACCTGTTGGTTGAGTAGTTTGCAAAATTTGTTTGAATACACTTCTACGCCAAAGCCACTTAACGACAGTTCATATTTCGAATTAATACATAAATAGAGATTTATATAATCTCGTAGCTTCAGTTTTGTTTTGAGTTTGTGATAAACAGAACAGACGTAAATGGACCATTTGTCAAACCACGGAGTGGAATTGTGATTGGAGGAAAAGTCAGTAAAGATTCTGACCCATGAACTCGGTGCTCTATCCAAACACTAGAAACAGTTTAATTTTCCCAGTTCGCCAGAGAAACGTAACAGTGAGGAGGGTCTATTCAATTACCTGTTATTGACGAATAACTAACTTGATATTCGCTGGTTAGAGTACGTTGAGCGAAACTGTATATATTTATATAGTTAAGTAGAATTTAGTGGAACCAAGAATGCGGTTTATTTAATTTGGGTTTAAGGGAATAGTTTCGTATGTTCCATCTTTTCAACAGCTTCTGGATTGTCATTCCGAATAAGCAATAATGCACATTATGAATATTCCAACAGCGCTCTTAGATCATTGCAATATTAACACTGCCATATAGTGATACCTATTCCTAATGTATTAATAAGCTTGATAAAAACATATGATTTTGTGTAGTAGCGTGATGATCTAATTTATAAATAGTTAAATAGGTTAAAACTATTATATTCAGCGTCTCTTGTGGAAGACTTTCCAAGTTATAGTGACAAAGAGATGCTTTGCTACCAAGAAAAGGTCAACTAAATATTTGATTTACTCATTATCATTGATTATTATTATAAATCATGACAAAAAACAACTGTTGATTTTCTGAAAAATGTTTAGTAGGTCGCTCAGTTTACAAAAAGTTATTTAACGATTCAGAGCCTCGTACCATCATTTCTCATCTTAGGTGATGCATGCTTTTGTTGTTTGGCGCTGATATATTTACTCATTCATGTGGTAGAGGTTGAACACGATGTTCAATGATTGTTTGGAGAGTAATCAACGCATATGATGTCTAAATAAAGCCGTGGTAGCCCAAAGCATATCCCATTGCAAATTTCTTCAAAATCACTCAGATCAAAGCGGTCTTAAAATGGCAATTGACGTGTAAGCCAATAGGCAGGTAGCAATGAAATTACAGCTTGGTTGAAAGTACCGACAAAAGTGGCCGTTCATTAAAAAAAAATGAAAACGAACTGCATATCAAACATTTTGAGCCCCCTTAGAACATCTTAGAGTACGCCCTGAATTGAGCAGTCACTCATGACATATGTGAAACTAAGGTTTGAATACTTTTCTTCAATATTTTCCAATTCATTCGCCGAAAATATACGCGTGACTTTCCGGCCTACCCATCAAAATTAGTATAATTATTCTTCTGAAATCAAATCAAACGTTACACGTCTTGCAAAATAAATGAAATGTGTCAGACGGATTCCGCAAACTTCTTGACCAAACCTAATCTTATCAAATTAAATTAAGATGAAAATTAACTTTGCTCTGAAACTGGCAAGTTTGTCGGAGTTTGAGCGGCAGCAGACACCGAAAATTATTGTACCAGGAAACTGTTGAATTATTTAGCTTAATTGGTCGAAACGCTTAGAAAGCTTATTTTTACCACTTCGGGATGAATCGTTAAAATTCTCAAATTGCGATACTCCACTACCGTGGAAAAGATATGAGATAGTAATCACCAAAAACTATTTTATTTATTTTCGTAGATCCGCCTGCCATTCATTTAATGAGGAACTGGGGACATAAACAAACCAATCAGCAAAGGTTCATTGTAATTTTAGCTACATTTCCGGGAAGAAGTCTTAATCCTTCCTCGGAATACATGGGGCTTGTATTTTACAAGCCAAATGCGAGGCGCTATCATGAAGCTTAACCGCATTATAAGAGAACCATTTTGATATCTTATGTTTGGAGAAATTAATACATGTTTGTTTGGATTAGACTTTAGTGTAGTCAAAAAGGCATCCTTGAATATTACGCTGTACCAAGATAACGATAGACTGACAGACACGCCCACAAAAATGGGTGATGGGGATTTTCTTAATCCCTGGATTAAGCTGCTATCTTGGGTTCTGAAATTTATGTAATTACAGTAACTGACGTGATCATGCATGAGAGGTAAATATGGAATAAGGACTACGCAGCCAATCGGCTGTTTGGTTTTGTCACAATCGATATTCGAAATTTTCCATTCACAATTTTGTGGTGAGCCTGAATGAGCCATGAAGGAATCGAAAAGTCAGTCATGATTCAACTTCATAAAGGCAGATTTTTCAACCTCCCTGTTTTAACTGTTATCTTTCTGTGCAGTGTGGAAAGCTGCTACTATTCTTCTCTATATTCTGGTTCTATAAAGTTTTAGTTTTAAATTGCTGATAGATATTTAATGGTGTCGAAAATTTTCAAATAACAATATTTTTTCCTGAAAATATTTATTTCCTATCAGTACATCAGTTTTCACTATATATAAATCGGCCATTAAAACGTATTGCGGAACTATTTATCTTTCGTCCTCTTTTTCTACAGACTTGGCATCATGTTTTACATTCAGCTGAGTTTTGCTTCGCTTATATTTTAATAAGTAAACAATTCCCGTTAATTTGCGATTCGCCACGCTTTCTTGTTGTCGCCGTGGCACTTTTTGTTAATTATAACCCGGCTAAAGAGTAATGAGCCACCAGAAACGAAGTTAAAAGGGTGTTTTACCTTTTAGCGTTCTGGATCCAGCAAAGCTTGTATATTACTTGTATGTATTTGTCATATATGAATTATCTCCCGTGTTATTCTATACTATTTGGTCATAGTCCGCCAAATCTTTGATATAGTTGGTGAGTTATACAGGGTAATCTGAAGGGCAGTGAAAATATTTTGTCGGAACACGTCATTCCCAAAACATCCATTCATACTAACCTTTGTGTAAAGAGGTATTGTCATCGCAAAAAATTCAATCACTCATTTCCTTTGGTGTGTCTGTCTGTCTGTACTCTGTCCGGAAATGATTGGCTTACTGTGAATTTTGATGAAAATTATACACTAAATTGCTACAGGTCAAAAACATTTTTTTGGAAATTTTAGAAATTATGGAAGCCTCTTGGAACGTGAATATTTTGTGAAATTAAAAGAATAATAATGTTTGTCTGTGTTGGTGATTTTTTTAAAATTTGATGACAAATAATAAAGGGTTCTAGACTGAAAATAATAGCGTCAATGTACTTGTCGCCATTTTTTTTTTATCTTGAGAGATTTTATTAATATTTTCCATAATTCAATGATGCAACTTTCCGCTCTAAAGTACTGTTCAAGAAAATAATATCAGAGTTTTATGAGGACTCCTTTCGAGACACGTATATAAGTAATTATACAAATGTGAAAAGCATACAAAGTTATTCGTTTGGAGTAAATAGACAGAGCTAGTCACAGCAGCAGCCCCTGCTGTTTAAGGATATCGAACATTTATATTTTTCTATTCTGACAGAAAATAAGAATCACACAAATTACTTAATCCGAAATCAAACTTTTGATACTGCAGCCTTACTAAAAATTCAAGGAGCACCTCAAACAATATCATACGGTTATTTATTGAGCGGGTTCGGAAATTATAAATAAAAGTTCGTCATTACATCGAAAACATTTTTTCGTATGTGTATTTTGCTACACGCTCACAGACAAAAGTCTGGTATTACAAAAAATGGCAAGTAGGTTCATACAAACTTTCAATACAATAAAGTCAGTTCAGAAATAAATATTTGAATCCGATTTTCGATTAATTGATTCCTTGGAAATAATTAAAAAAAAATTTAAATATCGAATCATTTATAACCTAAGAAATCCTAAAACAATCTATTTATCAAATGTTCACCTTATGTGAACCAACAATTCTGAAATCCGGTCTAAATCTTAAACAACCTGATATAATTGCACAAAAACATTATACAGTCCAGATGCCATATTTTATCTGAGTAATATTTGAAAAGACATTTATATACTCTGCGAGAAGTTATCTATGAAAAAATATTAGTTGCTAAAACATAAACGAAACAAATTAGTCTAATTTTTGTTCTTTTCTAGGAACCATTCGACGTAATGGCACTCACAGAGAATGTTAATAGATTGAATCTGTTCCTTTCCCGCATTGTTTGCAGTTAATGTTTCCGTTATAAAGGTCTTTATTCTCCTTTATAAAAGATTTTTTTATAGATAGCCTTTCGCAAGGTTAATGAGCCTATAGCACTCAGAATGTGCTGCAAGATGATACACTCTCTATCCACTAACATGCTACATATTCACGGCGTTCAGATATGTCGTGAAATGCAAATCTATAGCTATTGAAAATGGATCCAATTTCTGTGTTTTGAGCATTTAACGATCATTTATGATTGAAAAAAGGAAGATTATCGAGGTCAAACGTTTAAAAGTGTTAGGTTTCTTACCATCGTTAAAAAAATTATTTTTTTTTCCTTCCACTACCCTTTCCCCGCTTTATATTTTTCCGAAACAAGCTTTAAGCGGTTTTAGTTTATTAATTTTTGAAAGATAGAATGCGTAGCCACAGCAGCGACTATCACCATAAAACGTGTTCGTTACAGGAATAGTAGTAGCTTTCTGTAATAATTTCTTCAAAACCTGATTGGCAGAAAAGTGCAAATATTAAGAAAATCTTGCACCTCGGATTGAAAAAAAATCATGGTTGCAGCACTTTCCTTGCCTATTCGCATGGGAAGTAACATTGATAAACTAAGTCCTGGCAATTCCTTTAATTAATAGTTTTCCTCTAAATATCAAACCAAGTACCATCCTCTAATACTGGATATCATCAGTAAGTCAATCTATTCAATGAATATAGTGGAATTTAAAGTCTCGAAAGTTATTCAGCTTGTTGACAAGAATACTGTCGACTTACTAAAAAGATAATCGCCTAATTACTGGAATTCGGGATTGTAAAGTTTGACTTTTTAACTTCTGTGTTTATAACTGTTCATACTAAATATCTACAAATGAAAAACATCATACAACACCTAGTATCTGCGATTGTTCGTGACTGGATCCATCATAGTATACACTCGACCACAACAATGCGTTCATTTTTGATCTAATCTTGTCGTTAAACATGCTTAGTACTTTACAGTATCGATATTTTTACCCAAGGGTATTTACATCGCAACTTTTCCAACACCAAATATGTATAAAGTTATTGATTATCACTGCACTGCCACCAATCTACCATTGGATTGCTCAGAATAGCTGGCAGTGAATATATCAATAATCTTATTTGCTATATTTCACTTATTCTGTTTAAATTTATTTAAAATCGCCTAGTCGCTCCTTCCTTTCGAAAAAGCTTCTCCCATACTATAAGCATCCCATATCCAACATGGATTTTAATTTTTTTCAAATCACATTCAAAGAATTATAAGAGTTAATATTCCATTGCATATAAAGATAATGCGAAGCTAAGCAGCACATTGTTGTACTGACAAAGTGTAAATAAAAGCATTTGCTTCTGAATGAATCACTGTACGACACAATGGCACCTTTCAGTGGCTGCGACTATAAACATATCTCGATAATATCATTCCAAATAAAAAGCTTACGGCTATTTTATATCCTATGCACTATTATTAGATACATGTGACTGTCTAAATCACACACATACCGAGAGTGAATAACCGAGGATTGGAAAGCTTTTTGGAAACGGTCCATGTCATAATATACATTATATAGTCCAGGAAATAATAGGTAGATGCTCATACTTTGTGAAACTTCGATCTTCGAGATAAAACTGTGCAATTTTACAGAAGTAGATTTCACCATTTTTATGACGCGTTCCGCTTTGGTCTTTAAAACAGCGTCAAAACTCTCTATTATCAAAGATTACCCAGGTTACTTGCCAACTACCAAGTCCAATTATAAATATAAAACTAAAGATATTGGATACTTCCATCTTTTCTGCATCTTGGAGGAAATATATTTTTGGCGAATGTATTTGATTTGACAGGATAATTTTTGGAATTCATAATTGAGTGACTCAGATATTAAGAATGAAATTGGAATTATTAAATAAATTATTTTAGAGCTAGATATAATCCAAAGATAGTAGGTTATTCAAAGAATAAAAATCAATACAAAGGAGGATTAAAGGCATTGATGAATCAAAAAGGTACACCACGAATACATATCATGATCACGTTGATTGTAGATGCTCTTACTTGGTGAAACTTGTCCACCATGCAGATAAAAAAAGACTGTGTACTGAACACAGAGTTTCACAAAAAAAAAATTATTTCACTAACGCGTCTCGATTTATATTTAAATCATCGTCAGTCTGTTAGATTTTACTGTTAACAAATGCTACCCAGATTACGCTCCAACTAACTAGATCCTATCATGGACAAATAGTATGCTAGATTTGAGAGCCCTAGTCTTGTATCCATGATGGGATCTAGTTAGTTAGGTGGCAAGTAATCTGGGTAGCCTTAGTTAACAGTCAAATATGACAGTCCGTCAATGTCAGTTGTTTTTTTGTGGACCTCGTTGAGAAGTTGATGTATGCTTATATAGCTGTTGAAAGGAATAAAATGATTCAATTAGATTTATCAGACATGTTAGCACGATATAATCTACATTTGTTTTCAATACAAATATTTGTTAATAGAAGGCTAATTGCAAAGTCTTATAGTTTATGCACTATTATATGGAAAAGCAGTTACTAAAAGGATTGTACTAAACAAGCCTATGTAAGATAATATACCTTCTAACTGGTATAAATTTTGGATTTCTTGGCAAGTGAATACTGTTGTGTTTATGAATTGCTTGATTCTGTAGAACACGATGAAAGATTTATTTAAAATTTGTCAGTTTTCGAAAAGGCGAGTAAAACGATGGAACACAACATGAGTATCTCCTATGCATAAACAAATAGAGCAGCTAAATATATAATGATATTACATTACAAATCGATGGGTCAGATATACTAACATATCTAGTAGGTGTGAATGAACAAATGTTACCGAGCAACTGGTTCATATAATATATTTTTTGACATTGACAAACTTCTACAGAAGTCAACGCTGCTACAGTTCTGTTTGTGTGATTCATAGATTTTGAATGGCTACAGGTATTAGAGTGAGGTCATTTTGAAAGTATAACACTAGATTTGCTGACAAATAAAGACAACTCGCCGCGCGCCGGAAGCTATAGAAATATGGCAATTACCAAGTAGTTGTACTGAGTACAGAAAGCTTGGAATATTCGACTGTTACTAGATATAGGGTATTTCAACTTTTTGATTGTTAGAGGTGTCTACAAAACAAGGAGTCATTTTTTGTATTACTTTTGGGACGTGGGTACAGTTCACTAGATAAGTACAAAATTAGGTTCAATCGAATTCGCAGGTTTTTTAGTTATTGATTATTTTTTAACAGAATCAAGCGAGTTTTAGTGGAGCTCTTAAAATTTTTTTGTTTTCAATTAGTGGATAAAATTCTATTGCTTTATAACGTACGTTTTATCATTTTAAAATATTGGGCCCCATTTCAGCTGCAGTTGAAAAGTTTTCAAATTTCAATACTTTTGTAGGGTCTCTCGAATTTCTAATTTGTAATACTTTATTACTAATGGTTTTTCAATTTAAGACCATTTTACGGTGTTACTTTTCTAGTAATACTCAAAAGGAATATGGCTTCAATGAAATTAGTTATACCAATGCGAGAGGACACTAGTGAATTTTCGCATCATTTTTATACGAATATTATGTAGGTCTTGATCCGAAATTCTAAGCACCAGATTTGCATAATTATAATAGTTATAAGGACATGTGTCATAAATAAAATCATTGCAGAAGTTATTGCGATTACAGGTACCGAAAGGTATTTTTACAACAGTATTTAATCAATGACACATTCAGGTACAATACTCACACATATGATCTCATTCCCAAGGCTGACATCAGCTTCCTTATCTCATTCCATTAAGAAAAAAATCGTGAGTGTAAGTATACGTAAGGTATGCTGTGGTATGCAGTTACGGTGAGGTAGAGGAATAACATTAAAGTGAGCTGAGACAGTGGGCTTGACAACTGAGAGAATGCGTTTAGCGGATTATTCTGTTAGCATTTTGTATTCATACCAGAGGTTATTTATATATTCACAGATTAGGGGTCATAGCGACTCGTAAACTCGGTTTAGAAAAACAATTTACTTTCGTACTGTACAGGTCTTTTTATAGTGGAGTAGAAATTGTTATATTGTGCTATGGGGATCAATCAGTATACATGTACAAAAGGTTTTTGTTCAGCAGATAGAAGAAGGTCTTAAGATGGTGGATTTTTGGAAAAAATTAATAGAGTTGGAGATGCATTTTTACTGGATTTCATGAAAATTTTATATACGAACTTGTTCACAATCGTTGTTTTCGATTTGTGTGATGCTTGAATCAACTATGACAGTGGATTATTGTAAAATTGACATGTTTTATGTCATTTTATTAAACATAGCTTTATACAAATAATATTATTTGTCAATCGTTCACAATATCTTCCTAGATAAAACACTACTGATTCTATTGGGTTGTTCGGAAAATAATTACGTTTTTCCCGATAGAGGACTTAATTGTATTTTTTGCACCCAACTTCACACTTAAGCCGTATAATTTTTATATGCTTTGAGAGCTCATATAGCAAGGCTTGTGTGTGAAAAATTCCAATTAATTCTACGCAGTAGTTTTTGGTTGGTGCCTTGTAAAAGTGGAGAGCGATAAGCAGCATTTTCGACATATCTTACTGTTTTACTACAAAAAGGGTAAAAATTCTGTTCAAGCCAGAAATAAATTGACCGATGTGTATGGAGAAGGTGTGTTGACAGTACGCCAGTGCCAGAACTGGTTCGCTAAATTTCGATCCGGTAATTTTGATGTCGAAGATGCACCACGTTCGGGAAGGCCGGTTGAAGCTGATAAAGACGCGATAAAGGCATTAGTTGATGCGAACCTGGCGAATAACAACACGTGAGATCGGATTAAGGTTAAATTTATCAAATTCAACAGTTTATGACCACTTGAAAGGCCTGGGATTATCCTCGAAGCTCGATGTATGGGTTCCCTATGTTCTCACAGAAAGAAATCTGTGTCGCCGCATCGACGTCTGCGATTCGCTTCTCAAACGTCACGAAAATGATCCGTTTTTTGAAGCGCATCATCACTGGGGACGAAAAATAGGTTGTATACAACAACGTCAAACGCAAGAGGTCATGGAGCAAAAAAGATGAACCGGCTCAAACCACTTCCAAAGCCGATATTCATCAAAAAAAGGTGATGCAACGATTAATTTGGAAGTCTACTGTCACCAGCTCGACAATTTGAATGATGCTCTTTAACAGAAAAGGCCAGAACTAATCAACAGGAAAGGTGTAGTGTTTCACCAAGACAACGCGAGACCTCACACAAGTTTGGTCACTCGCCAAAAGCTTTTACAGCTTGAATGAGATACAATGCCACACCCACCATATTCTCCAAACCTAGCACCATCGGATTATTACTTATTCCGGTCACTCCAAAATTTTTCAGACGGTAAAACCTTCACCTCCAATGAGGAGGTCAAAAACCACCTTGATCAGTTTTTTGCCAGCAAAGACCAAAAATTTTATGAGCGTGGAATTTTGCTACTACCAGAAAGATGGCAAAAGGTGTTGGACCAGAACGGCTAATATATAATTTAATAAAGTATCTGTTTATTATACGAAACCTGTTTTTCATTTCCACAAAAAAAAACGAAATTACTTTCCGAACAACCTTATATAAAATATAGAAATGTAATGCATTCTTTTTTTTGGGTTGAAGGAAGGAGGATGATTTACTTTTGAATATTTTCATCGCTCTTTAGTAGTTATACAAAAAGAAAAAAGGTCGTAATTTAAAAAAAAATCCTATCAAACTGAACTTCTGATACTGCCGATATATGGAACAGCAGGATGACATGAAACCGGCACATAGACTATCTGTATCGTCGATAGTCCGTCATGTGGAAACTGCACTTGTAGCTGGCAGGACCTGGAGGGGATGTTTTGCGTTGCCTCTACACGGGGTGGTTAGAACTAAAATATAGTACGGTTGCTTAGTCTGGTGGCCCATCGTAGAAAAGTTCACTCTTATCTGCAAGTTCGCTTAGATACATATGTGGCACCGTTGGTATGAGAACCACCCTACATACTTTGGGTTTGTTGGATAACATGGCAACCTGACGAGTGGACTTGAGATAGGCCCAAAGGTGCCTACAGTGGATGGGGGAGGAGGCGGAGAGCATCTCTCGATGTCCTTTTCAGCCAAAAACATAATAAACCTGAAAAATGACTGAGTGGCGATAATTTCTGCGACACTATTACATGTCGGTATTCTAGGTAGAAATCTTTGCCATCCTAATGTGACGTATTAAGCGGAAGTACAACAGTGCATGAAGCGGAATATATGAATGAGCTCTGATGGTCAGTTAATTTTGGAGGTGGTTGCAGCTTCGTGGAGAAGATCAAATCTGGTCCAGAAACGCAATGTCCTTCAAAGCTCAGTCAAATCCAATAACGTGACTCTGATGGTGGAACAGAGAACGAGGAAGCAGATCAACCAAGAGGTTTGGTGTGGCCCTGACAAGAGTCGGGTGCAATGTCTAATGAACAGAAGCTGATCAACACTCACTCTTCTAGTAGGGATTCTCATGGGCCAATGCACTGTCCCTCATGATAGAAGAAAAAATCATGTATTTTCACGTGCTGGACTCCTTCCAGAACATGAAAATATTGTTTTACTTCCTAGGTAAGTGCTTTGAAATACGAATCAAATTATATCATTACCTGTGCGGTGATTTTAGGTAACTTCGGATCAATAAATAATTTATTTAAACTACACGTGATCTGCTTTGCACAAAAGATGAACTAAAACAAAGAGGTCAGGCTATTCTTGAAATGTAATTGTTTTCGAAACGTAACACGACTGTACATCAACAGTTAGGTATATGTATACTATGAATGGTTGATTTCATTAATTAAGGGTAAGGAACAAATACAAGTAGGAAAGTGGATAACATATTTGAAGGTGTTCAACATGTGCAATACCTATATTTGGAGATGAATTTAGCCTTATTAATATTATATCAAGTAAATTGCAGTTGAAAGTTTGGACATTTGGTATGTGAAGCAGAATAATGCAAAAAGTTACTAGCTTTCTTCACAAAGGCAGATCACTCGGTAAGCTTTGATAACGTACTAATACAATAATCTAAAATCTTTGTAGACACACATCAATGAATACCCAAATTTGTGAAATTCGTGTTTTTAGATGTTTTTGGTTTTGGCTTTTTTTTGTTGATATTTCAAGCATTTTTGAACCCCTTTCATGTACTATTTTTCATTCCATTCCCACAGTACATGCCTAATCGTTCGAATTAATAATAATTTATTTATATAACGGTAGAAATGGGCTTATCGGTTACTCACTCTTTTTATGCGTACGTAATTTATAAAAATTGAAATTACCACGCATACTTCTGACTATTTTCATTCATTTATATCAATGACGATTATGTTCGTAATTATTTAATTTTTCATTTTTTTGCAATGACCTAGCTGGCAGCTGACAAGATGTAAAGCTAAATGAAGAAACCCAATATTATTGTTATCAATGAATATTGTTCTAGCCGTTACCAGTTTGCGAAAGTAAGAAGTACGCGAGGTAATTACGAAGACGAAATGAACAATACTTGAAAATCAAACCAAATACTTTATTTACCATACAACCAGCAAACAGGCAAGAACTTAATCTCCTCCAAAAAGTAAAAAATAAACTCAAAAACTGAACAAAAACTAGAAGAACACAATAACATTAACATCCAATCGCGTAACAGGGGATGCTGCGTGACAACGAACCAATGACAGCTTATCGAGATCCAAAGACGTCTTCGCGATGGACCAGAGAGCGAAGAACCGCGGGCGAATGGAGATTGTTTTGCCCGGAGAGCACGCGTCGGACTGATCGCGGGTTGTAGTTGGCGGTTGTCTTCGGAAAACATCCGAGCATCGCTGCGGGCGCCGCGGCACCCCACGCATGCAGCGCCGACATTCACAACCCATTCTTTCGCGCGCTTCAGTTCAGAAGCCATCATTATTTCTTATATTATCATGAGTATAATTGATCATTGATGGATGCAGTAAAGTCCTAGGAATTTGTATTAGATTTTTTACAGCTTCCTTTATGGTTAACATTGTTAAGGATGACCATTACAGCGACCTTTAGGAACTTTTACAACGTCTGCGATTCTAAGATAAGAATTGATAAAATGAAAAGCCAGCGTGTAACATCAAGTAAATTAATCAGTAAATATAAAAAATTAAAAAGAAAAATATTGAATTAATTTAAAGCTCTGCGATTTGATGTAACGACGATCTTGCGACTATTTTTGGATTTATTAACACATATCCACAGTGCAAGTGCATTACCTATATAAATCAGCCTTCTTTGATAGTATTTAGTTCTTATTTAAAAACAAGACTGTTCTCATGCCATACCCTACAAGAAGCTTTTGATATATCCAGCAACGAATCAGGATTCTCCATGATGTTCAACTGCTCTGCTCCAAATAAGTGTGATGTAGGCCAAAATATGGATCTGTTAGAACCGGATGCAGAGCGGTCTATGAGAGTTTAAATAGTTTGCAAAAGCTGGTGTAAGCTTTACAGCAACATTTCAGGAGAACTACTGGTAGTTGTTCTGGACCATGAGCTGTAGTGAGTTGAGTTCAGTTTTTCTAGAATACTATTGCTATGATACGTATTTAATATTCTACATTTGAAAACAACGTATGTTGAGGATCACTTGTAGGCTCACAAAGCACTCCGAAAAGATCACACTCGATCAGTCCTCAAATACCGACTCAATTTCTCTGTTTAAGCCTAGATACATGTATGTTACTAAATAAATATTCTTAGGACGGTCAATTATGTTCCTGCCTACGCAGAGGTACAAGTGCTACTCTTAAATCTTTGTAACTACTTCGCGTTGGGGTTTCGACCACCTCTTAAAGCATGTACCTGACTGCTGATGTGTAACTTGCCATTGAAATAATTTCTGCTGAATAAGCGTCGTACTGCATATGTTGCCTTTTGCTTATTCTACACGTAGCTAATGGCTGCAGTGCAGTCTAGTGTGACTCCAAGTTGTCTTTGTGCCTATACATTTCCTGCCAATTGCTCGCACTGATTTCAAATACCTCAACAAGCATCATGGCAAAATGCTGTTTTCATATGGTTCATAATATAATTCATGGTAGGTGTTGATACCAGAACATAAATAGTATAATATCTTACAACTATCACACTTGCTTATGTGACGTATTTGCAGGAACTTTTCTCAGATATTCTTTAATATTATAGACTACATGAAAACAGATTTCAAGAATATATCATGTTATCTTCAAATGTGAGATGTAGATGTATTATTGCATTATTGTTGGCCAATCTCGATATTATACCAGCGTATGACAAGAAAACGTAATTTCGTGGTATTTCATACTTACTAATTGACTCATATGACAGTTGAACTTACCTGAAACAAATAAAAAAGGAAATTAATATAGAAATATCATTAACAATATTAGAAAATATATTAATAACCAATGTATGTCTGTTGATACAAAACATAGTATTGCCCCTTCAGCCTCATTCAGAGTTCTCTATTTACATATGCGATACGACAATGGATATGGGCAACTGAACGTGTACTATTCCTCAACAGTTACTAGCTGGTTAGCTGGAAGCAATATTAAAAATTCAAAGAATTTCCTTCCTATTCATTAATAACGAAAATAGAACTTAATCTCTATTGAGCTCTTCTCAAACGTGAGGTTGTTAAGAGTATCATAGGCGTGTCTACGTAATTACATACTGGGTTGTATTCACAATATGGAGCTAGTCATTACCTTCTATAGGTTGCGTTCCCTGGGCACAGTTTGTGGATTTTGCTTGAAGGATACAAGACTCCCATATCTGGGTTATGTTAACTTGGAACAAAAGGTATATTTTCAAGGTTCTATTTCGCTTTCATAGTTTATTTTATATTCGATAGACAACTGAATAATTGTCGAGCTCCATCAGGCTTGCGAAAATCAACAACAATATGCCTTGGTATGATCACGTTATCGACCTGGCTAGATCGGATTCCCAGAAGCTGAAAGTCCTTTGCGCATTGAAACACTCCCTTAGGATGCTAATTTGATCCAAAAAGAGTATTTTGTCTAGTGGAAGGACCTGGTAATATAAAGGATCAACACTATTCGAATGGTGTTTCGGATGTCAAATATGTAACAGTTCGAATAAGCCCTTCCGGAAGTAATTTATTTGGAAAACTCTAGCGTTCTTTAATGAACTCCCGATTACAGCTTAGAGTATTTTAAGGTTGATGTCAGTGGATCCCTTCACAGCGCCTAAGGATCGCAATACGTTTTCTACTAAAAATATCCTTGGATATTACTGTTTTGAAAAATAATGATCTTAGTTCAAAATAAATATTTCTTGGTAAGGCATGAACGTCTCGATTTCTTCAATACAAGATATTCCCTTTTGAGCCAAAATAATGTAAAATTTCATTCTATAATGTGATTAACGCTTATAGAACTTAAAACTCATGAAATCGAATGGACTCTGCTGTTGCAAGCTGGGCTCCCAACTGACCGATGTACATTTATTGATAATATAGAATATCGCGAAAACTGAAGTAATTACCTCAAAACGTCATATTGAAATAGAAAAACATAAGCTCATGTTAAAGTTATTTATAAATAAAGACTCCGATCTAGTTGAAGGTTTATAATTATGCAACGTCATCTTTGTTTGCTCTTAACGTTTTTATTGTATGTAATAATGTATTACGTAGTAGTGTTTCGAATGCAATATTCATAATATAGTCTATATATGGAATCGCTAGAATTACTACATGAAGATAATGGCTTAATACTGGTTCTTGAGAAAACAGTTTCACTATCGAGCAGGCAGAAGCAGACATCATTGACTGCTGAGAAGGAGAATACTGAAGATACGGTTTTAGGAATATGGCGCAATAAAGACACGAAAGTATCTTCGATTTGACTTCCATTTGCAGGATTTCCGACACATGAGGAACGTAGCACTCTAGCAGAGGTAGCCAACTCATTTATGCTCTATGGAAAAAAATGATAAGGAAAACTAGAAACAAGCGAAAAGAGTGAGATAAGATATTAGTAGTTTCATTTCTATTGCGTTCACACCATTTCCTTTTTATAATTATTCAATCATCGTTCTACAAGTTAGTTCGAGAAGACCTTGGTTATATTTCATGCGTAAAAGCTTTAGCATTCACCTTTAGCTGATGTGTACCATATACATCGTCATCTTGTGATTCTATTTTCTTCTTGAGGTATCTGTTTTTCCGTTGTAGGAAAATGGGAAAAAAATAAAAGAGATACCTGGTTCATGTTTTATAATTTTCTTTCCAAGAATGACAGCTATGTGCAAATGTTGTCAAACTTAGTCTCATATTCATCAATCTAACTATTTTTTGGACTTAGAGGTTAAATAACTAGTTTTAAGAAAATTTAGATTTATCGCTGATTCTACAAACTATCGATTTTAAAGCAGAAACATATTTTGATAAATCAATGTCTAAAGCCTATGAGTTTTTTTTGTATATTCATTGTCTGCGCGACATCTAGTTATTCTATACCACTTCATCCATTTTTATGCAAAATAACACCATGTTTTTGCCAAGTTACACTTATTCCAAATGAGTTATTATAATTAGCTAAATGCTAAAGTATGATTTATATGTCTAGATGTTTCTTCAAGACATTATTACAAAAAATCGCATGCAATTATAACTGTATATGCTTCAACAAAAGGTTAAATGTTCTTGACCTCCATTTAACGATTTGAACAATCAAAAATAATATCGCTCTGAAGCCCGAAATAAATATTAATCATAGAGAAAAAGCGAACTATGCATATATGCCTGCTATGATGCATATACCTTATTAAATGATGACATCACATTTATATTTCGATCTAGATGAGTTCTTTAATTTTTTATATGAGTCGCCTTGAATGGAACAAGACCACCCATAGCACACAAGTTGTGATTTGTTGGCTCCAGTGAGGAAGCATATATCAAATATGTAATCATTACTGTAATACAATCCTTCTTATGACCCTCATAAGATCGAGAAATAATATTTCAACATTGGTATGTGCATTTCAGTTGTTCTATCGCATTATTGTAAACACATAGTCCGACGATGATTTAAATATAAATCGAAACGCGTCACCGGCGAGTTTTATTTGTGAAACTATATGTTAATTACACGACTTTTTATCTGCATATAGCAAATGTTTCAGTAGTTTTTTGAGAAAAGCTTATTAAACTTTCTACTTCTCACACCAAAGGGCACAGAAGTATTTTAATCCTGATACATTCAAGTATTTCAAAGGGATTTCATTGTTCGAAGATGAACTTATTGAATTTTTTACTTCTCATGGCAAAGGGCGGGGACCTTTTCTAATAGCGAAAAATTTTGAATTTACTGATTTCCGTTGGTCTGTCTGTCTGTATTCTGTCTGGCACTTGGATTCTGATGAAATTGTGACACTAAATTACAAAAGAGCATTGTGGTTTTGAAAATTGCTTCAGTGATGGCGGAGTTATCGTCAAAAAAAAATTGTTTTTGGACGTTTCCTAGGTTAGTTTTTAATTTTTTTTTGAGAGGTCAAAAACTGTTGATGGTGGTTGAGAGAAGGGGGAAGGTGGAAGAGAGAAAGGGTTACATCAACATCCTAACCTTTTTCTAGAGATCTTCTATGAACAGTGCACACCAGTAATTCTCTGTACTTGTCAAACATAAACGATAGATATTGTATACTGTAAATAAGTGTGAACCTTCTTCCTCTCTCACAAGTATAAATTTCAGTAATTGAAAAGGCACCAGAAAAGAAGTACTCAATTTTCTCATACTCAAGAATTAGTTTCCTGGAGGTGATATCAATTGTTCATTAGAGGTACTTGTTATTCCATATTTCGGTTGAAGCATCAACAAAAAGAAAACTGGTTGAACAACAGCCCAATCAGGAACTGGGGAATGGAGATCAATTCAAGATTGTTTTAAGTTTAGAAAACGTTAGTGTGGTAGTGCAATGAGCATGGAAATTCTAAAGTTATCTATAAGAAGAATAAGGAAGAACGAGACCACTGAATCATATATTGCTCTGATGACTAGGATGCCAATCATCTAATGTACCAATGGATATACGACTGGAGAAAATTGAAACTGAAGAAAAGTGCAAGGCTCACTATAGTCAATTTTGTATGTAAGTATAGGAAATATTTATATCGTATATTACAGTCATATATAAGAAGGACTGAAATCATAATTTGAAAAATAGACGGTAATGTCAATGGGGGAATTAACAATTTGGCCACGGAGAGCAGTGCTTCAATTTATCTATAAATTAGATATATAATTAAATCCACATATCTGCTGATCGGTAGGCAATCTAAGCGTGGATATTATAAAATATTAAACTGATCTGGAATATAATTTGACTTTTCCGGTACATTTTAAATGGATTTGGATTAACAATCAGCTTAGGATGTAAAGAAGATTGTATTGAGCTATTAAAATGATTTTGTAAAATTCCAACAGTATTTAAGACATGATGCAAATGCAACGATTGGCTATTGTCCGCAACTGGTAGTAAATAATTAATCAAACAATAATAAATAATCTGAGTGAACTAAAGTTACAGCATGGAACCTTGAGACACACCCTTGAGGTATAGTATGTTTGATTTTATTGTCAACTGAACTTTTTAAATGTGTGGGAAAAAGATAATTTAGAAGAAAGAGAGGACGAAGGTATCAACAAATAGTAAGTAATATTGCTAACCCTCCGAACATTTGTGTATTCTGTCTATGTCAATGATAACATTTATACCTTACTTTCGACGGCATAGCTTTTCAGCTGAAAATATTCTGCTTCGCACTAATCTATATCTATATGAGCTTATAAAATATGCATCGGCTATATAATATGTTCGCTCATTCAAAATTTATCATCATATATGGACCTTACTTCGGGATATTACTATTATAATATCATATACAGATATATCAGGATATTATTGTCATCTGATATTTGAATTATTCAATGGCTTTGTAGGAAACGTAACAGCCTTCCTATGTTCGTTGTAATTTGTGTTGCCTGTAATTGCTGTGGAGCTTAGGCACTCATATTACTGATAATGTTAATTCAGTTGTCCATTATATCTTTTTCTGTTACGTATATACTTGCTTTTTGCTATTATATGCTGACAGTGATGATGAATATTTATTATATGACTATATTCATACAATTTTATTTGTCCTTATGATATAGTATGTATACTAATTTTCCTCGCTAAATTGTCAGGGTAGTCCCTGCATACATTTTCAGACTTTCATAGTATCTACTTAAAAAGGAAAAATGCTCAAAATAACTGTTCCAGCAGTCTTCTCCGCATGTATCAAACTCTCCAATATCCGAGATACTATTCAATATATACATTACTACGGTCGTGGTTCCTATATTCAGTACTTTGGGTATATTGGTGTTAAGGCTTTTGTATTTACTTTTCCTCGTCTAGTATTGGATTATCTATTTCTCCCATCAAGCCAAGCATCATATTCCTCAATATCGGTTCAACTCATTTCTTTTCTCTCATATCCTTAGTAGAGTCCTTCCAGTTAGTGCTATATTCACAGTTTACGTACTCTTTCTTTCCCACGCATTTCAAGTAGCTCTCAAAGTAGCAATGCCCTAACTCCTTTTCGCATTATTGCCATGTCGCATAGTCTCGAATAGTCGTAATTCGACTTTGAATCTCAGTATTCCCAACATTAACTTCAACCAAGTAAGCTTTTGTCGGTCAGAATGTATCATACCCTTGTTTTCTCGGGAGCAAGCATCAACATTTTATCCGATCGATATAGTCATTGCGGTGATTTTAAAGGTACTGTTGTCACTGTTAGTCATAAAAGTTGCCAGCTTATAGGCACATTCAATGAGCCGAATCCCGGATAGCATATTAAATTCAAGTATATTATCATAGAAAAATCCCATATTATTGGTAAAATACGGATTTCTACAACAGAACTCCTTGAGATCTTCCGATATAAGCTCATTTCAAAATAGGTTTTAATAATATTTTTTTCATTTCATATAGCTTGGTGATATTCCTGAAATGCATAGTTTCTTAGTACCGCAGCTTCTACTATGCATTGCTTCTACAGTACGGCGCTAAGCGCGTCTATAATATACTTCTTTAAATCTTTATTATATAGGAAACGGCCCCTACTCATTATTAGCATGATCTATTAGCCACTCTTCTATAATATACATTAGATGATTCTAGCAGCTTCACAACCAGATATATATATTTTTTATATCCTTCGATATCTCCTTTCCTCTTAACTTTTAGTATAACATATACGTGGCGACAAGGCTTTACGAGATTCAAGTGCTCGTATTCATTTAATTTGAAAGTTTAAAAAACTAAAATCAATCCGATTAAGTTATTTAATTTACTTGTTGTTGTTGTTGAACAGGTAAATCTCGCGACATGTTTTTATATCATAAGAATTGTGTAATGACGTGATAAGTTGATAGTGAAAGTTTTAAAGGTAAAGTTTATTTTATTCTTTTTAGCGCATTTAAATAAAGGATTTTTTTAAACAACTTTTTTTACTTTTAATTTTTTTTTTCCATCGCTGTACAGGTGTCTCAGTCTGTTCATCTCATTCAACGTATTATTGTCCCAAGGTCATTTACGGGCTAATTTCTAACAGTCTAGCCCTTCAATAATGAGCCCTTCTAATAATTTTACCCTACCTAAGGCCACGTATGCTTGCAGTGTTTTGAATCATTCTCAGCAAGCCTTTTCATTAAGTACCCATATTGTAGAAGTGCATTATAAAAACACCTAGTCCGTCAGCTTGGGTGTTCTGCCATGCTGGATTTAGAATGACGTCACATAGTCACATGCATTGCTATCCAAACTAAACGTGTATAAAAAATTTCAGCTTCAATCGGTTGAAGATATCTGCTTCAAAATTAAGTTACAAGATTCCATCTGAACAAATATAGTTACATACATACATACATGCAAGTTAAATAAAAGCTTGTAGATAAAAAGAGCTGCAGTTGCGTTGTAACGAGTATTCAGATGGTTTTCAACACCACCTGAATATTAAAAATCAACATCAAAACATTGGACTATGATTATTTGCACGATGAAAAACTCCTTGTGCGGTCGAACAAAATTTCGTAATGAAAATTATATTTGCGGCAAAACTGGGAACACTGGAACCAGTGGAAAAAATTATATGAGAATGAGGGAATTTATCTCATGTAACGGTTAGTGAAAATATGTATATATCGTAGGGATCTAGGGACACGGGATACGTCAAAAATATTATAACAGATCTAAACAAAGACATTTTTGATGAATCCGCTTTCATAATCCATATACATATATATTATTATGAATAACTATTATCGATCAACAAGAAGACAATATCGGTTAGAATCTCCGGTCGGCCAGCATGAAATATTTGTTCAAGTTGACAATCTGCAGGTCACACGCCCCACAATCATGCAAGAATAAAACTGAATATACCTACGATTCGTGGGAATCTAAATCGCGTGTATGGAATTTATAGCAAAAAGCTACTCAGCCAGCGAAGTTTATTATCGAAATTGATTATTATGCCTGAATTCTTTTTATGGGCTTCATTTTTGATGGATGCGCCATTTTTTGTCATTATTTCTGAATCGAATGAAACTGCTTTTTGTCTACCTGCGCAGCCAAGAATACAAGCACTGAATTGAAAGTTTGTTAAATGAAGTTTTGAACAGATTCAAGCATCATGACCCGAAGGTGGAGCCAAGTGGCGCAGCCCATTAATGGTTTACAAACTTACTGCTCATCTTAGTTGGTAGGGCATCGATCTAGCAAATTAAAAATGTATGACATCAATACCTCCGTGGACCAGATGTTCTCCAAGTTTATTTTTTCAAAATAATAATCTAGTAGTAATTTGGTTAAAATAATACTACGACGTTTCGGCATATTTCGCACGATTGGCTGTTCTATTGCTATGTGATATACACGCAAAGATGAGATTGAAATACGGCGAAACGTCTTAGCATTAAAGGTACTGTTATTCCTAGGATACTCTCGTTTCGAATTCTGATACTCACGGTCAGAAATAAAAGTAAACAAGTTTCTAAATGCAAATTTGGAAATTGGTCTTTAAGAAAATGTTTAAATAAACTATGCGGAGTCAGCGATTTTGCTTATGTAACATAATAGCAATGACAGCATTGCAAGACTAATCAGCCTTCATAGAATATCAGTACTATCATATATGAATAGAAAAGGGTACTTCGCTAGACCAGGACTCGCAAAAAGTGCATTAACATAAGTTCTATATAAAGAATTGCAAGCGTGCTTCTTAAAATTATGATTCCATTACTACATCCTAATAAAGATCTTTGCAAGTAAATTACAGCATGAGAAATACTGAGTCAATCTACTTGACTTGATAACGAAGTAGATTGACTTAGAATAACGAGCATACATACAAACAAGTAATAAATAAATTATGAACAAAATTATGAATAAAAAATATAAGTTTTTAAGTACTTGAATTACCAGTAATATATTAATAAAGTTACACAACAAACATAATTCGTTGACTGAATTGCAGCAGATTTTGATTTAGGCACTCAAACATACTTATTGCCTGCAAAGGCAGATTGTTGTTTTTGGAGGAGTTAGTTGAAAATTATTGCTTAATTTATCTTACTTGCCCTGGCGGTTAATAAAATGAGTGACATCCATAGGGTAAGTTTTAGAAGGGCCATTATTTATTGATGATTTGTTTTTGCTCGATAAATATTTGAATCGATGGCTCATTGGTAAGCGGCATTCACGTTGCTGCCAAAAGTTGTTACCTCCAATGTCACGCCAGACATACTTATTTATTATACAACGTGGATGTATTATGCACTTATAGTTCAGGCAAATTAAGATACTGAAATTGGATAAAACCATTATGGTTCAAGTAAGCAATTTCGACACTTCAAGCCCCAGTTCCACTTTTACAAAGAACAGGTTCCCTTCCTCAAACATTTGTGGAATTAGATATCATATCGAGGATAAATTCATCCTGAGTGATCATGGGATCCAGAAATTTTGACGATTTACCTCAAAACTGATAATAGTTATACAGCACTTGATACTACTAATAAAATTTGACGTGTCAATTTTTCTAATTGTATGGTAGTTTAAAACATTTTAAGGCTCCCAAAAAATAGTTTAGCTTATTCTCTCAAGCGGGCGGAAGCAAAGATCGGAAGTAAAATCAAAATCTTCTGAAAAATGTAACGTCAATGATATTTCTCTGTGTTTCAATTGTTCAAATTCTTTAAAAAATTGAAAAAATTCCTTTGAACAGTCTTAATTTCTCAAGACAATTTTCTCATATTGATTAATTCTGTAGTGTTAATTGAAACCATAAACGATTAATAAAAATTATGCAAACGGTTCGGCTTTTCAGCTTTATCAAAGTGGAAAGAATGAATCGCAATTTAGAAATAATAATGACATTGATGTTAATTAACATCTATTCATAATAGCAGCTCTGCATCCAAATTACAACTCAATATGAACTACTATGGGCAGCTTGAACGCAGACTTGATTAATACAAAATGAAGAACATAATGCATGATTACATCATAAATGTGGCGGTCTATGGTCGGTCAGTAGGTTTTGAAAAAAGTAATAAAGACTTGTTTGAAGTATACTCAAGTAGACTGGATCACAGTCTGCTGAGGAATTTAAAAGAAACTTGGATTCAACTTCATAAATGCAGACAGTGTTTCTTTCCTAGGAAATATAATATTGTAAAATAAAAACAAAACCATATTCTCTCTCATATCTTATTATGTATCGCCTTCCTTGTGTATCAAAATCTATAACGGTACATGGGTTATAGTTGATTGAAAGATAAATTATATTTTAAATTCATATGCGTAGCTATATCAGGTGAAATAATAAGCAGCGTTTCGATATCTACAAGTCTTGTTAACTGAAGCGTAAAATATGGAATTTCACACTAGTTATATTTACAAGGATTTGTAATGAGGTCCAGATAAAATCTATGGCAATGTACTATAATATTTGATCTTGTCTCAAATATAAGCGAAATGTGTCGTTCATCAAGACGGATGTTTGTAAAAAGTTATGTTTGATCCCGCCATTAACCCAATATTAGAATAATAATTTAAAGGAAACACATGTACTATGATTATTTCTTTTCTGTACAAAGCGAAGAAGATATGTATTATATTGAAAAAGAAAAAAATTATCTGAAGCTTCAAATTAGCTACCTAGTGAACAACTACAGCAAGAGGAACATAGGCTTGAGTGGTAATTATACCAAAAGAAGTCAAGTGATACTACTTGGTACTTCTCACGTATTTATGTATATTTGTAACGCGTAGCGATATCCAATTTTGCTGGCTGAATTATGCAGTATCCGTTTCCTCTGACAGCATTTCCAATCCTTAAATGTAAGAACGAATAAAGAATTCGACATGCCAGAAATATGATGTGATATCAAAATAAAGCGGTGTTCTTGGTATATCCACAAATTTTGACAAATTGTAAATGATTGCCGGGCGACAAAATCGGCAATTCATTTGCAAACCGATAGACAAGCACGGCTTCGAAAAAAAATTCAAGATACAAAATGTTCTTGAGCACTCATTGAATGACCCGCTACTTGAAAACAAAAAAGTAATTTACCAAAAAATGCTGCTTCAACATTTATATTAACTGCGTCTAATGATTAGAAAAATGTAAGACGTGTAAGTAAAACTAAAATTGGAAGAATATTCAAAAAATTTGTGCTCCAAAATACCCGTAAGATGTATAATAATGACTGGAAATGATTGTAAACTAAAAAAACATCCGAAAAAAGAGTACTGATAACTTCGTATCCATGAATTGATTTCAGAAAAGAAAACAGAGTCTAGTACATACTCACATGATATCCTTCCCTGAATTTCAGAGACAAACAAATAAACAGACATACAATTAAACAGGTAGACAGGCAGACAAACCGGGCCAATAAAATGTCATTAATAACGAAAAGAACAATTAGCCGTTTGATCATCACTCTGACTCTTACAAAGAGAAAACCGTAGATTTTTAAGAAAACCTCTAATATAAGTTGTTAAATATCTTCATTCGAGTCTCCAGTGTTCATGTGAATCTGGGAAAACGCTACCGATATAAATAAAAGAACGCCGGTTTACCATCAGGCAGAACGCGCGAACACATCATCCGATCCGTAGTATTCGGAGATGAAAATGATTTCCTAACCAGAGCAATTTGCCATGTTGCATACAGATTCGCGGCTAACAATGTAACACTATCACCCTACCTTAATTATACCATAGCGGGGATTTTTTGACAAGCGGCGCTGTAATAAAATAATCGCACCGATAAGCCGACCTCGGACTGCTGTCAGTACGAGACGCACAGACAAGTATAGGTTGAAGGATCCTGGGTTTTGCATGTAAACCCATCTATAGACTGTGATCATCCATTTCGTCACCTCAAAAGATGTTCATGCGATACATGTTTGTCTATAGAACACTGTATTGATCATTATGGGTATACCAGTTCTTCTAGAATTAAATAATTACATTACTAATAGACGAATCAAACTTCGCTATTCAATATACCATAAAAACATATTCCCAAAATGTTTAATATTTCTAAATCAACGTATTTAACACTAACAGGACAGACAGAGTTTCAGAGTAACTATGGCAACCTGATAGAGGCCGGTGGCGTCTGTCTATATTCTAATCCAATCGCTTGTCAGTATCATTTGAACGGTAGACAGGATGCATCGTGCTTTTTCATATGCTACTCTGCCGTCACTGCATCGATATATTTAGAATTATGATGTACTGCTGGTGTCATTTTATAGACGTTAGAATGTTTTCTAATAACACTAGATTTTTTTATATTTCCATCATGTCTGCCATCATACAAAAAAACCTCTGTACCTCGTTTGGTTGCTCCAACGTGCGAGTACGACATGGAATTTCTGTCCTCCAAATATGCTCATTGTTTCCTTTATCACATTACAAGGAAGTTGTTTTTCTTCATTCTCCTTTTCAATATCTTTCGCTTAGCAAATATTCTCTCTGTCGGGCTCGATTGGCTCATTGTCTTTCTGGTCAAGTGCCCGTCAATAAAGTTTCTATGGGGTTCACTATGTCTTAAAGAACGAATATAAGTTGTCATGAACCTGTGGCTTCACCACTGTATGTTTAGCATGTGGTTTTTATTACTATTAGCAAATGGTCCCGTTTAGTCGTGATGTCACAAAGAACATAACGCACTATCGTAAAGAAATTCTTGATATTTATTCGTTCTATTTTACCTTCTGTACTCAAAAATGCACAAAATATTGGTTTAAAAGTTTCCTCAAGATTCAATATATTTCTCTGTTATTTGAGTTACTTAACAATAAAAACTATATAACTAATAAATATTTCAATGTATAAAATATCGGTTGCAGAAAAAACATTTTCTAATAAATTGTAATGGAAAAGTACCCACTAGTAGTAGGATTTGTGAAGATGCAGATATTATTTTGGTTATTATGATCTGCATTTGTCCACAAAATGCTGTAAGATAATGATCTTTCTGTAGTCCGAAGAAAAGGGCAGGACATCATGAAAATTCGAACATACAAGGTTGAGTTGAGTCTTTATGTTGTATATCTACTCGGAAGCCGATCTTGCTTCTTTCCCTTTCCGTCGTTGTGCCTCTGTGGCACAGTCTATAAGAGGTTAGAATTTCTGTGGTTGTCTACACAAATATGATGCTTATTTTATTCTGCGCATGCGTCTTATAATTCACTGCTCTCTATGCATGAGATTTACTCAGAATTTAGCTATATAGAATTACCACTTTGAAGTCTTAAATTACCTAAGTCAGGGAAAAAACAAAATTTGAATGTTTGTAATTTCAGTCAGTTTGTAGACCGTAATTGCCTTTTGCATAAGGTCGACCATCAAACAGCTCTTCAATTCCTGGTTTACTTATGACAGTGCTTCCTGTTGCCAGCTCTTACATATGATGACTAAACGAGTCTATTGTGGACGTGAAATGACCGCCCTATACGCAATACATCCATTCGTCAGACGTCATTGGGTGAAATGATTTCCCACTAACAGCAGTGCCGGATCCGATTTCTCGATACTACCGCACCGGCCTTAATTAACACCTGCCCATTGTTACTAATTAACCACTCGTTATACTCAACCAATCAGTTTTATGTTCAGTTTTATGCCACTCTGATGACAAATAACGATTCGATAATAATGGAAAACAGATGTACCAAAAAAATCATAATAATACTTCTAAAAACATCAAATGAAGCTATATTTTTTCGTCCATTGCCACACTTTTATATCAGGTCATTTATATAAAATTCGAACAGTTCAAGAGTTTCCAGGCAGTTTTTTAAGAAATTCGAAGAAGGCGGTTACCAGCTTGTCCGTTATGTATGTAATATTTTTGTAATTGCAAAATAATTAGATGTCAGCCGATAAGCAAATCTCTTTCAAGTTAGAGAAGAATGAAAAATTCAATAGAATTATGTTCAGTATGTCTTAAGATCTAGGCTAATAATTGAGTTGCCAGTTATTATTACATAAGCGCTTTTTGTGAAGAAATATGTTTTATTCTTGATTATTAAAAAAATCACGAATCCTTAATTTTTTAAATAATTTTTGCCAGCAGGTACCTAGCTGGTCAAAATGCTGTACTTGCTGTACTCAAAAGGTTTAGGTGATTTCATTATAAAAATTGTTTTATGTATATTAATACATATTGGGTTGTTCGGAAAGTAATTTCGTTCGTTCGGGAAGGCCGGTTGAAGCTGATAAAGACGCGATAAAGGCATTAGTTGATGCGAACCGGCGAATAACAACACGTGAGATCGGATTGAGGTTAAATTTATCAAATTCAACAGTTTATGACCACTCGAAAGGCCTGGGATTATCCTCGAAGCTCGATGTATGGCTTCCCTATGTTCTCACAGAAAGAAATCTGTGTCGCCGCTTCGACGTCTGCGATTCGCTTCTCAAACGTCACGAAAATGATCTGTTTTTGAAGCGCATCATCACTGGGAACGAAAAATGGGTTGTATACAACAACGTCAAACGCAAGAGGTCATGGAGCAAAAAAGATGAACCGGCTCAAACCACTTCCAAAGCCGATATTCACCAAAAAAAGGTGATGCTGTCTGTTTAGTGGGATTTTAAAGGAATCGTTTTTTTGAGCTTTTACCGGATAAGACAACGATTAATTCGGAAGTCTGCTGTCATCAGCTGGACAAACTGAATGATGCACTTCAACAGAAAAGGCCAGAACTAATCAACAGGAAAGGTGTAGTGTTTCACCAAGACAACGCGAGACCTCACACAAGTTTGGTCACTCGCCAAAAGCTTTTATAGCTTGAATGGCATACAGTGCCACACCCACCATATTCTCCAGACCTGGCACCATCGGATTATTATTTGTTTCGGTCACTCCAGAATTTTTTAGACGGTTAAACCTTCATCTCAAATGAGGAGGCAAAAACCACCTCGATCAGTTTTTTGCCAGCAAAGACCAAAAATTTTATGAGCGTGGAATTATGCTACTACGAGAAAAATGGCAAAAGGTGTTGGACCAGAACGGCCAATATATAATTTCATAAAGTTTTTGTTTATTATACGAAAACTGTTTTTCATTTCCACAAAAAAAGCGAAATTAGTTTCCGTACAACCTTATACTAATACAAACTCGATCTGCTCAAAACACTAGGACCAGCAATGTGGTTAACAATTAACAAGATATTTAATGTAGAAGCAGTAATCAATGTCAAAATATTTTGAGAGCCCACCGTTTATCAGGGCACGGTTGTCACCTGAAAGACGAAGGCAAATGGTCACAATATAAATCTCAAAGGTGCGCCTGACATACGCAAGAATTATCAGCTGAGCTTGCTAGGGCTGAAAACGAATATTCAGGCGACATTCCACTGGTGGCATATTTCCTTTCTATGTAGAATAAATTGTTTGTCACAGCTGGAAGCAAGAATTTCAGCAATTCGTAAAGGCAATTTATTTTAAGCTACTTAAGTTATTTCCAGGGATGGATGACAAAAAGTTTTTTAGTTATATCATTTTTTCTGATAAAATTTTGTGGAAGATGGTATATACGAAGATTACATATAAATAGATCCTTGGAA
Organism: Bruchidius siliquastri; assembly: GCA_949316355.1. NCBI lineage: Eukaryota > Metazoa > Arthropoda > Insecta > Coleoptera > Chrysomelidae > Bruchidius > Bruchidius siliquastri. The sequence goes on along the minus strand of OX438534.1, from coordinate 2,136,792 downwards.
AGTCAACCATTTTTATGACATAGAATCTTAAGATTTCTGCTCAATTTTGAGGAAATTCAACATTTTGGCTCGATTTTGTCACAAACACACTCACGTAGGATATTATTTCTTATGAATTCTTCGGGCAAAAAAATAATACTCGAATTTTGCCATTTGTCAGAAAACACCTATTTACAAGTTTGTATTATATATTCTTTCTTCATATTTTCGATGTGTATGAAGAATCATGACAATAAAAGACATTTATCAATATTATTATTATGAAAATTACATTTGGAATTAGGTGTACACACTAAAGTGTCATAAATCGATTGTAAGGGTGAGTGTTTGAAAAATATGCTGGTTTAATAAACAGACGTCAACTTCTACAAAATGTTTATTAACGTTAGAAGTTATTTTGAATACCGATCAAATCTATTAAATGTACCTTCATCTCAAAAAAGGTGACGTAGAAAGTCAGGAGCAATTTTCCATTCTGAAAAAAATCGTAGTGCAAGAAACTACCCTCCAGAAAGGAGATAGATGGTGAAAGGTATTATTTAGAATTGAAATACATTTCCTATTCAAAACAAGCGGCCACTCACCCATATTGCCGCGATGTTTAAATATTTATGACGGTTGTTTGTCTACATAGAGTGACAAAATCTCCATAATTTCCCGCGTTCACAAAACTTTTAGCAGATCACAGATCTTTCATCTCTTGTACCTACCTGACGCCATTTCTTAAGAGCTTAATTAGCACTTCTGAATCTATTCATGCTGAACATGTAGTTAAAATGCAGTGTTAAAGGTTGCTAGAACACTGTTAGAACATAATAGTTCTTTAAAAATATTACATAGCTAATGAACTAAAACATTTCTATCGCATAATTCTTAACTAACGTACGGAGAATTGCTGTTTTCTAAATTGATAGATGATATGACGAACCTCCTTTACCAATGCTAAAAATTGACATTTTCCTTCACGCGCCCCATGTTTTTGATTTACTCAAAAATTTAATTTTGGAATATGATCAGGGACCTTAGAAATATGATTTTTTTCCGGCCTTCCGGTTTATAGAGAAGCCATGGATTCGATGGTGTGGATTGAATGTTTTTTTTTAATTAAAATTAATTTGCAGTCTAGAAATTTGCCTCCAAGCGCCTAAACGTTAACTCGATTTTTAGTTAATTTGAGGGCTGTAGTTTGAGGTATTGCATTACACACGTATACAAATTTCCGCAAAGTAAACAAATTATTGAGACTCCAGTCGTATTGTATAATAAATTGTACATCTTCACGAACATTGCCATTAGAAAATAAAAGATGGAACTTGAATCTTATTTGTATCAAACACGCAACTGTGCTTCGCTGATGCAAATGTCCGAGTACTAAGGAAATTCGTAGCAGCCGTTCACAAGGTTACGTCAGAAATAAGAGATATATCAATTAATATATTTATTATAAATTATTAATCAGCCTAATGTGATGTGAAGTCTAACAATATCCATGAGCCGGTTGGAAACATACGTTCAATTTGGCAAGTACAAGCAGGTCATCATTGATGAGAAACTTCAACTCATACTACTGTGCAATTTAGCGATTGTAAACTATGCGAGGTCAATTGTTGAACAAACCGTACATGTATACCTACATGCTATTTGTAGTGAGCAATGAATCACAAAGTCTTAAAATATCGATTGGACTGGGTAACTTGAATTTCTTCGAAAGCTTATATACATATGTATACCCATTGTCAGTGGAATTTGTGTCACAATCGATACCTTTTGTCGCAGTTTATTTGAGGAGCATTCAGAACCATCTACGTCACATCTAGTGGGTATAGATATGTTTTTACTTACTCAACGAATGGAGTTTAGCACCTTTCAGAATCGTACATCATCTAAATTGTTATTGAACATTGCTTATAAATTATAGAGCAATCAAGGAAAGAAAAAACAATAAATGGGAAGCATGTTAACGTTATAATTATGTATGATAAAGACAAAGTTGGCCAGACCGACACACCGACATACTGTCAGACCGAGAGACCGACAGACCGAAAGACCATAAGACCGACAGACCGACAGACCAACAGACTGACAGACCTAGAGCCTAACTGATCGGTGTGGTGGAAAAACGTATATCTTATGGCTTCAAAATTTATTTATATGCTTTCCTTGTAACTTGGGTTTCAGCTAACATAGTTGAGACGTTAGTAGAAATACCTGTTCCTAGTCAAATATTCGTAGATTTTCAAAATAACTATTTCTTCCACAAATACGTAATGCTCTAGGATATAATGTATGTATATAATTAGAAATTTGTCAGACAGACGAGCATCTTGAAAGTACGGTAAATAATAGCTGGAATATTTTTGATATTTGCTGAGAATTTATTAGAGTGAGTCTGTTGGTATAGGGAGGGGTGTACCGCCTGGTACGGGTAGTAGTTCGTTGCGGAAGACTTGTCGCATCATTATAGTGCAAGAAAAGTTAGCCACAAGTTCATGATGGTTTCTAAACCGTTTAACATACGGATTTTTTTTGTATATGTTCGCGCGTTTTAGTGCCTAAATTAGCGATTTGCTTTTGCTCAAAGTGCAAGCCACGGCCTTGTCTGATTGCGAAGTTGCTCAATTGTGTGGTACGCTTATTTGTGAAACAGAGGGTGGCAGAAAATGACAACTGCATGTTTGAAAAACACTGTGTTATTTATCATATTTTTTTTCAGTGTTCACCAGTGATCCAAGAGGTTTATTTATGTTACTCTTGAAAAAGAAAAATGTGTTAGAAATAAAACTCCTACCAGATGAATATTGTTGCAAATTAGTTAAGATTGTATCAAAACGTTATTTGAAGAACGTTCACATACTTCAATCATCAGTTTGATTCCTTTTTAACACGCTTCAGCTTCACGTGTGTATATATGTGTGTATCTATGTATCTATCTTTGTGACCGAATCTTCTAAAGCTAATTTCACCCACTTCAAAATGTCAGATTAATCTTAAATGTGGCACACTTATACAGCACCGATGATAATACAATAGTTTAATAAGTTTGTCTCATTATTTATTTGTATACAGAACGTTTAAAATTGATGATACGAATTAACATAATAATACTTTTTCACTAGTTCTTAAGGCGATACGGTTAAGTCGTGATAATATGAATTACATTCAATTTTTCTACTCAACACACTTCTATTAGTTTGACCTGTATTTATAGAGACAAAGTCTTTGAAATATAAGGATGTGGGACTCATCCGAGGCTCCGAGATTGAGAACCATTGAAGAGCAAGTCGAATTCCAGCAGCAATGTAATTGTGCTTCCGAATAACGTAGTACAAGAATAAATTCACCAATGAAATGAAGATAGTTTCGAAAATTAAAAAAATATGCATTTATAGTAAATCAAACTGAAAATTATTTATAGTATAAAATAAACTGAAAAACAAGCATTTATCCGCAAAATCACAAGGAAATTAATTTTCACGTTAATTATATTATTTTTAAGTGTCTAGTTCGAATAACTTGGCGTGTTTTTATAGATTTTTCAAACTATAATTGATTTTTATTTTCCTATATTAATAAAAAATCACTATTGTGATTTGTGATGGAGGTACGAAATCAATTTTATGTGAATAGTGGTCACTTTCTTGGCTAAATGAAGATTATTCACAATTAGCATAATATTTATTCAACATTTTCTTGCAGGATGTTTTGATGAGTTGTGATAATAATTTTTATCATGTACCCTCTATATGCACATGTTGTCTGAGTTTGCAACACTAGTTTAGCGATATCAGGAATTAATAGCCTTATACGAATTATTGCAGAAAAACAATCCTATTCAAGTAAATGGCAGTACACACATAAAAAGAAATTCTCAGTTCAAGAAATCCAATATTCTTGTGAATCATTATTAATATGAACCAAGTAAAGTATATCCGAATTCAGTACTCATTCTAAAGAAATATAGTCTAATCATCTAAGGTTTCAATGCTTTTATGACAAGTATTCCATTTCTTTTTGTAAGGTTATCATATGTTCTAATCGAGCTCCGTTTACTTCAATCAAGAATAAGATCATTTGAGGTTAAGAAACGAACAGTAGCTTTGATAATAGCTCATCAACATTACCGAATAATAATAATAATAAATTATTCAATGAAGTTGCACTATTTGCGCCAAGATTATGAAATACTTCAGTCAACACTATAGTATTGTTATAGGTTAGATTTTCTCTGTTCTGCGCCAAGATTATGATATGGTCAATTTGAGATTTGGGTATTCTCATTTCCAAGACTCTCTCAGGTTTGAATTGAAAATATTTCCTTACATTAACTATATGATCAAAAATACAGTATTCTCACTTTGAGATTATTGAGGCTTTGCGCATATAGGAAGATATGGTATACTTGAATGGAAGCACATACGTTGGTCTGTGACATTACTTTTATGTGTGTATGTATTAGCAACTATTAGCAAACACATGTGTATTCACATACATAAACCCTAGATGACTACCAAAATCCTATCTGTAGAATGCTAATATATTTCTTAGCGATTAATATAAGAGCAACGTTGGTTTTAGTTCATTTTAGTTATACTGGGAGCTAAATCCAAAAACCACATATGGACTGCTTATTAATTTAAGTCGTTCTACAAAATAGTCAAGAAAAGAAACTTCCAAAATTTTAACATCTATTGTATGCACCAATAATAATGTCTAATTTCACTACTCTGTTACTCCACCGATGTCTTTTCTATTTTGTCAACCTCCTGCCCTCTCTCTATCTCTACCACACCCTCTCCTATCCTTTCTTCCGGTACCGTCAGACGCTTTATACGTAACATTAACTGGGTTAATAAATAATACCAAGGCTCCTTCATAATACTGTAAAGAGGACATAGAATGAAAACGAGTGAATTCTAAAATTCTTCGCAGTCGAGGCAGAGCCTGTATAACCTTTATCAAGCGATCGACCCCGATCGATAAATCCGTCTGACTTGTCTGCACAAAGTATCAGATTAATCTGAATAAACATACCAATCAAAGTCCCTTGGTGGACCGTTCGGTATCCCACCACTATCATTTCGTATTGGAAGTACTTCTTCATATAATTTTGAATTTTTCTGTGAAACTACATATATTATATACATGCATCTTTCGTAATCATTTACCATGTTACATATTAAACTATGAGAGATTTTAATGAACTTACCTGCCAAAAGTTTTTGCGAATCTCTCTCTCTCTCTCTCTCTCTCTCTCTCTCTATATATATATATATATATATATATATATATATATATATATATATATATATATATATATACAATAAATTTAAACTAATCCAAATTCAGTTTGAATGGTGTAGGTACCAAATACTTGGATATTATTAAAGTTTGGCTCGAAAAAGAAACTCTTCTCAATGAAACATTGTCCAGGTTTTTCATGGCGCGTCTAGCTTCAATTCTTAAAGCATTATCCAACTTTCAAATTCAAAGTTTTATCCTCATAATGGAAGAGTTTCACCAAGTGAAGGAATCTACATCTCCATGTGGTAATTATGCAAACTGATTGAGTTGTAGATATCGCTTTTAGGGTTTTACTGTTGTGTAGCTAATCCAGATACATTTTCGCTACTAATACTACATAAATATTCTGAAGCTCTTAAAGATATGACTGTCATCTGCATACCGATATAACAATGACGGCAATAAAATACAATTGAATAATATTCGAGCATTTCAGCACACACATTTAGCCTCATAAAAGTCTTTAGTGTTAGGCAATGGAGAAGCATATTCAGATGTCATGATGCATTCAATTGTGCGCTAGTTACAAGAATACCCATGACGCATCATCACATATCCAAATATATAGTTTAATGGACAGATTTTATAACTAACAGAGTCGTAAAAATCAGAGAAATAGTAAATTGCTGTAGATCATAACATCGACATTCTTGGCACAGATATTAAAGCCGGCAATATACAGCACTGTTAAAAAGGTCGGGACTGACTGTTGAATAAATTAATCCATGGAAACTAGTGAAGATGCATGAAGATGTCTGCAACTATGAATATTTGGACCCCTTGGTCTATTTTCTGTACACTTCTGTATGCTTAAGTGATCACAAACATTTACTCATTGGATATATTTGAGGCATGTATCAAGTACATTTTATATGGAAAACAATTTTTATGTAGTCACACTTATGATTTGCCGGTCAACTTTGATGGAAGGGAGGGATAAGCCATGAACCGATAGCGATTAATGTTACATTATTATTGAAACGCTATATGATTTATAATGAAAAAATGAAAAATCTATATTTCCAATATTTATTTTAAGTCTTATTGGAATTAAAATCTGAATCAATCAATATAAATAATCAATAAACCGCGCGTGAAGAACAAAATCTACTTGTGACAGGCTCAATGGAAGTTCTGTCATTTTTCATATTTCCTATTCAGTTAAAATGCAGTAATGTGCAGGAAAAGTTGTTACAATAGAAACCAAACAGTTAATCTCTAAGAAAAAATCAAATTATTCAAATCCTTTCCCTTCTCCCTCAATTTTTGCCACTCCAAAACTTTTTTAAAATATGATCATGAATCTCACAAACGTTCAAATACCAATTTTAACTGTCTTTTATTTTATTTGTTGACGATTACTGCGCCTATTTTCAAAATCCAAACCGATAGACAAACAGACAGACAGACAGGACGACGGTAATGAATTACATTTCATTTGATCCGTAAATCACGAAACATCATTTAAAGATTCAATGACATCGATATTGTATGGGCGATCTATTTGCATTAAGTCGGAAGAAATGATTTGTATTGTATTACAAAATCCCATATCGCATCAATAACAATTACAACTAATCTCCACGTGTCGTCCTCTATGGGGATGCCTATTGGCAACTTACGAAGTCAAAGGTCCTAGCAACTGGACTGCCTTGAAGTGGCGACAGATGTCCCTTACGACATCTGTCAAAAAGGGTGAGTTGGCGTTCCCATAGAGGACGACACTTGGAGATGAGTTGCTGTTGCTGTCACACCCTTGACTGGGTTACGTAAATACCAACCGATTGCTCTCTACAGTTAGACCGCCAGGCTATACTGACTAGTCTATATATTTAGCAGGTCTGATGCATAGTGTAGAGCATTCAAAATAACAGTTACCTCGTTAAAAATGTTCGCACCCAAGCGGTTCAGACTATTCAAGTGCCCATTGTGAGTTATATCTCCTTGACGTCAGCTGTAGCAGAATCCGCTACTGCAAACAATTTGTCTCCTTAACCCAGATAACGGGCGCACACACATCAATAAAATCGAACACAATCTCCTTTAAAGATGATTTCCGACATTCATGTAAAGTCAAAATGCGTGCTAAAAGTGCGCTAAACGAAGCTGATGAATGCGTGTGTACACAACGAACATTATATCTGATGTGGGTGGCCTTAAATGCAACATGTGTCACTCCGGTTACGCTTCGGTTACAGACCGACTGATCCAACTGATTGACACATGCTGTGCCTGCCGCCTTCCGTACTTGAGCAAATAATAGGTTGGATGACTTGACAGATAATAATATACCAGGAGAAGGCTGAACTATCAAGCGCTTTTAGTAAATAATCTTATGTTATCCATTGCTAGGAATGTGTGTGGGTCGGAGATGAGGGCAATAATTTATAGTTTAAAGAAACCGAAAAATCGAAGTAAAAAGTAAAAAATAATTCTTAATATAAGACGAAAATGATTAACGAGATAATTAATTTCAATTGATAAGAGGGTGGGGTGCTTTATACTACATTTTCACACTAACTCTGCATTTTCAAATATAACTAGTAAGAAATTATAACAATTGATAGCAAGCATCCCACCTATTTATCACAATGACATTAATTTTCTTGTAAATCATTTTATTCTCATATTAAGGATTATTTTTTAATGTTTAGTTCAATCAACGTGTTTTTTTAGAGTATCTATCATTTATTCATTGATAAATGTATGACTGTACTTTGATATTCGAAGTCGCTCCTGGAATTAGACCTGCTCTTAAATAAATCCTAATTAACGGGTCTGAGGGGTATTCCCTCTGTTTATGGGGCATCCCATGATCCTCATAATTCAAAGATTCTCTCTCTATAGATGCAGGTTGAACTAATAAATGTGTGTTAAGCAGACATTTCAAATGTCAATAGTATTACAATATTTTAAACGTATTGCTCAATAAAGATTAATATTGAGTGAAACTTTTATTGCAGTGTCATCGGTCTTTGATAAGTGTGTAAAATTTTAAATAAAAAAAGCGTTGCTCCCAAAAGGTCACTCATCCAAATACGACGCTGCTTAGGTTTGGTAATCAGACAAGAGTCAGAATATATATATATATATATATATATATATATATATATATATATATATATATATTCTGACTCTTGGAAGAGGTTGAAAATAGCGTTGGCAGATTACGTTCCAAACATATAATTATATTCATATATACATGCGGAGATAATAGAAGCGTGTTAAAAACTATGATATGGGCTAATAGTTATTTCTTTGGCTTTGTAAACTTCACATTATGAGGAAAAATCTGAGAGTATTCATATCTGTGGTTCACAAATTTCAGATGATGATTTTTCAATTTTGTGGTTCGAGTGTTACTTATGGAGCACGTAATCGCCCTGTTTGAAAATTGTAATTGAATAGATCTACAACTTGAAAAAAGATGAATGCTTATAATTTGTTCATTATAATCTTCGGATGAAACAAGAAGCAGCGTAAATGTGTCCAAAATGATCAATCTTGGTAAGATGATACCTGCGTATAAAATACTGCCATCTAGTGGCATACTAGAAAAATAGGGTGCAGCTACATGCCAGAGATTATTGTGATACTTGTATTTAATATGCGCTTTTTCATCATAAAAGTATACCAACGGCTACCATTACATGTGGCGTTTCACGGCAACAAGTTAGAAAGTGATGAACCTTTGCTTGTTAAAAATTGAAAAAAGATTAAATTTAGAGGTTCACTTTGTGGCAAAACGATCCCTGGAGTGGTGTACAAAATGATCCCGGGATCATTTTACCCACCCGTGAAAAAATAATTCCGGATTGTGTATTTTCTGTTTGTTGTCAAGGCACCGAAATTGAATTAAAGGTGCAACCTCAACGACAGAGGTGCAGGCATCTTCTGATACTAGAGGGGCGATATCTATACATTTTAAATGTTTTTCGGCACTTGACTTTAAGGTAAGGCATTTTTAATAATACGCGCTTTTGGAAAAGTGAATTTAGTTGGAAAGTGATTAACATTAAAAACTGGAAGCTAATTGAATATGATTTCTCTGAAGTCTTGTACAACCCCAATCAGGCGTTTCAAAGTGAACGAACAATCACCCTGGAAGAGTGGCTAGTCTTTCAAATAAGTCAGATATTCTGTGAATCACATCTTAAAACGGCTGTTCCAACAAACGCGATTAATGGGTTCAGAAAATGTGGCATTGTCCAATACGACCCTGATGTTTTTTTTACGAAGTCGATTTTGTCCCTGCCGAAACAACTGATGAGCTGAAAGAAGACGCACAAGGGGAAAGGGTAGATGAGTCAACCGTAACGGATCAGATAGAGGAGAATGAAGAGTCAAATACAATTCTCCTAAAGGGAATCTACTATGAATTGGTACCGTAGGTACTGCTGATATTGTATAATTTTGACAAGCACCTCTTATAAGCTACGATTGGAGGAAGAAAAAAATACGAAACATGATTTGGAGATGAAGAAAGCAGATCGTGCAGCTGAAATGTAAAAAAATTCAAGGAAGAAGGATAACAAAACGGGGAAAGGAACAGATTGCGACGAAACCACCCAAAAAGCAAGTGGAGATGAGAGCACCAGAAGAATCCACATCTACAACTGACGAAGAGGATTACACTGAATGGATGTTCTGCAGCAAGCATTTTTCAAGTGATCGACATGGAGAAGGGTGAGTTCGAAGTTGTATCTGAACTGGGGACATGAAAAATGTACGGGGCTGGAGTCTGATGATGCCGAAGAGTACACCTGTGACACATCCCGTGAGGTGAAATATGAAGATCGTTTTAAAACTGTAGCCTTCTAAGCATCTAAGATATTTTTGTTTATTTTTCATAAAGATACATATTTTAGTTGGTTTTGCTGGATTGCTTATTTATCTTATTTGAAAATTGGTACCTACAGTTTTGCTTTGTTTCAAATATACTATATTTATACAAATAAAGCGTTACATAAATGATGTTTTTTGGAAGCTAGATAGGTAATTACGTTTGGGTTGGGGGTTGGGGGAATCATTTTGTATGACCGGGTGTACAAAATGATCCTCCTGCAACTTCCTAGTTTTCTTTTTTTAGACTAGTGCATTGCGCCATATCATTCAGCAGTTCGACCAGGTAAATTGCAGAACATGAGATTAGAGACAGATTATAGGTCAATTTATCTACGATTAAAAATAATGCTCTGGTATAGTTTTCTTCTTACTTGATATAAATTGAATCAAGTCGCATTCAAAACACCAGCTCAGTCAAGCAAGATAGGTCTCAAACAAAAACCAAAAATTATGAAATAAATATCTTCAATAAATTAAAAGCGATCGAAAAGCTTCCTCAATATTGTTAATTTTATTCTTTCTGAAATATTTTTACCACCCTGGAATTTATGATTCTTATTATTCAACCTCTATATATATTTTTAGTGTATATTGACCAATTTTAATCACGTTTGAAATATATATTTTTGTCCAAATATCTTGTAACCATGAATAAGGTTGAAAATAATCGCGAATAAACAAATTATGTAAACTGGACAAAAATTCAAATAATAACATTGCCCTTATGTAATGAGATACTTTTGGCGATTATATCAGTTTGGCGGCTCTGATATTGAGGTCTTGATGCATCTAGGGTTCTGCATTTTGCTGCTGATGAGATAATAAGCAGATACCGCAGTGAGATAAGAATGTCGCACTTCCTGCGGGTGAAAAAATGCATGCAGCTGTAAACACACGATGATCAAACGATAGCCTACTGACACGATTCGGTGAAGATTCGCAATGTAAATTCAATGTTACTTACTCACATCTAGTGGTTATATATGGTAACGTAATGCTAATATACGCAAAGTGAGATGTTCAGACACGAATATTAATATAATGACAGTATTCATCGTCTACGCCTTAAAACGATTTAAAACTTGAGAAACATGTAGAAATAATGAGGGACACTTTATAAAAAATCTGTTCAACTTTCTTAATGACACCACTCAATTATTTGAAACGCGAGAAAAATTCAAAGACGAAGCTTTAGGAAGTGTTTTATGCAAATTACTTCGCCGCCTATGCTGTATTTTCATAAAAATAAAGCAGCCGTACCTACTAGCTGCCTACATATATCAATAAATATCAAAATAGGCGTAGATGATGTTACGCTGTGACCTGAACACCAAAAAAAAGACCGACAGACCGACAGACCGACAGAACCGATAGATCGAAAGATCGACAGAGCTGCGAAGTAAAAATTGAATTAATCCTGTTTTAATTCCCAATTAACGTAACCTCATACATAATTCTTTCTTATTATTGCCATTTCGTTAATTTCCAATTATATCACCCTCCTTCCCAGGTATCATTTGAATTGTTTGTTTCAAATATCCAGTAGGAAATCATGGTAATACATTTTGTCATGTTTGATTTGGATGGATTCGTACAGTAACTTTAGATTTCCTGACTATAGAGAACTTGAATATAATATATTGCACTATTCCCACACAAAGGCTTTGTTGATAAATGAAACATAAATATCTAATTTTTTTAGAGCCTAGTATTATTATGGAATTAGATATTCGCTCAGATATTTCTGATTAGCATTAAAAATTGCAACATTGAATCATAGAGCATTTATTCACTTTAATACACGGTGGGCAACAAATTTACGACTTTTATAGAGGTTACATATTGCGAAAAGAACAACAAATACTAATTAACGAACCTCCAAAATAAAAATCTGCTAAGAGCATGACAGTCCAATTTTTCAAACGGTGCTACTATCAGGAAAATCACCCCTATGCAATCATTATTCTAAATATGTATGGGAAACGTTTTTTTAAAGGAATTTATAAATTATCGCATCAAAATTTAGACAACGGGTTTTCTGCGATTTGATCGGTGAGGTTACAAACACGTATCTTACGTTTGTAAGAGAATTATTCATTTCACACTTCAATGTTATTCATATCCAGAATTAAGAGTAACGAGCCGAATTATTGCATAGTAAACGCTTCACGATTAATATCAGTTAAGTGATTTATAATAAGAAAATCTTAGTTTCTCAGATCTCTGTACGTCTGAACTAAATACCATGAATAAAGCTTTATATACCCGGAAATAAAATAATGTCATTTACTGTCAAATATTTCGGTCATTAAATATATGAATAAACCGTTTTATATTTCAGTTCAGCCGTCTATGTTTAAACATGAATCCTTTCACCTTCCGTATTATAGTTCCATGCAGCTATAAAAAGATCTAAATATACCGGATGCTATTTCTGGTTTCATAACTTCATTCTTTTCGAGATTAATTCCAGACGTGTAGGCCTTCAATAGCCAAAGAGACTGACATACAAGTCTTGATATAAGGTTCAATCATTGTGTTTGATGCACTTCAAGGAAATACTCTGCCCTACGAAAATCATTACGCTGATGGAAAAGCAAAATTGACATTAGAAAAGGAATTATCTTTTTGTTCTCCAAGGTTCTGATCATGTCATGGCTAAAATAAAAATGGGAGGAAAAATTTATGTACCTTATGCTTCCATATATGTTTTTTAGGAAATAATCAAGCAACATATTTTCACTTTTAGGATTTACCAAATATCGTTACGAACTAGCCATGGAGAAAGGTTTGTAATACATTAATAATTATACAGGAAGATTTATCAAGTCGTTGGCTCTTAGACTAATGCTTTTTAGCGAGTGGGTGTTTTAGTAGCTCCCAATTTGTAAAACTCGCAATCAATCAATTTAGTGGGAACGTGATGTACAACTGTATTAGAAATTCTTATATTAACCGATGAAATCATTTCATTTCGAGTTTATGGCAAGTGGAAGTATGTAGGTTTGAGTAAACATTTCAGTATATTGTAATATTGAATTTTTCAAAAGAGGCATTGTGTTTACAGAATTCTTTATAAATAGACATATTGTTCATGAAATATTAGTATATCTATAACTTGGACAACGAAAGTCATGTTCCACTTCCCACGTTACGTTTTTTTACATTTTAAATGTAAATGTAAGTTAGCACATACGTATTTTCCTCATTCTGTTAGTAAGTCGTCACAGTTTTGGATACGCAGTAGTGACGCAGGGCCAATGTAGTTTGATTTATCAAAAAAAAAGATATAGAAAAGGGAGCTTAATGAAATTATTAACTGAAAAAATAATCAGTCAATGTATATCTCGAAACTGAAAGCTCATTAAAAAGTAAAAAGAAAAAAAATAAAAGCCTGGAATATGGGGTGAATTCGCAAATGGTTCAATGTGATATTGAATGTGGAATATAGCGAATTACGCTAAACTTATGACCATAAAAAGTCAGATTGATATTTTGCTTGGAACAAGTGCTGCTAGTTCAGAGCTTTCTATCAGCGAAGCGTGTGAATTAATCAAATGTATGAATGAATTCTGGCATAGAACATATTTTACTCAATATTAGATCATAATACAACTGGAACGGAATAATGCCGGCCAAAGTCCACAAATAGAATATAGTGCAGGGTTGATATCTTTATGAACGTTAAATGAAGGCGAGAAAACTGAATTTTAGGGTATAATGATTTTTCACGGTTATCGGCGAAACTGAACTTCTTTTTGAAGAAGTTAAAGTTGTTCTGAATTACCTTGCGGAAAAATACTTTAAACAGTTTGAATGAGCAGCATTTTTTTAACAAGAACTGTTGGTTTGCGCTTTTGTATAATTTTTTGTAAGAAAATTATAGTATAACTTTTGATGGACAAAACAATATGAGCTTTCAAAATTATTTATAAGCATTTCCCTTGCTGTAATCTCCACTTTGAGATGGTGTGATAGAAGAAAATGTCGTTGTGATAAAATATTGTCAGAAGTTATTGAAACAACAAGATAAAGATTATCCAGGCTGAGCAATGGTTGAAACATTGAAAATAAAATGTTATAAGAAATAAAGAGAATGCTTAAGTCTCTCAAATCAAGAGATATCTCAACAATGCGTAAATGAGATCTTCAATTATCAAGTTCAATCTTGGCTTGATCAAAAACTGACAGCTACAGAGTGAGAATTGAAGGACCATCGTATTCGAATTATACTGTAATTAACTGAAAAAAACTAATTCCTGGAAATTGTTACAGGGCATCATTTGCTGAACAGGTTATGCTAATAATAGAAGCAGCTGTCAAAGACTTGATATGGAAAATTGTTGGTGTTGGGAGAAATCGACATCACATTTTTTTTACTTTGATGAGCTTCTGACCCAGATACATCTCCGTACTTGACACGGATGTACACAAATTTGCCTTCAAATTACATGAATCATAAATCTAATTTCAATAGCTGCGAGTTTGGAATTTTAAGATAGATCAGATGCATTTCGAGTGATTCAAATACATTTCAAACATTGATTTTTTCGACTTATTGGTCATTTGAGGGCGTAGTTAATTTTGTTGCTGAAGGAAGCTAATTATTTATTTTGATTATGTCTCAGCAACCACTACTACAACACATTAGAACATTTTAATTGAATAAAGATCATAAATAGTTACGAAAGTGCCATTTGACGTCTAAAAAAATGGCGTGGCTTGGGTTGATCCTCTATTTAAAGATTTAATTGGATTCGGGAACTCTCGAAACACTTCCAGTAAGTTTTGTAAATACTTGAAATTGCATGAGACGTTCAGCATCTGCCTACTTGATGACATCTCGAGAATTTGCGTTAACCACTGTTAGAGATCCCAATATTCATGCAGTCGAATTTTCTCACAACTTCTTACAACTCAATTTATTTACAATACACAGTCAATGTAAATATATCCCTTACTATATGATAACCTTGAATCAGAAATCTGGTCACCACGTCAGAATGTTTAATCATGTCCTCCACTTCTGACTGCCGACAGTTATGTTCAGGAATCGCGCAATTATTCCAAAGCGGCGGCCTCTGCATGAAAAACTTCCATATCTCCTTTTCTCCCGTCCCTCGACGACCACTCATTCTCACCCGCAGTATGAGCAATATCTGGGCACTATTGCGCGATTGTAATATGAATAAAGTATGATTGCGTCTGGAAAGCTCGGTTGGGGGTCTAACCGGGCAGATCAAAGGGCGGAGCTGGACCTACAAATCTTATTCTCGGCACACTGCGATCCCGACACCGTATCATAGCGCTCGGTCGAAATATTGTAATGAAGTTGTTAATTTTTCGTTGTTTAATACCAATGTACGTAGGGACTATTATGAAAATGCAATGCTATGTGATGAAAAACGTAATCAAATAATATTGGTTGGCCAATAACGAAAGTTAGTATTAAGGATAACCGCATGTCTTCCTAACGTCCGACAAGTAGGTCATATTATTCCATTTATATGACATAAAATGATTTCATCATTATTTAACATTAAAGGTACTGTTATAAAAAATTCATAGAATCGGGGCTGTGTTATCTAAAGATCCGGTTTTTGGTATTGTTCCGTGTACTATATACAAAAACCCCATTGTTCTACTAACACACAGTCCTACACCCAACACAATGACTGCGAAGTTCCAGCAGGTATCCATATGCATTTAGAAGTCGTAAGAACTAAGGGAACTTCTCAACAGCTCAAGACATCACAAAAGGAGGCGAGATATAGAGGGATCTGCGACAGCCTATGCAATCTCTTTTAACCAGATTATCCCGTTCCGATGAATATTCAGAGGGCGGAAGGGCCGAAATTTGCATATGAAGAGTGCCGGTGACAGAGCCACTCGAGACAAAAGATGCAAGACTTTCCAGCCTGCTCGGTGGCCGAAGTGATCACTCAAAACATATTTTCCTACTACTCGAAAGCTTCCACGATAGGGTGAGAGATATCGGACGACTTCCATCTTCCATATGAGGTAAATAAAACTAACTGTGAAACCGTAACGATGCATGCTCGTATATCTAAGCATATACAGGGTGCTATGATGGTCGATGCACATGTTCTAGGAATCTAGGGACTGATAGAATACGCCATTCCAAACACATCGACCATGTTAGCTTAACTAGTTTAAATTTTATATTTGTGATTGTTTAATTATTTTTTTTTTATATTCTTTGTATCTCTTATATGTTTATATATTCTATGGTATGCTGTCATCAGTGCTTTTAGTTTTCATGTTTTAATGTTTTGTCAGTTTTCTTTTAAGTTTATAACTATATGCTTTTTACTGGATTACATTTTAACATATGGAAAGGCAAAAACAAGTAAACAATCTATATATTTTCAGTGATAAATATTTTTTATTTTTGCATCTTGTAAAAATACCGAAAATTGTGTATATCAGCAAATAACCTCTGTATTGTCTCTAAATGTGAAGAATACTCACTTCTCTTTGATATTTTAACTTGAATAAGTATTATTCTTTATTGTACATTCATGACAATTTCACATTTAGATTACAGTTATTTGTGATTTCACATATCTTTCAAAAAATATCCAAAATCGATGACTCTCCAGTTTGCTCAGTGATAAACTTGAAACACTTTATATCACCTACAAAGCTAGAAATAGATGGTTCTTCTCACGTTTACCTTGAAAATACAAATATTAGAAGGTGCATAGCTGTGGACTTTTAATTACAATTTGCACAGTAAATTTTCAATCTATTACGAATCTTCCAAACAATCCAATATTTTTTGGTTAAGTTGTACAATATTTTAGTGGGTTGTAAAGTCATTGTTCTAAGGGAGGATCCTATGACCCGCTTCTGTTTTAGCAACTACTACAGTTAATTTCCGCTGATCTACTTAAAGTCAGGTTTGTAATTATTAAGAGTTCATGTAATTATATAAGATATAAGGTTTTTTAGTAATGCAGTATTTTTTTAATTAAAGTCAGCGCCAAAACACTATCAAAACCCTTATTTCCAAGGTGATGAGGAGTACAGTGAGAACCTACTTGACTCTTATCTTATGGTGGTATACGTATCGGATATGTACTGCAACCAATCAACCAAATAAGGGTATCAGTGAACCAAATATCATCTTTATCGATTACATATTTGGTGTAATCGATTCGTAGCCTGTTATTCTTTTACTTTACATTTTTTGTCGTATACAAAATCATTTTCTCTATATATATGTAATAGATATGAATCCGAAATTTCCTTGGCGGCAACATTTTTTTCTCATTAACTTGCGCGGCACTACGCACGAGAAGTATTTAAGTCGCGTAGATTTTCTAATCAAAAAACATTTTCCGGGCGATTATTCTAAAAATTTTGAAATAATTCTGAAACGAAACTTGGTCTTCTACAGTCTAGTCAATATGGATTTAGAGCCAACTGCTCTACAACAGCAGCGGTCAAAAATATAGCTGATCTAATTATTTATAAGGTTGATCATGCCGAATTAACACTATGTGATCTACCCAAAGCTTTTGATTCTATGTCCACTTAATTAAATCGTATTTCAGAGACAGATGCCAATGCGTTAATGTTAACGGGTAGCTTTCTAAACTTATGTCAACCGTCTGGGGAGCCCCCAAGGATCCGTTTTGGGGCCCTTTTCTCTTTCTAGTATATGTAAATGACATATTCCACTATTTACCGCCTTGTAAATGTGTAGCCTATGCAAATGATGCCTCGATTATCTCTAGTAACAAAAACTTAAGCATACTCAAAATCAACAGTGAAGAGGAACTACGAAATGCAAATGACTGGTTTGCGACTTTTACTTGACAGAGAGGAAACTGATTTTGTTTTCGCATCGAATATCAACTATATCGAAGGTACATCAACAAAATACTTAGAATTATTTCTTGATGATGGACTGTCTTGGAGCGATCATATTGACACCTTCAAAACACTCTATATAAATATATTTTCGTCCTCCGTAATTCAAAAAAAGTGCTGAGCGTTATTATATTCTGTTCAAGCTATATCGCGTTATTTCATCCTCACTTAAACTATGCAGATAACACTGCCAGCAGCATTTTATATACCTAAACATAATGGCACTACCATGCATCTTCATTAATGCTCCTTTATTGGAGATACATAAGCATGTCAATCAGCCTGTGATGCTGATCTCCATGATTATAATACGAGGAACTTCAATGTCATCAG
This sequence comes from Bruchidius siliquastri, assembly GCA_949316355.1. Taxonomy (NCBI): domain Eukaryota; kingdom Metazoa; phylum Arthropoda; class Insecta; order Coleoptera; family Chrysomelidae; genus Bruchidius; species Bruchidius siliquastri. The sequence continues at coordinate 2,118,414 of OX438534.1, read as the reverse complement.
TTACTTTCCTATAGACTGAATAAGTCAGTAAGAAATTCCTTAAGAATTGATTTATCTAATTCTCTCGGAATGTAAGAGAGTTTGAGATAAAATTTTCAACTAATTATCATTTCATTATGTTGGGCAATGATCATTCCAAGCGAATAACAATTGGACGAAGTAGTGAAATGTCTTTTTAGACCCATTTGTCTTATTTAAAAATGTATCCATCTAAATGAAAGAAGATTGATAGAATAACATGCAAACTCACTTTGACAGTTGTCTTCATCTGAATTATCACTGCACTGTGCGGCTCCATCACATTGTTGATTTGATGGTATACATTGTCCTGTGTTGCATTTGAATTCATCGTTGCTGCATCCTGAAATGAGAAAAATCATTTAAATATGCGGATGATAAGCTACTACGACCATTTGACCTCGTATTGACAGCATCACCATTACTACTATTGAAGGTCCTTCATTGAGTCTTAAACCACGACGTTATCGGCCGTATGCATCCACAGTTGACCCGCGAGGACGTCGTATCCTCAAGGCTCCCTTATAAGGATAATACCGGGGATAATACATTTTCATTATGTGACCAAAAGGGGGAGCCTTAAGGATTCTACCTATGGATTCGATGATGGAGCTTTAATTTCTTTCAGTATTTGACCCTAATATATTGATATCGGAGAGGTTAGACAAAAAAAGGTGAAAAAGTATTTTAATTCTTTATCTTTTTTTGCGTTTAAGGGAAAATATTTCTTGGCAACCGCATTTTCACTAGGGTTTCTATATATTTCTGAGTATCTATAATTCTGAGTCATGTAGATTGTAGATGCTCTTATCAAAAGTTTGATTTCGTACTTCCATTGTCTATAAAATTTTTGAGTATCACGACGTTTCGATTGATATGCTATCTTCGATCGTCTTCAGGTGAGCTTCAGTTCACTTTTGATAAATCCACCTTGTCTACAAGTTTCAAACAACAGTAGATGCTCTTACTTGGTGAAGCTATACTTTCGTTCGTTGTGTGTTCAACACAAAGTTCCACAAATAAAATGATTGTTTGTGAAACTTTGTTTTAAACACGCAAGTTATTATATATATATATATATATATATATATATATATATATATATATATATATATATATATATATATATCATTCTACATGTTAACTTACTTTTAAAATATCGTAAGTTATAAAGTATATTAAGAGAATGGAATAGCTTTTGAGGAGTAACATACCTTAACAGATGCGAATAAAGTACCTAAAAATATAATATTTTTTCAGATAAAATATCTTAAGGATACCTAACAGCGATAGTTGAAGTTATTCTAGGATTTAACATAAAATCTAATGCAAATCCAGTCATCAAAAATATATTTCCGCTAAGATCTATAAAATATAAAAGAATGAAGATAATCGCTAGGCACTTCGACGTGTAGTCTGGGTAATCTTTGTAAACACTCAATTTTAACAGCCTGGGGATGCTATAAGGTTGAAGCGAAACGCATTACAATATACACCAAACGATTGCAGCAGACTTAATACTTTCCATTTCCAGAGCAACGAGAGGTAAGAGACAAATCACCAGTAATTTCTGAGTGACTGTATCACATAGCGCCATCTAATAGTCGGTACCATATTGAGTGAGTTTGACAAGAAAAATCACTGTTACATATGCAAAAGCCCCGAAAACATAAGTCTACGTATTGATTGGTAGCAAGGGTTGTTCCAGACTTCTGTCACAGTATTGATTTTCCAGGCAACTGACTCGTCGGGGCCGTAGTCAATAGATGGCGGATTAAACAAGCTGTGAAATTATTTGGAAAACTAAAGTTTAACTTGGATTAGCAGTATTAAATCTGTGTGAATGCGGTTCACCATTATAACTGTATTTATATCAGAACAATCTTATGGCAAAAAATCATACTAATCAGTTAGTGAATATTTGTTTGATCGTGTGTTAGTGTCATAAAAGGTTTATGTGTGACAGTTTTTTGAGATTTTTGAAATGTCTTTTTATATCTTGTGTTTACATACATTATTTTCGAAATAGAACCAGGATATGTTTCAAGATAAACTTTGCTTTAATCATATACGTAGTCTCTTTGTGGCGATTGCTCATGCTTATTTCTTCCAAAGCGTTAGCAAATGATGGATTGTGCCCGCGAAAATGAATTTTCGATAAAATATCGATATTTGGATGTTCCACGATGCTTACATCATAAAGACACATGACAACTTATTTCCGTTAGTCCGTCAGGTGGCGTGTTTGTCAACGCGTAAATTTAGAAACTGCTGTATGTCAACAGAACAAGTTGTCATATTGCCACAAGTTAGATTTGAAATAAAAATCTGAATAGGGCCATATAGTTTCTGAATTTTTCATAACCATATTAGGGGATGATAGGTTCCACCAGGCTCATTTCGAAGACCGCCCCGGACTTCATATACTTACGTCTTTGGCAAGTCTGTTCGTCTGACAAGTCGGAGCAGTCCGGTTTTCCATCGCAGAGCTGATCAATAGGGATGCATCTTCTGATGTCACATTTGAATTCACCAACCGCACATTCTGTAAGAATTGGAAACTAATTAAAAGTAGAATGCACAAGTGGAATCAATGATATTACATAAAAAAGTTTCAACCAGGGTATGTCAAGTTGTCGCGAATAAAGACCTTGAAAGGACTCATTTGAGTAATATGTATGATTCCATCTGGTACAGACCGTTCCAAGATAAAATATTGATGTTGATGGAGATAATATATGTAGCAAATAATGGAATAATAAAAGCATGCACAAAGGTGTTGTCTCCAATTACATAAAATTACTCTGTGTGTATGGTCTTCCGGCTAAATGAGAATACATTTAATTCTTCACCACGGACTCAATATTAAACATTGTAACTTCCTGTAGTATGAAAATTAAGTACTTTGCAATGTCCTTGAGCAATTCCACGACATACTCTCAGCTAAACTATTACACTATTTATGTAAGTTAAATAAACCCATTGAACAAACACATCTATTAGTAGTAACACCGTTTAAGCGTTGATTGGGTTACACCAATATGTGAGATATCGTTAGTAACTAAAATTAGAACTATGTGTATATAGTAGATTCAACTAACATCAAAACTAGCATCAATACAAAATTTTATGTTATGCATTCTATATGGTACACAAACAGCAATTCAATTTGAAAAATGGTGGATGCACGTCGTATGTTTTGACACGACATTCACCATTTTCACAAAATTCAGAAAATGGCAGCAACAACTAAATAAAAGATGATAATACCGCCTATAAATATTATGATAGATTTGAGAGCACTAGTTTTGTACCTATGATAGGATCTAGTTAGTTAGTTGGCAAGTAACCTGAGTAGCCTTTCAATACTGTCAAATCTGACAGTCCGACAACGATTTAAATATAAACCGAAATGCGTCACTCGAAGGAAGAACGTGTTATTTGTGAAACTGTGTGTTGAATACACAATTATTTTATCTCTATATTTCCACACAAAAATAATGATAAGCATTTGTATGAATGGGTATTAGGACTGTAGAAGTTACATTAAGTAAAAAACGAGCACGTAAGCCAATTTAAGCAAAATGCAACGACAACAATTCAATGAATAATACAAATTAGAGACAGGTATGTGCAGATTGATTTAAATCAGCAGTGATCTTCAACCAAGGTCAATGTAAAATGACACCGTAAATGCTTGTTATGGCTAGGTTTATAGATAAAATATGTGATTTCAACCTCTTCCCAACGTTTAGTGTTGCATTGCTATGGTTGGTAGTATTAGGATGGAATTAGATGAAATGATCAGATTGGTCTACAGCTGGCGTTTTGCCATATATGTAATGCGGTAAAATACATTTTCAAGTGATTGCTCATTCGCAAAAGACTAAAATTAGGTTATCATACAAATCTTCTACAAAGCGTTAGTCATGAAGATTGTATGTACATTTTTACAAAACATTTAGGTATGACAAAATCTTAATATAGCAGTAACTCCACATGTTTATGTATTAAATTTGAAAATTGACTCTCTTTTAATGAACGTTTTTTACTGCTACATGAACATTTTTCTCAAAGCTCTACATAGCAAAAGGTTAGTAACAAAAACATACAGCTGATTAAAGACACACAATATAAAATTATTTAAACACATAGCTACACAAAAGAGGTTCTGTTCAGCGATTCTTAGGGTATACATACGATGTATTTTGTCACTTCTGATTCATTTTTTAAACTAGAAAATGGAAAAAATGTAAAATTTAGTTATAGTGAACGCACTGCCACACAAAATGGTCATATTTTTATGAGATTTGAAACCTCATGATGAATGGTCTGAAGTTTGAAAATCGGATTAAACGTAAAAATATAAGGTATCAACATTTGTCCGCTGAACAGCATTCTTTGCGTAGCTATGCTCCAGAATTGACCAGGAATGAGAACGATGAACTTTCCGGAGAAGTTGGCCAAGTTTCATCTCTCCCGTTTCTGGTGTCAACTGCTGCGTTCGAAAGGCATCTTTTCCATAATTTGAGAAATACATGTACATCGTCAGTCGTTTTCAATTTTGACCAATAATATCCCGGGATTCTCGATTCAATACATCTGGAGGAGTTTCTCGTTCCGGTTTCTGTTTCCGTAAATGTTTTCGTTCTTGTGTGGTACACTAATACCCAAAGCAGTCTATATTGACCCCAAGGGGTCGACAACAACCTATGAGGGATCCTTTTTAAAAACCCCTCAAATAATTGGGAGCCCGTGAGGTGTAAATGGCAACAGACCGACAAAGACGGTACTATTCGCATGTCGCAGATTTTGAAATAAGGTTTGAGGATCTTCCAGAATATGGTAATTCCGCAATGGATGATCAAGTAGAAGAAACGGATATCTTAAGAAGAGGTACTGATCCGAATAAGTACTAACGAAGAACTTAAGGTACAGTTTAGATATCAGTTGTCATATATAAAACCCAATATATTTTTCACTGCTCTTGCACTCTACTCATTTCTACAGGTGATGCAAAATATTAGTTAAGCAGGAGATCTATCCAAACTCGAAGAACATGGTGAGTGATCTACAAAAGAACTAAGTTTGGGGACCTCTGATGTAGTCATAGCCCACCACTCCCACCTAGTAACAGTTAGTACCCTCCACCAAAGCACACCAGATTGAACATAAGTACCGGGTGTCGGACAGTCCTTTTCGTCTCCTCCATCGGCACAGTCTGGATGGCCGTCACATTTCTGATCTGCACAGATGATCCTGGATCCATCGGAACATCTTTCTGAATCGTCAGCTCTACAGTTTCCTTCTTCGCCGCTACCTTCAACTGGCGGTTCGGTGTTTGAGGGCTTTGCTGAACTGTCTATGCCATGGGGGATTATATCGTCACTGGTACCTATATTGTGTGCCAAAGTATTGTGGTCATTGGGTACAGGGTGATATGCTTTTTACAAAAATGGATTTATATCATTACATAATCGTGTTTTCGCATAACAAAAACAACTGCAACTAATGACAATAAAGTTAGTGCTTAGATGGTATGGACCAGAACACACGTTCTTTACCTGCGAAAGGTGGAACGTGTGGAGGGCATCAATGATGACGACCCTGGGGAAGTTGTTACGCCAGACATATTATCGTGGAAACCGGGGTGTAGCTGAACATCTTAAGTTTATTAGAAAATATAATTTTTCTGCAATTACTTTAATACTTCCATTCCTGATACCTTTTAGTATGACATATGCATCGGGAAAGTTGATCGTTATGAAATTTTCTAAATAGTGAGTACTGATCAAGGTCGCTAGTTGCACTTGTTAACTTGCAAATAGTTCATAAAGCTCAAAAATGATTTTCATTATTTTTCACGTTTTTTTACTCGAAAAACAACTGCACATGGAGGACTGAAACTTCTTGCAGATTGTGTCAATTTTGGTTTAACAATGAACAAAAATTTCAACAAAATCGGTTCGTTACATTTCGAGTAAAAGCGGAGCAACGTTGGTTTAGAAATTTAATTTATAATAGTGCAATGTTAAATGAGTTTTTTTATAACCGAAAAAGTCTTTTAGAATATTCATAAATTATTGGGCAACGCTGTGACGTTGTGATTTTCACAAATTAGCAGTGTACAGTTACCTACGTTGTGTTCAAAGAAGACAAATTTCATCTGAACTTATCTACCTGTATTATGTTTTTATTGGTAGGAAATTTTATATAGCATACAAAAAAACAGAATTTGTGATAATTGTCTTTTTGGAATTTATTTGATGTCAACATTAGGAAAATCCGTATCAATTAAAAAATTATCAGAACTTTCACATACTTTCGCTTTCTACCTATATGATTTATTGGCTAAAAAGACAAAAAATTTGGCTGGTTTCATTTTTAAGCGTTGCCCACATTTTAGACCACCTCACCATTCTAAGCATTCTACGTCTAGTTAATTAGGTATTTTTTGTGAAGAGATTACCGGTTTTACTTTGTGGTGTTTCTTGGATAGCTGAGATTTTTTTTGTATAAGAATGCATGAGAACTACCAGGTTAACCTATTTGATTCCATTTATATTTATACAAAACGTACGAAGTAACCGTGTGCTATTGTTACTGCTCTGTACAGTTTACAGGATAAAATCAAACAGCTTTCAGTTTCCGTGAATAAATTTCATTTGTTCTGCTATTTATTTTTTTGTGTGAGCTTGGATTATATCCTATTCGTTTAGCTAGTATTTCCCAAACCATAAAAATTTTTGTTGTATCTGTATAATTATTCTTTTTGAATTTCACACTCAAAATCATAACTTCAGTTGTGCAACATCAACAAACAATTTAAATGTGGAAGAATCTAAATGGAAAAAGACCATTTTGACCAGTATAGCCTTCAAGACATCAAAGTGGACGGAGGAAATTAATTTTGAATTAATCTTCAAAATGGAGTTATAGCGCCCGCGTCATTTTTTCTAGATAAAAGGCGATTCGAAAAACATGTTATTAGCAAGATATATGGAATAAAATTGGAGAATCTGCGTTTTCCTATAATCCTCCTCAGTTTTGCAGTTCGCCGAAATGGCAGGCAAAGCGTCAGTTGGTATTTTTACTTTTAAGTTAAAGCATGAAGTGATTCAGTGGTATTAGGTAAGCTTTGTTGATAATTATAGTTCTTCATTCATCATAATTAAACGTGACATAGCTTGCCTTTCCTCCATTATGTGCAAATGATGGAAAATATGAAATCAGCTCACTGTAATAACTGTTGCAGTTGTTCCTTACTAATGCATACATTGTCTCTTTTTATTGTGTTGTTAATTAAAGGAAAATGAATGAGAAATGGATGTTAACTGATGCAAAATAAAAATAATAGGTTTATACCTCCATCTCTCTCTCTACATCCTTCTTCATCGCTATTATCTGGACAATCTTGCTTTCCATCACATCTATTGTCAATTGGAACACATTCGCCGCTAAGACATTGCATACTGTTTTGATCGCACTTTGGATGTGACGCTAACAGAAAATAACAAAAACAAATAAAATAAATGAAAATAAAATGGTTCTTGAAGAATAACCGGAGATAACTCTTAAAGTATAAAAAATAGAGATAGTTTTAAAATATAAATAGGTACATAGTATGATTTCTATCATTTTTTTTTATTGAAATTATGTGCTAATGGTATTTCAGTAAAATTAAGGCGAAATATTTTATATAATATTCACTATTCCTTAAACTTCCATGCCTAGAATTTGCAGGGCTTCTTTGTTTCTATGAGAGAATGAAATACGGCAATTCAAAACTAAGTGGTACACAAGGTTTATTCGATGAATAATCCAAATACTAGAAGTGGCATAAACATGAAAATATAAAACCGCTTAAAGCAACGTAACACCAAAATAGTTCATTAACCATCACACAACAAATAAATGAACAAGAACATGAGAAACATCCAAGAAGAGAGTGTGTGATTTTTTTAAATTGTGGCCATCCCCAGAAACATGTTTATGACTAATCTCGAAGGTCGCGTTAACTCGAAAAATATAAAAATCAATGTTTTCATGCCCGCATTTGCACCTCTCTCAGAAATACCTGAATTCGCATTTGATTGATATCTTATGATTTCAAAACTGAAATGGCTATCAGAAATATTTTAGAAACCTAATGATATCCGACAAAACCTTAGAAAGGATATTGAAAGAAAAATTAATTCTCTGTGGAAGGTGAAATAATTATCAACAAACATAAAGTAGTTGCTTATTTGTGTATGAGTGGAGCACTGTTCTTGGTAGCAGGTTCAGGATGCAACCTGCTATCTTCATTTCCGCTTTTTTTTAAATTTTGCCGTGGAAATCAAACCTGAATGGATCTTCGCTGGATGCATTAACCTGGTGTCGGTACTTCTGGTAGTTCATTAAAATAATTACCTCCAAATTCTATGAACGAGAAGTTCTCCGGAATGACAGTGAATTCGCCAATTCTATGTTGTTGGGAAATTTTGTCGTGTATAGCACTCTTAATTCCTTCTGATACGGAGTATCCAATCGAGTCTACGTCAACGGTTGCAACTGAGTGGAATTCGTCAATCTTTGAGGGTCTGGAATGAACATAGTATAATTAGTTATAAACCTTTGGGATAAACAACAATAAGTTCTTTATGGTTGAATTACAATACTTCTTCTATAATTCATAGGATAAGGTTAAGGCAAAAGCAGAAACCCTGTGGCACTCTAGAAGCACTGCCAGAGAATAAAAGCCTATTCGTATCGACCTTAAATATTTCACATTTCCGCCTCGATTTATACAAGCAGTTGCTGTCTGACTGTCAATTCTCAATAATATAAGAATATTCATTTTATCTTTGACAAATACGCGACCCTGATCTATAAGTAATTAATATGCATCAGTGGTTCGTCATTAATCCGGAAGCCACGGCTCTTACAAAAGCTCTCCATTCCGTTGTGAAGGCATCTGGAAAAATGTCAAAGGACGTTCTTGCCCGGAACCTATATTAGTGTACCACCACTCTAATTCTTGTTGCAAGGAAGCAGAAATATACATCTTTCCATTATATTTCTGATAGTCGCCTCTTAAAAATAGTGTTTTTCGACTTCCCAGAATAAAGCGTATCATCAATCATGGTAACATATAATAACAAAGATCAACTGACTACCTAATTAATTCGAAGTCCCATTGGAAGAAGAAATATATTTATTTTTGGGAATTACACAATCTCATCTCAATTGAATGTGTACTATTTAATTGTACATATTATATTCTGTAAATAACATACCAACAGTTAAACGGAGCTATTGATTTATTCGAAGAAAAGTTAGTCGAAATGCATATTTATGCGACTTTCAACTGGTTCAAGTGCAATTTAATTCCAATCAATTTCCCACATCTCGAATACCTCCACTAGGTATTGATATGTAAATGAACCAGGTGCATTTATAGACTTGTGTCCTTGGGGAATGGGGAAGCGCAGTTCTATTTTTTTGAGTATACAAGTAAATCGTATTTTTTCTGAGCCTCGATTAATACAGACTAATGTTTCTTTTGGGAAAATATGATATATCAACTGAATCACAAATCTTGAATCAGATACGTTTCAAAAAGTAGATTTTTACATTTCAATCCCATCGGCGGAAGTCTGACAGTCGCGAAATATGTAAAATGTTGGTTGAGAAGACCATCCACCATTCATCGTAATCATTCCATAACTTCTACTTTCATAGCTCTTATGCTCTCAGCTTCAATGATGAAATCTCATGCTTGTTCCAATGTAGAGAAAAAATAGATGAAGTTCTAATTTACGCTCATGAGTTAGCAACAGTGATAAGCTAGAAAGCAGACACCTTTTTATCGTTTGAATAATCATCATGGTCACTCTGAACGAAGTAAAAATGAGAAAAAAAGGATATGATTGTGTATGAAATATAATATGCAGCCTGGAAGCAAAATAGGGTATCTGCTTTGGACTGAGGTTATCTATACAGATCAAGCAAATTATTTATTTTGTTTTACACACTTGAACTGCAGACATTTCAACGTGCTTCAATTGATGTAAGGTAACATTTTATGGACGTAAAGTACTTGGTCTTTTTTTTGGCTTTTGACTATTGCGCCTCAAATTTCATGATTTGCTCATGTTGTCTTCTGAATCTAAGTGTTGTAGGTGAGGCTCCCGCTAAGTTTGTTTCCCGACAGCAGAGTTTTAAGGTCAATGTGAATAGACATTTATCCTCTCACAGCGTTTCTAGAGCAAGATAAGTTAAGTTAAGGATTAAAGTGAACTTATTACAGAAAACGACATTTTCATTCTGAAGCTTTCAATATTTATGATGAACGAGTTCTACTAGAAGAAAGCATTACCACCATAATGATTATTTTGTGACAGTTTACCTTCTGTTGTTTATATCGAATCACTGAAATGTAGAATGCGATGCTTAGTATTTCATTATGATAATAAATGAATGAAAACAAATATAATTTGTGAACTCTGTGATCATGATTAAGTAGATACTATTTATAAGATACTCACTGTATACTGATGACGTTTGCCGTCTGTGTACCCGGTGTATTTTCGAAGGCTTCTTCAACAGATCTTTTGATGCGTTGGGCTAGGTCCTGGAATACTTGTGAGTTCCGGTCTTGGTAGTCGTCCAGGTAAGCTTCCATTATTGTTATAGTAAATCGGTATACTCCTGAAAAAGCATTTTATAATATATATTGAAGTTAAATATAACCAAGTATTGTGATTAGCTAGAAATAACCGACAAAATGTAGAGGTGATTTTTTCAATGAAAAAAAGAAAAAGGCATATTGAATATGTACATTTATCATTTATTATTATAAATTTGAATGACATACTGCTCTTTGACATTTGAGCTGGGATCAGGACCACTTCTTCCTATATTCTAAAATTAGCCTCCTGAAATCTAGAAAAAAATCAGCCAACCTATCCTCATCGTTTAACTGAGTGAGCGTTAGTTTACATAAGAATAGTAATTGTGCTGTAAAGTTTTCTATTGTAATCTTGACTTGATGAAAAATAGTCCAGAATCAACTGAAGCCTGAGGTCGAAAAAAAATATCAAAAATTTCTGTTCGACTTGAATTGCATCTCAAGATAAACATAAGTAGAATGCTAAAATTAGATTGATGCATGTCTAAAATGGTATTATTTGCTCAGTTTGTAATTTTCAAAATATATAAAATACGGTGATTTCAATTAGCGATCAGCACAGCAACCTATTATATCTAGGATATACCTAGGTATTTTAATATACAACCAGTTTCAAATATAATGTCTAATGTAAAATTCATCATCAGTAATTAGAAGAATGAAGATCATAATTAAAAAAATATTGTTAACTAATCCGACCAATTCAATTGAAAAAATATATCGTACAAGATCAAATATAGGTACGTTAAATTGTTTTGGATCTTTCTGATAATTTTAATCACCATATGGTCCAGATATGACTCGGGATATGACAACACAGGCTTTAGTAAGAACTCATATTTTGGATTGCAGTACAGAAAACAACGCGTAATTTTTTACGTACACAAATCTAAAATTTATTTTATTGATTATAGGTTGAGAAGAGTGAGAATAATGACTTAAAATGAAAAAAATAACGCCACCAAGCAAAAATAGTGTTACTAAGTATATGTTTTGGAACCTAAATTGGGCTTCTCGTTTTTGTCATGACGTTTGTACTTAGTCTCAACGCCATTTTAATTTCAAGCATTAATTTTTTCAGTTCTGTTAGGTGAAAAATGATGTTTCACCTAGTTTATTAAAAGAAAGGGTTAAAAAAATGCCTAAGATGCCGAACGGTGAAGACGTGATGGTGAAGTTAAAAATATTAAATACCTTCACTGGTGTCTATTCGAGTGCTTTTGTTTTGAGATTGAATTCAGCGAATTAAATATTATTTAAATTCTAAATAATATCCTTTTCATTACTCAATTTTTTAATAGTTAACTTATCCGTTATGTATTCAAAAATGAGTTTCTATCATATCTGCCGTAAAAAATAGGTCTTGTTATTCCAAACAATGTCGATGGCATTGCTTGCCGTACAAAAGTTTTATTCAGTATATCCCAACGTTTACATCCATCTTGTATGTATACGTAAAACTGCTTAGTTTATAAGGATTAATTTGAATGTACAAATGAAACTTACGTGGATGTGACTGTGGGAACGTTGGAGGGAAATCGCTGGTGCCAGAATCAACTTCTCCTGACCCTCTTCCTGACTGTACATCTAAGGCGTCTTCATCGTCATCTGGTCTAAGAATTTATTAAAATATCATTTTAGGTTTTCCACTACAGAGGCAAAGGATAATAACATACAATGTATTAGGAAAATGTAAACCAACTGGAGAGCGTATGGTTATTTTTGCTCAATAATTTCACATGCTTCAATAGATGTGACATGGTTGGTTTGAATGACCGAATTGTGTGTCTTCATGTATCTATTAATTGCGCTTTCTGTGGCATAAACATAAGCATCCTATAGTTTTTCTTCCATCGAATATGATTTTGACTATTAGTCAGATATAACGCATACTAACAACTACAGGGTAAACATCGGAATTCAGAATCAAATCCTGTATACTTGTTTGTATGTAGTACATTCCTCAACTTTGGTATCATACATTATTGTGTATGAACTGCTTTAGTCAGTACTATAGCATGTTTTTTCATTTTGGGTTCAGATGCACCCGGTTTTACTATGTGCATCAACTTCAGTTTAGATTTTTCAGTATATTTCCAAATTATTCTCCTGTATCTCGTTGAAAACATATTCAAATAGCCTCGAAATATATTAAAGTTTTCATGAAATATGGAGAACTCAACTTATAATGAGCATATACAAAATGTGACCTTGAGATTTAGAGTAGCTGATTGGGATAAATATTAGTGGCTACCTATTTAAAAACATGTCATGTGCTGGGTTACGCTCAGGGTCTTAGAATAAAGTGTCGAGCATAATATCAATCCATCGTCTATAATAAATATTCTCACCCTACATCCCCCAATAATCTTTCCTCGATATGATATTACCAGAAAATACTTTTTGGATTGCCCAGTTAAGTGGAAGTGTTGGATTTTTCTGCTACTCTACATTGAAATCAGGTTGCTCACCGGCCCTAACCTCACCATACTTAAAGTGTATATCTAGCTGGTATAGATGAATCTTTCTGAAGACAGCATACACAGTGCGTATTTCTTACCTTATATTCAAGTGCTGAAACAAAAAAATAAAAAATATTAGCTATGGCAAGTATAAATCAATAATTACGATAAACTTATCTAGATAGAGAGTGGCACAATGAACTGATTGGTAACGAATTTAGTTTCTAAATGCGAATTTGTACATCAGCGTCCACCTTGCGAATTAGTAAATAAATACTTCAGGTTACAGCAGCAGAGATGAGTTCATCATACTGTAAAGATCAACGATTTTTGTGAAAACAATCATACAGTCTTAATAAAGTTCTAAGATGAGAGTTTTCATCAACCTGTTTGGACATGACAAAATACTCGATTAAGGTAAAACTTTGGTACAGAAGCTTCTTGGTTACTTCACTGACTGCTGATACTATCCCACTACTTCCTTGAATCTTGATCCTAGAACATGACCATACTTTGCATGGATATTTACCGGGAAGTTCAAAAGTTGTTACCAATTGGCTTTCAAGATCGTGTTGTAACGCTTTTGTAAATTCATGTTCTCCAAGATTACTTGATGTTACTCAGCGGATTGATGCCTCTAAAGTTATTTAAAAAATATGCTTAGTACATGACTAATAATGCTGGGAGAATTTAAATACTGTTTTAGGGACGAAATCGATGCAACTCAACCAGAAATGCTGAGTAATGCTGTGTAAAATTTTAAGGTTTGGTGATTACAAATTCAAGTTGATTCGATAAAATACATAATAGGCAATGTAGCTCTGTCCTATGAACTAGTAAAATAGATTCACTTACATTATCCCAGGCAGATTGTTCAGCCCCGTTGTCATTGTCATTATCATCGTATTCGTCGTCAATAGTTTCTTGTTGTCCTATTTGCCTGTCTTTCCTCTTCTTTCCCTTCTCTTCCTTTTTTTCATGTTTCTCGTGATTTGCCTCCCTTTTTTCATGTTTGGCATGGTGATGCCTGTTCTGGTCTTCACCTTTTGAGAACAAGGAGCTGATGCTTCTTTTTATTCTATTTACAGTACCTATCAAAAAAGGTATTTGTCATTACCATTGATACGCCAAGTGGATTTAGCTACACATTATGTTAAGTTTAAATAAAGTGTAATTGTTTATTCAAGTACAGAATATTCAATTCCAATCACTGTAAAAAAAGGAGTCGTGTAGTCAAAATGCAGTCATGTAGGCTGACTTGCGGAGTACTGCTAGCATGTGTAGGGATGCACCCTGAAGTACTCCCTAAAGCTTCTGGAGAACCTCGGCGTTATGCAATGAGCTGCCGGGGAGTTTGTTTCCCGATAGCTACAAACTACAGCATTTCAAGGTCAATGTAGACAGACATTTATTATCTCGCAATGCCTCTGGAGAGCGATATGTTTTTGGTCTTTGTTAGAGGTTATATATATATATATATATATATATATATAAAATATTTGATAGTACTTATTCGTGTACCTTTAAAACAAAACAACAAACTGCAGATTTGCGTCTGTATCTATACCTGGTTCTCATTTAATTTGGTGTGATAGCACTGATCCAAAATGTTTATATTTGTCAGAAAAATGAAAAGGAGCTCAAAAACATAATAATGGAATGCAAGTATACTAGTATATTAGTGAAGTTATAAAACTTAAAAGGAGTTTGTTGCAACAGGCCCTAATTTATATAACAAGTTCTATAAAATGTAAACGAAAGTTGAAATATGTATGACAAAATGGACTACTTATACGTAAATAGTCAGAAATTGGTGGAAAATATAATCTTCTCTATTTTGTGGCGTCCCTCGTATTTTTTCACTACTGCCGAATAGGATGATAGATTTACTATGAGTCTGAGCCGTAAAATTCCATACTGAAAATATCAGTTGTCTTCACCACCTCAAAAAATATTTGGAAAATGATTGAGAATGCAGGAAAGGTTTTTAAACGAAGGTTGATTTCAATTATAGATTGATCGTAACTACACGAGTCCTTAGTATAGTTGTAACTCAGTGCCAAAGTTCCATCAAAATCCAAATGCTAATTTCTCAGTTATATAAAAGCGAAGGCAGATATCTAATCGTGTGAGGATCTGCTCCGGAGTATTTGCTAAGACTTTTGGACTTATTCCAGAGAAGAGCAATACTCCTGACCTTACAATGGAACCTGGAACCTGGACATAAATAATCTGTTCCTATTCTAGAGATACTATCATGGTAAATATTTGAGCGGCCTGTCTGGGAATAGACAATTGCGAAAAGATATTCATAAAAAAGCATTTGGTATTACGTGCCTTACATCAAGATGATCTTTCAACCATTTTAGTATTTCAGCAGTTTGGATTCACATGTCTGCAATGAGGATCAGACCCTCGTGAAGTATGTTGCATCTTCTGAAACTCTGTTAACTGATTATTGGTTCGATAGATGGCGATGTATTCCGAGTATCTACCGTCCAAACACTAACATAGACCCGGTGGCAACCCATAAGCAGAAACCCTTATCCGAAATTTCTCATGTCATACCCTATCAAAAGCCTCCAATATATCGAACGAGATGATGTCCCCAGGACTCATACTTGAAAAAACCATATTGGCGATCATTGATGATATTTTACACGAACTTGCTGTACGTTAACGTCGACAGTCTCCATCACCTTGGACATGATGCAGAGCAGAGTCACAGGTGTATAGTTGCTGGGCAACCGATCTTCCACCCAATAGGGGACAAGCCTCTCTGATAAGACAAATTAGAGATTTTGTGTTGTGTTGTCGCTTCATTGGAATACACTTTATATGATATATGAACATATTTTTGCTGTAAGTTTCACTATTTAAAGCTTCTTAAATTATGGTGGATGTGCTTATATATTATTGTGTACTCTTTCAACAGTATCAAAAACCGTAATACCACAAATATAAACATATAAAGCTTTTTACCTGACAGCCAGTGACCTTCTTCCTCCTGTTGTTTAACTAAGGGAGGGTCATTTTCGTATTCTATCCTGCTGTGCTTTTGTTTTCTGTGGTGGTTTTCATTGTTGGAATTTGATTGTTCTAAGCTATCGAATACCAAATCTGTGTCCACCTGGAAGCAAACCATGAAACAAATGAAATAAAATAAAAATGTCGCCTGCTTGATTGATATATTCAAAAGAATTTAAGGTCTTTGTATATCCTTTTCATGGAGTTTATGCAAAGAAGCATAAGAAGATGTTATGTAGAAACAGATAGTTGCTGTTGCATTCGTTCACCCAAACCAATTGTAGACAAGGTTATTTCGTCTTTTTCAAAACTCGTCAGTTCATTTATGAGATATTGCAAGAGCCTGCTGGCGGAAAATTCCTCTCTAAAGTTTTCTGCACTTGTTCTCTAATATCTTTTAATACCTTATAAAGCTGATAACGAGGGAAACAGGAGAAACTTTAAGAAAATTAATATACGAATAAATGGATGGAAATTTTCAATGAATAAACATTTATAATTTTTTTTGCTATTGATAGTGCACAACAGCGGAGACATTGAAAATGTTCGCTAATATACAGTAATTCCGGCTCAAGAGGAATGTTAGTGATCTAGGTAAACATACCTCAATACGATACCTCGATCTATCTCACGCTTAAGCTAATTGTAGGTGTAGGAAAGCCCTTAGTCTATTTGCAGGATTTAATTTATACATAAACCAATATAGTATATCACGGTGTTATATGGATGCTGTATGATAATTTGAGATAAACAAATAATAAACAATTACAATTAATATCGCCTACGGTTTATAATCAACAATGCATGCAATGAAACTTATTAGAATAATGAATGCGACATATTTATGATGCAATAATCGGTTACTAGGCTATACATTGCATTTTTCTTCTTATGATTTATGTGATCCATGCTCTAGCTTCAGTATGCCTTCGATTACGAATCAACTTTATTCTCGATACGGGAAACCTCAAGACCTCATGAATCACATTGGTGTAGCATGATTTGTAAGAAAAAACCAAGAAGTAAATAACTATCTTTATAGTAGTTATACTTCGAGAGAAACAATGACGTCCCTTCCAATAGGATTCTGGATCAATGATAATATGTTGTGGCATGTTTATAGTGTCAGCTGTCTAGGTCAGTGTTTCAGAAGCTGGACATTCTCGTCCACTCAGGAAGATTGTATTTACCAGAATAACTACTATTACTCTACAAGACTCATATGAAACCATCACCTAGAGTACTCGTATATGTACGGACGGCCTCCAAAGCACTTCCAAAGCTTCTGAACAGAATCCAAAGCGATTACGTGTAGTAGATGTGCTGGACCTTAACAAAGGACATCCACAGTCTGGAACATCGGAGAAGGGTCGATCTGTCTCTATTCCAGAGACGCTGTCATGGTGAATGTTTGATCGAGATGTCTCGCATAGTACAGAAAACACTAGAGTTGCCCAACAGTCACATCCACACCATGTCGAATTTCCAACGCTTCGAACAGGTTTCTTCCAAAAGTCGTTCTTTTGAAGAACCTCGGCGGTGTGGAATGGGCTGCTGGGGGTTTGTTTCCCGACAGTTACAATCTGCAGCGCTTAACGGTCAAAAATAAGAAACACTTATCCTCTCGCAACGCTTTTGCAGAGCCTCTGTGAGAGGTCATATTAAAAAAAATATATGTATTTTCTATACATGATTTGGATAACAGTAGATCTCTAAATATATACTATGATAATCATCTGAATTGTAGCGAAATCTAGTGGACAAAAAAATCAATATGACAGCCATTACGTCACTATGTGACAGGTGTAGGTATATTGTAAACAAGATTCTTATATGAAGCTGGTCACCACCAGCTTCTCTTTGTCGCTATATCAGTTTTTTTAACCCTGTAAAATATGTGTATATAAACGAAAAGTATGATTAAAGACAAACATAGAAAAATCAATCACATTTTTGCAAACGAACTCAAACCTGTGTCTACAACATTCAGTGCTGACTCCATAGCTCTTTGTAAGTTACGCTCCCAATCTCACCATCCATTTTTTTGATCGCTCTCACTTCAACCACTTACAGATTCTCAAGCGGTGGTGGTAGCCGCTGCAGTGACCAGAGGGTGAGTGGTCTAGACAGAGTGTTCTCTATAAATATGCGCGGTTGAAGTGACAGCAATTCAGGATGACGACCCGCTCAAAAAACGGTTTTCCCATTAAAACTAGGGTATTTAATCAATGACATTTACATTTATTCATTATTATCGCGTGGAGAACATATGGTAAATTAACCTAGGAGGGTTTTCAAACTGGTATCAGCTATCAGTGAGCTTTATTTGTCATCCAACAGACATAACCTTCAGCTAACATCCAACCAAACAAGCAGGAAGACTGGAGCGATCGGATATAAATACAAGACGACGTAAGCATTACTCACATACAAGTTTTAAGACACAGAGTTTATTTTTGATGTTGTATTGTCGCTTTAAGTTATAAAAATGACCAACTAGACGGCTGCGGTTTATTGAGTTATGGATCATTTCCGACATGTTCATTTAGAACTGAGTAGGAAGTAGTATACCGAACATCCTTTGACACGATCCCATCGTGTTGATATAGTAGTCATAAAACTAGACTATGATAGCTATTTTGGTGGACTGCAACCACCCACGCTATATGATTCGGTGAAATTAGTATAACGGACATCATTAGCTGCTTCAAACTGATTTGAAGCAAACATTGAATTGACTTCAAATTGTAGGTATAGATAGCTATCGATACTTACTTCTATACTTACTACAATTGCTACTAGAAATAACAACGATGTAATGGTAGTGGTCTGTTTGGTTCTATGTATAAGGTAGGGTGCTATCATCTCCTGGAGTAGATGTAATTTCCAGATTTCTTTGATGAATAGCAAGCAGAGTGTTGGAGAGAGGACAGATCCTTGGGGAATGCTGGCGCTGCTCGAAGCATATCCATCTACCACCACAAATAGAAATCGATTTCTGAGGAAACCATCCAAGAACTGTCATAGACCGGTGGTAGCTTGAAGGAAGCTTGATTATGACTTTCTCGTGCCACATTTTAACATCTTAATTGCAGAGATTATACAATGGCAAGGATGTGAATAGATGGACTTGAATTGATACACTGACAAATGAAAACCGAGAAACTGACAAACCTGCAAACCTACATACCGAAAACCGTCAAATCGACAAAAATCAAGTTATGCGTAATAATGAAACTTCCAAAAAGCGAATTATCTCAAATTCGAATTAAGCCTCGACCACAATATATGAATTGGCTATTTTATCACAAGACCTCAATAACATACATCAATATTCTTCCCCGTTCTTGAGAATGATGTACTGATATACATATATTAGAAGAAATATCATCGAATCACGTCCGCAAGAGCTTACGAACGAAACAAGAGGAGTCAGAGAAATCCCGTCAGCAGCCAGTTTGTCTGGACACGTTTCTCCCCAATATGATAGCTCTAAATATTCACGAGGTTCGGAGAAAGCAGCGACTGATTTTCACCCTTGCGTTTATCGCTTGTACACCCCTGCAGTGTATGGTATCCCTCTTCCCGAAGCAGACATACACATCCCGAAACATTGCGAGTACGTGAGACGACGCGCTAACAGGGGTGGGGGTGAGAAGGT
This sequence comes from Bruchidius siliquastri, assembly GCA_949316355.1. NCBI lineage: Eukaryota > Metazoa > Arthropoda > Insecta > Coleoptera > Chrysomelidae > Bruchidius > Bruchidius siliquastri. The sequence continues at coordinate 2,098,574 of OX438534.1, read as the reverse complement.
CGGCAAAGAAGAAATTGACATGAAGATGCAACATTACTCATAACAAATAAGAACTTGGGGAACATTGCACCTTTCACAAACACAATTTATATCTTTTATTAATCAGTTCGATATACTTTGCCATCGTCCAACCCTTCCAAAAAGTAGCGTCAAGTAGGTTGTCGCTGTAGTTCCTAAGCAGTCTGATCACTTAAGAAATAAAGATTTGAACTGAATTTTGAAGCGGTAAATCTATTGAATTGCAATAAAAAAATATTAAAGCTACTGAAATACCGTAAATATGTTCAAATCAAACTCAGTACGACGAAAATATTATGTCAGATTTTCAATTCAGCAAGTCTAAAAATTGTATCATGCATAAATGAAGAATAATCCAATGAGCGTCTCATATATTAACCAGTCTTTCCATGCCACTGTGCGTCACTGGTTGGTGGTTTCGCGTGCCGTTCTGGCTCCAACGCAACACTCTTTTTCGGATGGCCGCAAATCAGGATTTATGAAGGAGGATGTCGTTTGAATTTGCTACGAGCCACCCGCGACGCTATGCTCAGCTCATACACCGATTTCACTGTTGCCATTGTGCCAGGGTCTCCTCGCAAAGAACATCATACATATCCCATCTTATTTCATTATGTGAATGAGCAACGGTGGATGTAAGTATTGTCCATGAGCTCCCACACGCACTGCGACGTACAGTCTGACTTTTATTGTTGTTAATTTGAACCCTGAAACTCAAGAGTATGTCACGGCGGGCAGATCTGCGCTCACTTGTTTTTATAGATAACCTCTCGAATGATAAATGTCTATTCACATTGACCTTGAAACGCTGTATATTATAACCATCTGGGATCAAACCCCTCATTCCACAACGGCGAGTTTCTCCAAATGAAAGACTTTTGGAAGGGTCTCGTTCGGAGTGTTAGGATTTCGACCTAGTGTTTGGCGTACTGGCAAATTTCGATGTTATTATGCAAGACAGCAAGGCCGAGGATTCACCATGGTAGTATCTGTAGAAAAGAGACAGATTGGCCACCCTTCTTCGACGTTCCAGACTAAGGAGGTCCATTTTATTATTACTATTATTACATTATCAATCATTAATAATATTAGTAAGAATAATAATTTTATAATAACAGCTCAAATGTGAACAACTGGTTTCAAGTTGATAGCAGCCAATGTATGCTTATGCATTTAGATTAGTTGTAAATGTTTAACTTTGTATCGTTACAATTCCGGAGCATCACAAGGCAATCAAGAAGATTTTTTGATTTCTATGGAAAAATGTACAATACTAAATATTTAATTCATCATCTTAAGTAACGATACTCTCATGATGATATCCCGGCGTATTAGCGTTTCCACTTTGAACCCATTTCAGATAAAACTAAGACGTTCTTCGGTCGTCCAATCATTCTCTTTAGTGTGTCATCAAGAGAGGCGAAATGCTTTTTATTTTATCAGGCTTATGACATCGCTCGTTTGATAGTTGGTTACATCATTTAAGTATGCTTTTGACTTTTATACAGATGCCTTCAGCAGTTCTTACAAGACTCACTCCACCTTTGACAATAACTGACTAATTTGTCGTTTTGAAAACATTGCTTGGAAATGGAAATTCAAACGTATGGGGTCTTCCAGAACCTTTTCCATATCTGATGGTCAATTGGATGAAACTTATCGGGTGTTAATATGATAAGAACTAGGAATTGAAAAATCCATTATTTTTTTGGAAAAAGCACCTGTGGCCCATGAAAATATATTATCCTACTTCTTCTGAAATTAATCCTATAATGCTATGTTGTTAGCATCAATCTTATTTGTCCTGGCTGTGAATTAGAATACCATGAACATTACACATGATATTGTCATTAACTAACTAACTCTCTTCAGAAGAATAGTGTCAACGAAGAATAAAGTATGATAAGCACTGGAAACTGTAAAACTGTAGATCTACAGTTAAGTAGTAATATGAGATGACATTTTTTGGAGTTTTGAAGTTTTAGTTCTGCATTTAGATCAGAATAGACATATGATTGAACTACTTTGGTCATAAGCCCTACTAAAATAATCAATTTAACTATATATTAATAAGTATGCTAAATGTGCAATATGTACGAATAATTCGTGTACATATTGGGAATTAAATACAAGGTTATCAAAAATTCTATTATAATACAGCACCTGAGAAGGTTGATTGATTTCAAAATCACATGGCTAAGTACCATTCATAGGCAATATATCTTATTTGGAATTGAAAAGTTATCTTTAAAGCTACTGACGTCACAGTAATAAATTTAATATAATCAGACAGGCACACCATTACAATATAATAGCTCAATTATATGACTGCTAATTTTAATGACCTGAAACACCTCTACTCACCCATAGACATTTATTTTTATACTAGTTACAACTTTAGTGGGATACGAATGTTTATTTAAATTGATTTTTATTTGCGCTAATTAACTATTTTACTGCATTTTTACTACCACTGGTTATATTTCCGAGGTTTATTTTCAACTTCAAATATGCATGAGCTGCATACTGGATGAGTGATAGAAGGTTTCCATAAAAATGGTAATGGATCAACTACAAATTCAGATAGATATTGGTACATAGATATTTCTAATACCTTACCTGATTTATGTTTGTTACTTCGTTTATGAAAATAATCGAACTTGCTATGAAATTCATTATAATATTTAATTACATCAATTGTACAGTGTCTGTTGATGGGAGTTAACAACATGATTACCTCTTCACGTCGGGATTCTTTGACGGCAAGCGTAAAGATTTTACTTTTATTTTGAGTGCTCTCCGGATTTGAATTATACGATCAATTAACAGCTATTTTTATGATAGCTTTAGTTGAATTTTTCAAACTTTCAGTTCATTAGTTCAGGAAGTAATATAATTGTCCAAGTATACTTCTTATATGGATCAGATTTAGGTATCTGAGTATGTAAATCTTGTAAGCATGAGAGAGCGAATTCATAGGTAATATATTATATAACTGATTAAGATATTAGTTTTTTAGTGAAATACTGTCGTAGTTAATGTAATTAATATGAAACACAAATTAATAATAGAACATACCCAAATCACACGTTTATTTGATTCTCCTAATATTTTGCAGTGTCGTTAAGGATATTTTTGTTGTAGGCGTTGAGAATTTTTGTGCTATTCTTAGGGTTCAATACAACTTTTTTTATAATTAAGTAAATCGATATATAATTAGTTATATACGAGTACATAATAAAACAGCTTAACTCCACTGTCACGATAGCCTTTTTCAAAAGTACTGTTAGTTCGTTTAAGAGTGTGTCGTTTTAGTTGGAAGAGCCAACCTCGTAAAACTTAATTTCTTCATATAGGAGAAGAAGAAGGACAATTCCCATTGAAAAACGGTATCCTTACAGGATAGGAACTACACATACAACCTACTTGACACCACTTTTACAATTGCTTACAAAGGCTGCGATAATATATACTTTATGTATTTCCTGTGAAAATTCTTCTTGCATATTGTCACTTTCAAAGAAAAAGGCTTACATACATATTACAGAAATAGTAATTATAACTTCTGAAACTAATTCTGTGGCTTTGTCTCTCTGATTCATAGTATATTTTTACTTACCGCTAAATTAAATCGCATGCGATTGCAGAAATAGCCTTACTAACATTTAGGTTGCCATTTCAGAAGACTTTATGTGCAAAATATGGAAAATTGAATTTTGAAATCATTATAAGCTTCACATTCTTTACTGCTTCCAGGGCAACAGTTTTAGTTTAATAAAAATGCATACTGTTTGAAGCTAAGACAATTCCCTAATAGCAGTGAAAAATGTAAATAATTTCAAATTTTTCATATTTTGTACTATGATAAAATCTTCCGCAGTAGCCGAAACGTTATTAGAGCCATTTAATCAATTAAAAATGTTGTTGTAATATGCGATCTATAAAAATATAAGATAAACAGTAAACTTTTCATGCTTTCTACTAAGATACTGGTCTAAGTTTGCACCTGTGTAGAGCTACTCCTACGATCATTTCTGTTTTACCACCCGGTAGAGTCTTTATCGGACGAAGATTGCAAAAAAAATCCCCGCGTGGAAATTAGTATTCTGGTGGTGGTGTAGCCATTTTCCGTCAACTTTGCACTCCGGCGAGCGATCCGGGGATCACAGCCCTTGCGGCATTATGAAAGAGCGAAAAAACTAGAGAACGATAGGGTTAGAAGGGTGATGGTGACACCACCCTCATGCAATTAGGAGGTGTCAAAGGACAATCTTCGATAAGATATATTCGTAGTAGTGATACGATAAGTCCGGTAGACAGCAGAATTTTTATATTTTGTGCACGATAAGCTACTTCTAATTCACCACAATATTGAAGTAAATAGGAGGTAACGTTCTGTGACAAAAAGGCTACTAGTTTAATGCCAATGCAAGGGAAAAAATAGAAGGTGAGATAGTATATGACCCGTCTAAATACCTAGATATATGCATAGTTATGCATACAATCTCCACTATTCATGCATGTTTGTTCTTTTGCCCAAGCGCGATAGTTTAGTTCGAACGCGTGACGATGGTAACGAGTAAGGATGTGGTAGCAACATTTTATATCTCGGGATAAATGGCATCTTTACCAAGTCAAATCATCTAAACAGCTTAGATACTGCCTAATAACGGGGCAGATGACTAACACCTCTATCAGCAATCGGATATATTCGAGCTCTTTTCATTTATTTCTGAGTGCTTTACTCTATTATACTACTTTGGTTCTGATATTGTTTTTTTGGATAGGCGTAAATGTATTCGAGAGTGAAAATACTCAATTAAAATGGAAACAACAAAAAATGCCTGCCCATGAAAAAATAAAACTGGTATTACCAGGCCCGAATCGGGCGTGGTGTTTTCTCCTGGGCCCGTTGTTTGGGGAGCCTGCGTCCGAATTTTCAACTTTTCACACTTCCTATCTTCCAGGACGTCAGTAGGATTTGATACTTTTGTGCTCTTTACGTTTTCAGGGATTTTTTCCGACAGGCTCGACTGCAACATATGATCTTGATCACCCCTCAAACATTTGTAATGAAAAAAATTAGAAAGTCAGCTTTGCTTATAGAAACCAAATTTGAAGTATCAATAAATTGCAAAAAAAAACTTAATTTCAGTTTTCACTATCTCACATAATCGTTTCCTTCTTTTACAATCAATGTAATAAGGTGAAATGTAAATATGTTTTATCATATACAGCTTCCCTGATTGAGCCTTTGAACTTCACTCATCTGTGGGTGGATGGAATTTGTTTCATCCAAAAACTTCAATGTGGCTTTCATAACGACTGTTCTTGACTACAACTTCATTGCTGCCCTACATAAAAGACGTTTTAGCTGTTAAAAAACCATAAACAGGAAAGTTGTAGCGACTGACCCTCTGCGGAACGGGAGCAAATCATCACTGTCGAAGGAAATAAGATCTTGGTGCAGTCTACTGTTCTTTTTTATAAAGAACTCGTGAAAGCAGTAAGCCTGTCATGCTCTAGAAGAGTCCCGAAAATTTACATGTCTCTTCTCATTGACCTCAAAACACTATAAATCGTAACCATCCAGAAAGAAACTCTCCTGTAGTGCATTTAATAATGCTGAGGTTTCTAGAAGAATTAATTTGGAAAAAGGGTCGTTCCAGGTGTTGGAAGCTTGAGCTGGTGAGTATGCCACTATTTGGCCCCTCTAATGTTTGTTTGACTTATGATAGTTTGATAGTTTGGTCAAATGATTACCATGGACAATAGAATGGGTATAGATCAGCCACATTTTTCGATGCTTCAGACTGTGGAGGTAATTTGTAAGGTTAGGGTTGACTCAATGGATGGGAGATTCAATCTAGAAGCTTCAGGGAGTATTTCGTGGTGCATACCCATACATTCCACATCTAGAGATATGAGTTTTGTACTACTAGCAGTTGCTCAGGTGAATACAATTTTGAGAAGTAGAAGGGAATGACCAGCACATAGGATGTCACCTTAGGAGGCTGGCAACATGATCTTGCTAGGACATGCTGTTGTTGATGTTAATCTCCAGGAAATTGATGCAATATGACCCGAGTACTACACGTCTCTCATCTCCAGGGCTGTAAGACTAGATTTGCCCAACTGAAGAGCCTTAAATGGCATCACCAAATAACATATCTATATCAACAGAAATTTTGTTCTCTATTCCCCCCCCCTCTCGCTTTTCCAATCTAGACAGACAGCCTGCTGAACTGCTTCTCAAGACAGTGCTTCCAACCTCTATATTTGTGAAAAGAGCTGGTATGACTGACTCTTCATTCACCTAGACACGTCATAGCCAATTTTATGGACGTTCACTTCAAAACTTGGAACAAGAAACACTTTCTGAGTAAGAAAAATATAGAAATTTTTTAGATGCGAACGGGTCTCGAACCAGTGACTTAAGCATTCCGTCTGGATACCATAGCAGCTCGGATACGCCCAGTAAGTTACAGTCTCGTGCACTCCTTTATTTCAATGTTCCTCCGGCTCCAAAATCGCGAGAGTGTGCCACCCAGGTCAGTGAATAACTGGCCATTGAAGCGAGCATATGTATCTCCGTTGTGCGATGTCACATGGTTTCATCACGTATGGATTATCGGATCAGCATCAGTTTTTTTTTTGAAAGAGCAATGAGGTATTGGAGACACAATTTTGGAAAAATGACAAACCTAGAATTTATTTTGGAGAGGACGGGACTCCAACCCGTGTCTCCATCATTCCGTGGTGATGTCGTATCCGCTCAGTTTCAACAAACTAACAATTTCTAATTTTCACGTGAACAATCCGGCAAGATTATAAAAAGTACAAATCAACCACAAACTTTGAGAACAATCAAGACAAACGAATTTTAGTTAATTTAATTTCATGAAACGACTATAATATTTCGTTTTCTAGCATCGAATTCGGTTCCGTATGAGATTACTTCCTCAATTTCACAAGAACGTAGTTTGTACAACATTTGCAGTGGGCTTCTGAATCGAGAAATAAACTTGGCGGATACTTCAAATGGAGTAACAAAGTGGAATAGCAGCTTAATTAGGAAGTCTAGGCCAGAGCAGGAATGCGATACGTGCTAGCTTTATGAGGCTTTACTATCGATATCGATTCGGTCAACGAAAAATGTAGTTGGTCCTTACTACTATCTGCAACCTACCAGTAAAGCAGCTCGTATCTGTCGCTAACGTGAACTAAAAGCACAAATACCAAGTAGAAAATATCATATCAATAGATTTAATGATTGTTTGCCATTTTTAAACAACGTAGGAGCTTCAAAAGTTGTGTTTCGGAATTCCATTGTCTATCTAATTTTTAGTGTTACGACGTTCAATCTTGAATTGTCTTCAGGTGACCAGACGAACATGTCCTTTTGATAACTATGTATAATTTTACAGTCATCTGGCTGATGTGTCATTGGTGTCGATAGGTTGTTCGGATTGTGTCGTTGTCTGCTGAAGTGGTTGTTCGGGATGTCACTTCAACTGCAGTGTATAAATCTTTCTTATGAGTGGTTGCAATATATGATCTACGACTACGCTAGATTTGCTATGAATGTTTTTGTTGTTGGCGATGGAAGCTTCCCTCCTTGAATTTTCGTCGATACCAGTGCAGTTCCTTGTCTATAACCTTTGCGTTGTCCCACATTATTCTATTGTGCTCTGTTTATGACTGATCAGCTACTACTGTCTTCTGCTCGCTGGTATTGAATCTGTGTTCTTTAGTTCTCACTTGTAGTGATCTTTTACTCTTAATAGGCGTTGAAACACAAAAGGAGGAATTATATTAAGCTCTCATAGATCATCATAACCATATCTGCATATCTGCATTAGCACCTCGAAAGGGAACTTAGGACCATCAAAAGCATAATTTTACGGGTCAGCTGGTGAAAGGAGCAGTGCACTACCAGCAGTATAAGGAGAAATTCCTATTTGTGCTAATTTTGCATGTAGAAGAGATCACCGAAGCAATCAGAAGGATAGACAGATAGATATACCTGCAAGTGAAAGTGAGATAACGTCGAATCACTACTCAGCGAGCAAGAAATCTAGAATAGGTGATCATATATAGGCAGAGCATCAAATTATATCCAGTTTCAACAAACCTTTCAACATGGTAAAAAAGTTGTTTGAAATCCATTGTTGTTGAAGTCTATTTTACGCTAGTAAAAATAGTGAGTAGCCAAACTAAACCACGCTTCTTGTCATTTTTTCATTGTCTCTTCACTTTCCAGTTAATATACTACAGAAATACAAAACACTAGTAATCATGTTTAAGTAAAACATCAAAAATATGTTTTTTGAAACTTGTAGACAAGGTGGATTTATCAAAAGTTTGATTTCGGACTTCCATTGTCTAGAAAATTTTGAGTATCACGACGTTTCGATTGATGTGCTATCTTCAATCGTCTTCACGTTCCTTTCATACCTATTTATACCGCGTCCGCTGACGTGTCGTTGTGCGCGGTCTGTTCTGACTGGTTCCCGATGCGCGGTATTCCTATCTGCTGTTTGTCGGTCATTGTTTGTTGTCTGATCCAGTCGTAGTCTATTGATCTTCTTTATGAGTGGCTGCCAGATTGGTTTAATGTCTACGCTGGGTTTGCTGTACACTTTGCTGTTGTTGGTGATGAATGCCGCCTCCTTGAATTTCCTTCGATACCAATGCGGTTCCTTGGCAATAACCTTAGCGTCGTCCATAGCTTCATCAGAACAGACCGCGCACAACGACACGTCACTGGACGGGGTATGAATAGGCATGAAAGGAACGTGTTCGCCAGTTCACCTGAAGAGATTGAAGATAGCACATCAATCGAAACGTCGTGATACTCAAAATTTTATAGACAATGGAAGTCCGAAATCAAACTTTTGATCAAAAATATGCCTATTCAAAAGTATCACGACAATTTACAAACACGGTTTAACATATTTCTCATTATTATTATCATTTGATTGAAAAAACAGGGCCTGGGCACCGGTCACTTCCGTTTCCCAGAAAAAGCTTGCCACCCCTATAGCTAATCGATGATTAGACAAAAAAAGTCTGATTGCCCCTTGCGTAATCACTATTACAATCATTAATATTTTCAAATATATGACCTACTACCAGATATGATCTCTTAGGCAAAGATGGAGCAAATAAGCCCCTTTGTCGACATCGCGGAAAAGTAGTCCGGGCGAGTCTCCGGCCATAACTCTTCCTAACTAACGTATGAAAGCTTTAATGCCTAAACAAATTATGCAGAAGTAGTGCTTTACATTTTTATCAGGCTGGAGCTGGCAGAGTTGAGCTACAGCATTGTAACAAGATAAATGGATAATGTAAAAGGACCGTGAAGATACCAGTCGACTAACTTTTTAGATGGTAGGCTAATTATGATATATTTCTGTACGGAGTGGGCTATAAAATATCGTTTTTTTGTCTTCCATATCTACTGTAGTTTTTGTATGCCGCAATTTCATTTCTGTTTGAAAATCAAGGTCACTTGGACTACCTTGAAGGGGCGACAGATGACCCTTACAACAAGGGTGAACTGATTTATAGCGAATCCTTCGACTTCGTAAGTTGCCAATGGGCAGCGCCACCGTGCGCGACGCTTGGAGATGAGTATTGATGGTCAGTTTTTCTATCAAACCCTTGACTAGGTTCCATATATATTTATATATATATATATATATACTGACGAGTCTAGGCTAAAGACGAAACATGCATGTCTATAGCAGGTCTAATGAATATTGGAGAGCATACAGTTAATAATGAGATTGTTTATTCTTCAGCTGTATTGAGAATCACGAGACGCGTTAGACTTTTTTTGCTGTAACTGATTAATAAATAATATGTACTGTGAATGGAGAATATTTGGGGTAATCATTTTTTTCAAGATAAAATTAGTGTACGGATCTGTATGAAACAGCCTCTTTCTCGATTGATAAGAGGCTTTAGAAACGAATTTCGCATAATAGGATGTTGATTTCGATGAAAAGCTGTCATGAGAGTCTGGTCCAATTCGAAATGAAAGCACTCCCAATTTTTTTGGGTCACTACAATTTTTAGTCTGGCGGTCTATTCCGTGTAGCCCAAGGTGTCTCGTATTTTTATCGTCTAATATAAAACGAAAATTCCTATTTTTTAATGTCTTAAAATTTGATGATTCCAAACGAATATTTCAAGGTACTCGTGTATTACCAATGTCTTTTTTTTATTATCTTCCGGTACGTGAAACCTACTTCGTGTTATTGCTGATGTTGTATTTCGTCGATATGGCACGAGTGTGAAAAAAGAAATTTATAACCATACCATATTCAGTAACTATTACAAGAAATGTTATGTGTATGACTAAATGTTAGTTTACGCAACAGTTATGTTCATCTTTAACACCTCCTTTTATAGATGAAGACGTGATTGTGAATACAACATTCCCAACAATAAGGCATATTTTCTCAGTAACTTTCATGATACAGTAAATGTAATAAAACAGTAGGTCTACACAATCCGAGCCACAAATCAATGTATTACAACTTACAACGAAGGTAAATGGTCTTTTCAATGACCAGTTATTTCATTGTCTGAACGGTATGTTGTCCAGATCGGTGCGCGGTTCGGGTGAGAGCGATTCTGAGAGGCAGATACCTTAAAACATATTTTAGTACACCAAATTACCGTGGTTTGGTAGTCCAGCGGCGTCAGAAATATGCCACAACACACAAGAAACACAAAACTGTCTATCCTCTGAAATAAAATGAAGCATGGAGCAATACGATTATGAGGCAGCAACAAAATAGAACAAACCATAAGGAAACCTGGAGAAAAAATGTATGATCCATCTGTAGGTTTGGAGATGAAAGTTTTTTTCCATGAACCCTCATGGTTTGTGGATCCAAAATATGCCGGTATTACGTATAGTAAGCCATTATGCAATATTCACATCAGCAACAGCGAATGGCGCCATCCTGATTTTTGCAACGTACTCCTTTAGTGGATTGGTAGCGAGGACAACAGCTAACAAGGCCGGCTGTTTTGGTCGGCCATCAATATAGTCTAGCTGTCTTCCATCATAATCAAGAGTTGCCAGTACAGCAAACACTAGAAGGGCGCAGCGAGTGGATCCTGACCACGTTGAACTTTCAACACTTCGAACGAACCTCTTCCAAAAGTCGTTCTTTTAATAATAATAATAATAATAATAATAATAATAATAATAATAATAATAATAATAATAATAATAATAATAATAATAATAATAATAATAATAATAATAATAATAATAATAATAATAATAATAATAATAATAATAATAATAATAATAATAATAATAATAATAATAATAATAATAATAATAATAATAATAATAATAATACTTTATTGTCCAACAGAAAAATCTAATTATGGGACAATGCAATACACAAGCAATAAACAAACATAGTCTTAGTACTAGAGAGAAAAAATGTAACATTCACGCATAACCATGCCGTACTTAATTGATATAAAAATAGCATATATTATTTGAGATGTATAGATTGATTGCCTATAGTTCTGAATAGAAACTATGAGTTAGATAGAAGTGCTCACTAGACTTAATTATTATATTTCTAATTGCACTAAGATGTATATCACAGGAATCTGAGATCAAATTAATACATGAACACATAAAATGTATAGGGGACCTCGTTAAAACATTAGTTCTTGGCATACTCTGATAAAATGTAGGGCATCTTCGTGAGTTTAGTTTAGGCACATAAAAATTATTCTTTTGGAGAACCTCGGCGTTGTGGAATGAGCGGTCGGGGGCTCGTTGCATGCATCTTGGAATCTCACTTCTGTACGTTTCGTTTTAACTCATAGAACAGGTATATCTTGTGTGAGGGTGCATTATGTCCCTTATGTATCTTCTAAAGTTTATCATGTGGTTGTCTCTCTGATTCATTCTATTTTCCACTGTCCGCTAACTGAAACCACATGTATATATCCCTCGTTTTGGATTTATCAACACTACAAATAATTTTAGCCTTTCGGAATAGTTTATATTAGATTCTTTTTTCAATACAAAATTTCGATGGTCGACTAGTTTAATTAATCAGCATCTGTAACTGTGTAAATAGAGCAAAGGCAGATTAAAGACATAGTTGGAGGAGATGGGACTAGAACCAGTGTTTCCAGCACTGTGGGGACACTTTAATATGCCACCAAGGTTAGTAAATCTCAAGCCATTGAAGCGAGTACATGGTGAATCTCCAATGTGCAATATCATGTGTAAACAGAAAAAAGAGACTAAAGCGGCTACAAAATCAACATGGAAAGATGGAGGCACGGGTTCGAGACTAGTTTGCACTTTTTTCGATTTTTTTACTGAAAAATTACTTCATTCTGCCTTCCCTATATTAAATGTATTTCGTTTTCAGACACATCGCCAGACAAAAAAAATCCTAATTAGAGTATCGGTCCTCAATAGATAAGAGATAAACTTCTCATGCTTTTCAGAAGAGAGAGAGAGAATTGGACGTAGTATATCGAGCTTCGTTTGAACCTGGATGGAGACCAAACGTGATGTGTGAGAAATTTAATAATAATTTCCACAACAACAATTTTTAGGCAAGCCTCGTAAATCACGTCTTCGACTTCATTATTCTCAGAAACAAAGCTCTCTTCCCGCTCAGACAGGCTCCGACTTTCACCCTCACTTCTCGCTAGGACCACAGACGCGCCACCACATAATCTGTCGAGTGAGAGCGATTATCGTGACTTGCTGCGATCTCTTCAAGCACGGCTGCCTGGGATTTTAATGCCAGCTCTTCAGCTGTTCAACGCCATCCTGGCATGGGCTGCTTTGATTTCCACAATGCGGCTGAGAACAAAAAGCACAATTCGCGGTGTATTAACGGGGGATGAAAGTGGTATGTTGAGGAGCAAGTGTACGCATGAAGAGACGCAAGGTGAAGGTGCAAAAGTCATGGACTTCTTATTTATCAGAATTTTATCAGCCAAGGTTCCGATATAATTTCTATCTTGTTATTTTCCTATAGTATTACCACTACTTGCTCAGCAGTTTAGGTTTACACTTTACAAGTGTTTCTCTATATTGTTATCAATTATTTATCAGTAATATCATAATCGCATATAAATAGAGGTATTTATAATAGCTTTGTTTTTATTGAAACTAATTTAGCTATAAATATAAGCTTTCCACACCTTAATCGTGGTTTAGGTTTATAATCGCTAGAATTTAACACACAAAGCACCGTGATGTTATCTCAAAGCACAAAACGTGAAGTACACATTATATACTTTAAAACTTTAGTATACTTGTAATATCATTTTGGCAATGTTCTATCCCCTCTGTCAGATTATGAATAAAGTTTGTAACATATATTTTTCCCTTTTACTATAAGAATCGAATGATAAGACCGATAACCATCGGTAGATATTTTTCCGAAGATCAATACCCCGACTTAGCTTGTCACGGCACTTAGACATTAATTATATGACAGACGACTATATCAACAATCATCAAGGCTTTCGTTGAGGGATTTGCCACCACGCGCTAGACGCTGACGCTGATTTTTCCTTAATTATTTTCTATTTGGAATTGACCTATAATAACTGTAACAATTCCATTTTCTCATCGAGTTCCTACCTTCAGTATTCCAATAATCTTCCTGTTCTTCTGAAGATAGTGACTTGACTGCCACCTGAGTAGTTTTCATGACAGCTGGTGACCTACGCGACGAGGTCATTAGCTCATTAAATTGTTGTCGACCATTCCGAACCAGACCTTGGTAGTCTTACCAAGTAGCTCGTTTTCTTAAAGCATCGTAGTTTTTTTGTCCTAAATTGTACCGTTTCTTATGTACGGTAAACAATTTTTTTGTTTCTGTTTGTGTCAGGAGACCCTCCTTGTAATTGTGAGTATCCAGAGTTCTTAATGTCACATCTTTGCAGCCCACTGTACAACATCTTGAATTATCAACGATTTCTTATCGAATGCAACTGAATTCACCGGATCATTAGTTCGTACTGATATAAACCATTTTCTACTCTTTGTAATCGTATAATTCCTCTTTTGCATCCTCATGATGTTAAGTAGGTTAGGTCTTTGAGATAATGACTCATGACAACTACCAACGTCTACCACCGGCACTCATTGTATATTATATTATGTAATTAGATCATTTGACAGTCATAGTCGTTGCCAAAACAACGTATATCTAAATAGTAATTAAGACAACGAACTAACCAAGGTCCATAATTTGCCACACAAATAAAAAAATAAAAACGTAGATACTTAGAAGGATACATAAAATTCAATATCAAATAAAATACGTGTGTGGCGAACATTATATTGGTCAGTTTTATAGACGTATAGAGCGTCGAACTAAAGAGCACAAAAATTATATAACTGAAGGAGAAACGTCAAAATCAGCACTCAGAGAATACTTTTGGGAAATCAGGGCGTAGAGTAAAATGGGAGCAAGTGTCTATATCACATAAATACTTCAAAAGGAACCTGAACTTATAAAATTAAAAATCGATTGTATTTCTAATTCCTCAATATACTGTGAACCAGTTTGATTGAGTTTGCGTCGTCGAAAGATCTAATCAATGTTCTCCAGACCTATAGATGCACCATATGTCTTTACTCAGGTTCCCTTATAGTTTGTTGTTGCTTGCTACCCAGATTTGTATGGCCTACGACGTGGTGCTCATTTTAGGAAGAGTTTTCATATGTTCTATTCTACTTTGATCTAAGTTTTTCTAAGAAAACATTCAAATTACTTTTATAATCAAGCAAAAGTACGCCGCAAGTTCTCCCTTGAATGGCTGCTTTTCTAAAACGTTGTGTGAAAATACAAAAGACTAACTCTATATTTCATATACATGTTGCATTCGAACTGGAGTTGGTCGACTACGTTTCATTTTTGTCAAAAGTTTGCATTTCTGCAGTTCCCTGCACATAACGCAGTTCTGTAGTCAAAAATTCCGTTAATTACTTTTTCTGTAAAAGCGATAGTCGAACCAATATGAATGGTGGATGCATACCAACTACACTTTGTAAAAGTCGCGAGTCCAGTCAATGAAGCTGAAAGTTTTACAATGGAAATGGCCAGCTCTAACAGTAGAAGTTAGGAAAATAGAACTGTAGCAGGATATTGACTACAAGGTTTGGAGTTATGATTCAGGTAAGTGTTCTGTGTTATTCGTTTTTTCCAACATCAGTGAGGTTATAATTTTACTAAATGGAAAGCGAATCATTGTATTTTTGGGAAGTATATTCTGTGATTCATCCTTAACATTCAATACGAATCTCAAAAACAAAAGGTTAATGATAATTCAGATAAAAAGGTCGTGTACTTAACACATAGTGTTACAAATAGAGCTCTTTTTCTTCCAGTGATGCGTTTCACTTCATAATTGAATCATCGTCTGACAGTCCGACGAGGATTTGAGAGTTTCACCAAATAAGAGCGTCTACAATATACATGATTAAGGATAATTATTTGACGGTAAAATTATTATTGACGCAAAATACAAAAAAATAATGATATTGATGTGAGAGGAAGGAACTGAGTCAGCCTTTCAGAGTGTAATGAACTAGATCACGAGAGGAAACAGCTTTTGGAACGCCTAGGCTAGAATCAGTAGAGTACCAGCAGGGAACTGTACAAACTAGTACAGGGTTCAAGAATTCTGGAATATGTGCTGTAAGCAAGAGGAGTATGAAGTACAATAAGCCGGAGTACTAATGGAGATGTTAGGTTGAACGGCTGCTACTAACGGAAAAAAAGAGCGTAAAAAATATAAGATTTCTCAAATGACAGGATTCTTAGAAGAAATTACCAGCTAGTCACAAATGAGTTTAAAAGGTCAGGCTGCATTCGGTCTACAGAACTATCGAATTAAATGTTTCTCAAAACCTTTATTCAGTAATGCTGAGCTGCTAATGCACTTTTAAAGCAGATTTAAAATAAATTCGATATTCGGTAAACTGAATCAATCAGAAGTAATAGTCCTACTAAATTAATTTGTGTAACCGCAAGTGTTTAGCGATTAGATGATAGCACAACGTAGCTTATTACTGTGTTTAGTAGCGAACGTTGTGAATTACCATTATTATTTACGCTCTTAACATGCATAATCGTTTTAAATTATAGAGTGTAATATTATAAGCGACATGCAGTGCTCTGCATTCTTGTTGATGATATATGACTATGTTTCTGTTTTTCTACATATATCGTCTGCTTACAGTATGGAGTAAAAATATATTGTGCTACTGAATCAGTAATTCGGTTATGTAATGTTTTTTTTGATATGATAGTTCATCAACCCCTACATTTTAACCTGTTCTTTTTTGCTTGGTAAGAGAATCACTGACTGATATACCAACAGATAGATCGGAAGACATAACGAATGACAGATTGACAAACCGACAGACCGGATGAAAACAGACAGTTTGGACATGTTGAATGACAAAAACCTCGAGTTCAAGGGCGGTTAATATTCACATGTATCATCTACGTATATGTTATAACTGAAATGAAGAGCTTTTTCTATGTTGATGTATAACATCAAACACGGATATAGCGGATTGTAAGAGTGTGTAGCGCATTTTCAATGTAGTTAGTCCTCATTACTCTGTACAGAAAAGTCATCTCAAGCAGACGTCTTGATGCTACTGATGCTCGTCTCGGCATTTCAGATGTTCCTACTTTAAGTACGAGGCACCACATACAAAGCTATCAACATAAAGTATCAGATATCTCAGGAAGGAAAGACCTTCTAATTTACCTAATTACACTACACAGGATTAATGACGGTATAAAGTTATCGTTAAATCTTCAGCAGCGCAACTAGCACGGTGTCACGCCAAGTATATAGAAGTAAGATAATCCCCAGGCGATAGATCCCTTCCACCGCTCGGGGTCAGACTTGATACCTCCTTGGATTTCGAGAAATATATCATCTCCCGGATGAGGTGTTGACAAACTTGCTATTTTAGGTCAACTAAACTTTATGCTACGTTACTATTCAAATACTGGAATCAGTGAAGATCAAGGAAATAGTACCAGTACTATTTCCTCACCTTTTTTGCTATTCTCTTTCCTGAAAAAATCATTGAATTACTATCATTATTATTTATTTAATAAAAAAATAGCTAGATTGGATGAATATTATGCTGGATTTGAGAGCTCTCGTTTAGTATCCATAATAGGATCTAGTTAGTTAGTTGGTAAGTAATCTGGGTAGCTCTGCTAGTAATCGAATCTGACAGTCTCACGGTGATTTAAATATAAATCGAAACGTGTCACTAAAAAAAAAAGAGTTTCATTTGTGGAAGTGTGTTTTGATTACACAATTTTTTATCTAAAAAAATATCTATACCTATTATTTATATGTGATTCACATTTATAACTCTCCAAACTTTCCAGGACCAAAATATTGGTTTTCTCGATTTCAAGGTGCGAAAAGCAGCAATAGATCAATCGATAGATCAAAAGATCTATGAACATGCATTTCAGTGATGTATGCACTCCAGCGTTTATTTTGGGAATTTTTGAAAGCCAATACTTCGCCATTTATGTAAAGTATGAGATCTTTAATATTATCAATGTTAAAATTTCTGTTAACTTAAATAATATCTATAATTATCGTAATTTCAATTTGTTTGACAGTGAATCAAAAGATAATAATTCATCAGCTTAGAACAATGAGCATGCATCTAATCACAATGTAGTACCACTACTAATTTCTATCGAAGCTGAAGAATATATCAAAAGTAATCCTTGAGAAATCACTGCGTATCGTGATTTAGTGTGACACAGCAATTTACTGCAAATTCAACTCGAATCATAACGAAATACCTACCGGGCATCACTGACATTGTGGGCGTAGAAAATAAACGGTTAACCGACAACAATCCGCTATTTTGCTACTTTATTCCCCTATTGTTATCACCATCAGATTATATGTTCTTTCGTCCGAGTAAGATAATGATCAATATTAAATTTAAATAATGTAATTTATTGGAGGAGCCCTGTCGAGTACATATGATATTCATAATTGTTAATACGCGTAGAAGGGAGGCTGATATGTTCCTATTTTACAGATATTATCATGGCAGGTGTTCGACCCAGCTATTCCACATAATAACCACAAAGGTTGCCAGTACAGCAAATACTAGGGAAGCTCATAGGGTGCACCATTCACCAGGTCAAGCTTACAACGCCTCGAACAACCCTATTCCAAAAGTCGTTTTTTTGGAGAACCTCGGTGTTGTGGAATGAGCTACCAGGGACTTTGTTCTACGATGGTTATAAGATACAGCGTTTTAGCGTTTAAGGTTATTGTACATAGGCATCTATCCTCGCGTAGTGCTTATGAAGCGCGATAAGATCATAAATATACCGTTTTCGTGAGGTTATCTATAAAAAAATGTATTGCAAATAAATCTATATTTTTCGTGTTTTGAAGGCAAATCATATGTGTCGGAAGACTACCCGGGGACAAAAGTTTATCAACTTTAGATTTCCTATCATCAACGCCAAAAAAATTGGAATTGCCTATCAGCCTATGAAATAAAGTGTCTCTCAATATCGTAACAGATTCAAATACATTCAACAAATCGAATAGTAATCAGCTTTGCATCGCTGCTCGGAATTAAGCACCTTAAAATGCTCGGTAAGGATGGGATGAGTGTGTAAAAGAAAGCATGTATATTTATCCCAGTTATAAGCAAAACACGCCATTAGTGAACCAGTCAGCCGACGTAGGTGATTAATTCAGGTAACTAAAAATGAGTAACACTATGAGGTTGAGGTAAGTCCTTTACGATATCCCAAAGACTAGGTCAACGTAGAATGCCACAAAATGAGGATTATAAAAAAATGCGTTCAAATCTTGGGATACATTTTTTTCTCTTATGCCAATAGGCAAAGGAGGTCCTAAAATAGAAAAATCCCGAACTCGAAAAATGTTTATATTTCAGAGGAAAATGCTATATAGATTTAGAAAAATCGGTTCATTGGCGGTGGAGTTATCATCAAAAAAAAAAAAAAAATTGAACGCAATATATTTTTGGAAATTTTATAAGCTCCAAATATATCTTAATTGTTTTGATTTGTCTCGCTTATGCGTTGGAAGTAAAACGGGGTAAATTAAAAAAATATATACAAAGTTAGGTCGGGACAATAGGTCGTGTATGTGAAACGTGGTCCTCACGTTTACGCTGCTAAATAATCGTGAACTCGAAGACTAACTGCAAGGGGTGCGTCAACCGATGTATCTACACCCCCTTTCCTTTTAGAGATTTGATGCGCGGTATTGCCACTGCCGGTACAACATGCTGGATATATTTTAACATCATCTAAATGCTGATGCAACGGCTATTATTACAACGTGGTAAGTTCCTGGTCAGTCGTTGAAGGAAAGAGACACAGGGTAGGTAGGAAACATGTGTGTCTAAAGTCTAGGAGAGAGAAACTATAGATACTCATAAATATTGCTATTTTTGGTGGACGAATTACGGCACGTTCTTTACATAGGCAAGTGCCTGTTTAAAATGAACTACCTACTTGAAATTATTTTTTTTGCTAATACATTTCCCAGACGAGGGATCACCAATTAGTTAAATTGAGGTCAATATTTTTTAAATTATATGACTATCGCACTCCTAAGTCTAGATGAAACCAGCTCTCGTCAAACCTTGTCATCTTATACAATGCTGGTAGTGCAAAAAGCCAAAAACCCGCGCAGCTTTTCCAGAAGTTGATATCACCTAGTAGCAACGCCATATCGGGAATAGAATTAATTGATCATGTCATGTCGTGTTCGCTAAAAAAGATGACACTAAGCCATTGCCAACATTAACGCGCCCTCTTGAATTGGCGCGACAACTCTATGAATATTTATGATGCCATTCATCTCGAATGCTTCCTAATATGTTTTACATACTCGTTGATAGACGTTAAGTGTCTGTGATGTCATTCATGTATCACGGTTAATTGTTCGTGAACGTTCTTAGACAACAAACTACATTATTTACGATGCCTTATAGAGAGAAAATCAAATTGGTAGGCCAATGGCAATGATAAATATCAAGTGTATGCTCTCCAGTCTGCATCAGATTTGCTATAGACATGCATGTTTCGATGTTTCGTCTTTAGGACCTTTGACTTCGTAAGTCGCCAATGAGTCCCCATATAAGGCGACACTTAATAAATGTATCTTAATTGTACAATGTATTTCACTCTAATTCATCTTACTCCTTCTGATCGGTCCGCTGTTTGAAGCTAAACATAAGTAAGTAGTCAACGACCCTTACTGAAGAAAACCGCATGGTAAGTTTAATGATGTATTCTACATTTATTCTTGACCAATCTAGGATAACAGTTTCAGTTAAATATATATTTCATCGGAGAATTGCTAAGGTACTGAAATCAAATGTATTCTCGAAATCTAACGTCTCCTAGTCCCAAAACAATAGACAACCGTATCGTCTGCCTAGAGTACTCTAAAAATGTCTAGAAATACTCCTCCTTCTCAAATGTGTTTTCTGAGATCACCCTCCCGCTGCCCTTATTCTATCTGCGGATAATTTTGTTGCCAATTTTGGGCCCAAAAGCTTTACTTTTGATCCAATTCTCGCTAGAGTATCCACCATAATATTACAAGGTACCCCAAGGTGTTCGGGCACCCACACAAGTGACATGTGGTGGTAGTTGTAATTTCATCAAGAACCTTCCTACATTACAAAACTAGTCTCGATGTTCTCTTGCTAAGTCTAAGTGCTTTTATTGCTTCTTGGCTATCGGAACAGAACACTATCTGTCTCTTAAGCGCTTTTCGTAAATAAATACTAAGTGCAAAAGACAGAACCGTATAAATTTCTGCCTGGAACATAGTGGTGTATCCTCCAAGAGGAGTGAAAGCCTCATGCCGTATGTGTAGACCCCGGATACAGAAACCTCCTCGGTAAGAAGCCCTATGTGAAACATCCCTCAGTAGTATATAGGAAGACAGTATTTATAGTTAACACATGCTCAAAGGAGTATATTATAAAATATTAAAAATAAATATAAAATATGAAAGAGTTAAGATATTATGTTTCCAACGAATATTTCAGGCACATCTACTGTAATATCCCACTTAAACAGAATCAGTGAAAGTAGTAACGATTGGTTGGTAAAAATTATACTACCTATAATAAATTAACATCTTCCTCAATGACTGCAATGACAGTTAAAGTAATGTTCCATCATCAGCATCATCGTGTTTGACCGAAATATGAAAAAGTAGTTATCGATACATAAATTCACGCTTAGTTACTCATGAAAACATTCACCTTTTGCGGGTGTTAAACCACGCACCTTAAGATTTCCAATCAGGCAATCTGCCTTACTAATTAAAATTTGTGTTACAGTAGCGCTAGTGTTTGGGTTGGTGAAGATCTCCAACAGAAGTTACTGACAGCAGACCTCTGCATCTCTGTAGCTCGAGATATAAACGTAAGATGCGTAAGTGGGGTTTGCAAAAAATGCTTTTGTAGGAGTGCACCTAATAGCATCGACATTCTATATCGCCTATCAACTGTGCCTACTTAGCTCAAGGGCACTGAGCGATAATCAGGTATGTTGTTCAAATCTTGCACTAGGGCCAATTTTTTTCCATGTTCCTTGTGAATAATCAAGTAATTGTTATGATTATCGATACCTTCCAGTGGATATCTTAATTTTGTCGTGAAGATCGATGCCCAATGCCCATCTCTAATTTTCCTTATATCGTTTCTACACGCGGAGACCGCCTAGTTACGATATTCCGACCATGTCCAGGGGATCGATGTTGTCATTTACGTTGCCGAAACGATGAGGATTATTGTAAGTTTTCCACGGCGCCATCGAAGCGGGCCAGAATCCAGAACAGTGAACAGCCGTTGTTCCTCTTTCGATGATATCAACTTTACAAAACTTTAACTCCTGGTTGACATATTAAATTTCGGCGTAGCTGCAAGAAAATGTGAAAATGTGGACAACGACGACTAGTACAGGGTCCCCTTCATAGAAGTAGCTATATTCATTAGCAGATTACTTTTGTAAAAGACGGACAGGTGAAGTGTACCATATAGGAAAATGTTCTATGGACTACGGGTTAGAGCCAGCTGTGTTTTTGAGCATATATCTAAGTGGCGCTCATAATATTATAACATTTTTATAATTAGAAAATTGGAAACACAGATTTAGGCACCTAAAATGACATTGAAATTTATCGATTAGTTGTCACAGTACATTTTCAGTTTCACGTGGATGATGGACGTGTTATTATAATTGCGACAAATATCAAGTGGAGCACTTATATTTTCTTGATGTTTTATAAAATATAGATCACTAAAAACCATTGTATATATATCGTCTATGTCTACGGTGATCCTTGACCACTCTATAACTTGACAAGTATGATTCGTACTTAAATGGAATACTGACACTGCATCTCGTTACTACTGAGACAATGACGGAGAAGCATTGTTATCCTTAAAATCGTGTAGTGCCGGCATAATTCTTAGTAGACAAAAAAACCCAAGCCTACTTTTCAACGATCAGGAGCTTCTCATTACGTTTGATTTTAATTTATTGGAGTCAAATTAAGTGGAGGGAGGTCAAAATAAAAAGAACCTGTGTATTGACGTCAAAATACATTATATCATATGTAAACTTTCTTGATTCAGTGAAGCCTGGGACAATAACACAGCTTCAGCCTTCCATTCTCTTGATAATTTCTGCTTTCCACAACCTTCCAATAGATTTGGTATCGCCAATCGTCATCAGGTGAAAGGCAACATTTAAAACAACCTATGTGCCTGGAAATTAAACCCTATGACAGCAGATCAATTTTTCAATTCATTTTGCTAGTGACTAGGGAAATATATCACTTTTCACACATAATAGAAAGTAAATAAAATCTAATATCATATATTTTGGAGCGCATCATGAAGTATAAAACATAATTTGGAACAAAAAACGCGGAGCTCATGCAAAAGTGGAGTTGTCGTTAAGAAAACTCATACAACAGTTACAAGATATAATTTATGAATATTTTGCCACACAACAATTACCTTCTTCACGTTCAAATACTAAATACCGAGAAATATATCGAGTTATGTTCAGTTGGGGATAGGAAAAAGTCGTTAATTATTCATTGAATTAAGTTCATCAAAATTCAAACCAAGCATATGCGTGGACATATATGTGAAAATTCATCCTCATTAAAAATATTATGGCAAGAAGCAGTGTAGTTAGCATACGTTTGAAAAGATCTTCCTGTACCGATTAAGTGTGGTCGCTTGTCTCAAATGGTGTAATGGTTATCCTTCAGATCTTTATTTTGGACGTAGGAACATTAAGCAAACGCAGGACGCGCCATTGTTTCAATGGTACAGTGAACTTTGTAACACTTTAATGTTCAGGTCTTGAGTTGTCATTATCACGCTTTAACCAATGCGAATACGAATGTATGATTCACGAATATATTTCCCAAGCCAGCCGGAAGAACTTCGAGGATTTTTGTGGCAAAGTAAAAATACTGGGCCTTACTTGCAACATTTGAGGAGCGTGGAGCTCCATGTCAGTTCTGTCAGTGAACACAAGAATGAGGGTTATGAATGAATGAGTGAAGGAGAAAGATCCTTTTGCGTTTTCATCTACGAAAGTTCGCATGACTTGCTCTTCCATCAAAGTTGAGTATCACCATGTACCCATCTTACATCTCGAAGTTTGAGAATACTAGTCCCTTGTATAGCTTGATACCTTAATGTCTCACATCGACATAAAATTGCTCCTCTTCGCCACAGCATATGCACGTTGGATCTCTGACCACACCCATGATTTACTGGTCGCGTCTACGGGTGTTGTGGCCAGTCATACCAACAATCTCAAGTGTGTCCTATTGAGGGATAGGCAAAATGGTCGATCCGCCTCAACAGGCCCCATGATAAATTCCTATGCCTCACGAAGATGTCCAGCCTAGCTGAGGGAATGCTGACTATGAATCTACTCATCCGTTGTCTTTCTGTCTTTCTCTGAAGCCGCTTCTGCATAGAAGAATGTCTCTTCCGATCCCTCTCTTGCAAGAGCAATCGCCATCCGGTTGCCATATATGTCCGGGCACCCACATCAATGTGAACTGTTGTCCCGCTACAATATCAAGAGTCTCTCTGCACTATTGGACTAGTCCCAAAGTTAACCAGAACTAACACAAAGCTGGACAAAGGAAAATCAAAAAAGTAATCCATATACCGAGGCATACAACAACCCTATTTTTTAATATTTTTCTTAGATACCATCAATATAGATAACATTTCACAAGGGCAAACAACTTCGCTATCATACCTTGAGAGAAGATAAGCGTTGATTCATATTGACCTTGAAAACCATAGTGGTGATAAATTCCGTTTAATTTCAACGCACCAAAGATAACAGGACGTTAGGAACCCATGATGGTACCTACACTGCTTGGACTATAAATATACATTAAAACTGTTTCCTTGGTAGGGTGCTAATTTTGGCGAGAGAACAGGAAGCTGTTCCTCACTGCGTAATCTGCGATGTTTCAACTTGTAGTTTTATAAACAAGCTGGTGGTGCATTTCACGCTTCGCGAGATATGTAAATATGACCTTTTTTGTCTTTGTAGGAAAATGGAGCTGAAAGATGCTCTCGGTTATATTTAAACTGTTTAACTTCCCTAGTGATTGCAATTGTGCAGATCTCGCGATAGTCGAAACATCATAATAAGACTGCAGAATTTTTTCAACATTACAATAGAATAGTCATCACTTCAAATTAATTGAAGGGTTTTTTGTTTGAGTGAAAACATACGAAGAATTTCAGCAGTTCTTTCATTTATTCAATGTCTTGCAATATTTGCACCGGTTTTACATTTTTTTATATTCAAGGGCTTAAATGGCCTGCATTTTATATGTCACATAAAAGTGTCTATCCCTGAAAAAATATATATTTTTACATATATAACGAGCGCAGACGTGATTAAGCTGATGCGATTCTTTATTTACGCTACAGATTTGGATGTGTGTCGTGCGACGACAAATCTCACCACCTCACCAATATTTTTATTCGTGTTTCTTTACTCATAAATAGATTTTTTGTAATGGAAACGACGTACGCTATCATACCAAAGCAGCAAATTATTAAACTATTATTAGGAGTCATAATTACAAAATTGAATACAAAATAAAACTTCTTCCCCAGACTTGCACCGAAGAGGATCAACCATTACCGACATTAGTGGACAAATAGACAGACAGTCTATCAAAAGTTATTGACATGAATTGTTGATCATAAAAATCCAAAAACTGCAGAAGATATGATGTACCTTTTATTTGTGAAAGCGATGTGAAAAGTAGATGGGCATAACTATTTAACACGACAGCAGTGTCATTTATAAATAAACTCATTTCCATATAAAACTACCCTTTTCAGCTCTTTACAAATACATTTCGCAGCAGTATCACTGTATATTGTGTATTAGCTCCGACAAAAGCAATGCCAGTCAGCCAATATAATGACGTCACCTTGGCTATTATGGAAGTTTTTCCAATCTGTATTCGACATTCTGTGCTCATAGCAATATTTGTATATGGTCGAGTCCACATGTAGTGCGAATATATTGGGGATGAACTGCACATTTTAGGTGCCGGTAACACCGTTATTATAAATTCGTTACTTTTTGATTTAAGATTGCAAATACCGTATTCCTTTCTGTAATGATTTGTATTATTATTATTTTTAATATTGTCACAAAAGTTGAGTGAGTTGCTTTCGGGACTCTGCCCATTCTAGGGCTACAGTTTTTAATTAGTTTGCTGAGTTTCAAAAAAAACTAAACAGCAGTCATTAGTTTGGTACTTTGAAAGTGAGCAGCCTCCAACGAAAATTCGTCCTTCCACGAGTGTTGGAAAGGAAATGGTCGCATATTTTTGTTCTAAAAGTGAATACATCACAACGGTAGTCTTGGAAAATCAAAGGACAGTTGCTTCTGAATGGTATATAACCAAATGTGTTCCTATAGCCTTCCAAGAACTATGCAAGAGCCGTCCAAAGGCTGGTCTGTGGAGAATTCAATGGCACCATTACAACGCACCCGCCCACAGCGCCGCTAGAACAGTCGATTTTTTTGCTGAACAGGGTGTCAAACTGTTGCCTCACCCACCTTATTCTCCGGACCTAGCTCCGTGCGACTTCTTCTTATTCTCTAAGGTCAAAGAAAAGTTACGAGGTCGCCATTTTTCCACCGATGAAGAGGCAATCGCTGCATTTGTGGAGGAAATTAGCAACCTTTCAAAAGAACGTTGGTCACAAGAATTTGACAAGTGGTTTTACCGAATGCGTAAATGTATTGAGGTTAGGGAAGAATATGTAGAAAAAACAGAATTAAGTTTTTTAAAGAAACCTTTTAGTTTTTCTGTATCTTGGAACTTTCAGCGTGACCCAAATTCATCGAGCATGCTGGAACGTAACACCTTGTCATAATTTCTCAACTCGCGAAACAGAATCCAGGTATGACGTGTAATTGTTATGTAACCGAAATGTAGTTTTGACAAATTACCTGTGACCTAGACAGATAAAAGAATATCACTCATCAGTTATTTTTACATCCAGTCCTCGTGGTGACAGTATAGATCCTCAGAGTTTTTAAATCAATCAGACTTTGGATTATTTTCAATACACAATTGGCATTTTTGTCATAGTGATAGCTTTATTTGCGAGCCTCAGCAGTATTTGTAAGTGTAGGAGTTCTAAGGGTTCGAACAACGAATTTATTTAGCACTATTTATCTCCCAAGGTTTTGTTGTTGTTGTTGGTTGACAACTGCTCACATGTTCTAGAAGAGCATACAGAGTGATTTTTCCTTACTAGATGCCCACATATTAATATAAAACGTAGTACATTTTATTTGGAACAAAATTGTGAAAAACTTATTATTATTCTACTATTATCACCACAAACGCAGGTACAATAGAACGAAAACAAATTTAACAGATTTCAACAAGGACGTCTTAAAAACGATCTAATTTTAAACTTCAAGGTAGAGTAAAAACATCTAGTAATAAAAGGTCAGATATAGATTAATTAAGCGATGAAAAATAAAACATGATGTGATTGATACTAGCTAGTCAGATAAAAGCAATAACTGGTAAGCATCAATCATAATCCAAGTGGTTTTCGCCAATAGAGGACTGAATTCAAGTTTTAACCTTTCAGAAAGCAGAAAAGTGCCTTCAATGATGCAAGTTGTGGGTGGCAGTCATAAAGACATGTCACTTTTGATTTTGAATTTGAGTCTGATTTTGAAAAAATACATCCGCATAGAATAACTTTATATTGATTGAGCTACTGATCTTTTCTTTTATGTTACCAAGGTTTGATTCCGATAATTTGCATAAAGGGTGAGGATGCAATTTTATTAGTTAATGTAGCCTGGTTATGTTCTTCCGTAAATCTGTCATCCAGATAAATGATGAAAGATTCTAGGTATGATTTCATGTAAAAATATCCTCTCAATGTTGTGACTACTTTAACCAAAGCCAGAGGGTTATATAACCCTGTTCTTGCTCCCCATGTCCATGTGTGTGCTTGAATCTTTTACTGGCCTTTTCGCAAAGGAGTGATATACATGAGGACATCATAACTTACAAGTAACTGCGCTACGATGAAAAATAATACTCTACTTAGCAGAGTACGTTACTGAAAAAAACATCAATGTGTGTGTAGTACTGATTCGATTCACTTGACTTATATCCTCCTGTATCAAAAGAATTCATCCTACAGTACATCATATTAAATTGCATCTATATAATATGTTGCAATTTTTAAACGGTTTGAGAGGAATAAAATCAACTCGATATGGAATCTAGGAAATGGTTACATGCATGTCTGGGTCATTTCCTATCAGAGCCAAGATAAGAGACGTCACTATATAGACAAGCGAATAATATTCTTAGTAAACTGATATGAACATAAATATCTCATTTATTTTATACGGTTAAAATTTGCAAAGCTTAAATATGGTTAATATATATTTTTTTCACAACGCAACTTATGTAGGCATGGTTGTCGTGTATAAAACTGACACTCCTCATGGTCTGAAATGACTGCATATTGTTTTTACAAATTTATATTTCAGAATGGAGGTAAAGGTATAATCAAGCAAAATCCTTTAGAATAAGGGTTACTTTAGACTGTTTCCTAATATAACTAAAACAAAAAAATTTAATTAACTTGTCAGGCGTAATCCTCAATTAACAAACGCTGTAAATATAAAATTAGACCAAATTTGTCTGAGTAATAGTGGAATAATTTTATGCTAATGATATAAATCGTGTTAACAAGAACGAAAAATACAGTTCTAAATATAAGTTTTATAATAACGTATATAAATAGCTGTGATGAGCATGACCACTCATTACCTCATTATTATTCAAATGTAGTAACTTGGTAAAATGTGTTTAATAAAACTGTCATTATACGGTAGTATGATAGATAGCAATTTAAGTGATACCGTTTTTTTACAAAGAAAGATAGAATATATGCATATAATACCACTGACACATGGAAGAAGGAAGTTTAGTTCGACTGGTAATTTAAAATGGCGTCACGGATTAATTTGTAAATAAATCAGACTTACTTTTCCAAGGTTAATGATATTCACTGTGGAATGCTTAGAACTTTGGAATACATTGTTACACAGTGTCACGGTTTTTCAGCCTACACATCACACAGCCTTGTACATTTGCTGTCAGAGAAAACTTTTTCAACCCTTATCAAGCAAACAAGCATATTCGATATATATTTCAACCAATCCTCTCCGCCTGAAGTCTGAGACTGTAGCGATGAGGTATAGGAAATTTTCAATCCAAAAGGATGCCAAAGGGACCTCCGTGTTCTAATACAGAATGTAAACAAGAAAATACTGCGATGAGCTGCAGGACAGGTCAAACACACATTAAGTTACGTTTTTTCTGTCAAAGCCTTTGAATTGGGGACGTCACCATGTTTTGGGATATAACGCAGGATATACAATAGACATAAATAACAACTCCTATTTTTTATTTCAGCGAATTGAATTACGTCATTTATAGGTATACAGCGATAAAATGTATCATTAATAATGAATTAATAGGGTAACTAGTGTAGTATATAAAATAAAAATAATAAGTCCACCAAACCAAAAATATGTTTACATACGTTGGAACTCATTGTTTGTCATAATATTTGCAACTGGTCTCGATATCATTATATAACTGAATATTTAACCTTTTTGAAAAGTGACCACCTTGCGTAATTATTATTTTATTAAATTCATTGATATTGTTTTGTAAAAAATGATGATGTTTCAAGTAATGCAATAAAAAATAGGGGTTACTGATTGAAAAGATTTTTATCGTTATGTATTAAAAAAATACTTTCTTTCATACCTTGAAATAAAAAATAATGGTGCTATTTGACAAAATGCGATTACGTATATCAAACGGTGATGACATCAGCAATGCAATGATTATGCACGCCTTAAATCAGCATTACATGTATGTATGTACGTTTGAAACGAAATCTTCGAACGCTATTTTCACCCACTTCAAAGCGTCAGATTAATTTCAAATTTTGCACACCTATCAAAGGCCGATGACTCCAATAGTTTTATAAGTGTTTGCAATTATTTATTTTCATAAAGCAACATAGTTATGATACCAATCATTCTTATAATAATCGACTCTTTTACCAGTTCTTAGAGCAAAACGTTTAAAATGGTGATAATACCAATAACATTTGATATTTCTTCTTAACACAACTTTATTAGTTTAACTTGCAACTGACATAATATTTGAAATATACGAATACTGGACTGATCCTAAGCTCAATAAATGGAGAGAATATCCTTCAGAAACATCAATTAAGACACATTGGAGAGAAAGTCTAATTCCAGTAGTCACATAATTGAGGCTCCAAATTTCAAAGTACAAGGATAAATTCATCATTGAATAAATGACAGTTTAAAAAACAAAAATTATATAGTGGATCAAACTGAAAAAAAAATAATTCCTAATATAAGTTACAATTTATTATTGGTTCTATTTCAAAATGCAGAGTTAATATGAAAATATAGTAAAAAGCTCCCCAGGCATTTATGACATTAATTTTCTCGTCGTATTCCTATATTAAGAATTACTTATTTTCAGTTCGATTCTATAAAATGGTGTTTTTTTTTGTTTTTTCAGACTATAATTTATTTGCCCGGAGTAACATATTAATAAGTATATTCCATATTCTATTTCACTTTTGAAAAATAATTTACAGGTGTGGCATATTGATTTTGACTTTTTCAATGGACGTATTTTTTTTAATATGACTCCTCATCCATGGGCTTTACAATCTTTATAGATAATTTCTTTGAACCAACCAGATAATATTTGATAAACATAATGTATGAGTGACGACAGTCCCAGTCGGTAGTTTCTGACTGACTATATTCCCGATAACCTATCACTTTTCCATTGTAAACTGATGTCAGATTGCTGAGTGAGTTATTGTTATTAATTTATTTGTGCGTGTAATAGTGTTTGCGAATAGCGACCTGTGTAGACACATATCTCGAACTTGCGACCGATTATGGAGACTTTTTAACCCAATTTCGCCAGTCTTTATTGCCAGATAAGAAACATTAGATTATTTATAGAGTCTCTGACTCACTTGTCTGATATACTAGTACATTTACATGAATATATTACGACCTGAATATGCTGTAACGTGAATATTTCTTATAGAGCTGGGGTTTGTTGTTTGGAATCTGTCTGAGTAACAATGAAATAATCCTTAAGCGGTTGTCCCCACACTAACATAAAAAAATAATGATGACCGTGGACGGAATGCAGGATAGATTGGAGATGCTCTTACTCAAACACAAGGTTTCAAGATTTCACAAAGAAAATTGGGTTTTTGTTACGTCTTTCTATTCAATCTCCAAATAACCATGAGTGTCAAAATTGACTGGATTCGATTGTTACCCAGGTCACTTGTCAACTACTTAATTAAGTGATGAATATCTTGGATCAAATATTTTATAGTGACTGTATTCGCACTAGGGTCACGGTATACTCCAAGAAAACAAACATCGCCGTCCAAAAGTCCCTAAGATCATACCTTAAGGTATTCTTAAGATATTGCATCCTTTCAATTCTAGTTTTATCATATATCATGATAGGACTTACCTAGCTAGTTGACGAGTAAAACGCACAAAAAACGTCTTATATTTGTGACACAAATACGTAATGGATATTGATAATTTGTGCCGATAGATTTTTTAAATTTATTCCAAGGGTAGTTCTCTTAAGTTATAACCGAGTATTTTGATTTTATTCAGGTACACCAATAATATTGTGATTTTATTTTATTCATCAAGCAAATATAAAATACATTTTTCATCGCTCATACATTTTTTGTATATCGGGATAACTTATTGATAAAATATTCTCACCATTGTATCTCTCAACCAGTTCTGATTTGGCACACTGTGATTTTTTTCATAATTGATTTGAGTATTAACTTTTAAGGAAATTTTATTCTGTTACTTAATCGGCCAGGTTTTTTGCATTAATCACTTGTACCATTGGGATTTTATGTTTGAACGTTGGAAAAACACAAATATCAAGTTCTTACCTCTACCAAGAAGCGAGTGTCATTGCTTTTTATGGAGGTGTGTATCAGTCTATTTGATTTAATCACACAGATACAGTAAATGTCCAGCAAACCTGCGATTATCTAGGACGGATCTGGGTTTTGGAGTAATAACAATTAAGTCTTTAGCCCACAACCCAACAAACAACATCTATTTTGTCCCATTATCAAAAATAGTAAATCATTAATAATGTTCATACACATATCTGTAACTTCATTACTGTATCATGAAGCAACTGTCACTTAAATTACTAAAGCAATTATAAGAGTGAGATTTATGTAAAAATTCCTAATACCATTGCTTTTCCAAGAGATGATAAGTGGAGTGTACCATTGAAAATAAATGTTATCAAGCTTATAATATACATTATGGTCTTAAATTCATTCCAATTACTACTTACCCCATCGATTTGTTCTATGGAACTTCTTTCATTAGAGAATATCTGAAAGAGATAAAAAGTCAATCAGTTCACGGATGCTGTCAGTCATCATTTAGAAGGATAAAAAATGATAGATTGAATCAAGTAGGAATTATGTAAAAGCCAATTGAAAAAGTTAAAACAAGTGTTGATTTAATCGTTCTGTTAATAAATAGCATTCAGCTTAAATATTATCGTATAACTATTATATGAACCAATTCCAACGTTACAGCACAGGATGCATCAAAGATTGATTGGCTAACAGCTTATTGGATAGAATACTTTTCGTAGACGCCCAAGAAATAGACAGAAATCTTAAAAATTTTGCGAGAAAATAGGATTTGGTTGTTTCCCAAAAGAAACCGCTTTAATTTGTTTTAAATACACACCAAGGATGTATCGACAATTGATAGAAGTTGGTTGTATAGGTAGGATGTACGATTTCAGAAATTGGGTGTTCTATATATCAAAAGTCTAACCTAAAAAACGTTGACCTCTCAGTCTATAACTATTATCTATCTGTACAGACGTTGTATCCTGCTCTGCGAGTTTTTCCATTTCCCCGGTGGTAATATTAGAAATCTAACTGTGATTTTTTCACTTGTAAGTGTGTGCATGATCATAAGTTACAAGAGGCCACCATAATCTCGGTAACAGATGCATCATTGTTCATTAAATTTGGAAATAGATGTGCTGTGGACTAAGAATACTGCTTTATGTATGTATCTTTATTGTGAAGGGTCAGAACCAACTGCATTTTAACTAAACCTTATTTTTACCAACTAAACATCAATGCATAATTTTTGCGTAACGTATCAACCACAGGAGCATCTTAAGGGCTAGGCTGCATTCGAAACAGTGTCAGAACCGGCACATATTAAAAAATGATATTTTTGTCGACGACAATCAAATATCTGTAAAAAATATATAACCTCAGTTTGAGCGTGAGGGTCTGTTTCACGAAGATCGATAAAATATTTGCCAATAAAATTGTTGGATCAACAGGTTACTTATTGAAGGGGAATACATGCCTACGAGCAAAAAATAAAGGTTAAAAAAGCTACCGTTTTATCGGCAATCATCCTGCTCACGCACGTAAACATTGTTAGCAAACAATAATCGTTTATCTTCAATAAAAAAATCTCATTTTATGGCTGTACTAGGAAAATATTACATCTCCTTTCCACCAGTCTGATCATATTGTAATTTGCATAACGACTAAACCTGATAATAAGTTATGAATTTTTTGATTAGATGTTTGGCGAAGATAACAACTATTTCCAGCTCTACCAATGACAAAATTGTTATCAACATGGCGTCAAGTAGGTTGACACTGTACTTCTCACGCCACGATAGCCTAAAAATAAGTATTCTGATCCCATTTTGAAGGTATTGATTTGAAGAAACAGATCCAATTGATATTGATGAGATAAAAAAGTAGTATTTTTCATTTCTCAAAATTGAATCTCAAATAATTTTCAATATTTCCAAGTTACTTGATGTTGATCAATCTAGTTAAAATCTTATCAATATGTTCAATCAATTAATACTTGAAATACAGAGTCTACCTACTTGACGCCATTCTTCAAAAAGCTTTATTGTATGAAGCAAAGATAATTGGGTTCATACATTCATCAACAGGAAGGACATAATGAGAAGGCAAAAATGTGTAACTTATACAGGGCGTTTCTGAATGAGTGATATCTCCAAGGATGATTGAGTATTTTTGAGGTGAAAAGTTAATGTAAACGTGTGGTCTGAAATGCTTCGTTTTCGAGATATAAGGTGCCAAAGTTTTATCTGTATTTTTTTTCTGCATAATTCCCAAAATAATGTCGATGTCTGTATGAAAATGCTCTATATGGGAATTGGGAGATATTAAAGGTATTCCAGAAGGTTTAAACTAGAATGTTTTCAGCGAATCCACCAAATGTCTACGTTCACTTCGAAAGCCTCATTTTGAGGTCTTGGAGAGGTCGTGACACCCTTAACTATCTTCACCGAATCATTCATAAATGCTTCTTCGGTATTTCTCACTGTTATGTTATTTCTATAGATCTGTGAAATAATTCATACTAATATGCCTAGTTTGTTTGTAGCCAAGGTTTATAATTGAGGCAGTCCAGAAAAGAATATTCTGAAGTATAAATAAAGGTTATGTATTTTCTTCCATTATTGTAACTGGATGTATAATCATTTGAATACGATGATCCCCTCTTCGCCACATAAATTCGGTACCACCAGCAGTAAAGCAAAATGCAATTAGGTACTTTTTTGCAAAATCTCGGCACTGGTTATGCTTGTATAAATAACATTAGCGCAGCGTGAAAACCAGCTTTGCAAGTGTGCGCGCATAATATATTTATGTCTTCAGACGCATACAATAAACGATGTTCTTCGATTCGCCGTTTTTCGATGCACATAGCAACAGGCCTAATAAATTAGATGGGCTCTTCAGGCTATAAATTTCAGCCAAGGCCAGTCAGAGTCAGGAAGATTGGCTGACCGCTCTCTCTTCCAAATTAATGCAAAGCTAGGATATGAAACATCTGTGTCTTTGTCTGAGAATCAAATTTTCTTATCGATGTTTGATGTATGTGAGGACGTAGATTGGGTTGGGTAGTGTTCTTGAAAACGTTCAAGCTTTATCGAAATATATGAAGACATCTAGCAAGAGTGAAAATAAGGTAATGGTGTCCCTTCTACACGTGCATTTTCTGTCTTTATGTTGGTTGAGTCTTTGGTGATTGACCAGCACATCAAATTGAATTTGAGCCAAGTGTACATCTATAAGCAAATTAAACATCGATTGATGTTTGTTCCAAGTCCAAGAGGTGTTAATATCCGGTATGGAGGCCTACATTTCCCATGTCGACTTACGCCTCTCTAAAAACAAATCATGGTTTAACCGAAGTTGCAGAGAAGCAGTTGCAATGAGGAGCAATTATGAACAAACCCCTTTCATGTCATACCAATGGCAAGAGAAGACTGATCCAACGCCTCCACTCCTAAGGAAAAAGGTGATACCCTGGAGCAGGTTTTTCCTGCTGAGTCGACTATAAACTGCCAGGGAGACACACCATCATCTACCATTGGAGGAGTGGTCTCAAAAATGGCAGAAATAGTGTTCCATCACCAGGACATAAGAGACATCCTTGATGATAGTAGCTGATTTATTCATCATCAAAACCGGTGTTCCACAGGGACCTGACCTTTCTCCTTTCTTCTTGCTGTACATCATGGAAATGTTGAAAATTACATCCAATCCAATTTAATAAATTTAAATAGACATTTACCCCCTCACAATGCTTCTGCAACGCGGTAGGTTTTATGCCTTTGCGGGAGGTTATGCATAAAGCAAAAATACTCAGAGCTATTCAATTTCCGTGAGGTATTGAGAGACATGTCATTGCGAGAGCTTGGATAGTTCATTATTTTGAATTCGAAATACGGTGTATTGTTATAATTCCTTGCATTTCCTTCTCTTTCAATGTTGTGTGGATCATTATTAAGTCGAATTCATTCATTGAAACTATAAGGATGAGTGTAAAAACTTTTGCAAATCACCCAATTAAGTCTCCCACTTATCAGACACCTGTCGGCATTTACGAGGAAATTACAATACGGCATCTCACAATGAATTGCATTGAGTGTAGCGTCTAAAGGTCAATACCAACAACACATTGTTGTTGATGGCATAATCATATTACTAACCGTTATTTTTTTGTTTGTATACATGTAATTACTCTTTAGTTCAGTGGACATAATGTTGCATTTATAGACGTTCCTCAAGGCCTCCTTGAACCTTAGAGAAGGATTATTATTGTTTCGCAAATTGCATGTCATCAATAAGTCTCCCATCAGATTCAAAATACAATCTTAGAGCAATGCAAGACATTTAAAAAGGCCTACATCAAAATAAGACTTTTTCTTATTTTGTATCGTCATTTTTGTGTTTTGCTCTCGTATGATAGAATATTTTTATATTATAGTCCTGGATATTCAGAAAAAAAATTCCACAAAAACTACAGACCGAATTATCATAAAATTCAATAACATCATTAATTCTCAAAGTACTATGTTATTGAATCTCTTAATTCATAATAATCTATACCAAATATACCAGTTTTTATTGAGCATAATAAACCATTCTTAACCAGTATATCTGGAAAATATCTCACAAATTGACAGTGCTGTGTATGTCTTTTGATCAGTCATGAAAGTTATGTAATGTAATCAGTGAAAAATTTAACAAATGGAAGGTCATCAAAAGACGATATTTTTTACGGAACTAGAACCTGGTCGTTCCTGGGTGCAGTCAACATTTTTGTCTTTCTTTCCAAGCTTTGCAGTTGAATGTTCCTCAGCGTTTGGATTTATTTTTAGGTGTATCTCACATTGGTTAATTTTGCAACTTGGCGGCGATTATCCATATTAGTTTTGACTTATGTTCACATTGTCTAAAAGACAGTTTTTAAATCCCTAGTACGTGGATTTAGACATCACATGAAATTACTTACACATTTCTGTTGTTAAACAATGTTGCTAGGACCTAAGCGTCACTTTTTGTTGTACGGTGCTTCTTAAATCTGCCGATATTCGAGCATGACCAGGAAATGGATAAGGACGATTAATTACAAATATTAGATTGAATGCAATTGCCTAGGCAGTCCCGTCAATTGAATATCTTTACTCATCAAACATCTGTCGACAGTTAAGGGAATATTACAACATGTTACAATCAATTGCATTAAGTGTACCATACAACAAAAAAATATTTTTGATGGGTTAATTATTTTACTAACCATAAAAACGCTACGTTTTGAAATCGTAATGTAGTATAACACTTTGTCTAGTAGGATTATATCAAGTTTGTAAGTTAGTCTACCTGACACCATGTGCCTGTTGTACTAGTTTGTACTTTTCTACTTTCTGTCCCCACTGGTACTGCTTCGTACATCTCTCACTCGATTTAGCTGTTTCTGGTCTATGCTTTTAATTTGATTATATAATGTGGGCTTAGTTGAAAATTTTGGTTATCACTAATTTCACTGGTCTATTCATTCAAGTAGTTAGCCATTACTAATTAGTCACAACAACATAAAGGAAGTACTATTTATAGCAAGAATAAGTATTTAATCAAGTTGTCAAAGAGTAGTTTCAAGGTAGTACCATCTGTGAAGAATTATTCTTACGATCAGTCCCATAGCTACCCTTATCATCAACTAACAATTTTAATCAATTTTTTTAATGATTGGTTCGCTGACAACTATAACTTATTATTTCTTCAATTTAATTTAATGTAATCTGACCAACAAAATTAGGTACTGCATAAGCGAGTTTGTTAGACGATTCCGAGATATTGAGTCTTTCATCCTTTGGTCTTCGCATGTCACGTATTGTAATTTCATAGAGATCGTTATCGAAAACAGGTCCACTGTTTATCGATTCATTTCCAATGCAGCTTTCAGATGCAAATATATAACTTGAAGGCCGTTCAATTGTTTTCTTGTTCAGTCAATCGACAAGTTTAAATATGCTTCTTGAACTTAAACTTGATGCGTGTAATTGATTTTTCTGCACTTGAGTGACATTTTTGATCAACGCAATAATAGCTCTGCGACACTGAGACACGTGGCGTCGTCAATTTTATTTGT
Source organism: Bruchidius siliquastri (assembly GCA_949316355.1). Lineage (NCBI taxonomy): Eukaryota > Metazoa > Arthropoda > Insecta > Coleoptera > Chrysomelidae > Bruchidius > Bruchidius siliquastri. Next base: position 2,060,724 of record OX438534.1, on the reverse strand, counting down.
TTACTTCCTGCCACAGCAGATAGGGTACCAGCAGGAGCACTTTTGATTGATTACTCATAATTTATAATTCGGTAAGAATATTCGGTATTTGTCGGTAATTTTTTTTATCAAGCGTATGCTCTCCACTATGCTAAGCTATGCTATGGACATGGATGTTTCGTCTTTATCCTAAACTTGTCAGTATAGCATGGCGATCTAACTGTAGAGAGTAATTGGGTGGTATAAACGTAACCCAGTCAAGGGTGTGATAGCAACATCAACACTCATCTCCAACCATAAAGCACGGTGGTGCTGCACTTTGGAAAGTTTACGAAGCCAAGGTCCTAACGATTGAACTGCCTTGCTAACTTCTCGCCTCTAAAGCAGAAATCTTATGACGCGTCAACTCTCAGAGGATAAATGTGTATTTACATTGAAATTGAAGCGCTGAGAATGGTAACGAACAGGGAACATACTATGTGGCAGTCTATTTCACAAATTTGAGGTTTTTCAAAGGGATGAGTTTTGCAAGATGCTCCATCGACTGATAACAGCTACCTTTATATCTCTTTAACCAAATGCAAGTGTTCAACAGAGTTGTTTCACATAATAACTTCAAAGTCATCAGTATAAAAAACAGTATAGGGGCCTCAGGGGGACACCAGGTCCAGCTTCCATCTGAAACGAGCGTTTTCCAAGAGTCATTCTTTTGAAGAATCTCAACGTTGATTTATGGGCTGCTAGGAAGTTTGTTCCCCGATATCTAAAATTTACATTGTTTCAATATTAATTTGAATAGATTTTGTCATCTGGAAGTCCTACGCTTTTTGCTACCTATACTGAACACGTTTAACTTCGTTTTCTGGAATCCTTGAATTTATTAAAAACTTTTGGTATCTATTAGGATATGCTGAAATGTTTTTTAAACCATGACATATTTTCATCAGGTTCAACTCAAATCTGTAAGAGATTAGGAAAAAATTATAACGGAAAAAAATGGTTGGCATTGAGAATCAAACCTACAAAACTGGATTTTAAGTAGACGCATTGCTGTTCAGCTATGACAAGAAAGCCAATTAAATCAGAAGATACTTTATGGAGGGTATATCTCCCCATCAAATTATTCATTCAAACTATCTAACCTGAAAACAGCGCGATATTGGAAAGTGAGCTAAATGAAACCACCATGTTTTTTTTTAATTTGGTGAGGAAGAAACATCCATTATGTATCAAAAGTTTGATTTCGGACTTCCATTGTCTATAAAATTTTGAGTATCACGACGTTTCGATTGATGTGCTTCAGGTGAACTGAACAGTTCACCTGAAGACGATTGAAGATAGCACATCAATCGAAACGTCGTGATACTCAAAATTTTATAGACAATGGAAGTCAGAAATCAAACTTTTGATAAATCCACCTTGTCTACAAGTTTCAAACAACATCCATTATGTATTTGCTTCTTATTGGCGATACTTTTTTATCTAGGTTTTTTCACTATTATATTCTTCAAGGCAAAAGATGCAATTTTTTCAAACTTATTTTAGTGGCGGACGTATGGATTTTGAGAAGAAATGTATCGTTTTAGTTTACTAAATTTGTTCAGCCCGAGGTTCAGCCCTCATCGACAACCGACCTTCCTATCCACCCAGTATAATTGTTCCAAACAACAACAGAGAAACTTGTAGTCTTCAAACACAGCAGCTGTTTTCGCTGCAACTAATATTTGTCTGCCGATCGACACGGTGTTTTATTACAAGATAAAACGGCCGGTCGACAAAATCTCTGGAAAGTTTTGGTAATATCCCAAGCCGTTAGAAAACCTCCCCTTCCCCGGACTCCCGCTCCGATAAAGGCTTATGCTTTCTGAATATATTCTCAACTTTTCACTAGCCGTCGATATACGAACTTGCATGGGAGCCATCTTTTTTCAGTCAAGGATAAGCTTCCATAACTCTTATCAACAGAAAATGTTTTACAGAAATATTCATCATTCAGATGAAAAATTGTGTGTTCATCACAAAGGTCCACTAATAAAACTCACCTTCTTCCGGTGATGCTGCTTTGATTTATATTTAAATCATTGTCACTAGAAGGAAGAGAGTTTCATTTGTGAAACTTTGTGTTCAACACAAATTTTTGTTTAAAAAGTAGAAAAGTTTCACCTAGTAAAAGCATCTACAATCTTCATTAAGATCTATATTCCTAGCACCACGTTCGAAGAATACATCGAGTATGAGTTTAATTTTTTGGCTTTCCTACATAAAAAATAATTCTAAATATGAGAATAAGATGTTTAACAGGAAAATCTATGTCATTGTGAAAAAGCGTGAAGTGCTTTGTACTACATTTTGACACTACGAGTACCTCTGCATTTTGAAAAAGCACTAGTAAGAAATTCGAGCACCCAACGCTCTCATCACGGTGACATTAATTTTTTGGTTAATCATTTTATTCTTATATTAAAAATTAGTTTTTACTTTTTAGTTCGACTAATTATCAGGGCGTGTTAATTTATTTTTTTCATACAATAACTTATTCTTCATATTTTAGTTGGATCTACTATAAAAGTTAGCTTTTTTAGTTTTTTCAATAAAGTTTTTATTATTTATTTATTAATGAATTCACCCTTGTACTTGTTTGATATTTAAAGCAGCAATTACGTAGCTGCTGGGATTATACTTCCTCTTCAATGGATCTTAATTAACGAATGGTTATATTTCAAATATTCTGTCTATAGATACAGGTTAAACCAATAAAGGTGTGTTAAGAAGAAATACTAAATTTCATTCATATTATCACCGTTTGAACGGATTGTTTTAAGAATTGGTAAAATGTAATTATAATATAATTCCCATCATCGCTTTTAAACGTATTGCTTTAAAGACATAGATAATGGGAAGAACTTAAACTATTGTATGTGTCATCGGTCCTTGATAGGTGAGCAAAGTTTGAAATTAATCTGGCGTTTTGAAGTGAAGTGAAAATATCGTCCGAATATTCCGTTACAGACAAACATATATACATACAGGTGAAGCTAATAAAAAGCGCGTTAATAACAAAAAAAATTGCTGAATCGCTTGTCATGAAAGTGTATATACTTTCTTCGTACGTGGCTGAGGAAACAGTCAATTTTGGTGAGATTACAGATGCAAAATTATATTTTTACATTGTGGGCACTTATAGAGGCTACCAAGAAATCCGAAGCGCCTTCTTCTTCTTCTTCAATCATATGTAGTTTCAATAAGTGGCCAGTTTAAATCAAGTCAAGTTATACAACAGTATAAGTCTGAGAGGCTACTTTCCATACTGGTAGCGAAGCGAAATTAGACAAAAAAGCAAATATTCTGTTTTCTGTATTAGAATCCATATCAAGTTTAAGAGTTGATCTCAATCGCGACTATATGGGTGATAAATACTGGATTCATAAAGAAATATGGGTTAAAATTCTATTCCCAACATTTTTGTATACGAATTCACATTTCAAGGGATGAAATATTAAAATTTTATAATTTTGCATGAGAAATTTCGATATACACTATGTTTTAGCAATATTCAAATTAGATAGTCGTTCAGGCCTCAAATAACTTTCAAGTAACAAAAATTTATACCCAATTTACGTTGGTCTGTTGCTTTGTTTGGATATGTTCCTGTGCTATATCGTTAAGAAGGGAATAAGAATAGATTTAATTCTGGTAACTAAAATGGTATTCGCATATCTAGAAACTAGGTGCCTTTGATGACTGCATTTCCACTGGAGTCTATGGATGCCTCTAACCTTAGTCACCTTTAAAAAGACATATATGTACCGTATAGAACCGACATATAATTTTATAGATAAGGTTACGACAGAAATTTATAGCCTATATAGCTAATTTAAAAGCAGGCTTCCCCGGATAGCTAAAATATATTATTTTGGCGGTCTAACGCCGACGATATTAGTTTATATAGTAGAATATATAATTTCAGAGTTTTAGATATCTGAAAGTGAGTAGATTTACAGTGTGCATGACTGGTCTGTTTATTTCTAACGTTATAATTGTTGAGCATACAAACGTGATTCCTCGAGTATTAACTAACTTTATAAATATAAATGTGTTCGTTTATTAAGGGTTGGAAATACGTATAAACAATTCCAAAGTGCTTGTATGTCGGTTCTCGAAATTCTCAGAACCGGCTAATCAAATTGCAATAATTATTATTTTTTGCCTTGATTATCTGCCAACTTAGAAAGCGGTAAAAGTTTCATTATTATTAGTTCAGTGGCTTCTTCTACCAGTCTATGAGAGGTGCGAAAATGATTCTTACTATTATTATACATCAGTCCATATTAGTTGCCCTAGAACAGCATTATACAGAACGCCCATGAGAAGGCACAGTGAGAAGTTATTTTGAATGCGGAATAATATAAGGATATTGTAAAAGCCTTGCTTCATATTAGATGAATTTCAATACAGAGTATTGGATCACTGTTGCTTTATCATACATATTTTAGTTTATATCTGAGACGATAGAAAAATAAAAATATGATCAACAAAAGTGGCTAAATGAAGCTGTTTCTTACCTCAAATCTTAATACGTAGGGAAAATATTGTAATGGAGAAGAATTTCGAATTGAAGACGTTACGTTTTTTTGCTTTATCATGAAAAATGCATCACGAAAAGCCGTGTCACTAATATTTATCCACGACAGCTTCATGTTCTTCTAGCTTGATAATTATGATAAATAAAATTATAATGTAGGTACGCCGGTGGTAATGGAAAATTATTGTCTTTGACTGTAACCGCGTTTATTAGACCCCTGATCAATTTTAAGATTCTTTTGCATGATAGAGATAAATCTAGGAGGCACGAAAGACTCCATTTTTTTGTTTTTTCAATTTTTGAGCTCCTATTTGCTATCCGACTCTATCAAAGAAAACTTTGTTGGCGTAATATGCCTTTCAGTTCAGTCTCTGTTACAAGTTCTATAATTCAAAATATTATTTATTATTTATGAGATAAACAGGATCAAAAATCATGTCACTCATTTCCGTCGGTCTGTCTATCTGTCATCGTCGTTTGTCGGCTAATCATTGGACGTTCCTTTTAACACGAGGGTACCAATATGGCATAGACAGAAAAACATTTGTTTTTGAAAATTGGTGCAGTAAAAAAATCAGGCTTTAAACCGTATCATTATGGCATCAATAAAACTAGAGTGCAAAGCACTCGATTGAAAATTGCTACCAAATTATCTTCCAATTTATCCTGTCAACGAAAAACAATGTTGAAACAATCACCTACTCGCGCACCTACTCTCTGAATGGACACCGGCTCTCTGTCAGACAATTGCCCGTTGAATATTTTATAGTACATCTGTAATGTGAATTGGTAATTATATGCACTTTGTTGTAAATGGATTTCAAATTAAATAAACATTAGCTGGGCATGCCTATACCGCCAATGGAGCCGGTGTTTCTGGGGATGATAGAGGGCCTGCTCTGTTCATACTTTTGACGGTCTGTAAAGTTTTTGACAAACATAGTGTTGGTCATGTTCTTGATATCTCATATTTACGTATTCACCATATATTTGTAATAGGCATGTACACGTTGCGAAAAAAATAGGTTCGGCCCCAGAATTCATGAAATGAACTAAATGGCAACGTCGCAATAAACGGTGTCCATCTCAGGCCGTGGAACAATATATCATACTGCCATATCTGCGCTCCAGGCAGCACGATGTTTTCGGTTTGCACATATCACGCACTCTGTAGGCGAACTTTATTCTTTCTCAATATCTACCACGTTGCGGTTAATGCCCATTTATACTTGCCGCTGCAGCCCTATATAAGAAAGTTGCAATTTTTTAAACTACTACCCGTCATTAGATATTCACTTCTGATATTGTAATTTGGAGAATGGGTAATACGCTGACATTTTCAATAACTATTCATTCACAGTTGAGTAGATTGACTTGGAGATCGAGTGTCTACAACTATAGTTTAATTATCAGCAGTAGGAACAAGCTTAAATTTCATTAAAACGAAAAAAAAACAGATTGTCTGTGTAATGTTGTAGCGAAATTGCTCGAATTGGGAGCCCAATCGCAGCTGATGTTGTACAATCAAGGTGCGCGCGTACGAAGTTGTTCAGATGAAGTGTTGGATCATGAAAAAATAATATTTCCCTCTAAACCCTCCCTTTCCAAATGCTTAATCCTTCAAAATTAATTTGGAAATTATGAGGAGCCTCGGAAACATCCAAATACGAAATTTGCAGTTTTTTTCCATCTAGGTATTGTACCACCACAGCACCACATGTTTATGTAGGCTGTGGTAACACCTTACATTGGTTGAGACATGACTTTTCCCAACAGAGCTTCCGTCGAGGGACTAATAAGCGTGTTCTATTAGTGACATGGTCAATTCTGAAGGTATTGGGATCTCACTGGTAGAGTTAATAGCGCCGTATATTCCCAATTGGTACTTCTTTCTCCCTTAGGTCAATACTAGTACAACTAGAGTAAAATATTCTTTTATTGAATTTATGCAATTTTCATAGCGTTCTCAATATACAATGTAACATTTTTCGTGTAAGAAACAAGGTTCATATACCACGTCTGGGAGATCTTCAATGACATCAGCTGCCACCACCACTATGGCTTGACCTTATAAGTGTTTGATATAACACTATACAAATATGGTAAAATATGACACGTAAGATAAAGATAAAACAAGGCTCTTATACCACTTTAGTCAGCTGACAACTCAATTGTATACTCTTTTCTTGTCGCCATCTTGTATACAGGGACATACGTTGGGCGAATGGTAAAAAGAAGCTATAGAGTATTTGTAATGTACATAATCTTGTTTCACAGCTATTATTTTTTTGAAAGATCACCCGCCGTGAAATGCATAAGCACCCCGGCAGTTCATCTCACAGGTTCTCCAAAAGAACGACTTCGAGTAAAGGCTTGTTTTAGCAACACGCGCTCTACTAGTTTAAGACACTGAAAGCTTGATCAGGTGAGGCTTTTCTTAAGTATAAGTATTACAGGACCGATCGCCCATCAAGCAGGGAATGTTTCTTGCAAATAGTTTGCAAAGGATTGGTATAGGTTCTGCGGTGTTGAAATCTAATTTCAGGTATTTTTGAGTCCATGCTGATGGTAGTGAATGAAGTACGACCGTAGACATTTACTGTAGAGTTGGCATCGAAAACCTGCTCCAAGGTATATATTTTTCTTCTTTCAGGGCAGTGCCGATGGAGCATCCGCATTAAGGCAATTATTCATGTTTGTTTGGACAGAGAGAATTCAAACTCCAAAATTTTACGGATTCATTCTAAAAAAATTAATTTTGTTCGTGATGGTTCTATTTGAATAAATTAGTATTTTATATGATTCCATGTAGTCCGTTTCTTGCTACAAACACTGCACTATATACACAATGAGATTATCTGGCATACTCGTATGCTAATTCTTGCAGGCTTGAGAGACGTACAGGTGCAAGTTCACTTCAATGAATCTCATTAGAAAAACTTTAAATTATACATCACCAAAGTAGCAGGAATGGAATATCTGTTAGTCGAAAAGCAAAAAGCTTCGCATAGGAATCACTGCAATCTCATTGAATCCTATGATGTGCCAAATTAGTTTCTTGTAGCTCAGCAAAAATTAAAATATTGAATAAAATTAGCTCAGCAAAGTATATATCATCACTTCACCTCACCAAAAGTTTTCTGGAAATTGGAAATGGAACACGAACGTCCATGCTTTTGAACAATGTTCGAGCATTTTTTTACATGTTTTGATAGAAGCTTCGCCTCCACTTCATCCAGATTCAGAACAACGGAACGGTCGTTGTCACAGTAGTAATCTAGTATGGAATGAGTGAAATCGTTAGTTGTCATGTAGACTGTAGATGCTCTTACTTGGTGAACCACCAGATAAAATAATTTGTATTTAACACACAGTTTCATAATTAAAACTTTCTTTCTCATAGTGTCGCGTTTCGATATATATTTAAATCATCGTCGGTCTCAGAATCTGTCTGACTCTCAGCATCTTCCTCTTAAGCCTCCACCACACGTCGACAGATGCATCAGCGGACGTAATCTGCCGATGCGTCTTGTTTTTGGTATGTAAAATGGCTAATATGACCAATAAAACTACTACATAAATAAGTAGCAGCTTCAGCTACAATCTCAACATCCATTTTTTCGATGTTGCATTTGTCTAGGTTTGACTCAGACTGATTTACCTACAGACGTGTGGACGGATCGTGATAATATATCTGCCGATGCGTCTGCACGTGTAGAGGAAGCATTACACAGATCGCGATATGTTTGGATGACGAGTTAAGTTACTTTTACAGATTATACCAGGGATTGTACTGAATGACCCAGCACAAGTAATTGAAATTGATTATAGTAAAAGTACGTAGATCCTGTGTTCTCTCAAGTACGTATGGCGTACCGCCTTTCGCCTCAAAATGTGTCTATAAAGCTGAGAGATCAGTTCAGCCTTGATAGGAGTTCGGATGGAAATAAGTCGCTCATCGCTGAAATCTAATCGTTTCAATTGATAGGAAAATAAATAGGTACATATATTGGCCTTGAGTCGGATTAGTTACAATGTATCGTGTTTGTTTAAGAAACTTTTTCGCAGGAGGTGCTGGAACGATAAAACTGATAACTTTAGTGGATCGCACTCTATCATCATGTTATTGTCAACAGAACTGAAGTATTCTGAGTCATCCTGTGCATCTCAAATGCGTAAAAAATGGTACATAATTGTAAGTTCACCAAATTGTGAGATATTACTTTTGGTAGAGTACCTGTGTTCATATGTAGTATGTGCTTATTTATATTTTTAATATGTTTTATGCTCATTATTTGTTAAATACGCTGAAATATGTTGTAGTTTTTACTTGCCACGTCGTCAAAGAACATTTTGTTTTTGCGTTGGTGAAAGACGTTTTATCATCTGTTATTCTCCGTACTTGTTAGACATCAATGATTGTTTACCCATTTGCCTGCACAATTCGGAGTTGACTTGTATATTAACATTTTGAAGTCGTTATGGCATTTAATAGCGTTTCTGACATTATAAAAGAATTGGAGTTTATCAATTGTTTAATGTCTCTCAAATTTTATCAAAAAAAAATCATCGGTTGCAAAAAACCCCTTCCAAAATTTGATTTATGAGCTGATACCATTTCGTGGGAAAGACAACGTTAAGCCACATAACGTCATTATTTAGGATATGAAAATAGTGTGAATAATGCTTTTCCTCAACAAAATATGATTCGCCGTATTTTGCGAGTCATGAGCCTTCCAATAACATCCGATGTTTTATAGCAAACATGATGTCCAGTAATCGTATATTTTTAGAACGTTTTCGTCTTCAACCCTTCCGGCTCCATGATGGCGATGGCGATGAGTGCATATGTTTCAGTCGTTAACCACAATTAAATTTAACGACTTTAGTAATGTTGCTGATTAACCTCAATATTTTTAATATGCACCCGCGTCCGCGGTACGTTGCGGTGGGTCCAACTGAAACTGAACTCCCACCCGTCTTGACAAAAACATCCATGAATCTCATACGAGGTATGTCGGAAAAGTTTGTTATGTATTACTTCATAATCAGAGTTGGGCGACCATGCGTCGACTTTTATTATTGACCTCGACATGTCGACAGTACGTCAACAATGATAATTATTATTATAATAAAGGCATGATAGATATTCAATCATTACACAAACGATGCAGCCTTTGGCACACGATCCATAAACGCAATATAGCTGGACCACTTGCCAAACCACTTCATTCAAACCTCAGACGTGTTTCGCTATATTAGCATCTTCAGGGTAAGATCATAACTAAAATATTACAAGCTACCTCCACAGATAAATCTTGGTTGAGTTTGGCGAACTGGTTACGCTGCGAAAAACGCGGCTATATTCTTAAGTAGGCTGTGCTATCTCTAGACTTTCATAGCGTCCAGCTTCTTAAATTGCCAAAATGTATCTTATGCCAACCATTGAGTGTATGTTCTTCCACACTAGGCATTTTTATTCTAGCGTATCTTAAATGTGCCTTGAATCTAGTCCTCATGGATCTCCTAGTTTGTCCTATGTAATCCATTTCGTATACTCACCGATAAAATTTGTCAACTTTGCTTTTCGTATTTCCTAATGAATCTTTAAGTTTTGGACCAGACCAGTTATACAGTTCTGAATGCCAGACCCAAAAGGTTCTGTCAATTCTTGCTCTATCAACTTGAACAATTGTTGAGTTATGAAGTGCTAGCTTGATGCTATGTTTTTAAGTTAGTTTTTACACGTTGTTCGTATCATACTCATCAACTCTAGCCACTTGTTTTGCGGGTTCCTTCACTTTTTTGGAACCTTTCTTGGTTTATAATGAAATTGACAAGTCGGCGTGATAAAAAGTTAACACTCGTCATATTGTGTTGGTGATAGTTGATGGAGCAGCTAGTTATGTAAAGCATTGATTTTCGTTTTTTTTCTTATACATACATACTTTAAATACCAAACTATGCCATCATATCATGCGTGTAGCTATTACAAGTGAGTAATTCCCTCAAATATTCCAAAGTTTGTTGTATTGCTATAATAGGAAATGATGATATTATATCAAAAATACCAGTATCTCATTCTTCCTGAGTTTGACATTTTTAATTTTGACTATCAGCTCATACATGCAAGATTTCATTTTTGTACAATGACGAATAAGGATAGAGAGATCTTATCCAATTTTAGAAACTTATAGTTATTAATTTAAATCATGATATTCTTCATCACACTTCTAATTTACTCTGAATAATCATATTGTTAATCGTAGCCCAATTAGAAAATAGCAATAAATTGATATAAGCGAAATGTAATTCGTTGAATTTGATACAGAAATATCGGTTTTGTAATTACTGATTCCGATAAATAAAAATAGAACGATTTAGTTCAACGAACCACCGCAACATGTTTCACACGAGGATTTGAGCATGGAGTTCTTAGAAATCCCGTTTACTGTTTACGTTTATGATTCACATTGTCAAGACGAAACTCGAGACGGTGATGAGAAAATCCACTGGAATGGACGAGAGGTATACTATTCTGTTTGCGTCTAAGTTAAGTGCATATCAAATATGAACTTATTTCACGGTATTTCGTTTAGGTAATGGGTGACAGATTTAAACGTGTTCTATAGGGTTACACCGAACGTATTTCCTAAACCACTTCAAGATGATACAGCAGCAATACACGTTTTGAATGGGTGTTAACAATATTGGCATATTAATAATGAATTGTGCAGAAGTATTATAATGCCAAAATAAAAACTGCCAGATACATTTATTGACCACAAATGCAGGGTCTTTGAATACGATCTGAGTCAATAATTATGTGATGAGAAAATCTGTATACATTAAATATGCCTTTCCGGTATTATTTGGAATGGACATCAACTTCGTCAGTTTAAGTTTTAACATGATTTTAGTCAATAAATTGTAGGCATAGGGTCAGCGTTATTATTTAGTAATTTACCGTTTTCTTAAACTGTTTACGAGCAAACATTTTTCAAGCTAGCCACGTCTAAAATATTCAAGTTTTTTCGAAATCAAACCTATAGCTACCTCACTTCTGGAAACATAGCTAAAAATACAAAGGCATGTCATGAGTTGGCGCCAAAAAGTAAGGGTCCTTTGTTATTGCACTTCTATATGTAAAGTAAACGGTTTTTATAAAAAGTGTAAAAGGCAGGTTCTCCAATACTGCAACGTAGCCGACAAGTCGGTCATTGCAAGTTTATTGGTAGAACTTGTAACTGAGCGTACACATCAATAAAATCCTCTTGGAGCCTCAATAGTGGTATTTGAATTGTCGTGAAATGGATCTTTGCGTTCATAAACTATAATAAGTCCTAGATAAGAAAATAAGGAACTCTGAATGCTATAAGTTTAAGAATTACTGGTTACGGTCAAGAACGGTGAAATGAACCACCCAATCTCTATATATCTATATCTACTGTATACCGCCTTTTATATGGGACAATGAAAGGACCTGTTTCATAATTTATATAAATTTCTGTGATATAATGGTGCTATGAAACTAATTACATACACATGTATTATTTATTTAATTTCATGGTTTTCGAATTTCATTCGTGTCGTTCGATATGCCGTCATTTAGAAAACACTCAAAAACGAGGCAATAATTATGTTTTGCCTTTACAGTTCATGGCTATTATATATTTTGTCTTTCTCATTAGCTCCATGTCAATAAATAATACCATATACATGCGATACATTATTCATATTTATTTAGTTCAAATAAAGATCAGCGTTTGTTATATTTCGCAGAGCCAACCAAATCTCATGATAAAGGTTAGGAGTTCGATTATTTAGATTGTAAATGCTCTTACTTGGTGAAACTCTTCCATCATGTAGATAAAAAGTTGTGTAGTTATCTCACAGTTTCACAAATAAATAAGAGCTTTGAATTTACCATTAAGTGACTCAGATCTTCAAAATGAAATCGGAATTATTAGACAAATAGCTTATAGTAATGGTTATAATCCCATAATAGTAGATCATTTAATAAACAAGAAAGAATACAAAAAGGCTATTAGGAGCATATATCGGCATAATGCACAAAAGGAAACAAAACGATACACTTACTTGATCCTATCATGGATACAAAACTAGAGCTCACAAATCTAGCATATCTACCATTTCTCCTGTCTAGCTATTTCTCTATTAAATTACGTTTTGTTTTTTTTGTCAAATCTGACAGTCCGGCGACGGTTTAAATATAAATCGAAATTGTCACTGAAAAAAAAAGAGTTTTATTTGTGAAACTGTGTGTTAAGTACTCGATCTTTTTATCTGCATGATGGAAGAGTTTTACCAAGTAACAGCATCCAGAATCTACATAAAAAAATCACCCAAGCTAATTGGCAGTTCTTATATCTAACAAATTCTCACTAAACTCTATATAAATACCGAAACGACTAGTTCAGACTAGATTTTTTGTGCAATGTCATATAAGTATTTCCTTTTTGTTGTGTATATACACCTGTTGATATGTTTATACATTGTAAGATTGGAGTTGCAACAACAATAAATTTGGGTAACTTGTAAATTTTTTGAAAATTTGGAAGTAACCTGTTAATATATTGAACACAAAATTTGAGAGATTACAATACTTCACCCGCCTGTTAACGGAAAAATGGGATGGTAGCTGCAGAATATACTTTTGATACGTGGAAATTATTTTGAACACTCTCAACCTCGTCAACATCAAAATTGATATTTTCGAAGTTTATAGACAATGTTTAATATTTTTTTAATCTATATCTACCTTGAAAAAGCGTATACCTAATGTGATCGAAAACCCGAGAAACATACAAAAATGGAAATCGAAGTAAAACAGCCATAGAAAACGCAGTAGCTGAATATATTCCAGCATATTTAATTATATTCAGTAGTTGCTATTGAGATGACGTTTCGATAATATATTTAATTGAATTTTACGCTCACGGCATCTACAAAAGCCAGTTCACCAGTCGATTAAGTGTAGAGTAAGATGAAAGTTGTTAAGTTTGATCCAACCCAACTAATAGCAAACTGATTCTGTAAACTTGCTGGTAGTGAGGAAGAATGTAAGGAAGTATAATATATACACATGAAGTTTTATTTTGGAGAACTCGTAGGTTTGCTGTACATGAATTTAGTTTCCTAGCACCGAATCTTGTAGCACATCATTTACATCATCAGGATGACAAATCGTACAGATTTTCAGGAGCTGAAGGCTTTTCTTAATGGATTCGTTCTTTCGTCATTTTTTCTTCTGTATAATTCAACTGGAAAAAAATATTTGCTTTTCGTCGTCTCCGCACCTAATTTATTATTCAAACATCATGGTAAATAGAATATGACATCATCGTAAATAAAACAACTGTGTGAATTCTCAGTCGCATGCTACGAATACATTTGAGTTTCCCAGATTATGTAAGAAGCAGAATTTATATCGGCAGGTAAAATACTCAATTAATAGAACAGGTATTTCTACCAGATATTTGATAAATTGCAGTGTAGATTCTATACCTATTATCCATACTAGCGCTCTTTTAGAGTTCAGAATTTTTACCTGTTCTGCTTCTAATGGGCGATGCCATCATTCCCATAATATCTTAAATAGGCCTGTTTGATTCAGAATTGATGAATCGCTTTTAGATTCGAGCAAATGATCGATTCAAATCGATGAATCGAATCTTATCTAATCGATTCGATTTTACTGTAATTGGTTTGAATCGAATCAGTTTGTATCGGTTTTTATCGATCTGAGTCAAGTCAGATCGAATCGATCAATCTCTTAGACAATCGATTTGTATAGATATATTAATGAGTAATGAAGAGTTGGGATATTTACAAATTTTCATTAACATTAATAAAACATGTATAAGAATATTTGTGTTTTCAAAAATATTTTTCTCTTACATAAATTACTTCAATTTTAATGTTCTTTCACACCAAACACGTTTCTCATGGGCTGTATTTTATACAGAAGATTCTACAAATAAAAGTCCCCTTTTTGTGAGGCGTATCGCTCTAATTTATTTTGCATCCTCAGCGTACTGAAACGCGTCACACAAAACCGATTTTTATTTGTGGAATCTTGTGTATTAATTGCACAATTTTATCTCAATGATGGAAGAGTTTCATAAAGTAATATCTGGTTTCGCAGAAAATAATAATTAGTTATATTTCCGATTCAGAATTTTTCCAAGGATACATCCCCGTCCTGTTGAAGTGTTTTCTAACAACATGTTTTTGTAATAAAGGAGCATATTCTGGATGATAATTTATAATTGATACATCTGTCTTTTAGTTGCAAATGTCACTTCTCCAAAATTCAAGATGATTGATTTCCAGTGGCATCGGCATCGCTATCATCTGCTGCCGATTTCCTGTTGTCCTGCTTAGACTTCTTCAGTTCGCCCAGATGTTCACTTTCATCTTCCTCGTGTCTTTTGGATATCCCCAAAATATAGTCGATGTTGAAATCGTAAGGCCCGTAATGGTCAGGTATGACAAGTACGTAAGGTGCTTTTATGGACATCAACTCTTTCATGATTTGCTGGATACGATCAGCTGCCTCATGATCGATCAGAAGGATAGCTATGTCTTTACGAAGCAACAGCTGAAAGAGTTCTGTGTGAGGCTATGGAACGTACCTTATAATTGTAGGACTAGTTAGTGTGTAAGGGTACAACATATTCTGAATATATTGATGTCTTATTGACCATAGTGATTGGGTCACAGAGTATAAGGTACAGTTCTTCTATGAAACGTATTTTGCTGACCACCAGAGCTATCTTAGCCTTTCATGGATGAACAACAGCAAAGATAGGAAGCTCATCGCTCTCCAGAAGCGCTACTAGATGTTGCATTTCTATCTCCATTGACCTTAATACGCTGTAAATTCTAACCGTCGGGCAATAAAATCCCCGACAATTCATTGCTAACCGCGTGGTGATGGTGATGACTCTTAGTGTTATTATTCCGTTGAACATTCAACTGGCAGATCAGGATCTTTCATTCGATGTTACAAACTGTAGAGGTCCATCGCAGGGTCATGCTCATCTACTAGACATGTCACACTTTATATCCAGAAGCTTCAGAGAATGCTTCGAAGTGCATTCAGGATGGTAAATAAATTATTTTTATCCAGATTATACTCGTAGTTGAAGGTCAGCGTTTGCACCAATCCCTAAATGCGTTTTGCGTCATTTTGAGCGACGTGACGTCTGTAAACCATAATATTATGCACCTTATTGGAAAGTATGAAGTCATAACGTAAAGAGATTCAGTCTTATATAATTTTAAGAAATCAATCTAGTGAAAATAAGCAAAGAGTATTTATAACTAAAGGATTTTATACTATTAGGTTCTGTTTGGCAGCTAATGTTATCATTGGACTAGACTTTTTTGAGGGGATACGGACTGTATTTGTAATTTGGGATATACAAACGGAGTTCAGCCAAACGCGCAGAAGACAACAACCCTGACAAAGAAGTGGCATGCTGGTATTCCAGCCGGTGAGATGGAGGGACACTTGAATCATGATCCATCAAACTTTCGAGAATTAACATCAACAATAACATATCATGGCATGATCATATCATGTACCTGGCATCGCTAGGTCGGCGTCCCAGAAACTGGAGATTCTCTTCCGCTCCAGGAAATTATATTCCCCGGAACAGGAGGCCTAGATCACACCATCGCTGGAGTACTGCTCGCATGTGTGGGGATGCATTCAAAAGCACTCCTTGAAGCTTCTGGACACAATGGAGGAACGAGCAATACGTTTAGTGGATGCACCTCTAGAGTCTAAGAACATCGAAGAAGGATGGCTATTCGGTTTCTACTCTATAGATACTGTCATAGCAGCTGTTCAAGGTCAATGTGAGTCGATACTTATCCTCTTGAGGATGCTATTTTTATACAGAACGCATGGACAGCAGATCGACATTTGTGCTATCCACTGTTGGGGACAAGATAATTGTATACTTCTTCCACATCCTGTTGCCAACGTTGTTTGTGAAAATACATGAGCTGATGTATATCCCTTATTTTATGATAACCTTGTATGATGATCACCTTGCGATAGTGTGCCTCTACTTCTATATCTGGGGTATGCTCGTCCACCACAGCAAAGTTCGTATCACCATGTTCATTTATCTCACCAATGCCAGCTAGCAGAAATCCACACACGGTGTCTTCATCAGCAATTATTCCCATCAAGTATCGTCCAAGGTTCATGAGCAGTCTAGATTTTGTCGGTTTCTAAAACCATAACGCTTCTAGTCGATATCAGGCAATCAATATATGTAACAAATGTTTCATACAAAACATGATTCTCACGTCATAAGATAAGTTACATCTGAGGTGAGGCAGGATATCATTTTTTTATTTAAAGTAAGTTTATTAAATTTAGAAATCATTTTGTACCACTTTCACTGCATGCGGGCTAGGCTTGGCTGACAGTTGATTAGGATCTTCTTCTTTAATATCGTAGAGCATTTTGGATGTTGTAAGTTATGGCAAGCAATCACTCAATTTCAAATGGGATTACCAAATCTCATGATTACAGAAAGTTTTCATGACGTTTGATGACAATGAAATTGACACTGAAATATGTCTTAAATAGCAGTCAAGTGATAAAGCAAGAGGCATAAGGACTGCTAAGGCAGATTAGGAGATCGGGAATTGATAAAGTTCATGTCAAAATGGCATGATAATATCTATTATCATAATAATTCGTATATGTACGAATGAAAAGTTGATAATACAGGAGATTTAACTACTGAGAATTAACATTTGTATGTTTTTCTGGTTTATCTTATATTATTTACTAGCTGATAAAATTATTGACTAAGTCGACTGATCGACATCAGAAAAATTAACATTGCAGTTATGGTGTGGGAATTTGAACTTCCAAATTTACTTAACTCAAGACATATGATATAAATCTAGAGTCGATAATCCTTGGACTTTAAAGAACCCATATTATAGCATAATAAAAAAAAATATGAACCCTAATTTGCTTCACGTTCACGCACCCTTAGCCATTAATAGGTTAACAGTATAAACAGGGTGTTTCAGTCCCTAATCCTTAAAATTAATTATGATCTGACCTCAGAAGAAATTCCATTATTTTTTCAAAACTTCTGTTCGGATTTGGACAGCAGCGTATTAGAAACCGCCAGTGAATTATTTCAGCAGCAGCACCGTTTATGTAGTTGTTATTGTTATTTCAGCTTCTTGCGATTCAAGTGGCCGGAATAAAATAAAGCCTGGCAAGTGGCATGGCTCTCGGTACACTAGAAGCAAATTTATGGATGTGCTAGCGAGCTTAGACTAAACAAACATCTATAGGCCGGAAAATGGTTATTTGTATTTTCATGGTCCGTTTTCTAAACAAATAATAACGCAAAACACAAAGATCTGAAACCATTCAACCTATTTGAACTTTTCTGAAAAATTGGAATGAACATGATCGCTGATAACAACAATAAAATTCTCCGTTGAGTACTGATGAAACTAAGGTTTCCGATTCAACTAAAAGTCCTAAGGAAGAGTTTTCTACCAATCAGATGTGATAGTTCCATGTCGCAGAAGTCGGCGCTTAATAATAAATTTTATTAATTTCAGATATAATAATTGTAGCAAAAAATCTCAGTAAAGGGAAGCTTAGAAGTTACATAAAGTCATTTCATCAGTTTCTGGAGTTTTTCTTCTTTTACCTCTCCAAGTTCCTTCTCAAACGCGCTAGATGTAAAGCAAAACCGGCGTTTGTGAATGCATCGAACTGGATGCGGATAATTGTTGTAAGTTGTATATAATTTGGTATTTCAAAATAAATAAACAATACTGCGTTAAACTGCACGCAATTTATTTATGTTCACTGCACATGTTATATTTAATATATCTTCAGCAAAACAGAACTGGAGTGCTAGCACGTGTTATTGCAGATATGATACTGCAATAAACATACTCACTTCCGCGAGGAAAGATGCACTACTGTTGGTAAAGCATTTTGACACATGACAAGGAAGTGCAGACTATGCTGGACCTGGAGGTCGATTTGACCTTTTTGGAAGTGATCTTTCCATGTCCACTTTAGAGAAGATAATGAAAATTAGGACAGATCATTGCTCACAAAAAGGAACCTGAACATTTTGGATTTTTTTGAGATCATAAAAGCATCTTAATATTGTTCAAATAGGATTCCAATTATCTGCACTCCATATATCCTACTTTGTGCTTTGATAAAATACTGCTGGAACATCAATGTTCTTTTAGCGGTCACATTGGTCAGAACTCATTTATTTTAATCATTACGAGATCTTTATAATAGTCGTCAGTATAGGGAGCGTGATGGAAAAAATGTTTTTCATTTTGATACCGAACGCATAAATTATAATCGCGATAACGTCTTGAAAGATGCGTCGCCACATTATTCATTTATGAAAGCATCAACTCAGCGACATCACATAAAACCGGCCGAACCGCTATAAGCCAAAGGTCATCATCTTCTTTGCCGAAAAGTGCATCGCAGACAAGGTCGAAGAAAACGAAAAGATTCGAACGCGTTTATTGGTACCGCATACTTGATTGATACAGTAGAATTTGTTTTAGCCCAGTAAAAGACTACTTTGCGCTTATTCGTAACATGTGCATTTGTTTTGCCTTATATTTTTTTACATTTTCTCAAGTTACGGTTACTTCTGAGAGGCGGGCTTCGCCAATTAGCTCCTCTTGGACATTTTGTCCATAACATTGCCTACATTTATTTGCTCACTCTTTATTTATACTAAAATGACAGAGAAGTACAATTGAGATGACTTCTAAATAAACATATCTGAAGGGCTGTGTTCCATTGAAAAAACTGACCTGCAATAAGACAATACAGTCTTTAAGTACCGGTAAGGAGTGACTTGTCTCCCGCCAAATAAAAGATTGGTTCAGTGTAAACACATTGGAAGCGTCGACGGCAGAGTGTGCTTATCGACTTACACCTAGGATATCAGATAACGCCACTTCCTAGATCGTCGCTCGCTGTTCGTTATTTGAATGGCTGTATTGTGTGTACCTAAGCAGTATGGCACCGTTTCAGGAGCGTACTATTCCAAGAAACGAGGACTCTATTTGATACGTTCGTAGACACTTCTCACATTGACACCATGCCGTAGTACAGAATTAATAAATGTTGTAAACCACCCAATATTAAGATGATTTTGATTTGCGGAAATAGTAACATGGGCACACTGTGTTCCACACACAATCCTGTTATATCCAGCCTCCGGAAAATCTACCACTCGCGCTGTAATCGTCGGCATAAAAGACAGTTCATCTACCAGGGAAGATGTTGATAAAATTAATCAACATTGAAAAAAAAATAGTTTTTCTTGGACAAATCAAGTAACAACAAAAATGGATTTCAAACTTGAAATGTTTTCAACTGCGCGTAAAAAGTTTGTAGAAGTTAAAATAATCATTACTTTTTCGTTTGTACCCGCCGCTCTTAGTTTCATCAAAGATAAAACCGTCGATTTTGCGAGTTGATGTAATTTGTGTAGTTTCAGTTTGGAATGATTGCAACTGGTAAAATTTCCTCCAAACTGCCTGACGAATGATAAAACAAGGACCCGAAAGACATAATCAAAACAAATAAGAAAGTGTGTGAAGATTAGTGTAGATCCCACATTTTTGTGAAGTTTAGTCGTAGCAAGTCCTTTTTTATATCAAATGTTGGGATATAATGGTTTTTAAAATAGAATTATATTTTTAAAAGTAGAAGCCGTAAACCTTTTCCTCACGCTCTAAATTGATCAGAACCTTGTGAAACATGTACAAATCAAATTTTCAGATGTTGCAAAAATCCAAAAAGATTATTTGATGACACTTGTTATTAATTTGATGGTAACTCCATTTTTTTTTGCTGCGCTAACTCCCTGGTCAATAGTCATACATGTATTTAAAAATACTATGTCGTCGCAGGATTAAAATGCGGTTGCTGAGGTACGCGATGACAAAAATGCGAAGAGACCGACATACAAACAAAACGATAGGCTGACGGTTATAAATGAAATATATTTTGGTGATGAAATCATCATGAAACAGCCGAGATATTGTTCGAATTTCATTCGCAATTACAATAATTATCCTGAGTCTATTCCCGAAAGTCTTTTAATAAAACAGCTGTTGATAGTTCTGGCTTTCATCTTTCTATGGCGATCTATTTTTGAGCTTTTCGCATTTCCTATAATTATTACAAAAAAACATTTTTCAATAAGAGTCGTTATACGCAAAAGTCGAATTAACGAGCACAACAGCCAATGTTTAGAAAAAATAGCAACTAACCAGCTATGGGACATCAGTAACTGACTGAATTTAGTATCTAAATATCTTCATATTAATTTCATAGCATCGGATTTTAGAATAATAGATAAAATATGACAGCATATTATTATTAATATGTAGCTTTATTCGAATTTAAGCGAAAAACGCATTACAATTATTATAAGGTACCTACATAAGACAAAAATACAAAGATTGAACCAAGTATGCTGATTCTGCTTCCAATAAAGTGGTATCAGTTTGGGAATAGATATTTGAATCGGCTTTTGCCGAAATGTTGATTCTTGGAATTAAATTTATAAAAACCACGGAAAAACTTTAAATTGTTTATCCCAATTTTCCATAATTTCCAATATGGCCAAGCCTTCTGCAAGTGGAACAAATTCTAAAATTCTATCAAAATTAATACTGCACGCGAAATACAAAGTCAACCTTACTAGGCGCAAATGTTCAAATACTAAATATATCTATTATAATTATTTATTTCCTCTATTTAGTTGAAATATATTAATCTGTAGTAGTAGTGGCTGAAACAGACTCAGGACCAGCGCGGCAACCTGAGAACAATATCTGTTCCATATTGTATTCGTCAGTATCGGATCAGTGTCAGTATAGTATATGTGCAATGATCATATAATTAGGAAAGACGTATATGTTGTGAAATATCGATAATAGATAATATTTCTAATTGGATATTTTCGCAATTACAATACTTTTGCTATAGAATATTCCATACATATGCCTATTGGGGCATATATGTCGGAAGCATCGCTTGAAACATTTCTGAGTACGCCAATGGATCTTAGAACGCACGTTTATGATACTTTTTCCAAAGGGCAACCAAATACATGCATACAGTCACTGAACTGTATTAAAACACCGGTTTGTTTTTTATGTGAGCTAATATTTTCCTTGCAATATTAGCTTATATATAAATATGTTTATCTTTTTTTATCGTCATATAAAATGATTATCTTGTGTAAGTTATCTTAACCCAGCACGTGAATATAAAGCCGCGGTAGTCAGATCAATTGATTTATTTTTATATTCCTCTAATCCAGTATGCTCAAAAATGGATACAGAATCACACATGTATTTTTATGATTGATTGGTTGTTGTTGAGTTTGCCACTGATTTGTGGGGATACACAACTTACTTTTCTCCGCAAGATGGAGTTTTTGATACATAAATTCGCATTTGGAAATCCGAAAAGAAGACCCAGTGCAGGATTCGAACCCGCATCTCCCGATGTCATGTCGGGCGCTCTGACCAACTGAACCAACTGGGTAGCTGGTCAGTCAATAATTTATTGGAAATATACATGATGATGGAAATTATACATACTCCAAAAGGTGGAGTTCACAATAAATGTGCTCTTCCACTCAACCCCTATGTTTGTATTTTGCAGTCGATTTGTTAACTCATAGAATACGATGCCAATGACCAGGCGACATGTCTGGAACAACCTCTCTGAGATACTGTAGCACCATCTTACTTATATTCTTTTTCTTCTAAAGGAAATCATCTCTGTTCAGCCCTGTCAGATTTTCTTCACTGAGTGAGGCATTTTCCATAGACAAGCTATCAACGAGTGCTTCACCATCTTCAGAAGAACCTTTCTCGGAAAAAGACATAGTGAACTTGAATTTTTCACTTAAAAACGGACGAACTATTCAAAATATTATAGTCAAATTTGACAGATTGTAATAAATGACCAGACTGATCTTTTAAACCCAATTTTTATCGATACACTACTATAGGTTTCCATCTTTCTAAGACAGACCCAAGAAAAGAAAAACTAGTTCAATAGAAAAATAGCTAGATGATAAACAGTATGGTCGATTTGAGAGCTCCAGTTTTGTATCCATGATAGGAATAGTTAGTTAGTTAGTTGGCAAATAATCTGGGTAGCCTCCTTAGCAGTCAAATCTGACAATCCAACGATGATTTAAATATATTTAAATCGAAATGCGTCACTGAAAGAAAAATTGTTTTTATTTGTGAAACTGTGTGTTAATTACACAGCTTTTTATCTGCATAATTGAAGAGTTTCACCAAGTAAGAGCATCTACATAATAGAGCTAAGTATAATCTTAGTTCTCATTACGTACAATTCACGTGACATGTTTGAATTAATATGTTGCGTATAGCTCGTCATGTCACTATAGCAAACTGTTTTGATTGATTTAACGGATTTATTGTCGAACTATATAAATAACAGTGTAGATCTATGTGTCTATAATATGTAACGATAAATTATCTTTTTCGTGTCGAGAGGCTCAAGGCAAGTGCCACACCCTGTGACCGTTAACCTCTCATCCCTTGTTCCCTGCGACTCCCTCCGGAGCGTCTTCCTTCGTAGGCGGTGGTACTGGCAGTGTTGTCGGATGTACAACATAATATGACACCTGTTTTTGAACCCATCTAAATTTCACCTATGAATGTGAAACATTGTAATCTTAAAAACACGTATTATTGAATGTTGTGTATCTCATGAGAAATCTACCAATATCTGCGGTTCGCTGAGTTCAGATATTCATTTTTTACTTTGTATTTTTGTGTTACTAATAGAGCTGTGAATATGCATTCGCCACTCTCATAGTTCCAATTGAATTGAGCTACAATAAAAAAACGATTGAAGCATAATTCCACTAATTATAGTGGAAACCTTAAAGAACAACAATACATAGTAGACGAATTACCAGTCATGGAAAAATCCACTTAAAGAGCGTCCAGTAACCCGACTTACTAAGCTATGCTATTTGTCTCTGAAATGAAGTTTTAGATAATTTTGAAAATCCTCAATTCTTATATATTTTGAAAAGTTCCCAAAATGTGCTTCAGTTGTATACCAGTTCTGAAATCTGATGGAAATTATCAACAAACGGATAGTACTGTGGGTAAAATATTTAACGCCATTTTTTAAGAGACAAAACAGCATTTTCTTAATTATCCATCATCCTTACTGAGCTTAAATGTAATATTCTACAGCAAGATTTGGTAAAACAAAAATATAACCAGTGGAATCTATGTCTAACAGGATTACCGGACTACCCCTTATGTAACGTTGATCGTTTTAAATTTGTTGTTATTCTTTGATAGCTCCCCGCTACTTCACCGATTTTCAAGCTCTATAAAGCTTAAATTTTAAAATTTTCATCAAAATACTTACTATCATTACCGGATAGATGGACAGACAGACAGACAAACAAACAAAACATGTGACGAAATATCAGGAAAACAATTACAATACTTCCCCCGCCAATGTTATAAGTATGTTAGCCCGCCAATAAGAACTCAGTTTACATGTTGCATTTAATCAATTAACCGAGCGATTACACAAAATAAAAGTGATTTCATCCCAATCAACATAAATCCTCACTTCAACAAAGTGATTTATAGGAGTAAAGTTCAACGTTAATATTGGCGCAATACACAGCCGTACTGCCATATATATTAATTTATTGCTATTTAATGTTACAATATCGCTAATATAAACTGTACACTATTTCATTAGCGCATGTGTCTACAGTCACCGGTCGTGAGGAGCAGCCCAGCGACTGCAGGGGTTTGCCTTGAAACCTGTTGCTTGACATCATCCGCGACGAGGACGTGTTTGGATTTCATAATAAGTTCATTCCCAAAATAAGTACCGTATTTTATGTCTTGCTTATGTCATTGTTTGTCACGTATGCATATCATTATCAGTACTCCATTCCTATACGTTGAACGGTTTCATCTTCTTGCACCAGCTGGAGGTGTTTAACGCAAGCTTCCAAATCATATACATTGTGTAATGACGTTATGAGTTGATAGTAAAAGTTTTGAACAAAAAGTTTACTTTATTCTTTGTAGCGCATTTAAATAAAAGCTTGTTTAGACTTTTTTAGTTTTAATCTATTTTTTACTAATTAGTTATGTCTGCAAAAACATCAGTACACCAAAATTTCAGACGGTTGAAGATATCTGCTTCAAAATTGAGTTACGAGGTTCCATCGAACAAACATAGTTACATACATACATACATTGCAAATTGAATAAAAGCTTGTGAAAAGTTAAACGTCGGTTAAGATTTGAATGTTTGGAATACATTAACCTTCGAAACTTTTATTTCTGTAAATATAGTTTAACGTTTCTCTACCATTAATTGAAAATTAATATAGTTTTTAGATGGAGACTGAGCTCACTATCCAGGTTATTGTCCACTGAAGGGCTTGAGTCACTGATGAAGAGGATGTGCCATTTAGAAAAGAAAACGTGTGTTCTTACTGTTATTGCATAACCACAATCAATGAAACACTTGGGCCATTTTTAAATCCGTCAGCAAGTCGACGAAAGTGACAACCAAATTTGGGCATCACGAATACGCCTGCCTGGTGCCGTTTATTACGCTCTGTTTCGTGAAAATTTTAGTACAGTAAAAAAAATCCCCTGAAATTTGGTATAGATTATACGATTAAAACTGAACAATTCTGCGGCAACTTGGGCAAAAAAATTATAGTAGATGTTCTGTATCACACACTCGCACATTTTAAACTCCTTTACGATTGATGAGAAGCATATTACGGAATAGCCGGCCGATATCGTACCGATTCCGAACCCTGAGGTGGCTGTTGGCCTAGAATTAGGAGAAATACAATGTTACAATAATGTTAATTCAGATGTATAATCCCAAGAGGTGCTGTAACTGGATTTGGTCGACATATGTTCAGTGCTTCATAGCGTAAATCGCTGAAATTGATGCTTTGTAGAAAAACAGTCCACCATTTTATTTTCTTTGTTTTGTACTCTTATTATAATCGATATCAGTATGCATGATTTGTTGTTACCTTCACGATTCAATTGTCTTGACTTTCAAACAAATTTCAGGAGAATGTTAATCATCCATATATCGACTGTACTATAGCTGTTTTGCAAACATAAGGTGTGCTGCAAAATAAGGAGGTTGATAATTTTTCGCCAGCGAAAGTACGACTGTATTCAAACTCTTGCAATTTACATTCTATAGTACCAGGTAGTATTGGTAAATAATATCAGCGGGCATAAACGCACAGGCATCTGCGTGGCTAGATGTATTCTTCCAGCCCGGAACCTGGACATACCTGTAAAGAAGAAACTCCAATTAGTATTCTGTCGTTATGTGCAAAAGAAAAACTATACGTATAATAGTAAAAAAGTTCTCCACATTGACTTATTCAATTGAATAAACCTAACAGAGTTCAAATATCATTCAGAAACACTGATTATACCTCTTATTACTAATGCAATGTGTGTATGTTCATTATTGAATAACCTAAGTGCTATTAAACATCTCAGTAAGTGTAGTACTTAGCATCTATCTGAGTTCGAGTATTGCTGGCTTAATGCAAAGAGAACTATATTTGTTTTCATTGTAATTTAAATCCACGTTTCATAGAGAATGTAGTAGTATGTAGTGTATGTTATTCAGACGTCCGATTGTAAGTATATATAGCATTTATTCTTTTGAAAGTTCGTCTCAATGTGTCGATTGAAGATGATTTTTTTTAGTTAGGGGAAAGCTTCTATATATTGTCTCAGGCAAAAATTCGGCGTACTCAACAAAACATCATCTCCTACTTAATGTACTTCTTCCTGGTGGGTTCCTACGAAATCGTATTATATTTCATCTTACCTCCTTAAACCCAAGCAGGTTTCTTCTTGCCCTTTATTATATGCCTTAAAAATTTCTGAATCTCAATCCTCAAAATTTTCCACGATGCGTCCTTCACCAAGCGTCAGTACCACTTTTCGCTAATTCTTTATCCATCTACCATATTTGATTAGATGGTTTGAAGTATTCTCATCATCAGAACAATATACAAAATCTGGCTATTCTCTTTTCTCTATTCATCTCATCTCATTACATCCAATGGATGTTTGTTTATCATCTTTTTTGCCAGTTAGCGAACAGCTTCTCCTAGCCTTTACACCTTTTCTGTAGACCTCACCATGAAATCAAACGACGGAGCTCGAGCAATCACCATCAGATACCGTTTTGTAGGCAAAAATCAAAGCACCACCTAGCACTGACTTCTTAGCATCATCTTTTGCTTTTTACATCTATAGATCACACTTCATAGAGCATGATTGAGATTACTCGCCTTCTCTGTTCAATTTTTATACTCGGTTATCTAAGAGTGTTACTTCCTTTGTGCTCTTTTGAGCGAACTAGGTTAAGTTATAAGCAACTCGGATTTCAGACATAACATAACCTGGAAGACGGTGATTTAGGCCGAATGTTACAATAACGTCGTACGATGGAACGTCGATGTTAAGTCATCGGCACATTGATCGCCGAATTATTTTCCGAGAATCTTACAAATTCCTATTTTTAATAATGAGGCCACTTACTATGTACTACATCCATTATAAACAAAGAGTTGAGTTGAGTTGCAAATATACGAATGACTAAAACGTTAGTCAATTCATATTTTATTTCTGAAATATGTTCGGCCCCACACATGGTATGGTGTATGTTGCATGAAATAAGTCCTCGAAATAAGCACTGCGGAATGAAGAAAGACATCGTCTTAATTTTTTGTTTACAGAGACGATTTATAATTGTCACAATAAAAACGTGTTTAACTATGTCTTAATCATCGCAATACGAATGCGTTAAAGATGTTTGATCTGAAATGTAAAGCGGAAAATACAAACCCGTTTTGCCCTGTCAACATAGGTTGAAGTGCATTTCATCAGACATGTTGGATTATTATTGACTAAGTATGTCAAGGATGTAGTTAAATTTTCTTTGCGATATTTAGAATATTTTCACAAAATCTGGATTCTGTTCTTTAAATATATTAGCAATAAAATCGTTAACACGAAATTTTAAATGTCAAACCTGTAAATGTAAATTTTGTTTTTGAGTTCAGAATTTCAGGAAATCTCTTAATTTTGAAGATTTGAATATGTAACAAGAAAGGTAAGGTTGAAAACTGAAGTCTAGTAAAACTCAGGACTTGTGAGCATATTTCTTTAGTCAACCCTAAAATTATCACGAATAAGAGCAACAACTTCTTGACTGCCCATAAATGATCATATACTAGAAAATGCAATTATGATGTTTGGGTCTTTTTTGATATTTTGTTTCTTACTACTTACTCTGCCCCGAATGCATCAATTTTCGAAACCATAGCATAATGATCCCCAATTCTAATCAAAATCTGTGCAGCAGTTACTGAGCTTAAGCGGGCGCAGACAGATATCAACAGACAGGCCGAAATTGACAGCAAATCAAATCAACGCCAATAAGTGACATGGATTTTCGTGTTTTACACATCACAAAATATCCCAGAGACATATTATATCGAATTTTAATTTTTGAACACCTTTGTTGCTTATGCGTGGGAAGTAAAAAACAAAATTATCAAGCTCATGCTTCACGGCACTATCATGTTGCTGGTCTTGATAGGTGTGCGTACAAGCAACTGGGGGGGGGGGAGGGTTCTCTTCCGCTCCAGGAAATTATATTCTCCGGAACAGCTACTGTTCAGATCAGATCATCGCTAGAGAGAGTACTGCTTGCATGTGTTGGGATGCGCCCCAATACACTCCCTGAAGTTTGTGAAAGCTCTCCAGAAACTAGCAGATGTTCGACCAAGCTGTCTCCCATAATAACAACAAGAATCGCCAGTAGAGCAAAGACTAGAGAAGCTCAACGGACACATCCTCACCAGATCGAGCTCGGACAAGATATTTCCAAAGCTCGTTTTTTTGGAGAACCTCGGCGTTGTGGAATGAGCTAACGGCAAATTTGTTTCTCGATGGGTACAGATCGGCAGCGTTTTATGACTTACTGTGAGATTCGTACCACACTTCTACCACGCAGACCCTCTAGCCAACTGAGCTAAGCAGGCACTCAGCTCACTCGATCTAGAACGTTCTTCCTTGAAAGTAACTTATCTTCCGAATTTCGGCTTCCATGTTACCGATTAGAAGGTGAATGTTTGTGCATATACCTTGTACAAAATAAAATGCACACCCATGCTGTATGGTACATATGGAAAGACTCTCCTTATTGCTCTTTACCATTTCGAGAATCGGTGAATTTATTGGGTTGGTACTATCACAGTGACAGTGTCCCTGCAGCGGTACCGCGCATTACAAAGACGTTATATATCGCCATGTATTTCGGTGACAGAGAGTATCACGTTCTATTTTTATGGTTATTACTGAGCGTTGTGTGGGCTTGAATTTTTTCCTCTTCAATACATTTTCGATAACAGTCATTGCCAGCTGGCATTGTTGTTGTTTATATGCACATATAACAACAATCAGAAATGATATTTAGTTAATAATATACATGATATGTTATTGCTATGATATTACCGACAAAGCTTTGTAGTTAGCAAACATATTTGCAGTGGCGCTGGAATTGTCCTCGGAAAACAAAACAAAAAATGAAATATGTTCAAACTCCGCTTTTGTATATCGCCGAGACCTCTTGTTGCAGGAAGGGTATAGGAGGCGAAAATAACATTTTTCTCAGTGCTGGTAAAAGGCGTCCCGTAACAGATGAACCTGGCAAACCTGCCCACTCGTTACTATAGATAGATAACTGTTCACACATCTGTTTCCGATTTTCAAATGAAATTATGTTCGATAGCTGTGGTTCAGTAGCTACTACTAAGTATTATTTTTCTGTCTTCAATAAACTGTTACTCCACCTGAAACAAAAGGTCAACTTGTCTTCATGCCGGTAAGAGAGAAGCTCTTACTTTGTGAACCTCTTCACAAATAAAAGACATAAACGAGTTTTGATTTAATCTTTGAATCACCGTGAGATAATCAAAATTGATAGAACTCAACTAGCTGACAAGTAACCTTTATAAAAAGTCAACTTTGGCAGTATTTATTTAGAAATTAATTAGGAACGCTTCATAGTAAAAATCCTAAATTCCACTTTAAAAATCACGTGTAGTTCATATTCAACTGAAACGCAGTAAACTTATAGCAGTAGTTGCTGAAAGAGAAGTGGACAAAATACTAAGCCCTAAAATACCGTACCGCTTGTAAAAAAGATGCGATGGCGTGGTAATTTGTTTACAACATTCCAAAAATATCGAAAACTTTTCATAAGTCGGATATATATCAAGTTCCACAAGTATTGAAGCCTGAACTGTGGCAATAATCATCTATGTCTAATAAATAGGGAAGATTGCCGGAGTAAAACATTTATAGATGACTAAACACCTATACAAACTCCAAAAGAATTTGAGGACTCGCTCTATGACCTCCCGGCACCCCCAATTATTGACCCCCAAAGAAACTTGAAAATTGTCTGGGCGTTACCAAGTTTGAGATTTGTTGGTAGTTTTCTTCATTTTGACGATAACTGCCGACATTGCGCCAATTTTCAAAAACTAATAAGCTTCTTCGTCCTTGTCATAATAGTGACAAATGTCAAAATTTTATCCATGTTTCATTT
Source organism: Bruchidius siliquastri (assembly GCA_949316355.1). Classification (NCBI taxonomy): domain Eukaryota; kingdom Metazoa; phylum Arthropoda; class Insecta; order Coleoptera; family Chrysomelidae; genus Bruchidius; species Bruchidius siliquastri. The sequence goes on along the minus strand of OX438534.1, from coordinate 2,030,365 downwards.
CGACTTAGAAACGTGCAGTCGGTCGAATATCTGACTGTCAAAAATGAATTGTGGTCTTTCATGATGTATTTGTCAAGGAAGATCAAGGAAACATAATATCCCATAATCTCGAAACTATTCACCATTTCAATCCTTCTTCCATCATATTCTAGATAAGTCAAAAATCTAAATGTCTTATTCATGAAACTTTGCTTTAGTATTACGAAAGGTCAGGAGCTAAAGGATCTATTTAATAGGAAACACCCTCTGTATGTAATATTTAGAAGCGCAGGAAGGAAGAGAGGGCACTTGAGAAGCGCCTGAGTAACTGAATTAGTAAGAAACAGGCAGTATATAACCCACGTTTATGTATCGGTTTACATTGCATCGCTACACTGCTGGATTCAAAACTCAATTAAAAGTTATTCTAGCATCGAGTAAAAGCGAGTTTGCTTTCGTAGGTTGTGCAGAGGCCTTTCTTGCTAACTTCCAGTCTTGAATTACAACAGAAAATATTACCTATTTGGGTGTATTCAGGTTTGGTGATAATTGTTAGAAATGAGATGATCTTGCCAGCTCAACGTTATTGAGGGTTTTGATTTGACGCAGCTATGACATGAAAAATTATATATTTTGCACTAAAAAGCAATAATCAGGCCGCTACTCTACGCATTGCTGTTGATAAAATCTTAAACACTTACATTACTCCTTCCGACAAAGGCATTACAGCTGTTTATTGAATAATGATTTGTAGAGATATGATGATACTACTGAACACAAAGAATATATTGACACTGCGAGTGACAGCTTCTCTAAAATAATGATAAAACTAATATTTGAGCTTATCCACCTATTTGATTCAGGCAGTTTTCAAACTGCCATGACGTTTGACTTCGTAAAGATGCCAATGGGCAGCGCCACTATGCCCGACTGCTGGAGGTAATTTGTTACTATTTGCATATTGTTTTCTGACTAAAGGGCTTCACAGTTTCGCTAAAGAAGATGAGACACAATTTTGCGATGTGATAAAATTCTTATCCTAATTAAAGTGATTTCTGGAAATGTTCTCAAATGTTTATCAAGCTGAAGTGGTCAAACATCTTCAGATAAAATATTGTGTAGTATAATATAAGGTTTCACGAATGAAAATCTCTTTCTTTCAGTGACGTGTTTCGATAACTCCAAAGAAAAGCAGGTTTATTTGTGAGTCCTTGCGTTCTAATACACAATATTTTATTCGAATTGTGGAACAGGTTTAAATATTAGTCTGCATTTTCTACCTACATGTCTGTCTGTTTGTCAGGATGTTAACACAACGATCTGATTGTTGATTTTAGTGACAAGTAAAAAAAAGTTTGATGGTTTTCGAAAATTGTTTCACAGGCGGCTGAGCATTAATTAAAAAATTATAATAGAAAACATACTAAGTACGGTTTAGGTTGGCTCACATAATTCAAGCACATCGCAATTTAAATTGTCTCAAAATAATTATTAAGATTATGCGGTGACAGTGTCAGGGAATTAGAATAAATATAACATAAATTTCCTAGCAGAATTATTCCTTGTAGGGGAGATGGACAATCATTGTAGTAAATTCGTAGAGAAATCTGGTTATACGCCACTGCTTGCTAGTAGAATAGCCTTGGCAATATTTATGAAACACATACATACATCGCTTTAAATTGTTTAGAGATAAGATATGAGAACATTGTATATTATGCAAGATTTTTAGTTTCTACTCTCATCATTCTTGGTATAACTTGATATAGGAAATGAAATGCTGTATTTTGAGCTGTGAAGATAAAGGAACATTCACTTACAAAACTGAAGATTTACTTTGGGATTTTGAGGATTGAAGATCATTTTATCAATTGCGACGCACTGATTGCACGAATCAAGGTACAACAACCTCCTAAAAAGTTCCTGATTGTTACCTCTAACCATGAGGTAATGCGCTACTCAACTTTTGTATACTAAAAGAATAAAGATTATTCGCTACAGCGCCTTTTCTTGCCGTGTTATAATAGAAATACTCATATCTGCGATAACTTACTTGTAAGTAGTCTTCTAACCTGGCCGTGTTAATATTTCTTGTGTTTCTTTCAATTTTAAAATTATTAATATTCCTTTTATTAATTAAATTTCATCAACAGCTAATGATGATGCCAATAATTAGAACGTGATACTTGTGTTAAATCACATTTTTGAAATTTTAGATTTGAAAGAGAAGGAATAATGTACAAAATTTCCCGTCATCTTGAAAAAGTCATAAAATGATCAAGGCTAGGCCCTTGATTGTTAGTGAAATCGCCATATTTTCTACCAGATATTCACCATTTTCCTATAGAACATTTGAGCAGTAGCGATATTATCAGAGAATGAAATTTTCATTGACCACATCCATCTACTGACAGCTTTAAAAGATAAGTGAGGTTTTTTCATGGAATACCGAAAAAAGTATCTGTACCTCGTTGGTTCCGTCATGTCTGAAGTTTATTATTTGAGGCATACGTTTCTATTTTAAATTCAGCTCAAAGTTTAAGCTTCTCAGTGCCTATTCGGTCCGAATGTTGGCAGTCACCTTGGCTATAGTTATTTTCATCTACTGCAGCTCGAAAAAGACCAGTTGTGGTTGTTGATAATCAAGTCCGTAGATTTGTCAGCCAAGAGATACGTCTGCACCCTGGTCCCCTTCTTCCTAAGACTTTTATTTTAATCTTGGTTTAACGTTAATATTAGGTAGTCTTCTGCTATTGGTTTCTTCTTGGTCTCATTGAGTGTTGATGCTTCTCGGATAAAAAATGGGAATAAGAACCAATTATACTCATGTTTAGTGTGATTCGCAATAGGTTATACCTAGGAAGGATGTACCTTCATTGTAATGATCACGCTATTTTTTACCTAGTGAAACTCTTCCATCAATCAGATAAAAAAGTGGGTGTTCAACACATAAGCTCCACAAATAAAGCATAATTTTTTTTTTCAAGTGACGCGTTTTATGTTTGAATCGTCAACACACTTTTATTTGTGAAAGATTTGTGTTAAGCACACAGTTTTTTATCTGAATATTGAATATTCTTTATATTTATACGTTGGATTGCCTGGTATTTCCCAGTTATATACGAAAATGATAAAAGGTATCATCCGGTGAAGATAGAAATTCCGAATACGTTGCGCTTGTTTGACGGAATATTCAGTTTCTCGAAGACTGACTTGATCTTTTATGTCAGCATTTTCTTGCATTTGTATACTTTCATAGAGGATGTACAGTTTCATTGGCGTGTCTATAGGGGATGCTTCAAGTACAAATACTTACCAATGCAACACAGACCATCTGTAGCCGCTGTTACAATAACAAGAGAGCTACAATTGGATGACGGGATTTACCTTTTGTAATTGAAATACTTTTGTAATTTCAAATTCTTTTATTGGAGGCCTGTTCTAAATGTTGGAAGTTGTCTAGTGAGGAGTTTGGGATTTTCTAGTTCATTATGCTGATGGCTCTCAGACACATATTCTGAAGTTTTTGTAGATTGAAGAATCTGGCTTTTTTATGAAAAAAACCTTTGTCATACCACCCAAAATAAAGTTATATGTAGGCAACAAATTAAAGCTTATTAAACTCCAAAGCTGTAATTTTTGTACTCCGGTTTTGCCGTTCGTTCCAAGAGTTTCTCTATGGTTAAGTTTTTTAAGACGCTCAAAAATTGATTTCTATAAACATCAACATAGCAACAAATAAAATAATCTCTACAGCATACGCTGGCTTTATCGCCGTAACTTCAATATATAATCACTCTGGTGAGCGAGTTAGACTAAATAACTGAATCACCCCAAATAAACAAGCTCAGTGATGTTGCTTTGGACATTGCCAATAAACATTTTATGGAGGTGTGAAGATATCAAAGCCAGCCGGACTGGGTAATTTCGTTATGCTTCTGTTTTATTGTATACGCAAACACATATTCATTCATTTTTAGACAGCGACTACACTCATTTAGCATAATGTGATTTATTTTATAACGTAAATCACTTCTTTCCTGGTATATATTAAATTCTATAGCTGATTAAAACTCTCCCATGGAATTTGTGTATACCTAACTTTGATTATTTATAAAAAATTTCGTGTGATGAATCACAAGAAATTCATGAAAATGACTATAAAGCTAAATATAACCAACTCCTATAAATTACTTTTTATTGAATACTAAAGAATATGATAATCATTTTCTAGCATTTTGTTAATCAGATCCTCTGCTTTAATACTGTGAAGTATCTTGGGATGACACTACGTGTCAAGGTACGTCAGAGCACGAATAAAAGTACTCTCAGCTTTCAACCCATAATAGACCATAACTTAACCTTAAAACCTGTTCGAAATTTGTTGACAATGTGGATGTTTAGAAACACTGCCTCGGACTTACATTGTCTTAAGAATCTGTCTTTATCGATGGATGTGGCAAATTCTGTGAATCACAAATCTCATGGCAATGGAAGCCTAAAACATTTTTTTGACTGTACTGTATTTTTTTAACAAATTTCAGTAGAGTAACATCTACCTTCATACCAATTCTTTTCTAAACATAGTCAGGATCATAGAGAAATAATAATGAAAATCCTGAAAATGAGCATAATCAAACTGTTAATATGACTGCAAATACACCTTTGAGGTTATTGAAAGAAAACTCACGATGCACTAACCACTTGACTGATCTAGTAAAAAACATGATAAGAAACACTAGGAAACATTGACGGATCTGTCTGATATGTACGAGGGTTGCCTGTTATATTTCTGGATTTGGCACCCAATGGCTTGTTTTTATTCCCGAACATGAAACATAAATTGCGAGGTCTGCGACGTTTTTCGACACCTGACGAAGCGGTTGACGCGTTCAAAATGCATGTTTTGGAGGTACGTCAATCGGAATGGAAAAAGTGCTTCGAAAATTGGTTCACACGTATGCAAAAGTGCATTGATCTTCATGGGGAATATTTTGAAAAGACTCTTATTAGTTCTGTTAGTTTCTCTTTGTGGAAGTAACTTGAAATATGAATTCTAGGAAAAGCTTTGAATACAAAGCTACAAAAACCTTCTTTGAATACTTGACCGTTACAATGCATCTTACCTCTCAATTAGAATTTTTCAATTATAAATCCATACTTTTCACTGCAATAATGAAAAAAGCGAATCCCCAAAGACAAAATCTCAAATTCAAAGGTTGTAGGGAATTTTTTCAATAATTTGATAGTCACATTGGATTTAACCTTAGGTTTATCATCCACAGTTATGTCAAGTACTAATAATTTTCGACTGTGACCTGTAACTATGATTAAATTTGACCTCAAGCCATTCAGTTTCCGCTCTTTGGAGTCAAAAATACGCAGTCCTACAAAAACTAATTTTGACCATGAAATTAATTTGAATATTACTGATCAATTCAAAATCCTCGTGAAGTAGAAAAGCTAGCATCTCTCGGCCTGGAAGTGTTTTTCTAGGATTAAAATTGCTTTCATCCACAAGTCTACTGTTGGATTTTGAGACATTTCATACTCCCGAATATATTCATGCTTTTTTATAGATAACCTCTCACGAAGGCAGGATTTTCTCGCGCTCCAGAAGCGCTGTAACAGGATACATGTCCATTCACTTTCACCTGGAAACGCGGTGAACTATAACAAAAGGGCAATAAACATCCTAGTACTCATTTTACAATGTTGGCGCTCACCACAGAAATTCCTTTTTTAAGAGGCTCGTCGAAGGAGTTGTAAGTCCGACGGTAAAGGTGAGTCCAATGGGCTCCTCTGGTGTTTGTTTGAATTGACAGATTACGCAGGATTACAACGGTGTTTGCCTTTAAGATCTATGTAGCGCTTCTAATGCACTATCACAAAAATGGTGAAAACAAATCACCTTAGGATTATTTTTTGGATTTCTCTTGCCCGGAGAGTTCAATTCAAAGATGGACAAAACTTCATTAAACGAGCTCTAACAGATCATTGCTGCATTTAAAGAGACTATTGGGACAATATTAGCTCCACTAAATAATCTTCCTTTCATTACATCAGGATTATTGTTAATAACCTTTTTGTATCCACTATCAGAAAAGGATTAATGTAAAAAATAGAAACAAGTATTTTGAGACTAAATACCCTTGGCTATTTGTAACGTAAACCCTGAAAATGTCATTGTGGAGTCCTTTCAACCCCATAGATAGTTTTGTTATAGATATTTGCGGACAATTTCAACCGACAAAAAAGTATGAAAAGTTTTACGAATGGTGTGTACAATGCAGACATCATGAAACATCTAAAGTACGTATTAACTCGTACTTTTACGTTCGCAATACTTCTTTCACATACAGAAACATTGCCTTCTAAATCCTAAGACATGGATATATCTGGGTCCAAATGAGTTTTGTTCCTACTGTGTTTCACAGACGTAACTCATATTGTAACCATTTCTGGGTTATGGTTGCATTTTGATATCAAGTGAATATCTCCGCCATAGCAACTGTATCACATCGTCAAGAAAGTAATAGCGTGCTTCTTCGAAATTACCTGTTACATCATGTATCAATGGAAAGAGGTCACAGCACAGCTGTAAGATATCGTTTTGCAATAACGCGTTTATTTATTGTTATTATTTAAGTAAACAAATTTGTAGGCGTGAAGCTGGAACGAATGTGAAAATCAATTACTTGCAGATGGTCTGGGAAGATAATCTCACACCGTCTACGTCTTGTAACTAATTGCTTGTATGTGAGATTCTACTTATGTCCACTGTAAGTTCCTCAAACTTTTAAAAAAAATAATCTATGAAAATATGATATTAATATTTATGACTGATTCAAACAAGACCTTAGGATGGACTATTATTAACGGCTAATATTAATGTCATTATATTTTTCGAAATCAAACATTTCCATTCGGTTTTTTTACTTTGATAAAGGCTAAGTGTTTTTCAATTAGCGGCCGTCGTGTTAACTTATCAGACAGATTTTAGAATCGCAAATGTGTTTCATAGGATCTAAGCATCAGTCCAAGCGTCAAGTATGAACTGTGAGATGTTTACCTTCCGTGGTTATTATGTTACAATCATTAATATACGCCTAATCTAGGTAAACAAACCTGTCGTTCACCTTGAGAGTTGTATACATATATACTCAAGCCAACTTACTATGAATGAAATAGAGACAGATTCACAGATATTTATCTTAATTTTCCGTTAGAACGCTATGATTTCTGATTGAGCAAGACGCAAATAGTACGTTAAAAGCTTCGCAACAAGTTATGCATGGAAGCAAAATAATACCAGCCACTTACAAGCAATTTCCTTTTATGGTCAAAAAAGGCATTTCGCGCAACGAGGCTGTAAATTGCTGAAACTGAAAATAATAACTAGTAACGCAATTAGCGTTCTGAAAGATCGTCATTTTCTTGTATGATTTATACTCATTGAATTTATGTAAGGACAACTCCAGTTTGCTAGAAAAATATTGAGTATTGCCTTGGTACTTCCAGTACGATAATATGAATCGATTGTTAGATTATACACGCATAAACATTCCGAAAATTGTATACAAGTTTTGTACAGTAACAGCAATGATACGAAACGATAAGACATAAGTGCCAGTAGATCTCCAATAACTCTGCTAGTACATTGAAAAAGGCCCAAAACTTGAGAATCTAACATTTTGAAACATCTTAAGTACGTTTAAAGTGATTGAAAACTGAAAGGTATTCAAATAACGTCTTAGCGAAACATGGGATAAAAAAATGTTCTACAATGTACATTCACTAATTCATTGATCATAGTACAAGTAAATTATAGTTAAAGAACTAAGAACCACGCTATAGTTAATCGAACTAAGAAATAATTCTTAAAATAAGAATAAAATGACTAACGATAAAATTGATGTCATTGTGATAAAAGCGTAGGGTTCTTTGTAGTGCATTTCCAAACTCTGCATTTTAAAATAGCTTTAGTAAGAAATTTCAACAATTGATATCAAGCACCTCACGCTTTTATCTCAATACACTTATTTTCTCGTTAATCATTTCATTCTTATATTAATAATTATTTCTTATTTCTTAGTTCAATTAAGTGTAAAAGCGTATTCCTTATCGTATTATCGTATTTTTTAGTTTCGTCCTTTTGAAGACATCACTATCACGATGCAAAAAAACATAACTTATATACGCACTTGGAAAGTCATAGTTCCACGTGCGTATAGATACCAGATAGGAAGCATGGAAATGAAGTGGGAAGCAACTCAGGCAGTATTTCCTTCATTGGTCCCTGGCTACACTTCAAATAAGCCGCGGTGTACTTTTGAGACAAGAATAATCACAGCCTACACTGAACTGTGTTAGTACTGTGGAATTCCGCTCTGAAAATAGTAAGACATCTCAACACTACGCATACTTGAACAAAAGCCTCGTTTTGACAAGGCTTGTTAAATTGGCACACATTAAATTGGCCACTGAAAAACCAAAGACAGATCACATTACCGGCGTTTCGCTTATGCCTTCTGGAATAAATCACTACAAGAAAATCGTAAAACCGAAACAGTTTTATGCTTCTATGCTTTACGATCACTACACGATTTGCGAGTCATTTGTATTGGAATGATGAATGTTGGATTTGTTAACCACTCGACAACGATACCAGCTAGCCTGCCATCTAAGTAGACCCTATTAGTACAGTCATAGCAATCCAGGATCGTTTATGCCTGATTTTATTGCCTTCTGGGAAATTTCTCTCCCGAAGTTTAGAATTTACCGCTTTCAATGTAAATATACATTTGTCCTTTCGCAGCGCTTCTGAAGCGCGATAAGTTTTCTGCCTTTGCGGGAGGTTATCTATAAAACATATTAGTTACCGTTTGCTATAAACACTAGATTGCCCACTGAAGCAGCACCAATCTAAATATCCGTAGATGCAAAACTCAAAAAAAAGAATTTAGTATCGCCGAAATTTGAACCACACAATTTCGATAAGCTAAAATAACACTGTAGTGAACCAATTGGCAGAACGTCAGTCCGACAAACCACAGACGTACGAATAGCTATTCGTTCAACTGATGAGAGTGTTACTTCGGAAAAAGAGAGAAGATGCACTGTCAGAATTTTGCATTTTCAGGGTTTTTTGAGATGTGTGTGTGTGACTTCAATCAACATACCGACCTACAGATTGACAGACCGACGGAAATTAGTTACATATTTCATTTAGACATTCTGAAGCGTCTAAAAAAGGTATTAAGAATTTTCGTGATCACAATGCTCCATTCGCGTAAGCCTCAGGAAGTGAGATGAATTAAGGGTTATATATGCTTTATTTATTATATTAGTTTTTTTTATTTGGAATCTAATATGATAGCGAATTATATTGTCTTAATTTTCTTGCACTAATGAATTCAAAGAATCCATTTAGCATGGCGGAAGTATGTGTAAATGACGGGCAACCAGCCAAAAATGCCTCCCGCATATTTATAATACACATTTCATGATTATATTCTTCAAAAATGTGTTGAGCCCAAGGACAGAGTTTGTAAACAAAAGGAATTATTTCACTTCTTTTATTATACTTTTATTGGGTGCCTAGTTTATAAAACAACTGCGTTATTCCTATAAATCGATAACATTGATTGTTTCAAATTTCATATAGCCTGAATCGCGCTATTCGTATACCAGTAAGCAACCAGAAAATGGTTCCTTTTTCTTTGAATGCGTTGAACACTTAGAGAATAACTGCTTCCAATGATCAACTGAATCAAAAGTATTATTCATACCTGCAAGATAGAATGATAGTGATGGTGTCAGCGATATAAAGAATATATTATCACGATCGAATCTAAGTAGATAATTTTTACTACTCACGCACAAGCAAGGGTGTTATCGTAATGGCGATGATTGATTTTTTTGATTATTTATAATACCTACACCACGAAATTCGAAAATACATATCTGAATAATAAATAGTAGTTAAACTAGCCTGGAGAGCTGCCATCTGTTGGTAGGATCCGGTATTGACATGTCGCTCCAGGTCGTCATGGGGATTGACACTAAAACTTGAATTAATTCAATCATAATATGCTGAATTCTACTGGTCTATTCGCCATCAAGGTACCAGCAGCAACTCCACGCATGTCTGGTGCAAAGGCGGTTCCACAGAACTGGCCATACCGTTGAGGCGAAACGTCTCACAGCCTAGTGGATGGGGACCTCTACGTACATTGAAGTCCAGGCGGCTTGGAATTGCTGCTCAAATGGATACAGAAGCTAAGTTCCATCCAGACGCAGTCGATAGCTTAGCTGATACAAACGACAAGTTCTTCGTACTAGTGACCAATGCATTTACATCATATCTCAACCTGATGGCAGAATGCGACCGTCTGGTATCTTCTGAAACGTGGGCGTCTGGTCAATGCTACTGCATATCACAGCAAAATGCGATAGGCCATGATGATCGTGCGCATATCGTTTCAAAATTATTTGCACCACAATCATATTCGTATTTCTTTTTCCCTGCTGGTCCATGATCTTGAAATGTGATCCTGTCAAGTACGCTGTGGCTGACCTTCAATCAGGGCGTCCAACTCTAGAATAAAGGTAAGGTATTTTTGTACGAAGTGAGGGGTATTTTGGATATATGGAGTATGAAATGTTTACTAAAAGTGTCGAATTCACTGTAGTCATGGGACCCCACTTCATCTTCATTCATACTCATGGCTTACAATACAGATCGACAGACCGACAGACCAAAAGGCCAACGTACAGGCAGACTGATTCTTTAGTTGATCGGTGTATGAATAATACTGTCCTGAGTCAATGCAAATACGTAACATGCAAGTCACAACCTGCCTATAAAGATGCTATTGTTCAGTGAAGAACATACTCTTCAAGATAATTTGTTGTTTGATGGGGTAGAAGCGAAAATGCGTATTTTCTAACAAAATGTTATTTTCTTTTCGAAGAACTGTGTTCACGATAATAACTTTAGTGAAGGTGGTAAGTTGTTCTATATATTCTGCACGATTCTTTTATTAATGTATGCGTTTCCGAATAAATTGTTTCATGTCTCCAAGTCGGTATTTGATTGCAATTTTATAATGGTAATTTTTTGTGAGTTGAAATATCTGTTTCAATAACCATCCAATAGTCTATGAGTCAGAAAAAAAACTCCAAACGTAATCTATAATCATAATTCATTCAGGAAGATTTTTTTTGATTCAAAGATAAAAAGCTATTTGTATATAAATTTGATAGTTTTGTTTAAAAAGTGCGACACACGAAGGTAATACAATAATGAAGAGTCACTCCAAAAACGTTGAACGACATCCAAAAATAAATAAGCCAATCAATCACTGCTTTTCAGATTCTAGCAGGCGCGTAATCTAAATTTCATGGATTTCAAGAACAGTTGTCACGGTATCGGAACCTTGAATGGTCTTGTATAAATCACTCGGCTGAATGTGCATAGCACCTGACGTATCAGATTTAAGGCGAAAGAACTTTCCGCCTAAAATTAGGTCTTTAAATTTAGATGTTGGTCTGCGTGGTAAGTCACGGCTAAAAATTGCCACTCTAGATGTATCATGTGAAAGAGTGGATGAATCAAAGCTCAATCAATTGTACCAGTAAAGGAATCTTCTGAAACTGCGCTACAAGTAAAGTAAACAATATCGAATGCGTTGATTTCTCATCTACGAACGATATGGAATAACTTGCGTATTATTACAGCTCTAATAAGAATCATTTATTCCATCTATTAACTGGAGTAAAAAAAAGGATTAACCATTCCGGAAGATGAACATATTTTCACGTCAAGGTAAAATCCAGTTAAACAAGTTTTACAAAGGAATAATGTAGAATCAGCAAATAAACGATTCTACATTTTTTTTCACATCTCTATATACACTTCTACATGCACCTTGAGTATTTGAATCTAGTACTAACTTTCACTGATATGTTTCTCTAATCATATTAAGATCGTATAAGGTTCCAAATTTTATTTTACCTTATCCTTGCTTGAACATGAAAAGGCGCCCTGAAATATAGCTGCAGATATTTATGGAGTCAAGTGGATCAACTCAGTACTACCCAAGCATTCATGATCATTTGTGGCGCATAGTGATGCTGTATTTGCTCGCTAAATTATCCATAGTCTGTTATAATAAAGTTACCTAGAATTTTATGAGCATTCATTAATCCCTTCACGTGATATAGCGAGTTAAAAATAAGACATGTTTCTGATGTTTGTCGTTAATATTTTATTCAGCTTCGAGCTGTAGGGTTTTAATATCCAATATAAGACTTTGTTGAGAGCGATTGGCGAATTAGAAATGTGATAAAAATTAAAAACTAGATTCGTCTGAGAGGCAGAAAATATAATGAACATTACTTCGGACCAGATCCAAAATATCAATATAATACTCGAAATCGCAACACCGCATAACATCAAAGCTTAGAAGGCTACGAATGCAAAAAATACTTAAACAGTAAGAAAAATATCTATCTCTCTCTTACAAGATTCGACTGATTATGATTAGCATACCCTAACCACCCAGAATCACAGTCAACCGAAGATCGTAAAGGGTAGTCATCGTTCAATTTTTATACGAACAGATTTATAATCATGACTGGTTTTAGTTCCCAGATCGGTGTGTCTGTAGGTCGTCGCTTGTCTGGCAATTATTGATTCCTCTATTAATCGAATAGTACCGTGTGGATTTCCATCAAATGTTGACACTAGGTTGCTGGAGTGAAAAAGGCGAAAGGGCTCTTGAGAATTGCTCCCTTGGCAGCAGAGTAATAATTAAAAAACGTGCTCCTTGACCGCCTGGGAGAGTACGAGAGTAGTGATCTAATATCATTGATTTCTTCACGGTAGTTGTAACTGGGGTGACGACAGAAACCTTTAGCTTTTTTCATGTGAGGATCTGGGAGAATAATAATACATCCAAATTCTGCTATTGTGTCCATATAATGAGATCGGTCGGAGGAAAACATGTTATATAGATAGACTCCCGAGTGCAATATTTTCAAGTAGTTCTAATTAAATTTTTTTCACTTTGAAATTGTGATTCAATGAACTCTCAAGGATATTCATTACTATGAAAAATATATTTGAGAAAAAGCTTCTGGTGTATTCGAAAATATGTTGACTTGTGGCTGATGTCCATCACGTTTTCTTATGGTTTGTTCTTCCTTTCCAGTTCAGCGTTCATCATGTATCTTAAACCTTATGGTTCATGTAAAGTTGAATCCTCATTGTCCGTCTAAGTCTTCAGTGGACTGTGACACAGTTTTGTTGAGTATGTTCCAAAGGAGAGTCCAATACATATTCAAAAAAATGTTAGATGGACGAAGATTTTTCAACAGGTTTTCTTATAATATGTCCTTTGGACCTTTCTTGCTTTGTTTCTTGATGTGAAAATGCATTATAAAACTAACTTTGGATTTATTAGCGATGCAAATGAAAGTTTTTGTATATATTTTTGCTTTCCCTAGTAGCTCAAAGTAAGTTCCCATTTAAGACTATTTTCCTGGAGATAGTCACGTCAATATAATTACAACCACAGATAAGATTTAGAAGATAGATGTGATAATTTTGCATTGAGAATGCAAATGCACCACTCTGTATTTGAACAACGCTGTTTCTCTGAATACAGAAAAATGATCTCAATGTCAAATTTCAGATACTCATTTTTTTATGCTCTGATAATGGCTGTCGACGTAGCTGAAACGTTAGTTCTTTCAGAAGTCATGTGGTTTAGATTAGCAGCTAGTACAAGTAACATGAATCAAATAATTGTAGTCACTCTCAGTGTAATAGCCTCATGCCTACCCATGTTGATACAAACTTGGCTTACCTCAACTGTATCGCAGACATTAAGGACGAATAAGGCGAATATCAAACAGGCCCAGCAGGCCAAAGGCCACTTAAACTCTGCCATTATCCCTTCGCACAGGTCACAAAAACCGCATGTCCGACAAAACACCGAAGACCGAACCGGACAGACGCGACAAAGTGCAAGTACCCGAAGAGGTACCGGTGTCTGGTGGTACCGACGACGACCCACGTGTTCGACTGGGATGCTGTGCGACCTGGAACCACACAGTGTGTTGTGCGTCTCTGTGGAGGACCGCGACTGGCGAAACGCGTAAACTTTTCAAAACTTTGCCGCCGCCGCCACCGGCATACCGATGCCCGGCCGGCGTCTGCTCTGATTGGTTCAAATCTTCGTCCAGTGCCGTAGCATACTGGAAGAGAGCTACTCATAAAGTTGATTTTCGAAGATGTACGTTTCCTACGCTACAATAAAATCAAGCAACACAAGGTAGAGTGTAGACGTGACTACCTAACAAAGGCGATCTTCTAATCCGACCACGTCAGTATCGCTTCAACGGTATACTGGTTGTATCGCGCTTTGAATCGATAACAGCAAAGAGGAGCACAACCCGAAAATTAAGAACAAACTCCTCTCATGTCCCCATTCGTCCATGTCATTCTGGTCTGTAGCCAACGCTGTTAGCCAGAACTTCTGTTATTTGTCCATACCACCACTGAAGAAATATGATGGGTCCAACACATCCACACCCAAAGAGAAAGCCTTTTTTTGCTGCTAGTTCTACAATAAACTTCCCACTTACATCAGCATGGACTCGAAAATACCAGAAATAAGATTTCAACACCGAGATTCAAAACGCATTCTTGGTGAACTAAATTCTAGAGAAGCTAGTGGGCCAGAACAAATACCGGCGGTTGTGTCGCAGAACTTAGACCAGTTCTTTACAAGCTATTTAAACGAGGCGTATTTCCTACTGGATAGAAGATGGAAAAGGGGCAGAAGAAATAAACCCAGCAATTATAGACTTGATGACTCTGCTTTGCATCATGTCCAAGGTTATCGAGTCTGTGATTGATATGCAGTTTCTGAAGTATCTGGACAATAACAATTATTTGAGTATCGAATCCACAAATGGAGTTCAGTTTAACTCACAGAAGACCCATACAACAAAGAATCTCATGCCGGTTTTCCTGCCCTAGAAATGGAGGGACTTCCATTACTTCATCCATTCGCCTTTCAACAAGCTTCTGGGGATTAAAATCAACATTAACATGTCCTGGCATGCTAGACATTCTCTTCCGCTCCAGGAGGTTGTATTAGCTGGT
Organism: Bruchidius siliquastri; assembly: GCA_949316355.1. Classification (NCBI taxonomy): domain Eukaryota; kingdom Metazoa; phylum Arthropoda; class Insecta; order Coleoptera; family Chrysomelidae; genus Bruchidius; species Bruchidius siliquastri. Next base: position 2,015,208 of record OX438534.1, on the reverse strand, counting down.
ACAGCCACTGCTACTCTATTTTACCTCTCATAAAACGGTCAACATTGTATTTCTAATGTATGAGACTATCATGTTCTTCTGTTATATCCTTTAAATTGTTATATACGTTGAATAATTTCTATACATCCTATATGGAAATAACGTTAAAAATCGCAATAAACAAATAGCGACAGGTAAAGTTCAATCTGACGCTTTTACAAAACAACAACCGAGTAACTCAAGTCAACATATTTTTCAATATCACTGCAGATTCGCATTCTGATGCTATTGAATTTCGTCAAACGAGGATTATACGAGCTTTTTTGTGAAATGTGTGTGACTGCGATTCCCACACTGATTGAGCAGTTTGATCGATTATCAACAACCTTAACAAATAACGTTCGGACATTCTAAACCTCCTGAAAGTTTTATTCTTCCTCTGAAGGAAATGCATGAATCTTGACATTAATTTTCTCGTAAATCGTTTTATTGTTGAGTATATTTAGTATTATTTTTTTACTTTTTGGTTAGATTAACCATGAAATTTTATTTATTTAACTATAATTTGTTAAGAGACTAGATAGCAGTTTCTTCATTAATCATGATTCCTATTTAGTTGATATGCAGTAAAAGTTCTGAAACAATAGTTCTACTCGAAACCTATTTGTTTTAATGTTTTTTTCTGTTTCTTATCTGATCGACAAAGATGAAGAGTCTGAGATCAGTACGAAACCACAAAGCGCGTCTATAGACCTCAGTTATTGGGAGGATAACACAGAAGTTTATAGACGCTTTCACCATAAAATATACATTTTCGTTGAAAATAGTCTATGCATAAATTGTGAATTCCGACACCAGATATCTACTGCGGACGTGCCAGCTCATGTCACACATTTATGAAATAAGCTCATCCAGTCATTTGGAGAGGCTCACGCCGTTGCTTTTGATATCAACAAGGCTTTCGCTATGTGCAAGCAACTCTCCTTAAAGGCGGGTCGACCGATGACAATACAAAGTTTAATAAGTGTGTCTCATCATTTACTTTGATGAAGCAATACGTTTAGAGATGATAATACGAAAATTGTTCTTGAATTTTTTACCAGTTCTTGGTGCAATACGTTTGAAAGGTGATAATACGAATGACATCTAATATTTCTTCTTAACACACTTTTAATGGTTTGACCTATATCTATAGAGACAGCATCTTTGAAATATAACGATAGGGACTCGTCACAGGCCCCGTACACGTAGATACCCGTTAATTAAGATCAATTGAAGAGCGAAATTCAGCAGGTACGTAATTGCCATATATCAATGTATGAGGAATCAGTTCATCAGTGAATGAATGATAGCTTGAAAAACAAAAAAAAAACACGCTTTAATAGTAGATCGAACTTAAATATGAAAAATAATTCTTAATATAGGAATAAAATGATGTACAATAAAATTGATATCATTATCACAAAACCACAGAGTGCCCCATATCAATTGTTTCAATTTCTTACTAGTTTTCAACTAGTATATGAAAATGCAGAGTTTTATAAAAATGTTCTACTAAGTTCCCCACGCTTTCATCACAATTACATTACTTTTTTCGTTAATTTTTTTACTTTTTAGTAGCAGTCTTTTCTTGTTGTTTTAAACTATAATTTATTATGGGACTAGATAACAGTTTATTCATTGCTAAAACATTATATCCTCCTAGGAAAAAAATTGCTGAGTCCTGAAATACCACATAAAAAATCAAACGATTTAAAATTGGTATGTACATTTTGTAATTTATCGGAAATCTACTATGTTCATAAGTCGGATGTGTTTTAAGAGTCTACAGTAATTTAATAAATTCTATTATACATCCATTTCGCAGGTAGATGTGTGAATAATCATATATGTCTTAGAAGTGTGGAGGATTACCAGGATAAAAGATTCGTAGATGAACGTCTTTCAGCAACGTTAAGGTAGTGAGTTATATGAATTTTCATAACAATGCGTCTAAAGAACTATTCATTTGAATTCGAATAGTTTTACCTACTTCGCTTACGCATGCGAAATAAAGAGATATCTAATTATTTTGTAAGATCCAACAATTACTTTGTGACGACACGTTATATGAAAAGAAAAAACACCGTATCCATTGACTGTACTACTACGCAACATAGTTTATATGATTTACTCATGGCCATGATTTTTTTAATACTAATTGTTTTTTTTTAATGTAAGCAGGATGGAATTTTGAATAAAACACTTTAGAATGCAGAGCTCATTTACAGGATCTTTTCATATTGAAATCTTGTGCTCAAAATATTTTTACATTTAGTAAAAACACAACTCTAATCCTTTTGGAGTATTATGTCTTGTGTTGATACCAGTTATTAAATAAATGTCTTAATTTGTGAATAAGTTCGATGAACTGTACAAAGACGCGCATAGAAACGTAAAATCCGCGTCTAGGTAATCGGAAACCTCACCTGATATCACATTTATTTCGGATTCGCGCTACCAAAATAGCACAGTTAACAGATTTTTCATTATTTTACGTAATTGTGTAATGATGTAAGTCGTGAACTGCATTTGTTCCGTTTAGCATAAACACGCGCTTTGAAAAAATAAACCGGAACGATTAAAAAAATATCCTATCGATTTGATCCACAGTTCAGGATAAATAAATCAATAAATTAATAACAATCTATCGGAACTGTTAACCGCTTGTTTTTCGCCGATGCTTATATTCCGGTGCAAACATATTTTTCAAAATCGGGGAACAAATTGCTTCCACTGATATGAACTATCAATCATTCAGAAATATATGATTAAGTAATACCAGGATCAGCATGTCATAACTCAGTACTCGTAATTATAATATATACAATAAATTGTCCTTCTCCACCTAGAAAGATACAAATATATCATATCATGAGATGTAGTCACATATGAAAGATAAAATTTTAATATTATAATGATATCGACTACTTCCTGGCGATTCGTTTTGTTTCTGTTTTCCTTACAGCCTTCAGGTAAACAGTTTTGTTTTGAAACAAGACCTCAATATGAACTCTAATGGAAGACTAGAATACAAATGATGTATTTGTATTGTTCAAAGGCACATAGTCCATTGCCACGCCAAAAGCACAACGCTGCCTGCCTTATAAGACAAAACAGAACATATAGTATGATCTAACAATAAAATATCCCCCCATTTGGAATTCAAGAAGAAACCAGGAGTAAAACTACGTACTCACAAAATTGGGTCACAGTTTACTGTTGACCTCTCTCCTGAAACTGTTATTTAGTAGAAAAGCCTGCTCCCGTGTTAACCGAGTGCTGAGTTTGACGTTCACCGCTTAGTTATATAATTTTTGTGTTCTTTAATTGTTCGTCTGGTCGACAAAGACATCGAAATAGTTGTTGAATAGTGATCTGCAAATTCGACTCGAGATATTATGCAATAATAAGAGCAAAACAAAAGGAATAATTGTCACCCGGTAATAGCTCTTGAAATCCGATAACTAGAAATATATAATGTTCCAGCGTGATTTCAAATTGCTCAAAGAATCATTAATTTGGTGTGGAATGAGTCTCCTAAACAGTTTTTTACATAAAGAATCTGGCTTAACCAACTAAAAATCAATCTAAGAAGTGGGATGTACGGGAAAAGTACTTTGTCAATATCAAACTCAGTAATAAAAACAGGATGAATTAATATCGTACCGCAAAATCCCCATGTTATATTTCGTCAGTAATTCGAAACGAATGTAAGAATGCGCATTTTATCATGAATGTTTCAGAGTAAATATGGACAAATCTAAGAATCTGATGTGTAAATTGGATAAAAGTGCTGTTAATTTTACACACATCCACACTGAATCAAAGTGGCGCACTAAGGAGTGGGGCACCAGGTCTCCAGTGGCCGTACCAAACAAGAATAAAATATATTCAGTAAGATGTTCGTAGTTGGAGGCAAAGCACATATAGAATATTTCATAGAAACTCAAACTGTAGAATATTTACCCGTTGTCTACTAGACAAAATTGTTATACAGGAAATGTCATACGTCATCTGCACAATGCAGGGATGGATGCAGTATTGGAGTGGCCTAAAAAATCAAAGGATGTGCAAACAGCGCTATCTATAATTAGGTGTAACTAGCATTGATATAATTGATATATTTTCAATATTGACCAACAACTGTAGAAATACCAAGTGTATGTCCTCCACTATGCATCAGACCTGCTCCACTATGCTATAGACCTGCACGTTTCGTCTTTAGCGTATACTCATCAGTGTAGCCTGGCGGTCTAAATGTAGAGAGCTATCGAATGGTATATACGTAACCCAGTAACATCCCCATAGAGGGCGACACTTGGAGATGAGTTGATGTAGTAATACTGTTTTTGGTTGTAAGTTATAGTACGCTAAAACAGAACAGTAATCATGTAAAATGCAGAAACCAACTCCGGTCGTTGCTGCTAGCAATTTTAAGACTTTGTCATAAAAATGATACACTCTTTTTCAGGTTGTATGTAGACAACCTATTTTCGCCACTATAATACGGTTTACAATGTGTCTGTTGCCAGAAATAAAATTTTACGATTGTAAGGTATAAGCACCGTATTTTTAGATTAACAGACTGGATTATTCCTGATAATAATGACTTCTTGGTAACAATAAATGTCCTCAAAATACTAGCTGAAATATAACAAAAAAAATTCATTTCACTTATCGAAAAAGCAATTGCTTCCAAAGATCTAAGTTGTATTAAAATGTGTGATAAATAATTTATAAACTGATAATATATAGCGTTAGAATATTAACTAACGAATTAAGCTGATAGATGATAGCAGTCAGATCATAGATATTATTAGTGCGTGATTAATTTTAAGTGAAATTTTATTGTATTTCAAAATACAACCCATGTATGTACCAAATCAAAACTAATCAAACTAATATATATATATATATATATATATATATATATATATATATATATATATATAATCGTGATTAACTTGCTCAAACTTCAAGCTTCATAGACACGACCGATTGATGATTATTGCAAAAAACATGTTTAGGGCATACCGAAATATTTTTTTACTCAAAATGTGAGGGTGAAGTGGCTTATTCGGTAACATTCTTTGGGGTAGGTTTTTCAAAATAATATGACTGTCGTGGCCCGTTTTACACCATTTGAGGTTCGAAGCCACTTCCCCCATCCATATGCCCCCTCGCCATTAAATCATCACGTGTATATACTTTGTTAAAATTACAATATATACCTAATTTAAATACGGAAATATTACTTCATTATTGTATTCCGACAAAAATTGGCCGCCTGTGTGCATCCGAATCGCGGTCCGCCATTTTGTGACCCCTGGTTTTATCGTTTTATAGTCTAAGAGAGTTGTTATCTTTTGGGGCATCGCACAGTATTGTCTGAATCGCCCAAGAAGCTAATCGAAACTTCAAAAAACATGTTTTCATGTCACTGTATATGCGTTAGACGACTATTGCTCGAATATCAAAAATACATGGAGCCAACGAAACTCTAGGTATCGAATTAGCTAGTGTTGGAATTGAAGCAACGTTAAAAGTGGACAAAAAATAATGTATGGTTCAAATTTCTTCAACTTAAAAATGGAGGATGTACCTCAAGGTTTGTGTGATAGTTATTGACTGTTATTGAGTTGAAATCGAGTTTGAAATGTATTAGTTGTTAAATTACAGTTTCAACAACAACTTTTCGACAATTATCGCGAGACTCGAAGAGTTAGGTGATACGGATGAGGAAACAAATTTTCGTTTATAAAAATTAATTTACTAAATCAATAAATAATTTGGTTTTTTAGTTAATATTGTTCAATGTATGCTTCCTACGACATTCAAATATTATTTATTTTACGCCTAGTGGTGATTATTAAACAGCAAGTCTAAAATTCTATTCAAAAGGTCCTTCTCCAGAGGGAACTCATTTAAGTATATCTCAGCAAGTATGTCTGCTTATGGTATTGTCAGTTTTATTCCGTCACAATATCTCAATGAGCTGATTTCATTGCATATTTTCGACTGGCTCTTCTGACTGTATTCTGATGTATCCCAAGTTTGGAATAAAGATGTGGATGAATTAATGAAAGACAGAAGAGGTAACGAGTTATACTTTTGTATTTTCCATACACTAAGTGCATAAAATATTTTTTAAACAGCGACAGCGAATAATGTGCAAGATGTAGTTCAAGATGGTGAGTTTTTAATGAATCGCAAAAGCGCCAGGGTGCGTCAGTAATATTGCATTGAAACAAGAAAGCAAATATTATACCCTTCTTTCTACCGACGAAGATACAGTAAGCATTGATTAACGCGCTTGGGGATAGAAGTCACACACTAGCTCTGTAAAGACTGTACCCCAGTTAGTTGTTTCTTAGAGCGCCCGACCGGCAATCCGAAGATGTCTGGTTAGAATCCCGAATTATGCATCAGTTTCCACATTGCGTAGAAAGCAAGTAAGTAATTATTGCAATTTATATTCAAAAATTTAGTACCAGAATAATCGATCATAAATGTCTCAATAATATTTAGGCTGTACCATCTTTTTATTGATTTTTGCATGCTATGGTAAATAGAAAATTCCATATAAAGCTTTATTATTTTACAACATTACATATAAAAGTCTATAAATACTTTGTCGCTCATTTCAAAGTTAAAAATCTAAGCCTTAACATCTGATCTATAATACTTATATCCTAAATTCGTGAAACAAAATATTCGTATAAGAACGCTATCCACCTTGGCCAGTTTTGACCTTGTGCCATATTAGCTTGCATGTATCTCAAACACAGGATTAGATAAGATTACACAATGTTGTTTATATACATTAATTATATAAACAGAAACGTATTTATATTTAAAAACACATAAACAAATCGAATGCAGCTTTATGGTTAGCCAGTCGTTATTTCCCTTACGGCATAAAACGTACTAAGGATTAATTAGAACATGTTTGGCAGTATCGCTGCTATTGCACACGTTATTAATGAGAAAAAAAGAAAAAAACGTTATCACAAATGCAGCCGTAATAGTAGCAGCTTGGATCAAAAATTTGAGCTCAAAACAGTTTTTATGTCATTCAGCTACGTATATATACGGTTGTAGTGGTGCCATAACAACCTAGAATAGAGAAGTTTTAACGAATTCTAGAAAAAATAGTGAGTATTTCCTTCCAGTACTAAAACCTATTCAGCAGCTAATTGCAGTGTTAAAAACCAATTTATAACCACGATTAATAGAAATATATTCAATGATATTGGGATACGCCTTCTGAGAGTGATTGCATATCTAATCTTATACCTACTGAAACCTTTTCTAACATACTGCATTCAGGCATAGATTAAATCCGATGTGTTGCTGTATCAAAATTATTTTTTCACAGCTGCACTTCCTGCTTGTGCCTGAATCTCTGAATGCATATTATTTTGCTATTCTTTGAAAACTATTTTCATCGCTACTGTACGCGCTCTATATATTAGTATGAGCAATATTTTCAACATTCTTCACCGGTATTTTTCCTTTGGTTAAAACTGTGTAGTTAATAAGATATTGCGGATATCTGGTCATCACTGCCCTGTATCATGCACAGCTAGTATGAGGATACAATGAATAATATTGACGTTTATTGGCTTGAAGATTTTTTAGAACGTCCTGATTATCTGAGTAAATCACAACTGTCACAGATCACATGCCATAACATAATGGCGGTCATCCAGCCAATTATAAATCTCCCGCAATCTCTCGTTGAAAAAATCAGTATAAATAGATTAATAGAATAGAATAGATTTATTCGAATAAAAATAGGTTCTAGCGCAAATTCGTGATCCCAGCTTTTGATCTATCAACATTGTTCAAAGCTAAAGTGAATGCCACTGATAAACATTAATATGATTTCATTCGCAGACATCATTTGAAAACATACGGTTAATAATATACTATCTAATTTCTATACTTATTGTCAGTCGGATACTGTAACTCTTCGTTTCAACTGTAGTACTCAAATGACCTACTTTTTCATGATTTATCACCATCAAAATGACTGAATCATTCAAGAATACCATTGATTTAACATATGAACTCGTTACTGAACTAATAATATATATCAAAATTTTGAGGTGATGTCATTTGAACACTACAGCCTTAATTTGTCTGGATATGGTTGCCTATTTCCGATCTCTAATAGATCACATCTTCAGGTGCCTGCCTATGGGTCCACAAAGGACACCATGATGTATCTGGTACCTTGTGTCACATACAGTCCCTCGTGCCAGTGTGTGAGTCGGCCAGGGTGCATTAGAATCCAGCCTGGAACTGTATCCACCACGCTGCAGTTGTATCGAATGAATCTGCAACCTCCACCTTCATAGTCCACACCAACCTACACAATTTACACAGATCTCAAAGTGTTTGTAGAAAGTGATTGAAAAATGTATATATGGTTTTATCTGGACTATGGCCTGCACAGTGAAACTGTTTATTTGTCTTTGTAATGAACCCAATATGCAATCAAGGGTAATTGGAAGAAAATAGAAAAATAAGACTTCAAACTTTATTTTTGGTCGAAAATATAGCTTGGGAATGGTGTAGCAAAAATCAATGTTCTTGATGTGCTGCTTTATACTTTGAAGATAAGGCCTCTCATAGAATAAAATTTTCTAGATTCATTAAGAGAGAAACATAAATGTCGTAAAACAATAGATATAAATATTTAGATTGTAGATGCTGTTACTTGGTGAAACTCTTCCATCATATAGATGAAAAGTTGTGTAATTATCACACAGCTTCACGAATAAAACTCTTTCTATTATATCTATAAGATATAAATATATTTTTTCATATAGATAACCTCACGCGTGTCGCGCTTCATAAGCAATGCGCGAGGAAAAATGTCTATTTCCATTGACTTTAAGCTCAGTACATTATAACCATCGGGGAACAGTGTCCACAATGCCGAGGTTCTCCAAAGAACGACCTTTGTACCTGATTCAGTGCTATATTGATTGTGTACGTGGAGCTGTCATGGTGTGGCTTCAGGAAGGGTTGTTCATCTGGCCTGTACCTTACAACGAAATTCATCAAAGCTCTTGGGGGATCATGGATATAACCTGAAATTAAAAATAAACACAGTTGCCTTTAATTGGATTCTTTTTATTTGTGCCAGAAAACAACCTCAAAATTTATTCCTTGGAAAAACCTCTCTTAAAGATCAAATAATATCAAATTATGTTCCAGGTGGTCCATTCAAAATCCCGATTAGCAAATTACTCTGACAAAAAATATCATGTTTAGTTGTTCACTAGGGCAAATTATTCAAACCCTTCTCTTGAAATTTAAAACTATATGATAACATCAGCAAGCAAAGACAGCGAAGAAAAATTGTATTATAAGTAGGCTTATTCTCAAGCCTAAAACTTCATAAAAAGTATAATTTGTTTCTGTCTTTTCGAATGGCCAAATGTGTTTCCTGATTTCCGCATTTTTCACTTGTGTCTCTAGAAATTTCATTTTATAAGAAAATTGTACAATGGTTTGTGCAGATGCATCTCTATAAACATCAATTAATGAGTCTAATTATATTAGCTGATATTGCACCGACAAACCTTATTACCACACACCTTATTTTTTTGGTGGTAACGTTAATTCATTCATACTGACTTAATATCTTTTCCTGATATTCATGCAAAAACGAAATTCTCTGATCGTTTTAGACTGAAGGTTAAACATTATTTGTCGCCGAGGAGATCGCAGATTTTTTATCGTCGATAGTTATGATTAAATTAAAAGAAGTTAAAATTACAATACTAAGGTGCAACCTCAGAATATTGTTCACAGCTATTATTACACTTACTTTTGTAGCTCTTTTCTGTTGAAGGACCCCGCTCTAAAGCTACAGAATATATTTGGGATCTTAACTACATAACTACACTATTCATGATCAACATATCAAATCTGCTAGAGCGAAGCCTTGAGGCTTTGGAATTTTTGACTGTATGCACTTGTGCATCAAAACAAAATACCACCACCATTATACTGTGTATAATGTTCGGCTCACCCTCCTCACCTAAGAAAACTTTCTCTTGTAGCGGCCTGACGTACTTCTGCAGAAACTTCAGCCAATGCGGTTCCCAGCCTACTTGATTCATATGAATATCCCTAGTGGGTACTGCTTCATAACCTCCTTCTAATCTATCGTCGTAGCTGGTACCTGACGACCATTTGCCGTAACTTTCCATCATGGCGATCAGAGAGTTACAAAACCGACGTGTGACGATCGGGAACCAATACACGTCGGGACATGGCTGGAAATAATAAATTCGATCAAATCTCTGTTCGTTTTTTGAGCAAATCAAATATTATGAGTGTGACCGTATCTAAGAGAAGACAATAGCAAAAACACGAGAAGACACACACAGTCTATCTTAGCTAGCGGACAAGCTTCGTTACCCTTTACTCGCATCGTGCTATTATTCATTTTCATCAAAAGATATCAGTCAGGAGGCCTCAAAACGATCGCTGGTGATAATATGTTCAATGGATTGAACATATCATCCTCTATGGTAGTAGGTTCTGTTTATTTACATATATACCTTCCACAAAAAATTTTTAAATAAACTGACTCTTACTTGTCCATCCATTACCCAATATGTACACCTACCTGTTTATCGACCCTTTCAGGTGCAAAGTTATCTTGGTACTCCTCATGAATATACCTTGTCTCCCAGTCAATCTCATTGTCAAATATCTGGTACATCTCAGGCTCCACTTTAGTCACATCGAAGTTATCTGCGTTGATCAAATGTCCAAAGTCTACCCGGTTGGAGACGTGCATGAAGATGTTGAGCTCGCGAAGAGCACGACAGAAAGCCATGTCTGGATCGGTGTCTGGTTTATTGTAGGTTAGGATACTACGGTCGTACCTCTTGATGATTGAAGATCGGACCAGGTATGCGTTGGTTATAAACGGCACGTTCCACAGACCTCTGTAAAGATTAAATCGAGACATTAATGAGACACGGGGTTGCATGGTGATTCAGTTTGTTTGATAATAATAATTATACGTAAGCGTCAAAGCGCCTGTACAGGATCATTACCTTTGAGGAGAGAAGAACAGAGTAGCCGAAAAACCCAGCCTTACACTTATAAATAAAAACACATCTCAAAACTGCTGAAGTTAATTTCCTTCTGAGGCAAAGACAAGCCCATGCATGGAATCTTCTTCTGAAAGAGCATGTGTAAACAGTTGACCTTCTCATCTCCTAAGATACAGTGAGTTGAAAAAGACTGAGGAGTATCTTTTATATCGTAGTAGGTCACGGATATGAAAGTACACGATCCCACTGTAAAGTATTCAACAGATGTGCTCATACATCTATTGATATTAAGTACGCTCTTGGGCAGGGGTCACCCATTAGTTCCGTTTTGGGTCCACGGTCTACATTAAAAACCTTTACAAGGACCTTCTCCTACTTTATCGGAAATTGATCCTGTCCAACAAACTTAAAGACAAAAAACTTGTTCCCTAATACCTGGAGACGCCTGGAGAGCAAAAAAAGAGTGTGGATTTACTGTAACTGCTCGTTCCCCACGCTCAAGCTTGTGTCAGCTAAGAAGCACGGCATAGAAGAAGTTAATTATTGAGTTATCGGTTCCTATCAAGATAAACATCACCTTGAAGAAAGAGTATAATTAAATCAAGTGTTAGAAGCTCTTCAGTTAGCTTCCAGGCTTTGGCCAATCAACAAGGTCCGTCTGTGAGTTATGGTCATTGCATTCTCAGGTGAGATGACGAATGAGTTTCTTTGTACTCTAAAACCCATACCCGGATGCCATGGATCAATAAACATCTTATCAGCAAGGATACACTTTGTGAGGAGCAGTCGTTGAGAAAAGGAAGAAGTTTGTCGGAACTTGGACTACACACTTCTTACTTCCATTGTTTTATTAATAGTGATAACAGTAGTTTTTGCAAAATTTACAAATAAACACATAACAGTAGTACCAAAAGTGTGGTCCTACATGCTCATAATAGACGTCACGTAATTTTTCCTTTCTAATAAAAAAAGTGATTTTACCTTCACAATTAAAACTTAAAATGGCTGGCTTGTAACATAATGGGAATCCATGAAATCATGAGTTTGTTGGAGGTACTTCTATGCTTCTGATCTATAAATCTAATCACCCTCAAAGTTAATTAAATATATGGAACAGCGGTGTGTGATCAGATTACAGATCGTCGAGGAGACAAAAAATTATAAAGTGAGGTGAAACCAAGTCAAATGAAGCTATTAGAGAAGGCTGAGTATCTACGCAGACGTAACTTGGCGTATATTAGCTGACTGTGTTGGAGTTTCCTTCGTGGATATTTCCAACAGTGGGAAAAGGGATACTGTTATAACCAAGAGCAAAATGACCTATTATAAACACAATGTGACTTGATCAAATAAACTGAACTTTAACCTTAAGAACGTTGCATAATTTCGTATTTACTTCCTTCATATTTCTAATATAGTTATTTATTAGAGTGCCTTCTTATGTTGATAACACTGAATCAAATTGATTTATCTATCAACGTGGTCTGTTACGTCTACGTATACTAGTTAAGCTTGATTTTGGGGCTGCTAAAAATAAATACGCATTATATGCCGGACAACAAGATGCTGTAGCAATTTATATTTGCAATTTTGCTATGTCCAAACGGTCAAAGGGTCCCCTGGAGACGCATAAACAAATTACGAAGCGGCATTTCTTATTATGCTCGCAATTTCATTGCCGTATGAATCAAACATTTTGTAGAGGCTATTGATCAGCTCACTGAAGCTATTAAGAGAACCCAATCAAGTAGATTCACTCCACAGTGATGTGCGTTGATAATGAAGCATACACCAAAATCATGAACACAGTAAAAAACGTGTTTGACTATTTTTATATAATTTATGAATTGAGTTGACATATAGACTCATAACAAAAAGATAATAATCTTTTTGAGCATTGTAGACTACAGTGTCGCCAATCAAGATGTATGCCGTATAGGCGACAACAATCGGTCGAGTATTCAGGCAAATTCTTCTCAATGAGACCTTTCTCTGAAATTTTGCTTATTCAAGCAACAGCCCATCAACTCGCTTAAAATTAAAAAGTATGTTCTAACCATACCTAGTTTTGTATGTATTCAAAGCACTCTAATACCCTTATTGGATTAGTGCAATTTTATAGATTTATACGGAAACTAGTTACTCTGTGATATGAAAAAACTTATAAAATCTATATTAGACTCTTTTTGTCTCTTCTTGAAACCGTGTTATCACAAATTAGAAAAGTTTAGCGATCACAAAACTTCTATCACTTATGTGCTTGAAAAACATATTTTTCAGTAAAATCGATAGAAAAACATGAAGAGAATTGAAGATAACACATAATCGAAACGTTCTAAGACGTACATGGCCAAAATATATTAAATGAATGCGTGGGCGTTTTTGCTGTTAAAAAAATAATCCAGTATACTGAATCAGATGTGCCGCCACTGATGGTCCTTTTTTCTGCATGCCTCGCTGGCCGAGTTGGTGTGGAGAGCGCGATTCAGTAATGATCCGATGAACCTGTCAATTGTTGACCTTAATCGCCACCTCATATCACTGCCATCAACAATACTGCGCGTTCGCGCTTCCAATTGCTTTGGCGCGAATCGGAAAGCTGTTCCAGGTTTCAATGTCCCCGAGGAGTTGGGCAACGTTTTGCTGGTTGTTGTTCTTCTTCGGCTGCTGCATGATGACTGCTAACGCGGCCAGGGGAGGAGGAAGGGGTAAGTCAATGTTTGTACACCCACAATGTACTTACATAGATATTTATTTAGAGGAGAGTGAGAGCATTCTGCAAGGATGAACTGAATCACCTTATCCTTGGTAAACACCGTTACGATGCACTGTTATCGGCATAATTTTCGTTAGCGTCATCTATTGCCACTATTAGGCAGTCCAAGTTGTAGAACGATTTGACGTTGATGAGTAAAGCCACTTGTCGCGATACTTGCAGATTGTTGCTACCACACCCTAACCTGAGATATACACATAGTACTGGCTTTATTGTCGACCGCCAAGCTATACTGACGAACCTATGCAATAGACGAAACATACATGTCCAATTTACGGAATACACGATAAACATTTATGGATTGCAATGAAGTTTTCTTTGACATCCACCGCATAGACTTGAAACTTTTTGCTTTAGTTCCGAAACCTACATTGTATTGATAGCAAGGACGAAACAGCACCTTATATGATTGAGTGTAGCAAAAGTAATATATAGAGTTTCCCTACATGTCGCTTTTCCGTTCCATAATTTCAATCCATCCATCCTCAATAGGATTTTTTTCTAATCCAGGAAATAATCACATACTTGATAAACGTCCGAAAATTGAATGTGTCTAACACTACATACATTTTACTACACCTTAGATCAACATGAGTAGCATCCAACTGAAGGAAAGGTAGAGGTAATACGAAAAGCCAGTGAATAAGGCGAATTACACACACATAAATTATCTCATTTAAGTTTGAGCCTCAAGGTTAAGGTTGAGATTGTGGTGAACAATTGTCCTGTACTTTGGCATTGGGCGCACATCATTGAGCTTCGCTTCCGTCGTACACTAAGAATCATAATTTCAGAAACATCCAGTGATTGCAACTGCATATGTTCTTAGACAAAAATCTTGACTATTTTTATGACCACGGAATTTGCAGCGGGCAGCTTTTTTTGTAGTTTAATTATTTACATGGTTGATATTTAAGTCACTACTTTTGCCTAAAATTGGTATACAACATTTTACTTATTGACTGAATCATTCATAGGGTGAAACAGTGGAGGAAGGTATGCTTTAGATTCAGTGGCTTAGACTAGACATTGTCAATACAAGCTAAAAAGTAGTTTCCGTAACCGTTTTGTTCCGTAATAAATTCGAGATTATCTGTGGTTATTTATTTTCATGTATTCCCTGTACATTTTTTGATAAATAATTACTCCGTAGGTAAGACAGGAAGAGGTGGCAGAAGAATGTATGGATCGAGAATGCCTATCACAATTCGACATCAGAACTCAGCATCGAAAAATTACTACGAAAATAAAGATGTGAGTGGTTCACCAATAATTTACAAAGAAAATTAACAAGACAGTCCAGTACTCAGGAATTTTGAGAT
Source organism: Bruchidius siliquastri (assembly GCA_949316355.1). Lineage (NCBI taxonomy): Eukaryota > Metazoa > Arthropoda > Insecta > Coleoptera > Chrysomelidae > Bruchidius > Bruchidius siliquastri. Next base: position 2,000,002 of record OX438534.1, on the reverse strand, counting down.
CAGAAAAGATCACAATGGGCTGAACCTTTGCATGGTATAAGTTTCCAGCACATAATAAAAATCAAGCTTCACCTCATCTGAGACAGATGAAATATTTAAAATATTATTGCAAAAATCTAGACATTTTTCTTTTGCGTTTATCTTACAAGTAAATTTCCGAAAACTGATCCATCATTAACTAAAGCAGAGAGTATTTGCTACAATAGTTTTATTTTACATGATTCTTCACGATTTTCTGTTTTCGACGCAGCTATTTCAAGCCACGACATGATAAGACTTAACTGGCTAACAAGTAAACTGTATAGCCTTTGTGAGCAGTCTATTTGATAAGCTGACGCTTTGAAAATTAAACCTAAGCGCATCACAGATATAAGTCTTCGTGAAACCTGATTGTGTAATAGCAGCATATTTCTACCCAAATATTTCTTGATAACTAGATCCTTATTAACTGAGTCATTAGAACCAAACTCTGATGCTTGACAATAAATGAGTTTTAATATTTACTTTTTCTACTGTGATAACACTGTTTTCAGGGTGCGAAGATAGTCAAAGCCAGCCACTTTGAACTGGAGTATATGCTTGGAAGAAAAATAACGTTTTTCTGTATGGCGACAGGTAAGAGTACGTAACAAAAGGCAAAATACGTAGAACAGTGCTTGTTAACAAAAAGTTTTATCAATAAAAATTGATATCCTTTTCACTTACTAAGGCTTCGGTCTCCAATAAGCGCAGTGATTTGGGTCACGTAAAATGTTGCTTCTGTATGTTATCAGTAATGTATGTCTATTATCTCAAGCTTGAAAAACAATTTTGATTATCTAAATTTTCCGTATTGAATGTATTTAATTACTACCAAAATTAGAAAGAAAATGCTTCTTGCCAGTGGGGATGGAACCCACGACTTCCTGCAGGTATGGGACGACGCATCACATTTCAGCTACAGTGACACCGGAAGACACAACGACAAATACGCCATGGAATATGTCTCCTTCCATGCAATTCTTCCTTCGACTTCCTAACCTCTACAGCTTGATCTTGGTTAGAAAGTTGGGAGGAAAAATTGATCAAATGAAGCTTCGTAAGCTGTAAGCTAACTTCATAGCACCCCGAACATGATGTCATCCAACTAACAACTGATCTTTGCAGACTCGTTTAATAAAAATATTTAAAATACATCTTCTGGACTGAGGTATGCTATTCCGTACTTTGAAAACCGAACCGGAAGAATCCAGCTAGTATTGAAATTTAGTGGTTAAACCATTTTTTTTTACAACATTGTATGTTAATTGTAGATGCTGATACTCCATATTTTTTTCTTAGTCATTCTAATCTGTTTAATATATGCATTTCTATTAAAACAAATATTTAGGGTGCTAGCAATGTATGTAAAGTATGGATTCAACATATTTTTTGTATTTCAGGTTACCCCAGGCCAGAGATTACGTGGTTTAAAGATGGGATTGAATTGCTATATCACAAATTCTTCCAGGTATTCCTAAACAATATCTTTATGTTTTCTCCTTTAGTAAATAATTCTCCTCTAACTACTAACACCACGATCGAGTTTTCCAAAGTATTGTGAATAATCTACAAATTTTCTGATATGTTGAGTTTTCATCCTCAGAAATAAACATGTAAAATAATCAAATCAACTTACTCCAAGTAAAAAAAATCTTAATACTGTTTCGGCTGGCATTGCCGCTTTTATCAAAGGAATGAAAAAAATGTCTGAACAAGATTGATTGCCATATCCAACAACAGTGCAGTAATATTTTTTTCACTATTATAGAATGTTCGAAATACATTAGCATTGTTAAAAAAATATCGGGTCATCGCGATCGGCATATCGAAAGCTTTTAATAGGGTATGGCATGTGCGACTTCCGGTCAAGCTTTGCTACTTACGGGCACCACAGCGTCCATGCCCATGGTTGTATAGTTTTTTCAGGAAAAGCATGGAAATCATCAAAGCATTAAGGGGACTCTACAAATAAATTCAGTTCAACGCACACAAGACTCAGAGATACTCTAATAATGAAATCATATGTTGATCTGCCAGCTGCGGAGATGGAGAGATGCTCAATACTCGAGTCATCTTCATCAAGCTTCTGAGAGTTAACATTGAAAATAACATGTACTGCAGCTACTGTGCTAAGCCCTCATCAGACTATAATTGAAATGCAGCCCGCAGAGCATGGGTCGAGATGCGCTCCGAAATACTGGCTGTTCCATCATGGTGAATGTTTGAACAAGCAGTCTTGCATAATAACACTCAGTGCGATTCATCAGTACAGCAAACTGTAGATGGATCCAATGGACGCATCCTCATGAGTTAGAGCTTCCAACACAAAAGAGCCTCTACTAAAGTTCTAAAGCATTAGGATCCTTTGCTTAGTAAGAGGTTATCTATAAAAATTCTCTGTCGTTATTCACTTGTTCACTGGCTGTGCGCATTAAATCTGCAAATACACGGTGACGCGATATTCTGACCCAGTTTTACTCATTGTATGGACAGTCCACAATTGATCACTACAGTGACAAGAGAACACTGATCCATATGTCCACTGCAATACCAACACAATACAAATTTAGTTGTTTCCAATAGATTGCAGCAATTGCTTTCGCAATTCCTGAAAGGTCTCTTGTATCTTCAATAAAATGTAAACGGAAACATATCAGACAATTCATTTTTGTTTTAATTCCATTTCATTACGTAACAGGTCCATGAATGGCCAATTGGAAATGACACGATGAAAAGTAAAATGGAGATTGATCCGACAACGCAAAAGGACGCAGGGTACTACGAATGCCAAGCCAATAACAAGTACGCCATCGACTGGAGAGGATTCAGGACTGATTATGTCATGGTGACATATTGATCACCACTGTATATGCATCATATATTAAAACTTGTGCTTACGTTCACATGTGTCGTTCTTTGTACCATGTTTCTTCAACTTCAATTGCTGTTGTTAACAATATATTTTGTATTGCCGACAATTTGTTCATCAAGCGAGAAAATGACATTTAGTAGTTTTGTAGTTGACAGAAATAGATAAGATACTTAGAAACACTAAATTAATATACTCAATCTTAATATGTTCTCAAATCCTATAGGACACTTATTTAATTGTTTCTACAACACAGCTGATAAAACTATAACGCTTCATATACAATAGGGTGACCAATGAAGAAATTATTTTATATTTTCCAAAAAACGTGGGCTGTGACTGTAAGACATTTTATTTCCTCTTCTTAAAGCTCGTCTCACATATCCAAAAGTACACCTGCTACTACCTGCTACATTGTAACCAAGATTTGTCATGTGAACGTCAAGTCACGTATAGTTTTTTGACGCATTTACAACGAAGACTAAAAGTCGGATGACTATACACAATTTGTTCAAAACTCAGCTGAACGGCAACTTTTCTATCATGCAATCACAAGAAAAACCACTTTAGCCTTGAGGTTAACTGTGTAGCAAAATTCATAAGCAACAGCCCTGGTTACATGGCTGACTGGTCGGCCACCCCAGAAGATATTTAAATTTACTTTACATTGAACAAAATTGATATTCAGGTGAACCTGACAAATGATATCAGTAGGATAGTATTTCAGAACGATTAGATTACATGGACTGTCTCCTCGGGCTTTGCCTAATGGCCTACTGTGTCCCAAACGGATCTATTGTAGTTATTCTAACAGCTGATTTCTTTAAAAACAGTCTTGGTCTTCCAATAAGTATCCACAGCTTCGATAAAGGGCTTTATATACAGCTTTCTGCTGCATAATTTGAGTCCATGTACCCACATTAATGAGCCTCGATGCTTCGCTGCAATTATCGAAACAAATATTGACTCTCTAACCAGAATGCAGCGTCTCTCGGATCACCAGGTCCAGGGAAGGATCATTGAACAGTGCTTCAAGTGTGCTTAGAGGAGTCAATCGCATTGCGTTCGTCATACTACCACAACACAAATGTTGTATAGTTTAGCCTTGGTTACCTCTGACATTATACAAAGCCACCATACTAATGATCCATACAGTACCTAATTACGATTGTCCTGTAGAGCGAATATCAGACTTTTGGTTCCGTTACTCAAAACTGCTATTTTAAAAGAATGTAATAAGATTATTTCTGAAATACTGCTCGCAAGTATGTCTGCACACCATTGAGCAACACGTTCAATGGATAGCCTGACCTGAGTCAGAACATTTAGGAAAAATTGGCTGATTCTAGATGGCTGCTCCAGCGCAACCTCTCCAGGTGTATCTGCACTCCATTGAGCAAGACGTTCAATGGATAGCCTGACCTGAGTCAGAATATTTAGGAAAAATTGGCTGATTCTAGATGGCTGCTCCAGCACTCCATTGAGCAAGACGTTCAATGGACCGCCTGACCTGAGTCAGAACATTTAGGAAAAGTGGCTGATTCCAGATGGCTGCTCCAGCGCAACCTCTCCAGGTGTATCTGCACTCCATTGAGCAACATGTTCAATGGATCGCCTGACCTGAGTCAGAACATTCAGAAAAAGTGGCTGATTCCAGATGGCTGCTCCAGCGCAACCTCTCCAGGTGAAACTGCCAACATCCTGAACGAGCCTTCCCCAAAACTCATTTCCTTAAGTAACCTCAGCATTGTTGAAAAAACACATACTCTTGAACACTACATCTCGTAGACACATGTTCTCTAGATGACATATTTTATGGCATAGTTATATGTAATGAATTTATGTATTTCTCTAAAGTTTGCAGAGCTCCTTTTTCAGGATTAGCTATAATATGCCGTTCTCATATAAATTAAATGGTCCAGACAAACCGAGCTACAACCTATAACTTACTCTTATCGCCTGCGTTCCGAATTCTACCTGATGCCTTAATCTGATTCAGTGACAACTAAACGTGCATATTATTGGAACAAGAATGGAGAAGTTTCAAAAATTACGTCATAAAGGAGACGTGTCGTGTCACCTTCTAGAAAAGAAAGCGCAAAACGTTGTCAACTTATAGATCCATTATAATTTATTGGCAATAAGATGGTTCCAATCTTTCAATTGTTGTTATGATAACAACGAGAACGAGCGGTCGACTTATGTGTGCGATCCCCAATTGGTGCAAATTGCTGGCAAATGAGCGGAAAACAAAAGACGATAGGGGGACTGCCGATGCTGTTGGATGTTGGGTGGAAAGCGCAGCCTACTTCGATGCACATTACAGCCGGCATGAAGTTGGGTTACTCGTTTGTTTTGCTGATGGTGGTCAGTTTCATCGGACAGGTGGAGTTGAGGAGGGGCAGGGCCAGGAGTAGGACCAAATCGAAGGTAAGGATTTGTTAGATACTTGTTGAAATATTTCTAGATAGTTTGTCATATTTTGTTACCCTGAAGCAGTAATACCTGATAAGAGATTTCCTTGTTAGTACCATATCTAAGTTACAAATCTAAATACGAAATTCGAATAAAAATAGTTGGTTAAGTGATACTTGTTGATGGCTGTACTGTTTACGCAATCTACCCTTACAAATGTATCTATGAACTAGTTGAAGTATTAGTTAATTTCAATCGATCTTGATGAATGATATAATATTGATGATGATGATATTCAAAAGCCCTTTCGATTGTCTTTTATATGAGCATTCACAGTATTTTCAGCCTTTAGACGTACGTCTGTTAATGATGGATAATTTAGTAATAATTATTTATTACATAGTCATCATTCTTCATTTAAGGGCATCAAAGATTATGGAAACACAATAAGGAAAATTAGTTTGTCTGACGTATGACTACCGACTGAAATAACACTCCCTATTGAAAAACTGGATGAGAGTATAGGATTATGAAAAATACTTTTCCAAAAATAGGCTGATAGAGAGATCTAGAAAACATTTTACCTACCTAGGCTCTTTTTTATTTTTGTTTCAACTCCTTTCATATCATTATTTTGAAAGGCGAAACACCCAAAATACATAGAACAATGTTTGTCAATACATCACATCAGCTGAGACTTTTTCTAGATCTCTTTCATAATATAAACTGACCTAGTTTTCTCAATAAGAACGTAATAATATAATTTGCTTATAGTACACATTAAATATTTAGAGTGGTTAAGATATTATTTAGACCATGATTTACTGACAAGCCTCTTTTTATTTTACATTTCAGTTCCAAATTGGTCTGCCCATAACCGGAAAATACAGGGACCCCGAATCTGATCAGTACTACAATAATAATAATGTACGTATAAGATTGATTTACATTTTGACTTCATATTTCCTATACATATGCCAGTATTCATAATTAAAAAATACGTTATAGTTAAAAAACTAAAAATATGCTTTCATAGTTAATCGACTAAAAATTGAAAAAAAATTCTTAATATAAGAGTAAAATGAGAAAATTAGTGTCATTATGATAAAAAAGTGGGGTTCTTTATGCTACGTTTTTACACTAATTCTGCATTTTAAAATAGTATTAGTAAGAAATTATAACAAGTGATGTTCAGTACCCCACGCTTTTATTCACAATGAAATTAAGATTCGCGTTGATCATTTTATTCTTTTGTTGAGAATTATTTTTCACCTTTTAGTTCGATTAATTATAAAAGCGTGTTTTTAAAGTTTTTTAAACTATTATTTTCGCTGTTGGAATGAGACTAACACTTCAATGGATCTTAATTGACGGGTTTGAAGGGTATTCTCTCCATTTACGGGGACTCGGATAATATAATAATGATATAATAAAGGTTGGCTAAGAAGAAATATTAACTGCCATTCGTATCATCACGTTTTAAACGTATTGATTTATAAAAATCAATAATGGGTAAACTAATTAAGCTATTTTATTGTCATGGGGCCTTGATAAGTGTGCAAAATTAAAAATTAATCTGACGTTATGAAATGGGTAAAAATGGCGTTGCATACATACATACATACACATACGTGACTAATAAAAGCGTGTTAAGATGGACATGGAGAAAAGCTCAACAGAGTAACACTGGGTCGGAATATTATGAAAATATTGTTTTGCTAAGTAATATGCCTTTCTGTTTCTTTTGTTCTTTCTTGTAAGACTCTACTGCACTAGAATTTATTTTTTCAAGTTTAGTCACTCGTACAAACTTTTTCAAAATCAGAGTTAAAAAAGTGGTCACATATAAAAGTAATTTGAAAGAACTGGAGAAAATGAAAATAATTGCTACCATGGAGTTGCAACCTTGAGAAATCCTCCGTGATTTGGGTGTTGATTTAGTTCCAAGTGAGTTGATTAATCATAGAATTCCTTAGCATCCTATCGATTCTTCATCTAGGCATTGTTCCCTATAAAGATTTAATTTTTTGTTTGAGGCAGAAAGCCCCTGACCCCGATGAGTCGTTCATGTATTTTCATTCAAAAATAAAATAAAGACAAAAGCACTGTGAGCCGACCAATGCCTATCAGAGACCCAGGAAATCTGTTAAACTGTAATTATTGGGAAATGACGTCATCGACAGCTCATTTCAAAAAGCTCAGGTTTTCCAAAAGACTTTTGAAAAAGGCAAAATCAAAAATATAAAGAGATACTTCGGTAAAAACATTTAATAAATATTTCAATAATTTTGCTTCTGACAGAGCTTGTAAGACCACCAGAATATCAAACCAGCATTGCTTTATTCAGTGAAGCATTTTAGTTAATCGAGCTTAAGTATAAATATTGATTATACAAATAACTGCAGGATGTTTCATTACTCATAAAATGTTTAATATATGTCATATCCGTTTTATTTCAGGGTGCAAAGATAACGTTAGCCTCCCACTTTGATTATGAATACGTCCTAGGCCACAAGATAGCCTTTCTATGCGTAGCGAGAGGAAATCCAAGGCCACATATAACATGGTACAAAGACGGAAGTGAAATATTCACACATCAATACCTTCACGTAAGTGCAGCATTGCGTTAACTATTAGGGAAGGTCAGGGCTCAATTCATATCAATGAACTGTGAAGGTTAGTCACTGACTGCACTGGCAGTTCTTCACACAACCTTCAGGCCCCCTTTCAAGTATACTTGAATGCATTAGACAATTTTAATGGAATCTACTATATGAGTATTAAAACTGAGGGTAATTTAATTTTTGCTATCCAAAACAATCCCTAGGAAAGCTCAACGATCACTAACAAAATAGAGCATATAAACGTACACTCAGGAGTAGAATGCAGAAAATTATTGTAATGTGTCAATTAAAATAGAGTTTAGAAGTCTGCTTATGATTTATTTATGCCGGAATGCTAAGAAATCCAGATGAAGAATGAACATAGTTAAATGGTTGGTTTAGGGAACGTGGGAAATTGCATTTACAGAACACATGTTTGAGATTATAGCTTAGCATTAGAATATTAGAAGTATCAAGAGAATCCATATCTTTAGGTGCCGATTTAGTTTTAGCGGATATTTATAAAATCTTCAAAATTAACTATTACTCTTACTTTCCGCACTCAATCAAGAAAGTGAAAATATTTGTCGTATGTGCACTTAGGCTATACCTCCCTCCTCTGTCTCTCTTTCTCCCTCTTCTAATGAATTCTTTCATGACAAGGCTTTGGTCGGATTCAACCTATTCTGATTAAGATCTAAAAAAATTGAGTTAGGTCTAGTGGAAAAGAATTCTTAAAGAGGAAAGAGGCAAGCCAGTGCTCTTAGTCATCGGTGCATAGTTTACCGAATGGTAAACCGGTAAGTATAGTCCTGGGTCCTACCACTCACCAGGTTCCAAAATACTAGCCCCTATTGCCTGCCTGCCTGTGATAACCTACTGCCTAAAATCGTAGCGTATCCCCAAGGGAACAACTTTGTACTGAGTCTAAAAAGGTATAGTGGGAGAAACATTCAAAAACTCCACCTTTCGTATCATATAATGATGCAATAAAGACATCTTATCATTATTATTATTAACCTTGTGGAAATAATTTGAAACTGATTATCCACTTTTACGTTTGCAGATCCACGAATGGCAGATGGGAACTGACAAGATTAAGAGCAAACTGGAAATTGATCCTGCCACTCAAATGGATGCTGGAGTATACGAATGTACAGCAGATAACATGTATTCAATAGACAGGAGATCATTCAAAACAGATTTCAGCATTGCTTTCGATTGAGACTTTGTATAAAGAGGGAATAAGTGTTACGTTTAATATAAACATTGTTGGTTTTTGCTTGTGAAATATTACTTCATCGCAAAGTCGTGAAGAGCACTCCATTCGTGTATTCGTTGTATAATTTAAATTATATTAGAATCTGGATGAAAATATCTAGAAGAGGTATTGATCAATATAAAGGATTTTTACTTCCAAGTCAATCACAGAGTTTTGGAATATTGTAATAAGGTTACAGAACATTGTTATAAAATGAAAACTTTGCCTGCCAAAGAAATTCATATGGAGCCACTTCTATCATTGTTGTTATCAAATATGTATTTAATCATTGGAACAGCAAACATTTGAACATCTCTCGTGTCCTTTATTTTTATTCTTAGTTGAAGCTACAGCTTATTCTTCACACATGAATGATGGTAATCAAATACTACATGTGCAAAAAATGAATTCTCGCAAATACTTCCTCGACAATAGAACAGTTACAATTAAAAGTTATTGGTTATAATTGCTTCCGTTTTATTGATCAGTTTGTTCTTAATATTTATACTACAAAGTAATACAGTTTTAAAATGATTTTGAATATTGTTGGGAAGCTGCAATCAAGTGATTTGTTTATTCAATCTTTGTTTTGAGTATATCTTTGTTCATGTAGCATGTAGACGCTCTTACTGGGTCCACGATCAACCCTGGAATAAATTCCAGATATTACCGAAACAAGTGTAAATAATTGTTTCATATCTCTCCTTCGTGAGAACGGACTCACAATAATAATTCCTGTATGGTACAAGACATAGAATCTGCAAGGCGTAGACATTTCTAGATATTGAACCTGTTGATTCGGAATTATTATTTAAATATATTGAACATACTTCGTACGTTCTTTTTCTACTTAGATTTAGTAGGTGACTTTGAGTCAAATAGAATACTCAATCACATCATAATACAGGTAGCCAAGCGCCAAGCTCATATCTCTACTCTTACTCCAAAAATAGGCGTAAAATTCAAGCGAATTGAAACTACGAGTATATGGTGTTATCAGCATCCTTTGGAATCAATCTAACCATGCAATTCTCATATTATAATAAATATTGAATTCTACTCTAGTAGAATAAAGGAAGAAACCATTTTACCGATTCCTACTTTATCTCCAAATGGTCTAACAGCTTGGAGTCTGCCTAATAGCGGTGACAGATGATCCTATACTACATTCGTCAATAATTGTGAACTGATTAACAGAGAAGTATTTTGGTCTTATTAAACATTTTCCACGCCATCACGCCATCATTCACGTCAAAGGCTGACGACTGACACAAAAGCTATCATTACTAACGAAAAATGCTAATATTGAAATAAAACCCATAGAAAACGCTCGATATGTCAATGTATTGAAATGACTCACCGTTTTTTGTTGTGCACAATATCCAGATAGTCCTTGGACCTAGCATAGAAACCGTCCTTCGTGAGAGCTCCCCAAAAGTTACTCCATGCCTTTCCTGGACGTACCAGTACTGGAGCTACTACAGTCCGATTCTGTTCTATCAGCAGACGCAATGATTGAGGATTATCCAGATGAACAGCCGAGTCCAGGGAGAAGTAGAAATCAACGTTTTTCGCTGCGCTTTGGTCCCTTTAATAATAGAAATCAACGATTTATACTAATATTCATGCATCGTGAAGAATTTTTATGTTAGATGACAACTGTAAAAAATACTGTATATTGAAACTCGCCCTTTTACATTGCATAAGTGATGAAAGCAGTGTGATCGCAAAAATTTCAGAATTTGGGATAATACTTTCATTAGATGCTCAACTTTGTAAGAAAGAACCTAGATAGAAAATGAAAAAAATGTACAGAGAAATAGAGTATTTGTACTTACAGGGACAAGTCTCTAGCTGTCCATTCTGGAGTCCCGTCTTCTGGAAGGATTTGCTTGAAGGATAAATAATCGGCAGCGTATTTTTCAGTGAAATTTTTCACAAGGCTAGTATGGTATTTGGCCTAAAAGTAGAGATACCAATTGACTTAAGATTATAAAAAACATGTGATGATAAATTATTGTGGGAGGCTTTATGTAGATTGTGTTCTCTAAGATTTATTTTGCACGTGTAATTTTCATAGATACAACAATTGCATGTCTTAGGTGTCTGCAAACTATCCATCTACTGCTAGACAATAAATATATCAATCTATATATACACAGGACGTCCACTATAAAACACTTGTTTCACACGTTCCTTGCACTGCCTTTTTCTTAGTTAGTATTAACGAGGTCGTTTTAACTACACTGAATAGACGCTTTCATTTCTAGGCAGATTAATCACTGCACTGCCACTCTATTTTGCACATCTCAAATTACGAGGGTAACGCTGAAAGTCTTTAGATATTCCTAATTTATACAAGTTTGAACAAGTTTGAGCACCCAGCTATTTTGCCGAAAGTTGTAAGTGCTTACATGCAAAAGCAGCGTTTGCATCGTTCAGTAGTTGCCATGCCACGGTCTCGAATGCATGCAAGTGTTGGCCGAACTTTAACTTGAAAATGAAACCGAGTAGCCGCGATTTTCGAGCCATGATTTTGTATTACTATAAAAAGGAATTAAAGCAAGCGGAATGACACGAAAGTTAGTGAGTTGCTTTGGGGAGTTCTTCTAGGGCTACAGTTTTTAATTGGTTTGCTGAGTTTGAAAGGGGCCGGGTCTCACTCGATAGTAAACCTAGCACAGGTCGACCGCCCACTGCTGTTACTTCGGAAACTGTAGAAGCAAAATATGGTAAAAAAAAGATCGACATATAACCTACAACAAGATTGAGGCTTCTCTGGGGATTGGATCGGCAGTGATTCGAACAAACATTCATGATCATCTTCGCCTAAGGAAGCGGTGTTCCAGATTGGTGCCACATTTGTTGACCAGTGAGCAAAAAGCAACAAGAGTTGATTGGGCTAAGTTTATGCTTGAAAAAATTGATAATGGGTACAGTAAAAATACTTTTAGTATCGTAACCGGAAATAAAACATGGTTCTATCATTCTGATCCAGTAACTAAATAGCAGTCATTAGTTTGGTCCTTTGAAACTGAGCAGCCTCCAACGAAAATTCATCGTTCCAAGAGTGTTGGAAAGAAAATGGTCACATCTTTTTTTTTCTAAAAGTGGATACATCACAATGGTAGCCTTGGAAAATCAAAGGACAGTTACTCCTGAATGGTGTTTGTGTTCCTGTAGTCCTCCAATAACTATGCAAGAGCCGTCCAAAGACTGGTCTGCGGGGTATTCAATGGCACCATGACAACACACCCGCCCACAGCGCCGCTAGAACACTCGATTTTCTTGCTGAACAGGGTGTCAAACTGTTGCCTCACCCACCTTATTCTCCAGACCTAGCTCCGTGTAACTTCTTCTTATTCCTTAAGATCAAAGGAAAGTGACGAGGTCGTCATTTTTCCACCGAGGAAGAGGCAATCGGTGCATTTGAGGAGGAAATTAGAAACCTTTCAAAAGAACGTTGGTCGCAAGAATTCAACAAGTGGTTTTACCGAATGCGTAAATGTACTGAGGTAGGGGGAGTTATGTTGGAAAACAGAATAAAGTTAAAAAAAACACTTTCAGCGTGACCCTCGTATAGTCTGCGCATTGAATGACATGATGTAAAAGATATTAAATCACCAATAAGTTCTGTGTCAATCCACCTAATACCATGTTTACAATATTGAAAAGAAATTCTTCAGATACATACATTATAATGTATGTATATACTTACAGCGTTGTGTATAAAGAGATGTATTCTCTCCTTGGGATAATCCAAGTTATAGATCTTCTGCAAGCCCTCTTCCAAGAAAGGTGTATTCATCTCAATGAAAACAGCCATGTACACCAAAGGCATGTTCTTCGCAGGTTTGTTGGTCAAGTTCAGCGTCCGCTCCTTGCATTTGATGCATCCTTCAATAGAGTTCCACATATTCGGTACGTAGTTCCCGAGGTAGTTTAGGGTCAGTTTCGAGAAACCATTACCATGGATGATCATCGGTTCGGTATGCGTGAAGTAGTTCTTTACCACATATTTTTCTGGGCTCTTTTCGTCCTTACTTTCACTTGTGTAGATTTCGATTTCAGCTGCAAAATTGAAGATTTTCATGGTATTTATACGACTATATTACAGACACCAATATCTTCATTTTAGAGTATTAAGGATATATTATGAAGAAATCCTAGTCATGTGTATAGTTTATCTTACTTGGTGAAGCTCTTTCATCATTGAAATAAAATTTTATAGTCCATGCATTAGATTTAGGGTAGTCTCCTAATATTAAGGTTAAAAATGCAAACAACATGATAGTCACCAGTAGAAGATTATCGTTCGTTATTCCTACCCCGGAAAAGTGAGTAATAGACGTTATAGGGCTATCGCCCCACAGTTTGGTATGTTTTACTTACTATACGCTTAGAAGGAACATGATTGAAGATAAGTGTAGCTCTGGAATTCTACACTTCTGTGTTGCTATTTGCTTTCTTACAGGTGGAATATTTAGCGGAGGAACAGCAATGCAGGGAAAAGGATATTTATATATGCTACAATAGTGAGGCAGCTTTGAGGGCGCTGGCATTTGCGAGGACTTGATCGACACTAGTGGAACAATACAATTTCGCTCCCCAATACCTAGTCCAATTCAAGAATGTATGTACACTTGGCAAGACTAAAAAAAGCAAAACGTGCCAGATATCTACAACTTTTATTCGTGAAACCCGATTATTTAAAATGAATCAAATATATTTCATATATTGGTACTTACATGTAGCACCATGCAAATTGTGGAATAATGTACTAGTATGGTCCAGTTTCATCTTGATGCTATCTCTAAACGCTTCATCCAAATAAGCTTCTGTGAAGTACAACTGATCATCTTCTTCATCTTCGATGGTCTTCCTATACAGCAATTTCATCATCTCTGGGACATATCTGAAATTTCAAAATAATTATTGATAACATAATTACTGCTTTCTCGGCCTATAAACGTTACTACTAGTCATAGGACTAGTTTTTGGCTACGTGACTACATGAGCTATCCTACTAACACTGTTATGCGCTAATCATAATAAGAAATATCTAAGCCCATTCCTGTTCATTCGACTTCCTGTGCTGTACTTGTAACTTCTAAGGTAATTATATAACTCTTGGCTGATGTTTTGATTCATCATCCTTGTCAATTTACATATAAACACTGAACGGACCTTAATAACGTTTTAACCATTTATAGGTTCAAATATTATTTTAATGTTTATTGTAACACTTGCCCCATATACAGTCCCGAATTTAGGAAACGTTTCCCTTGTTTAACCTCAGGATACATGGGAGCTAATTCTGGGTTTGGCCAACAGAACGGTTCTGCTCCGAACAGTACTTTAGCTCCAGTGGCTTTGAAGTTTTTCAGGATTTCATCCAAGTTGTTAACGAAAATCACGTCGTACGCATCTGTAAACAGGACCACCTGTAAAGGTAAGTTGAGTATCATTTAATATTCACGTTGAGTTACTACACAATTGCTCATAGCCCAAAGTCCCAAGGCCGCCAAACTTAGTTCATTTTAACAAAACTAATTGTATGACCATTAGTAGTTTGATATAGTTAAGAGCTCAGAGATATTCGCCAGGCTGAAATCTGAGAGAACAGATACAATAAACGTGATTTCATGATGGCTGATTTTTGTATATGTTTTACAGCAAGATATAGTTACAAACATTGTTTTATTACTAACAGAAACTTTTAGTGGGCCATAAAATTCGCCAGACGCTTCAAAGCTCACGAAAATATCAAGCTATTCTACTAAGCTCAACGGCATGCCGGTCTTTTATAGTTTTCTTTAATATTTTGATTGAATTTCCTAGCTATAAGATAATGTAACAAAAATAGAACTATTGTTAATTAAAAGCATCAAAGAAAAATTATATTTATGTAGATTGTAGATACTCTTACTTGGTGAAACTCTTCCATCAGGTAGATAAAAAGTAGTAACTATCACACAGTTTCACAAATACAACTCTTTCTTTCGTCGGACGATGATCTTAATAAAAATCCTAACGCATCACTAAGCTAAAGAGTTTTATTTGTGAAACTGTGTGATAATTACACAACTTTTTATCTAAAAAATTATATTGCCAATTACCAACTCAAAATGTAATAAACCGATATCGCTGAAATTTTATGCTCATTCTCAGTAGTGGTTTAAAAAAATAATGAAAAAACGTATTTTTGAAACTTTCAAGGAAGGTTACTAATTGCATCGCGACCTCGATCAGTACTTAGTTCTAGAGATCTTCATAACGAACTACTTTTGTAATTCATATGCCATTAAAGTTAACAGAAAAAGAAGGATCATCAATTTGTAAGCAACCTTAGGGTGCTCAACTACACCCCAGAAGGAAGCGATTTAAAAAATATTCTCGCCTTTGGACGGAAAATTCAATTAAAGGCTCTCGAGTCTAGACAACAATGATGACATTTTCATTGAAACGCATGTTAGTAATGCCCACTACTTTGATCATAGTAAGTAGAAATAAATGCAAATATTACACATTCACTCGAACCATTCGATCTATACAAAAACTAAGTGCAGGCGAGAGTTTGTATCCTTTGTTATGTTGCAATATATGCCTTCCCTGACAAGATAAACAAAAAGCAGAAATATGTTATTTGAAGAAAAATAAACAAAACGATGTTGTTTGATTAGCAAACCAACCAGCAAGATGTACAGAAGGAATATTTTACCTGTTTTCCTGAGGAAAATATAACAACAGTCAGTTGTATTATAGAAACATGGGAAACATTATAAAACTTCATAATTCTGAGTAATACGATGGAAAATTAGTTTTGAGTTAACTTAACATGAAAAAATATTAAGTCTCAAAAGACGATCTTTTGGTAATAGTTAGTTCAGTTGCATCCAGTTTAAAATATTATGCCAACTGTTTAATTATATTCCTCAAAATGAGAGATTTCTTTCAAAATTTTGCCCCAAGGTGCCCTTTATAAAACATGAGCATCACCAGAAAATAATATTTCTGATTATTATAGAAATAGAACAAAGTATCCAAGTATTGCCTCAAACACTTTCTGTAGAAAAAAAAATGAAAACTTATTTCTACTCACATTAGGCACTCGAAACCACAAAAACACATATAATTAGAATATTTAAATCTACTTTTTAGGTTCAAAGATTCATAGATGATTCCTTGCTAATTATGAAAAGCTGAACGCCTACCTTATCAGTTTCATCCTTATGCTTTTGCAATGCCTCTTTGAGTAGGTTAATTTTCCATCCTCCACCAGGTCTAAGTCTCATATCGTTCCCTCCCTTCCATTCTTGACCGAAACCAAGGACATTCGGCCTAATACCGAACTCCTTGGCCGAGTCTAAGTATCGAAGGTACCCATCTGTTTCTTCTGTAGCTACCGTATACACCAAAACATCTGCAACAAAACGTTATTTTGGATCAATGGAATTTCTTTTAGTCGAGAAATGTATAAGATGGAAATACTTTAAATGTATTTTCTGGAACTTATCTTACAATTGCCTCTTTATTATCCTTTAAAGGCCCCAGTACACAATTGGCCATGATGGGCCACTGCAGGCCATTGCAATTGTGTACAGGGAGGAACGGCGCATAATGGCGGACAGTTGGCAGTGGTTAATGGAACGCAATGGCGATGATGTCAGTTCGTCACACTTCAAAGCGTATCGTGGCGTAGCTTGGCCGGTAGTTATCACACAGTCGGCCATTGTTCAGTTTGTTACCGACCGAACGTCATGCGCCATTGTGTGAACACCTGTCAAGCTGACGGGCAATGGGCAATGATGGCCTACGTGGCGCATGGCCCATCATGTCCCTTTGTGTACAGGGACCTTTATGTATTATCATACTTGTTTTCGTAACGGCCACTAGTGAAACCACATATGACTAGTTGAAATGCCTTATTAACGTTTCAGCTTCTTCGGCAGCCTTTATAAAAGTATACCAAATGAAAATTGTAACTCATTTAAAATTATACTTGAGGACGCTAGTGTTGATGTTATTATGATTTTCAATTTTAATTTTTTCCATTTTCTATGCTTTGTTAAAGGCTGCCGACAAAGCCGAAGCGTTAATACAGTTTTTTAGGTAGTCATATGTGATTTCATTTAGTTGCCGGTACAGGTACCATAAGTATTTTAGTTGTTTCATTTAAACTTATTAAAAATGATTTATTTTATATTGAGCTACTGGAGTTTATAACGCTGTTGAACAAAATCTTAATGATTTAAAATTATTTTTTACTTTTCAGTTCGGTTTGCTACTGAAACATGTTTTTCAGTTCATCATACGATAATATATTCAGAGTTTGATTTTACAATAGAACACGAAATTTCCTACACTCCAACCGTTCATACTGACTCCTCTAAACTGCATTATGTTTATTATTATGAAGTCAGGTGACAGGATAGTCATGACTCTGTAATATTCCAGGCTAGATTTTGTATTTTTATAGAAGCTTATAATAAGGTAAGAGATATATTTCAGCAAGTTTTATATTTTTTAAGAATTATGCTAACAGGATATATGTTCGAATTTGATTGCCTAAATAATGTAATTCCATTATTTCCAACAGAGGTTAATGCAGTTTAATATGCAATTTTGCTGCTGTTCCAACTGATCCTCTATAACTGCACCTCAGTATAAAAGTATCAGATGCAAAAATATCAAAATATAGTTTTTTGTTGGAAACTGCAATCTACCAAGTGCTCTCTTAAATTCAATAACGTAGTATCTGCATCTTTGTTGTTCACATTAATAAAACTTGACACGTTACTTTATTGATTTATTCTGTATCTCTCTGTGGGTTAACCTCACCAAAAATTCTAGCTAGAGTAGCTCAATAGCAGGTCAATGACGAAAAATATATTTGTAATGCAATTTAACTGCTCCACGATAAACCTCATAGGTGAACGTTCCAGATACAATATCACTTCTACTAAGCATCTATTTTGTGTATATTACCATCACTCGCTTTACGGAGCAGTTTGTGAGTTCAACCCTGGCACCAATAATAAACTATTTCCGTGACAATTAAAACAATTGTTTGAACTTGTAGACAAAGTGGATTTTTCAAAAGTTTGATTTCGGACTTCCATTGTCTATAAAATTTTTGAGTATCACAATGTTTCGATTGAAGATAGTATATCAATTTTATTGAATTGAATTTTTATTGAAGTGTTTTAATGGAAATTGCTTAATATCCAATTTTGTTCCACTTTTAGATTATTTTCTGAATATGCGTTAAAGCAAAATTTTGCCTAACATTTCCTGAAATATTCAATTCTCTACTAGCGTGTTATACTATGACTTTGAATCTTACTGAATTCTAGTCCCCAAAACATTTCACGTAATGTTATTGCAAGAAATTAGTTCATTACAGATTTCGTACTAGTCGATAATTAAAACCACAAACGATTGACTGAAATATCTTCACTAACGTTCTAGTTTGCCTCGGCAGTATTTATCAAAAATTAAGCTCATATAAGCCTCATATTTTATATCCGTACTTCTTCAGCATTCTTATTTCACTTTTTAGGCATCTATGAATGGATCTACAATTAATTAACGTTTGGAACTAAAAATATTGTCGAAATTGAAACGACAGACACCCAGCATCAGCTTCCCGCATATCCATTAAGTCAGAGAGTGAATGTCGAAATAATTATTCTAGCATGTGTACATGACATCATCCATAGTCGGAACACAGATAGTGAAACCTTCAGTTTCCTTTTTCGGGAGATAAGAACGGTAGCCTCTACAAAAGAAATATGTATTTTACAGAATATTCATAACGTTGAATTCCTACAAGTCTATTTGGGTCACTGTGTGATAAAATAAGTATCATGGAAACAATTCATTGTTCACAAAGACAGTAATTGTTCGGCTAAAGATTTTTATTTGAGATTATTTATCATCTATCACGTATTTAGATTCTAAGAGAAGATTGGAAAAATAATTTCTTAATTCAGAATTGTCTTATATGCACTTTCCGGACTCAAAAAAATGAAGCTACATCTTTTACTCATCTTACTTACGCATAAGTATTGTGATATTTTTTGAATAACATATAATTCTAATACGTTTCACTTCCCATGACAATTGGCGTTTAAAAGGTAGAAAAATGTGGGTGTCAGTAAAAGACATTCTCTCATCTGAATGTTCGCCCTGGAAGGACTCAGTACTTGTTAAACATTATTTCTGTTTGTGTAATTTTGGTACATGGTATATTAAACTTATGAGCATAGTATTATTTTGATGTATTTATGATGTGTCTAACGAAATTTAAGTCATTTTATTTTGTGACATGTTGTACAGTAGTTCAGGGATAGTTTGTTTTGTAATTTGTTCTATGTTCCTTGCCTTCACAAGTGCAGTTTCATTTCGTATATCACTGTTTCAATTTTTTGTGAACAAATAATTTCCTAATCGTTTTATGTTCTCGATGATTTTATCTTCTAGCTTCCACTGATAACAAAATTCCATCAAATCAAATATCTTCGATTCTAAAAATACCTCAATTATAGAAATTCATGCTATTAACTCCAACTCATCATCAAATGCTTTCTGCGAAACATTGCTTTTCATAATATAACTTTCAAAATATATGTTTTTTTTTAAACTGTATAACCGAAGCAGTAATACACAGTTTCAGTGGAAGCTCAAGCTCTATTTATACACAGTATTAAGTTACATGTATTAACATGCCATCGCTGATGTTTCACATTTCGAAATAGCCCGGTAGTAAAAACCAAACAAACCAATTACTACATAACCTCACTTACCATTCTTATCCAAACAATCACAGGCAAAAATGGCACTTAAAATCACTAAAACAAACAAGGAACACATATTTTACTTATCTAGAACCTATTTGTAAAACACGAAAAAATGGATACGACTCGGTAAAGTCTGTATCATATATCTTCAAAACATATTCATGTAATTCCAATGTATTCTCACTATTTCATTGCAGTACTGTCAATGCTTTCAGTTTTGTATTTTCAACCAGAAGCACATCTGTTCCTCAAAGCTCTGATGCCGGCTGTTTCAGAAAGATGTAGACTAGTGAAATTCAACAGTTATATACTAGTCGGCAGAGTTTATAATATCGATAGTAATATAAACACGTACTTCATGTAACTTCTTAATTTTAAGATGTGGTTTTCTCCCTAGGTCATCTCACATTTTCTATTGGCCGTTAACCAAACCACAAACGATTGACTGAAAATTGTCCATACGTTTCGATAGCTTCGGCAGCTTTTAACAAAGTAAAAACTCATATTTACTACAGTTTGCTGCATGACCCTAGAATTTAGTCTATTATTTATTTTATTTAATTTGAATTTGTAAATTCATTAAACAGTTTCCCAACTTCTATTTAAATTTTTAGGTTGAATTGTGATGAGTGATCAAAGATGAAATATTCTTAAGCATTCTATGGCATTTGTATATATACCAATAAAGGTATCGTCAAAATCGGTTTCAATCGTTTTGTCTGTATGTGTGTCTATATTTATTTTTCTATATTCTCGGCGGCGCAATGTTCAGCTATCCAACTGCTGCTGAGGTTCTGTTTAGGCTTGATATGCATCCACGCCATGGTAGTTTCGGAATGAATATTTGGATTATATTTTGGCCATTCAGAATTGTTTTTGAAAAATGTTGTGAGTAATGAAAAGTTATCGATATTCCCCAAAATCTAAATCTGATTAAAAATTCCAATAAGTTGCTACCAATGAACATGAAGTACAGAGTTAACCTACTGAACGCCCTTTCCAAGAGCACTTTAGCAAGTATCCAGGATCCATAGTTTCTGATTTACTTGACTAGACTATATTACATTGCGCTGGAATCGTCGTAGCATGTGCTAGCGGCAACGTGGTAGGAGGCTAATATCCGACTCGAAGGACCATAAAGCCGCGCTGTGTTGCCAGATTCAACCAGTTTTAACCAAGATACAGAAACAATGATAATTTATAGGAAAGTCGAGATTTTTTTAAAGGCTATACATAAATTCAGTTCCATAGCATCGAGGAGACTAATCACTAGAATGAGATAGCTGCACATTATAATTCATAGATAATGTTCAAAATAATGAAATAACAAAAAAAAATCTGTTCACCAATAGGAATTGAATATAATAGTTTCCCTGTCACCCGAATAGAACAACTGCTTAGCACGCAAGTACTGTAAGCATAGAGGCGAAACCAAATCTTGATTCACTCAGTACTCAACGCATCATTATACATCAATTTTCCAATTATGAGCAAATCAAAATTCACAGGAAAAAATTTTGATTTTTCCCCAAATAGCAACGTACAAAAAGAGTAAATATGATCTACACAATATTTAAGGAGTTTTATTGTTCTGAAGGTACCCCTCAAATGATATGGTACATGAAGATTATTCATAACTATATATATATATATATATATATATATATATGTACTAGATATTTTCTGACCTGTTGTAAGAATTTTTTCACTACGTTTGATGATGTGATAATTTTGCTTTTTGCTTATTACATACAATATAATACTAGGCATCCGTAGAACCCAACTTAGTTTTTTTTCGTATTTGTGCAGCGGTGGCCAACATTAAATAAAGAAAAAATACGATAGATAGACTGACAGATAGAAGATATTTGGAATATTTAATAATATATGAGATTTTGAAAACATATCTTTGAGGGCACGCTGACATAATCAAAAACTTGAACAACAATTTTAAAGAATCACTCCCTAACACCCACTTTGTCCAATCATACCTCCACCCTCTTCAACTGAACACTCACTGATATTAGTTTAAATTAAGCCAAATCAAGAACTGGGGATACACAAAAATGATACATTTATCCAGTAAGCAGCAAGTATTAATTTTTGACATTTCATAAGCTTTTTATCGCACTTATAGCTAGTCGGTAATTCAACAAACAAGTTTAGGGTTGTCCATCATCTTGGATATGATGCAGAGAAGAGTGGCAGATCTATAGTTCTATTTATTTTATACAATTGAAATATGAAGCCTATTGCTGGTACCATGCATCACAGAACGTAATGTTATTAAGCAAAAATTCCATTCGAACCAATGTGTGGAAACCGAGAAAATATGTATCAAAATCGTCGGTGCCGGTCACTAACATAACTGAATAGATGAATAAAGCATACTTACCATCAGTCTTTGAGATGACATAATTGTTGATAGCAGGCTCACTACAATCCACTTCGCCTCTCGAATTATCACAGAACCCTGTATCACAGCGAACTAAAAAATCACATAAATTTATTGCTCATAAAAAACTATGCTTTCCGAAATATTTACCGTTGAAAAATAAGGAAGAAAATGAAACCAAAAACCAAACTGGAACTGTCATAGTGAGCATCACACCAACATGCCCCTCCGACTATCACAGAACAAATGCTTGGTGCAACTGGTGCAAAAGCTTAAATCGATAGGAAAGTGATCTACCAAAAAATTGCCGTGGAAATTGAATAATTGGCTAGATTCAGTTCTTTCTTAGCGGTTGCAAGATATCCAATGGAGCGTGTCCTACTGATGGAATAACGTAAGTTATGTTCCTGCATCTACATCACAATTTCTTTTATCAGAGCTGTTACGTTCGATTGAATTACCATGACACTTCGTCAGTATTATTATCCTACATTGCTTCGAACTCTCTAATTCATAATGAGTAAGTATTCTAGATAAGGTTAAATTTGGAATCTAGGTGGCAGATAAATGAAGCTTAAAGTTTTCATAGGGCAAGCGCTAGTATTCAAACTATACTAACTTTTTTTTGCTTACTATGTCGGTCTGTTGGTCTTTCTTTTGCAGATAAAAAGTCATCTTTCATCTTAGGATTCTTATATAGATTGTGTCATTATTTACTAAGCATATAAAAATTCTGAATCAATATGCTTTGATTGATATTTAAGATATGTGGGCAAAATCTGTATCGGGCCAATCAAATAATTTATAAACAAATTTACAGTGGATTTTCCTACAACCAGTGCATGTGGTTTCTGAGCTAAATATATTTTCCTTTGCAACTGATTGACTCAGACGAATTTAGTAGATTAGAATGACTCTAAGTTCAAAACAAACGATGTCAAAACTTGGTATTTCGTACATAAATTCGCATTTAGAAATCCGAAGATGCAAGTTCGATCCCTCACTGGGTCTTCTTTTCGGATTTCTAAGTGCGAATTTATGTATCAAAAACTCCATCTTGCAGAAAAAAGCAAGTAATTATATATCATTGGTATTTTGTCTGCGGAATTTGTGTAGAGCTTTCTTGCACCTGGAATAGGTTTCCTTTTCTTTTTTCTCATAGATTTTACATATCGAAGCGAACTTTGCTCTCATCAATGGTTACTTACATATAGCTATCGATTTTTAACTTCTCACATCACTCATTCCGTTTGTTAGTCTGTCTGTCTATCGGTCTGCCCCGTAATTCTTGACCCCTCCATATATGAGAAAATACTATTCTGATTTTGTTGAAATTCTCACACCTTATACATAATTACTATCGCAAGAACATTTTAGCTTTCTAAAATCGGTTCAGTGATGTCAAACATCAAAAAAGGGGTTATAAATGGCGTTGAGGAGTTACGGGAAGAGGAATATCTGAATTTATTGGATTGGTGAAAAAGTTTGTCCATACATTTTTGATATCGGTAATCCTCCGTACTTTCTAGAGACGCAAAGACGATTCTTCAGACTTTTGCTTTCGGCCTGTGGGCTGGAGGTCTCAAATCTGTTTAGGCATGGCAGAAAACCACCATAATCGAAGAAATACAAAAGAAATAACTGAGCTGGTATGGCCATGTACAGAGAATAGGTGAGCATAGAATACCAAAGCAAATCATGAATACATGCATCTCTTACACCTTGTTGATGGATATCATTAGATTTTATATTTGCTGATCCTATCCAAATTCTAAATGGTACAGCATCAAGCTACTCGACGCCATTTTTCATTTACTATGAATAAATCAAATGCCTTGTCATATGTGTTGACAGAATACTTATTACTCATCATATCGCATTCACGTAATAATTTAACCACCATATAATCCCATCCACCAGATTGAGCCAAAAGAAGCATGAATATGCTCCAAGGGTGAGAGGAAAGCAAGGAATCTCACCTTACTTTGACGAATGTAATGCTTTGTCACGTGAGGTGGGTTCAAAATTGAGACAAGATTATCTCAGAGGAAAAATGAAAGGAAAGTGAGTTTTCAGAAAAGTCATTACTGAACAGTAGACGAGTAGACGGTATAGTATCCCAGACTTCGTACGGTGGAGTACCAAAAAAATGTAATTCTGTTTTCCCTTTCTACAATAAGGGAGCTCTGAAAGCACTGATTCATAAAAAAAACGATCAAATCGAATTCTGTTCTGCTACTACTATCTTGCTACGTGTCTTCATGCTCCACTTTCTTCGCTGGTTTTGCAGCAAGCCGAAGAAAGTCAAAAACAAAATCGAATTATATCGTGAAAGCAGACAGAATTTTTTTTGCATCGCGTCTGGTATAACGATCTGATCAAATCTTAATTTCGCGGTATACTAACATAACAATGTACAGATTTTTTCTTTCGTGCAGAGCAGGATTTGGTGAAACAGATTTCAATCCAAAAGATATTTCGTGCATGAAATAATGACCTTCGTCTATCAATTCAGCGCAAATGTGATTGAAAATTGTATCGTCAATTCTGCGTCTTCTAACCAACATTTCTTGATCCAGGTTTTCATACTAAGAGATCAAGATGCAAATTTCATTGCGGTTTAGATACCCACACTAAATTTGAATAAAATGAAAGTCTCCTGAGGAATCTTCAGTAAACGCGATGAAGATTAAATTCCAACTCATTCAGAAAGAGGAAATGCATAATCGATATTATCCAACCCACAGGTAGACTTTCTGTTTTCTCTAGCTTTCCTTAGAGTTTGATTTAAGACACAAAGTCACCATTAATAGGGGAACAATGAACGCAATCTCAGGATAATGTTTTACATAGTAATTAGGTACGTATTTTTGTGATTGCACTCTAGACAACACAATTTTCAATGGATTTTATAGAATGCCGTGAATTTTTCAAAGAGCTAGATGAATAACTTCATGCAATTTTAATAATAATAATTTTTAACTCAATTGGAAATTCTTCATAAACTGAGAATACAAATTGTATCGGTCACGACTTGAACCGAATACACTTCCGCTCTACGCTATACATGTGAGCTGCTATAGTCATGCATGTTTCACCCATTACCTAGACTCTTTAATAGAGCTTGGAGACCAGAAGTAGAGAGCAGATATGTTTTATATATACTACGTAGTTTTGATTGGTCCACAACGCCATCTGAATCAATCAGAACTAGCCATGTCAACAACACGACGGCATGAGAAGCTATTGAAGGTTCACCTGCTGACGATTGAAGATAGTAGATCAATCGAAATCTAACACTCAAGTTTATATAAACAAAGTCCGGTATTTTGAAAATTCTACGTCGTCTACAAATTTTCAAACATCTATAAGTTTATTGAACATTCTTGAACCAGACCTGTACTTTTCATATAGTTCAATGATCTGCTTGAATTCACACCAAACACAACGGTAATTAAAAGAAAATAGAGTTATTGCAACATGGTCGGTAAAGTTATGTAAACTTGATGTTACAGAAATAATCTAGCGGTTTTGCTACCATAAGACATAACAGATTGCCTCTGTCGCTTGTATAACGCACTTCTTTAGAAGACGGAAGTTGATATCCGTTTCACATTAGGTTTAAATGGGAATAGTATAATTATTCGAATGTAGATATCACAAAATACATAGAAAAAAACATTCAAAATTTGCCTGAAACTTCCGGACACCATCTAGAAGCGAGTAATACGTCTAGTGGATGCGCCTAACCTTCACAAACGAAACGTCAGTACAGCAAAAAACACCACCAGGTGGAGCCTACAGTGCCTCAAACAAGCCTGCTCCAAAAGTCGATCTTTTGGAGAACCTCGGCATTGTGGAATGAGCTACTGGGGACTTTGTTGCCGTTACAGTCATTGTCAAGGATCTCAAAGCTTTTTTAAAATGAATATGGTTGTTGTTGCCGCAAAATATGTTGCAGGAGTTTAATTTGAGAAACATTTCTCAAAAATAATTGGGTACTGTATTCACACATGAAAAAATTAAGTAGCTATTTGTAAGAATTTTGAAACCTTCTAAAAAAATCGTGCTTTGTAGAATAGCACTGTACTTCCCAGGTAACAGTATTAGCTCAGGAATAATGATTTGAATGGGTTTTTGTGAATTCATCATGAAATATTAAAATTTTAGTAATTCACAAAATTTTCAATTCCCATAAATTACCATAACGTCTCGTATTTTCAGCAACTATCATTAATCAAAATCAACCTAAATGACATTTTTTAAAAAGCACAATAGCACCGTCTTCATTGTCCACAATCGCTATGAAGTAAGAAATAGTAAAATTCAGTGAAAGCAGGAAAAGAGCAGATCATTTAAATTCATCTGTTTTAAAGGAAAACGTCTGAATAGTCATTTACCTATGTCTTCCAAGTATGCTGGGTTACTGGGTCAAACATGTATAAATGATAGAACGTCTTATGTCAAAGCCAATAAAATGTCTACACCACCATCCTCCTCCTTCGTTTTGACCCATCCAAAATAGTTAGAAAAATTTCCATGGGCCTCAGGAACATCCAAAAATGAAGAACTACGCGTAAAAATGTTGTATAACTACCAAAAAATATATATCATTCAAGTGTACATTTTAATAAAGCACTTAATATGTATCTGAAATATATTATGTCCACAATTCGGATGTATCGTCGCGCAAAAAGTCCGTAGCTCTTAAGAAGAATAACTTTTGTATTTTGATTGCAAATATGTGAACAATAATATGTTTTTAACAAGTAAGCAGTATTACCGGAGTGAATAACTTTTTTCGTGATGCACAGGAAATAGAGTGTCTCAGAATCAAAATTTTCCGCGATTATTATGTTTCCACCCTAAGATCATGAGGATCATTACTACTGCTCACACCATATCGCTCCTAAGATTTTATGAAAATTAAGGAAAACAGAAGGAAAAAGTTAACACGTATGGAAATACTGAAATACCCGACAGATATTTGAATTAAATGTTTCATATATGACCTTAAATATCCCGTTATACCCTTGTGCGCTTTCTTGTCGTCCACAGAGCTGTTAGTAAAAATTGGTTTAGCTGACATTTCCTATGGCTTCATATACACTCGTAAAAGGACTCCATATTAGATTAAACTAAATAGATTACCAGGCCATTGCGGTGATAATATTAGTCAGTGCTGTGTTTGACATAGTGTTGTTAAATTATTATAGGAAGAATTGTGTTGTCGAGATGGGGCCGAAAACAGATCCCGAGCTCATGGCCCTCAGGAAGGAAATCGAGGAGCTCTACAAAAAGCTGCAGGTTTGTCTTGAATCGTGATAGAAAGTGGTAGCAGGATCTAAGACTTTTATTGCCATAGAATATATAATTATCCGCCATTGAATGCATTTATATGTTCGATTTCGCAGTAGAATATGCCGAGGATAGCAGATGTAATCGATTATAAAATGTTCATCTATCTTGTTCCCAATATTGCGTAAACAAAAATACTCTAATATTTTTAATTGATTAATTTATTTTATTTGCTTTATCCCTTTATAGAATTCCATCTTACCTCCTTTTTGTATCAACCTGATATCTTTAATCGCTGATCAGTTAAATCACTATAATGTTGCGAAAAAAACATAATCATTTTAGACGATCTGAATACTTGCAAGGATTTATTTTAATAGGATTGGTAATAATACAATGCATATACTTCATTTAGAGGAATTACTCCCGGAACCAATATCTCGCTATATATATTGCCATTCTCATATAATTATGGCTTATTCACTCGCGGTTCACGATATGCTATGTAATGCTTATATTATATGCATCTTTCGATATCAAATTATGCTTTCCTCAATGAAATCTCAAAAAACTGCCCAGGAGTATAGAAGCAACCTCTAGCAGGCAAGTTGTCTCCCAACACGTTTTCTAGTTCTATAAGTACATGCTTGGATTTTATATATCATTAAAAGGGCACCGACAATGTCAGTCAAGTGCGTTTAATAACAAGATGTTGCTTTTAGTTATCGGCGAAGCCAAGTGCGGTGAATCGTATAATGTATTTTCAGGAAGCACAAAAGAAACAAGAAGACACCACGCTAGACAAGGCATGTGAAGGCGTCGCACCAGCTCCAAAAGTCAAGCTGGTCACTAGAAAACTGATGAAGGGTCATCTGAACAAAGTCAATTCGGTTCACTATAGTGGTGATAACAGACACTGCGTGACAGGCTCTCTAGATGGAAAGCTGATAATCTGGGACACCTATACTGGCAACAAGATGCAGATCATACCGTTGAGGTCAGCCTGGGTTATGAGTGTCGCTTTTGCACCATCTGGAAATTTTGTTGGTAAGACAGTTTGAAAATGCTCGATTCGAGAAAAATCCCTCGAAGGATACCGAATTTAAAATATCTTTTATACTTCTCCTTTATCAATAATATCAAAACACTATTTATTACGAGACTATTTAGCCAGATATTTTGAAAATATTTATGTGTATTCCAAAACTGATGGTTTTGAGTAATTCTGAAACCTCCAAAAAAGTTCTTAGTTCTTTTGTCATTCTTTGTTCCTCAGAAATGTCTTCCACTGCTCTACAATATGATTATTCCTAGACATACAAACATTAATATTGTGATTATTTGATTTAAATCGCACTCAAAGTACTAAGTAAGAACATGATGAATGGAAAATATGGTTTGGTCGTGTTTTTACATTCCTGTTATTTTATTGATTACCCAGTTATCAAGCTTCAAGAATACAGTAGTAATATCTATAATAGGCTGACAACATATCCGTCCAAGATAGATTTTTATCGGTTTTCATTACAAGAGAAACAAAAAATGATCACCAGTGGAGGTCGAACCCACAACTCTACCTCCCCCAGTCCAATTCTTCCTCGAGTTGTTTGAGCCAAATGCGGAAGACTGCCGCCTTCAGAAAATACAATAACATATTTTTATCAGATTCCATTTTAATCCGTACGCGAGACGTAACTAATAATGTGAAAAATTATGAAGAAACATATTTCGTCAGTGGATAGAACTTAGAGCCTTCTGCATTGCAGTCACACGCTTTAAACTATTGAGCTATGGCAAATTGCCAAGCAAAACGGGCAAATAGGCTATAGAAGGTACATCCCCCATTTCAATTCTTCCTCCCAACTTTCTAAAATGTCGAATTGCACAGGTCGATCTTGGTTTGGTATCTTGTGGCCAGTAATTGATCTTCAATTGAGCTTTTCCGTTGTGTAACTATCGTTGAGCCAAACGAGGCAAAGGGCCACGTTTAGAAAATAGCATGACAGAAATAGCGACACATCAATAGACAACCAAACAGATAGACTGGAATGCCAGTTGAGGACAGTAAAACTTGTATTTTTTTAATACATGATCCTGCCCCGAACTCGGTATCCTGTTATACAATTTCAACTGGTCTAGATTTCGATATGAAATTTTACATTTGATGTCCAAATTATTCACCTATGAACGTTTGATGTTTTATTGAAGTTGATTTATGTTTATTTGTTTATACTCGTGAACTCTTGGTTTCTTGCTTGAAAAAATCGGAATTCTTTAAATACTTGGTTATGATGCGAGTTGTCAAATAATTGAAAAACATAATAATAGTAATAATAATACGTCTTTATTTGGGCGAAATTTAGCCAAAGGCTACTCTTACATTTAACCCTTTAACATCACTTGCATGATTTTTTTTTTAGAAACTTATTCAGTTAATGTCTGAAGCTCTGTGATAGTCACAAAATGTTGGTTCAGTTATATTGAAAAATTTCATTTTGTGCAAACTGAGTATTGTATGAACTTAGATCGTTTTTTACTATTAGGATTTTCTTATAGCTTGTGGGGGAATGGATAACATGTGCACTGTATACGATCTGAATAATAGAGATGCAAATGGAGTAGCAAAAATGGTTAGAGAATTAGCAGGATATGATGGATTTTTGAGCTCATGCAGGTTTCTCGATGACAATAGTGTTATAACCGGATCAGGCGACATGAAAATGTAAGTTGTCTATGACTCACTTGTGATAATTTGTTTTAACCATATAACCTAGACTGAAAGTATCCAGAGTATCAAAATAAGGGATACATCTAAGTTGATGAAATATTACTTACGTATTTTGAATGCAAATATATGAAAAATCATCATCTTTGTTTAGTACAAAGGATTATTACAGAGGTCAGAAGTTCACAGATGATGGAATTCCTTTATCAATTCCAAAAAAGTTCCTACTCCCTCCAACCCTCCTCCAATCTGACTAAGGTATTCGTGATGAATATATGTTTCCAAATATAATATCTGCATCTGGAAAAAATGTGACCTGTAAGAAATGTTTGATGATTAGCTAGAGAGAAGTCGTCAATCAGTTCCCTTATATCGAATAGTTTCCTTTTGTATGCTAGTCAATGTCAGTTAATTGCAGTTGTAAATGGGACCTGGAAAGAGGCATAAAAACATCCGACTTCCAAGCACATAATGGTGACGTAGTCTCGATAAGTTTAGCGCCTGACAACAATAGCTACGTTACAGGCAGTGTCGACAAAACTTGCAGATTGTGGGATATGAGGGAGGAGAAGCCCAAGCAGACGTTCTTTGGACATGAAGCTGACGTCAATTCAGTATGCGTGAGTACTTTGGGCATTTACTACAATTATACTGAGACGCCATAAGAGTGCACCCCCTTTTCACTTAGGAATATTTTTGTTGGATATAATATTCCATTACAAACCGCCTCCGAGCAGGACTGGATCAAAATGACACGTGATAAGCTTGCAACAACATTATTTGCGGTAGAGCTATAAGTCACTAGGCATCGAAACTCACTTTGAACCTATGGCTGAAGGATAAGCAATTCTGTATCTTCAACACTCATCTCTATGTGTCGCGCAAGATGACGTTGTCCACTGGCAACTTGCAAAGTCAAGATCACAACACTTAGACTGCCTCGATATCTGTCAAAAAATATGGATAAATATCTCCGGTGGGTATCGGATACAAATCTGCTTCCAAAAGATGCTTTAATCACCTTCACCATCAAAATTACAGACACGAATTGGAGTGATAAAGATTAAGAAAACTGTTTGGCGTGGGCGACGCGGAGCTACGAATGCAGCATCCGCGCTGACAGCATAGCCAGTGGACCACCGCAGCACGGTTACTGAAAAATTATTATGATCTAAGATGTCCTATACAGAGTAACTGATGTCCTGAACGAGAATGTACCCTACAAGGCGCCTTTGATCGCCTGAGCATAGCATTGCTTTGGTACAACTACTACAGAGTCCGCACCAAAAACAAGTTCTTCGTTTTATTTTCATTCCCCTTTTCTGTAATAATAAAATAATATCACCTTTTCTCCATTGATAATATGGTTCAAATATTATTTTAGTTCCATCCAAGTGGCTATGGTTTCGCTACGGGTTCTGAAGACAGATCTGCAAGACTATTTGATATCAGAAGCGATCAACAAATTGCACTGTACAAACCGCCAAGTGCTAACAGTGGATTTACATCTTGTGGTTTATCCTTGAGTGGAAGAATTCTCCTGTGCGGATCAGACGATAACAATGTTCATATGTGGGATACGCTGAAAGTGCAGCATAACGGTACGAAAATTCAAAAATACATCCTCAGAATCTGACCAAAAAATTTTTATTGAGTTTTTTTACTATACAATATTGATTCGTAGTAGTCATAAATGTACTTTAATATTTTTTCTTGTTGTAGGGACGTTAGCAGGTCACGAAAACCGAGTAACCTCACTATCTGTTGCCAGCAATGGAGTGGCTATAGCGACATGTAGTTGGGACAACGCCGTGCGAGTGTGGGGTTAAAAATATAGGAAAAATGGATAGTAAGGTGGAAATACCTTAATATTGGAAAACTACCGGAGATTTCTGTGCGGAAAAAAATCAATTCTGACTTTTCAATCCATGCCTTGATGACTCTCATCTGATACTCTCAAAACTGTGGTTAAATCGTGAATAGCTATTTTCATTTATATTCTAACAGAAATTCAACAGATTTATCAGAATATGCTTTTGAAAATAAAAATAGTTGAGTTGCAGAGGCATGATGTCTTCTTTGAAACTGTTTAAAGACATGCAAGTCTACTTTCGTGAAATAGCATCAGTGTCAAGATTAACTTAGAATCTACAATCTATTTATCGGAAAATATAATAGGTTCAATAACTGCATACCTGAAAACTGTTGTGATAAATCAAACCGTTGTATTTAAACAAGTGTTTCATTCCACAATCGACAAACATTAAGCGTGTATCATGTTATTACAATCTCAACATGTTATAGAAAATATGTTATTTTGATTTGATTTAAGTGTGTTGGCTTTTTATCGATACCTTATTTTTAATTGGTCAGCATTCGAACTACTGCTTTAAAATATACATTATCAACAGGTTTCTTCATCTACTGAAATAATTGAAGTCCCAGAATGCCGACTTTCAGTTATTTGATTTTAAGAATTAATTTGTATACAGCTTGTAATAAGTGGTTGTACTTTAAATGAAAAACTATTTATTTATGACAAGTTTCATTTGTTTACCTTATCCAAATCCTTAGAAGAAATGGGTAAAGGTGATATACTAGTTTAATAAACAAAATCCACTTTTTTGGAAGGTTAGGTAGTGGCTCAACCCTACCCGTCAATGAAATTACTTACTTGTTGATCCGTATGATAGTACCACTTTTGAATCTAGCAACTCTAATAAAGAGAGAGAGTCGCTGAAACAAAGATATGGAGTTTGCATGCAATTGTAGGCGCTGGCCTAAACACGGATTTATATGTGGTAAATCGAGTAACCATTGCGTACGAGTACAACTATTTCTCACACAAAAACAACTGCACATAGAAGCATTAAAATTCTTGAAGATAGCGTTTAAGATATGTACAAAAAATTTCAGCACGATCTGTTCATTGATTTTTGAGCAATCAACGATTAATATTTTTTTTGATACTTTATCAACAATAGTGCAACTTTTTATTATAACGCAAAATCATTTATAAAATTAAGAAATCTATTGAATAACGGTATTTCGTGGGAATTTTCATGAATTCGCAATTTTTGCCAATCTTAAATAGAGAAATAGAGAAAAATTTGTTTACTAATTGCTAATAATAGAATGAAGCGAATCATCAATTTGTAAGCAAACTAAGGATGTCCAACTTACCCCAAAACCAAGCGTTTCCAATAATAATCTGGCCTATCCATGGACGGAAATTTTATTTTTTCAAGTTTTTTGCTCCTCGGCGTCTTGGATAAAATGTTGAATGTTCATATACACTGTGTAGCACCTTCACCATTTATTGGGAGAAGGAGTCCTTTAAGTGAGTTACTCAATGGTACTACCAACAACTTCAATATCTGAGCTAATTAATGAGAGAAGGTTGTTGACTTATACTCAATTAATTCATGTAAATTCGTATCTGTCCGTGGAAGACAAACAACGTATCAACATGGTACAGTTACCAGTAAGATGAAATACAAATTTTGTTAACAATATATAAATCAGGACGACTTTTTTACGTTATTATATTTGTTTAAAGGCACTAATATACAATCATGCCGCATAAGCAAGGATTGATAAATTTGATGTTACCTAAGGGTAAACGCTTACCACAAAGATCGAATACAGCACGTTTCAAAAATCAGCGCAAAATAATGATAACCGTTTGTCGTCACAGGACTGAATTTTTTTGCTCTAACCTTGTAGAAAGTAACTCCTGAAACTTATCTGGATACCTATAAATATGTAATAATTTCTTCCCTATTTAGATTCTAGACGCTCTTACTTGATGAAACTCTTCCATCATGCAGATAAGAAGATCGTGTACTTAACGCACAGTTCCACAAATAAAACTATTTTTCTTGTGTGACGCGATTCGATTCATACACGATCTTTTAATTTGCATGAATTTCTTTCCTATTCTGATATATTTCAGTTTGAAATAGGCAGACAGCCGAAGAAAGCCGAACGAATAAATATTTCTATTTGTGGAAGGTAGTCATAGTTGTGAAGGATTTCCTTGAAAGTATATATGCGAGCTTCCTTAGTTTAAAAATTAGGCGGTTAGCATAGTCAGTAAGTCTTGAGTCAGCTAATTTTTGATTTTGTAGCTTGAAGGTGCTCTTATTTGTTGAAGCTCTTTCACCGTGCAGATAAAATAATTGTGTATTTAACACACAGTTTCACAAATAAATCTATTTTTATTCGAGTGACGCGTTTCGATTTATATCTAAATCATCGTCGGACTATAAGATTTGACTGTTTACTTGCCAATTAGCTAACTAGATCCTATCATGGTTTCAAGAATAAAGCTCTCAAATATAGCATGCTATTTAACCTGTCTATAAATAATTTTTCGTTTTGTCGACTGCATTTGTACTAGTGTGAAGGGAACCACCTAGTAAGGCTCATCCATTTCCATCAAGATGTTTCAGGTGATGAAATATTTTATTTCTTAAAATATTCAATGTTTTGAGATATAATATTCCTTACTAATGGAATATTAATTACATAGTATAAGTAATAGTAACTTGAAAGCCTAATTCGGAGAGTTATATCCAGTTGTGCACTTTACTATCTTAGTTTGATATATGAATCACAATATCAAAAGGCGAATTTGTACTCTGAGATAGAGAGAAAGTTGAAATTGGGAGAACCCAAACAACAGGCCTGAAAAGACGGCTCTGTCCAATAAAATGGAAGGACAAGCTGAAACCCGTAACCCCCCGTCGCTGAGGCCCTGATAGTAAGTAGAGAACACAACCGATATTGACAAAAAACTTATTTTATATTATGTATAATATTATTATTCGCTGTACGTTTCGAAATTTTGCACAATTATTATACTTCTTCGTGAGCACTCACCAATAAAAAATATCGATACCTAGTTGTTGAACACTGATATATATATATATATATATATATATATATATATATATATATATATATATAACTTTAAATCACTTGAAAATGATGTTTTACATAGATATGGACAAAAAAAATTCTATTATATTCGTAATCTTTAAAAACATCTAGCCACTCCAAGCATATCAAAGTACGAGATATCATCATTCTATTTTTATATCTCTCTAAAAAATATATCATTCACTCTTTAGGCAGTTGTTACAAGTGCTACATAAGTGAAAAAATATTGTACTGGTGAAGTTAAAGATCCAGTTAGATTCTTTCAAGTTTCTATCGTTGAAGCATTCATGATAAACAATTTCAAACAAGAGCGATGAAATTCTTACTACTTTTGCTTTGTGGACTAACAATAGTTTTGGCTGTGCCATATTTCCAAGGTACGTACACCATAATATTTTCAATATCGTATGTATTTTCTGTCGTTTCTTCTCCATTGCGTAGGAATTAGTTCGAAGATATAGGAGTCTATATATTTTTTTTAATTTCTATATATGTTTCACCTAACTAGCAAGGCAAACTACAGTCACGCCTTATGCAAAAAAATGTTATATAAGGTCCTGAATATCTTAATCTAATTTGTTTTTTACAGATCAAGATGCTAGGTTGGAAGATCCAATCGTGGACATCATCAACAAAACTTTAAACGCGATCATTCAAAACATCAGCGAGCCTCTAACTCCAAAAGACGTACACCTCACGTTCAATCACGATGGAATTTTAACGTGAGTACTATTTAGATAATAATCGCTAATATTTGGGAGTGATGAGACATACAATAGAAATAATGAAATCCACCTATAATAATTGATCAGTTCTAATATCGCGTCCACCGCTGATAACGATTTATGATTTATTAAATAATATTTTATATAGACTGCTGTAATTGCTTATCTATTTACCTAAGTACCTATTACAGTAATGCAGAAGAATAAAAATTCATGAAAGTAAGTAAGTTGGAAACTGGCCTACCGAGGTTCGAATCACATATGCAGCCAGATGCTTTTACCAACCGAATCACGATAATACGTCCTTAAATCGGTTTAGAACGCTAATATCATACATTTTTGCGGAACCCATTTTTCTACAGACGCAGCGTCAGAAGAGTTTCATCAAGTTTATCCCTGCATCGAGTACTCATAGTATCAATAGAAATCTGTAAGGGTTATTCACTTGCTGATGGATGCAAGCTGTGTCATTAGAACGCGGTTAGATATAATTATGCTCTGACACAAACATTGGTGCTGTGTCTAGATACAAATAACGCTCGCAGTTTAAAATCCTTTAGAAGTATGGTTTTGACTGGAATATCCTAATATTTGCATCTCAGATCGATTGAGAGGCATCCATTCGTAGCTCACTTAGTAAGTGCGTCTGCCCGGCAAAGAGAAGAAGTTTCCTACCTATATTTCCACGCACTTTCTCCAATCTTCTTCCTCAAATGCATCAGTCCATTCTTCGGCAGATGTTAAATATGAACACCGTAAGATATCCTTCACTCAAGGAAATAAGAAGTCATATAATAGGTCTATACTATACGGTGAATGATTCATTTATAGGTTTTGGACATTATTTTGATGCAAGTTTATTCTTTCCTCTTGGACGTTTTTCTCGAACGTATGGATACCCTGAGGCAAACAAATTCTGAATTAATATTACGTATATCCTCCAGTGAAGACATTCTCAGAATTCAAAAAAAGTGGTTTCCACCTTTTTGTTTCACCACTTCTCACGAAAATTTTTTGTTGCAGCCGACTCATTCTCAAAGACGGTTGTTGCCTTTTTTCGATACCATAGCAGTCATCCCATGTTTCATCATCTTTGATGGTAGATATTGTATATCAAAATTAGATGATCCATTGTCAAATTCAGAGCTAACTATCACTAACTAAACTTTTAAACAACTAGGTTGTCTCTTATATAATATGTTCACTCGGCTAATCCTTAACTATTGGCTGTAAGGTTAGCATTCTGGAACACTCTAGAGCAATTCAGTCGTGTTTATGTTTCCTATAGGCTTCACTCAAAGTTTCTTAGTATCAGTAGAAGATATTAAACAGGAAATATATCTCATAAAAGCTACAGCATACCTAAAAGTTATTCTCGCTGCCGAAAATATCTCTATTTACTACACCTTGCAAGAAAATCATATTTTCAATTCCATCGTGCTGGTTTAGTATCTGTGGAATGCCATAAACTTGTAAAATCTGCAGCAATTGATACCAGTAACAGTTAAAGGCATGGCTTATCCATTACTCGTAAGTATCTTCTCGAAAAAGTATGGTTCAATGATAAAATTAGCTGTGAAATTGTGCCGAACGATGAATACAGTATAATGCAATTCCTAGACATTTCTTAGTTTCAGGGCGGTCTTAATTTTTACGACTATATTGTATAGTTTTGTCAGAGAAGTTGACTTCGTCTTGATTGTTACACTCTGCGGATCAAGAAATCCGATATCGTTATTATAACAAGATAATTGTTTTAGGGCAACGCGTCAAACGAGGATTGATAAAACGTTCAAACAATCAAAGTATCCGATTTGAGGTTCTTCTTGATTCACAAGATATACAGAACGATATCTCAATATGGAAGGGTTTTACTATGAATTTGCTCAATACAGTTCTACTACGTAAATAATTTAATGAAGTTCAAGCTGCTACCATTATGCAGCAACTAATGAGTCTTGACTTGATGCCATTTTTTCTCTGAGGATATACTCTTTTTTCAGCGGATTCCTCAACAGCTCTGAAATACTTATAAACGGCTTGAAGAAAACGTATGCTTCTGTCATAAAGGTGGATGAAGAGATCAAAATGGCTGAGATCACCCTTAATGTTCACGATTTAGTAGGAAATTTCGAATATATAATCGATGCAGTTGCTATGGACTTAGTACCTCTGTATGGAGCAGGAAATATCAAGTTAGTACAATAATAAAGTAGTTTATATAACCAGTAAGTATGAGTATATTTTTCAAAATATTTCATTCTGAACGCTGCTTCGTAAAGCAAAGCTGCATAGAGAGATCGGAGAAAACCATGCCAACATATTCGGTTCAGCATTTTTCAGATGGGGATATTGCAGAACTTATATCAGTAAATACTGAAGTTCTAACACCGGAATGTAAAATATTATCTTGTTAAAATTGAACAGAAAACTACTGGTCCTGAACAAATGCCAGCAACTTTATCACTCAGATAAATAAT
Source organism: Bruchidius siliquastri (assembly GCA_949316355.1). Taxonomy (NCBI): domain Eukaryota; kingdom Metazoa; phylum Arthropoda; class Insecta; order Coleoptera; family Chrysomelidae; genus Bruchidius; species Bruchidius siliquastri. The sequence continues at coordinate 1,961,464 of OX438534.1, read as the reverse complement.
TGTGTCTTTAACACAAAGTTTCACAAGTAAAACACTGAGTTAGACAAATTTGACAGTCTGACGATGATTTAAATATAAATCGAAACCTTTCACTGTAATAAAGAGAGTTTTATTCATGAAACTTGACCTCACAATTTTTTTATTGAAAATACCTCTACCAAGGTTACAGAGTTTACCTTCAAGATTACTAAAAAAACCTTTTTGTTATTAGTGGGGATTTAGTGTGGACCAAGCATAGATTTTATCCATAATTTGACTTTTCCATGTTATTATATGTATAGGATTACTAACATTAAATATTTTTTTAGTGTGATTGTCCGAAACCTTGTCATTGACATGAGAGTACCTACTTCATTAGATGATTTCAAAAACGCTACATTTTTGCTTCACGTTGGCAGTACAGTGGTGAGTATGCAAATATCTTTGGAATACTGAATAACCGTGAAATATCCTAGATTATAATGAATACCCGCAATTAATAAGTAATCATTTACCGAAAAAATATGTATTATTAATATTGCTGCATTTGAGATCGGTATAAAACTATTTGGAAACCATTCAGAGCTATTTGTAGCAGGACGTTTTTTTTCCAGTTCAACACACAAGGCATCCTGAACAATCCAGAGTTTTCGGCTCTCCTCAACACAGCCTTGAATGACAACTTCGCTATTTTCGTCAACCATAACAACAAGGTCATTTCCAAGTTGATTGTCTTCATTATCCAAAAAATATACGGCAAAGAGGTATATACCGATGACGAATATTTAGCATTGGATTTCAAAGATTTTGTGTTCTAGTTTTAAAAAATAAAGTGATCCGTATTTTTTACCTTTTTATTTTCCTTCCCGCCTTTTGAGATAAGTAATGCTATTCAGACATTAATTTTTTTGGCAAAGTAATGGTATCGGCATTTAGTCCTCACATATTCAAACATATCCAGATACTTTATTGATTATGTCATTACATACCAAGATATCTGTAGTAATGGAACATAGCCATCTATCTGGAATTCTTGTTTGGGCGCCTTTTTCATGTCATGTTGATTACGCCATCAATTTTGTACTGTACAAGTAAGTTATATAATGACCGATTGTCCGTGTAATCAGTTATTTTTCAATTTTTTAGTACAGCTTTATTTCCAACCTCACTACTATCATCTAACGAAATTATTACCATCACCAAAAGCTAAAAAGTTCCTTTTACATTTGCATTATAGTTACTGTCTTGCCATTATGAAAATGTGGCGATTTGAGTGCTGGTGGACTATTTCTATAATTGGCTATTAAGTTTATACCAATGACATGCCTTAAAATTTTTCTCGCAAATCCAGTATTCTAAAGTTACAGCGCCTTCAAAAAAAGCTAGGAAATAGAGATTCTGAAGCAACATCAATGAATCATGCTACTCAGTTTTATGCAAGAATGTAAAGATATTCAACTAAAATAGATACATTCAACATTAGGCTTGACGTCAAAGAAGCTTCAATGGAAAGTTGAAATCACTGTGAAACTTCCAGGGAATATCGATGATCGATTTTTGCGTGCTGCTTGATTAGTGCTGTATCATCCTACCTGACGTCACTTCCAAACCTCTTCGTATCATATCTTTCCATCACAATGAACAGATAACAACAATCGAAACCCGAAAGTAGTCGCCATTCAATCAAATACTTAGTACAGTAAAGAGACGATAATACCTTATCTAAAAAATCAATCGATCTACAGCTGAGTTGAATCTATAAATATTTGTACAAAACTGTTCACCGCGTTGTGGCATCCAGGCATAGTAATTTGGCTCATTAAACTAAACATGAGCTTTTTAAAGTTATTGTCAGTGTATACTTTTTTGTTGGTAGGAATTGTATGTGCCCACTGGGAAGGTGAAGGTAAGCAACAGAGACATTTTATCATAGGTTTGCCAGTGCACAGTAATCCCAGGTTCGATTGTTTATCAGACTACACGGCGTTCATAAAGAACTGCGCGTATGAACTCCTTGGTCTTTACCAAGGATTTTTAACCTCCAACTACAACCAGCTATGTTCATTAGCATTTGAAGCGCACTGACGACTTGTTGATAATCTTTCTTACGCTTGTACTTGGTAGTTTAAATAGGAAAAGTCACTCTGATCCGCTTTTTTATTTTTTGAGTGACCCCTCATTAATGAATACTACAAAAATCTTATTCTGGTTTCCGCCTGCTTCGTTCATATCTGTACAGAAACTCTTTCATTGTCTCTCTATTATCGAGTGACGTAACATATCCACATGATCATCTCCGTAACACCGTAACACGTTTACTATATTTATCTGAATCTCAATACGTTAGATTATTATTATTATTTACACAAAAGGGCATTGAATAATAATTTGTATAATGTTTGTAAGTCAACGAGAATTTCCTATGCTTTGTTATCTCTAATTATGACTGCTGATAATGATGAAATTAGCCTGAACTTATTTTCAGAATCTCTTAGGAATCAAGAATTGAGAGGCGTTATAGACGTTGTAATCAATACTACCTTGAACAAGGTCATTAGTTCACTACCAGATCCACTTATTATTCCATCTATCAATTTGACGTTTAGTAACCAGACATTGTTGGAGTAAGTATTGCAATATAACTGAAGATATAGAGCATACACTTTTCTTCAACATTCCATGACCAAAAATCCAAAATTTAATTTGTATGCTAAAGTGTCTTCGCACTGACTCCAATATACGTATCTATTACTAAAAATGTTCTCTCTGATGTATTGGAAATGATCCTCCGTCTGAAACAGAGACGTATTGAAGTTCTGGCTAATAATAGATATATGGAAGGCAACAACTGTTAATAACAGTCACATAAAAATTGACTTGCAAAGAGGTATAGTGAACAACGCAATCAAACCAATTTGAATGTGAATGGTTAATGAATTCGCGTTGATCCTTCCTTCCTCCAGAATTTTAGTTTGCCGTTTATTCACATCTTAACCTTTCCGAATACGTTTGCTACTTAAAGTGTGAAAACATCGAAATCCTCGATTCATACGTTTCCGTTTATATTGAGTATAGTATTTTATCCATGAGAAATTTATATTTTATGTAGTGGATATTACACTTTTTCTAACGTTTTATTACAGTGGCTACTTGAAAGTTACTGATTTGAAGGTAGCAGGCATCCACAAGATCTTTGCATCGAAGATAAAAACCATTGTCATTGGAAAGACTGCCGCTAACATTACGATTGAGGCTTCTGATATTCACCTGGATTTTGACTATAATACCGATATGACTTTGGCCGACATTCTTCCCCTGTATGGAGCTGGGTCTAACCAGTAAGTGATAATTTTAGTACCCGCGTGAGCAGCCTTAGGCCGAGTATCCTCGATTTTAAAGCAAACTGAGGCAACTTCCCCTGAGGCACACGATGACTCAACAAAACTCAAATGTGCCTTTGCTAGAGCTAGTATATTTACAGTTGATTCCCAATTTTAAACAAAATGACAGTAAGGGCCCATTTCAGTTCTGTAATAGGATAAACAATCTTATATAAATTTACACATGCCATAAATATTACACATAATTGATGGATTCCATCCCTAACGGTTCTGACAGGTTAAACTGAAAATTTAAATATTGCACTTCATTTGTTCACTAATGACTTTCAATCGGAATCCATTCCAAATTTCCAAAAAAAGAATGGCCTATATTCAGTTGTTTCAAGAGAAATTGAAAATACAGTCAAAATTTCGGGACCTTAGCCTTAGCTACTGAATCAATCAAGAACACACCTAATCAGTTTCATAGGATGAATAATAATCACAGAATAATCTGCTTGTAAGTTGGTCTATGCAACATAGACAGGATGATCGATAGACATTGTGGTTCAACGGTGTAGAACGGCTTTGGAACCAGGAACATCAACACAAGATGTTGTTGCTACTTCAATAATTATCAGCAGTTTGGGCTTGAAGTATCTAACAGAAACCCAGCTTACCAGATTAAATAAGGTTAACCAAAAGTAGATCGATTGATTGTTACAAGATACATAAATATATAAACGTTATTTAAAAAAATTAGGGTACTACAGCCTTACAGTTATTGACACAATTGGATCTGCATCATTATTTGGCAATGATATATTAGCAAATTGTTGTATAGCTTCAGGAGCACAAAAGCAGCAAGATTGATCATTCGATAGAATTTAGGTTTCGTAAAAAATCATATATTTCGAAATTGTGATAGAGAAACAAAGCTGATTGAATGGATGGAGAAACATATCATTCCAGCGACACTTCAATCGATACAGTTTCTATTTTTCGATGATTTTATTTGTTTACAGAAAAAATACACTTTTGAAGTGAGAGAAGGGCGCGTCTATAACGTAACCAGGGAATGTTGGCGACACGGGTTCGAGCCCCATTCGAACCAAATAAATATTGATTTTTCTCAATTTTGAAATTGTGTCTTTATTTGTGTTTACACAGTTACGGATCTGATTCCTCCTATTTTTATTTTATTTTTGTAGTTTTCTGAGAAAGGCATAATAGTAGTGATTATTATTATTCATCACTTCTGACGTTAAGAACTGATTGAGCTTTAATCGTAGAAAGAGTATAATAGATCTTATTGTCGAAGAGGTGATCAGTGCCACTCAGTTCTACCTTTGTATTGTATGTTGCTATCATATACTTCTTACGTGAGGGATTCATATAAATATAAATATTTCCTCTCCACTGCAAATGACAGTGAAATCTTCGGATCTTTTGCGTATTTTCAATAGAAATACATAAACAATAACATGTCATGGCATCACCATGTTGCTGGCCTGGCTCTGTCAGCGTCCTAGAAGTTGGGGGTTTTCTTCCGCTCCAGGAAATTATATTCTCTGGAATAGATCGGACCATCGCTGCTTGCATGTGTAGGTATGTAGCCCAAAGTACTCCCTGAAGCTTCTGGACACAATGCAGAAACGAGCAATACGTCTAGTAGATGAGCTTGACCCCTACAAAGGATCTCCACAGTCTAAAACATCTCAATATTGGTTCCTTTGGAGAATCTCGGCGTTGTGAAATGAGCTACCGGAAAATTTGTTCCCGGATGATTACAGCGATTTAAGGTCAACGTGAATAGACATTTATCCTCCCTTTGCGTGAGGTTATCTATAGAAATAGATAGTATATTATATAAAATATATAATGATACACATATAGGCCAAACCGATTTAAATGACCACCTTAATCTGCATCTGGCACTGTATAATGTTGAATATTTTCATTTCAGTATCCTCTTGCAAAACTTGAAACTGGACTTATTCACATGGCTGCAAGTATTAGGAGGGATTAAAGTAAAGGAGCTGAATGCAACCATGACCATGCAGGCTCTTCTGGTCAGTTTAATTCTCTTAATACATATATAATAAACGTAATAACCTAAAAGACACACGTAACTAGTAGGGATAATATATATTGCCTAACAGTGCATGATAAAAATAATCGCCAGTTCCTTTGTATCAACTTCGTTAACTTGTATCTCAGGAAATAGAAAAAATATTTTACAGCCGGTCTGCAGCACACAACAGGAGTGCGCCAAGATTGATTGACTTCTCCGTAGAAACACTTGTCATTTATAATATGTATTTGTAAACTTATTTGAGGTAGCTAGAGTTTTCTGGAAGCTCAAAATATATAGAAAAGGCTGTGAAATTCGTTACATAGAGAATATTTGCGGAAAGAAATCATTTAGCGAGCAACATAAACAAGCCGATTTGAAAATTAACTGCTAATAAAAGGAGTGAAGTCGATAGCTCAATTTTTTGATCATTTTGATGGGATTTGAGGACTCTTGATCCAGTTGAAGCATGTTTTTAAAATATCAATAATTATGGAAGTTTTCTAAAACCTGAAAATTGTGCGAATTTTTGAAATTGTAAGAAGGCTATAATGTATTACAATATTTCTAATATGTTTCGGTTTTGATAGAAAACCAAAAGTTCCAAATTGATATATCGTTGGGAATACAGCGTTGATATACTTGACGCCAATATTTTGTATTTTTTGGTACGATGAAAATGGCTGCTCATGCAACTCAAATACCAGTAAAGCTCGTTTATAAACTTAATGTGATTTCAATGATTAACTATATCGATAGTCATTCGTGCTCTGAATATCTCTTGTCATTTGAAATTTGTTTCTAGTTTGATTTACATGGTTTAATCTACAACGAGGAATTTTCAAAGTTGGTCAGCACTATGCTCAATGACAACGTTGGACTGTTTCTGAACCAATACTCCCATTTGATTTCTGGATACATTAGTCCTGTAATCAAAGAAATCCTTAATGCCATCCTTTCTAAGAAGAATGCCACACTTGAAGAACAAGAAAAATATAACGTACCAGAATATAACTTTGAGTGAATATTAAATTGAGATTGAATGCGTCCCTGTCAGAGACATGAATAAATCTTGATGAGAATTTATCGTTTTCCATTAATAAATCTTTTTGACTAGTGAACATTAGGACAGCACATAATAAAGGAGAGGCATATAGAATAGGTACCTGGAATATTTCATAATTGCAGGGCAGTTCATTATTTCTAGCAGTTAAGATGTATACCAATGAAATGTTGCTTTGAATGGAATATCAAATTAATGGTGTTATTAATTACGTACTTGAATGCTTGAACGTACTTTACTGTAAAATTGTCTGAGAAATATAAATTTTATGGAGAGACATGAGGTTACTAGAAAATCTAGAAGTATAATACCTAGATTTAACTGTACTAATCCGAAAACTTCAGGCTCAGAAAATGAATTTCACACAAAAATTGGAAAATTCTGGAATAATCAGAATAATGGGAAGTACACTGTTGTATTAATTGACGAGAAAATGTATGACCTAAGCTGACTGCCATTTGAAGATCCCCATTCTGCAATTTTTTCAATGTCCTCATTGATCTGGACAGCATGCTGTCCCCGCTGAAGTAAGGTCTCATCTCTGGATGGCAATGGTTTTTCAGGTTCCATGCAGGAAATAAGGGTGATATCATCTGCAAAAGTGTAAATAGGATTAGATGTTATTTACAACAGTACGCTGATGTTTTTTTGATGTGTAGGGTTGTAGTTTCACCAATCACAGGACGCGGTTGACTCATATTGATGTTTAGATTGATAAAAGATCAGTCATACAGCTCGATTTTCTATATGAAAGGTTTGAACGTGTATGTCTCTTTTGTTGAATTGTTGATACGATTTATATATCCCACAAAACAGTAGATATTTTTCAGGTAGATTGTAGATGCTCTTACTTGGTGGAACTCTGCCATCATACAGATAGAAGGTTGTGTAATTAACCCACAGTTTCACGAATGAAACTTTTTTTTTCAGTGACGCGTTTCGATTTATATTTAAATCATTGTCGGACTGTCAGATTTTTTGACAAAACTCATGGAAATGTATAGAAAGCATTCTTCTGTTCTGGTTGATCTCCGGTATCTATGATTGATAGTGCAAACGATTGTACGATTGCTCAACAACAAATTGTTATTGTTATTGTCTGTGGGCCGGCATCTTCAACTGCCTGTGCGCCATCGTCAGCCAACTTGACTGACTCGTAGCACCACTTTACAACAAGGAAAAATTGAATTTTCGGGAAAAGAAGATTGAAACTTTTGTTTTTGGTTTTCTACATTAGAAGTTTTGAAAACATTGATTGATTTCCGGTAAGATATGATCAGATAGATTTTTTCGTTTCTTGGTGGCATACGTTAATGGGTTAGATCAAAATGAGGATAGTGTCTATACGAAACTACATCTTAGAAGCAGACAATCGGTCTTTCAGACTAATAAGTAATGATTACAAATAAAATGAATATAAAGCAACAAAGTCTGACCAGTTTATTTATCGACTAGTTGATTTACATTATACAAATATCTATGATTCAGAGGTTGTGTTTCTAAATTATGTATTTACCTTAAATGTCCTTATTAAAATCAGAAATATCATAGTGATAAATAACATTACGTTCTTGGTGTGAATAAATAATATACATATAAAATCGATAAATAAATAATATAAATTAATGCCTTATGTATAATAATATAACTGTATGATATAACACCTAACATTTAACAAGGAAAATCAATAACAATCCAATAGTGATATGAGATAATATTAGTTGTGCACATCTTTTGTTCCATTTTTTACATAAGTCGAATAATTTTCCGAAAATTTGACTAGACAAGCAATGTTTGTAATACCATATATTAAATACTCAAATCAAACTAATAAAATATATTATTAAATCCATGCATTCAATCATATCAGGTTACTTCTTGAGTTAGCAAGTAGTTCAATTTGCTTATTTGTGTCAATTTTTAACAATCTCGATTTATAAAATTTAATGAAATTTATCTGTTCTTGCACTGAGAACATACGAAATAGATTCTGAAACCGAAGAAATTCTGTGAACCTTCTTTCTTACATCACAGATCTATAAAGTGAACTCACTCCAACGTTTGTAGAAATTAGTTGTGACATGCAGATCTGCATCACAAGCTTCCTTTCTACGACCTATATATGAAACTTTTCTGCATACTAAAATTATTCATTGTGACGCATTGACCTTCAAATGAATGCGGATATCCTGCTAGAATTAGTCTTGACTTCAAAGTACCTCCTGCTACACATTAATGACCTTCTTCCAGGAGCACAATTAATTCGCAAAGCAGGTACATTTCTTTAGATGAGTTGAAGAGAAGGATTTTGAGGTCATAAATGCCTGTACCATCTTGCTGAATGCATAATTTAGCATAGCACCTTTAGTCATTTGGAGTAGCTGCTGACAATAAAATAGGATACCTATTCAAAGCAGAAAATCACTATCCAACCTCCTTAAGGAAATCATCTGTGGCAATGAAAAAACGCCCAATACTCGAGGTATCTTCCATCAAGGTTTTGGGAATTAAAATCAACAATAAGTCGCCTTGGGATTATCGTAATACCGGCTAGGTCGGCTTCCCAGACAGTGGCGGTCTTCTGCTCCAGGAAACTGTATTCACCGTATCACCGCTTCCTACAGCTTATGCTCAATTCAGACACCTGACCTCATAAAGGACTTCCACGGTCTGGAAAATCGTAGAAAATTTTGTGACCTGTGCTTATTCTATAGATGGTAAATCTCTTACCAAGTTATTTTGCATAATAAACCAAGAATCATAAGTACAACAAAGCTCAGCGTAGTGGAATGGACTTCTGGGGTGATTGTTTTTATGATGGTTACAATTTACATCATTCGAAGGTCAATGTAAATAGAGATTTATTATCTCTAATCGCATTTAAGCCTCTCCAGGTATCAGTCTTCGAGAGAAGTCATCTATAAGAACATGTATAAAGCCCAGATGAGACTTGCCTCATAATAAGTGCTCTAATATTTGAGGAGTAGCTGCCCCAGTTGCACTTGATGCAGCTCAGAGGAGAGCAAGACCACCTTAATCCACGTTCTTTTATTGTCTTCTACCGATAAACTCAAAAAACAATTGAGATGAAAATATATTGATTGGATTCAAATTTTTTGCGAGCCTATGAAAATAGTTTTAGTATATTATTTATCTAAATTTATCAATAATTAGACGTGATCAAATTAAAAATAAGTCCTACGTCCTTTTTTCAAATTGCTTTTATACAATATTGCTATTTAACTAACATTTCTTTCTGGTACTCACGTTTGGAAAATTATTCGAACATCATGCTTAGGCAAAAAAATCAAGTAATATGGAAAATAGCTGGAAATCTAATTCCGGAAAATGTTCACCACAATGAGTCGGTTTACAAAACTGTCATTTGTATCTTCTCTTGTATAATAATCTCATAAATAGGTAATATGTTTGAACTATTTTAAGTTTTGGCTACATAACGAATCACCAGTATGTAATTAGAAAAATTACATATTATATAAGTACTAGAGAACATTTCAGTGTGTGATGCACGTTCGAGATCTATTTGAATCTTGATTTTTTCAACCTAAGTTCACGCGAATACAGGGTTAAATTGATCCATGATATACTTAGAGCACTGGTCCAAGTGAATAAATACAGGATATCATATTTCATATGCAATATCTACCTGTCTACGATTGGAGAGAACAATACCGATGTAAAAGATCATGGGAGGACGATGAATAACTCAAACTATATGAGTATAAGGTGAGTTTTACAAACTACGGACGTATGCTTGGTCCGATTTATGTGATTTCTTTAATAATGGTGGAAAATCTAGTCCATTCAATAAAGAAATACGTTTGAATTTTGAACGGTCCTTTCCAGAAATACTCTTGAGCAACATCTTAATTAACACTAAATGAAGAATCCAGTTCTCGAGCAGTAGGAAGAGCAATTTCTCTATGGTTGAATCGCTGTTAGAAATACTGGAAACTTCTTACTCCGAAAGAATGAGTTACAAATAAAAGGCTGTGATTGTTTCCTGAACTAACAAAGGTTATTTGTTGCTAGTTACAGAAATGTTTTCGACTTTTTTTATTAAGAGAATGCAACATGTCTTTCGATGAAGATTCAAAAAGCTAGGAACAAAGAATTTACGTAAATCCTAATTAAAGCAAATATATTGAAGTTCAACCCAACAAACCAAAATAATTCATTGGTATTTGCCCATCAACAAGAAATGTACCAGTGGAAGTGAGGAAAGTTCTATTGGTATGTATTTTGACACGACGCCACCCACCATGACAAAATCTGGCAATGTAATAGATTGTGACGACCAAGACGTTCTAGTAAGTATGCCTAAATGTTCATGTCACACACTTAAGACAAAAAGGCTTATGAAAATACTATCTGATAAGTGATATTAAAACTTTCCTCTGTCTAACAAGTACTACAATCCACCTGGACTACATAACTAACGCATTCTTGTATCCTTATGCCTAGACAGTGTTTTCCTCTGAGAAAATATATTGCAGTAATGATATGGATGCTGGTGTTGAGACCCACAGTAGATATAATCAAAAATCAGTAGAAATTTCTATGAGTGCTTTCTAAAGTCGAGGGAAGCATTGAGCATCGACATCTGAAATGGAATCTATCAGCATCATGTTTTGTGAACGGTTTATTTTGAACTTGATTTAAATATTTTCGTTCCAAGTTTTTTTTTTGATCGTAAACACGCTGGTTGAATATTGTATATTAATTATGAAATCATGTGCATCCAGGGAATACATAAAAAATAATACAGTATGAGCACACCTGGACAGCAAGTGCCCTAAATTTATAATTCAACTGAAATTGACGTATAAAGCTCGATCCACATTTCAGTATTTCTTCAGGAGTTGACCTACTTTAGAAAGGAATATCTGTAGGAAATACAATTTTCGATTTACCGTGGAATAGATATGAACTGAATTCTCAATTAAAATACAATTCGAAACACATGGAACATTGTCTCTTGCCTCAGTAGTGAATTGGCTATTCATAGATTATTTTACAATATACTATAAGGTATTACAATACATTTCAGACCTAAAAGATGTTCACCCAAAATTTTTAAAATTTCTTGTATACTTGCATTTTTTGAGACAGCCCAATATCCAGTATCTCATACCTTTACTATGATCTAGCTATAAGCTGAGTTGCCAAATATATCAATTCAGTGTTTTTTATTTTTACAATTACAATATAATAATAAAAAACACGTTATTACACCCTTCTTATTAAGAAATACAAAAAAGATTCATGAATAACTTTTATATAAAGCCATGTTAAATCTTATGATCATCTTTACGAGGTCTGTTTGTTTTCGAAAAATACTGAAAAATAATCAAATTCGTCCGCTTAAGTACTGTTTTTTAATTATAGGTGTATAGGTTGTGGAATTTTGTAATGTTAACGTTAACATGTGTATTCCAGATGATTATAGGTGTCCATATTATTCATTTTATAGTAAATGAAAATTGATAAGTTGCTCATCATAATCTCATGTCGTGAATCGAGCTTTCAAACGTACACACACTCTTTAGCATTCTAAGCGCACAGTCAGTCACAGTATGTCCGTTTCGTAGACCTTGGTCTCTTTGGCAACGTTTTCCTTCTTCTCCCCATCACCCGCTTGCTGCTGTTGCTGTTGGAGCTGTTGGGCTTTCGCAGGAAGGTTGTTCAAGGAACCTGTCACCTGCTGTTGCGTGGCCAGCTGGAGGCCCATTTTCTGCAGCAGATTGGATTCACTGCCTGTCTTCTTCAGCAGTTGGTCAGGTGGCATCACTGACAGGGCGTTCGTACCGCGTTGCAGCTGCTGAAGGCGCGCGTACTGCTCCTGAAGGGCTTTTTGCTTCTTTAACAGCTCCTGAAACAGTTACAGGAACATGTAGAAGACTCATCAATATAACTCTATTACTCATTTGCCACACAGATAATGATGGAAATTTGATACAGAAAATAGATTGAGTGTGCGGCAAATGGTGGCAAGTGGTGAGTGTCTTAAATGTGAAAATCAAATTAACTACACACTTAAAAAGAAATTCTCATTCAGGGATTTCGATATTCTTGTGAAGGTATACAGACAACAAGAACATCTAATTATTATTAATTTTGGAAATTTATTTATTTCATACAAGATACGAACATCACGCGATTCTCTCATACTGAATTTGAGAGCTATTTAAGTAAATCTCTATCATTCTGGAGTAAATTAATAATTTAATGTCAGTATCATTGCATTTTTCAATGCCGCAATTTGAAGAAGCCTTCTAGTCTGAAACGTCAGTAAAGTTTGTTCAGTAGTAATAGAAAAATGTTGTTTTTAATTAACTATCAGGTCAAGTAGGATAAACTAGTTTCTTGCTCACAAAAAATGTTTGTGTTCAAGGCGCAAGTTCAAGCGAAAAATGTGTCCACGATTCTTGACCATTGCTCACACAGAGGCTCAGTAAAATGGGCTAAAACGCTGTAGTGCCGAAAGCGGGTAGCTAAAAAACGTGGAGACTCCCTTTACCTGGTGTCTCTGTTCGAGTTCTTCTTTCCTGGTCTTATTCTTGCCGCCATCTTGTGAGTTGATGCTTTCGCAACTGCTGCTGTTACTGACAGCGTCACCTGCAGCAATCGTGGCTGCAACAGCTTGAGGTTGAGGTGCCACCTGCAATAGAGTGCTGCCCAAGTTGCGTGGTAGAGTCTGGGACCTGTCTGAGGGTTTGCTGTTGTATTGGAGTGAGCCCCCTGTTCAAAAATACATATATAAAATACACTACTTATATTAATTTAGTTACTTCTACAAGCCTGATCACTAGAACAAGCTCTTACTAACAAAGACTTGTCAGAAATTATTCCGGGACACGTTTCTGCTCTGCTATGTCGTAGAACTACAGATAACGGGATCATGATCTTTCAGATTTTGGGCGAAATCTCCTGAAATAGGATTAACTAAAGTATCATTCAAATAATGCAATTAATTCGAATCTTATAGGTTCCTTTCGTATGTTATTCCTTCTCTTCCCCTTACGCAAAAAAGCGTACAAAACATTGAGGAGGTGGTTTAGATTTTTGTCGTCGAGGTTTACTATTTATTCGTATGATAGATTTTTGACATACAATATAAGGTTGTTTGGAGGGCAGTCATTCCATTAAGCATGTAATGTGCTTCCAAAATGAAGCAGTGTTCCTGAACGGTAGCATATATACCTACATTTTTCATCAAAATCAGTAATGCGGTTACTGAGATTTCGCGGTGAGAATGACGTCAACTGATATAAAAACCGATAGCCTGGCAGAGTTTCAGAGAAAATCCAGCAGTCAGTGTTTTGGAGCACGTTTAAAGTGACTAAAACATGAATTAAGGTGGAAAAAAATAAATTGGAATGTGAAAATTAGAGCTGGACACAAAAATACTATTAAATTGCACCAAAAATGATCGAAAACTTAAAAAATATTAAAACAGCAGGTTCAGAATGTACTTAAATGTTTTTCTTCTGTTTATGAGTCCACCGCCGCTGTTTGTTTAAGCTTAAATACGACAAGAGTCGTGAAAAGACTGATATTGCAAAAAGAACATATGAGAACGAGAAAAATTTATGAACCACACAAAAATAAGTTTCATTAAATATGGTAATGTAAAGAATGCTTGAGAAATAAAAGAAGACCCTATCAGAATTGGGTACCAATACACCATATTTCAATAGAAACACCAAGTGCAGTTTTTGTCATTCTCTGCCGGAATAGTTATTTACTTGTTAAGATGGAATATGACATATAAATTTGCATTTAGAATCTAGAAAATAAACCTGACCTACGCGGGATTCAAAACATGCACCTCCCGATTGCCAGTCAGACGGTCTGTTCAACTGAACTAAGCAGGTACGCTAACTCGATTTAGAATGGCAAATCATCTAACCGGCAATCAGAATGTGTGTAGTTAGAATCTTGTAGTGTGCCAGGTTTTTTTCCTGCGTTTCTAAATGCGAATGTGTAGATTGTCTATCGACTTATATTTAAGATGATATATTTATACCTTGAGGCTGATCACATCCCGTTCCGCCTTGCGACAATCCCCTACTTCTCCTGAGAGTTTGCAGACCCAGATTCTGCGTTGCTTGTTCGAACTGAGACAGTGCTGGTTTATCTTCGACGATGCCTTGGCTATTGCTGCTACTTTCATCTGACGATGTACTTTGCTGTTGTACATTTTGAATGTGATGAAGGTTATGCACAGCGGGGTTATTTGCAGAAATTGGGGCTCTGGATGGAATAAAATTTAAAAAAGTTATATCCGTATATTGGTTGGAAAGAGACGACTGCAGGTAGTTCAAGAGGTTCATAGAAGGCCCAACACGTAGGGAGCTATGGCTACTGAACTGGAAGAGGGATTCGCTCCACTTGTCAGTAGGGATCCTCAGAGATCTCACAGCAGATTTGAACAGACACCTGAAACTCATAGGTGCGGTCAAAGACCCAATCTGTCGGTGCTGGGAGGAGGAGGGAGGAGGAGGAGACCTCGTTCCACTTCCTGTGAGTTTGACAGGGAAGAGTGCTACTTAGCGGAATGGTCGGACATCATGACCTTTATTAGAGGTCTGGAAAATTCGACACTAAGAAAATACCATGTCTGCCATAGTTCTAGTGATGGTCTTCAGGGTGGGCAAAAAGGGCCAAAGCTGGCCTACTTACCAGGCTTTGCTTCCCCCCATCGCCTATCTTCGTGAATTTGTGGCATCGTTTTATGTTGAAAGGTGGGGTACAATACATAACAAAGGTATCTCACAAAAAGAACTCGCGTTTGGTGTCGGTGGCCTTACCTTGGCGGCAACCTTGGTGAAGTTGGTGAGGTGATAGGTGACTTGCTAGACGTCCTGGGAGGTGGAGGCGGAGGCATCCTCTTTCCAGAGGCTGTGGTGGTCGCACCTCCTCCAGAAGCGTCCGTCCTCTCGGGCAAAGGAGGCTTACCTCCTCCCCCAGCAGTGGTGCCCAGGGCAGCTTTCAAAGGTTGAATGGGCGGGCTGTTGTCAGTATCTGAGCCACTGGGGTAGGAGTGCAGTCTTCGCAGGCCGATGCCACTTGGTTGGAGAGGCAGCGGCGTTACTTGCAGGGCAGAAGGGGGTTGATGGGGGTGCTGAGAGTCCATGCTGCCTTTACGTTGCTGCAAATCGAAAATTTATCGAATATTCGAATAACTCATATTCTACAGCCTGACTGTAGACATAAGCATTCGAGGAGGAGAATGCTGATGCGAATATCTGCCGTCAATTTTCGCAAATAAGAAGATTCGCATTCGTAGTCGCAAGGATTCGGTTTTAAATTTGCGCCACTCGTCTATCATTGGATTTTGTCATCGTTTGCATCTTATTCTCCTACTGTCGCCAAAGAGATCAATACAAGGAAAAGGAACACTTCTAGCTTCTGTTTTTCGTGTTCAACAAGCCTCTACTCTACTCATTAATTGGCCAATTTAAACAATATTGTCTAGTTATATAAGATTCAAGATTTTATACAATGATTCTGTTGACTCTGGCGATCCGAATGATTGTCGGCATTTCTGTAATCTATGAAATTACAGAAGATCGTGAACATCTATGAGTAAAGATTTCTGTTTATTATGAGGTCTTTTCGGAAACAGTCCCCAGGAAATCGCAAATCGCTTCATTTATTCATTTATTACCTGTTCTCCTTCTCTGTTGTTGAGACTCCTCCCTCCTCCATCGGCAGTTGCATTCCCTGATGGTCCAGCTGCCGCTGTTGAAGGTGCCGGTCTGGAGAAGGTTTGCAGCTCGTCTAGCAGAGCGTCGAGTGCGTTCTCCGGACGGCAGGCGTTGCCGCCCCCGCTGCAGGAGCCCCCGCTTTCGCTGCCACCCCCGGGAGACCCGCCCCCAACTGGTGAGAGGCTGGGGTCTCCCCCGATTGAGACCGACCCCATCCGGACACCCTATACAAACGATTCAGATAACGCATCAGAAGTGGGATACAGCGTTCATGTAAACAGGATGGTGAAGCTGTCAAACTACGGAACATGAAGTAACTGCCGAGGAGTGTTTAAAAATTCTTAGTAACAATCAAATTGATCATATAAAGTAAAAAGTATTTTATCTTTCAACAGGTTAACGCCAAATTGTTCAAGTTATATATCGAATATGTTACAACGTCATTGAATATAATTATAGCAATAGGCACGCAGTGAACTTTTTGATTTTCATTCCAAGTACTTTTATAGATGTTAAGCTAACTTCTAAAACATATCCTGTTGTTGTCGATCTGATTCATCTTAATATTGTACTGGCGGATAATTAAAACCAAAAGTGATCGACGAAATAAGTTTACTAACGCTTCAGCTACCGTCGCGGTTATTCAAGTAAGTAAAAGTAGAAAGTAAGTTAGTAATGATATTTTCTTTATCACATGAAGTTTGGATTAGCAGTACCTACATACAAGATGTTATAAAACAGTTAGGAAGCACAATAATTATATCAATTCTGCCTGATTATATATCAGAGTAGTGAAGTACCCTAAAAGTTGAATACATGGGTTTTCAGATGCTATACAAAAAACAGAAATCGGCCAAAAAATATGTTATTGCATATTGCAAAAATTTACATGAAAGTTCAAAAACACGTTTTTTGCTCATAACCCAAAGACCTTACGCTTTCCAGACGGAGATTCTAAATGCAAATTTGTTTCAACAGCACTGCATCGGACTTTCATTGCCTTCAGAAATATTTCACAACGTTTCGGTCGATGTGATATCTTCAATCATCTTCAGGTGAACAGAGTGACTGTTCTTTCCGATGCTATTGTTATACTTTTCGTGGGATAGCGTGAGTCACCGCAATCGACCGACAACCGACCGAAATTGTCTACAAATTAAAAAAAACCATCTCCAAATTAATGTCCAGAATTAATACTGACGCTGTTCCGAAGCAGGCGCAATCGGAAATTTGGAAGACATATGGTTTTCAGGGGAGCTCGAACATTGGTAGCGTGTTTCGTTTTTTTTTTCGAGATTCTAAATGCGTCTTTGTATCTGTATTTACGATTTTATTAAAAATTGACGAATTGAAACAGAATAAACAGATAGTAGCATACAGCACATTTTGTATATAGGCAGATATTCATTAAAAAAAATAAATTGGCATTTCACCATAAATTATAAGTTATCGAATATTTCAAAGAGATTTAGATTACCGAACTTTAATTGTATGAAGTTTATTGAGGTTACAATTGTTAGACCAGCGTGATCATCGCTTCAATACTATAATAACGGCTTACCTGTTACCTGATTGTTCTGTATGACTACTCATTTCTATAATCGATCAATAAAAATCTGAGAGCATCTGAACTGCGTTATTTCGGAAGTAGGCAACGCGGGCAAAATTATAAAAATATATTTTATGAGGCACTGTTAGTCCTTTCATTTTTTCGGTAACATATTCATATATAGCGAATGTAGACTGATTTCTACGTGGGTTTGTCATTAGATGAATTACATAGTACATAATTTGTTACACAATATGCGGGAATTTTTTTACGATATCTTTCCTGATGGCATTCTTAGAACAGCTGCTTTAACTAGGCTCCTAATTAAGATCCTTATATTAATTTTCGTTCATCTGCTCTTACAGTTTTTGGAATAACAACAAAGTGACCGTATTAAAAGAGCACCCAGAACGAGGATCATGCTTGACCAAATATAGAACATTTGCAAATGGTAAACCTGGCAAAAGTCTCGTGAAGAAAGTATTGAGAAACCTGTAAAAATGATATTTGATCTCCCCTTTTCGTTATCTATGACCGAAACTGATTTAGCACTCAAGAAACATAAAAAAACGAAGTTCGGAGAGGTTGTCACAACTTTCTTTTACTTATTATTGCGCCAAAGCACCGTTTTCATAAAACAACTTACTACCTGTCCACACCAAATTCCTCCCCAAATTTTATCAAAATCGATTGCGTCGTTACGTGGTAACATGAACGCCAATTAACCAACAGACTGATGGAAATGTTTAACATGAATTTTCTTATCTGTAATTTAACATTTGTTGCAATCACAATGCTATTTTGCTTATGCATGGCAAATAGAAATCCTTTGAGACTAGAATAGAAACTGCTGGTTATGATTTCATCGAGACAGCATTCAGATTGCCTTTCTGGAAAATATATCGCAAAAAATGCTATCGCATCACAGTTCCAGTTGTAGGACAAAATACACAATATAATTAACAATGGTAAACACTCAGCATTCCTAATCTACTTATCATCAAAACTACTCAAGTGTAGCTAAAATGCCGATGAGGATTTATATACAAGGCACCTGTGTGGGAGATAAGATACAAACTTTTAAATACAGGGTTAAAACACTCTCCCGAAAAATGGTCCAGTACGCACATTTATATTGAAGGAGTTCACTTACACCTTTTACATCTATACCTATTAACTCTGATTGGGCTTTGATGTATTTCAGATTCTTATTGGTGCCATGATGTTAACGGGACAGCTAAATCAAACAGGCAATCAGCACTATCATGCAGGAGCTAAATATATACAGTGCATTATAACTTCTCAAACTTGCAGCTTCCCCAGGATCCATAGCCACTCGCATTAGCTAACTATTGAAACCATATAACTGAAATCCGGCATATGACACTGATTTTCCGATTTTGTCAAAAGGATTACGTTACTCTCTGAGTTCATGGCTTATAATGAAAAAACAAAATTCTCAATCGATTATAAGTAACTCCAACAGTGACTAAGTGAATTTTGGAATATATATTCACGCATAGTGATTCTGAAATAATTTCCACACTCCAGATAAGTTTCTGCTGGAACGAACCTATTATTTTTATTATCTCGTTTATTATTTTGACATACATTAAGGGTTGGAATGTTTTTGACTCGAACTAAATGATTAGTTTTTGAGGATATACCATACAGTTTATGTATTTAAAGCATATTTTAGCAAACAAAGAAATCCTTGCACCAATTGTGTATCATTGTCTAGAATTTGAGAAGTTCAACCAAAGTATCTATATGAACACACTTATATAATTTGTTAAATGCTACAGCTTCGTTTGTTTAACAGCAGCAAATTTAAACTACAAATTAATATTGTAATATTCTAAGTAAGTCATGTGGATTTGACAGGTTTGTGAGCTAATTAATGTTCCAATAGTGACGTCCAGAGAAATTGAGAACATGTCATGATATTTATATTATTTGCTGCTGAAGATTAAACATATGGTTCATAAACAATTGCATGTTCCTAATATTCTACGGCTTAATTGTTTAACAGAAATTTTGGAATATCAAACATATGATCGCCTGAGCTGTGGCTTATATATATTTAATCATTCTCAAAGTTCTGACAGGGATTGATTCGATAAATGTCTTGAAAATGCAAAGATTTTGAATTTACCTTGAAATTTTTCCTGACCAGTTACGTTAAAGAACGGCACCATTTTAAAGGTATGAAACAGGAATATTCGTCCTGAAATAGGCATCTAATAATGTTTTCTATTTTGGCGTTGGTAACCTTTGGTAAAATATGATTACGCATTTCAAGATTTACCATTCGACTTTCTATATACGAAAAAGGCTTAGCTACAATCTATCAATCAACAAAAATAATCAAGCAAGGTACACATGTTCACTATTACGATACATTAAGCAAAAATATATTTACATCAAAAGCGATTGACATGCATGCATTTTTCACTCTTTCCCTTATAGTAAGGTGGTTAAATTCGCCAACTTTTATCAACTACCAACAATTTATTTAATCATCAAATGTTTTCAAAGCGAATAAGCTACATTCTAAAGCTACTGCTCCTCTTTACATTCTAGTCCATGTGAAAACTTGTTAAGACTTCGATTCACATATTCTATAGTTTGAAATATCCACAAGCAATGTATTCATGTAATTTTTAAAGTAGTGACGGTTTCAAAAATCAATGCTTTTATTTTTGAAACTCTTCACACCATTTACACTTTGAATTTCAATTATTACTCGATGCTATAAGACGAAGCAACGTTGCTTCGTTAATGAATCAATAAAACATTTCTGTTTTCATTTTTTGTGTATTTAGTTTAAAATCAACGATTAGAACCAATTCCGGATATCTGAGGGTCACCTTCTAATTCTTCAATTTTCAAGAATAATTTCTAGGTAAAGCAAACTTTCACATGGGCTCCTTTTTTCCTTGATACGCATGGATATCTGTAATATGCCTACCTGTGTGAGCTGTGTATGATGCCGGTAATCTACCAGTTTGAATTCTTAGCCCATTTCAAATAATATTCCATGTAAACAAACCTACCAGTGATCCCTATTTGACAATTCTGCTCATGCCGTGAGGATGTTTTGAATTATTGAGTAGAATTGAAACTTGTAGACAAGGTGGATTTATCAAAAGTTTGAAGGTGAACTGTTCACCTGAAGACGATTGAAGATAGCACATCAGTCGAAACGTCGTGAGACTCAAAATTTTATAGACAATGGAAGTCCGAAATCAAACTTTTGATAATTGAGTAGATATTTGAAAACACATACAACACAGGTACGTAAACTATGCAAAATGAACACCTCATTCTCTAAGGCTGTCTACAAACATCCCCAATTCTAGAATACGAATCTCTTAGACAATTAGTATTCCCACAGACAGTAAAAGTAGCAAGTGCAGTTCACTTGTCAGCTGTAAGACTAGCAGCAACAATTGATATTCACAACAAGTCATATTATTAAGAACCTTTGAAAAATCCAAGTATGATTATGTGAATTCCTTGCACTCATCTTAGACGTCCAGTATTCTATTAAAATGATATTATTGGGCTGAAAGTTCAAACTGTTAGAAATACTTTCTACCGCTACAGCGAATATCTGATTGTCAACAGATTTCTGTCTAAAATAAACAACAGAACAAAATACTTTCTACTTGTGTTGGCTACTACAAAATATATATACCGGCAAAGAGTTATACCTTGGTTTTATATGTCTATGAGATAAGCGTTGCCATCAGCTACACAAAAGGAAACAGAAAACAATGTCTTGTAAAATAAAGATCAAACTTATATCACCAAGTTATGTGAGTTTATTGATTTTTGACCCTTAAGAGTTAATAGTCAGAGTAAAATGGTGTAGAATGCCCCTTGTTGTCATTTCCAATGAAACCTTACTATAAGGAAAAGTTATTGTGAGCACAGATACAAAAATTATTTAAAGCGAGCAATGTTAAATGAGGTGGCTTATAATTTATTGGTCTTCCAATTTTAATGTTCATGCTAATCTAAGGGCCAATAGTGCGAACAGTTTTTGTACTTACTATAAAAGAATTTCTTAAAAATAAAAGTTGAAAACTAACATATGAAATCAATTTCATTTGAGGAAATAAGGCAACGACACCTTCCGGCCTCTGCTTGAGGTTAATGAAATTATCTGTATGAAAATGACTAGCCAGTTTTACCTACCGGTGGAATAAAGAAACACGATTTTGCTCTTATGGCAGTACCTCAGTACACTCTAGTTTTTTCAAAAAAGGTAGCGTAGCAATCCTAACGGTTGTCATTAATAAGGACTCACAGCTATATCTCATTAATCACCTCCTCCTTAGTTATCGCATAAAGAAATCATAATAAAAGGAGCCAAGACAAATTGCCGCAAACTATTTTCCGCTAGACTGTAAAGTCTGACATCAGGACTAGGAATGACGTTTGTATAACAGGGTGAAGGTAACCGATTGGTATGTATCACCACCGTCAGTATTATCAAGTTTAAATGCTCTTTTTGTTTTTCTGTATGTATCCCTTTTAATCTTACTTTTCGCTAAAATATTTGTCTATTAGCAAACTCTCACCAAACGGCATAATAAAATTACGTTTACCTTCAAATGGTAACAACTTTACTGTTGCCATATAACTTTATATAGAAAAAAACAAAGTAAACGTATCAAGTTATAATGTTATCTAAAAACAACGGTCATAAAAATTTGGCTGACAGTTTTATGGGGTAATTTGAGTTAGTGCAAGGATAGACGGAATATGCAGTGTTGTAATGAAAACTTGATCAAATGTTACTAGCAATGTTTTGTATAAAATCAAAGCATACAGTCGATCAACTCTACAGAAATAAGATATGTACTATGAAACAGATGAACGACCAAAATTCCAGCTTGAACTAGTTCTACGATTTTCACCTATCATCATGATACAATGAAAATATCAGTTTGAAGATGATGAAAGAAGCATATAGCTACTAGAGGCATTTATTGACCTTGATTGGGGGGTTTTATAACATGGTGCGATGGAATGATAGGCGAACAATGACTGTACGTACCTATAAAAAATCGATTTAAATTATTTGTATTACGTTATCTGTAAAACATCATAATTTCGTTGACTTTATAGAGAAGGGATGGCTAGTTCCACTATATTCTTCGCTGGACTGCAATAAACAAAACAAAAAATAAGAAAACTAATTCAAGCCACTCAAATGTTTACTTTTTGGGAATAAACCCCTTAAGGGGTGGTTGCAGAGTATACAACAAGGATCTGGTTTGTATGAAGTAAATCTCTATATTTATTCTGGATAAATGAATTAAAACAAAATGATAAAGTTTCCTGCGGTATAGGTAACTCAAATATTTACAAAAACAAACGAATTTAAAAAAGTATATGTATCTTGTTATCGACGTACGTACTCTTGAACTAACTTTTCGCGGGACGCAAGGTCATAATTTATCTAATTTCAAATGAAAAACGGTGCATGCCTGTTGGAAAGATACGTCTACATTGTGGACTTTTACAAAAAACAAACATCTGTAAAAGCGGCAATAGTGATACCAAAAGAAGTTATGAAATAAAACATGCTAAACTGGTGAACTTTAGATAATTGTGGCTGTCAAAATGGCCGACTTTCAAAAAGCATTATCGTTGTAGAAAAATAACATACTTCAGTGTATGTACAATGTGTTGCAAAGATACCAAAAAATATAACTTGTGTGCGCTTTTCAGTGCTAGAATAGACCAATAAATTACAATAAATGTTCGTGTCCGTAAATTGCCGCAATTTCGAATATATTATTGAATAATATTTGAAAAACCATACTGCCAACGCAATGTGAAAACACTGTATTTATAATGATTGGAGTAAGCATTTTTTTAAATAATTTATGGTCAGCTTTTCCTGGCTGATTCAAATGCTTCATAAAAAATATAAAAGTTACATCACATCAGTCTACATAACATAATAATATTGTGTTATTAGTAGCTAAAATAATATTGCATCCCAATTAACTGGCTGATTTTGAATCCCATTCCAATACTTGAATTACTGTAGTCAGTTCAAGCTTTAATACAAAATGTTCTTGCTGTGAACGACAATGACAAGACAAATCACAATGTAATCAGTTTTTTGGAAATAATTGGACATATACTTTCATGAGGAAAATCTGATATTATGAAAAAACCAAGAAAAGTATTTGTATAGAAAGAAGTAGTCATGAGACAGTTAAATCTCTAGTAGAGCATAGTAATATAGAAAATGATAAACATCAGATTGTTCACTATGTTTGAAAATTTAGAATAAAAGCAAAGCTCTAGGAGATGATAACTGACAATTCAAGAAAAAATAATAAAACAGACGACTCTACCTAGAATTAAAGGGGTTTTGCACGGATTTCCAAAATTTCGTGTCCAGCGATCATTTTTCAAGATAATGGTACGATTTTTTTGTAAGTAATAGAGAAACGTTGGTTTTACACTTGTGCCAACCCCTTTTTCAATTTTTGATGATTTTTCTCAAATATTGTAGCAAGGGCACTTGCATCAGCGGTAAAACTATGTTCATGTACGGTTTTAATAATTGATATTTGTATTTTCATCAACCTTCTTCGATTTCGATACTATCAGTAATTCGGTAAGTCTTGTTAATGTTCTCTTAGTACTATCACCGATATATCAGCTAAGAAATCATCAATTGTTCATAATGTGACGGATCAATGAACGTATAGTCCAAACTGATATATTGTACAGCCTAACGCCGTATTATGATCGTCTCTATAGTCCCCGAGACTTTTCCACTGCGCATTACACATTTTCGAGAGCATAACATTGCGTTAGACTGCTGGACTACTTTTAAAATTGAATTTACGGACACAAACAGACAGACAGAAGGTAGTCGATATCGATACGAGTATCTCATGGGCCATGAGCGTTAGCTCACGTACAACCAGAGAGCAGAGGTATATGGTATTTAATAATAAATAGACATATGCAAGCAGTATATATAACGAAAATGGAAAGAAAAAGGGGGTAATGTTTACTCATGAGTGGTAATAGCCTCCTTGAAGTTGGAGCTCCACTTCCAGTCATACTACAATAAAAGATATCAGAGTGATGCGTCAATATCCGTTGGAAAATGGCGGAAGGTCTATATCTCATATTTCTCATCACATCTTATGTGTGTGTGTTTTGTATTAGGTTGATCTTCACGCATTTCTTACTTGATGTCGATAACGTATCAATTTCATTTGAACCTGTATTCTCTAACAAAAAGGTATCCTTTTCTATTCTATGGTTCAAAATTAAGTCGCTGCAGGATGATGTCAATTGTTTTAAACCAGAATGATTGGATACCAAATATAAATATTTTTGTAGGAACAAACAAGTGCTTGGTGATTATATTTTCTACCATAGCCATAGGATAAGCACACTTAGCATGGATGGTTTAAATTATTTTGTAACTATGATATCAAGTGAGAGATTGTGAAGATTTCTTCTAGTAATAAACATTTTTAGCGCCGATGAAAGTGTATGTATCTACGGGTGGTGTGACATGGTAGAGCACAGGTGTTCTAACATTAATTATTATATACATAATCCAATATTTTCATAATAGCTGTCAGATATGTTCATTTGAAACGAATTAATAAAATGATAGAATAGAATAGATTTCAAATCTATGCTTTCTACTTGGGTTTACTTGCAAGTGTTGCACAATATTTTATGCCTTTCATAAATCTCCCATACTAATTGGAAATCCTGCAACTATCTTTAAATTCACTACTAGAATGCGTAGCTGAAAATTGGTTACCTACATATAAAAAACTGTTCCCCTGGGAGCTGTCCAAAATCTCAGTGTGGTGGTAATTTTAGAATCTTATTTTATCATATTTTGTATTGTGAAAAATTCTGCCGGGGCAGCCTGAACGTTAGTGAAGATTTTTCAGTCAATCGTATGTGGTTTCAATTAGCGGAAAGAAAAAAATATGAATTTGTTTTCAACCTGAATTGTTATTAAGAAAATCATTCCAAATCATTGTTTTGTATATTTGAATGTTTGAATTCATATATAGGCTTTTTCATACTTTTATGGCAAGGTATCAGGAAGGATGTTATTTCATCTAACTGATTACTTAAAGCACATACCATTTTGAGTACCATTCCATATTTGAACAGTTTAACCAAATGCGATTTATTCACCAGAAATAGTAAGAAGAACAAAGCTTCTTATTTTCCAAAGTGGACTTTGTGCTAGCGCGTTGCCCGAGACGAACGTCTCATCATCTACAATAGAAGAGGCATTCCCAAAAAAATATTCAATAGTTTATCCATTTTTATGAAAACTGTAAAATACTCGTATGATCATGCAATGCCTACATTACTTTAGCATAGCCCCACAAATAGTATATCGTAAATAATGATCTTTTTATAAATATAAAAGTCTCGCAATTCGCTGTATAATGTTACATCTGAACTGCAATATAAACTGTATCAAGCTTGTTGCCTAGCCTGAAGGATTTCGGAAATCCTCTGAGTATAAGAAAATATCACAATTTGTATCTAAGGCAACTGGGAAACAGGTGAGAAAGATTCATCGTAAAGTATTGAGAGCCGTGTATTCCGTATAATGAGAAGTAATGAATCTGTGTCATGGTAAATGGTGTATGTAATATCACGTATGTTAACATGCATATTTTTTTAATTCATCACACACAAATAGAATAAACCCAAGCATAACGCATAATATTAAACAGATATGCATAATTTTGAATTCGCCTCGAACATTTCTGAGCTCAGCTAAATGTCCCTAAAAGTGAAATGGAATAGATAAGGTAACATTGGAAATGGGTATCATATACTTTAATATGTTACTTTAATATCAGGTAGAACATTTTTATAAGGTTATATAATTTGTTCCAAGCAAGCCACAGGAGAGTCTTTAACTTTATGAGTGCCCTGTAGATTACTTAAATTTCAACAGTTTCTCAGTACTGGGCAGGCATTGGTTTACCAGTATGATATACGATCTGAGAGTAAAAGTTCAGAATTTCCAAAGGAATGAAAAATAAGGTATTTATTGATTGAAAGTTAAAAAAATCTCAACGTGTTTGATAGATTAGGTGTAACAATGATTTTTGCCTTTCACTGATTAACTTTATCCTGCTGATTATGAGAAACCAACCAAGAGGTCTGATATACGACATACTTGTTCTCAGGTTCTATCTCCAAAAAACTAATTTAAGTCGATTGCTTCATAAACTGTGCATGACCTCGATGAAATAGTTCAACTTCAATGTCTATGAAGCTTGAACAATACATCACTATAAAACAAAGTCGATGATGATCATGACTATTACTATATTACTTTTACACTCAATAACCGTTTTATTGTATTGACATAAACAGAAAATTCATTTTGAATAATCGAGAACAAGTTTGAAGTATAAGCTAACTTTTTTGGCATCAGGCATGCTAGAAAATTAGGCTTACTAATTACTTTAATATTTTTATACTCGCCTTTATTATAATTTTATATTATTGAATGCATGATGCCTAATTTCAAGCTATGCTGACAATACCATAAGCGGGTAGATACACTGAATACATGAAATCCACAATTTCATCAACACTAATGACAATTTACCATACGTGATTCTTGAAAAAGTATCAATTATAAAGTAGCACATTACCAACAAATAATTTCAGTAAAACCACTAAGTTATGTAATCTCCTACCACTATGTGTAAAGATAAGAAGCTAATCAGCCAGTCCTGATTATTGAATTAAGTGTTCAGGCTAATTTGTCGGTCAGTCTTCCGTAGTTGATTTTCTTCAACAGATTTCGTATTGATACATGATAGTAGTAGTTATGTTTCAGATATCTACTGGTTTGATTTATTGACACAATTATATCAAGGCAAACCTCAAAGTTAATGAAGAGGAGGCTGCTGAGGGAGAAATAAGTATACGAAGAAGTAGGCTACAGTTTGATGATTTAGGGCACTTTTTGCTTTTTCAGACCTTACATCTGTGACAGTGAGTTTCATAAAAACCAAATCTGCATTGTGCTTTTGAATCTGTCCTATTAAATCACTCTCGGATGTACGAAATAGAACAGCATATCACATGAGAATCTGCAACAGTGGTGAAGGACTTATTCAGTATTCAGTATTCAGTATTCAGCGATATTCCCATAAAATCAAAACACAGTTATTTCATAGTTTCATGCACAATCTGTTATGCTTCTGCTCGCTTACCTTGCTGTGTGTGGATGAAGGCGTGATGGGCGGCGTTTCGGTGGAGGAGGGGCTGAGACGGCCATCCACAGAGTTTGAGCACGGCAGCCGTTGTTCCTGCACGCTTGCCAATCTTGGCAAGAATAACAAATGTGATATCAGAAGTGGGATACAGATTTATCAATTCATAAATTCAATAAATTTGCGATTTCAAAAAACACGGCTCCAGTGCAAAATCTATTATGTGGTCCATGAAGTGTAGTAACTGGTCGCTGGTAATTCATTTGTTGGATATTATTCTTTGTCAAGCAATTCCAAATATTTTTGCTCAAAATTGTTTTTTCTACAGCCGAGCTGTTTGTGAAATATTATATTCTTAGACGTTTGACCCCTAATTAACAGAGCAACAGTTATAATGATTTAAAGTTTTCACATAATGTTAAATGGTCATTACATTCAAAATTTTATGCTACAAAGATTCTGTCGTTTCGTTTTTAGTTGTTTATTTTTCTACGAGGGATCGTTAGGTCAAACAGTCTTCACTTCCGCCACCAAAGTGAACATATTCTGTACCTAGGATGACCTTATCAGACTACAAATGATTCTGTATTTTGCTTTTAGATTGGCGTATCTACAGAACCGTCTCAAAGAATCGATGTTTCGTCTGGCTGTCTGCCTTCCTTTTTAAGACTATTGTTCCATATTTTATATGCATTCAGCGGCATGGCAAAAATATGTTAATCTTACAGTTATCGAGCTATTCTAGATTTAAGGTTAAAGTTATAGAGAAGAAATTAAAGTGAAGCTTCTGGAAATTCTCCTAGATTCGGTATTTCACAGATACTTAATCATGCTTAGTTTGTCATATATTGCAAATTACATATTCATGAAATAAAGATAAATTATTCATTGCAAATGTGGTTATGACATATACCAATTATGTAGCAACTAATTTCTATTTGACCACAAGTCCTTCAGATATAGCATGTTGGCTTGTCATAATTCATCCACCGCCATTATTATCATTAAATATAACAGAATTACCTATACGGTGAAAATATATAATATTCTAAATTGAAAAATCAAGTTAGGTACAATTTTTCGGTCACTGATAATGAACATCAAATGTTAATTTCTACTAACAATGCCGTTAATCACAAAATTGTTGATTCAACGTTTTCATTAAGCATCACCATTAAGCAATACTTCCTATGTTTCCTACTGCTAAACTGGTGTGCTTTTACCACGTTAAAAATCAGACCAAGTAAAAATGCACCACGTGTCTGTTGAGTGTAAATATAAATTCGATCGCTCACACAGTATCGATTTAACACCGTCGAGAAAGCGTGTAGGCGAAGGGGTGCATTTTTGGCAGCACGGATAAACCTGATACCTACTCCAGCGCTGCAATTGTACCAAGTACGGAATTCTCTGGCACGCCAAACACTGCCGACTTATGACCTACACAGAACGTAAATACCAAACGTCTAATCACCTTTGCTACTCTGGTAAACCAATGGCAGAACTCGAGTTGAAAATTATTTGAATGACTGTAATTTTGCTTGGTATGGGTAGGCTTATTAGCAAGTCATTATGAAATATTAATGTATATTCCACTTTAACACCAATTATGAAATTTCATGACAGATTATTCTAAAAGTGCTCACCGTTTAAGCGTAACTAATGTTCCAGTGAGTTTTTTACACCTCCTCAATGCGCTCTCCAGCCTTTCGGGCTCCTCTTTCAGAAACTTCTCTTCTCGCATCATCTTTTCCATCTCAGTATTCAGGAATGATTTCATACTATCTTGTAGGCCAGGAAATCTGGAAAAAATTCACATAACGATGAAAAATTTTAATTATATCTAGGCTCTACATCAACCCTCTCTCTTCATTTTCTCATTTACCTTCTCACGTCACTACTACTAACATACTACATCACGTATTCATTGTTTGGGGGTAGAGAAGTATTACTTTTTAGATTCCATACTCCATGTCGATAAAATATTGCTTATTGTACACAGAGTTTCAGTTATTAATTCTGTAAAATTTGTAGGTACTATTCAATTGGAATTATGGACGATCAACGGCAAATAAGAGTACCTTAATCTATATATGATTCATGATGACTATGTTCAACTACAACTGAATACAAACCTAAGCTTCAAATCAGCCACAGTCTTCGAGCTTTTGCTGAGTATCAAAGCCATGTTTTCCACATCTGACATATTGACCCTTGTTTTTCTGTTGATCACGTTTCCCCTGAGCTCTTCTACAGTTGATTCAAGGTCACTCAGGTCCTTCTCTAGCCTCATCATTTCTTGTTTATACAGATCTTCTTCTCTGGATAGTCGCACCCTTTCTTGGTCCATACCTACACAAAAAATATTCGAATGCATCAAATAATGGGAAACGTATAACTACAACGTAAACTGGCAAAGAAGGCTACTGAGACCAAAATCTTTGATGTTGAGCCACACAGTCTGTCAGTGCTATGGAAACTCCCACTCAGTTTTGGGGATGATAGTGAAGAATTAGCGAAATGCTATCTGTCCATGTCTAGATATCAACTGCGATTTGCTACGGGCATTGCAACAGGATACGGTCAGCTGAGGAAACACCTCTTTGATATAAGGTTCAGTGAAATACCCCTATGCAGAGGTTGTGAATGGGAAGCATCTGCTGTGATTTCCTAGCTGACCAACTGATCCGAAAATCCATTCTGGGGAAGCACTGACCCTCTATCGCTAGTGTAAGGTGTCTGAAAAGTTTTGCAGACCTAAAGATCAAACAATTATACTATCGACTACATCTATATTTTAGTGCAAATAAATTTTGAGAAGAACAGTAATTTTTTTCATTAGCCAAGAATGTTTAAGTCATAAATATTAGAGGGAGCGGAATGGCAACTGCCCATGATTGATCCCCTGTCGATGAGCATGTAAATCACCTCGTTTATTACCAAACAACTAAGAGAGATTAGAGCAAGAAACCAATTTTGATGTTTGTATTCCCATGTGATTGACTTATGTTGTCACAAACACTATACAGTTTTACTACTCGCCAAAGCACTTTGTTTAAACCACACACGTGTTTCGCTTACTATGTTAGCATCTTCTGGAGAAGCAAAAAACTGACCAAAACAGTATTAGTTTTTGATGCTAACATAGTTAGCGAAACACGTATCCGGTTTTAATAAAGTGTTTTGGTGAGTAGTATGTTGTTTCCAAGCCACCACGGCAGTTTGAGTTCCAACTATCTCAATCGAGTCTTAAGCTGATCTCGATCTGACTCCATTGCAAGGTTCTACCAAAATATCGAGTGGCTTTAATGGATCGGGAAAACCAATCTACACGATATTTCCAAGAACTTAAATGAAGGAACTTCAATTGAATTTATCGTCTAAGTTGACGCTTTTAAAGGTAAAATTCTGAGTGGAACACGCAAACCTGCTTCCAATCATGAGACGCGGGACGTGAGTGAAACTCTGTTTTTGCACACAGAAACAAAACTTTGCCGGTAACCCCACGTAAATAAATTTCTGAGGGGAGTTTTAATCGTTTGTGAAA
The DNA here is from genome assembly GCA_949316355.1 of Bruchidius siliquastri. Lineage (NCBI taxonomy): Eukaryota > Metazoa > Arthropoda > Insecta > Coleoptera > Chrysomelidae > Bruchidius > Bruchidius siliquastri. Next base: position 1,929,927 of record OX438534.1, on the reverse strand, counting down.
ACTGTTTCCAAGTGGATTAAGAAGAGGAAATACAGTAACGTAGTATATTGTGATTGAGTGTCGTCGTTTCCCAAGATACTAAAGATTTTAAAATAATAATTTTAACAATTCTTGTTTTGATGACGTTTCCTATGTTCGGTATATATATAGATGTATATATATATATATATATATATATATATATATATCTTTATATATATATATGTGTGTGTGGGTGTGTAGGTATAGTTTTAAAAGCCCCCAAGAAAATCGTTACCAACAAAAAATGTTCAGGCTAACACATAACAGATATTAATGTCATGAGATATCTAATTATCTATTGATTTTATGCGATCTGCTGTTATGATAAAAGTAGGAATCATATGAGATTAGACTGCAAAGATTTATTATAAAATGTGTATATCGACTATAACTTCCAAGGTGTGTTCATCAAGGTTCATGTGACTATGCTGATCATAATTCATTTATTTCGTTTTACATTGTTCAATTACTCAAGAAACTGGGTAACTTTCAGGGCATGGATCTTCTTCTTTCCTCCACCTATCCTGCTTCATTCTTTTCATTGCTCTCAATGTTGCTATCATGGTCCAAATAATATTTGTGCAGATAACAGCAAAATAAGCTGCTTCATCGTCGTCAAACGCTTCAGATGGTTTTGCTATTAAATAATCAGAAATACTGATAACTGGAAATCCAACAAATTATGTAGTACTGCATTTTAAAATTTTTCTTTTAGTTTTGAACAACTCGCAGCAAATCAATTGCGCAAAAAGCAGCAGCTTTTTAATAATAATTCTAAATCAATGTTAATCTATGAGGCGGTAGAAGCACACTTGTGGCTCTAGTGCTATATAATTGATCATTATGTGAGCATAACTCTTCACTATTTTTGACAATAAATATAATGCACTCAAGTACATATAGCGCAGATACAGTCATCAATCCAATTGATTGGAATGTACCTAAACAGGTCTGATTATATTTCATATGGTTCAAGGTTCTTTTTTGTATAATAAATATTTGTTGCATATCTGAGCTACATCTAAATAACGATAACGTAAAACTGATTCAAAATTGGCGGAATATAAAATCCTTAAACATTTTAATTTAATATATTTTGCCAAAATGTTTATTCCATAACTAATATAATAAGGCAAAGTGTTATTGATATGAGGAGTCCAACTCAAAAACTCATCCAACTGTATACCTAAATCTTTTGTTTGTTCGCTAACTTCAATAGTAATATCTACAAGAGCAACTGTATTTGGATATCAAGTTGTGAGCGTTTACTTTAGTTTCGAAATATATTCAATTCTGTTTTATCTCTACTCAGTACAAGTTTGTTCATGATAAACTACTGCCTCGCTGACTCGGAAGCATATTGACTATTTTTTCCAATCCTGCTGTACTTTTGTCACTTATCAGTATACTTGTATCATCAGCATAGTTTATGATAGTAAAATTCCTTTGTTTTACACTATTATCCAAATCGTTGATGTAAATGACAAATAATGTGATTCAAACAATCATATGCTTTAGAAAGGTCCAAAAATGATGCTATAGCTAAATTTTTATTTTCGATGCTGTTAACGAGATTGAAGTCCTTTTATAGACTCATATACTTAATGAGTTGAGTGGGAACCACATGTTCTAATAGTTTTGAAAGGCTGTTCAAAATACCGTCGCACAGAGGAAACAGCTTATCTCCCTCCAAAAGTGCTTTGAGAAGATAAATGTATCCATTCACATATGCTTACATTGACCTCAAAATGCTATCAATAACTATCTCTCATGCCACACCTTGAATATTTCAACTATGACGTGGCGAACTCTCCATGCTCTGCACCAGATGTGGATGACGTAGGTTCGTGGATGTATGCTTGCGGAAACCGATCATCCAAGATGTTTTTGTCCAGGTAGCTCAACAGCAGAACTTAAACGACAGCGTTAATTGACTACAAACTCACCCGTGTGCCACAGTTGCTCCCCTCCCGCCATCAACACAGCCCTGATCTTTATGAAGGCGTCTCTGACCGTCTCCTTGACGGAGTGAGCCTGAGCCTGTGACATCCTGCGTAGATTCCTTGCCTCTGCCCGCAGCTCTTTGGCTTTCTTTTGCAGACACCTCAGCTGATTGTAGGTCTCTGCGGTCAGCTGCAGATCTCTGTATGCCCCCGTTGACCCATCGTAGCTGCCAGAGTGGTTTAGAGGGATGGGTTTCGAAGGAGCAGGTTTCAGTCTACCGTCTCGTTCTGAAAAGTGATCGAAATATTTACTATGATGGTGAGACATTGACTTACAACCACAATGAGATCAGACAGCTTATTCATAGAGACGCTTCTCTCCACAATGTCCCATTTGTTGATTTCAAAGAGCCGTATCAAGCATTTCAGTTATTTGTTGATTTGTTGGCATCTGGGACAGATCAGGTTATATTTGGTCCCTCTATAATTGAAAGTATAGTAATAGGATTTCGGTAAAAAAATTTACAATATTTTACTATTGGTGCTTAGACCGCAAAGTTTTTTATTTCGAAATCAGAAAATCTGACTTCGGTAATTTTATGTACTATTATATGCTCACTTGCCTCCAAATAACCATTTTCCAAAGCCTTATGCAGGTAATTATGCTATGGCAGCCGTATTATTTGGAAATAATAATATAATTGTACGCCTTGACTAAAGACTACAACTATAGAAGGGTTGAAAGACGTTATATTCCCTTAAAAGCAGTTTAGCGTTTTTTGACGTTTTCGAAATACTTGTATGACTATATACCAAAAATTGTAAAATGGGACTTGGATAGGTTAGATAGACATTGATTAGATCTGTCCCTAAACCGGGTGAATGATGATTGCATAGCGTGCAGTCAAAAATTTGAGTGTAATTATAATTTCAAATTTTATACATAGTTTGTACTTCGGAAAAATCTGCCTAGACAGCCGAAATATTAGCAGATATATTTAATTGAATTGTATCTGATTTTGATTATCGGTCAGTTGAAAATGAACCATAGAGACAGCCACAAAATAAGTTTCGAAGATACATTAACTTATTTGTTAGATCTTATCAGGCTTCTATAATAGTTCATAGTAAAATTATGTTTAAAGGAACGACTTTGTCGAAGAGAAAGTCAGTATTAATGCCAAGTATTTTACATTTAAATTTATAAATGCTGAAAAATTAATAAAGTTATTTTGCCAATTACATGTGGTTTTAATTAGCAATAAATCACATAATTAATCACAGAACAAGTTTCAAAAACTACTTTAACCACTCTCATTTCTGAATTCAATTCCCCACTAGCCATGCATCGCAGTTTTCGTTGATTATTGTTGAGAACTACGTCCCTTTCCCAATGTTGAGAGAAGCAGAATTGGGCCTATAAATACGTGTCATATCCAAAAGCTAAGCAAACAAGTTTTCACGAGCTCGATAATCTGGAGCACTCATTGTATGAGAGTAATCCAGTTACGTCTGTAGAGCGAAAATCCATTTCAAAGTTGAACCGGGGTTTTAAACTGTCGCTAAATATATTGCAGCGCTGCTACGTCGTGGCGACGGCAGTTAACGATCTTGCTACTTCAGTCCTTTGTGACACTTTAATTAACCTAACTAACCTATTTTACGGGACCTAAATGCTCTTTGCCGTTCACTTCAAACAAAAGACCTCCGCTGCCGATGCAACTCAAGGAAAGACATTTCACGATATATTTCCATCGGCAATAGGAAGTTGTCATAACTAGCTGTGTGCTCAGCCAATAACTACTGCTAAGTAGATTGTAGATGGATTTTTTTGTTGGGATAAACTCATCTGCCATATATCCGGTAGTGCCAATGCATTTCGTCGTGATATTTATCATGTTATAAGTTATACTTTTCGTCTCTACTTCCATTCCCAAGCTAAGTTTCATTGTCTATGTTTTTCAAGTAGGTATCTCGGGTTCCATTATGTACTTCTAAACCGGCCGAGTCTCAATATATTTGCCTTCCTACATATATCATGTTATCGGATCTTTTCACAATACCGATCCACACCAACTCTAACCGGTACTGGTACCGGAAAGACGGTACCTAGCTGTATTGGTACTAGAAAACCGGGTTCAAGCGGTACCGATACCCAAAAAGAATCCTGAATTTCTTACTCACTTCTTCCAATGAAAATTCAGACGTATACCTTGACAACAACATAATAAGTATAATAACATTTTTATTGTGGTGATTATTAACTAAAGCAAATCAAATCAATAACACACAATATTCCATAATTTAGTCAAGGTTACGCATACTTTGTTCTTCGGTTGGGTACCAGTATACTAATAGATACCGGTATGATGGTGTTTTCTGACTGCTGCTTCTTCTAGTACCGTATGTCGGAAGTCACGAACGTCCCTTCACGAAGTCATCAGTGGTGAGTGAGATGGGGTGAAGTACCCTTCTTGTTAGAACAGTACACATACCTTGCTCACTCTCTTTCTCTTTCATATTGGTCTAAGGTAGCCCTCAAGGCACAGATGCAAGATATTAATTCACGTTAAGAATCGGTTTGCAGATCCACATCCCATGAATTATTGTTTCCTCTGCCATTCATCAAACAACTTCTCTCTTTCATATATCCTAGGTTTACCTTCCTTATATACTTCAAATCGCTCTCTCGTGGTGAGTCGACTCCAGCAAAAACTGATAAAGCCACTGTTGATACTGTTCTAAAGGCAAAATTCACACACAGCACCAATCTCGGCTCAATTTCTTTTATTTCTCTTCTAGCACTTTCACGAAGACGAGTGCTCTAAAAACCGTAATGGAGCTGCCACCCCAGCCAGAATCCTCCCCACCTCGCTAATGGGCGATCATCTTGCTCAGTAAGAACTATCTATCATTCAATTCAAGTTTGACGATTACCCCACAAACCTTTATGGAATAAAACTTGATGCTTGCCATTCTATTTAACGGCATTTCCAGTTGGTCAAAATTGGCCCCTTCAGCCGTAGCAGCATTTTTATTAGCGCAGTTAAAACTGGATTCTAGTAGGAATTTGGAACCAAACTCTCATTTGCCTCTTAATCTAAAGTCCCATTTCCAATCTGGTTTCTTTATAAATAACCTTTGGCAATGACAGAAAGCTCCATAAATGCCGCGAGAGTATGTAAATTCTAAATATTTAGAAACAAACTCCCAGCAGACTTTCTTTCGATCTTCTAGATTATAGAGGTCCTTAGTACGGTGAGCGGCATCTAACAGACGCACTGCTCTTCGTATTGAGCACAGAAGTTTTTTGGAGCTATATAATTTTGTTCATTGACACAACGCAGTGTGTGGAAGTTCACAGAATTGTTCGAGTGATCTACCAGCAACGGAAAAGCTTCTTTGAAACCTTATTTGGTTATCACATGAAATATATTTGCGGCTCCACAGTCATGGTTATCGTAATCAACCTCAATAGATAGGAGGTTGGTTAAATTAGGATGAAATTCATAATTTGATAATAAATTATCGTTTGATATGACCATACTAACTATAAGTTCCAGTAATATTCTAATCATACTATTAATCCATATTTATGTTTTGATTTTGTGGGAAATACCGAGTCAGTCTCTGTGACATTTTCTGAGAAGATATCAGAAGATATAAAGAAATGAATGATCTCGGTTACTCTGAATTTTTCTGAATTAAGCGATGATTGTGACTTGAAAGAGCTAAAAACGAAATAAACTGCAGTTTTTTCCAGGTACTATTTGTTATTCAATTACCTGGGAGCTTTAAAGTAAAATAAAGATCCTGGAATTAAGTAGATCTTACTTTTCCCACGTATTTTCGGAAAAACATGGAGTTTCCAAATATTTACTTTGAGACACACCCACTAAAAAAGAGGTTTAAGGTACCTTACCATTTGATAAAGATGTTAAAATGAATGAGATTATTTAAAATGATGAATCCGTGGTTCCAAGTAAAATAAGATCTAAACCTTCTTTAAAACTATCAAAGCTTGTTTTTTATTGTTTTTATAAGTGAACTCAGAAACAGATATCTCCACATATATATACAGTGTGGCCAAACTTCAATTGGTGATTGACAAACCTTTCCGACTACAAACGCAAATACCCTGAATGATGCAAAACCCGTAAAAGGTAGTTTACATATCTTGGAACTATCAAGAGAAAAAATATAAAATTCGGAGATGACCAACAACCTAGTTAGAATTTATCCTTGTGCTTTTAATGTAAGTGAATAAGATCTAATCAACAAAAATTATTTTTGACTTGTTTCCCCTTTTCAATGCGTCAAAATGCAATTCAGTGAGACGCCTAGGAGATATAAAAGTTTAAAAGACACTGACAGCAGTTTGGAACATTAAAGTTTATTATAATTTTCAACGACGACATAATTTTCTTTTTGTGTCTTGAAGCCCTACAGAAGGCGTACGATAAATGCCGAAATATCGAAGAGGAAATAACCTGTGCATTTTTCATTTATTTCTTAATCTGAAGAATACATGCTCCTGTTTCAGATTTGAGCCAGAATAAATCTTTGTTGTACCATAAGTGTACATGCACTTTACTGCTCATTTCAACGAACTCCATCGCCTACAATAATTAGCTTTTACTAACTCGGAGAATAAACTATACTGAGTTAAGGAATATCTCCTAAAGATCTAAGTATACAGGTACAATGGAATGATGATGAATGCTAGTGTTAAAAGCGTAGCCGAGTGGAAATGAAAAGGAACTTACCCTGAGACGAAGTCCTGGGTAACGTGGATGACTTAATGGCGGGTTTGGCAGGCTTTGTGTCCGCTGTTGGCAAGCAAAAACATCCAAAAATACATATGTTAGTTATACAAAATCAAAAAACATGCATTCATGATACATACAGATGAACCATCATTCAACATGGATGGATCTCTCCATCGAACATATATTTAATTCACTTCCAAGTTCCTAGAGTTGGGTTGTTATATGCAGATTATTACTATCAAAATGTAAAGAGAAAATTCTTGAACTTCAAACATATCTTTGCAATAAAAGTCTCGAGTTTTATGAGGTTAAAATTGATTGAATTCTGACTGAACTAGCCACCATTATGCATTTGAGAAATAATAATAAACTAAATATTTTAGTTTCATAACAAGATCATTTTTTCATTTCGTAAAGATCTTGTGAAAGTCTTTTCTGTGGCATCCAAATCAAAAATGAAGAAATTCAAAAAGTTTCAAATGTATTTGAATTTTCTGTTTTTTTACGTCTAGACTGATGACTCAAAATATATTTTGAAAAACGCAAGTTAAGCTGATGTTTAATGTTTCGTGCACGGAAATAAATCGATAGAAATAGAGTTCTAATTACATAATACAACCAACCAAAACCAAAGTTCTTCCACGTCATCCTGCTTGTACTACCATGAATAAATTATTAACCCCCAAGAAAACAAATACAGTTAGTTTTATTCATTTATTTACAGTAAAACAGAGTGCCTAACTGATTAGTATAGAACGAAATAGAATCTACAATGACCCACAAAGTAGAATAAAAGCTAATTCTGTGGTATAAACATACTTAAGGTATTTTACATATAAATATGCCAAGAATGTTTCAATGATGGTTCATCTAATGCAATTGTACAAAGAGCATCATTGGCGTGAGGAACAACCAAACTACACCGTCCATATTGATTGCTTTCGGTAGTGATCGAAATGAAAGTAATGCACTGATGTCACGATAGGGGATGGTTTACTAATAAAATGGATGTAATTTCATATATACAGCGTTATTGTTGTTTAGTTTACCTCCCAAGCATTAGCAATAGAAGAAAAATCTATCTGTCTGTTGACATTTTTCTAGCGGCACAATCTTAGTAATTTTTTGAAAATTTTGGAATGTACATCATTTCAGAATGTAATAGGCTCTAATTTCTTTTTCATATGACACCAAAAACAAAAAAACATCAGAACTTTTTCAAAGCTTCTGATCAATTTGGGGCTTGGTCAAATTTTCAGGATATCTCATAAGGAATCCCTAATTAAATGTACGTTATATTCAAGTTCAAGTTGAATAAATTAAGGGCTCAATATGGCCAAACTAATCCAACTATTACTCTGATCCTGCAAGCATTTATTTGTAAGTATCTTGATTTCTCACCGTAAGATCATTTTAAGAGGTTTAGATGCGAATAATGCCATTTTCAGTACGTAACACAACATTCATAATGAATATTACAAAAGCTAACCAGTCTACCAAATATTAATGGATAGGAATTCCGTCGAACACAGGCTTACAAAAAAAATGTAAATCAAGTAAGTTTAGTTTGAAGTTCTACGAGGAAATTCTGCTAACTTTGTCGTCTATTATACAGAAAATATTATATCCTACAATCTATTTGTCTTTGGTTACATATTAATATTTTATTATTGGTCATAATGAATAATTTTACGGCTATATGTTACAATCAGTGTGAAAAGTATGAATTCTTATGGTATTTACAACTATCCCGGAACAATTCTTTTAACGTCATGCTCGTCTAAAGAGTAAAATGTGTGCAGCAAAAATTTTACCATCACTTTCCAAGTCATCTTTTCACGTTACAGGCGATAGAAGTGTTGTTGCCACAAAAATTTTAAATTCAAGGTAGAAAGTTTTTTGTGTTTTGAAACATGTCCGAACTTCATTATTATAAAATTCAATAAAAAATCTTATATGATTTTAAAACGAAATAGAAAACCTTTGATCTCATTTCAATTTCCTAATTGAATTTTTGTAGGAGTTACATCAAAACCAGTGGAAATGATAAATAGTGAGAAATTTGATCCTGCTAAGATCAAATTTCGGAGTTTCAGTGTCACCCTGTATAAATATATCTGAACTCCATTTGCATATTTCTTTGACCGTAACACAGATGAAATACACTGTAATGTAATAGTTGTAAATACCACCATATTTTCAGTTCCAAACATCCTTACCTGTATGTTGTGGACTATGCTGCTTCGGTGAGTTCATATCGGGGGGCTCATCACTGAACGATACGCTTTTCTCAAATGATACAGACTTGTCTAGAAAGTACGGAATTCAATAGTCAATTTTTGAGAGAAAATTTCATGTTCAAATTTATGCACAAATATACGTATGATATACGTAGGTCGATGGAACATGATAGAAGTATCTAAATATGCCAATTCGTATGCCAATCGTTATTTCTCTGAGTTCAAGCTTCGATGCTTCATCGGTAACATTACGTATAGGAAAGTAGCGGAAAACGGTGCTACCGGAACCACTTAAAATATCGTTCAGTAGAATACGTTCAAAAGTGTTCAAAAAGTACCAGTACCAGAAATCCTTAAAACTACTTTACTGTTTGAAGATTGATATTGAGCATTAAGAGCTACATTGATGCAAATATCAGTACACCCACTTACACTAGAAATCAGGCTACATCTAGATTTGGATATAAGATTGATTATAGGTGGGTAGTATGATAAGAGTAGATATCCCCAGAATAGGCAAAGAATTATTATGAAAAGTCAGTAAAGTAGTTGGTAGATTCATCTGTTCATTGGCACAAGAAAATGATCAAGCTCGTTAATTATTATGTACAATTTCTCCCACGAAGAGGGTTGGACTACATAAATAATTGAAGGAAGTCATAGTTATAGTGATCTCAGTCTCAGTGAGCTTTTCAAACTATTACATTTAACTCATACACTGAAAATTAACAGCAACAACATCTTCGTGAGATTGGTTCAAGAAAGTTGATCAAAAACAGCTAGCTTCCACAATGATAAGGAATTGAACACACATTATAGCGTATGCATGAAAAACTTACCTTACTGACTCTATTGCAATCAATCAACTCCAACTAATCATAAGCTGATGTGAAGCTGTATGGTATTGATGGGAATGATTTTAAGATAATATCAGACCTTCATTATTTTTACATCTATATTGCACAAATGTGCACCAAATATTTTGAAATATTTATCTTAAATGAACATTAATTTTAGAAGCGGCCATATACTTGTATACTTTGAAATAAAATGAAAGTGCATGTTTGGGTATTAACGTAGGTCCTCGTTAGTGCAGCCTGGCAGCCGACAGTAGAGATCAAATACATTGGGTATGTACCATCCCAGGTAAGGGTGTGATAGCAACATACATTATGTATAGTCCATGTCATATATATTTTACATCTAATAGTCCTGATATCATGGAATCCCGACAGCGACGATAGAGGCTTCCCACGACATCTATCAGAAAGGTGACCTGTACTACAGTGACATTATATTTTATTAGTCAGAAATTTACTAGGCCAATTATTATTAGTGTCAAAATGTCACTGAACTACACCGCTTCCCCAAATCTGTAGATGTTTTCGTAATATCATAACTCACAACCATTAACAGCGCAGCAAACAAAAGTGTTCCGAAAAGTATCGAGATTCTTATGTCTGTGATAAACTTAACAATTACATACGAATTTTCATGAGTTCCCTGTTGATCTACGTATAACATAGAAACATAAATGTATATAAAACTGTTCTACATAGGTTAGAAAATATCAAACATGCAGAATATGTTGCATTATTATTTATTATCTATTAGTAATTATTCATTATGGATATTTTTTAATTATAAGGCTAGAGCAATAAAGTAAAGTAGATTGCGTCTTGTGAATCTCTGTTAACTGAATTTTGGTTCGAAAGCTGGTGCTTGTGCTACCCGCATATTGCATATTGAATTAAGAGCTTACCAAATAAGTACTTTCATAATATACTCATTTGTTTTTCCAAAATCCACATTTTGGTCGCGAGCCTCAAAGAGGACGAATTGTCGCATCTAGCACTAATCTTCGTTAGACTAAATTATTCACTTAGAACCTTGTACAGTCGTAGTATTAGGAATGGTTAATAAAGATATTAATTACCAGTTCTTTCTTATTTCACATAGTATTTCCATACACCCACCGAATGTTTGCCCAACTGTATAGTGAATCAGGTTAGCGTTTATGATATAACTAAAAACTTTGAAGTGCAGAAATACTGAAATAATCCACTAATGTCAACTAAAGCATGTAATATTCATCGGATAATCACTAAATTCGCGTCAACGCTGAACGGCCACTGCATGGCCTAAGATGGATATGTAAGTAATAAAAAATTTGTAATTCATTGAACAGTATATAATTATGTATACATTCTGTGCCACCAATTTTACTAAAATATGTATACACATAGACATCATGCTCATAAAGGAAGTCATGCTAAGTAAATAAAACTAAAAGGACTTACGACAGCCAGTTTTGCCCAGTTTAGGGGCTTTGCTGTCTGACCGGAGGTATGTATCATCTGGCAACAAAGAGGTTATACAATAGACTCGTATTTATAAATGATCTATCTGTCTTGGAGATAAGCGACTAATAACTAGAAGGTATGAAGTATCATGAAACTAGTCTGAACTTTTCCAAAACATTACTACCTCTATCATTAGCAGTCCTAAAATATCAATATGTGAAATTCAAAACAGTTTATCAGAATCATTGAATTTTCATTTCATTTAGATTCCAGTTCCTTACTCGAACTCGGATATTCCTATATTCATATAATGAATTTTCTGACAATCTGTAAATGTAATATTCCTTGAAGAAATATTTTAAACGGCGATAATGATACGTTGTATGTGATATTTTATGTGATTTCAATATTCATCTAACTTAAGAATTGATCAGCACTTCATAAATGTCTAGTGCTGAATATACAGTTTAGTAAAATGTGATCAAGATCAATCAATAAATCAGCTGTTTGGGCGTAGGGGAAACTAAAACAGGACTTAGCCCATTAGATCTTGATTTGGTAGTGTTCATACTATTCTAAACCAAATTACTTACACCTACCACACGTTACTAGAATAATCAGAATAACCGTTTCGTAACTTGAACTAAGTTTCAAAATGTTACGAAATTGGATGTTGAAATGCCCATATATATTTATACCACGTGTCCATAGATAAACATGTGTAATCCCAACTCTTATCTTTTGCTAGCCCACCCAGTGATACGTGCATATCAATGTCAACAACCGTCACTCGTGACGGCCAAGCATGGCGACCAGGTATCCATGGTGAGGGGGTACATTTTATTCTGACACAGTTATTGTAGTAAGTATACTATTCTAAAACAGTACCTTTCACATCGTCAGATAGTTAGCTGAGGATTATCACGTTTTCATGAGAAATTAACATGAGAAACTTTAGAATATAGAATTATTTCAAATCAAAATAATGTTTTATCTGGCCCCAACGTCGAAAACCCCTAAAACCAACATTAAAAGTTACATAATTCAAAAGTAAGTTTTTTCCGTTTAGACAACAAACTTGAGCTACTCCAAAAATGTTCCTCCATAAATTGCGAAAAGCCTTATTAACTCTACATGATAAATTATTTCCATAGAAACCTACAAAATAGGAATACTTAGTAATGTTCCTTGATATGCATACATTTAATGAATGTCTGGTTCATTCAACATTTGACAAAAAATCTGGGACAACAGTTAAAAGACAGCTCGCTCATTATTTTAGCTTTCCCAAGTTATTCCTAAGATAGGAATAAATAAATTGATTTAATAGCATATTTAGGATTATTTTTTCATAATTCCCGTATTACCATTTGTATAAGTAAGAATGAATATACTCTAGCAGATGCTGGATTATTATCATGATTGTACATATTCCTCTGGTTTATTCTTAAAAATATAAGTTCGTTTTTCTTCACACTGAAATTAAACTCCTATCACTAGGTTCAAAATTAAACTGGTATATGGGAAACTTTTGTTATATTATACATTCCATAGAGATTTCTGATAAACCATCTTGAGTAATTATTGAGGTTTATGATTATCAATACAAACAAAATACCTCTATAGGAATCTCTCCCAGGCACTTGTAGATGTCCTGGAGTTGGTTGAGTGAGAGCTTTTTGTACAAGTCCGGTGAGGTTTGCTAGTTGCCTTTCCATATTTTCTACTCGTAATCTGGAACAGAAAAATACAAGCATAAGGTGAATGAAAACAATATTTCTCCATATTCTTCAAAATTCCAAGGAGAAGATTACAGAATACTCTCACTTACTTTACTAGTCTTTAGCTTTACATTCTTTTCGACAGCATAAAAGTATCGGAAATTCGACCAGCCGAAGTCATATTGATCCAAAAATGTATAACTGTTCAGGACCTTTTAAAACTTTTGGGCCATTAAAATTTCTTTGCTGCATATTAAAGTTACTCAGGGCCTGGAGAAGATAAATATGCTTAAACCTTTTTCCCCAAAATTTTAGACAACTCCTTAAAAAATGCTGGGGCATTCAGTGGTCTATACCGAAACATTCTGATTTGTGGTAATATGTGTTTAACAAAAAGTTTGGAAAATGTTTTCTATTAACATATAAAATTTTACCGATGTGTTGATAAAGCGGGAATAATTATTTATTTGAGGTATCATAGAATAAAATGCAGTTCCTTCTTACTTCCCACGCTATCGACGTAGGCATGAAAAAGTATTGGATTTCGAAAAAAAATTAATCACATTTATTGCCACCTACCTGGTGGCATCGTAAGGCGGCACAGCAGCAGGAGGAGCGAAGGGTGATCTAGGGGCTACTCTGGGAGGCACCCCTCCACCTGACGGAGGTAGTTTCATGCCATACAATGAGTACGAGTCATCCAGAAGTTCCGTATCACTAGTTGGAAGCAAAATCATCTGTTAGTAAGCAAAGCTGGCATATTAAACACAAGAAATCAAATAATTAAATTATCATAGCTAGTGGATAGCTTATATTAGTACTTTTACATTGCAGTTCAGGCAATAAGTAATCGTAGCTTATATAGCTTTCTGAATGAGATTGTACAATGGTCATTTATACTAAAAATCCATCTAAATCAAGCATATATTTTAATGTCAGATTTAATATCTTTGTTGAATTTTAGAGTATAGTACGCAACGACTATCAAACATATCGCCGTTACGATTAGTTTAGATTCATCTAATAAATAAATTAGCATGTTATTCTGTTGAAGCAATTAGTAAATCAAATCTAAATAATTCATGGAAAAAAAGAAAAGTTAATAATCAATCATATAAATTCGTTTTTGACAACCTAATGACCTATCAAATTTACTCAAGCAACAGCTTAGAAAACAAACTCTGTTTATGGTGGATTGGCGACAAGTATATTTTAATGTAATACTTATCGAGATTCATTTCCAAAAGATTATCGGGGATTTCGAGACATATTTTCGTTCCTTAGATACAATCTCAAAACAGGCTAACAAAATTCCGACGAAAAAATCATATATATGAATTTTTCATAATTATCTCTGCTTTTCATAAGGATAAAAAACATTCGCCACATAAAACTACACCGAATGAATCTTGTACATATAGATTGCAAATCCACACGGGCCGCCCTACCAAAAATGTTTCTTCCTATGTTATCTAATTATGAGCTCATGAAAAGTGTTTTAGCTAAAGTAACTTCATTCTCACCTAATTTCTTCATCGATGACTGGCGTTATCGATCCAGATCTGGCAGCATATTGGCTGTAGTAAGGGTCCTCGTATCTTGAGCTTCTTTCTGGCGATGACATGTATCCGTCTGAATTCAAAAATATTCAAGTAGAAATTTTATCAACAATAATAACACTCCCATATCTAGAGAAACTCTTCTCAGAAGATTTGTTTAGAGTTACCATCTCAGCCTGACCTTACAGCATGGTCGGATATTTGCCATGATAGTATACATAGAATAGGGATAGATGTTCCAAGCTGTGGATGTCTACTCCACTACTACTCGTGCCTGGATTGTGTCCAGAAGCTTGAGAAAGTGTTTCAGAGCACATATTCACACATACGAGTAGTACCTTGTAGGGTAGCTGTAAATGTTCCCATGAATACAATTTTCTGGTAGAGATGATAAGAGCTTCTGGGACTCAAACCTCGCAAGACCGGCAACATGATCCTGCCAGGACATGTTATTGTTGATGTTAATTCCCAGAAGCTTGATAGAAATCTCCTTCATATCTTTGCCTGTCAGACCAGCTCTTCATATTATCAAGTAGCTGAGGCTAGATCAAAACTACCCCCGATTCAGTGACCCAAAAATACAATTTCATAGAGGCTTATACTGTTATAATGACAAAAAATAATATGTGGAACGAAAATCTGAAATAAGCATCTCTATAAGAAACAAACCTCAATTCTGAAATTTATGATTTGTAAAGAATGAAGGCTATACAGGAAAACTCACCAACAGGAACAGATTTCATCCTGTCCGCCGATAAACTAGCAACTGCTGGAGAGTATGTCCTGAGAAGAGCTGCGCCTCTAGGAAGGCTAGCTGTCGACCCCATATAGTACGGAGGTCCTTTACTCTGAAACGAAAAACATCAATCAAAATCAGATTCATTTTGGAGCAGAATAATTTATTCCTAAGGAGCGAAGTAATTTAACCAAGGAAACGGTTACAAAAATTATACATGGTGTATGACGACACGCCCTGAAAATATATTAGCTTCAGCTTGGTAGTGCGAAGTCTCTTACAGTCAGCGGGCAATCGGGGATTCTCGACTGAACATCTCTAATCAGCGTCAAATTCAAAACTAGACGTACCGCAAGGCATCTACTGGTGAAAGAACTTTTCGAAATAATCCAGTAACACGTCAAGTTTGTTTTTCAGGAGGACTATTTTTTACCCAAAACCATTGAGGGGGGATGACGTCCTCCAATTTTTTTCAACTGTGAATGGGAGAGTAATACCTCGCTGAAAATGGCTTTCAATTCCCTATAAGCTGTGACTTTGTTTTTGAAGTTCGCTTTATTCGTTTAGAAAATATGGAGGTTTCAAATCCCAACAAAACGGTTTTAGCAGGTTGCAAATATCCGTTAAATTTTTATTTAAAAACTGACTATATTAGTCAAGTGAATGATGGAAATGTTATCCGCGAATACCAATGTAGCAATTCGTCTTCTAGACATCTGTTGGTTAATTAATGTGTATGTGCTTGATTATTTTGTTAACTGCTTGATATTTATTACAACTACTACTACTTTAACCATTTTCAAGGTATTCTGCACAGTTTTACAGAAATCTTGGAATACAAATCGAAGCATTGTTTATAAATATATCCAAATCAGAAGTGCTTTGCTTTACTTTGCTCTCGAACTACTACTTCGCCTTACCCTTAATTTCAGCCAAATGGAATGGTCAACAAAGTGAAAACAAGTTTGAAATATATTCATTTGTATGGAAACTTCCATGGGTCACAATCCACGATTTGTATATATCCTTTCCAAATATCACACTTTGCGGAAAAAGATTCCATGGCATACCTGAAGGCATTACATATGTATCTTAATAATTAAGAACGCTGTTGTTTGTTAGAGGAGATGCACTGTTAGTAACGCTAGTACAGGCGATAATTAAAGACAAATTATTCTCGCGATTTATTCATGATGATCGTACTTGAAATTTCACAAACTAATTTTCAGATTAGCCTAAGGTACGTGACACCCTCAAACTATATGATTTTTTATGTTTTTTCTTATTTCTAATGCTTTGTAGAAATCAAATTGTGTGTTTTATCCATGTAGCGCCTATTCCAATTTAATTCTACACTTTAGAACCTGTCAGCACATAAATGCTGGCTTTTGATGTGAATGCTACAGACAATGATAAATCAATTCATCCAATTTGACTACATCTTAAGTTATGTATTGTATACATGTTTAAATGGTTTTCTGTACGTTCACACACAAGAACAAGTAAGAATTTGCTGAACCACATTTTACTCACTAAATACTTTCGTCACACTAGTAAATAATAAAAGGATATATCAAAATGTAGCTCACCAAACTTATCACCTTATTTGTGATATTTACCTTCCTAAATGTAATTTGATATTCAGTAACCATTAAAAATGTTGTTTCTCCTTTTGAAGAACCACTAAAATGGGTATATACGTAGTAGTAAACTAGACAAGTGCCACCATATTATTATAATCAGGTCAGTAGCTAGTTGAAAACCTGCCAAAAATAAGTAATCTATGTCACAGATGTTGGAAAAAGTTACATCCTATTCTATGAAGGCATACCTGTGAATATTCTGCCGCGTTTGAAGGCATTGCAAGAATCATATTTTTATTGAAATACATTACAAACACAAATGAAATTGAGACCAAAAACCCTCCACATGAAAATTTGAATCCCTCCCATTAATTTTGAAAAATGACCAGGTATTTCCGAAAAACGAAGTTTAAACACTCTTGACTTGAGTTGCCATTGTTAACCTTAAATCACCCTTGTTCAGCTAAAATGTTAGTGAAGTTCAATCATTCAGCATATATGTATGTATATCCAGAACAAATGAAGAAACAATAATAAGATAAGAATCAGAAGTTGCATTCAAACTGCCAGTATAGCAAATCTAACTTAACCAAATTAGATTTTTTTTTATTACACCTCCCATACTACAGTAAGCAACAGAAGGCATCTCACAGAGGCAAAAGTGAGGTGTGTATGCGTAGTAATGAAATTTAGAACGCACGGTTTCAAAATAAACGGTTCTTATACAGAAGACTCTTCGCCTGTTATGTCAGATGGTACTCGTTGTCGCATGCTAGGCACTCGATAGTGGTACAGGTTCGGTTCCTTCTGGGGTATCGTAGTGTTTTATGTGATAGTGTGCGGAATAGTTTGAAACAAGTTTATGTGATGTGAGGTTTATTATTTCCATCAATTTGAGGTAATAGTCCTAACTTTTGTACCTTTTAGGTATATTTCGAGCATTCTGGTTCAAATAGCAAAACGGAAATATGTAGTCCAGTCTTATTTACCCATTATTGTTTGAGCTTAGGAAACTTGTGCTTGCTGGAATAGTCTGAAAGATAATGATTCGAAAAATCGAAAAAAAAACGTATTAAAAATTGTTTGCTGTTTGAAAATTATGTCTTGTCGTCGCAGGATAGTAGCTCTATAGTGGCAAAGATTCGGTTCGCTCTGGTTTCCGCAGTTTACTATGTGACAGTGTGCAAAAGAGTATGATATAATTTCATGTGTCCAGTGGCATATTTTTTCCAGCAATTTGGACGAATATTGCTCAAATGCTTTCTGTTTCTTTATTCTGAATGAATCTCGTCCTATAAAATCAGCAATTAATCTTAAATAATAATGTCTAATCTGAAATAGTCAGAAAGATAATTTATTTCAAAAATCTATCTATAATAGAAATATGTATTCATTTGTGATATTATAAAATGGAAATTTATATATCCAAACATTGAACATACTGTAGAAAGAAAAAATCATATAAGACTTCAGCTAAATTTGAACCTCGAATCCAGGATTTACTCCTATGAATGTACTCTGTCACACCATATAGCATAAAGTGAAATTTTTCAAACTCAATTTTAGCCGTTTGGAAACCCTGTCATCCAAAATTTATCACAGAAGTTCAAGTACGACCATATTGGTGCACCTACAACTTTTTATTATCAAACTTGAACATTGTCTCTTCTTGATCACAACTATGAGGCATGGCAAATTAGCAGTTAGACCGCCAGGCTGTACTGACGAGTCTAGGCTAAAGACGAAACATCTATGTCTATAGCAGGTCTAGTGCTTAGTGGAAAGCATACCCCTTATATCAGTTGTCAGCTACTGTGAATGAGTCGAGATAACGGTACATCGTAATAGTTTTTACGAAGAACAAGGAATGTCGCTGTAAACCAGTTCACCCTTGTTGACAGACGTCGTAAGGGTCATCTGTCGCCGCCTCAAGGTACTCGAGGTGTCAGGGCCTTTGAGTTCGTAAGTTACCAGTAGTATTTAATATAGTAATATTTAATATAGGCATCATTGTACCAATTTATTTGATCACATTTTTGGGAAACATGTGTGAACTATCGTTTATGTCAAACAAGTTTGAATAATTAATTGGGACTAAGCTTTATAGATAAGACATATTTTAGCAACCACAAAATGTGAGGTGTTTTCCTTGTCTCAAAACTTCACAACAAGATATTGATCTGTCCAAAAAATATTTTGAAAAATTATCAGGCATAGTAGAGTTTGAGATTTTTTTCATGTTTCGATGAGATCTCTGCCGCCACAGAACCGATTTTCAAAAACTAAAAAGCTTTGTTGTCCTTGACAGATTGATTGATTCTGTGTCAAAATTTGAACAAAGTCCAAAAACCACTTTCCGGGTTACAGAGATGCCAAGGGTTACCGGACAGAGCACAGACAGATCAATGGAAAAGAGTGACGGTTTTTCGAGTATTTCATGCAATAAAACAAAATATCTCGAATCCAAAGTATTTGGCTATGAACGTGCGATGTACTCGTAAAAGAGAGTTCAATAAAAAATATCAAAAATTATATTCATTATGATACGCATTTTATCTGTTCTGTATGAGGTTGTATCTTATCTTGACAAGGAAAGTTCTGGTTTCCGAATGTGAAAATAACATTGTTTACAAAATATAATGTAATCCTTCGAATAATAATAATAATAAATAATCAATCCATTAAACTGAACACGGAGACTCAAAAACGATTATGAGAAGCGTTAAAGCTTTTCCTTATTACAATTAAAATGGCTACTGAAGAATGGAAGCGAAATTTACGGGATCATAAACTTCGGACGCATAACATAGTAATCATTAGAAATAATTATAATTACTTCGTTCCCTGCTATTCTGATCACAATATTCAGTCATGCCTAGTAATAATGATTAGTTGGATGAGTATGATTCACTTCTAAGAAATTGCTAAATGATGCATTTCACTGGTACAACGATTGAATCCAGTTTAATTGGAGAAA
Source organism: Bruchidius siliquastri (assembly GCA_949316355.1). NCBI lineage: Eukaryota > Metazoa > Arthropoda > Insecta > Coleoptera > Chrysomelidae > Bruchidius > Bruchidius siliquastri. The sequence continues at coordinate 1,910,075 of OX438534.1, read as the reverse complement.
CGAAACCTAGGTAGATGCTGAGGATCTGAAGCAGTTTCTAAGACGACGACTAATGCCTGACAGACAGACCGACGGAAATGAGTGACATTGCTTTTCATGATGTGTATGCACAAAACATAAAGGAAATGAAATCTTGCATGGGTGGTAAAATTAACAGCGTCCGTGTCCTTACTTTAGAAAAGAATAGTGAATCACAAAAACCTGTTTTTGCACCAGTCCCGATTTGAAAACCAAATTTCCAATTATTTTAACCGTCTACCTAAAAATTTGACCCACTATAATATAATAATTGCAAAGAACCGAGCCTGCTAGGCCAGAACTGCACCTTTTTTCTGAAGGATGTGAACCTCACTGGCCAGTGACATCGCCATGTCTTTTCAACCCAGTGATCTACTGTTATGTCTCCACCATGCATAAATTGGCATTACCAGTTCTTCGAATCGTCTGCATTTTTTATGCCATATCACTACCCACCATTTTACCATAATTATGATTTTGCATACCTAGATGATCTATACATAGAATCGTGGTCGTTAAAAAAATTTCACCTATAAATTTCAGGATCCTACAATCAAATGTGGTCATAAATTAGATAGATAACGAGACTGGAGAGATACTTGTGATAGATTAACGGAATTTTTTGGAGCATCTTATTTGATAAGTCAGTCAAATTAGATAGAAGCTTAATTATTCTTTTTTTTTAATTTATACAGGCGTTAAATATTGGTGATGTGTTATTTGCTATTCCTGAGTACTAAGTACTTGCAGAAAGGAGTAAAATAGAAAATGAATTCGTCAATTGACGGAAAAGTCATAGAACATTTTTCCAATGCATAAGAACAGGGGACTCAGGGAACCTACCTGGAAAACTACTCTCCTGAAAGGTACTAGGTCTTTTCCTACACGGGTGTCACCTGATGTAATGGGAAAAAATCTTCCTAAATAGCATCAGCTGTTTTATGCATATCACTATACAACAGTCCTGATCACAGGTTTTCCTTACAGCCAGCTACGCTTTTCTTTGGTTCTCAATGTTCATATACATCTGGTTTACAGCTTTGAGTAGAATTGGCTGCTACTGAAGTTGCCATGAGTTAAAAGCTTTGGCACAATACTGGTAGCAGCTGGGAAACAAGATCTTCCAAAAAACAACCTGTTTTCCCCGAAACCTCTCATCCGTGCCACCAACGACACCAATATTTATTATTTATTTATTTTTAATAAGTGGAAACGGGGTTCTAGATTGACTGGAAAGCACGTACATGTATCTAGACTTTTCTTTCAAAATAATGTAAACAGTATATTTCGAATATAATGCAGAAAATGTTTAGTGCTGCTTCATATAATTTAACACACGTTAAGATAAAAAGAGCATCATTTTTTAACAGAACACATCTAACTGAAATTAAATTCTGAGGTCTACTATAACTGCACTGTAGCGGAAAATTTCGGACGGTTTTGGACGACATATATGAAGATCATCTCATGATAAACAATTCACTTTCTAATGTGCATTTCCGACATAAATAATGCTATCGATTTTTACTTTCTTTTCATAGTTGGAACACCACCTACATAAATGTGTCACAGATGGTACTACATATTCTAATTAAAATTGATGCAGTTTTCTATTTCATAGGGTCCCCGATTTACTATTACTAAATTATATGAGATTCACAGATCTCTCACTTCGTAAAATTAATCACATGAAAATTGATATCTGGATACAAAGGAGCAATACTGCCCGGAGTAATGGTTAAGCAACTTTTTATCTTTTAACCATCAGAAACGAAACAGAACGACCTTTTGTTACACATATGTGAACCCAACAAATAATTTAGAACGAAATGATCTATTCTTTTACATGAGATTCGTTCCGATACCAAATTTTGTATTATTTTTGCGTAATTAACACACACAATTTTCGTCATTAGTTCCCATTATTCGTAACATGCGAATTCGTGAAAGCTGAGTATTCAGGCTTTCATTATTAAAGGAAAGACAAGACTTTATCTCGTGATGAAATATTTTTTTTTGGAGGAGATTTATTTTAGGTAGTTTAATCATTCCATTCCTGAGATCCTGAAAATAACAGTTTTGCTACTCGAGCACATGAGCGGTATGATGTTTTTAGTATAATGAAAGGATCACAGAACTAAGTGTTTAGTTTTGAAGAACATCATTCGAGCATTCACTATAATGTATCTCAGATATTGAAAGCTACGAAGTCGTTCATTTTCGATTATAACTCCAAAGAATATAGGTCTGGTATGTTTTTTCAAAGTTAATAAGAAAAATCTTTTAAAATAAAACTAAGCCATACTTCATACAAGCTCTGATAGTAATCGTACAAAAAAGTGGCATCGAATGAATATTTCAGTTTATCGTTTGGAATCAAATTTGAAAAATATCGCAAATTCTGGAAAACATTAATCCTCATTAATTTTGCAAATTAACAAAATGTTCCCTTTCACAAAAGATCGGATGTTCAAAAAACTAAAAACTGAATTCACGGACCTGGCTTCAGGAGCTTAAAGCGCAATTTTATTCACGATTCTTATTCGATTAAAACCGTTTCCGAAATATTTTTACCATGAGGCTTCATTATTTTTCCAGAAAACATGGCTGCAAGAAGATATCTCATACTTTTCTTATATTTGCTGAATTCAGATACTAGTGAAGGTGAAAATGGGAAAACTAATCAGAACAATCTAGCTGATAGATATTTGAAACCAGGAATAAGCATAGACAAAGTTTCGCTTACACAAAAGAACTATATACAGGTTAGTGGAATTGTTTGAAAACATGTTGAATAGATATACCAATAGGCATATTCTAAGTAATAGTAAAAATATACATACATGCTATATATTTATTACCCTATTGATTATACCATTTCAATAGAATGAAATATAAAAATATGATGTTTCTTTTGAAACCAAGCTTTCTACAGATACAGCCTCGAACATTCAATGAAGTTTGACACTCCTATCCAAAAAAATTGTTTTATTTTCAGTTTTTGAAGTATATGGTGGATGTCCCACCTATAACCGACTACACATTTTGCATCTGGATGAAAAGTAACAATCTCACTCGGAATCATCCAATATTATCATATTCAAGTAAGTTTCAGATAAATTTACCTTCCCGAATCGCACACTTTCACAGCCCAATTTATTATAAGCAGATAATATTCGAGTTTGGGAAGAATTTTACTATCGTTCGGAAGTCTGTGCAATCTTTGTTAATGTAATACCAACATAAACATATTTGTGATTGTGATTGACTAGTTTATATTGCACCTAGATACGAGATTGGCTTGATCTTGTATACAAAAAAGCTTAGTAGTAGTTTATATTAGCTTAAAATATCACGTCCTTAATGAAAGCGATTTTGCAACTTGAGAATAATGGTTGCTTGAAACTTGTAGACAAGGTGGATTTTTCAAAAGTTTGATTTCGGACTTCCGTTGTCTATAAATTTTTTTGAGTATCACAAGGTTTCGATTGATATACTATCTTCACCTGAAAACGATTGAAGGTAGTATAACAGTCGAAACGTTATGTTACTCAAAAAAATCTTATAGACAATGGAAGTCCGAAATCAAACTTTTGAGAATAATGGCATTAGTCCGTTGGTGATATTGTTGCATGTATGATTGTATATACATGCATAATAAAAAATCAGTAGTAATTTAATCTGGTCAAGATTTTTCAAACTTTTTGTTTTTCATTTATAGAACAAATCTGAAGTGGTGTGTTTCATACGTTGGCTCATATCTTTTGATAGCATGCAAGAAAGCAATCAAAAAAGTTCAGAAGGCAGCTACTTTGTGAAGCAAGTTCAAACTGGTGGTTACATGAACGTCTGTCCTTCTATCAGCTCTTTTTCAAAAATATATATGACTTCAGTACAGCAAGTCACCCACCTCATTTATGCACATTTTCATCAATTCGTTCGTTTAATCACGTATCATAATTCCCCATGTCTTCGATGTCTGGTTTTAGGAAACGAACATGATCGTTTGATTAACGTTTGGATAACACCATATGGTAAATTTATAAGACTGAAAATAATGGATAGGCCAGTCTTTGAGGTCCCTCTAGGCGTCACCGAGCATGTGTGGTATCACGTGTGTCAGTCATGGGCAGGGTTAACTGGTATTTGGGATCTATATATCAATGGAAAACATTTGGCCAGTGGACAAGATGTAGCTGTAAGTATTTAATAATAAAAAAATGACATTTCATAGGGTCTTCTCGCAAGCCTCATTTCTTCCTTTTATGTGAAGAACGATTGAAGATACTTGTTGTTTGTCGTTGCTTTGTAATCATGTCGTACATGTAGTGAAGTTTCAGCATTCAATATATGATTGTTTGGAGACTGGTCAGTCAATTAGAAATGTGATGTGATATCAATATAGAGCCGTGTTCATAGCTCACGGCATACACCAAGACATTCCTCAACTTCCATCAAAATCAGTAAAGCGGTCACAGAGATTTCAGTATAACTGAAACTGCAACTGACATGCAAATCAAAGACTTCTAAAAATGTGTTTGAGCACGTATAAGGTGGGTCACAATCTGTAAATGTATAGACAAGTAGTTTAGAGAAAAACGTAAAACTACATATGTTTTGAGCAGTTATAAAGTGCCCCACTACTTGAGAAGATCTAGAAATGTAGCTGGCGGATTTTGAGCTTGTGAGTTCTCAAACGTATCATGTGGTTTTATGTATGATCCTTCTGATACTTTTACTTTGCTGAATTCCGAGATATTAGTGAATTTGTTTCTCAATCACAGGACGTTTTAATTAGTGGCTAGTAAAAGTATGAGATTAACGAGTGTGGACACTAAAAAAATATGAGCTCCCAAATATAACTTAGGTGGGTCTTTGGAAAAGTTCAGATATTATTTTTTTGGCTATGCACACCACCACAAATGTGGTAGATATTCAACCTTCAGAAAAATTGTTCCTAGCAAAATAATTTATATTAAGCTTGTGCCACATGTAAAAATCTTTCGAACTCCAAAAAATATACTCAACAACCCTTTATTATTTCTAAATTTTGGAAGGCATAAAAAGCAAATCTTGAAGGAGCTCTAATAGTTTTCTATTATGATCCAACATCATATCACTCCACCAAATATCATCCAAATCGGTATAGCATTCACTGAGATTACTCGGTGACAAACACAGTAACAGACTGGCAGACAGACACGCGGACAGTCCAATAAAAATTAATAATGCAGACCTTGTTCAAAAAACGCATGATGCCTCATGCGCGATAAGCAAAATTAATCAGGTACCTATTCAATGATTCAATTTTAGTTACAAGGATTTATAATTCCTCCACACGGCGACATGGTGGTAGGCCAAGAATACACGGATTTTGATAAAGGATTGGACGATGGCATTGAAGGTGACATTTTTGGATTCAACATGGTGTTAGCCTCAACAAGTAATCACTACGAGACACCAGAATATCACCATCTTGCTCCTCCAGGGAATTTGAAGCTTCCGCTCCCTCTAGTCATAAATTCAAAATCGCCAGCTAAGGTAAGATGTTGAAATTCATCTTACACTTGTACTTGCCGCCAATTAATAATAACTTTGTAACGTTTTGGCTGCCTTCGCAGCCGTCATCGAGGTAGGAAAAGGCAATGATGAAAAATTGAACCAGTGTTTTTTAAATCTTAAATAAATTCAGGTTTATTTCTCCTTCGTAGGAGCATTCGAACAAGTTCATACGCCTGCTGGACAAAATTGAAGTCATTGTTGTAATCAGCAATCCGAAAGACATAGAAATCACATATTTATTACATTGTATTGTTGAGCCAATAAGCGTACTTTACGGCTTTACGACAAATCGTAAAGTCCTAATATCTACTGAGAAAGTAAAAATCTTTATATTTAGCGGCCTCGAAGATAATCAGTATTTTATTCTTCTGGTTGAAAGATATGTTTGTGATTATCAAAAGTTTGATTTCAGACTTCCATTGTCTATAAAATTTTGAGTATCACGACGTTTCGATTGATGTGCTATCTTCAATCGTCTTCAGGTGAACTGTCAGTTCAGATACTCAAAATTTTATAGACAATGGAAGTCCGAAATCAAACTTTTGATAAATCCACCTTGTCTACAAGTTTCAAACAACAATTTTTGTGATTGTGCCAATCCTTGAATGAGCAATAATTTTTTTTCCTGTTATTTTCTACTGAAATTTTTCTCATACTATTCCTGTCATTTATTTTCATAAAGATGGTCTGGCAATAATTTTTATCCTGGTATAGGATTTTTTTTGTGAAGGTTTGAATGTTGTGCAGTTTACAATCGAACGCTCAAATGCTTCAGACTTACTTCAGTTTCGCGTCGCTTCAAACTATTTGCTTAATTCCGTTAAATCTGATTCCAGGCTCATTTTGGAAGTGAAAAGCACAAGGCGTATCACCTCAAATCGAGAATCCCGTTCAAGCATACGATTGATATAGAATCATCGAGGAGCAGCCAAGAATCTAGTTTTTTTGACGTTCTGAATTCGCTGGGTACCAGAATGTCTAGGACATTTTTTGACATGTTTGACATATTACAGCCACAAAGAAAGGTAAAATGAATGTCATCATCAGAACAAGTTTCCAATCAATACCGTCTTCAAATGTTGTGTTTTGTGTTTCTGTCTTATATTGTTGTTTTATTATCCATAATCTTTTCATCCCTTCAGCCTCCAGACTCTCTAGACACTGATGCTTCTTTACACATTTGCCTTCAAGATACAAAAATTAATAGGTTTGTGTTGAACAGCATTTTAGGATTTTTTTTGAGGGGGCTAATGAGATCCACTTCTGTTTTAATACTGCTACATACAATTGTAAATGATGTTGAGCATTCCATTTTAATTTTCCTTTATGATTCCAAATTCATTCCTATTAATTGGTTGTTCACTTATTTCCTTTAAACATAGATTGATTTAATTAAATCAGGTGTGGATTTAGAATTTTATGATGCATATGACATACGAATTCAGGTAATTCTAAATGTATTTGAAGTCTTTCAAACAAATTTAAATCATTTGATTTTACTTAATTATACGGCATTATAGAACGTACTTAATTTTTTCTCTAAAAGCTGTTCATTTGTCCGGCTTTTGTTTAACAGATACTGCTGAAGATTACTGAATATCAAGGTCTTAACACTTCGACTGCCTTGAAGCGGCGATGTCCCTGACGACTTCGGTCAACAAGGGTGAACTGTCAGAAGCTGACAACTGATATTGAGTCTAATATCCATGTTGGAAAATATTAAGAAATTATAAAATTCGGTTCCAGAATCTGATCAGAATCTTCATTACCGAACAGACATGTCTCCATTTTTGCCCCTTTTATTCATAGTATACAATCACTTAGTCAATTAGTGAAGCATTTCTGCATTTCCACAATTATGAATAACCCTGGTTGAGCTCCATTTTTTATATTTCATCACATTCTAATTTACTTTTTAGATAAGAAAGGTTTACAAGCCTCGCCCTTATATCTCTAGAAACTCCTATGCAGCTCATCCACGCAGATCAAGCAACGAAATACAAGGAGAAGGGCACAAACCCCTTGGACTACTCTTAGTGCAATTAGGCTACGACTGTACGTACCAAAAGGGAGCTCCATTGAACGGGAAAAATGTACTGATCAATTGGACCAAGACGGGTGTTAGAGTATTTGGTGGGGCTGCGCTGTCACCCATTAGCCCTTTTTGTATATGAATATAGGGATACGAAAATTACGTCAAATAGGCATGAATGCGTACCAACTTGTTAAATTGGCGTTCGATAAATTGCTTCACTCAACCAAAATAACTACTGATAGATTACACATTATTTGCTTCATCCATCCATGGGGTTCTTTAGAATATTACAATTCGATTTGTATTTTACGAAGACGTTTCACATAGCTTACTCTGATTCTATTATCATTCTGAGGATTTTCATACTCAGTAACTTTGTTCAAACGTAACCTCTTTGAAACTAACTCACATCTCTGAAATTATCCTGGTGAGCAAAATGGACAGGTGATAATAACATTGAGAATTTAAATGCTCCACTTTTAATTTAAAAAATCTGCTAACTTGAGAAAAAGCAAAGCAAACACTAAAAAATCTAAACAAAAAATTTAACGTCATAATGAAGAGAAGGCTAATTCGGTGTCCCATCGAGAAATTAAATTGAAAAAATGTTTTATTTAAATTCTCGATGGGGAACTTGATTAACCTTTAATTAGGTCCTCATTTGATGTTGTGATTATATTTTTGGTTTATTTTTATACTGCTGGTTTTGTGCCGAACATGATATTTATAATGGGTTGTTTAAACATCGATGGGTCACCGTATTAGCTTATAATTAGCACTTCAGTATGATATTATTATTTTTGTTTGCCTTATTTGTTTGTGTTTGCTTTGCGGTCTTTAGCTTTAAATTAGCAGAAGAGCCTGTTTTTTATTCAATGTGGCCTTATCGTCTGTCAGTTCCATTGTTGTTTCGTATTCACTTGTGAAAATGTTGAGGAAGCTAGACCGTTTAAGTCTGTTCAAGTAACTATTGTCTGGCAATTAGGCATCATAATTACGAACCGAACCTAGGAATACAGTCTATACTTAAAATATGTTGCTATTTATTTTGTATCTATTAATCAACTGTAAATATAAATAAACTCTAGTATATTCCTACGACGTTTAAGTATCACAATTAGTTATCCTATTAATGAGCAGACCAGAAGTTATAAATGGTGTTACCGCAAAACATCCAGTTGTAATTTAGCAACAATGTATTTGTGGATATTATACTAATTAGTGTCAAGTATACAAGCGAAAGTACAGTAATAGACAGCACTATTTAAACCATGTGGTGCAAATTTTTGTATATTCCTTTTTCACGTGACTTTTATTACCATAAACATAGTAACATGAACATTGAATAGGCATTTCATCACAAATACCTAAAAAGAAGATATGTATTATCTATAAAGATTTAATTTAACGATCATGTTGCCGACCTTGCTAGATTGGCATCGCAGAAGTTGGAAGTTATCTTCCAAAAAAGAAAATTGTATCACAGGTACGGCTGATACTGCTCTACAAAGACCATCTTTGGTATACCTACTGCTCGCATGTGCAGAACTACGTTACAAAGCATTCCCTGAAGCCTTGTAAATAATGCAACTAAAAGAGTTATAGAACGACGAACGAGACAAGGGACCAGAACAGCCCAAGGAGGGCTACAATCATTCTACAGCAATGCCCAATTCATAATGATGATGATGACTAATGAACGGAATTTACTAAGGTTTCGGCTGCCTTGGCAGCCTTTTTCAAACCACAGTATAACAAATATTGAATTTTATTCATGGTATTCAGGATAAGTGTCATATATTATGGGATGTGAAAATACAAAGGATGTCTTTGCATTGATGATAAATCCAAAATTGTCTTATGAGACGAAACAATAAACCATACAACAATGTAACGACACGTAATTCTCTGCACTTGGGATCCAAAAAGAAAGCATAAGAACACCTTGAGAAAAAATATATGACCCATCCGTAGATTTGGAGAAGACTAATTAGATTTTTCCATGAAGATTTAATTAACGTCAATGTCTTTGTTGCTGTGAAAACTATTTTTTGTCACTTTGTACCTGGAAATGGATTTCCTAAGCATCCGAAACGTTAGTAACATTCGTTCAGCAGTCTCAGAGGGTTTCAACGAACAGCTTGAACGAATAAGATGAATCAAATAAAAATACACATGACAAATTTAATGAATGAAGTTGAATGAATTAATATGCAGACTGTATGTATTCCTGAAAGATGAGTTCCTCTAGATAGGTTGCCTTGAGGATAGTTTATTATAACTGGTCCTACGAAGGGTATTGCCCTCTAGGTCATGAACATTTCTTTTCAGAAATAACGGAAATTCTACATTCGTAGTATTTGAAAACATTCAACTTCAGTCACCTTCTCCATAAAAAAAGGTCAAAGGTCATTTCTCAGTCTCTCCACCATTAATCGAATCAACTCTCGCCAACTCTAAGAATCAGTTGAGTGCCAACAACGTCATGAAAATACGGCTTGGCTAAGGTGTTCGCCCTAACATTTTTATTTTAGCAGCAAATTGGTTTAACCACACTCCTCTCTGTGTTTGATCAATAGTTCGCTGAAAGGGAGAAACAATTTTTCAAGCAGGGCTTCATATACGCTGGTGTATTTTTAGATTACCCTTTTGTAAAGTGTACAACAGAAACTGAAATAGATTCAAGCCATCCATCAATCATAACTCACGTGAAAAAACTGTCTGGCAAAAAATAAACAAGTGTTACCAGATGGGTAAGAGTTATATAATAGGGAAACATTGGAGCTCAGATATAGGGTAATATACAGGGATGGGTGAAAACTTCATGCAGTATATACAAAACGAGATCACTATTGAAATGCATACATGTTATAATCCACAAAATGTTAGGATCTGTTAAACACGTCTCACAGTTATTGCCAGCGACAGACTGAATGCTGTCTTCGAATTTCGAAAATCCGCGCTACGGCACCATCAAGCGTAAAAACAAACATCCAGTCGTCCACCTATAAATCAGTATCCAGACCAAACAGACAACAAACCTACTGACCGACAGGCAGGCAGGTCTGTTAAGTCCAAAATCCTCGGTTCTGGCCCACATTGTATTCTGCTCGTGAGTGATATGAAGACTTTATTGAAGCAGAACAGAAAAATACATCGACTTTGATTCGTTTTCGTTTATAGGTATATCTCGTTTCGTCGTAAATGATTATGCAACGTGAAATGTAGGTATTATAAAATTTCAAATAATCTAAATATAGCGGAGTGATAAATTACAAGTTGGAGAAGCGGTACTTCCCCGAAGCATAACGAGTGTGATTAAATTACTGATTCCATAGAAGTAGAACTTCAGTTGTAAACTGTATACCTATATGAATTTCTATACAATTACGTTCCCCACAAACGAACATTTGATTCATGATCATATATCGCGATGAACCATGTGTACATGTGATAAGATCTTAGGAGGACAATTTTTTGAAGCTCGTCTATCGGTTTGCATGATAGTCGCCATTTTGCCACTGCGTAACTTCAGTGACCGCTCTACAGATTTTGATCAAATTTGTTGATGGATATGCTGTGACCCAAAAACACTGGTTCATTTTCACATCGCATCACATTCATAATTGTTTGGGTGATCCCAAATAAACACATTGAGTATTCAAACCCAACTCAAGAACAAAACATTAACGACAAACAATGAAAACATCAAACTTTTAATTTACTCTGTTATGTAAATCGAGGAAAGTAACATCACAAAGGGCCGTCTCAATTGTGACTAACTCCATTATGACGGTCAATGGATACCTTAGATAGCAAAATACGGCATCGTTACGCGCTATGAACAAACATAAATGGATGCAAACTATCAGATCCATCCATTTGACTCCATTTTTTAGATTACTGTTATTTAATTTAATTTATTGAGTCTGATAAACAATTCATTATGATAAGCACTTTGTCACCCTCGCTGCTCTAACAACTACGCCACTGATCACGCGCCTAGCGTCGCGATCGCGTAACCGACCATACGGACAGGAACCGTCATCCTCTACCGTTTGCAGTGTTGCCATGTTTGAGTAAACTTCTCCAGATCTGTACTATCACCATCGAGGGTTTTGGAAAAATCACTCATGCTGATGTTGTCATAAGCTTATTCTCTTATTCCACTAATAATGATTCACTCAACTTCACCACAAAAGTGAACCTGAGGTAAAGCAGGATATCTTACAGTACCCTCAATCCCTAAATATTACATATAAGGACAATAATCAATAATATCAAGCCAAACTAGTATCGAGCTATAAAAAAAATTGTATCTCTTCTACTAAAGCTGTTTACATTGTCTTATATGTCCTAGTTTTATTCTTCGAAATTTGAATTGAATGAAATGAAATCACTGAAATTACAATAACATTAATATGCATATATTAACTACATGCAAGTTATCAGAGTGAAACTTTGTATGGATAACTCCGTCTGGTTGGTTAAATCTTCAAGAAAATATCAAATCAATATTATGTAAGCCTACAGTTGGAACATGGTTTTTTCATCGGTTCCTCTTAAAACCCAAAATGAGGAGATTTTGTGTCATTTTATGCTGAAATACATTTGTGAAATCAATATGGTATACCTAGAATTTTTCTGCTTAGATCAAACATATTGATGTACTTTATTGAAAATTTATATGAAAAATATTTGATTAAGCACAAGACTATCTGGGTACAAATTAAGTCATTTCAACAATTTTATATTGAAATGAATGGAACTAGTTATTAAAAATAAATATTTCGCATACATGAAAACTCAATTTTTCGATCTAAATTCTCAAACAAATCGATTATATACAATTGGCAACGCCGCTGACGTGAACCTCTGAATTTATTCCCCACGTCGGCCGCGTCAGGCTGGGAAATCCGTATGTATGCCCATGCCGTAGGGTATCCGTATTCCGTAGTCCTATGAAAGCCAGCGTGTCGACGCGACGCCCCCAGACGTAGCGTGAATGTTGCCGCCAATTGCACAATTTTACGTTTTCATGATAGCATGACGCCCGGTTTTGACGCCGATCAAACGACCACCACAGACGCCGGTTCAACCCTACATCAAGACATGGACGCCTGTTTCAACGCTTTTGATAAGGACCGGTACGATTTGTCGTCTAAATGTCTCCAATATTCAGTAGGAATACATGAGCATACTGTGATGAATACACGTCGTTGTTTCTATGATACTACGATTATATTGAGTTGTGTTTGTGTGAGGTTATGTTTGTTTTTGTTACGTCAGGGTGAGGGTGACTCATTATTTAGTCTGTCATGACTGGCGACTGGATCAGCAAATGCACGTGGACAAGTGAGCATGGGCAGAGTTTCCTGCACAGGACAGTGTCGTACGCTTTTTAAATTGACGGCGAGTGGGCGACTCGTCAAGAACCTTGTAAATTCAATACATGTATGGTGAAACAACTACAGATAGTCCGTGAAAACTAGTTCGGTATATGGCTAAATTTTTACTGATCTGAAAATAGTTTCTCAATAAATAGTTGGACTAAATGAGTCTGGGAGATTTTCACATTCAACAAACATCGATAGGATTTTCTAGTTAGTAATTTTAAACAACATCCTTATATATGTTAAGAGGGTGCTTCGATAGGTTGAAGCTTAAAGCGGAAATGTCGGTTTAAGATAGAAATACACTGACTTTTCTCCAATAATAAAAATAACTAATAGTAAAAGGTATACTGACATAAAGTTAAAAAATACTGTCTGGCTGGTGGAAAGAGAGTGGTTGAGAAATAAAACATCCATATTTTTAAGTATCTACAACCTACATATGAACATCCATTTTGACAAACATTACAAAATTTTACCACTCGTAAGTTGATATAAATTAAATACCTATACAGATTGATTCGTGTGTTTTTCATTTTTTGTGCGAGCCTGTGTTCAAGCGACATATATATATCATCGAATTATTACACATATAATGGAGTACTGAAATATTAAATAAAACAATTCTGCAAGATGTGGTGCTAAGATTTGTTCATTATTGCTGTTATGTGACGTGAACGTAACCACTAAATGAAATGTATTGTTATATACTAGCTTTAAATTTATCTTGTGTTATAAACTTACATGTAATGTGACCCGCCACTCGACAACAAAGTTGAGCAAATTTCAATGCTTTTGGTCTGAAACTTTTTGCTGACGATGCCCTAAAATGATCAAGAATTTGAATCGCGTACAAAACAGTATATTAAAAAAAATGTATTCCTCTAAAAGAATAGTATTTTTTACAGATCACTCCACACAAAGGCAAAAAGCCTATCACGCTCTAGAATGTGGTAAGTTGTAATTCTCTGGGAATAAATTCAACGGCTCGTGGTGGTGTTGGAAGTTTGACCTGGTGAGGATGAGTCTGTCAGGCTTTTCTAGTGCTTGTTGTACTGATGGCTGTCAGTGTTATTATCTGAGACAGCTCAGTCGAACGTTCACCATGATATAATCTATAGAATGGGGATGTTTGATGTTTTAGGTTGTGGATGTCCTTCATAATATCACTGATTAGACGAATTACTCTTTTCTGGAGTGACTACGACCCCACGTCATATTCATAGCCAAAGTTTCGTCGAAATCGATGCAGCGGTTACTGAGAATAAAATTGCCAAGTCATACAGACACACCGACGAATAAGTAACACCGCTTTTCGTAATTTATACACCATGAATCATTTAAAAATCGTATTATCTTGAAACGGAATATTTCAGAGATCACAAGAGTTCCCATGATTCATCAAAAACAATGCAGAATTACATACAATACATCTATGTTATTGGCGGATGTTATGATTTGAAATATACAGAAACATTATATGAAATTGAATGAATACGTTTATTGATGTTACATAAAATAGATAACCGAAGCTAAATGCTGATAACACATGTTCATCATGTAATAATAATATACTGATACGCCTTAAATTTGTATACGAAGTGAATCAGTGATTATGACATAATAGTAATTAGCTATAGACGCATGCAATTTCTCGCATCAAGTATTTTATTCTGACAGGGTTTTCATCCCAAATGGAAATTGCATATCAATGTGCCGACACTATATTTGTTATAATAAATAAGATATGCGTTATTACCAATCTAGCAAAACTCAAGATAAACGTATTAGTTAGCAAAGCTTCACATTTTATTTGAAATATACTCTGAATATCAAGGATTGAGATATAGAGATTGACAAAAATGAGTTCAACGCAGTTCCTCTAGATATGAATGACAATTTAAAAATGTTTATGTTTCTAGAGATGGCTATTTGGATCTGAACGAGTTTCGTGTCCTCTGCCAAGCGCTTTTTAGAAACAATAAAGGTCAAACTTATGAGCTAGAAGACTACCAACTTCGAGATGTATTCCATATATTCGATAGGAAAAGTGATGACAAAATTGATAGAGAAGAGTTTACGTACCTATGGAATAATTGGATCAAACTGGTGAGCTATATCATAAGCGAAATATTTAGATAAATATTCTTTTCATGTACACCTTCGTTCAGTATACCTAAAATATCAATCATCAGGCACCTGACGATAGAAAAGTCTAGTTTCTTATTTTTTATCTGATTGATCATACCACTTAGTAGTATAATTCAAACCATCTCTCTTGGAAAATGTCGGAAAATATAAATAAATTGCTTTGCTCCATCAAAATATATCAATACAGCTGTCCACGTAAAATTAAACGACCATTGTTCAAACGGAATACACCCAACAATTGTCATAATCTGACGGAAGATTCTGACATTTTGATGGTTTTCTTACCACTTCAAATAGCAGTGCTCAAAGTGTTTATCTTCCCTAATTGGTGGAAAAGATGTCAAAGGAGAAATAAATTTCCAGAATGTTAAATAAGTTTTTTTGAGTTACATTATTTTTCTGGCTCATATCATAATTCTACTGGCCGCTGATTAATGACACGTTCGATTGACTAAATTATCTTTACTCACGTTTCGACTACGTGGAAGGAAACACTTAAGGAAACCTGACGAAAAATCTAATATTCAGTTTGTAGATTTGGATATTATTAATTAGATCTTTTCCTGAAGCAGACCACTTTTGGTGACTGAATAAGCAACTCCTGAGGAAGACGTACATGATGCTTAAGTGCTGTGATTTTGTCAGATTATCCTTTTTCCAATACAGAAGTTCATTCAACTTGGTATAGAGTTTGGTTGAGCATACTCCAAGAAAAGGTCGATCAATGTTCTCCAAAGATACAGCTGGACCATAAGATTTTCTCCACATATTTTTAATCTTTACTACTGGATCCCATATGGGAGATTAAATATATAATATTTATATCGAGATACCGTTATTTTCAGATAGTTCGTCCTATATCCGCAATCTTGGTAATCGATGTCCAGAATGATTTTATCTGCGGTACATTGGACATTCGCAATTGCCCCGCCAAACAGAACGCATTAGAAGTTCTTCAACCTATTAACCATCTTTTGGACACTATTGAATTTGATGCGGTATTCTATTCCTACGATTGGCACCCATCAGATCATGTTTCCTTCATCGATAATGTCCATTTGAGGAAATTCCACGAGTCTAGTCCTATTCCACAGGATAAGGCCCAGTTGTACGATACGGTAGTGTTTGAAGGAGATCCCCCTGTCGAGCAAAAACTCTGGCCCAGGCATTGCGTGCAGAATACGTGGGGGAGCGAGCTTCATGAAGATCTGAAGGTGAGTTGAGTCGTTACTCATCACGCTGTAATTATATGGTTTTTCGTTTGGAAAAATAATTTCCCGATGTTTCATAATTCTGGGAACCAACCCTTTGCCCCAGCCGCATGTTGCTCTTCGCCTCATCAAATCCATCCAGCGTGCAGTACCGGCTATGGCAATACAGCCAGAGACCGAATATCTAAAAGTGAGGGATGCAAACCATGCTTATTTACAAAGTATTATTTCTGCATGAACAGTTTTTTCTTTTATTTGACAACTGTTAACATTGTTTGTCTCAATAGTATCAGTATTTTCATCTTGAGAGTTAAAAGCTATAATACTTTGTTTAGGGCTTCTCGACTTAAATTTATCCGATTATGTAATACGAATGGAGTATCATAAAAGCATTTATTCTGCGATATATATCTACTTCAAATAACTCAGAGACAAACGAAAAAGTTTGAGAGTGTCATCACAGTAACGGAGCACGCGAATGTAGGAACGCCGTTCATTAAATTTGAATTCCAGAAGTTTTGACATGGCACGTGGCATTTTCCTGTAACTACCAAACTTCTCTGCAGCATTTTCCACACCTTTGCTATATTTCTTCTCTCTGATATGCCAAGTGGAATGGGGTGGAAGGTAGGAAGATTAATTTTCCGCAAAACTATTCGCAACTGTTTTTATTAAGATGGCATTCTCACAGTGCCACATACCGCACTCTAAATTAGTGCTAACATCTTTCAAATGCATTTCAGTGTGATCAGATTGAGAGATGGGAATCAGATGAAAAATTGAGAGAAAGATCAGTGTCATATACTTTATGTAAAAAGTCCTCGACCATATACGGGAAATCGAACGGTATTTGCACTTAAAAATTCCTATATACATTCACCTTGCAGTTCATCAATATATAGTTGGAATAGAATAACTTTCAGTAATCCACCAAACTTTTCTCAGCGCACTGCAATCAAAAACAAAAACCTTTCATTCAGTGTAAACACAAACGAAGATTCCAGCGTTAATTTCAGAAATTGTCTAGTGACAGTTTCTTTAGAAACTCTTAAGCCAATGTTTCCACTCCATTTATAACATCTCCCCATTTTTTTAAGGTGGTAGAGAACTCAATCAAAATCTACAAAGGTACTAATCCAGAAGTAGATTCCTATTCGGCATTTTGGGACAACTCAAAACAAACTGATACAAAACTAGCCGAACAGCTCAGGATACGGGGAATCACCGATGTTTACGTGTGTGGAATTGCGTATGATGTATGTGTAGGTAAGTTCTATGATTAGAGTCACGATGAAAACTATAATAGTAACAATTGTTCCATTGTATCTTTTACGTACAAAGGCAAAGTACACAGCAAGCCTAAAATTTCTATGTATTCTCCACACCCTATTCGGTATAGTGTCCCTGATTTCAGTATGTTTTCTATCAAGGTGCAACGGCGATAGACGCCATCTCTAGTGGCTTCCGTACCATCTTGCTAGATGACTGCTGCAGAGGAGTGGATTTGCTAAACATTGAAAAGACCAAGGACACTGTGATCAAGAACCACGGAGTGGTGGTAAACTCGGATAGAGTCAAAGACATGGTTGAAGGCAACGATAGAAGGCCAGAGCTGGGATACAAGTTGGCTTTGCATTTGAAGGAGCAGATGGAGAAGCACCGGAAAGGAGATGGGGTGAAGGGCGGGGGTAAATGCTGAATGGTCAGCGGTGTAGGAATATGATATAGGAGCTACTAATACACATGATTTCAATATCAAACAGTAACAGTTTATCTAGGGGGATCCGTATGGACCATTATTCTGTCGCAGCAAAAGGTGATTGTTATAGTAACAAAAACAAACAGCATTTCAGAATAAAAATGTCGATGTACACCAGAAATATCTTCTACTATTTATTCATAGTGACATGATTTCACTGTGATATGGAATATACCTTTGAATAGGGCCCTTTGTTCTTGGAAATATTCTAAGGTTTTTTGATTTTTCTATGGTCTTCTATCACATTCCAAATATCTCTATAAATTATGCTTTTCTCATATATATTATATAATATATAAGGAAAATAGTAGTAGCTCCTATGTTAAGTATTATTACATTATAAAAAACCGGGTGCCTGGTATTTAGAATTGTCATAATAATTGAATGACAAACTTGTTCATCAAATATTTATGGTACTTAAAATATGTACTTAAGTGTAAAAGAATCACTATGTTAACTACATGAATAAGGGATAGCCATTTGTTTGAAGTTTCTTTGTGTATGGGCTTGCCAATTATCCGTATACCATGTACTTATAATTTATTCAGGGCCAGTATGACATTCTTGAAGATGTGATATATTAGAGAATTATGAGCACGACTAAGTAGGACTCACAATTGCTGCATTCAATTAACAAAATGATCCTGCTTCCAGACTGAAGCAGCACATTTTTTATACTGATCTGTCACATTTTAACCTACTAAATAGATACAGTTACATCCACAGTAAAAGTGTAATAGAAAAAATAGAAAATAATGATTTTTTCTTCAGTGATTACTAGTGTGAAATGAACAAATCAAATCTACTATTCCATTATTATAATACCTCAAATATCCATGACAGACCATTGTTGTAGTACATAGTGCATTTTTATTATATCAGTGGAGTATGGTGATGACTTTGAGCATTGTATTTCTTGTTTATTATACTGCAGTTTTGCTTTTCTACATAACGATTGTAAAAGTGTAGCTTTCTTGACTGTTAGTTTGAAAAAAATAACTCCAATAGGCATTTTACATTTCGAAAATATTTTAATGGTTGAAGGAAAATGTCACTTAGTGTGGAGAGTTCATTGAAGAAATTAAATTGTTCAATATGATGATTAAAGATTCGTCCCACAATTTTTTCAGGCTTGTTCTAATAGCTTCAAAATATCCACATTTAGAAATGTGTTTATTAGTTGGTTGTCAAATGATCAAAATACATGTTCCTTAAGCATGAACTCAAACAACTTATCGCAATATTATTTATTTGTGACAGCTTTCATTGGGCGTTTAATTGGTAAGAAGATAAACTATTCAATGAGTAAGTCATCATCTATACTCAATATACTTGCATTCTATATACAAAAAGCAGGAATTAGATACCTTACTGTAAAAATTTAATTTCCCTTTACATTAAAAACCATGTAAGCATTAATATTATTTGAAGTGCTTTTAGATATCTGCTTTTTATATAAATCACTAGCTGCTGAAGTTTAAATATTGTAAATTCATTTTTTGTAGCACCTGAAGAGCACATCTGTGACATATTATCTACCGCTAGTATTACGGTATAGTATTATCTATTATTTTATGTTTTGGGTATATTTTGCTTGGTATTTCGGAAAATATCATTTCTCAGCAACCTCAGGTTTGAAGTTTTCAATGTATACAGGGTAGAGGTTTCTATGATTTGGTACTTTCTGAGTACGTTTCCGGTTATACTTGTGTTGTTTATTTTTGATGATATTTATTTTCAATAAAAGTGGAAGAAATATCAAAAACCTTTTTTTATATTCTCATATTTGAGCATTTAGCTAATTGTAGATAGTGAAATTGTGCTTTCACCTTCTATATACTGTCACGTCTGTTGCCCAAAGGGTAGTTCAGTGAAGGCTAAGCAACTCTCTTGAATTGTAAATGATTGTTCAAGGCAAAGACGCTCCAGAAATTGAATAAAAACTATGTTGACTGCCTATCATGAACGTTTGAGTAAACTTATAGGCGAATCAAATAAGAGGGGCACGCATTCGTCACATTATCAAGATTTTCTTTATAGATAATCTCATGCAAGGTCTTGTTGACAGATGTCGTAAGGGACATCTGTAGCCGCATCAAGGCAGTCCAGCTGTTAGAACCTTCGACTTCGTAAGTTGCCAATGGGCGTTTCGATAGAGGGCTACCTTTGGAGATCAGTTTTCGGAAAAATGGCACTAGAATTTTACACCAGGCTACAATTCTATTATCCGAAAAATATCCAATAAAATATGTACCGAAGAATTACAGTTCTCATGAACATTTGAAACAAGATATTACTTTGAAAATGCAATATATTACTTAAACGCAATGAAAAAGATTAAGTGTTTCCGAATCTGTGAAATTAACTCTATGACTGATGGATATGCAGCACATGAAAATATTTGTCGTGCAACTAAAAATATCATCCGAAACAGAGCCATAATAGCCTACAAGTGCGTGGAGCTTCTCTAGATCAAGTAATGAAATTATGTTTACAGTTATACATTGAAATCCATACATGATACCTGCTAATATATAAATTTGTTTGATATATCGCCCTTACCCACAAAATACGCTTGGTGTGTATGTTACACAATAACTCTAAAAAGTGAATGTACCCTGTGTGAACACTGATATGGAAAATAGCCAAAAAAAGTTGCCATTCCAGTTCAAAAGACAAAGATATCAAGAGATAAATTATGGTCCAAATTATTCGTGAGAGAGTGCGTGTACTTATGTTGGAAACAACTTTTACTCTGTCTTGATATTGTCTGAAAAATTCACAGCCAAGGTGTGTGCGAATGTGCTAACCACACACTTATTATGCCTAAATTATAGTTCAGTTCATCTAGTTCAGTTAAACTACAAATCATGCAGACTGTTCCGTCAATGAGACATTAATTATGCATTTTTATATTAATGAACTAGTGAAGTATTAACGTACAACTCCTAAATCCCCCACTGCGATTGTTTGAAGGTGTTTGCGATGGTTGCACTTTGCCTAAATTATTTTTTATCCTACGTCTTTCCCTTTTATGTCTTTTTTATCGTTCTTAAATCCATGTTAAAATTTGAAATAGGTGTCAATTATTTGTTCATTGGCATTCGCCGCGTAATGTCAGTAACCGCTGCATCCACTTTGATGGAATTTTTGGTGACCTATGATCTGAACAGTTAGTGATCTCACGTGTCTTATGTTTTAAGAGTTTTCAATCAATTTTAGAAATAGTTATAAGCTTTTTAGGCTTAAATATTTTAATAAGTGTCCATTTTTCATTTTCACATGTTTTAGGTTGCTTATACTTACTTTGGGGCATAATGGAAACATTATGAAGATGTCTTTTTTAACTACCTAAATTTCTGTGATCGTTTATATTCAAAAATAAATCAGTCCTTTCTCTCATAATTTTTTTCTACGCCAATCTTGCATCGTTCGCGTCACTCACATGCACATTTAAATAAAGCATTTTTTAAATGACGTCACTTCCTATCCAACGTAGATAAAAAGATTTAAATCGGATTTGTGAGCTGTTAATCCCTTGAATTACAATAGAAAATTATTGGACCTACTGAAATAGCTTGAATATTTTATGATTCCAAAAGATCCCAAAATATCAAAATTCTTGGAATTTTTCAAGATTTCAAGAAGTTACCTCAACCGCATTAACATTTCTGATATCCGATAAGACTATTCAGTAAAATGATATCACTGCACCATAAATTCAGATTGAATCTACTCGACGCTACTGTTTGAAAGGCTAAGTATCACTTTTGAAATTATTTATGATCCTTATTCAGTTATAATGCAGATGTAGTATTAGAAGTTGATGAAACGGACGCAGGACAAACTATAGTGTTATAAAAAATGTGGCAATCCGACAAAACCCGGGAGCGCTATACTTGAATGGTAGACTACATTTATATGGACTGTGCTGTCAGCGGATCGATATCTCAAAAAGTACGAAAACTACCGTGGTCAAAATTTTATAGATGATAGAACGTCTTCTCCCAACACCAAATTTCCTCTGAAACCCCCTCCCTCAACCCCACCTCACCCCAATTTTTTACCGCACCGTTTTTTTCATAATAACTCCGCCACCGCCGGAGCAATTTTTTCAAGAAACATCAAGAAAACACTATACCTGGAATTCGAAAATTTTCGCGATTACAATTGCCAATTGGCAAGTGAAGTAAAAAGGATGCATTCTATGATGTAATAAAATGTTGTTCAACTCAACTACCGATTATGTTCTAAGAACTTGGCTTGCAAGTGCGTTCAGGAACATCTAACTGACTACGTGCTATACCTTCATTTCTTCCTGATTAAAATGTTCTTTGCCGCATTTTTTGCATAATTTGCTTGGCTTACGACAACATATGCGATAGTGGTTATGTATTCAAATCAGGTATGATGGCGTTTAACTATACCAAGATACTCATTAAAACCGCGATTTCCTTCCTCGAGTCTTTCATAATAATTGCTAACATGTTAGCGATTTTTGTAGATCGTTCTGAAATCCCAAGTGGTTGGCTACGTTTACACCAAAACATTCAACAATCTTTAATGTAACTCGATCGTGTGTGTGTGTATTTCTGATTCGTCACGCTCTGTCTAGCATATAATTGAAACAACACTATCAACGTTCCGGTTGCCTCTGCGCAAAGTACAAAATATGAAAAATAATTCTGTAGTTAATTTCGTCCAGCTCAACATTTCGTTGAAATATCTGTTCAAGCAAAACCCGAGATTTTTTGGTATCTTTTGGCATTTGATGCTATTTGTGTTTTGAAGATCTCACTATTTTTGGTTGATGTATCAGTATTTCCATCTCCCACTTTTCAGCAGCAATTACTACTCCGACTTTGATGAAGACTGACGATCCATAATGACGTAAGTATGTATAACTTGATGTTACATTATAATCAGTATCAAAATGGGTTGACATCGATCAGTACTTAGTCGATCTACTTGAATCACAGTTTAATGTGGACGTCACAGAAAGTCAATAAAGAATCTGGTACAAATAATGCATAAATACCCAAGATTTGCACCCGGCATATACCAAAGTATACTTCGTTAATTTAACATATAATAAATTTTTGAATTATGATATTCAAAAAAAAGTCGTGATAAATAAAAATAAAAACAAGAAAATAATAAACAAAACATTTTAATTTCCTGTGAGCCAAAAACATCTTTAGCGACAGCGCAACAATTGTATTAGATATAGATGCAACAATAATTATATAATCCACTCCTTACTACAACTTCCTGATAGCTTCTTTTCATGTTTATGTTCTCCTTTTTCTTGACCAATTTAATATATGACTAGCAGGAGCGACACAAAGAGTCCCCAGCCACAACAAAGCCGTGAGGAATCAAAACGAATAAGAGAAAAGCACCCAGATTTTTCAAGGGAATTCCTGACAACGCGACGATCAGTAAATAAAATATAAATGCCCGGTATACTAAGGTATATAAGGTATATATATATATATATATATATATATATATATATATATATCGTTTCGTAACGATTTTTCTACAGCTTAATGCGTAGCCCGACATAAACAATTAAGGCAATAATTTTTCCGGAATAAAAAAAGCTCAACGCAAGTTTGTCAATTTTGATCCGACATTTCCGAAATTCGGCATACACTTTCAAGCCGAGGTATTATTGAAACTTATCGTTTGGTTGTCTCTTTGGAACATTATTCTTCAACTGACGGCTAATTAACACAATATAGTTTTGACTGAAATATATTTACACTAACGTTTCGACTGCCTATGCAGCAGTGTTTTGATAATTGAATGATCAATGCTATCGCACTGTCTTAGTCATTATGATGCTTGAGATATTTTGTATCACTGTATAGACGTAGCGAACGCAAATATTACTGTCATGTCATATGATGATGCAGATATATAGACAATGTGAAAGTGGAGTGGTCATTATCATACGTACACAATATTTATCGAGAGGAAAGAAATTACTAATGGTATGTATCTAGAAAGATTGCTCATTGCACAATAAAAACAATGTCGATTTACTGCTATAAAAAACAATAGACACAAGTTGATGCAAAATACATACTGCGGTCCAATTTCGCTAACAGCAACACTCAATATGATCCCCAAATCTTGCTCTGCCACATTATTTATACAACACAACAAAGTCTTATGAGATACTTAATTCTTAAAATTCTCCAATCTGATTTTAAAAATGCCAAAATTCATGATCAGGCTTTATATGAATGGAACCGTTTTCCTAACTCCGGATTACAGAGAGAAGCATTGAGTCAAGTACTACTAAAAATAAAGACCATTTAGCTAATAAATTCGAGGCATTGGAAGTTCCACCTCGTGAGGAAGCGCCTGTTGGGCGTTATTTGCCGTGATAGTATCTGTAGAATAAATCCATATTATACAGTTACTAGCATGAATATACATTGATTATACATCAAGCACCCTTATTCGATGTGGAGGACCTTTGACAGGTGAGATGACACATGGGGACACAGTATTAACTGGATAACCAATCTTAAGGTCACGTTTTGACACAATATCAAATGTTAACAATGTGGTAACCAAAATTGTATCTCCTTTCCTTAATTGCAAGACTATGCAAAATCTTTGCAAGAGGTATACCCTTTAATGGACATTCCTTATGAGTGACTACTCTCTTATCTCTTAGAATTTCTATACAATAAAAAATTGTGTCAGGCGTAAATCACAACACCTTCTCAGACATAACGTGAATAACTTGAGAATTTTTCTGAAATCCGGTATGAACTGTAATCGAGTAGGCGAGCACCACGAAACAAATCACTGTCGCTTTTAGAGCGACCGCGCCACTCTCTCCGTGACCTTGGTCATTGTTCATCGCCAACCATGATCACGGACACCCGATGAAACAGCATTTATTTAGATTAATATACAAGAATATAATTAATAAGGCTCATTTTATATGCAAACGCTTGCATATTTTTTATCTTTCACGTGAGTTTAGTTCGAATGTTACCATCACGAATGACATATTAAACGCTTGTGGAACTACTGAAATCTATCCTGTGGTTATATCTCTGGTTTTTATACCGCCTCCTAATCGGAACCACATTTAACTAAGTGGAATATTTTTCCTAAAGTTTCATCCACCTCGGAAGTACAAAATAAAAAAAAATATTTTGAAATGATATTGATTTTTTTGGATGCTTCCAATGGAAAAGTTTTTTGTGTTGAAGCAAGGTCTTAGTATCATCTCTTCAAAGGCTACAATACAGATGATGCATTTGCATTTTTGATAAATCAACAACAAAAGACATAAAGCACTGCTACAGAAGCATGGGAGCAAGTTACAATTAGCGGCCAAAGGAAAATATAATGACATATTTGCTTTGAACAAACGTCCTGTCACACTATTAAATAAGATTTTTCCTCGATAACTTCTAAAGCAACCAAATAAAAGTAAATATGTGTTAACGAATCATTTTCAAATAATGAATCAATATCCTTATAGATTGCAATCTACCTATCATCATGAACGCATCATTCTTCGTTCCGAAGTGGTTTGAATAGGTATCATGAATGAAAACGTTGATTTCGAAAAAATATGTTATGAGCATCTTCATGTAATTTCCTGATGCCCTTAGTGATTTTGATAAAACTACTGAGATAATTCTTCCATAGAAGAGCATGACAACATTAAGGTCTCAGTTTTGAGGGTATGTCTCATGGTTATGACTGGCGTGCCCAGGTTCCCGCTCTTTGTAAAAAGCCATATTATAAGATTTTTATTTATATATGAATTTTCATCCGTTTTTCTGATTATACGTCTACGCCGTACCGCTGTATATTGAACATTGTTCCCAGGTGTTGTTTTAGCCTTCTGTTTTCAAAAGCTTCTGCTATAGTTGGTTCACAAAATAGATCCGTTATTTGTTTCTTTCAAAGCCAAGGTTCTTGCCACCAAGCAGTACTCATAGAACAACTTCTGAGTAAACACCAAGATTGCACAGAATCAGTATCAAAGATACTGCCAAACGGAATGGAATACAAACAGCAGACGAATACAGTACCAACTACATTACGCATTCCGGTTATTTTAAAATATACATGAAAGAATTGAAATCGTTAAAATTACACAATTACATTCTGCCCTTGAACAACTTCCAAACATATACAGTTTACGACCTTCATGAGGATAGTCATCTCAATGCACTTTTCAGATAAACAATCATTGCGCAACAGTCTGACATCTATCGTGACCGAGAAAAAAAGTAACGTGACTTTTATGAAAGCCTACTATTATCCTTGCACCATGAAATTTCTTTGTTATACTGCAGTCCCGTACAACTATTGGCAATCTATGCAGTCGTGACAATCTGCCTTGAAACAAATTGAACCTATTACATCCATTCGTGGAAAGGGTACATGCGCATTTTGGAGCTTTTATCAAGACGTTTATTTTAAATTTTTTTATAATTGAAATGGCATATTATTTTTACTGTTTCCAGCAAAACATTCCAGGTTGACAGGCTCCCCACAAAAAGGGGGTTTGCGGTTCTTATATTATGCAAGTATCAGTTTTTGAAGTGCCTTCAGAAGGGGTGTCCAAATGAGGTCCGGATTTTCTCTCGACGGGCCGAACGATACAAGATAAAAAGAATAATTACACTTGCTTCCACTTGCCACTGAATAAGGCCTATATATGAAATATTATGACAGACTAGAATACAGATGATAAATCCAAAATGAGGGACATCGCGAACGACCATGTAATAGTGTAATCTCAAGACAAAAGTTCCAGATCATCCTATTTAGGATTCAAGAACAAACCATAAGGAAATTTGAAAAAGAACTTAGTGGTGATGCTCCATGTATGTAGGTTTGCAGATTTTTCTCGGAAGCATATTCAACCAATTTGACTCACACTCTACTGATGACAATTATGGTTAAATTTTTTGAAGGCAGACTTTTTGACATTTCTCTTCGAATTGTATTCTGTGTACTTTTTCCGTTTTTCTTCAGCTATGAAAATTTGTGTGTTCTCCATCTAATGTGTATAAGATTCATGTGATATTTACTACAAATATAGTTCATTTCACATAATGAATTGTTTCATAATTTTCATTTACTCGATTAGTGTGGCAAAGAGGGATTTTACTGTGTCTCTTGCCTTAAAAACTGTTTTGATAGTGATTATTTCGAAAACATATTGTCAATACACCCCAGTGTTGTTGAATATGCTTGAAGAAATTGATGTACTGCATACCTACAAATAGCCCATAGATTTTTCTTCAGGTTTTCTTATAGGTCGCCACGTCTTTATGTTTTGTTTTCTCTCATACATAGGCCACGTTGTGTTTCTAATGCGGATTTTGGATTGGTCAACAATATCAACTGTGATCTATCCTTGCATAATATTTTATACTAACGTCTCATATCAAAATCCTGGAAACAGTCAAATAATTTAATATCATACTTTGAAAAATCAACTTTTTTGAACTTGAACAAATAATACCGGCAGGAGAAACGTTAGTAAACTTATTTTCTCAATCGCATGTAATTTCAGTGAGGCATGGTAAGTTTTGGAAAACCAACTATCAGTTAATGTTCGACATTATTCCAAATTATGGATAATACGTTGTTTTTTGCTTCGTATCTGCCCCACCAGAAACCAATGTATGTATGTCACTCACTTTTTGATTGATCGGCAAAAAAACACTAAAGGGTATGTGTGCTGTGATATCTTTTAATTGACGGCATAGTTATTAGAAAAAACACAGAACAATATGAAGTGATTTCCAGAAGTCGTCTTTGTACATCTTCCTAGTCCCCTATCATTTATAAACGCGGGAAAAAATTACAAGGTAATTTTTGAAATTCAATGCTGTTTTTCTCAATTCTAAAACAAACTTCATTTCCCAATATTATTACATACCTTCATTTATCGACCCGACGGTAAAAAGTGATAGGAAAACACTTTCCTTAATCATACAATCTAGCATTTGATTGGTGCATTAAAAGCGGAATTTTTATTAAAAAGATTGAACAAACAAGTATTTATTAATTGACTACCTACTGAAATGAATTATTTCGAAATATCTAGCAGCATGCTCTAGTGGATATCATTTCCCATGCTTTCACCAATTAATTTTTGTGTAGAATCATCCGTGTAGGTATGATGATATTCTTAAACAAATTAGTATTTTGGTTGGAGTAAAAAACATTGGATGAACAACAATATGAAGAAACGGATGCACTGGGCTCCAAGAAAGGTTGAATATTCTTTGATCGTCTTTTACTTCACATGCCTATTCGAGGATGGTATTGATTGATTGATTGAAAATAAATAATAGAATTAGAAATACTTTTTTTGGACGATTTATGATATCTACGAGTATAATATGTATGTCCATCGTTGCTTTTATCACATCATAAGCCTCTGTACCAGTTTAATTTAAGATCTCGAAAAGGTAATGCTGCTTAATTTGAAAAAATCGGTACGGCCGATTTATCAGTAAAAAGAGTCAAACTTTTTCATGTTTCGGAATGTTGGATGTTTAGAGGAATTAACTATGCAAGCAAAAAAATCATTTTGAAAATAGACAAACTTCATTCTGATAGGTATTTCTTGTCTATTATCAGTTCAGGCGGCATTCAAAACAATCAAATGGAACAACAACAAAATTGAGATACCTCATCATTGAATGTTCATGGAGTTTCGTGTCATATTTTTTGTTTTTTTAGTTTCTTGAATAGATTTTCAAAATCTATTTTTGTTGCTTCTTAAACATCTTCGGGCTGAATCTTTGAAACCATTCTTTCCCTCGCATTAGTAAGGGAATTATACGAATGATCAATTTCTGATAAATATTTGTCCGGTAAAGAAGAGAAAAGGTAAATATGGACTAGTATAGGAACAGAATGGTAGAAGATATTTTAGCAAGGAAAAATAGGCAGAAAAATCTCTTATATCGTTTAAAGCACTCAATTCAATAACACATTTATTTAAGTAATAAAAATGTAGTATAGTACTTCGTATCACTGATAAATCACTTCATACTAGGTGATCTTAGCAATAAATACAAGATAAATATCCCAATATCGAAAGCACGTAGGTTCTAAATCGCAAACTGTGTCTTTATTGTGGCCATCTGATTAACATATAAGATAAATTATCCAATAATGTACAATATTTGCTAACGGTCAAGGAATTTTTTGGCTGATGTTAATGTGGCGTCGGAGAAATTTTTCGACTAAATTAAGTGTTATAAACATTGGACGATGCGGGAGGTCAAGTTAGCTTGTTGAATGTCCAGAAATAATTCAATGTGTCTAGAGATGATAAAAATTCTCCATCAAATGCAAATCAGAGAATAGTGGGTGGCTTCACTCAGCCTGTGTTCCTAGATTGTAGATGCTCTTTTTGATTCTTCTGAAGGTTTTTATTTGGAAATCGATTTTTTTTTATATATCCCCGCAGCAAGTGCATCGAAAATACTGAAGCTAGATGGCGTTTTCTTCCTGGGCATAGTATTAACCTAGTATCAAAAACCGAATGGAACCTTCCGAGTTACAGAGGACTAATTATTAATGGACAGGCAGACAAACAATACTTCATGGCATGAATAGCAAATTTTCCATTTGTTGACAGGTCTGTCAAATAGCGAGTACGAGTATCTGCAAGATGGTCCTTTGTCTTGAACTATGAATAAAAGCTTTAAATATTCGACCTCCATTTTATTCGTTGTCAGCACGTATACTGACGGCAAATAGACAGGACGTTTTTTATAGTTTGCACGTCATTAAGTTTGCGAATATAACTCTCTCTAAATAAATCCGTTCACTGTATGGCTAGTGTATCTCGTAATTAAACAGCGATTTGCACACAAAAGTACTATTCCACGTGCTTAATAGGTTCACAAATGGAAATCAAAAAATACAAATATACAATAGATATGAGTTTTATGCAGAAGACAGACAAGACATTTTTCTTTGAAGACATTTTTTATTAATAGCACACAAAAGAAAACGTTTGAAATCGAGATATTATGTTTCATGGCAATTCCCAGTCCGTCGTTTCCTCCAGCGAATGAGATAAAACGTTATACAAGGGGGTGATCAATAATCACAAGAGTAACTATATACGCGTACCAGTTTATATTTTTCTGAACTTTCATAAATAAGAGATTAGAATAATATAACTTCTTGAATTTATCCTGTGGTCGTCTGTTCGATATCATTATTAAATGAAAACAATTGACTAACTAATCGTTACTATCGTTTTACCCACTCCGACAGCATATTTCAAAGCACCAAATAAAAAGGTCATTTTTTTTATTATAATGACACTGACTTCTTACCGTCTCCAAGGCAACAGTTTTGTTCTAAACAAGACGTTAGTATAAACTATTGTGAAAGGCTAGAATACAGACGACAATGTGATTCCAAGATTTCCAATGCAAAAATACAATATTCACCCATTTATGATCCAAGAACGAACCATGAGGAAACTTGTAGAAAAACTAGTTCTCCACTTGTAGGTTTGGAGAGAGTTAGATAAGATGTTTCCCTAAAGATGAATATTACATAATCTGCCTTTATGAAGTTTAATTATTAGTGTCATACAAACCTACAGATAGACCATAAGCTTTTCAGCTGGTTTCCTTATTGTTTGTTTTTGGATCTCAAATAGGGGGATACTTGCCTTGAAATCACGCTACTGTATGTTTCATTTTATCTCATAGCACATGAAGCGTTGTGCTTATAGTGTGGCAGTGCCGGTGGGCAGTGCATTAGGTCCCATTTTTTATATTTATCAATAATGCGAATGATGAACGTCATAGCGATTTTATGGAAACTCCCTACATTTATAAAATGAATGGATAGGAAAAATTCGAGTAGTGATTAAAGTAATTATACTCAATAAGCTACAAAGTCATCATATTTTTATTGCATGTATTTGCTCACTTTGACATTCCATTGTAACATCATATCATCCTGAAAACTGTTATTTTCCATCCCATTCAAAAGATTACTGTACGACTATTTCTAAAATAATTTGTTCATCTTTGTCGTGAATATCTAAAACTGAAACAATAAATGCAGATAACACATTCTGAATCAGAAATAATGCGAACTACGATTAAAACTATTTGACATTCCACAAATTTTTGACAAATGTTGCACATACTTCGCATATAGCATTACGAAGTCAAAGCCTAACATATCAGCGCCAAGGTCATATCCTTGCTGACTTGTGACATGTTATAACACGGTTCCGCTCTCAAAGGAATACTATTAATTGCGAATGAAGTTAGTTAATTATCAAAAATGCTAATTTGGTAATTTGTCTCTATTATACATACAGTTCTGCTTTTGTCCTTTCCAGAATTCCTTGCGACAAAGGTTGATGATTTGAAACGATAATGTTACTGTACTTATAACGTGAGCCTGTATTAGGGCAACGTTCCCACACGTTGGGAGATTCACGCACTCATTCTAACATTTGTGTTTCATCTTCTGTCTTTTTCCTGCACATTGATTCTACATGTTAAACTTCACTTCATAGCAGTTCATCCTAATGTATTATTCAAAAAAATCTCTGTTAAATGATACCGTGGCAGTCCAAACATTAATTAAGATATTTCAGTTAATCGTATGGGGTTTCGATTAACGGCCTCTGGAAAAATAAAATAAATTAGTATATTATGAAATTATGCGATATACTTCGTCCACCTCACGTTTAATCTCATCCCCATCATGGTAATTCCATATGTACAGACATCGTTCACTTCGCACTATAAACTGAGATAGAAGCTAATATAATATTATGTTGAAAGAATATTTCGCAAGATTTAAAAGTTAGGTAGACATTAAAAACAGCCTGCAAAAATTTTCTTCTGGTTTATGGCACTGTATATGGCAAAAGCTCTAAAGTTTTTATTGCTGTTATATACTCTAATAGGAGCGGCGATGTTAATTAACAGTGTATACAATCCCTCTGCATTAAAAGTTACCTAACTGAACCTGTCAGACAGTTGTTCAGATGAAATTATACATTAGACTAGTTGAAAAGTACGCAGTAACTACATGAGTACAGATGGTAAGCTGAAGTAGGTTTGAAGAACATTGATCGATCTCTTCTTGTATTTTGGTTATTGCACTGAATGAAAGATGGCTTCAAGTAGGTTGGCGGAATTATACCCTCGCTATGGCAACATATTCGACAAAAAATACAATTTCAATCGAATTGGGGATACGGTTTAAATAAAAATAATATCGAAACTACTAAAAATCTTTCAAACTTATAGGATTTCTGAAATTCCCAAAATAAGCGAGTTACTGAATATTTGCATTGCAAAACATGGCAGGCAAATGTGTGAAAAAACATCATATCTAAACAAGTACGAAGGGTTACAGAAGTCAAAAATTATAGATTTAATTGAGACAAACCCTCCCTCTACTGTCCTCAATCATTATTAGAGCTTCTAAAAATATTTGTGGATCATTATCAGGGTGATCATAAACGTCCAAAAAACCGCCACTGTACCGATTTTCAAAAACTATAAAACTTTTGTGTCACTATTACAAACGCACAGGCAGACCGACAAAAATGTGTGACATGATTTTTCGTCATGAATTTCAAAAAACATATCTCGAATTCGAGATTTTTCACGATTACAGTACTTCCCACGTCTAATGTCATTTCAAGTGAAAAGTAAAACTATAAAATTCTTATTTTTCTGTATAAACGAAGTCCAGTTGCAATAATTTGAGCATTTAAAATTAAACAACAAATGAGTTTTGCCAAACACTTACTAGATACGCCACGAAAAAAGAGTGAGGATGCTTCAAAATTGTAACAAAATACACGATTTAAACGTCATGGAAACATCAGGGATTCAAAAACTTTAGTCATGGAATGCATTAAGAAGAATGAAAATAGCTTAAGGAAGAGAATATCTTAAAACGTGAAGAAATAAAAGTATATCAAAAAAAAATATTTCCTCTAAGGCAGACAAATGTGAAAATAATTTAATGGAAAAATAGCTTGACAGGATAAATCGTATCCTAGATTTGAGAGCTCTAGTTTTGTATCCATCGTAGGATCTAGTTAGCTAATTGGCAAGTAATCTGGGTAGCCTTTCTAAACAGTTAAATCGGACAGTCCAACGATGATTTAAATATAAATCGGAACGCGTAAGAAAGAGTTATTTGTGGAACTGTGTATTAAATACACAATTATTTTATCAGCAAATGACTTGTTGACTAGTCTAACATTCTAATGCGTCGTTTTTTCAATCATCATCAGTCCAATCGATTAAGATCTAGATATGGGCAGACATCATTCTACATTATGTAGGCTGGAGTTTGACAGTAGAATCAGGTCGCACATTCTTACATAACCAAAAATGATCTGCTTTCGATGGCATGGAGCTACTTTCATTTTTTCTGCGGTCGTCATCATGATACCTTTGACCATTTATGTGGCGTCTAAACGATAATGGTTGAGTACTTACTTATCAGAGACAATGGGTTACTTTTTGGGTCATGTTTTGTAACATGTCGACCAAGGTTCTTTGAGATGGTAGATATTGAAATTTCAATCTCGTCTAGTTGTCAAGTTTGACTTGACTGAATACTACTGGCCAATGTCACAGCAGGAATGAATTTATGCTCAAAAAGTTATAGAATAAAATAAAACATGATGGTATTTCTTACACCTCAGTATACAGGTTGGTTGAGTATCCTTCAAGGCGGAATCTAATCAGTTCACTAAACCTTGCAAATGCATAATGTATTTTTTCCAGGTTTCAATATTTTCCTCAATACGATAGATTTTTTTGTAGATGCTGCATTTTGGCTTTCAATTATAATATAGTTAAAGTAGGCTGAGTATAGATGCAGATCTTAGCCAACTCGGAAGATGACACGTTCGTTCAACTTTTATGTTTGTTAAATTTGTCTGTCTTCTTGTTTGAAAGATTTTCAAACATCAGTATGAATGTGTATAACATTACATCAAACGAAATTTAAAACCAATATATGTATGCCAAAATAAGTTTCGTGATTTTCATATAACATTTCATTACATGACATATACTGACAGCGTATCGTGGAAAAAAGGGAATTCAATATTTCGGTTAGAAAGTTACGTGCATTAAAAGTCAACTGTTTACTTTTTAACACGCTTTTAGTACATTCGCGTGTATCTCTGTATGTATGTAAATATGTATCTGTGTATCTATGTATCTATATATATATATATATATATATATATATATATATATATATATATATATATATATATATATATGTATCTATGTATCTATGTATCTATGTATGTAATGGAATCTTCGACTGCTATTTTCAGCCACTTCAAAAGACAGATTAATCAGACATATCTTAAGATCATGAAATACAAATTCGGTATTCTGTCTCTCAGCCAGCAGGCTCAGGTTCGATTCCCGGAACCGGACGCTTTTTTAACGCTATTTTCACCCACTTTAAAATGTCAGATTCATATTTTGCACACTTGGCAAATACCGGTGAGAATATATAGTTTAATGAATTTATCCATCATATATTTTTATTTAGAAATACGTTCAGAAGTATTGATACGATTGACCTTTATTATTCTTTCTTAACACACTTTTATTAGTTTGACCAGTATGTATAGAGACAGAATCTATGAAATATAACCAGGCCTCGTAAATGGAGAGAACGCCCTCAGACTCGATATTTAAGATCCATTGAAGAAATCAGATTCCAGTAGGATAAATTCATCAGTGAATAAATGAGGAATAAAAAAAACTAAAGTATCGGCTTTTATAGTTGACCGAACTGAAAAGTAAGAAATAATTTATAATATAAGAATAAAATGATTAACAACGAAATTCATGCCATTGTCACCAATTGTTATTATGTCTTACTAGTTCTATTTTAAAATGCAGAGTTAGTTTGAAAATGTAGTACAAAGCACCCCACGCTTCTATCACAATGACAACCATTTTCTCGTTAATCATTTTATTCTTACATTAAGAATTGTTACTTTTTAGTTATTTCAAATAGCTTATTTTTTTGCTTTTTTAAAATAAAATTTTTACATGTATGGCGCTCGAACACATCCTAGAAAATTCCACTTCTAATCTAAAATGCGGTACATTTTGGAAATGGTTCGGAATTATCTTATGCATCAGAAGTACTGAAACGACCTCCTTGATTCTATTTCTTTTATAAGAGATTCAAGAATAATCTTTTGACATCCCATGGTCAGCTCAATCGAGATAACAAAAAATAAAGTTCCAATAAAATAACAGCAGATCTTGCAATTCTTATAGTGAAATAACAGCAATCGTATAGGCACCGTATACATTGCCAGTGATGTGAAATTGCAAAGATCTAATTAAAAAGATACATTCAGGCAGTTTATCTACCTGAAAGCATTTTAATCTATTATAAACCAATCTGCGTATTAAATCTTTGACGCAGACGTCCTTGGTTGGTGAAACAAGCACGGTATATATCGTACCACCTCTGAACCCCAAATTGTCTTACTGTATGCCAATTATTGTGAGAATAAACTGAAATGAATGAATAACTATTAGCTCTTTCGTAACAAGTGCATATATATGATAAACAGTTTTGATTGTGTATGGTAATTCATGTAATAATGATAATAGTACATACATTATTCTTCCGTACCTATTTATAATACTGATTGGGTTTTTTGTTGTTATAGATAAAAATATATTCCATGAGTTTTGTTCGGTATGGAATGTACAGTATTGGATTTAATTTAATTCATTAAAGTATTCATTCTAAAAATTGAAACACAAATTCCCTAAGAGTATCAATAATTGAATACTGTACAACGAATTGCTCAGAAAATTGAGAACAAGTGGGCAAAAAAGTTTTCATTTTAGAGCTGCAATCTCATTCATACATTCAAGAGCACTTGTTATATTTGGCAAACTCTTAGAGGAAGATAGATCGTCTACCTGTCCAGTTGGCTTAAGAGGAAGAACGATGTCCAACCAGCAATCGGAAGATGTATGCACTGGATCATTTTTTTATTTGGATTTCTAAAAATAAATAATTATAAAATATTTATCCTTTTGTCAGACATAACAGCTAACTTTTGGTTGTTCGACCTAACTCTATTTTAAATACGCAAACGCAACTGGAACTAAAATCTTGAACAGGGGCACAAAACGCAATATGACTAGAGACAATTCATAATCTATGGACTTTCACTTTAAAAGCAAGGAGTGACCGACGCCAACGGCCGGTTAAACGTAAAATTACCGGCAATTTCGATTAGATTGCTACATTTTCTTCGAAGATATCGAATGTATTTAACAGAGGATGTAATGAGGAAGCTCCAACGGTACCGTATATGATGTAACCGAACTAAAAGGACCACGAATTCCTCAAGTGAAAAATTAGTTCCTTTCAAAAGAAACGGAAAGATTTCATCAGGCCATACCGTAATTTACATCTGACATATTTTGTTTATGAACATACGGTTAAGTATTATCCGCAGATAAAATTTCAGTTGAATAGTAGTAAGTATTATGACTGAGATGATGAAGTTACTTGTGATTTTCTTTACATTTTTTTTCGATAAAAGAAGTGTGTCTTAAATACAGTCTTTGAAAAAAGAAGATCAATCAGATTTTCATTGATAGATCATCCAATAGATATCCTAATCAAGCCACATTTATAGGATGTGGTCTTTTCGAGTTTGCGAGCTGTGTTCTTTTTTAACTCGCATTTTAAAACCTCCGTACTCATGGAACTCTTGAACTCTATCATAACCACACTTTCTCGGTACTCTTGCTTAGCAGAACTGACTTTTTGGTTGGAGAAGACTGAGACATTTGACTTAATAACCTCACTTATTGCAAAACTTCACAAAAGTAGTAAATAGACCGCCAAAAATGACACTATACTCTTTTTTATAGATAACTGCGTGACAAAATAATCTGCCTTTATGAAGTGTGATGTCCGAAATTTAATTTTGAAATATTAATAATGTATTTCATAAAGACTTCTCAAAATTCTGGTATTCGGTAATTCGCATAATTTCCCATATTTCCCAAATTTACATGGAAAAGTAGATGAAGAGCTCCAGAATTCGATTAGAATCTTCTATAAAGTAGTGCCACGATCCGTAAAATGAAAAGTCAAAAAACTTTATGCTAATGAATTAAGGGCTGATTGGCACTTTCTTGTTCATTTTAATTTAACCTCCTTTAAAAAAGTTAACTAAACCCTAAAATACCATACAATTTGCCAAAACACTATTTTAAAACCATCAAAGACAAAAGGCATTGAATGTTCACAAGTTGGATGTATCGTATATATACTGAAAACCTATCTATCATTTCTATATTCTGAAGACAAAAGTGTTGAAAATCATCTATGTCTAAAAAGTACAGAAGATAGTCAAATGTTTATAGATAACAAACTAATGCCAAATAATAAAATTGTACCTTTTCCTCGACCGACAGTTCTCTCCGAAATTAGTATGAAAGTTTCAAAGCTTCCATAATGCATAAAATGGGATCTGTGCTTCTTATATATTTGGTAATTCTTCATACATGAAAATTCTTCTGATGACATCATGACGTTTCGGAAATAGCACATTATGACATAAACAATGTAATACCTAGCAGCCGATTATTGAGTCGTTTTTGAGGAAAATATTGAAAATAATATCTTTTCGAACAAATTTTCGATGAGAGGGACTTGTTATTAGGCAAAACAAACTCCCCACTATAGAAAATCCTCGCTACTGATTCAATACGACTTCATATCAAGAGACGATATACAAAGTGTCAGCGGTGACGTCATGGGAATTTTTTTTCTAGGCGTGGCCTCAGAGGCTTTAAGTAGATATGCTTTCCTATTTCTCAACATATTTCCAAGTACTTTATTCATTAAATTCCATCACTTGTCGATGTAATCTTTTTACAACAATGCCACCTATTTTCCGATAACTTTTTTGCGCTTTTCCTTGACTGGTTGGTGAAGCGATTAATAGAAATAGGAAACAAATTGTATATTTATTGAAAGAGTTGCAAGAAAAGTGCATTTCAATTGCGGTTGTCCGAGTTTAAAAAAATCCATGGTCTTAAAATCAGACAGGATACGAAATTATCAATACTCTTTACTACTGCTTTATTACTATGTAGTATAAGTTCACAAAATTAACAAATACAAAATGAGTTATTATCTCAAAGCGCATCTTTCTGCTGAGCCTAATGAAGTACAACACATTTTATTTAGAAAAAAAATCTCTAGGAGAACCTGAGGCAAACAAACTAGTGTGCGATTTTGAATTAACAGTATGTCCATCCGTCAGTGTTACAGTGGCGACATGCCAAATAAGTCCCAAAAAAAGTGGCGATGTACTTTTTGCTTCAGCCTTTTTCACAACGACTTTTGTTGGAGGTGACTCATTACTAAAATCCCAATCTGACGATTGTTGCTTTTTTTCAGGGAAAGCCATGTTTCATCACTTGTGATGATTGTTGTACATCAAAATATACGATCCACAATTATAGCGATTCAAGTGTTTGTGAAAATAGTATTAATTGCTTTCACATCAATCTTTAGTGACGTGTTTCAATTTATATTTAAATCATCGTCGGATTGTCAGATGATGATTTAAATATAAATCGAAACGCGTTAATGGAAGGAAAAGAGCTTTATTTGTGAAACTGTTTGTTAAAAGCATAATTATTTAATCTGCATGATTCATCAAGCAAGAGCATCTACAATCTACAAGATAGTATGCTGTTAAATTTTGTAACTATATCAGCCTTTTTTTGTTGAAACGCCTTGTATGTAACCGACCTACACTGAACTGTTTACCGTTAAAGGTAGTAACCAAGTGAGACAGTCACAAATCTATTTATGTTAACGGACCATGTGCTAGACATAAGGACATGTTGAAGATAATAGCATTTTCAGCTCGATTTACTGTAGATATTCGATATCTTATTCGGTTAACATTATACAGGAACATCCTAGCTAGCTAAATCATGATGTGCGATGAGAAAGATTATCAATCATATCCACCGACTACACCAACTAATGGTGTAAATGATACTTCACATTCAAATTATTTCTAGACGAAATATGCCCCTGATATTTATTATTCAACGAAAACTACTTTCTCAATTTAAAAAATCGTGATAAGAGATTTTTTAGATATAATGTTGTGTAAATAACACACAGTTTCACAAATAAAATTATTTTTCAAGACGCGTTTCGATTTATATTTGAATCATCATCTGACAATCCGACGAAAATGTGCTTTGTTAAGATGAAAAATTATTGTTTTGTATATTTTTGCTATAATATACGATAATCCAAAAAGCAACCAACAGACTGACTTTATAGTCCAACATTGCAAAATGAATGAAAATTTAATTATGACCCCAAAAATGTGTGTCTCACTGTGGATTTAATATGTGGCCACTCGAAACGTGTCACATGTATGATAAATTATTGTTTTATAATCGTAGATGCATACATCCATGAGGCATTCAAAGTGATAAGTTGTCACTTTTTTAAATTAACAAAATTATCAATAGCGTTCATATAAAATGTCTATACTTTTTTTTCGAATACTTGGACAAAATGAAGGTGATTCAGCCATCACCGAATTATCAGCTTTATAAAATGCAGGCAGAGACGTATACAAAGAGGAGGGGTTGAAAAGTGGTAATGAACCTCCCCTCCTCAAATTTTGGACCAAAAATTTAATTCACGAGAGTTACGTAATATTTATAAGACGTATTGTCAATTCGGTATCCATTCCTATACATTGTCTTTCAAGTAAAAATATCAGATCATACATGATGTATTTTAGCATATTTTCGGCACTACCGTTTTAATCATATTTTTAAACAACTCTGATTTTCTAAATAAATAATATGAGTCTCGCATCGTTGAAATCAAAATAAAATCCCGCAAACCTAGCGATAACCCAAAATCGATTGTAAAAATCTTGTGTGAGTGAAGTTAATCCATGGTTGGACTGAAAAATAACAAAATTATTCTTTTACCATTTTTCTATACGCTTTGAAACATTTTATCAATCTTTGGAATGCTTTCCTATTTGTTACGCCACTTCGAATTTGTGAATACGATATAACCGAATGTATCTACCAATTCATCAGATCACCCTGTGGATTGCGGTGGTTCCAGAATCAGACATCTGCTGTAGCTAAACAGGGAAAGTGAAAGTACCGCTTCGACGCCGAAGTACTATCGCCTTTGCTGTTCACGGTTCCATCGACAGCAAAAGCAATAGTACCGCGATCCGTGCTGCAACAATACGAAGACTTCTTGACCGGTCGTCGTTTACCCACGTGCGTTTCCAGTGAGTGTCGCATTTTTATAAACACCTCGGGTGGTACCGTTTCCCGCGTTGAGATTCAGTGATTCGTGCTTTGTAACAGAACTGCGACTGCGACAACTAAGGGCTCTTTAAATAATATTTTTAAAAGAGCTACATAGATTGGAGATTGACATTAGGTTTGTATGATATTTCATTCGTCACCTTTCAAGATATCGTTTGAGGTAGGAAAGTCTATTATTTGTTTTTCTGAATAAATACATAAGCTTACCCTTTAAACTTTAAAAAACTCTTCCCTGGTGTCACTCTTTCATTTGTATGATTCTCTCAATTTTTTGAAAAAAAACTTATTCAAATAAACGAGGCATCTTTTTATTTTAGAAGACATATATGTTCCTGATAGTACTACCAAAAAAAAATAATATATAAACAATTATAACATATTTAGGGTGTCCCGTTGTAATCCTAGAACAAAAGGTTATTTAACTCTGTGTAATCTAGAAATTACATCAGTCAAGGTACTTTAGGTAAATTATTGCAATTTTTAGCTTTTAAAATAACTGATATAATGTTTTATTTAAAAAAATACAAGAGATCGAGGGTCTATCGTAATCTATTGAACATAGAAGTCCAACACAGAAAAATATACAATTCGAACGGAATTTTGAATTAAATCGATAATTTCTACGTAATATGAATCATTAGGGAAGTTTGTTGCAAAGATCTTTTTGGTAGTCAACCTATGTAAAAGTTGATTCCAACCGCTTTTGGAGTGGAGCTTCTACTAAAGTCTAATTTCGTATTTTCCAAAAAATCAAGGCAAAGGCCCCAAGGCTCACTCACTAAGGATGGAGAGCTAAAAAAAAGTTATTTATTTATATTTGTATTTGAAGACAATGATAAATGTATCCGAGAATAATTATAACAAGATTCATTGTAATTTTGATGAGTCCTTATCTGATTTCAACTTTTTTTTCTTTTTCAAGTTCCTTCATTTTAGGGCAATAAAACTGACATAAACTTTGGAAATGGGTATATAGACGAATTTTTTAACTATTATTAAAGTTTTTATAGCTGAGGAAAAATCTAAGCATATCAATAAATCACGACAGCGTATCAACCACATCCTGAGCAAAGCAATTCATAAATAAAGTTTTTCCTATAAATTTACCAACAAAAATTTCTCGAGGATCGAACGATTTACGAACTTTCGAACGGTAATTCCTATGCAAATATGCAGATAAAACAGCCGAATGTTTTATCGGCACTGTGTTCTGTTACTTCCAATAAATTAAAGTTGAACAGAAAGGTGTACAGCGATTAATTTCAATGCTGCTTTCCAACTCTATCTTGATTGGCCGTACGCTGAAAACTACAAAATTCCTACTAGTATAGTCAAATTAGGAATATACGTGAGCGGTTCTTATAGAAGACAGACTCTTGCATAAAACTTTATTGCTAGTTGGATAATTTTTTCAAATTATTGTAGATATTCCTAGTCGTTATAAAATATAATTGGTTACAAAAATATTTTATTACGAGATCAGCAGGTAGCGACGTTAAAAGCTCATCCTAAATGTACTAGCATCAAAGCTAGTGTTACTTCACAAAATACTTTTTCTTGCCAATCAACGTCACACTCTGTTCGAGTTGAAAATCACAGATAAGATGACATAATTTTATTCTAGCTATAGCATATGATGAAATCTAAGCGGTTAGCCCAATTTGACGATGATACAGGTATATAAGAAAATTATCTGATATTGGACAGGTGATATTTGATTTTATATTTGAAAGTTGGCTACATTTGTTCGCGAACTTGTACAAAAAAAACGCAATATATGGTAGCAAGCAGTTCGAACGGCGTAGTCCATTCATTTTCTAACAATTATTGGAATTATTGGCATAGGTCTGATATCCAGACCTATGCGACTCCACACGCATCTAAACCAAAGAAAATGACACACCTTGCAAAAAGTTGCCTAAAATATTCGGTTCAAGCTACCATCAATTATGCTACTACTAATACTCAATTATTCATAGAGTGTTAGTACATTGACTTCGTAAGATGCCAACGGGCAGCGCCACCGCGCGCGACGCGTGGAAGTTAGTGTCAATTATTTACTTTTCACATATTATACGGTTGAAACGTGTACTTCAGCAAATCCCTCTGTAGTTTAGCGCATAGAGGTACAAGTTTCTTCCATCAGTAAAAACCAATGTTTCATTCAGCGTTTCATCATCCATAGATTGACTTGTTTCAATATTGTCAGTGTTTGAGCTTTATTTTATATAATATAACTGTGCTATGGAATGCGTTTAGTGTTGAAAGCGCTCAAAAAGTTGTTACAGATAATTATCGTCTAGTTATTGAAATTAGCTTTAGTCTTGGATCATATACTTAGTTGGAAAACTAATGGTAATTAGACGCTTTATAAGGTACGTGTAAAAAATCATGTCATTTAAATCTGCAACAAAAAGAGTCTGAGTAATGTTTTCCTTATATCGTCTAGTTCTCCAAGGTTCCCGATAATTAGAGGCAATATAGCTGATTGGTGGAGTGATGTATAGTATTACAGCCTTTTTCAATAGCTAGTGAATCAGACCTCACCAAATTTAATGAATTGACAGAATATCAAAGCTAAAAAAGTTATCCGTGTAGTACGTGAACATTTATTAATTCTTAAAAATGTGCGCTGTGTGCCAGTCCGAATGTCTTGCAGAGAACGATATTGAAATGCAATAATAACTCTCCTCTGATCAATCTTCTTTTGTTGTGGGAGGTGTAGTATTGACAATATCTTTTCTGTAGTACATATCAACTTCCTTCCATTCCCCATACAATGCTAATAAATTGAAGTAATATTCATTACTAAACTTAATCATAATGAGGCATGTGCAAAATGCTTGTTTGAGCGACAAAAAATCGCTGTCTGTTTGTTGGTTTTTTAGCATTTTCTATTCTTCAAAAGCCAACTAATAGTTACTACTACTAATGGTTTGAAATTCATGTAAATACAAAAATTCGGGATTATTTCAATATCTATCAAAAAAATTATCAAAACATGGACATATAATGACAAAGATCTCTTACTTTTAAACGTACTATCCATTGGTGTTGAGAAAAACGAGGGTTGCCATTTGAAAAAAATTTGCAGCTCTTTAAATTCTGTCAAGGCTCAAAATCTTACGGCACTTAACCTGCCATGATTTAATAGATGACCATTTATACGCCAATCATAATGCAAAGTCTACGAAAGGCTTCACACTTTCATGGGAATTGTCGATGGTATGATTTCATGTACTTTTAAAACAATAAACAAGATGAGTAGATTGTCTAGCGCATGGTGAATGTTGCTAATCCAATGAAGAAAGTCGTTTAATAATTGTCTAACATTCAGATATAATCGTTTTCTTATTGCAAATGTTCTTTGTATAGATTCGTATTTTGCAACACTAATTCTCTCATTCTCTTCCATATTGACACTTCTACAAATAAAACTGCGTAAGCACCCCATGTTCTAATCTGGAACAAGGATCCGTTTTGGGAACCATTTCAGCTAAGTACGAGTATATGTGACTATTATTCATCATTATTTGGTGCCCCCAATAAAACCCTATTTCTTTAAAATTGTACTTGTAACTTCTTTTCTCATTT
Source organism: Bruchidius siliquastri (assembly GCA_949316355.1). NCBI lineage: Eukaryota > Metazoa > Arthropoda > Insecta > Coleoptera > Chrysomelidae > Bruchidius > Bruchidius siliquastri. The sequence continues at coordinate 1,865,910 of OX438534.1, read as the reverse complement.
TTCCAGGTAGTAAGCCTAGAAATCTTCAAGAAGCAGTAGTACCCTGACCGTCAAAGTGGCAACTTAAACCTAGATGTCGCTGTGTGGTGGCGTCAGGATAACGCACCTGGCCACACTGCTGGCCTGGTGCTTCTTACGAGTACGTGCTGATGATTGGCACCCTTTCCAACCTGGACCACCTGAGTACTTTGGGATAGGAGGATCTCAGCATGGACACGAGCCCAATCTCATATTGGATCATGGGTAAATACTTGACAGCGGTATGCTACCACCTATCAGGCAACCTTCTTGAATTACTTGTTGACATCAACAAAATCTTGTGATGTAGACTTACTGGTCCATTGTTGCAAGTTGGGTTGTCAGAAAATCATCGATTTCAAGTGCCATCAAGCTTATTTGTTTTTTATTGACTTTGTGCGAATATTGGCGCGCCTGTATCTTGAAAGTTCTAGTCCGTTATTTCAAAGGTTACCTACTAATACTTGTATCCTCAATGAACCTTATAAGCCTTTTGCACATGTTACGATTGGAGCAAAATGGGTTGAGTCTACTTTGGTAGATTGGACTAAAATACTTACATTATGGACTATGTTTTCATACTTAAGGTCTTAGAGCTCTTACCTGCAAAAAAAGAAAAACGATTAGTACTGCATATGGAACAAAGCTTTATAATTTTTTTAATATGATATCTGACACATATCATTATCATTACAGCAAAACTTTGCTTCATAAAATACTAAACCCCTCTTATCTTGCTTATAAGCCTTTATTTCATTATTTAACCAATCCAAACCTGTCAAAGTGTTTGAACATGAACAGTGGTACTGAAATTTCGAAGAAGTAAGCACTCTTTTATCACCATGCTTCAAATATCACTTGTGAAACATGTCACAATGAAGTATGGATTCTTCTTCCCGGAATACCAGTATATTTAAGCCTCCAAAAAAAATTCCGAGGGTGATTGGAAACTTGAATGACATCAAAGCGACGTTTGAATAAGTTATGATAATTTTAAGGATTTTGCTCATTAATCTACCGTTTTGCACATATTCTAAACAAGAAAGTTGCAACACCCAAATAAATGCGCCTCAAATACGAAAATAATGTGAATCGCAGGTCTTGCTTTACCTATATGCGAGAAAAAAGAATAGATAAAAAAGGTATACCAATTTTTAATATCCCAGTGTAGTAGATGTGTAACCTACCAAAGAGAAGTTCAATTGAAATTTAATAAAACCTATGACATGTAACTTAAAAGGAATTAGAGGTGCGTAGAACAGGGTAACAAGCCATCATATGTACAGATAAAGACAAAAGGTGCACATACTTTGAGAGAAAAGACAAAAATTCAAATACCGTATGAATACAATGATGAAATGTACTACCGCCTCAGATATTTTTATCAATTACTATTATGTAATATGATGGATGAACCTATCTGTGTAGACCACGCACTATAATTTCAATCTTTTGAAGGATTCGCAATATTTGCATTGCAAATAATATTAGTAATTGTAGTGAGTGGTATCAGCAATATCGATAACAATAACTTTAAAGGTAAGTTGTCGTACGTATAATTTTGACATTTAGTCTATCTTCTATTTGTACTAGTCGCCAACTAAAACTTCGTTTTCAGATTGTGATTAAATAAGATTTAACACCTAAAAGAATGTCGCGCTAAGAGTGTTTTGCAAAAAAATATATTACTTAAAATCACTGTGCGACCCCGATGTCTTAATCCGTATACCATATGCTGTCTGTATAATATTTATGCATATTTATATCACACGATCAATGACCATTGTGCATTTACACATAAATTTGCACATTTAATTTAGTGTGAAAGCGATATGGTCTTATTGATTAAATGCCCATAGTTCGCGTTAGATATCGGGTAATACAGGTAGTTATTAAATTATGCTTTTAATTGTGAAATGTGAGTTAAACTGGATTAAAATAAAATTACACCATAAGCTGCTATTCATTTTCTTGTGCTATCGTGAAATGTTGCTCAATTTGTGGATTAACTGGATTTGAATTAAACATTAAATACGGAGAGTCATGGGAAAACGTATTCGGTATAATGGTCGAATTTTAAGATACCAGTCATCACTGAAGTTATACTCAGAAAATCGCTAAAAGCTTGGAGTGAATCTCACCACCACGGAGCCGGCAAATAATTATTTTATGTCCAGAATTTATAAAAATTACTTGAAAAAAACGTTATAGCTCCACGTAAATATAAATTAGTTTATAATTTACTACATACAATACTTCTGAAAATACAATTTCTTCTAGCTTCGCCCTGAAATAATTACTAATATATAATATTGGTACTAAGTTCTTCTCAAAAATGCTCAGCCTTCAAAATTTTTAACGGACTTTGTCCATCAACCATCAAAAACTAAAGAAATGTACAGTGTTAAGTTTTTCCCAATCACATCTTCACTTCGCCAATAAATGATCGAGTATTCAAGAAATAAAGGCAAACAAAATATGGAAAGATTCTGTCACTACTTCATTTTTCAATAAGTATTTCTCTCTTGCCCGTACACTGATTTTACTAAATAAACTTAACTGATGATCCCCTTCATTGAATTGCTTCAATATCGATATTGCGAATACGAAAATCACATTGCCAGAAAATCGTTATAGACAAATTGACAAACAGGAACATCGGTGACAAATTCTCGTAATGTAGAAGTCATCAGACATTTAAAATATGTATCACGGTTTCGAGACTATTTTCAATCGCAACGTTTTCCTTGTTCATCCTGGGAAAATGAAAAAAGTCAAACACATTCGCGTTTCTCACACATGAAACTCTCAAATAGAGGGGCGAGTTTATTCTGAAGTTGTTTCGGCAATCACAATATTTCTCTCGTCGGTAAAGGTGCAGAGATATTTTATCTAATCAGACAATCTAATGCTCGTGGTATATTTAAAACGTGGCTGAAAGTACTCTAAGAACGGTTCTTCAATTTTTTATAAATGCAATATAGACATAACTTCGAAAGAAATCACTAAAAAACAATTGATAAATGCATAATTTAGCCTATAGCGCTCCATAAGCGCTGCGAAAGGAAAAATGTCTATTCACATTGACCTTAAAACGTTGTAGATTTTAACCATCAGGGAACACAGTCACACGTCGAGGTTCTATAAAAGAAAGACTCTTGGACGAGGCTTGTTGGAAGCGATGTAAGCTCGACCTCGTTAGAATGCGCCCGTCGTGCTCCTCTAGTCTTTGTTATACTGGCGACTCTTAGTGTTACTATGCTCTGCCGAACATCTGCAAGATCAGCCACCCTCATTCGATGTCCCAGACTGTGTAGGTCATTTGTGAAGTCAGGCGCATCTACAGGACGTATTGGTCGTTTCTGGATTGTGTACAGAAGCTTCAGGGAATGCTTTGGGGCGAATTCCCACACATACGAGTACCCTGCCCTGTTCTAGACTGAGGAGGTCCTTTCTGAGGCTAGGCGTATTGCTCGTTTCTGGATTTTCTCCAGAATCGTCAGGGAATGCGTTCTAGCGATGGCCTGGGCCATTTATAGTATAAGCAGCTGTTCCGGAGAATATATTTTCCTGGAGCGGAATTTAGAACGGAATGGAAAGCGAATGTAGTGATTATGATATATTTTTTTTCTGCCGGTAGAATTATGTAGTGCCACACTGTACACAGGAACTACCACAGTAACATATTTTCGAACAATCAGTGCACAATACATAGTTATCTTCTTAGATTAATTATTATTATATAATAACCGTCTTTGTTCTGTTCGCAAATTATCACATTCAAAATACTCGTATATTATAGCTGACATTGTCTGATTTTATATGGGAATTCATTTTTTTTCTGTTTTAGCTAACACAGTAGAGTGATTTGATTTCAATCAGTGTGACAATGGTACGAATATGAACTGTAGTCAAACTAAACTTTGAAATTAATAAATACATACTTTCCATATTATTTCCAACACATAGTACGATGTATGTAGTCCTTATAAGCTATATAGTTACTTATACTTTTGTTCTGTATGGGTAATCTCTACAGCATTGGACAAAATGTACAAAGACTCTCCTTTAGGTTTAATGCAACCAGTCTTCCTTAAGTCGTTTTCTACATAATAATCAAATAACTGCCTTTGAAGCTTATCTCTCCAATTCTGATGCCATCTCCCATTCATCATTGTCTTTGAACTATATTTATGCATATTATCATAAAACACACAAATCTCAAGTTGCTTGCCTTGATGGAAAAAATAAAACACGTATTGTATAATCTGCAAAGACAAATTCATCAATTACATATAAGTAAAAATTCCGAAAATCTGCAATAGAATCCTTAGTGCTTCAGATACCTTGCTCAACATCTGTTTCATAATCATTAGTCAGATTATTATGCAAATTCAAGGAAATTCCTTGATAGTAATAAACCAATAAATTACTTCTTTACAGTACCCTATTTGTTGACTCAGCATGCCAGTTTTTTCAACTCAATCTGTATTTAACAAATATATTAAAAATATACCACGATCCAATATAAATATGGAAATTGATTTTTCGAGAATACTCACAGAAAAAACAGTTTCATTACAATACTCCGCGAAAATACTAAAACAGCTATTACATTTTTTGCTAACACCTGAACGAAACCTTTAGGTTAAAAAAGTATTAGCTAGTAGTAAAACCAATTAAGTCTGGTCCGCTAAAGAGATAGTTTAGAATATTTTCAACGGAGTATTACGACTACTTGTGAAATACAATCCTAACACCTAACAATGTACTTATACAGAAGTTTAGTCTAGAGGCAATAAAGGCTAAGAACTTGCAATTGCTTAAATATTTAAAATCCACACTTTTATAAAGATTCCATTCTAAGACCTATTGTCAATAATACTTCCTGATATCTGACAATTATGTCAGATGTCAGGAAGTATTATTGACAGATGTCAATTATGTCGCTAGTAGATGCTCTCACTTCATCTTACTTGTATGTACCGCGAACTGAAATTACATAAATGTAATTATGAAAAATTAAATTAGCATTCCTAATGTTTCGGCTACCATCGGCTGGTTCAAATTAAATTGTGGTTAAGTGACACAAAGTTTCAAAAATAATAATACTTGACATCTGTGAGTTATTAGTAACGTCAAATTTATTGATTACAATGGCTGCTCAGGTTGAATGTAGCTACGTAAGTCTGAGTATGGATATGAAGCGACATATTTTGAATATTTTCTTATCCATATCTGCGTTTCAGGAGAATAGAGTGTTATGGTAACAGCGGCTGCACTAGATTTCATAGAACTCTCTGCAAAACGCGAACAGCCACATTAAGATATTTTTGCAAGATACAATATATTTCTATTCACTCTGAAAATATTTAAAAAAATAATAGCACTAAAGTGCATTTTGAAGGTGCTGGATGAGGCAGGTGCGCATTTTGGAGAAAATGGATATAATTATTTTGGGCAACAAAGTTGCAGCACAATACCCCCTTTGGATACAAAATAGCTCCCTCCTATTCCCTTGACCTCCTACCCCTATTAAACAGTCCTGGATTCACACATCAGCTCGAGTTTTCTGAAGGCTTTTCTTCGCTCTTGCATCTAGTCTAAAAATCCACATACCCATAGCACAAAAGAACACCAAAGAGTATTTTGGCCACAAGCCTAAATTTCAGCTAGATACGATTACTAAGGCACTATATTTGGAAAATTTCAGTTTTATTTTTATGCTATAACCTAAGAAACCATTTAAAAAAATAGTTCAACAAACATGACCGAGTAACATGATGCTTTTCAAAAGCTGTGTCGGATTAGGAATTGATCAGAAAAAATGTCTACCCGTCGTGCGCTTTCTTGGTCAATGGCGTTATGAATGAGATTCACGTTCCCCATCTGGTACGCCCCTGTACGTTGCGCCTGTAACCTACTTTTTCCTCTCCTAACACATATACACACGTAAACACTTTGACATTTTCCCTTACGGCATATACTCCTGTCTGGCTATATGTAGGTATGTTTTTCGCAACATCATCAATTAAACGAGACTTCTGAAGTTCTCCTTAGGAGCATTCAGTCCGGGAGAGACGTGGATTGAAATGCGAGATATAAATAGATTTTTTTTAATGCTCAATTTTTTGCTATCCATAGAAATCTCCTTCTGATGCCTAAGGCTGAATCTTTTTATATTAAGCGTGGGTTCTTCGAATGACGTGAAACTCACTGATCCAGTCAAGCCAGGATGGAAGTTGAGAAATTTTTTTCTATTTTCTATTATGCACAAGTTAGCATGCCACTCATTGTTATAGATTTGTCTGTCGGTTATATGTCTTCTATCGACTGTCTTTCCTGTCTCTCCTTTTATCTATCAACCCTATATACTGATTTGATCTTGATGCAATTTGTATTTCAGCTGTATTGGTGTTCCATTATACAAAGATCTGTTGTAAATAGTCTGATATTTGTCCTTGGACAGAATCTGTATTTCTGTATCATGTGAATCAGTCCAAGAGATTCATAGCGGGGCCCAACAAACGTAGGGAGCTATGACTATTGAACCAAAGGAGGGATTCACTCCTCTTGTTAGGAGGGATCGTCACAGGTACTGCAGATTGAACAAGCACCTGGGACTCATAGGAGTGCTCAAAAACCTAATCTGTCAGAAGTGCTGGGAGGAGGACGAGACCTCGTTCCACTTCCTGGGTGAGTGTGCCGTTAGGGTTGTGGTATTCGGCACAGCAGAGTTTGGCAGGGAAAGGTGCTTCTCATCAGAATGGTCGGGTATCATGACCTTTATTAAAAGGTCTGGAAGGTTCGACACTAAGGAACTACCATGTCTGCCATAGTTCTAGTGATGGCCTTCGGGGTCGGCAAAAAAGGGCCAAAGGTGTCCTACTTCTACTACTATCATGTGAATATGTATCCCCTGTACTAGAGAATTCCTAGATAGCTGCCTCCAAACGCGACTCTAGAATGTCCGTATCGACTAACGCGGGGGTATCATCCTGTTCCAGGTACGGGCATCACGGCGGAATTTCGGTGGCAGGAGGCGCTCATCACCACCACGATATCGGCAGTGCAGGCGACCAATGTGAAGTATACAAAGTGGGATTCACGCAAGACCTCTACTTCCAGTATGTGCAGTATAAAACTGACGTTCCTGATATGAAAGAATTCACTCTGTGTTTTTGGACCAAGTTCTATAACCATTCGAATGATCATCCAGTTTTCTCGTATGCAGGTGAGTGTTTACGTGTGCTTTTTACTTTTCAATCTAGAAGCTTTCATTCACTTGGATTGTATTGACATTTCTTTATCGACGTTCCTACTACCTTTTTCAAAATACAAAATTAAGGAAATTGAACTTTGGAAATCAGTAATGACATTGTCATTAATCGACTTACTCTCTTTATGATCACTTTGTTTCCTTAACTTCTAATTCCAAAACAGCATTGAGAAAACCATTTTGACAAAAAGGTACAAAGTGTATGCTCTCCACTAAGTATCAGATCTGTTATAGACATGCATGTTTCGCCTTTAGCCTAGACTCATCAGTATAGCTTGGCGATCTTACTGTAGAAAGCAGTCGGGTGGTATATACGTATCCTAGTCAAGGGTGTAATAGCAACATCAACTCATCTCCAAATATCGCCCTCTATGAAGACGCCCATTGACAACTTACGAAGTCAAAGGTCCTAACACCTGGACTGTCCTGAAGAGACAACAGATGTCCCTTACGACATCTGTCAACAAGGGTGAACCAATTTACAGCGATATACCTTGTTCTTCGTAAATATGTGTTGCCGCTTCAAGGCAGTCCAGGTGTTAGGACCTTTGACCTGGTAAGTGGCCAATGAGCGTAACCATAGAGAGCGACATTTCGGGATGAGTTGATGTTTAATTATTATTTTCCAGTTGACGGCCAACCGAAAGCGATCCTCGCAGCAGTCTCAAACACCGACAGATCGAGCTACTTCACGATGGCGGTCGCCGGCCACACCTTTTATCGACTAAACTACCCGTTGAGACTGAACAAGTGGTACCACACGTGTCAAAGCTGGAACGGCAAGACTGGAGAGTGGCAGATTTGGGTCAATGCTGAGAGGGTTGGAAGGGGATTCCACAACAGGGTGAGCATTTTAATTATTTTACTTCCAACGCCTGAAATTTGAATGGCACTTAAGACGTTATTTGAAATTTGTAAATAATGTGATTGTTTGCTTCTTCGGATTTCTATTGTGTTGAGAATTTTTGCGTTCACAACAACATTGGTAGCGCCGAGAGTTCAAGAAGGCAGCTAGCAACAACGATGTTTCTAACAGACCCAGTGTGGAAATGAAACCATTATCGCTGCCAATATTAAACAGCAACGATATACTTAATTTGAACCGGGATGATTTAGGGGCGCTTACTGAGATCGCAAGGGGTGAACTCAAGCGCGACGACGGGAAGAAAGTATAAAAGCAATATGGGAACAAACCGAAGACGATTAGGAATAACACATCAATCGAAATGTTGTGAAACGCGAAAATTTCCGAGACAAAACTTGTCTGAAGCTCTGTTACTCATTTAAGATGTGCTGTGAAGACATTTTGGGTTAGTTAGTTTTCTATAACGTTTAAGATTATTGTCCTATATCCCTATTTCATCTCAGTAAGCGCTGGCGCTGTATTGAGTGAGGAAATGCGTATAATGTGGTACCAAATTAGAAAGAGCTGCTTTATATTTGAGGATCGGTGAGTTTGCGGTGAAGTAATAAGCAAATTAAATTATGTATGGAAACACCCCCAAACTTAATAATATGTTTTTGATCTCTGTACATTTTGAACCGTAAGGCAAAAAAAATGTAGGGTACCAAGAAATTTTGGAAGGTGCCAAACTTTATTTCTGAATATATTTCGTCACATTGGATATACTTTTATGCAGTCCAAAATTTTTCATGTACTGTTGTTTTGTATTTATTGTATATCAGGCAAGAGCTTAATACACCAAGGCTACCTAGGTTGAGATTTGCCTATAGGAATCTCAAAAAAGCAATAATCCTATCGCGCTCTAAAAGCGCTGCGAGAATCTACTCACATTGGATTCAAAACGCTGTAAATTGGAATAACAATCGGGGAGCAATATTCTTCTTTTCCAAAATAACAACTTCTTAGTGGGGATCATTTGAGGTGTATCTACACAAAACATTTGCTCTCTATAGTTAATCGTCAAACTGTACTCACGAGAGTGTACGTTATTTTCATGTCTTTTGTCTTCTTTTTCTCAGTTTCAAAAATCCTTCAGTGTTATGGGTCATGATATCAAAAAATGCGGAGGCATGAAGTTTCCGACCAATTTTTGAATTATAATACATAACCAGATATCCTGCTTTGGTAATTTTACGCTCATGTGGAATTAATAGAATATTTAGAATCATGAACACGTCATCTAAGCGATAAATCAATAAAAATGTCTTGAGCTTTGATCTCCAACAGATCTGATAGATGTAAGTTGTTGTGTGATTTGAGCCGTATCCACTTGCTTCTCGTTGGTGGCTGAAGCCTTATTCATGATATCTTATCTTTGGCTGAGCAACATTATTTCACAAAAACTTGCATTTTAATTGACTATATCAGGAATTTAGATCGATGCAACTTCCTTCATGCATGTTCATGGTAAAAGCTATGTCTGCATCATCTCAAGCAAGTCACATGGAATCAACATGATTTACAAAGCCACGTACAAGTAAAAATGGTATTATTGCATGGATTACTGTTAATTTCACAATAAATCAAACATCTGAACAATACTTTGACATCACGTAATTGAAATCCGTTTTGCCACACTTCCAACATATGAGTATGTAGTTTATTCCGTATCCTCCTTAAATTGTGCAAAACCGAATGTTGGTAAGTGTAACAACGATTTCACGCTACTTTTTTGTAATACACTTATGAAGGCGCAACAGACCGGAAAAATCATTTTTATAGCTTGTACAACGAATATATTAATTTCCATTCAAGGAATTTTATATCAATAGGTTTTTACAACAGAGGAGAAATTCAGCAAATTTAGTTGTGCTTTGATCGATATTTCAATGTTATGCAATATTTAATGAAAGTTAAAGTGGCTATTTTCATCAGATTCAACCGCAAATGAATATATTGGTGTTAAATCTCAAATTGCAGCTTGTAGGACATACTATTCCAGGAGGTGGTATTGCCATCACAGGTCAAGAGCAAGCACAGCTAGGTGGTGGGTTCCAAGAGGGCAAAGAAGCTCCAAAAGGTAATACCTGCATTTAAGTTTATCAGTATATTAGTTGATAAACCTAAAGATGCCGTATTAATGTGTCAACTATAATGTGGCACCTACCACAATGTGGAGGAGGTGATGTGATGGTGCATGATTTATGATTTAACCGGTGACATGAGCTCGAATTTATGAGGATCTGCTACTCGTAATCGAGGAAAATATTTAAAAAATCCAAATCTGAGATAATCGTTTTTTGGGAGTTTCATGATATCCACATTACGATGTGTCTGTCGGTATGTCTTCATCGCCATTTACGTCGCTGCTCAACTCAGTTACTGTTACACCACCTTTCATAAAATCTGAGGATGGCATAATATTGGCTATATAATAGATAATGTTGCTTGCTTTTTCGTGATCGGTCCCTTGACAATAAAGTAGTTAAAAATGTTTTTTTTTTGGAGTCGAGCATGCTTAAGCATCCAAATCTGATTTTAACATGCTTCACAAATTTCTAATATATTTAAGACGGCGACATAATGATTTTCAACCCAGCTCCTCTGAATGTTGTATTCAAATGAGTGATATTAGTTGAAACTTGCAACAAACATACTACTTCGAAGTTTCAGTACCACTCTAGTTTCATTAGCATATTTACAACCCTTTTTTATGTTTTTTGGATTCTTCATTTGTCAAACAAATAAAACACTTTCAGGAGTTTGTATCGGTTGCAATCATACAGAGCTAAGTTTATACCTCAATAATGAACATTACAAAAACTTACCATCACCTCATAGTTCCATAAATATGAATTTTGTAGGAGCTTTTGAGCAATAGTAGAGTCAATAGTAGAGAGAGTAGTAGACATATATACTTGCAACAAGAATGTGCCCGAATATAATAAAATACCTTTCTTTAATTAATTATTCTCTTTCATTGATTTTATAGTCTTCATAGGTAATAATGAACAATGGGCATATGCTTCCTTCTTTCCAACACTGGCTAAGCCGATTATGGAATCGTTTAATTTATTTAAATTCTGAATAAACTTCTGAACTCCAGGAAACTTTATCTAGAAGCAAAGCTCATATTTCATCGATTAAACAATAATATATCAATATATTTTTATGCATTGTAGGTTCCGGTGGCATGCTGGGAGAAGTTACAATGCTCCAGCTGTACAAGGTAGCACTGACCGCTGGAAAAGCGCACAAAGACCACAAACACCATCATGCTCACCAATACGACCATGAAGGGAGAATTATAACAACCCCCGCCCCTACTACACCTAGAGCTAGACCACAGGTTGCCATGCATCCATTGCTGACTGGGGGACAAATCAATAGAAAGGTAGGAAAATACTGTGGTTTGTGATTTATAAACCACGAATACTTAGAATAATATTACTTAGAGCTTCCATTTTCTAAATTTGTGTTATATAATAACGTTTTAATTGATGCATCTCCAGTCTTCCTCTCATGAGCTGACTTACATGCTCCTGCTTTGGAAATTTCCACTCCATAGGAGGGGAACCCCAATGTTAGATTTTGGGATTTACTTAAGCACGGCAGATTAACACGTGGTGGATATCTTGTCCCCTGTTGAGTACCTCCACCTTAACTAAACCGTCTTTATAGAACCGTGCGTGCGTATAGGGCAGCTCATCAGAATATTAGAAGATCGATTGATATTACCCGAGCGCATCAGATTATGGGATTATAGGTTAATTATATGCTGTGAAGTGTGCATTTTAAAATTTGAAGACTCAAGCGTGACGCAAGAACTGAGGTCACATACTTGCGGAAAGAGAATCTCGACATCGGCATTGTCAAGCGCGGTCGAAAATCTTTAATTTGGAAGGAAATAATTCAAGGTCAACGGAAAATATATAATCTGCCGATTTACACAAGCCGGAGTAACAAAAATCGTCAATTAAGTAAAGCGCTGCAGCTGCAGTGATGAATGTATTCCCATTCTGCGTCTCTCTCTCTCCCTTTCTATATCTCACTGTCTCTCACCATTGCCATACTACGCTAGAGTTCCTAATACAAGATAATATACTTTCCGTCAACCATCACGCCATCACAGCTAATCACATCGCTGATGGGACAATGCTCTAAGGGCCGATTTCATCAACATCAAAGATATAACGAACGGATTGACCAATCACATAAGACCTTTCTGAAATGCCATTATAATATTGTACTGTCAAAAGTCTCTGAAAATCATTGATTTCCTTTGAATTTCAACACAAAATGGTGAGGAAAGATTTGATTAATGAGAAAGGGCAGTTTCTGAACCTCACAGCAAGTTTCTGATCCTGGCAATCCACCATATATACGTGAAAATTGCTATTTCCCTCATTTCACAAGCTATAATGAATCACTATTCTCCACCAATAGGATTTGAGGAATGTGAGACATTAGTACATCGGTTTTCGGATGTATCAAATTCAAACAGTCTAATGGAGAGTATTGCAATGATTTTTATAAAGCTACATAATACTGTAATAATATAAATACCTGATAATTCAGTAAAAAAAGGATATATAGGAGGCATTTAACAAATTTCCTTATTATTTCTATTACTTATTAGGTTCATTAATATTCTACAAAAATAAATGCCATTCAAAGCCTGCTTTGTGTCCAGCACAAATAGGTATCCAGCTTTACAAAAATCCTTATGGTTGAAGGTATAACGAAATAAAGTTGCACGGCATTCAAAATATATAGCACAAACACTGGAAAAAAATAATAAAAAAAGTTGAGCTACAATTTGGATATTTCTATAAGCTTAGCCCTGCTTTTCAGAAATAATTGTAAAATGAAATTATCAAACACCATGAACAAAAACCGCTGAAAGCTGACAACGTAATTTGTGGTCTGTACGTCAAGTCGTCACGATTCATATGCAGGTCTAGTGATGGACGTTTTAAATCTCCATTCCAGTTCGAAGTTGCTGGTTTTCGTTGCTCAGAGTGAGTAAATTTCTGTACAACGACGATACTATCGTCAGTGTTTCTGTATTATTCATAAATATCCAAAACATTTTGTTCAGGGTTTTGACATAGATATTATCATGGTTTTACTGACACTACAAATAAATTGAATTTATCTGTGAGCTATTTCACATGTATTATATATATTAGTCACTATACTGTATTCATTTTACACTCATTTTTTTGCTTTTAATAAACGACTAAAGTTGATCGCCTACGAGCACAAAACAATAGTGAGACTAGTAAATGGATTCAGAGAAAAACAATGGCAACTGATGGCGTGGAAGAGTCCTCAATATGATTTATCCTTTGAAGACATAAAATCCTCATATTTTATTTAGTAGCTTTTACACTTTGCAAATTTATAATGCAATGAAAATCTCTCCAAACTCCAAATCAACTTATAACAAAACAAGTCAAGTTATTTTTCACACAGATATTAACCTAGTGATCTCACGTATCTATGCGACAGACAGAATAGTAGTAAAAATGGAAATTTCTTTGTTTTATTTTTTGGATGGTTAGATCAATCCTGTTTTATCTGACAGACGAAAAACCAAAAGAAATCTGAATCTATTGTAATATGTCAAAAAAATATTTGTTTCATCAAGATTCGTTGAAATCAATCTTTCCGAGCTTACAATTTCATCAGATTCTAAAAGATAGAGGCCTTTGATAAATTCGAGAACTCAAGCATTCCGGGTTATTTGGCAACACCGTTAGCGGAGGTTTGTTCAAAACATCCCTGTCTGCGGCATCTCTATTATTTTGTGGTTTGAAGTTTAAAATGACAGATAAGCGCATAACTGAAAAACAACTGATCATCTGTGGCGCATAACAAGTACTGCAATTTCCTCTTTTCTCAACGTATAGCAGCAGAAAAGTAGTATGTTCCAATTCAAGAGCTTATGCATCTTCTGTAAACAGTTCATAATGTTAGTTTGTCCTTGATACAATGCGTATTAGGTATTTTGTATAACCCTATTAAAATCAAGGAATGCTGTGTCCAACCAGGGGAATGAAAATAATCGGATTTCTCTACTGGATTTTGAATACAATTACTTGGCAATTACTAAGTTTCTATGACAACGTTTCTCACCAACTGGAATATTTGTGCAGGATGGTCAAATTGTAGAATGTTTATGTATTTATATAAGGTAGGTACCTATATGTAAATAGTAACTCAAATAGAACTCCTCCACAAATAGTTATATGGAAATTAACTGTGTATTTCAAAAATAAAATTGTAGAAACTTTCACTACAATGGAAAATAATTGATTTTATCTGGAAACTACAAATTGTTCACCATTTTGATTCAAATTTCTGTAAATTTAAGAATATTCCATAAGCAACTGACATTACAATGCCAATCTGTCATCTCAGAAGTTTGAAAATTTTGTTTTATATAGTCAAACACCATTGGATATCTAAATTATAATGAAAGACTCTGAAAGCCTATTGGTAGAGCTCGATAAGATCTCATCCCATTGGCTCAATATAACGACTGGTTATTTGATGAAATCGGCCCTTAAATTGTTTATTTGTTTCAAATTTTATTAATAAAATTATCCGAATTTGATATCTGCTACAACGACGAGTGACATCATTATGAAGTTTGTATTCTGCAAAAGAAAAACATCTGGAAAGATTGTGATTTTGTACATTCTTCCATATGGATTGTTGGTGAAACTCTCCCATCATGCAGATAAAAAGATTGTGTATTTAACATACAGTTTCGCCAATAAAAAATTTTTTTTCGATGACGCGTTTCGCTTTATATATAAATCATCGTCGGACTGTCTGATTTGACTCTTCTAATATAAAGGCTACCCAGATTACTTGCCAACTAACTAACTAGATTCTATCATGCATACAAAACTAGAGCTCTCAAATCTAGCATACTAATTATCCAGGATAAATAGTATGCTAGATTTAACACTATAAATCAGTCCAGCCCTGTTGGCAGATGTCGTGGCGGTCATATGTCACACATTATTAGGCAGAGTTCAAGTTGTTAGAACCATTTAATTTCGTAAGCTGCCAAGGGCAGCGCCACTATGCGCAACATTTTTAGGTAAATTTTACTATCACAGCCTTACCTGGGTTAGATATATATATATATAACCTAGTTACTCTCTACAGTTATACCGCCGGGCTCTACTGGCCTATCTAGGCTAAAGACGAAATATGCCAGGGAAACTTTCAAAAACAAAGTTTGTGCGTTTTTCATTACTCTCAAAAGAAATACGAGCCTCTATTCTCCAGTATTTAAGCGTGATGGCTTGCTACGGCCAAGCTTACAGCTTCTCTGGAAGTTGATACTACTGGAGACCAAATATAAGTTCTTGAAGGTATCTCACACCTTTAATATGTGATGATGTTTGTGTAGATTCGGATAAACCTTGCCCAGCCAGAGACAGTTCCTGGCCAGAACTACGATGTGCAGTTTCTTAACGGACAGTTCGTCGTGAACCATGCTGCTCAGCAATTCGCGCCCAAAAGACGGGTCTTACCTAATGTGGGTGGTGAACAGCAAATAGGAGGCATCAGCAGCAACGAACAGGTCATCAGCTCCGAAATTCCATCCGGCCAAACAGGATCGGAAGAACAGTCAGATAGCGATGAAGGCAGATCTTTCTCGTCACAGTTCTTCAGTTTGGGTAAGATTATGGGTAATTTGTTCTTTCTTTATTATTTTTAGTTCACTTTGAGCATTTGAGATGAATATACGTACTATAATACAAGTTTTTTTATACATGTTCAAAAAATCTTTGATTGTTGGCAATCCAACGATGTCAATGATGATGGCACCTTTTGTTACCCACAGCGCAATAGATGGCGCTAAACACAACCACGCTTAGATTAATTGTCTGTCTAAGAAAGTATTCTCATTTCGGATCATATTTCGAAGAATTTAACCAGATAAATATCCAAAAATTATTCAAAATCTTATTTATTGTGCCATGTTCATAAACTGGGATCCTCAATTTTCAATAAGACTGTTTTGGTTTTCGTTCAAAGCATAGTTTTCTCAAGTTATGATTATAGAATTTCCAGTATCATCACATGTTCAGACGACCTCAAATTAAGTCATTCATTATTATTAATGCATTCACTATTTGGTTAATATCAAGAATTCGTTGTTTCAAATGTTGTAAGTATTTGATATGCAAATTTAAGTTATACAGTTTTGATATATTTTTGTATACGTGGATATAGATTTACGTTTATCGTAAACTAAGCTATTTGCTGGATGGATTGTATCAGGCTCACGATGTACATTAAATACATTTCTCAAGTTTCTCCGTTTAATGCAATTAAAATACAATTATGACAACAAATCCATAAGCATATTTTTTCACAGGTGACACTTCGGTTATCAACAGCGACTTCAATCACGTCCAACCTGATATGAGCTTCGAGACGCATGATCTGTTCAAAAGGCATAACGGCGATATGGAAGCACAACCCTCTGATAAAAAGGTCGCCAAACGCGAGTTTGTAATTGGGGGATCAATCCTCGAATCGCCAATATCCTCGCCGCATCTTTCGTTCGAACAGTCTTTATTAGATGGATTGGCAGGTACGACAAGTTCATTACCTAATAATATAGATAATACAGTTACTGTGTGTTGAAGTCTTAAGTCACATTTAGACTATGAAACGAGTTTTATAAACCTCCGATTAAAAATAAGTGTATTAGAACATATTATTTTGAGACATGTAGAAAAACAATATTTTTTCCGAAACATCAGGCAATAAGAAGCTCTAAAACATTTTTTGCCAAAGCCGAGAAGGGCTGAGTCTTCAAGATGTCGTGTGCAAGTCAAGATTGCAAACGGCTATGGTTGTGTCATTGTGATGTTCGAACAAGAAAAGTCTCAAAAAACGTTTTTGGTTTCGCCCATCCTTGTAAGCTAGAAGAAAATATAGCGCCATTGATTACCTGGATGACCTTCAGCGTAATGAGAATGATTCAGTTGCAGGAGAATTAAGGACAGACGGTAGTTTCAAAAACGTTTTAAGAGTAGCCAGTCAGGACTTAGGAAACTCAACAAGTTGGAGTTTCAGAAAATAAAATATCCTCCTGTTTTACAAGTTTTAGAATATGTTGAACATTTTAAATAAATTTCAGTCAAATAATGTTAGAAATAAGGGCATTTTGTATCTGGGAATAATACAATTTTGAACCTTAATACCTTGCAATTGCAGAACGGTGTTAAAATCAAGATGAAAACATATTCATAATCATAATAATACTCCTTAAACACAGTTCAATTGTCCTATATAGGTATCGGCCAAAATTCTGAGATCTCCCAAAAACAGAAGCAGACCGAAGAAGAACGGGAGCCTGCTGAGGCTGAGGTTAAGGCAGTCCTCAATATATGCGATGGATGCGATGAGGAACCATTCGAGAGGGCTCTCATCTTTGGCTGGAGGACAGTTCCTAAGAAACTGTACTCAGGAGCTTTCTACAAACCTGCCAAGCCACAGTGCAAAGTCTTCTAAATCACTGTTTAATGGAGCGACCGCCTTGAAAAGTTTTATAGAATTTGTGTCAATGAAGGTTAGTGTTGAGGTGATCCATACTGCTGATAGGTAGGTCCTCATAACAAATTATGAGATAATAAAACGAGGAAGCATATAAACATAGACAATATTCAAACTGACTAACTCCTATTTTTCAAGAGTTTTTTGCCGTTTCTGCTTTTCTTTATTTATTGAATCTATTAGTAGTGCATTGGTTGGTGCGTGAAGTAACCGAAATGTTTGTTTCAATTGATCGATAATATCTCAGGTACACACTGAAGGGTGAGAAAGTGAGAAAATCATTATATTAACTATTAAAACACAACCTATGTTTTCTCTGACTGAATGAACATTGGAAAATTAAATTTGATTGAATCAAGGTTGATAGAAGCATTCGATGAGACTGATTGGCCTGAAGTGTAATGTTATGCTATATTTGTCATTTTTCATTTGTACATATCCTCTTTGTTTATGTACAAAGCCCAGTTAATCATTAGGCCTTTTGATTGATTTTTTCTATTACTTTCCTCATATACCTTACTTAATTGTAACTCATTTTCCTTCTCTGGCATGTTTGGCTTGGATTCTTTCTCCAAACATCAACTCAGCTTGTCTCTGATGGTCTATAGAAACACTAGGTACATCCGATTATATCATTGATAGTTTCCTTCCCGCCAAAAACAATGCTGTAAAGTATATGGTGTAGACGCAGTATTTCCTTATCAGAGCATTATCTATATCAGGTATAGGTCAATAAATATACGTTTTTTTTTGTTAGTTGTCTCCTCTACAGCTTTTTTCAATTGCTCAACCCTCTCTATCGAGTCTACATCTCTCCTAGACTAGGAGACCATTCGGGGGTACTCGACAACCACCCTCGGTCGATATTGTTTTATAGGCGCAAGTTATGGGCATGATTTTTTTGGGGCATATAAAAGTTACTTCACGCGAATATCAAAAAGGCCTGTACACAAACTATTTCAAAAAGTGCTTCATTTTGTTTTCAGCCTTATTGATAACATAAATGTTATTCTGGAAACCAAAAAACAATCTTGCGACAAGCCAAACTGATTATTAGGCACTCAACACGTTTTTTGCTGTTAACATCTTTAAAGAAGATTCAAACTGTTTTAATCACTGCAGCTGCCAACTTAGCGAGACACATGTATCGCGATGGCAAAATATCCAGTATTACATATTGTTCTTCTAAAAACAGAATATTAGATTTAATGAAAAATCACACAAATAGTATTGGCAGAAATCGATAATTCAAAGATGTATAATTCAAAGGATTATACGTCTTTGAATTATCGATTTATTTTCAATTTTACAAATTATCTGACAGATGGACTTTAGTTGATATTTTGCTACTTCCTTAGATAAGTTGTCTAGTCGATTCAAATTTTGTTATACATTCAATATTTTCAACCAGTCAACGTAGCTAGCCTTCATTTCGCATTATTACGTATTATAAATGACTTAACAAAAAAACGAGGATTCTAATTTAAAATGATGCAGTATTTTGTATGACATCGCATAAGAAATGTCTTATAGTATTATTTTATTTATTGAAACTCCTTTGTAGAACAAGGTGCTTAATTTTAAGCTATATTACTGTATATTTAAGGTATATAATAATGTTATGATGTTAGTGTTTATATATAATAAATTTTTATACATTTTCATAAATTAGCTGTATATCATTTAATCCTTTTTATCCTATTCACTACTGTGTGAATAGGGTGACTGATAACTGTGATGTAATGTCACCAAGTCACTCTACTAAAATCAAAAAGAAGAGAATATGAAAATTTTGTAGAAATACTATTAGGCCTGGTGGACGTATGATATACCAATACGGATCTTTCGGTTTGTTTGATGAATGAAAAATGAAAAAATAACTATAGTTTATAGGATTAAAAAATACACTAGAATATCAAACCGAATTGAAAAGTGAAAAAGTGGACTATCGCTGTTTAACAAACTGTCAATAATTGAAATCATTGTTTACTTTTTAATTCTGTTTTCTATTAATACGTGTTTCTTTTTTGTTTTTCAACTATATTTTATTTAGTTTCCCTATAAAGCGCATCATTTGGAATCGGTGTTATCGAGATCAGTCAGGCACTTCACTGGAACAAGTACGTATTCAAATGGTTTATAAAAAACACTTTTCTGCGATAGATAATCGCAAAAACTATTCATCCTGAATAAAATAACCTTATATTTTTACTGTCCGCTAATTGAAACCACATCTGGTTTGATAAATAATTTTACTAACGTTTCGGCTGACCCTCCAGACTTTATTGTGATACAAATGATGGAAAATTAATTTCTGAAATTATTATAAAGCCAACAGTTACATCTATGTTTTTACATGAAACCTTGTAACTATTATGAATTGCTAGAGTATAGATCATGCATATGCACCGCTGATAATTCATCATGAGTTAAATAATGCATCATTATATTAACACGATGCCTGCTGTCTTGTGAGAGGAATAAAATAACATATAGCCTATGTAATCCCAGTGCAACAACACAAAATTCCCCTATTTGGGAACCAGGACAGACTATAATAAATCCTGGAGGGTTTTGAGAACATTGGTGGTAGGTGATGTCACAGCCGAACTCTCCGGAACCATATCATTTCATATCTTTGGATCGGCATGATTTTCCAAACATGCTCAAAAATCCAAAGTTGTTTAAGGGGTCTGTTCAGGAAAACCAGGATTAGGGGATGATCTCTAAGCTTCTACTCACCTTCGTTTTGTGTATGTGCTGGTGTTGGTACTCGGAGTCGAACTCCGGTTCGGAGAAGTAGCTTGGGTCGTCGAAGTGCGGGGGTTGCGAAGCGGGTGGCGGCGCGGCGTTCGGGGGCGGCAGGATCCCGATGCCACCCACACATGCGGCCGAGATGCCGATGCCAGCGATAGGCAACCCACCTGACACATCCGCAGACTCGAACAAGCGCAGCACCGAACGGTCGCGAATTTCACGCAGATGCGATCTGAAATAGATAGCCATTTTAGGGGCATGTTTTAGGGGCCTTGCTACAATGATATATCTCCGAACATCATGGGTCTTGAAAAATAAAAAGTAAACGATAGTTCATGGTTGCAATCTACAGCGTTTTAAGGTCAATGTGAATAAACATTTATCCTCGCGCAGTGCTTATGAAGCGCGATAGGCTATCTGCCTTTGCGCGAGGTTATCTATAAAAAAATAAAATAAAATGATGTTTAATGACTATCCAAAAATCAATAAAAGACATACATGATAAAACAACACACGTTTAATACATAGAATAGGCTTTCTCGAACACTAGCGCCTTCATTTTTATCACTCGGGTTCACGATAGAGTGCAAAACAGAACCAGAATCTAATCATAACTCAATTTAGAAAGAAAAGTAGGAGAATGTGACTTTTGCAGTTAGACTCCTCATTCATAGTCGTTACTGCAAGAAATATCCAAAATCACAAATAATATATTGCCAACCAGCAGTACCGGCAATCAACCACTGTTTTGCAGACAAAACATTATTTGAAAGGTTAGCACATTTCTGTTCTTCAAGAAATCACTTTTGCTGATAGTGAACTATCTGTATTATTTACCCTTTTACAGGAAAGTACGGTACAATTATGTAACACCTTTAATAGCATTATTAAAAAACATTTAATTATGTAGGCTCTTACCTAAGATCCTCGAGCTCGTAGAACATATCTTTGGAGGAATCGTGAATATAGATCTTGACGTTGGGTGAGTCCATATACTCCATAGTAAGCTGCTTGGGAAAGGACCTCACAAAGAGCGCTTTAACGGTATCTATTGAGGTTATTTCGTTAGGTAGAAGGGCACGCTTTGTTTCGTTACGGTATTGAAGGAACACTAAGCCTGCAACAAACAAGAACTATTAGAATTGTTCTAGTTTAAATGGACTAAGAGATAACATATCAAATCAGTAATAATGTTCCAAAGGCAAAGAATGGAATACTAGTCGGATTGATCAAAATCCGTAACTCTGTATATTGTAAATTCCAAACCCTTCGCAATGAGCTATCATGTTTATGGGAGTAAAAAAATCATTAACAGGGTTAAGTGTAAGAATAGCTTTATGCTAAACTTCGCCCAAATAAAGACGTTTTATTATTATTATTATTATGTTCATTGTGAGAGCTGTCTTGAGGACAATTTAATGTTTATAAAATATATTAATCAAAAAAATAATCATTTAAAAACTATTCAACCAGTCTTCAACCAAATCAAGGAGCCGAACACATGTTTAACTGATTTGTTGCAGATTTCTATGAAAATCAAACCAATATTGGAAGATTAAGACCATCTACATAAACACAAGTAATTTTTTGTGTCATATTCGTGGTAGGTACTCAATGGCATATTGAAACTTGCAGTGTATCAAGTTGACATCCATTCAGTGTAATTTCCTTTAAGCCACATAACTAGTTCAGGTAATAGAAGAACGTAATTTCAGACATTATGACAAAAGCATGTATAATTAAATATCAAACGTCTTGCTTACCTAATGGTCTTTCTAGTGTTTTGCTGGGCGTTCTAACGACAGGCAGGGAACTTCTTTGTTTCCCTCCCCGTCTGAATCCCGTTGAGCTTGTTTCAACCTCAGACATGATGCCAGGATCGTCGTCGAACAGCATTGCATTTGAAGGGGGTGGGTAGCCCCTAGGTTGACCCTAAATGGGTGAAAAAAGTATTAGCTGGTGACTGTATGTTTATAATTTGAAATGAATTCACATGAAACCCTCCCTTGAACATTTTTTTTTCCTGTGCATCATATATATTTTTATATTATTTCTAGGAGAGCCATGACTTGTCTGTACGTCTGTCGGTCTGTCGCTCTTAGTGTTTTTGTCTCTGTGGAATCTCCTCACGACACCTACAAAGGTAATGATGTTTTTCTACTCCTTCGCGGCAGAGTAATTATAAGGAAACAAAAAAACTGCTTCAAACTTTATTATGCTTATTGAGAGTGTCTAATAGCTTTTGGAGCCGCTTCTACTTCTTGGGAATTCAAAAGTTGTAAGAATTGCCCAAATTGTTGTATTGTAGACGTTATATACCACCTATAAACCTGCTAGTATAATCAATCTGTCACGCATGCCAAAAGTTTAACCCTTAAGTTCGAAAAACTTTATTTGGACTGCTCATTGAGTTGTTAGTGTAAGATGGAAAATACCAGAAGGTGGCGACGGAGTTGAAAAAACTGTTTCTGGCCTTTTTTGCCATCTAATTTTTTTTTTTCATAGCATCACATCAAGTATCCTACAGAATTCCTATTGCGGTAGGAGTAAAGAGAATTTGTGTAAGATCTGCCCTTCTCACACACGCACTACTAGAACTGTACACGGACCTCTGCAAAGCGATATTCGACAGTATGAAGCAAATTCGTAATGGCAGAAACGTCAGATTTCTTCTCTCAAGATGAGTGTCTGTTTTATAAGTGAAAAAGTTGTTAACTTCCTGTAAAAAATTGCTATATAAGACGCGTCCTATATATTTTTTGTACAGGTTCTTCTGTTGAAATATTCCACAAAGTTGGAATAAGCTTTTGGCATGGATCCAAACGGAACAGATTGATTGTACTATGCTGGTGTACTTGTTATACAAAAAAAATATAGGTACCTATGTTGAACTGCGAAACTCAAAACGGTACTTAAGATCAAAATGCGAAATGTCTATCAGCTTCCACCATGCGGAAAGGTAATTCTCACGTTTGTTTCCTACATAGTGGAACTACGATTGTTCGATGCAGAAATTTGCTGTTGGAAATGTTTACCAACCCGAATACCGGCGCTCATAATTTTCTACAAGTTGCAAAATAAAAATGGTAAGTGTAATACCTGTTCTCAATCCTAGGATGTCATAAATCATCTCCAAAGTTTTAAATATAAAAATGAAATGTCTCTTACTAATATGAAGTCATCACACAATAAAATATAAACAACATTTTGATATTAAACATGTTATTTGCAGTTCCCTAGTTCTCTCTTTATTGGCATCCATAAAATAACTGGTACAAATCCTGATATATTTAGAAAAATCGTTGGATTCGAGTTATAGCACACTGTTTGATTACCTCTAAGTCCATAGTCCGAGAAAGCGGTCCTCCTTGTCCTGTCAACGGATGATATTGCTGATCGGCCCCCAGAGTGTGTCGCCTGTGGTCGTCTCTGGACCTGGCGGTACGACTCCTGCCACTTCTCACCTCCACACCTTCATTGTCACTTCGACCTATAAAAAAAAACATGTAGTCAAGTAAATTGCTTCGGTACTTCCCACACAGCAGACGCTTCTTGATGCTCTTTGAATAACGCCGTCTTCGAAATAAGAATATCTATCTTGCATCGGTTTAAGACAAGTTCTATCAAGCGAATTATTCAACAAAAAATAAAAGTTGTAACAAACCGGTTCATCTAATTTACAACGTTGCAATTTGATGCAAGGACGCATTAGTCTTCTATTTTTTAGTTATCAACAATGCAAATGCATCATCTGTATTCTAGCCTTCCATAAAGCACATACTAAAGTATTATTATAAAACAAAACTGTTCCTCTGGGTGTAACCAAAAAGGTCAATTTTATTATAATTTAAAAATGTACCCTTCCATAATTCGCACTTTGATAAATACTGCCGACACAGCTGAAACATGTACAACTAGTTAGTCAGTTGCGAGTGAACCGATGAAGGTTTAATCAAAAGTGTCAATCATATTTTTGTTATTACGCAGGTATAAACAGTCTCTATTGATCAAAACAAAATTTAAAGTTATGGAAATCTAATTCAGTTTTATATTTACCGAAGAATTAGCGCAGTCTGGAGAAGGCGATGAAGATATAACTTTCCGTAAATTTTGGACATACCTTCATTAGGTACTGTTTCTTTTAAAGAGCAAGCATATGCATTTTTTTCAAGTCACTTCAGGATAACGTGCTAGCATTCACTACATAAACTTTGATTGAAGCTACATTCATATGTTGACTTGTTTCATCTTTGCTTATTAAAGCGTAGTATAATCGGTTAAAAATAAACCATACTATAACGTGTACGAGATTTAGTATTTATAAATGGTTAATTCCAGAAATGATGTGTCTGAAAGCTTGTACACATGAGGACATGAGTCATCATTTTAATTCGCTTATAGATTATGGTTGAATTTGCTTTCTTTCGAATGATCGTTGAGAGAGGCAGTGCCTTCAAGCATGTGATGTGTCCAAACAAGAAAGTAAGAATATCACTAATTATCAAAGGCTACTTCTTAAAAAAATGTTACACGTCATATTTCCAGTGCCGAGGAGAAAATATTCGGATCCGGAGAGATCCTGGGAGACCACCTACAACTACCTTGTTTTGTAAAGAGTATGAAGAAGGAGATTTCATTCGGTTATGTGTTATGTATAACAAGTTTCATTGATTAAGACAGACTACATGTACCATGGTCAACATGGGTACCTTGTTGTAGTTTAAGATTATATTCCTGTTGAAGAGAGTTAAAAGGTATTCAATAAAGTAGTTGCGGATCTTTACCGTTTACGTCAGTGTGTACCGCATGGCGATGGAGAAGCAATTGAATAGTTACATTTTTTCTTTGCTTCGTCAATTCAGTTTTCGAAAATATTTCCAGTGGCGACTATGTAATCCCCAAACAATGCACCCTTGAACATTTTGCATTGTGTTAAAGACGTCTCAAGAACGGAGAGGTGAGGACCCTAGATTTCCTTCGTGATTTTTTATATTTTATATCGATGGTGGTTCTTTACGTTCAGTACCAGTGATTCATACAAATTACAAATCTAAGATTTCCAAAATTTATTTACTTTAGCAACGTAACTTATTTCTCACACACACTAACTACCAAATTATATATTGGCTGAAATACTAGCTATTATGAATTAGTCAGTCCAAAATTATTTCTTGATGACTTGTTTGTGGAATCAAGCATATGTATTTACTGACCTCCGGTTTTAAAATACTACGTGGACCACCCACTACAACTTTGTTATAAATGTTTGAATGAGGTTTCTGTAATGCATAATTTGAAACACTGTTCGCGAAAAACTTGTAAAAGTTTTCTTGAATCGAAGGAGTAATTCAATCAGTCAGATTGAAAGTCTCCCAAATCGTCCACCTTCAATAAAATGTTTCCTGCCTCCAAATAATGTTGGACATCAAAATCTTTTCGCTCATTTTTTTATTAGTTTTTCGCCTCCGCAATTCTGAAAAGCTGCAAAGCTTTTGTTTTGTTGCGATAGCGCGATGTTTATGTCATTTAGTGGTAAAAATACAGCTTTGCAATTTTATTATGCTATACCTGGACAGTCACGTAGAAGATGTCGATATATCCGCAGCTGCCTTGAAAAATTCCGCGAAAGTTCATTAATATCAGTGTGCACAAGATATGAAAAAAGACTTTTAAAAGATTGTTCCAAAATTAATATTCTAGGGATGCAGATAAAATAATAGTTTATTTGACACATAGTTTCAAAAATTACTTACAGTGACGCCTTTCGATTTATATATAAATCATCGCCACTGTTAGATTTGACTGTTTACAAAAGCTACCCAGATTACCTGCCAACTAACTGACTAAATCCTATCAGTGATACGAAACTAGAGCTCTCAAATATAGTATACTATTTATCCTGTCAAGCCATTTTCCTATTTTTTCTGTTCTAGGGGAAATATTTTTGCGACTGCATTTGCACTAGTGTTAAAGGAAAACACTTGGAAAAATATGAACATCGTTGTCAAAATAGCCTTAAGATTAAATATTATATATCTCAATATTCTATTCGTTCAGCTATTTTATTTTTCTTATAAATTCCATAATATATTTTAAGAGTAAGTTAACATAGAACACAAATAGATGGAAACCTATAATAGTGTATCGTTCAAAATATCTATATGTTGATTTACCACAATGCAATCTCTAATGTGCAAAAATCTTGATTTACATTCTTTAATGCCCGTTTCGTATATGTAGAATGTCATAATCTCATAACATCTACAGATATAATTCACCAATAACAGTAAAAGTTATGATCCAAATTATTATGGTCCAATGATAAATTAAATCTACCTTTTGTTACTGACTTGAATTCTCAAAATTATTTTTCGACTACAGTGTATAATATATGACCACATATTCATCACTTATTGCTTTTCTTCTTCAATATTAATGAATATCATTCTAGAATCTGTTCATACATCTCATGATGTCTCATTGGACAGAAAACATCCTGAAAAGTATAAAAAGAATTGTGATTATATGGCGATTTCGACATTTTTCTGTCATAACACAAAGAAATATTTCATTGTGTTAACGTTTTTAACCGGCGGCTTTGTTCTCTACACTATGAACTGCAACCTTCAACCGCCAAAAGCAAGTTAAGTACGCGTGCTCGACAATAATTTCTCTGTCAAAACGTTGTACAACGTCAGAACTATCGCCCATATCAGTTCTAGACATTTACATTACTTTTGAGTATCACGACGTTTCGATTGATGTACTATCTTCAATCGTCTTCAGGTGAACTGGCGAACACGTTCCTTTCATGCCTATTTATACCCCGTCCGGTGACGTGTCGTTGTGCGCGGTCTGTTCTGATTGGGTCCCGATGCGCGGTATTCCGGTCTGCTGACGTGGCTGTTTGTCGGTCATTGTTTGTTGTCTGGTCCAGTCGTAGTCTATTAATCTTCTTTATGAGTGGCTGCCAGATTGGTTTAGTGTCTACGCTGGGTTTGCTGTACACTTTGCTGTTGTTGGTGATGAATGCCGCCTCCTTGAATTTCCTTCGATACCAATGCGGTTCCTTGGCAATAACCTTAGCGTCGTCCCAAGGTATTTTATGATGCTCCGTCCATGCGTGGTCAGCTATTCCAGATTTTCCTGTCTCTGCTCGCTGGGTGTTGAGACGATGTTCTTTGATTATTACTTCCAGTGGCCTTTTCGTTTCTCCAACATAGATTTTACCACCATGGTATCTGGTAGATGCAGTCCTTTGTCTCTTGACATTCATTCCTGGGCTTAGTTTTTGTTAGGATACTTCTGAGGGTGGCAGTCCTAGAGACATTTGACAGCTTCCGTCATTATAATCAACCCCAAAATTCTAAAATGTAACTTGCCTGGCATCTTGAGATGGTACTGGACTATGGTGCCATCAAATATCTTTGTACAAAGCTCCGTTATGATGAACAAGATCCCCCGAAGCCCAACAGCAACTACTTGGAGTCATACTTGAGGCAACATGAGGAAAACAAGCCAAGACTTTATCTGCGTAGAATCCAGGGTTTGGAGAGTCTCCATTCGATTCATGATGGCGACGTGAATCCGTTTTTCGAGGATTCAGACTGGGAAGGCCAAGACGGTGTGTATATTTATGATTCTGATGTTGAAGAGCCCTCAGTTGAAGAGGAAGAGAAGGAAGATGATTTCGAAATACGGGTAAGATATATCTTATCTGTCTCTCTGTCAATTTTTTTGTGAGGGACGGAACAGCTGAACAACTTCTTCACTTCACCAACAAACTATTGCTCTTCATCTTCATTTTTAAGCAACAACTGTTGAGTTTGTTCAGAGACAGCTATTTCTTCTATAGAAAGTTCTTGCTCTTGGTCATCATCCATTGGTCTACATCTTGCTCTGTAATATCTTCACATCTCTTTATTTGTTTATCTACACATCTTTTTATTTGTCTCATTAAATCGAACAAGGCCATCTCATCCACACAATCGCCGTCATCTTGCGTGCTCAGCTGATTTAGTCTTCTGCTCCATGTTCTTGGATCAAAATATTGTACCAGAACTATTAAATTGTGGAACCTTGGACATAATTCCAAGCTTGAGTTACCCAGTAGATAAGAATTTGAAGTTGATCGAATGTGTAACCCTGACTTTCAATTAGCACTTCAAATGTTTGCTCAAAATTTGTGGCAGAATGTGTATCTGTCAGTCAGTTTTTGTTACGCCGGATATTTTGGGATTCCCAGTAATTACCGGCTATATTAGGTCGGATGCTCGAATAACGATGGTATTTTTGAACTAGAATAATCCAGTGATCGGAAAAACTGCCATGCTGTATCTCTTGACAAACCGATTTGTTACACCCGATACGTATTTCGCTATGTCAGCATTTTCAGAGGGAAGTTTTAATTTCCTCTTGAAAATTGGGTTTTCAATCTTAATCAGATATTGGTATTTGTAATGAAAATTTCCTGACGCAAAAATTTACTTACATACATCCTCTGTTTACTTTTACAGATTCCTCGTTTAACCAGACTTGTTAGGAAAGCACACAAAAAGCGGACAAAACATTCGTTCAGTTTCCAAAATTAATGACGCGACTACATAAAGTTCTGATATCTTTAGAACCAGAAATTAATGCCTTCAAATTAATTGACTCTATCTTACATTATATGCAAAACCATGTCATTCATTTCCGTTGGGTCTGTCTGTCTGTCTTTCTATCGAACAATAGTTTCCGGATTTTTATGAAAGTTTAAAACTAGGTTACTAAACTGTGACGACAAAGCTTTATAGTATGGAAGATCGAAGTTATCGTCAAAAAAAGAAAAAAATGAAAAAGCTAAAAACTTTTAGGGCAAGCAGGCGATGGCGGTCACGTACAGTGACGTCAGGTCTCATGCTTTTGTGGGAGATTATGTTTTATCTCATACTCTCATACTGTAATGATGAAATCCCGTCTTGTGTTGCTTTAACTATAAGACGGGGAAAGCATAGAAGGTGGAATTATTTATTTTTCTTCGGTTCAATTCTTAATTTTGCAGAAAGTAATACTGGTGGGCTGAGCTTGGTTAATTTTTTCTTTGAAGAGACTATTTTTGCTGTTCCCTGTTTTAGAAGCAATTGGAGTATATTTTAGGAAAATAGAAATTTTTGATTTTTCTAAATTATAAAAGATTGAGAATTTTGTATGTTATCCGACTTTTTATATGTTATTCCATGATACCGATTGAATATTTTGTTCAATATGCTTCACAAATAATATATTTTATTGTAAATTATTTTGAAAGGCTTAAATACTTTGAAAAACGCTTGTCTTCATAGTCCGTGCTGACTTATTCGCTTAGCTCCAGAACACAAAGAATTGTAAGCATCCATGTTTGAATAGCAGGTGAAGACTGACAAAAATGTTATTGAAGGTGGAGTTACTTAGAATTTAGCGAAGGGTCCTTGTAACATCTATTATTCTTTATGCATAGAAGACAAGTCCAAATATTGTACAAATGGAATGGTTGCTATATTTATGACACTCCGTTTATGATAGAATAAGAATTTAACAAAAAACTTAAAATATCACATCATTCCGAAACTCATAGCCAAAAAATATTTTTCTATAATTCAAAAAAATTCCATTTTACGCTTTTGTTTGCATTTTGGGGCGTTTTGAAGGCGCAGTCAAAAAAAGGAGTTTTTGCAATTTGCTAAGCCTGACTTTTAAATGTCTAAGTTTTGGATATGCTTCATTGTACTTGCATTATTTTTGAAGGACGAAAGATTACAAATGCTCATCCTTTTTCATTGATTTAGAAGTCGTAGTCATTTTCAGTCATCTTCCAAAACATTTATAAAAAAATTTAAAACTTGTATATACAATGTGCGAAAAGTACCTAATTTTAAATTTTTTCTTAAACAATCAATCAAAACGCATTCTCTTTTCATGTATTTTTCAGTCATTCGTGAACAGCGAAGACTTTGAAACGATCCGCAAATACCTGGATACGAGTTTCATCATAACCGGACCGCTGGTTGGTCCAAGAATACTCCAACAGGAAGAAAAAATTTCGTCTTGCAAACGCAGGAGGAACAAAAGAATACAAGCGGACGTAGAAGATATAAACGTGATATATGCGGCAGACGGTGAGCCTCAATCTGATATTGCAGACGAGTCTTTGGAAGATATAGCAATAAAGAAGTATGAAGAGCAGGAGAAGGATTTGGAGGAAAAGGTACAAGTTGAAACGTGGAAAGGAAAAGGGGTTAAACGTATATGCCTGTGCAATACAAAAAAGACCAAAGTCGTGAAAGGTAATTGAAAACAAAAAAATATGATTTTTCCTATTAGTTTAGGTACAGATGCATTGCTTTGTGTCGCTAATATAATTAGATTGATTCTATTGTTGTGATATCTACAATCACTGTTGTTTGAAACTTGTAGACAAGGTGGATTTATCAAAAATTTGATTTCAGACTTCCATTGTCTATAAAATTGCCAAGGAACCGCATTGGTATCGAAGGAAATTCAAGGAGGCGGCATTCATCACCAACAACAGCAAAGTGTACAGCAAACCCAGCGTAGACATTAAACCAATCTGGCAGTCACTCATAAAGAAGATCAATAGACTACGACTGGACCAGACAACAAACAATGACCGACAAACAGCCACATCAGCAGACCGGAATACCGCGCATCGGGAACCAATCAGAACAGACCGCGCACAACGACACGTCACCGGACGGGGTATAAATAGGCATGAAAGGAACGTGTTCGCCAGTTCACCTGAAGACGATTGAAACGTCGTGATACTCAAAATTTTATAGACAATGGAAGTCCGAAATCAAACTTTTGATAAATCTACAATCACGTTTACATAAAGGAATACTAAAGATACAGCAATCTAAACATTGTGAAATACGAATTCTAGAAGCAATGAACGTTCGAACCAATGGTTTCAACACAACTAAAAATGCTCAAAAACTTCCACTTCCGACGCACACAGATGAAGGAAGTATTAAAATCGCATAAATTATAATTTTGTTTGATTTCGATAGAGAACGTTCATGTATAAACTGACATACATAAATGATAGATTTATTTCCAATAGCCGTTTACTTATAGTTTTACGATGAAACGGATTTATGAAAAAATAATTTTTTTATACATTTCGAATGTTTCATGTAAACTTTAACCATTTATTTTTTTTACCTGTTGTACGAAATCGTAGACTCTACTTTATTTTTTCTCATGAAGGGGCTGGTTACAGATTGCTGCTTTTTATCTGAATAGATATGTTACGAAAGTTTTATTTCATAGGAACAAAAATGGTATCAAGTAGGTTAACTCTGTATTTCATGTACAATGGAAGCAGTTTGCTGAGGATTTGCTCATATTTTAGAACCGCGAATTCGCCTGAAGTAAACTTCGGAAATATTGTGAATTTTTTTCATTGGTTTCAATGCTTTTCCAAATTGATTCCAAAGATTCAACAATTCCAAAATCAGATTCAAATGTTCATTTCTGAAATGATACCATTGCTTAAAATTACACTGTCAAACTATTTAACCCCATTTTTTATCAATACGTTCACTGCCAACCCATCAATTTTCAATAATAAAGCACCTTGTTGTGCCCAAAGCATAACACTCCTCAAATTTCACCAAATCCAATACAGCAGTTTTTTTTTAATCATCCTGTGAAAGATGACCATGTATAAAACGACGAACAGTCATTAGTCGACCCATGATGCTATCCTTGGGAAAATTTGAAATGTCCTACCATGATCACTACCTTGAAATTTCACATATTTTAAATTCATTTTTCTAGGTAAACTAGGAAATAAGTCCGTCAAAATAAAACTTTCGGTGAACCGCAACACAAGGAATGCAGTTGATTCGAAGCAAAAGAAAAAAATATGTCTTTGCAACCTTGCCAAGAAAATAATCAAAACAACAGCCGAATTGACAACTGTTCAAAATGAGGACGGACTCGCGCAAACCTTAGCTGAAGTGTTGGATACATTGGATGTGAATGATGACCAGGCATCAAACAATGAACCTCCGGTGACGATATCTTCCACTAAAATAGTTGATCCGCTCAAAATTGAAGGAACTGAGGATGATATTGTAGAACAGAAAATATGCATATGCAAAAAACGTAAAAAGAACGTCTCAGTCAAGATCATTAAAAAAGCCTATGAATCAACTGCACAAACAGAAATATTGGAGAGTACAGAAGATGACCAAAATAGTGTAGTAGTAGGCGGTAGCGGAAGTGATAAAGACGAACTGAAACTGAAGAATGGAGACTATGATAATACATCAAACCAAAATGGTGATATAACAGATGTAGGGCCTACTGATGCACAGGTCCAAGAAACAGTAGAGCCCAGCGAAGAGAGCCATGGATATGTGAAAGATGGAGTACAAAGCAATCCGGATGATCCACAAAACCTACAAATGAGTGAAGAAAAGGCAAAAACTGCTCATGAAGATAATATCGATAAGAAAAGATCACCGAAAAGAAGAAAACGAATATGCATTTGCAACAGAAAGATTAAAAATGTGGCGATCAAAATTACGAAGACCACGACATCTGGATGGGCTATCGAAAGAAAAAATGCAATTGAATTGGAAGGAATAGAACTTGATAGGTATGTACTAGCTAATTGATAGAAATTGAAATAAATTTTATTGGAACCTGGATATACATAACTAAAATAACAAACTTCATCGGTACTAAGCCATCCAAGAATTTGTTGATGAAAATAACCTGGAATCATCAATAAATCGTGATATAAACAAGTGTGAAAATTTTAGAAACGCCCCCTTTCCGCCCCAAAAAATATATGTAGCCGCTGTATCAATATCCATAAATAAATCCAACGCTCAAATTTATCCGATTTGGATAAATTTGAGCGTTGTAATTTATTCAAGGGAATTCAACCAGTATAGTATGATGTAAGTGTATGATAATGTGGAACAAAACAACAAAATAAGTTCGTCCAATTTTCTTACAAACTTCCAGAATTTCATACACGTTGAACACTCTAAACTGTTTTTACTACATATTCTTTAACAACCAGTACTCCTTCTTCTAGGTCCCATATAGAAGCAAGCCAATTAGAGGTGAGGAATGAAACGAAAACCCAAGGAGATCTGAGCAAACCTGAACTAAAACGAAAGAAAAGAATATGTCTATGTGAGAGGCGACTAAAAGACGTGAATATAAAAATTACAAAAACGAGCTTCGAGCGTTCTTCTATAAGCAATCTCCAAATTTTCACAAGACCACGGATTAGCAACCTGAAAAAACTAGAGTACAGAAAGAAATTAGAACAGAAACCAGTTGGAGAAACTGATGAAGAAATCAACAAGTTAAAGCGGCGTAAGAAAAAGAAAAAGGTGTGTTTTTGTGGCACCGGTTTGGATAGTATTGATGAAGAGATACATATAAAAGGAGAAAAATCAGGGTCAATGGAAGGAACTAATAATACGGAAGAGCAATCTCAGGCAGACATCTTAGTTACTAAGACTAATGGAAATGGTTCACAAGTATACCTCAAGCCATCGAAAGGAAATGATGAAATAGGTGAACAGTCAGAAGCAAATATTTTAGAGACTAAACGCAACGAAAATAGTTTGCAAGAGATACTCAAACCCGCTGAAGGATCTGATAGAATAGAAGAACAGTCACAAAGAGATATCTTAGCCACTAAAAACGACGACGAGAATGATTTACAAGAGATACTTCAACCAAAAGAAAGTCCTGATGTAATAGGAGAACAATCTCAGGCCAACATTTTAGCTACTGAGGTCAACGAGAATGGTTCTCAGGATATAGTTACAGCAGCGAAAGTATCTGATAGAATAAAAGAACAACCACAAGCCAATATCTCGACCACCATGGACAAAGAAATTGGACAATATTTAGATACCAAAAACGAGCCAGTTGAATTGAACGAAATTAATGAAGCGGAGGGAGGTACAATGCACGAAACTCCATCAGCTAAGAAAAAAAGTTGTTTGTCCAAAGAAGTCAGGCCTAGAAAGATACTAGTATCCACTGATAACTTGAGTAGGAAAAAATTTGATAACATTTCTGAGCAATTAAGACAGGGAAGCGGAGCTGATGTTGAAAATATCATCAAATCCAAGCAAAAAAAGAAGGTATGCTTTTGCGAAGAACCTTTGACAACAGAAATAACAGAAAAAGCTGACGATCGGTCTGAACAGGATCACGATATGAATGAAGTATCAATGGAGGTGTTGAATAAACAAGATAAGGTCAATGAAAGCAAGCAAAAAGATGTTAAGCCGAAGCGTAAGAAAAAAGTGGATGGTAAAGATGCTGCTGAAGGTATAATTTTTATTTAATTGACGACATCCTTATTTAAATAAAGTAAATTTTCAGCGGAGGACAAAGAAAATCAAATAATGGTCAGAGAAAGATACGTTGCTGAATTTAGTTATGAGAAATACCAGGAAATACAGGGATTTGTGGAGGATATTTTAGAAGGGTTAGTTCAGTTTCATTTAATTATTTTTTCTCTCTAAGTCATATATTGGAAAATTTGAGGTTCTTATGAGTTGGTTGTTTCAACAGCCTTCAGCGAAATTACAAAAATTATGAAATTTATAGATTTTTTGTATCATGACATGTAGCTTTGCTAGATTATATCCTTTCTTAGTAAAAATCACTCATGTCCAATTAAAAAACCATATACATAGCTTCCTGACAAAGAGCTCATTTTATAAGATAAATTTTGAACACAAAATGTACAACCATTGGTCATTATCAATCCTCTAGGATACATCAAAGGTCAAAAATTAGATGGCGCTATAATACTAAAGTATTACATTATGCAATAATAATATATAATACGAGAATGTTGATTATCTCCAGAGAACCTACAACTCTTAAAATTTTCTCGCTACCGCATACTGCTCACCTAACACCTGACTTTTGCAGAATCGTTTAATAACAATATTCTAAATCAAATCGCCGTCATATCCGAAAACTTTTCGGGGAAGTTTATAATCTTTTGTCTTTCAGAGTCTTCGTCAAACTTGAGAAAACGCAAAAAAATGGAGGAAAGAAGTACTTTGTCAATCTGACTAGCAAAAAAATTACACCTGTTAAAGCACCTGGTGGAGTGAGGGAAGCGAACAAAATAAAGTGTATCAAGAAACAATGTCAGGATATTGCTAGCGAAAGAACATCAAACCGCAATGAGAAACATGGAACTCTAATCAATAAATCAACTGGAGATGGCATAGCTGATAAGAAAAAAAAGCAAAAAAGGAAAACTTGCAGATGTGACTGCAATTGTCCCGAAACTGCATTTTGCAACAGGCCATCGTTAATTGGACTGATAGATTCAGATGAGCTTTTGTCAGCATGCAATAAGCAACAGTGTAAAATGCCCGATGCTAAGAAGTGCAAGGAAACGGAGTATCATGTGCAATATTTCACGAACCTTAAGCCGATTATAGAAGTGTCTAATGAAGGTATCTTGGATGAGAAGCCTTCTAACAAACTCCAGAATACTAAAACGACAAACTCCAGCATAAAAAGATCTAAAACCAGTACAGATAATACAAAGGCAGCTCAAAAAAATATAGGCAACTGTTATAAAAATACGATTTGTAATAGACTATCATCGATAATTTCATTCGACCCAGAAAAGCATTGGAAATCAAATGCTAGCAGTTACTTGGGTAAAAAGAAATCAGATCAGAGTACACAAATCGATGAAAGAGACTCCATCATGAAGCAGTCAGTTTGCATGCCAAATAAGAAAATATCCAAACGAAAAAATGCAGTTTGCAATAAGTCATCATTGCTTAGGTTATTAGATGAAGATTCGATGCTAAATCTATGTGAACCATCTATTAGTGGAGAGTTGAGAGCTATTTTAGATGACCTTAATCAAAGTGCATTGAACAAGGAAATGTCAGAAGAAGCCAGCAACAGCAAACAGAGAGCTCCTACCTCTAAGGAGCAGAACGAATGTATTACAATTTACAACCCGCATCAAAAACAAACATCTAATGAACATGCATCTTCGAAAATTTTATTTACCTCAGATAAGCATTTGGTAACAAGTGAAGAAATCACATCCACGTGTGATAGCGGAAAAAAAGATGATATCACAGAACAGACCAAAAAGGGGAATGATGTGAAACTAAATCAGAATATACAGATCAGTAGGCCATCATTGCCTGCTCTACTTCAACCAAAAGAGCAATTGTCGTCTATCATAAAGCCTTCATTTGTTACTGAAGCTATTGCAAAAGAAGACAGAGAAGATGGCATGACTCGAAAACGATCAGATCAGAATACACAAACCAAAACGATCAAATTCATCACAAAGCAGCTGAGTAAAGACGTCATAAATCATGATACATCGAACCAAGAGGAGGAGATATGCTTAAGTAATAGCCAATCAGTAAGTGATATGTCTGATACCACTCTAAATTATATGGTAGATCACCTCAGTGAAGGTATTTTGGATGAACTGGTATCTAGAAAGACAAGACAGAGAAGCAATGCCATAAAACAATCAAATAAGTGCATCAAAGACGATGGAAACCAGCTAATGAAACTTCTCAGACGTAGCTGCAGTTGTACCGAAAATTGTAAAAAGGCATCACTAATAATCTGTCTTGATCCAGATAAGCATTTGATATCAAGTTCGAAAGCAATAAATAAAATTGAAAATACTAGAAAATTAGAACCTAGCACATCAGATCGAAATACCAGAACAAAAAAGATAAAACCTGTTACAAAACAATCGAGCACAAAAATCCCAAGTATTCGAATATCAGACCACCAAATGAAGATATGGGATGGTAATTGGAAAAGTGCTGAGAAGGTTGGTAACAAAACGTCATCAATGACCTCACACGATCCAAAAGAGCAACTAACTCATAGTACGGAAGCAGTAAGGGTAGCATCTAATGTTACAATTATGAAGCACATCCTAAAGGATGCCAAAATATATGATCCAGATAAATCAACGTCACATCAAGACACACAAACCGAAAAAAGAAATATAGAAAAACAATCTAGTACAGGCTTCACAAGTGAGAAAATATCTAACATAAAAAGTAAAGCGTGCATTAATAGTTGCAATGGCGAAAAAAGTGGCATTTGCAGTAAGTCATCATTGACTATATCCAAACCAATTAGCGAGATGCCTGGTGCCACTCACCAAAAAGCTGAAGTAGTCCATTCCATATTACATGGAAGTCCATTCAGTCGTGACATAAAAACTAAACAAATGGACTTCAACACAGTAAAGAATGATGAATCTATCACAGTTGACAAAAATGAATCAAACAAACTAGATGAAAATAGTTTCAATTCTATTGAACATCCAAGTTTTAAAAGGGATTCATCAGTAATCTTACTTGACCCAGATAATCATTTGTCATCAAGTCTGAATCCAATAAAGGAAATTCGTAGACCCAGAGTTTTAAAGTTCATCACAAAAGAATCGAAAAGCTTTGATGGAGGAAAATTAGACCAAAACGCACAATCCAGAAGGCCAAACCTAACTAAAAAGCAGTCGAGTACACAAGCCACATATACTGAACAATCTGACCAAAAAATGAAAGCATGCAAAAATAATAGCAAAAGTGAACGAATTGAACTTTGTAATACGTCATCGTTAATAGTCTCGCTCTATCCAAGGGAGCATTCAATTTACAGTACGGAGAAGGCATGTGGCGCTGATGATATCAAAGTGATAAAGCCTATCATAAAAGAAACCAAAGAAGATAATTCAACAAAAAGATTACCTGATCAGGGTACACAGACTAAAATAACAAAATGTAGCACGAAACAGTTGACTGCGGACTTTACAAGTGGTAAAATATCTAACCAAAAAATTGAAGAACGCAATTGCAAAGAAAATACAATTTTCAATAAACCATCATTCAGCAGCTCTGATGACTTAAGGCATCTCACACTGATCCCTAAGCCAGTTAGTAAGATATCTGTTGCCACTCAGATTAAGTTTCACATGAGATACTCCGATGGAACTTCCTTGAATGGAGGGTCATCATTTCGTTCCAGAAAGATAAAACCAAGTAGCACTTCCACCAGAGGAACAAATACAAGCATCTCATATGATAGAGACAAATTAAGGAAACACCGTAGAAGTATTTGCAGCTGTACTGAAGAGCCTGTTTGTAAAAGGACGTCCCTTATAATTTTACTTAGTCCAGATAGGCATTTGACATCTAAGGCCAAACATATGAACAAGATTCATGACACCACTGTCACAAAGTACGCCACAAAAGAATCGAATACAGAAACCACAAATAGTCAACAGAGAAAAATGTATAGAAGTAGTTTTAGATGTGGAGAAAAAGAAGAAAACGAATTTGGTAATAAATCATCATTAACACTACCGCATGACATTAATGGAAATTCAGTTCACAGCAAGGACAAAGTGAGGAAAACATACGATATAACTGTGATAAAACCAATCACGAAAAAAGATAAAGGAGGAAATTGGGTTGAAGGAATATCGGATCAAGATGAGCAAGTCAAACAAAAAGACCCTATCTCAAGGCAATCGAGTTCAAACTTCAAATACAGATCTGACCAAAACAGGGACATATGCACAAGTACTTGCAAATGTAAAGAAAGTAAAATTTGTGACAAGTCATCACAGATGATATCAATTGATTCGAAGGATCATCCGAATAACGATAGACAGAAAGTGATCAAAATAGTCCAAAAAGATGGAATGAGTGTCGTTAGATCTGATCTGCATGTTCAAACGAAAGAGGAAAACCTAACCAAAAAGCAATCAAATAAAGTACTGTTGGATCGCAAAGTAAGGAATGAAGAAAAGAAGACATCATCTTCTTACCTACCACACTTAGATAAAAATACATATGTAAGTATTGACCATCCAAGTGAATTGGCTAATACCGCAAGAATGCAGTCTTTCAAAGTAGAACCTACCTTGGATAAAAATGCATCGAATACAGATGGAAAAACAAATTCGAGTGCAACACCTAATGAAGATATCACAAGTGATAAAATCTTAGAAAACAAAAGAATGACTAACAGAAATGTTTGTGCAGATCTAATCTGCAACAGATCTTCTTTAGTAACCCTTTATAATACAGATCAGCATTTGACACACAGTGCAGAGCATATAAGGAGAATATGCAGTGACGAAAGTACAACTTTGATCACAAAAGGATGCAAAAAAAGTATCCTGAAAAGAAATGAATCAAATCAATGCACCCAGACGAATGAGAAGCAAGTTAGCGAAGATGTGGCAAATTATAAGATAACGAATAAAAAAAATACTAGACCTTCAGTAATAACTTTACATGATTCAGGCGAATATTTGATTCTGAGCACTGAGCCAGCTGAAGGATTTGATATTATACAGCTACAGCCCATAGTAGAAGAATCTAATGAATGTATCTTTAATGGAAACCTATCAAGTCAGGCATTAAAAATGGAACAGACGAGCCTCATCGTAGAAGAACCAACCATTAAGGACTCATATGTTGAAAGAGAAATGAAAGAACTTTCTGATACGTGCTGTACTTTTGGAGGTGACTTTTGCACGCCGTCATTGAGGGGCATATTCCAGACAGATCAAAGCTCTATGATAAATACGAAGGACGGAAGAAAAGTTACTGATCTTATAAAGCGCAACTCCAGTGAGGGTATTTTGGTCAAAGAAGTATTTGAGGAAAAAAGCATATCAACTGCCGAAAATGCAAAAAACGAAATTGAAACATGGAGATGCAATTTCTTTACCACTGAGGATGTAGATTATAATGCTTTAGCCGTGACTGAATCACTTCATTCAGATAAGAATTTGACAAAGCAAGTAACCAATGACTGTAGTACTAACGACATATCAAGTAAAGCACTATTTGCTGAGAAGGCGGTGGACCCGATGGAAAATCTTGAACAAGTAATCGGTGTCGATGAAAAATCTAGCACCAATGATATGGATGCAATAACGGAAAATATGGTTACAGAGATAGAAAATGTTGACACCATTTTTGATATAAGCATAACGGAGGCTATTAATGCAAATATCGTGAGTGGAAACATCTCATGTCATAGTATCAAAACGCCTACTGCATCTGTTAACTATGATGCTAATACAATATGTACAGTATCATCTACACTCAGCTCAGAATGTCTTCAAAATGATATACCCAACAAAGAAACTATGGAGCCCCTGAATACTGTCATTCCTGAGGAACCAGAGGTGAGCATTTCTGCTTTTTTACTTGATCTTTTTTCAGAAAGCGCATCATACTCAAGTTAAAGCTATACCGAAATTTTAAAGAATCTGAACTGAAAACTAAGGGATATTGATTTGGCTCAAATTTGTCATGAAATTTGATCACGCCACGACGACGATCACGGGGGAATACGAGAAGTACGGTACTCTTTTGGTCATATATATAGATACTATTTAATTTGGCGAAATGCGTCAAATACTTCCATCATTTCTGTCAGAATAACACAATCTCAATCAAAATAATATTTATGTATAATAAGTTTCAGAAGTCCATTAGCACTAATGAGTGAAAGTAATCCGTCCTTAAGGACTGAAAGAAGTTCCATGTATTCTAAAGTTACTCTTCTGGTTGTCCCTGATTAATCATACTACAGACTCAACTCATTAAATTATTCAAAAGTTTCAAAAAGTTACTTCATAATACTTGATTTCACAATGGGGCTTAAGGGGTCTATATAACCAGATACAATTGAACATCAAAAAACTTATTTTGTTATATTGTTGATTCGCAATAAAATCAAACTTTTATATTCACAGAATACTACCAAAATGGTGGACGAACGGAACAAAAATTTGATAATAACTAATCCTCACAGGAAGATAAGCTTCGTAAGTTCGGATGGGAAGATATCAGTAACCGGAAATTGGAAAGGAAACGTATATTTCGAGTGCCAGAACAAGAGCTAATCTACTTTATGAACTACATTTTATAATTCTATAATAAAACTTCTAAATTGGATCTGTAGATGAATTATCTCCACATGCAAAGTGGAATTCTGTAAACGATCTTGTTCATTCTGTACTCATGAGATCATGTTCTGCACTAGACATGCAGACAGAATATATGAGACATGTCTCATTGCAGGTCTTCAGAATTCCATCGTAAGCTGGTCAAACGATTGCCTACTTCTGTTGAACCTCTTAAAATGCTATCATGGTCTGATCACAACCAGATTTCCGCCACAAAATCAGAACGACTGCTGTGATAGTTCCACCTGTATGATTTTATATAGTGTACATGTCACCGAGTACGGAGTATGCTAGATCAATCTAATATTTTGCCCATACAACGAGCTTTGAGAGAATGTTCAGCGATAAGCTACTCGTATTCCGTTCGTCGCTAGACGAATGTAGAATATTTATTATG
This sequence comes from Bruchidius siliquastri, assembly GCA_949316355.1. NCBI lineage: Eukaryota > Metazoa > Arthropoda > Insecta > Coleoptera > Chrysomelidae > Bruchidius > Bruchidius siliquastri. Next base: position 1,823,921 of record OX438534.1, on the reverse strand, counting down.
CTAACTAACATTCTCGTTTTGCGCATAATAGTGTCAATGGTGTTAAAATCTTTTGAATGGTAGTAGTGCTTTCCAAGTGGCCCCATGAGCAAGTGTTCGAAGATATCAAACCAACAATTGTTCCATTTTCTGATCAAAGCGACATAATTAAAAATAGTATAGTGCAACAAATAAAAAAATGCAGATAAAAATATTGTAGATAAAAAGTTGTGTAGTTATCCCACGGTTTCACAAATAATTTGTGACTCTTCCTTTCGATGACGCGTTTCGATTTGTATTCAAATCATCGTTGGACTGTCAGATTTAAATATAAATCGTAACTCGTCACTAAAGGTAAAAAAAGAGTTCCACCAAGTAAGAGCATCTACAATCTACATGAATTAATCAAAGAAATCGAATACAACGTCAATACAAGATGAACTAATCAGGATAAATACAGCAAACTATGTATATTTGGAATCAAAATCAAAGCTTCTATCGTTTTTGACACGAATGTATAGGGTGTTGCATGTAAAAAATAAAATTTAGTTGGGTAGAGCCTTTCTGAAACACCCTTTATACAAAAAATATTCCACAAAAACCTTTTTATTTTCCTCTACAACTTGGGTATGACATATTTTTTACATGATCGTGTAAAAAATTTATAGGGTGTTCAGTTTATCTGGATATACACTGTAGATTGAACCTGAATGACATTACAAGTAGAGGCTGACTAAAATTTCAGTCAAACACTGAAATAATCCATTCATTACTTTATTTGCTCGCAGGGCGTGGAATGACTAGGCATATTACAATTATACAGAGTCGAATTACCAACGAATTACATAGTTTGACACTAGCAAACATGAATCAATCTAACTCCAACAGTAGCTCAGTTCCGTTGGATATTTTTAACTGACGTATGACTGTCCATTAGCAGAATTCTACTCGTTGATCTAGCGCATCCAACATGCAATTTTTTATTGCACTGTTTGATTTGGAGTTCGAACTGACTTAATTAAGTTACACATTCATACTACTTACACAATCAATGCGCTACGATGAAGGGATTACGTTTTATACAGATTTCTATAAATCTTCTATCCGCATTCAATGACGTAGAGGAAATTAATATCTGGTAAAGGGCCAGTTACTGTTTTTATAGTTACTAGACCAGTCAAACAAATATCAATGAAAGATGTAACAACAACAGATGATATTATTGCTCAGCAAGTTAAAAACACACATTCCTCCAAAATTCTATGATCTCATTGACTGTATGCTTGGTGATTTATAAGCCTTGTGTTTGCCACAGTCTAAACTAATCAAGTGAAAACTATAAAGCAAAGGACAGAGCCAGATCTCAATTTAAAATTCGCATATGTGTAAAGTTTAACATAATTGATGACAAATTAATCAATAAACCACGTTCGATATCAATTTGGATGCCATTGTGGGAATTTGGGACGCAGTTATTATATAACTGAAGTGTGTGCATGACACATATTACTAATTTGTCAATAATAACCATAACAACGATACCTGCTCCATCCATAAATCACTCAATTTACATGCATTGAAATAATTTGTACATCTGCCATTCCATAACGATAAACATGTTTTGTCATTTTGTAAACCGGCGCCAAAAAAAAATATATTCTATATATGTAAGTTTATGCTTTAGAACGTGTTAAAAGATGATCATCCATATTTTTATAACAGACATCTACATGGTTAGAAATGCTTCTGCGTTCATCTAACCTTCTAATACCTATTCTGTGATTTTCCTTATCTTCTATTTATCTTATTTTTCGTAGTCATTCACTAAATCCTCATATGGTTCTAAATAAGATTCACTATTGGTTTGATTTGGCTGTTCAGGATCTTTCGAAGAACAAAATTATAGAAAATAAATTCTGGACATTACAATATTTGATTATGCTAAAATTCAGCTTATTGAAGACAGCTATGTATGGCTTCATATCGATAAACTCAAAAATGTCAAATTAGAGTGCAAAAATTATGTTCCTGCGAATATTTTTGCTTCATGTTTGTCTCAGCTTTTGTATTATCCACAAAATTTGATTCTTAGTAACTCAGTAACTAACTATTCTCTAACTATTATGCTAGACGAAGAATCTGAGATATCTAATTTTTGCACAAATTTCAAGGAAATGGATGAAGTATTTCTGTTTTAAATAAAATAATCCAGGAATCTATAGAAATGAGATTTCTCATTCTAAAAAGCTGAGAGGTTACTTCTCAGAATATATTTTCTTCCTCCGTTTCAGCCACGTTCTAGCTTTATTGTGAATTTTTCCGTGACTGTTCACATATTTTACAAAGTTACAATTAACAGCTCGATGAAAAATCCATTCAGGATAGCGTTTTTCGTTCGTTTTGTCAAAATAGAGTTTAGTACAACGTATTTTTGGCCTTGTGTAATTTATTCAGAACCGCTCAAAATGCCTTTGCGAACTTATTCTAGAATTGAAATAGCCAATGTTGAAACGACTTAAAATTGGTTTAGTAATGCGATTGTTTATTTTAGGCTTGGAAACATATAATTTAAAACATATTTAAAACACAGCTTTTTGTTTCAAACATTCTATTCCAAAACCATATGTAGAACGTGTGTTTTGAACATGTATTTTAAATTATTAACTCTACATTAATGGAAGTATCTAACGCAGTAGGTTTTCTTAGATAGCTCTTTCCAATGGAAAATAAGCTACTTGAACAGGAAATTCAAGAGAGACCTTACGAACATTAGCTGCACAAAGGTACAGCTTTCTTTCTACACAATCGATATTTATGGCTATAACTAGTGGTTGTTAACTACAATACTATGCAACAAGTACAGGTTTCAAGAAACCCATTTGATTTGTTCGCATAAAAAACGTTTTTATAAACAACTCTGGTCCATTTTAATAGATAAAAACAGAGTAAAGTGATAAATAACTGGAAATCTATTTCCGGCCTATAATATTTGTATTACAAATATATGTTTTTGTTTTATTTCAACAATATGGTCTACTATCACATTTTCCTGAAAGTATTTACATTATTGGAAAATCGATATCATGTTTCACCGTCTATATGGATTTGCATGTAATTTAACTTAAAACTCAAAGAATATAGATTAAGTAAACTGATTTAAGAATCCTGAAAAAATCCTGAAAATGTATTGATACCTCAGAATCAGTTCTAAATATAGTTTATCCGCAACATTACAATCAAAGGAACTTCTAAAACTTATCTTGTGGTTGTCTCTTTTGTTCGTCCTATTTTCCGCTAGCCGCTAATTTGAAATCACATACGTACAAGTATGAAGGGATGTTCCGCGACAACCAAAACGTCAATAAAGATATTATTACGTATGTACAATTCTAAACGTCAATATCCATCAAAATGCCATAACCTATTCGTAAAATTTCGTGAAAGCTATTTTCAAAATTATCAGTGCTCGATAAATACATTTCAAATGGAAGGCATACTTGGAAAATCGAGGCTTCAGAAAACGAAACCCATATTACGAAACAGAAAACTATGTGCTAATATAACTTCGAAGATAAAATCATCTTTAAAAGACAATTTGAGTGATGCTGGGAGTGCCAAAAGCTCTGAATCCAATAAATATAGAGTCAGACTGTATAAGTCCATATTAGGTAAGGATTTTTGTGCACTATACATAAAAATTGAAAAAAAAATTATATCCAGATCAATGAAATGAACACCAATATGCTAAAAGTAAAATACATCCTTGAAAATATGTATTCCAGAAGAGCTACAGGTCCATACCAAATATCAGCCATCTCTCCAAAACGTTGGGCAGCAGAGCTTACACCAATCCATTGAAAACTATTAAAATCTCATAGCAGTGAAGCGTTGTACCACTTTATGAAAAATTAACCAATCCCTTAAAAAGAAAAAGGACATACCCAGCAACTACAAACTTGTGACTGTGCTCTGCATCATCTCCAAGGCTATGGAGACTGTCATTAACGACTCCTGAACAACCTGGATTAAGACAACATCAATGATAAATGGTCAAATGTAACATTTATAAATACACAATCCTTTTATCTTCATCAAGGGTACCACTGAAAGCTATTAAAGTCTACTCTCACCATTCTCTTTATCACACTCGTAGACCTCAGAAACGGATCAGATATCATGCCAGCTGCTTCGAATGTCAGTACACAAGCGACCCAAAGATCCCTGGAATCAATTTCTACAGATCAAAAAATGGACGAAACTCTAACAGCAAAAGATAAGACAGTATCAGAAAGGTGCATGAAGATCACCACCTATGCATGTACTCAAAACACTTTCGATACAGCTACGAGTATCATCACTGAGAGGATCATCAGTAAACAGTTGGAGCTGGAAAGAGAGAAGAAATGCACCAGAAGGTTGCTTCAGCGTAACGGGAAGATGCCCACGAAGATTGACGACGTTGTGGTTGAAAGGATCATAGGTATGTAAGGCAAACAAAACCTATACCATACTGATGACTGCTAACGAAGATGAAACCTCTAATTATCGAACTTATCTTAAAACATGCTGTTCTCTTCGAAGCAATCAAAAATGGCAATGTGGTTTATTTTCCAAAATTTAATTTATCGTATAATTTGTACTTTGATCAAGGCCTTCGAGGCAACCTAAACGTTAGTAATAATATTTCATACAATAATATGTGATTTGAAATCGAGATTTTCAGGGAGACAATATTTTTGAAAAATCGATTCAACAATTGGTGTTACCCACTTACGTCAGTCGGTTTGTCTGTCGGTCTATTTTTATCGCCGCACAACTACGTTTTTGTATGTTTCTTGGGACCCAATCATTATTGCATACTCATCATATTCTGTTTTTAAGCAGGGCATTACTTCAGATATTTATAAAATACGATCTAGCATAATCACAGTTCCGGCGAACAATACCTAATTTGCAAAATGATACATTATATTTCAGTTAGAAATTATTTGAATCAGGAATATACTAATTTCTGTTAAATTATTACATGAATATCGAACACAAGCAAGTATGCATTAAACAAAATTTTTGCAATATTTAATCCTCTCTCCTATGCTTGCTTACATGAGATAGATGCAGGTAATTATTCTTTTGATTTATAATATAATGATATCATACCTAAATAAAAAATTAAAATATTTGATAAAACAGTAAACAATATAAAACATATCACTAAATAGACATTAAAATTTGAAAATAAGCATTGCTATAATTTTCATAAAATCTGTAGAATATTTTCATTGCTATTCATGGCAACTATATATCATAGTTCTTGAGCCTACGATAGTGGTGTAGTAATTTGAAATATATAAAGGATATTTAATCAAGCAAATCCTTAAAAGCATATTTATTATAATTATATACATTTATGTGTTTTACTACAATGAAGATAAGATAAATTAAATATGGCTCACACTGCGTAAGAGCTAGTGAGCAATAATCAAACAACTGTCCGTAAAATGTATGCGCAACCTTTTAGGGATTGTATGAATTCTATCATGATTAATTAATAATTTCATTTTCAGAAAAAGAAGATGAACTGAAGAATAAAAAGCTAACAAACATTACTCCAAGTACCGCAACAGCTTTCGTAAGGTCAGTCAAATTTCTAGAAGAGGAAGATAAATCCCATGCCCCAAAAGTAGCACAAGGTAAGATTTTCCATTAGTTTTTGAATACAGTGTCACAAAGGAAAGTTTATGAAATCAAAGTTTGCTCTTTTAGAGATGTATGAATGTAAAATATTTCTACACCGAGTTTCACAATAAGAAGTATGATTGTCAATTGTCGAGTATTCCGATATATTTTATAAAAACCTAGTACTTAAAGTGTTTACTGTCAATGTTCTCCACTGCTATTGACGTTATGAAACGGACAAAAAAATTTACACATAAAAATCAAAGTGAGAAAGCGTTTCACTCTATATAGTGGTATCATCAGACTGTCTTTAGATAAATTCACCAAAATGGCTCTAATCAAGTTAGATGTAAGATTGAAGTATTTTGAAGTTATAAGTTGGGAGTTTTACCCTAATTAGTTATTGACTTTCAATTCCGCACATATCGAAGCATGAAATAGCATTGATGGTCGAAGTTATATACGTAACATCCGTGATTTTTTGATTTTACACTCACGACGGTATCAAAAAATGAATAATTTCTTGTTCATTTTCTAGAATATAGATGTGTTAATTTTCTGAAATAAGCAGAGGCAATATAATGAATGTTTCATAAATAACAAATTTCTTGTAAGGTAAACAAATTGTTGTTGCAACTGACACTGATTATTTAATTTGAGTTATTTCACACAAATCAATAAAAACAAGTTTCTATGTGGCCTTTTGAAAAACGATTTCAAAAGATTTTTATTTTCTTGCAGTAAAGTAGTAGGGTTCCACACCTTGTCTGCCTTTTAATTGTGAAAATATCACGTCCCCATATATACAATTCCTAACCTATTTGTGAGACTTTGTGTAGATACACTCAAAACCTGTGGAAGAATTGTATAAAAAAATCACTAAATCTTGTTACATCATAGGTGAAAGTCAAGCAACAGCAAAGCAGAAGATAGAACCACCAAAACCCGTGAAAAAACCAACCATAAATGCAAGAGACATAGTAAACGCCAACAAAAAAATGGAACGAGCTAAGACTAGCATTCTAAAGCTTCCTACAGTATCAAATGATGCTCGAGAAGGGAAAAGTAATCCCTTTAAAAAAGTCAACAGATGCAGTAAATTATACAAAAGCTTACCTGACCTTGCAAGTGATACTAAAAAGAAAAGTGTCGGCAGCTTGAGCCCTTCAAAAATTCCTAAATGTATAACTTTACCTAAATTCGTTTTGAGCTGTAGGCCAGCAGGAAGAGTAACAGTAAGTAACTGTTTTTTAGTAGACTTGACCTGAACATAATCTGAGGTGGTGTCTGTTAAATATGGTACATCTCAGTGATCAAGGAAAATATATTTGCGAGCTTTTTGTTAGCATATATCCGAGTATATTTATAAGCTATTGCTCTGCTATTACTCAAATCATATACGAAATTCATATCCCCAAGATAGTTAAACTTCTAAAAAGTGTTCTTCTGGCCGCAAATGAAACCATCACATAAATGAACATAAAAATATTTCTAGTATCTCTATTGCACCACCAAAATATTGGATTGAGTTAACTTGCTTGACCAATCCTGGTATTTATATAATGGGGTCCTTCCTCTTAAGATTGTTAACTTATTTATGTAGTATTTAACCTTGCCTCCATTTTGCTGTGTGCCTCGTTGCCCAATTATGTTCAAACACGATTACCTGGTAGACGAAAAATGTACACAATTGCGGAACAGTTAAAAAACAACACAACTCTAGATAAATAAAAATTAAATGTGTGCGTGGCAACTGTTATATTGGTGGATCCTCTGGACAAGTGTTCAATTTATCAAAAATGCAAATGCATTGCATTCGAGCATTTAATAACAGCTCTCGCTTATTTCTGATTTACCAGTCAAGAGCATGTAACATTCACATGATTATTTTCCAGGTAAATCACATGGCAACCCAAGATAACATCAAAAACGATCAATGTTCAATCTACACTCAAACCATGACGGATTCGGATGACTTTTCTATCCAAACCAATATAGTGAGCAAGAAAAGTGATCAGTCTATACAAGCACAGCTACTAGTTAGTATAAATACAGAGTGGACAAATACCATCCCGGTCACCAACTTCAGCAGATACACGAGTACCTTGAAGCAGTCAGATATCGTAGAACAGACCCAGATGGTCGAGTACATGACTGGAAATGATTTGTACTGTCTAGAGTGGGTGCGAGATTACCTGTTTGACATCAATTTTGATCATCGGCAGATCATTGTTGGTGATAAGCTTAAGGAAGTCAGTGAAGTTGGGACTACAACAACCTTGATATAAAGTGAAACTATGTATCGATTGTTGTAATTCTGTGATTGTGTTTTGTTTTACGTCGTTATATTTTATCATTTGTACAGATGATTTTAAGTATAAGTTGCCTTCCAACGTTATCTGATTTTATAACTTTTTGGTATAAAATAGCATATACAATAAAAATGTGTGCTTTTCTACTATTTGACATTTATAGTAGCCATTTTGATAGCTGGACGATATGTATTGAAGGTATACGCACTCAACAGCGAATCGCCCCCCCCCCTATTATTTTAATGAATTCTCATAATTTTCCAATAACCTCGCATCTAACCCAGAAATGTACAGGCAGTTATTTATTATATATGTAATATGCAGCATTCACACAATTTTTATTTGTTATGAATTATTCGAACCCAGATTATGCAGGTTGTACTTTATCGAAACTGGTGCTAGCGGTATGGTCAAAAAAGACTCCAACTCCTTTGATCCTCTCAATCATTATCCACCTAATCAAAAAAATATTCTATTAGAACATCTTTGTAGAGCATCCGCATTTTCTAAGGCTATTCTAGTTTTCGCAAATGAAAACTTGAGTGAGAACAAGAAAAAACCTTTAGTTTTTCATGTAACATTTTTTAAACTTACATTATTGAGTTTTATGATAAATTTTGGAAAAAATGTTCAAACAAAATTTGTATACATCAAAACTTCTAGGTACTCCATTTTTTTGGGGAAAATTTATATTTTCCTTTCGCTCTCGAACCATGTACTTTGAGCTATTCTGCTGCAGACTAAGAGAGTTGTTCTCGGATTTGATTCTAAAAAAAATAAATTGAAATTAAAAGAGATTAAGTCAAACATCTTCATAACATAAATAATATGCTACTTTCTATAAAGTCACTGCCAATCATTCCTGAGGGCATCAGGGAGTTTAATCTGCATCATCACTGTGGTAATAATATTTAATACTTCATTGGAACATGAAATGTCGTGTAATCAGTAGTGTGGTGGTGCTGGAAATAAGGATAAGAAATATATAGCTGATATCTGGAATCCAGCTTTGTTTCAAATTTACGACATATATTTTTTTCATTATTTTTCGTTAACCCAAATTCAGGGCTGCGCTGGTCCCCAATTACTATATTGAATTAACACGGCTTAGCGAACCCAAATACAGATAAACGAATTCTATGCCTTTTCAGTTTTTGGGGACCCATTGACAATTCTGTAAGGGACAGGCTTAGTACAAAGGCACGTCAGTACTGTTTTATATCAGTAAATCATTTACTTTTCTCTCATTATATTAACCATAGGGTTCTACACGGAAAAAAGCCTCCTACAAGAAAATTAACTATAGCTTTCAGTTGTCTGAGTCTGAGTATAAATCTTAATTAACCGGCAAGACCATGTTGCTTCAGTAAAATCTATCCACCGAAAAGCTGCTACTAGTCTACAAAGCTCAAATCAGATCATCTCTTGAATACCACTTGCATGTGTGGAAATGACCTCCACAGTCCATATTCTATATTTTCTACTCTGGTAAATATTCAACCGAGCTATCTTGCATAATAACACCATAAGTCATCAGTACAACAAACACTAGAGGATCCCAACTAGCGCATTTTCCCCAGGTCAATCTTCAAAGAGCCTCTTCCGAAAGTCATTGTCTTGGAGAAGCTATGCGTTATGGAATGAGCTGAGCTGCCGCAGAGTTTGTTTCTTGATCCCAATTTACTGCGTTGAAAGCTCAATACGAATATAAAGTTTTGTGCCTCTCCGAGAGATGATCAGCAACAAAACTCACCGGTAGAGTGACAAATGAAAAAAAATTCCAAATACGTTTATCTGTATTTTATGATTCAGCGTGAGATATACGCCTATGTCCTGAGAAAAAAAGTGAACTTTGGTTACACGTACACACAGCACCAGTGATAGTGTTGAGAGAGAATGCATACTTGTAATGCGTTCACATTTTCCAATATGTACCCTCCCCAGTGCTTTTATGTTTATACGGTCTTTCCAAAAATAGTACAGAAGAAACAATGGTTGTTATGACAAAAGAGTCGAGTGTTGGAATAGTCCATGCTACAAAAATATCTCCAAGAACAAATCTGTGAGTATTTCATTGCCGAGGTATTACACCCACTATTTTATGTCTGCCTGTACATCAGTAACGTCCTAAAAGTTTTTTGAAAGGAGCTGAATGAGTATTCAGCAATGATACACCTAGTGGGGCTGAGTACATGTAGATAAATCCAAGAGTGTTCAGAAAATTTCTGGTCGAATAAATGAGGTGTCATTTGCAAGCGAGACAACGATCAAATAAATCCAAATTAACAATTTAGAAATTTGTAAAAGACTAGACGCGAGCGGGAGCTTCATCGGATCTCTGTGATTACATAAATAGCGTTTGCAACGATACTCTGTCATAGTTTTTTTATAGATAACCTCACACAAAGAGGGGATAAATGTTTATTCAGATTGACCTTAAGACGCTGTAGATTGTAACCATCTGGGAACAAAGCACCAGATAGCTCATTCGACAACGCCGAGATTCTCCAAAAGAACGACTTTTATGTGAGGCTCGTCATGCCATAACATGCCATTCTGGATGTTAGTTCCCAAATGCTTGATGGATGATGATTCAAGTATTGGGCATGCCTCCATCTCCACACCTGATAGACCAGCTTCCGACTTCTTTGTCAGTTTTGTTGTCTGAGTCTTCTGCGCGTTAAATTGAACTCCAGTCCACAATTCCAGGATAACTGTTGGTATATGCTAAGCACTACCTGAAGCTTCTGAACTCATTTCAGCAAATAGCAGTACATCTGGTAGACGCACCATAACCTTACAAAGGCTGATTTGTCCCTATTTTATAGATTCTACCAGTGTAAACGTTCGACAGATCTGCCTTGAATAATAATATTAAGAGTTATCAATACAAGATACTCTCTAAAGGGATCCCATGGGTACATTCTCACCATGTAGATCTCCCAACAACTCAAAAGAACTGCGTTTTGAGGTCGATGTGGAAAGACATATGTCTCTTGCAGAACTTCTTGCACGATAATAGTCTCGTAGCCTTTTCGAGAGATTATCAATTGAAAATCACTGACGGTTAGATCAGGTAGAAGCATAACTGTAATTGAAAACACGCTGTTGCTAGAATCAGGAAGACACGGCTTCAAATCCTGCTGGAACCCAATTTTCTGCGAAGCTCTCAAATTATCAATTTAGAATTGTTTAATGCAATTGATAATTAAAATAACAACTAAAATGAAAATGCGTACTAAGAATAAACAAGTGATATATTTTTTCTCTCATTCCTATGCTAATTCCCTTCAAGAATTGTGACATTTCTGTTTAGCACGTTCGGAATTCTTATTATCCAATGAATTCCAGCTACAAAATTACCTATAGCGTCACTATGAATTTTCAAAAGTTTGATTTCGGACTTAAAACCTTCTGAGTATCACAACGTTTCGATTGATATACTATCTTCAATCGTCTTCAGGTGAACTGAATGAATGATATAATTATAGAAAGACAAGTGGAACCGAATTTTACAGAGTTTATATGAAATATTATAGGAATTTACAAATATCTTGATACCTGAATAGCCAATAGCTCGAAAAACATGCTTATAACGTATGAAGTTGAGCTTTTTAATTACGCCCACAAATTATCCAGCACCAAAGATACCTAAAAAAGTTATTCGTAAGTCTTGATTGTTTTTGTTTTATTCAAGTCATTTCACTGCCAAACCGAATAACAACAACGACTTTAGGCTCACGTCGTATCTCTCTCTAATTTTCTTCAAAAATGAAGCAGTAGTTGTTAAAATAGTGGCAGGCCTATTGACGGCGATGCGAAAGAAGGATGCATCAATTCCAAAAATGTTTGTTACAGCAATATTTATCTCTATAATGCTAGGTAAGTAAAAGCAAAACTAATCTAGTCTCGAAGCAACATATTGTTGTAGATTCGACCCATGGAATTATTTTCAGAGAAGTACAGTTAAATGACATTATTAATTGACCCAATTAGTGACTTTTCACACAGCATTACACAATTTAGCGCCATCTGCTCAATTAAAATATTATTTCGGTGGTTTTCATGTCCATTGATATAATACTTTATTTTTCAATAGATTTTAAGATTGTTCGAGTAAATTAAAGACAAAATGGTCTCTATTCTAGCTCTATGTGCCTTCAAAAACGTTGCATGACATCTTATTTCATTAATAGCAATTTATTTTTTATTTATTTGGAATTCTAGTAAATCGTAATGTTGACGGAACTCCGATTGCTGATACTACCAACAACTGGAGTTGCTGTATTTGAGTTGAGATTTTCGGTACAATACAAGCAATACGATTGCATATTATGCTAGTAAACACAAATCTTACGCAAGATAGCAATTTCAGTGACCTGCATCCACCATACTGACCTAAATTCATCCCCTAGCAGATCCCGTTGACATGGTTTTGGTAGAGGTAGGGTAGACTCCAGCTTACTCCATGAAAAATTCAATGTAATAAATTATGACGGCGCTCAGGTGCCGCTTTTCGCTGCACCGGCCAATTGTTCCATTAACCCATCTCAAAATTTGTCAATTTTTAAAGTAGGAAAGTGAAGGGAAGGATTTTTAAAATTAATCTCGTTTCTTTGGATTTTATAGTGGATTTTATATTTATTCTCTCATAAGGTGTTATTCTGGTAACAGTTAATCGATTAATTTCAGTCATTATAATTTTCAAATATTTTTCATTACGTAATTTGAAGATGGCTGCCAAGGCAGCTGAAACGTTAGCAAGATACATTCAGTATTGGTCATCCTAAGGCATCTGAGGCAATTTAAACAAAAACAGACTGACAAGGAAGCATCACATTTAAAACTCTAAGGAAAATGAGTCAGAGTACTACTGAAAATAATGCAGGATATGGACCAAGCATTTATTGAAAAACTGAACATGTAGATTGTAGATGCTCTTACTTGGTGAAACTCTTCCATCATGCAGACAAAATGTATTCATCTAAAAAAAATGAGGTTTTATGTTTTGACAACTTTTGTATTTTGATTTCACCTTAGGCTTGGTACTTCATTTGACAAATTGGAAACCATAAGAATGTTTTACCGCACGTATGATTAGAATCTGGTTATATCATTTGTGTTCCATAACAGTATTCGTAAACGAGGAAAACCGATACCTTCAAGCTTTTCAGGATTTAATGATGCCATTAAATATGTATCTACCAACCCGAGTAGGAAAAGTAGAAATTTAAAAAGTCTAGAGTGGATGTTCAGTTACCTTGAGGTGATAGAATGGTAACATCAATATCAAAATATATCAAAACTTGGTGAATATATGCAAGAAATCGAATAAGTATATCAAACTTAATAGGTATAAACGTAAATTCAATTGTAAAATGTAAATTCTATACATAAATAAGTGAAACTTACAAATCGGCTAGGATCCGCAATTGCAAATCATCGTCAGAGCAGAAACAAATCACCATCACACATAAAAACACTGCACATCTAGCGGTTTGTATATATCAAGGAAGCACAAAACTAACCATGAGCGACGAAAAAACGTGTACCGGTATTACGTGAGATTAAATGAGGCTAATAAAACTATCAGCACCGTGTGAACCCTTTAAATGAGATAATGTTAATCTTGTCACACACTAGTAGCACGCCCATGAAGCGACGTCACGCGTTTCGCTGTGTTCAGGCGTCGGCGCCCCGACGCGACGTTGTGAACTGTGGCGATGAGTAAGCGCCGCGACGCGGACAAAACAGACGGACGATGCTACGTTGCCAAGTTGTGCAGACATCTTGATGAGGCTGTGGCTGATCGCTTAGGGGCATTGAGTACTTAAAGAGTAATTAGCAATCAGTACAAGTATAAAATGAATCAGGGAGACAATCGCATAATAAATTTCAAAAGTGACATTGACGCTATTTATATCAAACGTGTTGGTCGTCTCAATATACCAAATAAATTTAACGTAATAACGCCCTCGAAATGGATCAAATGAGATGGCTTAACAAGACGGTTGCGATTATTGCACTTCAAGCATCGAAGGGAAAAAGAAATTTCTCATCTATGTTTCCCTTATTTGCGTAGGCATTAAAGATGTTGATGGAACGGATTGAAATAAATAAAAGGTTTAGCAAATTGTAAAATCATCATGGTTAGTGTTTAAAAGTCCACTGATAATGCTCTTGCAGATGAAAAGATTACAATAAAGAAATTATATATTATTATTTACGGATTTCAAAACTGATGTTCCACTTGTATTAGGTTATTTTAGAAATCTAAATAATATGATCCAAATCTTAGTTTCTTATTTGGTGTCTATCAATCTATAACCGCTCGGAGAGGTAGAAAGCTTATCGCGCTCCTGAAGTGCGACGAAAATATATATATATACACAATGACTTTGAAACTCTCTCAATTATAACCATCCGGAAACTCCCCAGCCTATTCCACAATGCTGAAGTTCTCCAAAAGAATGACCGTTTAAATAGGCTCGTTCGAGGTGTTGGAAGTCGGACCTGATGTTTATCATAATGATGTCACTACGAGAAACCGCTTGGTTGAACATTTATCATTGTAGAGTCTATGGTAGGGACAGATAGAACACCTTATTTCTATATCTCAGAATGCTGAGGTCTTTTCTGAGGTCAGTGGCATCCACTAGAAGTACTGCAATATCTATATTTTTTGGTATATACCATTATTATTTACATCCACTTATAAGTACTGAAACGTCGTTTCACAAGGGTTTTCAAAATCATAATTATCTGAGAGTGTACAATACAGGTAAAATAGTAAGGTTGTGTCCTTTGCTAAATTATTACGATGGAATTCCTGACACGATCTGAAAGTGTTTTCTGAACTCGAGTCATCATTCATACTCCATACAACGGTTGACTATATCAATTTGTATCGCGGCAACCATGTCCAACTATTTTTATATAATCGACATGCGGCAATTATTTCCCGCTTCGTCAAACTGTGATGCGATGCCGTAGAAGATAAAATAGTTTGTAACTCGTCTGTATGCGCATTGACGATACCGTCGCGATTTTAAAGTTTCCATATTTCATACAATGCGCCTGTGTGAGGCTTGGCGTCTAGCACTTCAACGTTGATGACACTGGCGTACCGGAAAACTCAGCCCCACTCCGTAGAGTTGTCAATGGGTGCCACCAAAAACTGAATAGCTTAAAAAGACGTTCCTAATTCATCTATTCTCCCTGAGAAAGGTATGATGTAACTTATTCTACGTGAGAGAAATTTAATCTCGGATTCTACTATCCATACCATCCGTGAGATGGGGATCAAACCCATACTCTCCTGCATTCTGGGCATACCGGGAAATATGCTATGGAAGGTACCTCCCCCGTCACAATTCTTATTTCCACATTTCTGGCGTTTCTAGCCATCTCTGAGAGCCCAATTGAGAGAATTGTGGAATAAGGATCTACCAATGAAGTTCAGCTTAACGGGTAGATGACAACAACCCTGACAAAGAGGTCACATCCTAGTCTGCCAGCCGCGGAGATAAAGGGACTCATCTTCTATGGAGCTTCTGGGAATCAACATCAACAATATCATATCATGGCATCAACTCATTGATGACGTAGAAACTTATATCTAGGTGCCACACAATCACTTATGCGTGAATCCTTTTTGTCACGACATTTGGTGAAGCCTTTTCCAAAGGGAACCACCATCGCTAAGGCCCTGACGACCTGTATTACAAAAGTTGTAATCATTTGTTATTGATTAATGTACACATATATAATAAATTATCGTCGACGCATTGTGGGATTTAATTATCAGTAATGAATGCTGAATTATAGAGTCGTTTAGAATGAACAGAATATGTTGAAGTGCTGGCCTCCTCGTACTACGGGCCCTGCAGGCCGAAAGTAACGGCACTGCACAATGGTATTTTCTATTTGCACCCTCCAGTTCATAAACTACTCCAGATAGGCGCTTCGAACACTGGTTCACTGCTTCACAGTATCGGACTTGAAGGGTTAGGTTGATAGAAAATAAAAACTCTTGTTTTTTGGCTATGTACGAGTGAATGTGAATAGATTATGTTGGTATATCGGTAGAAAATAGCCATATCACCAACCGCTCATTTGTTAGTGTAGCATGCAGTGGTGTGTTGAGGAAGAGGCACCGATAAGTCGGATTGATTATTGAATTTCATCAATTTTCAAGGTGTAACATCTGCCCTAATTCCAAATTCAAAGCGGATAAGACATCGACAACAACTTAACAATCTGGTTGCATCAACTCACCTAAGTGTCGCCCTCTATGGGGCGCCCATTGACATCATGTGCCACCTGATGTCAATGGGCGTCCCCATAGAGGGCGACACTTAGGTGAGTTGATGTTGCTATCACACCCTTGACTGGTTTACGTATATACCACCCGATTGCTCTCTACACTCAGACCGACAGGCTATACTGACGAGTCAAGGATAAAGACGAAACATGCATGTCTATAGCAGGTCTAATGCATTGTGGAGAACATACACTTAATTTGGTTGCCTTTATTGAATGTGGAAAATGTAAAAATTCAATCGAAAGTCTCCATTCAGTTTATACTCACTATATTGGGCCGTTTTATATGCAGCTAGAGACATTTAGTCAGGTGTCATAGCAATATATTCCAAGAATCGCGACAAGTGGCGCCGTCCATTAATGTCTCACGAAGTACAAACTTAATGCTTCTCCCTTAATGCTTCACCGATTTGTATTCACATATTTAGATTACACCTGCTCAACAGATATATCCGATAAAACATCAGAAAAAAGTCGAACAAAACAAAAATTCAAAATTCTTAAAAAGGAGATACTTACAAGCTGTCAATATTTTCTTGCGCACTACGTTTATATGAAAAGCTGATAACTAGTATTAAAGAATCTGACATCAAGAATTACACATACTTCCACATAAAAACAAACATAAATATGTATTAAGCAACCTACGGTACTAATATGAATCAGTTCCTCTAACACTGTCGTCTGTAATCACAGAACATTATTAATCATTATTGATTTATAATATTATTAATCTTTCTCCTCAAGTCACTTATAGTATAACAAAAAATATCGACATAATGCGGTATTGGTTTATCATAATTACGACGCATCACATAAAATGGTATACACATCAATAAATTTGTACAAGGAATGGATAGATAAAGAAACAAGTTGATAAGCCGAGTTCCCAAATTCAATATGCTAAAGATAACATTCTGTATAGTGAAAAAGTTATGCTTTTAAATAATTTTAGTAAAAATTGTAAAGCTGCATAATGTCTTCGCTTCTACAGATTCGATAGATTGAAACGACTCAGAGAACTTCTAGTTTGAACCAAGAGTAGTTAGCTAATCGCCTCTAAAATTTCTCTATACTATACGAATGAACTTGGTAAAAACAATAAATAGAGGTACTTCTGTTTCAGACATTGAAATCATTACAATTCCTGACTACAAATCCCAAACTTATATATGTGTCCAAACATGCATGTGTATATCAGACCACATAATCATGTATTATACAAAAGTACTGTCTTCAACTTTCAACATGAATTATGACAGTTACTATGCAATGATCGGATGTTGCTGTGAATCAAATCACTTTTGACGTACGTACTCGTACATAGATTAACGACATGTTGATTTATGAATATTATAAAAGAGTGCCTCTGCTGGTTCCCTCAAATCTGCTGTTACTGAAATTCCATCCCCGTTTCCATTCAACTTTGAGATTCAAAACATATACAATCCCTGTATTCATGCAGTTGATCTGTCATTTTCCTGTGAAGTAATTCGCCCCTAAAATATGTTTACATATATCTTCAAAATAAAAAAGTTGGGACCCCTCCCCTTGACGATTTTTGATAAATACAAAAGGTTTTTAGATCGTTCGATTATTATTTTTCACATAAAAAATAAGACAACTAACTTCTACAACTCTTCATTTACATGAAAAATCTAAAAAAAAGTCAAAATCGAAAATGACAAAAACCTGGCTCTGTCTGATTTGGCGCCCTCTATTATTTGCATTCTCGATCTTAACGCTACTTCTCCAGGAGACATTTTTTCCTGAAAGTTTTGCTGTTTTGGCGCAAACTACGACCCAAAAATTTTTTAGATTCATATAAACCCTCAAGGGCAGGGGTGTAAGCTCTTTGAATGCCCCCTAACGATTTATGAAAAAGCATTTTAGAGGCGATTTTTTTCGTGACAGTATTAAAAACCAGACCCGAACTAAAATGGAATTCGATACTTCTGGCCAACGTATACATTACCATGTGGGTAGAGTCGGTTCTGTTTCTTAGAGCTGCGTAATAATATCAGCTGTCGATGCTCGACGTCTGTGTCACGCAAAGCAAATGATATAAACGACCACCGGCGGCAGGACGTAGGCTTGGCAGCTCAACAGGGACGATATTGAGTCAACGACACCCTTTCCCTACGATGCGCTGCACGGATATTACTAGGGCTTATTATCACGCGCTGATGCCACGTCGCACCATTTTTCTCAAAAGTTCTGTTACTGAAAGTATCGTCAGCCATTGGTTGTATAATCCGAACAGTATCACCTTATAATTCTGATAATTATGTGGCTTCAATTAACAAGGCTTCGAAAGGACATATAAAATAAAAGTTTCGAGGAAGTTTTTCTTCTAAACCAAACTTTGTACCGATATAATTCATGAGTGAAATTTAGATGAATTAATTATCATTAAAACGTACTATAAAAATTAAGTGTATGCTATACACTATGCATCAGACCTGCTATAGACATGCATGTTTCGTCTTTAGCCTAGACTTGTCAGTATAGCCTGGCGGTCTAACTGTAGATAGCAATTGGTTGGTATATACCTAACCTAGTTAAGGGTGTGATAGCAACATCAACACTCACTTCCAAGCGTAACGTACAATGGCGCTGCCCATTGGCAACTTACGAAGTCCAAGGTACTAACACTTTGCAGTGTACTTACTCATACTGACTTCCTAAGCTGCCAATGGGCAAGGCCATAGTACGCGACACTTGGAGATGAGTATTGATGATACCATAAACATGTTTAGTGTTGATATTCAAAGTCCAACTGTTATTTTTTTAATGTAGTAAAGTGAGCAGATAAATCTTTTATCGGTAGCAGTGCAACTTTGTTAGGCAGTGAGTCAGGTGTGTGAGCTTTTTCGCGTCTAGTCGTCCGTATTGCATTATATTGTTTTATAAACAGCAAAAAATTCACTTGAGATGTATCGGCATTCTTTACTCCCAGACTCTTTCCAGGTATTATCATTCAATTCGGAAAGTACGTACCCTAGATAACAATGTTCAAACACAGTGCGCATCGCTATCGCTTGAATCAATTTTATAGGAAAAATAGATAATCAAACTGTTGTTATTTACGTTGAAAAAAACCAAATTATCGGAATAATGATTGATATTTTCCAAACAACGCTGATATTTCAAGTGTTTTACTTTAAATTTCAACTCGTATGGAACGTGTAACTGATTTTATGTGAATTATTCGCGTCGTGGATATTGAAAAGCATAATGATAGAGTTAGCCAAATAAAAATAGGAAAGATGAAGAATAGTGCATTGTTGGATTATATTATCATTTTTTGCTGAAACTGATAGATACAATATTCTGACGTTATATATGCCAGGCCATGCCAAAGTAATTGTTTCAATAGTTTGAATATATAGCATGAATAAAGTGGTTTATTGACTTACCGCTATCGTTTCTTCCTGACTTTGAATCTGAATTCCATTCTTCCTCTGAAAAAGTAGAATTATTTAAATATATACATAGACTCAACAAAATGCTCATAGAAATACTAAGAATACAGCTATTTTTTTATTATAGCGAATGTTTGAGGCAATTTAAGTTTTTTATGATTTCCGAAATAATGTCCTGCAATACAGACACTCCCAATCAATTCCAATATAATTTTACTTCCCACACATAAACGAAGGAAGCATTGTGAACTTTTCGAATTGCGATAATTCACTTTTCATCACAAAAAATCCATATCACTCATATAGAATCAATGTGTAAGAGAAGGACAGAAGGTGAAACACACATGTTAGAATGAGTGCGCGCATTTTCCAACGCGTGGCGACGCTGTCCTTTTGCATGCTCGTGTTATAGTAAAATTAGCATTTCTACACTTATAAAATGAATGCATAGGAAACATACAGATAACACATTCTGAATCACAAATAATGCGAACAAATGTATTTGACAACTATTCTGCCAGTAGTATATGTCGTTCTGTCTATTGACGTTTTTGTCACCTAGTCATCTCAGTAACCCCTACGCTGATTTTGATGGAATTTGAGGTGCGTTATGATGCCCAATACAAGTACTTTTCGGCCTTCATTATAAACAAACAGAGATTCTACAAAAGCCATTATACCAAAAGCAGGCTTTACACTGAGCAAACACTATGGAACATTTATTCCTAGGAGCCGACACAATGAATTAGAATGACATTTCCATAATTGAAAACGTCGTCATTACAAGCTTAAATGTAACGCACAACTGATAATAAGATATCAGTTTACCAAATATTATTTGTGAATGCCACAAATATCATCTGTGCAGAACATATTTTCATGGCCCAATAGTGTTTCATCATTTTTATGAACTGATCCACGACTTTAACTGAATAAGAAACGACAATACAACTGGAATTTCATGTTAAAAGTATCACAACTTCGCGTGCCAAAAGTACCCAATAGAAAAGTCACTAC
Source organism: Bruchidius siliquastri (assembly GCA_949316355.1). Lineage (NCBI taxonomy): Eukaryota > Metazoa > Arthropoda > Insecta > Coleoptera > Chrysomelidae > Bruchidius > Bruchidius siliquastri. The sequence continues at coordinate 1,803,190 of OX438534.1, read as the reverse complement.
AATTTTATTTTACGCATTTTCCTGGTTGGTGCAAAGTGGGTTGAAATAACGATCATCAGGAGTCGGTTAATTTTCGAAGAACACGTCGTTCAACCTACCTTCCAATGAGACGCATTGTCTCCATACAAACATAACCGCTCTTCGTCGAAGATCCTGCTTACTGCCGTAGATATACATCTTTCCGGTACCCTATTGTGCTCTATATTTCACTCTATAATGTATGTGCAACCTACTGCCGACGGATGATGGTTATGAGCCTGTTAATCCTTTAACAGAAGGAAGCCAATCGGGATTAACGCACGCACAGAGGGGTTCACAGCACGCTGAGATCATAAACGCGGACGGCAATTAGCACTTTGGGGATGATTCGACAACAGATGGGGGCTACTCATGAGGATTTTGGGTCTTATAGATGTTCCTTAAGGCCTCCTTGAAGACTAGGAGGACGTTATTACTGAAACTGAATTTATAGAAAAAAGGGCTGCCTTTAAGCCTCTTCAAAGATAAAGTAGCTTGATTGACACCTTGAGATGACTTTTACGTTGATTCAGTTAGTTAATTGATAAGCTGTTATCTGTTTCTTCTTGTTTTGCACTTTTGTTATTATTGGAATTTACATATATCTCTCTGACAAGGATTATGCTTTCAATAATCTACCCAAATATAGCAAGTAACAAATATAGATTGTAGCTTCAATGGAGGGGTGTTCTGTATAAACAATAATAGTCTCCACAGTCGAATTTTGAAGCTATTTTCAGAGTAAACTAAATGCCCTATTCATGGTGTCGGGATAAGCCTCTAGACTGCCCTCACTCTTATACAATCTTGTAGATGTCTAAATGATCCGAGAGATATAGAATTTATTATCGGTGGACGGCTCACCGCTATCAACTCCATTAGCTGTATAAACAAAGGCAGATATATGCAAAAGTTTTAAGTAAAAGAAAGACGAACTGTACGTTTCTGAAGGGAGACGTGCTTGCGGCAAAAGTGTTTCAGTGCATATTCCAAATATTCGAAGAGTTCCACAATTTGGTAAAAGAAGTTAAAGATATAACGAAGTTCATCTGCTGTAAAAATGGATAATTCAAGCGATAATTCTTTTCGTCAGCGATTGTAGGCCATATTTCGATCCCCTACTCGATTCTAACGATGCACAGGTCATAAGAGCATCAGTCGTGTACACCACTTTTCGACATCGCTGATGTTTTTATGTAAATAGGCAGCAGCTTGACGTTTACCGCTGATCCCAATGCTTGTTAACTAACATGTACTCATGTACAGCCGAGTTTAATTTTCTCGTCTATAAACTCCCAACCAACCACAGGATCGATGTAATTTTTGGAACCCGTTGCTATGTAAACATGATACGATGTAAGCATATATATATATATATATATATATATATATCTGAATCTTTCTAAATCCTCAGTAAACTGAGGCCTTGTTTAGTTGAGTATGTTCCAAGAATCTAATATATTTTCTTTAAGCTTACAGATGAGCCATACGTCTTTTTCTCCAGATTTTCTTATGGATTGGTTTAGGATCTCAAATTAGAGGACTTTGTGTCGCTTTTCAATGACACTACTATAGTTTCGTTTTGCCTCATAAGGTCCTTAATTATAAAAACATCAACAATGTAAATTCATCTGTATTCTGGTGCGATATTTTTTTCTGAAGTCAACCAACATGAATGGCAGTCAGTCAGACCCAAATTCAATTTTCCATTTTTTGTACTTTGAGGAAGGCATGCGAGACAGCCTAAACGTTAGTAAAGTCATTCCGTGGATCACACATCGCTTTAATTAGGCGCCAATACAGACGTAAAATAAATCAAAGGAACAACAAATAGAAGTTTCGGAAGTCACATTAATGAAACGGCTTGTGTTGTAACAATAAGTGCTTCAAACAAATTATTCTTAGGGGTCTTTGAGGTCCCTCACCACAACATCATCGTTGATCCACCCCCTTATTTACACCCTGTATGGAACTGGATGCTGTGAACCATCGAAAAGGGACTAAACTAACACGTGCGTGACTCATGAACATCATTTCGGTCAGTGGAACGCGGACAGACATCAATGGTATCGATCGGCAGCCGCGTCACATTCGCGCTGTTCGCTGGACACAACCAACCGCGATTAGACGACCGCGCTGTAGGTGGAGCGTGCATGGCCTCCTTTATGTGGCACCACGAGACGAACTGGAAGACTACTGGATGAACGAACGGGGACGCGGAGGAACGTGGTGGTCGAGATGCGGTTGCAAAGGGATACACTATGGAGGCGAGAGGAGTGCGCATTCGCTACCAGTAGCGGGGAATGAAGTACCTCAGGCCATTTCCACTCCTGACCTTACCTATGCTGTGGTCCTATTACAACAAAAATCATAAGGGTGATGGTGATTCCTGTATTGAGGAATAAGGTACTTTTAATTACGATGTTTCCTACTGCTAGGTTTGAAGTTTTCATGGGAAAATTCCTCTGCATATAGAAATACTTCTGGAAATGGTAGGAATTCAAAATGGATAATATACAATGCAGTTAATATATTCATTGCAGCTGAACAGTCATCAATTATATAAAAATGATTGTGAATTGTCAAAGCAAAATAGTAAAATGTTTGAATGAAATAATACATAATTGTTGTAAATGAAGGTGTTGGTATGAGAGTGAAACAACTTTTGATGGGAAGTCGTTTGAAGACAACTTTTTTAAATACTTTGTATACGTAGACATATGCTCTTATTTTAGATGAAATTCTTCCATTATGTAGATAAAAAGATTGTGTACTTAACTGACAGTCCGACGATGATTTAAATATAAATCGAAACGCGTCACTGAAAGAAAAAGAGATCCATTTGTGAAACTGTGTGTTAAGTAGTTTCTATTCACTCTGTATACATATTGATAACAATCTCACAAACCTTTTATTACAACTTTTTTTGATAATCCAACCTCGGTAGATATGCCACAGCCTGACCACTGAAAATATTATTAATAAAAACAGTGGATTAATGAGCGCTACCAATAGAATCATATTTAGTCAAGTCAAAGTTGCAAGATGATTTTTTTTAGTTAATCCAAATAATTATTCGAGACTGCATTTCCCAGTTCTTTAGCTTCATTCCCATTCCTCAGCGGCCCTCGACTCGAATTTAGATTGAGTTCCATGCGTCTTTAGGAAAACTCTCATGTCAGTCCTGGTGTTTTTGCAAGTAAGCCTAGACCTGAATTACAAGAGGCTATCAAGTAAAATTATTCAATATTCTATTTCTTTATTTTTTTCGGCATTGATGGGATATTTATGAAACTTTTGGAAACCAGGTTATATTTTGTTTTGCAATTTGTAATTAGAATTGAATTAATTGATAAAATTTAGTAGTACAATTGTTATTTTACTGTTTGCTCATTTAGAGTTAGGTTTGAAATGATCAACATGTTATTCTATGATGAATTTTTTTTTGTAATTTAGCAGTATTTGGCATTCAATGACGTTCTTGTTTCCGATCGTACTTTGCACAACTTGAAACATAACACTATAACTTGTCACATACATAGCCACCTAATATATAGCCACTGATACTAATAACACACCCTGAACTTAGAATCCTAAACTGGAAGAACATTCTGTCACGTCGCTGTCAGCCTAATCCAATTTCTTAGTCAACTGTCAACAACCAACATCTGCATCGAAAAGCAATTAGTTACTCGCAAGATGTTAGTAGCTTACTCCATTTTCAACTTGCGCCTCTTCCGACCAATCTTCCCTTAACTTTCCTGTCGTTTTCCCTCAAAGAATTTATCATTTATACATATTAACCTGGATACGTAATGCAGGTCACCCTACCAAATTGAACTAAATTGACTCTTTATTGTTGGGGGGTTTTCAGTGAAAAATGCAGTGTCAAAGATGAACTTATGATTGATATTATGCAGAGATACATAGACGGTAGCTGAATAAGGGTTTGACTAGAGACTCTAGGTGCTGAAAATTTCCTGAATTGTTTGGCCCATTTTAGGCAGGATATTCAAAATATAGGCTTGGTTGTTGCGTCAGGTATAAGTTAATCTGCTGTTCGGCAAATATTTTTTAGCATATAATGAGTATAAACGCTTTGAATTGATCAATATTCCCAGAATCATTCGTTTAACGGAACCGCTGTCTTATAACCCACTTGCCTACACTGACCTACGTAACATTAAATGGGAAAGAAGCCATCGTTGTCTATGTATTTGTACTGAAATATACACGTGAATAATCAACGGATTTAGCAATGACAGCAAATCTGCAGTAAATTGATTAAATTAATATTTAACTCTATATTATTTAGTATTTAGAATACTAGGAACTTAAAAATATAATTTAGGCAAAAATGCGTTTGCACAAACTTTAAAACAAATATATCTTGATGAAGAATAGGTTCGAAAAATTATATTAATATTATAATAAAATGATAGCGGCTGAACTCATGCTTATACTAAACAACATAATAGAAGATAGAGTAATGAGATAACAAAAATTTTCAAATTTGAGATACTGAGCATTTAGCCATTATATATTTTTTTCACAAATTGTTCGTAATTTTGATGCATAGTTGACTTTTTTTTATAATTTATTCCACATCTGCGCCAGCAACTACTACAACAGATTAGTGCAATTTTCAATAGTATAAAATATTTGACGTTTCTTACTTAAATATCAATTTATTTTCATTACAAAATATCAAGTTTGAAATTCCATATCAATACTTGTTCCAAGCTAATACCATAGCATGGAAATCAACGAACTTGATACCATATTTTTATCAGGCAAAATTTGTTTTAAATATCAGCAGTTTAGAAATATTTACTATATTACTTCTTTAACAATCCTACTTTTATAACTGTTGTAACAGAGTCAATCTCATTCACTGCAAGTATTTTTTATAATAATATTCGTTTTATGAATGACCTCACGCAAAGGTCTGTCGCGATTCATTAGTGCTGCAAGAGGATAAATGCTTAGTCACATTGACCTTAAAACGCTGCAGATTGTAAGCAAATAAACTTCCACAATGCCGAGGTTCTCCAATAATATATTACCATTACATAGCATATTGTCGGGAGATTTCATTTAGAATACTGAACTTCCTCACACGATAAAAATCATAGAAACTTGATGGAAGGTAAGATTGAGCAATCAATCATCCAACATTCTAATCCGGAAAAATCCCTCACGAAATAGGTATGAATATATACTCACCTCCATCCCTTCCAAACTTCCTTTTTTTCTTGGATGTTCCCATGGTAGAATTCTGCTTCTGACTGGACCCCTTCTCGGATTTCTCCTTATCTTTATCTTTATTTTTCCACCGAATCAACATTTTTTTATTCAGTTACGTTTACAACACGAATGCTAAGATTTTTAAAGCGTGTTATACACGGCATAGGCATTACATTGAGCACAATAATAGTTTTCTGGGTTATTCATCTATATAAATTTCTATGTATAAAAATTAGTTAGGTATTGTTCTACACTATTTACATACTCGTAATACGAAATCTGTGTCAACAAATAGATAGCATCGACAATAAATTTTGTTTGAATGTTACTTCAAAAACCATGAATTCATCAGACCATTTATTTATTATGTTCACTTGATTCGCAAATGTTTGCTTTTGTTACTTTTTACTAGTACTATAGGCGATTATGGAGTTTCTTGTTGTTGAACGAAGTTATGATGTTGTAATCCATATTCTTGACCTGTAACAAGTACGTATAGTAAATAACAATTATAATACAATCATCTAGTCGGGGTGTGTAATTGAAAAAGTATCCTACGAAAATTTCAAGACGATCATGGCTGATCTGAGTAAACTTCTAACTTGTCTCTCTGATTCATGAGATTTTCCGCTGGCTTCTCCTACAAAGCTCGTTCATTATGCTTCTCGAGCTTTTATTCGTTATCAGTAGTAGTAAAAAGAGTTTGTTTCAGGTAATTCCCAACTAAAACATTTTGCACGGGTGTACAGTTTGAATAATATGTGATATTCCTGATGTCGAGGACTGATTAGCACTTGTATGACTTATATAGGATGTTATATCATGACATCACGTCAAATACTCATTTTAATGTATGAGCTGAAAAACTGCATCCCTGCAAAAAACTTTGTATAATAATGAGATCCGATACTTTAATAGATTGTCTGATAGTATTACAGAAGCACCTAATTTAAGAACCTTCCGACAAAAAGTCTATTTGTACCTACGGAACTGACTTATGTACCAAAGCATTTGATTATAGTTTAAAGTTATGTTTTTGTGTAATTAGAGTGCTAATTAAAGATTTATTATTATATATGTAACATAGAATGCGTAATTCGCAGAATATTCGCATTGCTGTACCCTCCAAATTCCGTTTGATATAATTATAACTCATCCAAAGCGCCCTGAAATGCTTCCAGCTACGCCACAAGTGATCAAGGACTCGAACATCAAAATTAAATGCAAGCACACTGATAAGATTAAAGCACCAAACTTCAAAGGTGTTTGGTAACAGCAATATATAATTTGATCACTAATAAGTATATATAAGGTTTACAAAATTGTAACTGGGTATCTAAAAAATATTCACTACATACTAATATAAGCAAAACTTGATGGACACGTAAAAATGGTGATAATATGCTTTGTGCTTTGCTATGTATTTTGATTTTAAATTTATAGGTTTTTTGGAAGTGGTTCGACCATCACTACTACTTTCAGGTTTATTGTGGCTCGCGCTTATTCACATTTATTCCAACAATGACAATGTCGCTTTCCTGGAAGAGACAATCGTCCGTTAGGAACTTTCTTTATGTCCTCTTCTTGGAGCATTGTGTTTCGTTTTTCTGGATGAATCTGAATCGGCATTTTCTGACATGCTCCACTTGCTCATGTAGTGGTTTATGGCAGTGATCAATATACATTCTCAGTTGAGCTCAAAGGTTTTCCGTGTTCAGCCCTAGTAGCGGGTCTCCTACCTTCTCCGTCAATGTTGGTAAGCATGTATCTTATGCCATCACCAACAACAGCAACGTGTACAGCAAACCCAGCGTAGACATTAAACCAATATGGCAACCACTCATAAAGAAGATCAATAGACTACGACTGGACCCGACAACAAGCAATGACCGACGAACAGCCACATCAGCAGACCGGAACACCACTCATCTGGAACCAATCAGAACAGACCACACACAACGACACGTCACCGGACGGAGTATACTCGTAAGTAGGTATGAAAGGAACATGTTCGCCAGTTCACCTGAAGACGATTGAAGATAGTATATCAATCGAAACGCTGTGATACTCAAAAAAATTTATAGACAATGGAAGTCCGAAATCAAACTTTTAATCTCAAGTTGTTTTAAATGTCAACCAGCAGATCTGAGCCTCCATGCTGATATTGCTTGCCACTAAATGATTTGCTGAATGATGGAGCCTATAGATTATTCATCTAGTCTTGCTTATGACAGCATTTGGTGGGGTGTGAAAAGCTCCGGAAAACAAAATACACACCATTCTCGCCTTGAAATGTTCAATTCATATTTTCCTATAACAATATACAAGCAGATTATTCAGAAAAGATGCCGTACAAAGAAATATCATACCATTATCACATTTTCCGACAGGACTTTCAGAAGTTGAGCGTAAAATGCAATCAACATATCAATTTATACTGTTCGTAATATCGATATCAGGACGTGAAGAAGACGAAAGCGTATGGAACTTGTCAAAAAATTATTAAAATTGATAAAAAGACTTAAAAGTCATGTGATATTGACAAACCATTTTTTTATCCGTCCGGTTAATTTTGCAGTCCAGTGTAGTTTTTACGACAGATGAGGTTCTAAGCCAACACTTAAGGGCCGCACAAAATGTGGTGTAGTGATAAGCTCACGAGATTTGATAATAGGAATTTGGTGAACATAGAATTTCAGGTGTGAATATTGTCCTTTGCTCGAAATACTCGTATGTGATTTGCTCCGGTCTGCGTAGCTTGTAAAATTTCTTCGAAGCTATACTGTACTGTTTACTTTGAGGGGGTTTAAACCGAAACGTGCGTTTTGCAGCTTTAGAGACCAACCAGTTATCAATCACACGTGGCTAAGAATTTAATCCTGAATCAAAACAAGCATCGATTGATGCATCAGGGAAAATTTGAGTATGTATATCTGAGTGAATACGGAGGCGCAACGAAATTGAACTATCCATCTGCTTTATTATGTCAAAATCGTCATCACGTTTTTATAATGTTTAAAAAAAAATCTTGTCGATAAAATTATCAAAATCATAATTATATATATACACCATACTATATTGAAATTCAAATAAAATATTGATGAGGTAAATCAATAATATAGTGACGATATCAACGGGGATGCACGCCGAACTGCCTTCTTGAGCTTATAATTTTAAGAGTGTAATGGTTTCTATTGTTCTGTTTCTAAGGGCTGTACAGAAAAATGTTTTCTGGGTACACGTATCATTTTTAGATAAAATACAGAAACCTTGTTTCATTAAATTATTATATAATATGGCAATGTATAATTTGTCGTTAGTTGAGTTTATAGTTTTATCGGCTATTTCAACGTTATGATCTGAGGTACTTTAGAATTTGTTTATCAATTAGGTAAGGTTGGGTCATAAGAGTAGTTATGGTAGTTTTCAATATCCATGTTCGTAGTTTTGTTATTACCATAATAATGAAGTTAATCGAGTCTGCTTCTAATAATTTTATTGATAAAAAATGGCGTCAAGTACAGCCCATGCATCACTTAGGTTTTTAAGCTATTGATCTTTTAAATTGCAATATAAATAATCTTTCTTAACTACTAACAAACCTTAAATATGTTATGATTTAAAAAAAATCTCAAAAGTTTCCAAAATTCAACTAAGATTTCCAGAACTCACTTTAACTGCATTAACAAATACCACTGTACCTAAAATACAGAGTCAACCTACTTGACCCTATTTTTTAAGCCTAATTTGAGTTTTTTAGATCGTTCCATCACCACTCTGACCCCTCAATCAAAATTTTGCCTCGCCCATTTTTTTTTTTCAATAATCAGAGGCCTCTGAAACTTCCAAAAACAAAATTTGATTGTTTTTTTGTTTTTGGTGATAGCTCCGCCGCCACTGAACTGATCTTTAAAAACCTGTCTTGTCCTTGTCATACTAGTGTCAAATTCATAATTGGGTTGAGTGGAAGATCAGTTTTGTCATATTTATGGCGTTAACTGAACTCCGCTTTTTGGAATGTATCGTGATACTTTTCAGTAACACTTATTATTATTATTATCATACTCTCAAGTCACATTAAAATTAAAGCAACCAATAAACTTTACATAGATGAAACATGCTAGCGCCATTCACAACAAATGCAGTTAATTTAAATGCATCTCCGAGAATCCGTAAAAGTCACATTTAGTTATTAGATAAAAACAATTAACTGAGAATATCGCGATATTCAAACTTGAATACCGTGATCATCATTTTATCGCCTCGTGACCATTGTAATGAAATTCTTTTAAAGCTTCTTTGTACTTGTGTGTAGACATTATAACCTATTAAGGTTATCTGAACCTAAAATATGGATCTAGAATTATTACTTGATAATTTTCATGAAAGATTACTCTATCGGGCTCTTTTACCATCCATAAGGACTAATCACATAATTAGAAAAATTAACCTCCTGCATTCTAAGCTGGTACTTTACTATTAGAATAATCAATTTTAATTGCATGGTGTGAAAAGAACCATGCGCTAAAGAACTTCAAAAAAATCATATGCGGGAAAAACATTATAATGGAAACTTCTGGAGGAAATAATACGTTATGGATATCTTGAAAGACAAGCAGAAGTTGCTTTAAAAATAATCAGATCAATATTGTGATCAATGTGGAATTATAAAATCAACATCATTATTTCTTCCGGTGTTATGATTTCAAAACATCCAGATAATTATCTAGTTTTAAAGCTTTTTACGTGGGCTTCGTTATCGTAGATCGATGACTATTATGAGGCTGCATTACAAAACTATTGCTACCGATATATTTCTAAAGATATTCATTGAAAGCATACTATTCTAGAATGAACTGTAGATATTTTGATCGGATAGTGTCGCCATATAAATCATATCGCTATTGTATGTATAGATACATGGATATTATGAGTCGTATTGTTCTAACACATAATTCATAGTTTTTCTTCAAATATCTAACAAGATCGTTAACGCGCAATATCATTATGACTTAAAAGTAGGTGTGTACAATAACATAAATAAACTGCAGTACATCTTTTAATGTGTAAGTGCGAGTAGTGTCTATTAGCCATGCTGCTTATAAGAGGCCAGTGCCAAAACAAAAATCATATAAAGCCCATAAAGTAACATTGCAGACTAACTTGCATCGCCACGCATTACTTACTAGGCGGGTATCCACTGTAGAATACCATTAAGGGGATCGCGAATTCCTTCAATGTATAAAAATAGGCCGAGGTTAGACGCGGAAAACTGAGTAGCTGCGATTTTGTGAGGTTTTGAGGTAAGGAGGGTGCAGCTTGATGACCGGGCCTCGCTGCGAGGAGGTGTGCAGCATCTCCGACTATGACGTAACGTGTGGAGAGGGCGGGATGGGATCGATAGTAGCGCTGCTGTCACGTAACGGACACAACGGGAACGAAAATAGGGGCGGAGGGGGTGAACGCCCTAGCAGGATATGCCGTTACGAAATAGTCCAGGAGCCGCCATCACTTACAAAGATTGATTTCCTCGAAGAGAGCCTTGAGATTAAGATATATAATTTGAACCCGGAGAAAATCTGCGAATAATGAAACATTATTGCCAACTCGTTTTGTACACCATTTTGGTGCGGTTTGCTTATCTTAAGCATAACGACCATTTTCAGTTCCAATGTCAATATGCGGGGACATTCAAATTTGATATGATTATACTTTCTTGTTATTCCATTACATGTTTTAGTCTGTTTGTCGTCTGTCTGTCGTCTGTCTGTCGTCTGTCTGTCGTCTGTCTGTCGTCTGTCTGTCGTCTGTCTGTCGTCTGTCTGTCGTCTGTCTGTCGTCTGTCTGTCGTCTGTCTGTCGTCTGTCTGTCGTCTGTCTGTCGTCTGTCTGTCGTCTGTCTGTCGTCTGTCTGTCGTCTGTCTGTCGTCTGTCTGTCGTCTGTCTGTCGTCTGTCTGTCGTCTGTCTGTCGTCTGTCTGTCGTCTGTCTGTCGTCTGTCTGTCGTCTGTCTGTCGTCTGTCTGTCGTCTGTCTGTCGTCTGTCTGTCGTCTGTCTGTCGTCTGTCTGTCGTCTGTCTGTCGTCTGTCTGTCGTCTGTCTGTCGTCTGTCTGTCGTCTGTCTGTCGTCTGTCTGTCGTCTGTCTGTCGTCTGTCTGTCGTCTGTCTGTCGTCTGTCTGTCGTCTGTCTGTCGTCTGTCTGTCGTCTGTCTGTCGTCTGTCTGTCGTCTGTCTGTCGTCTGTCTGTCGTCTGTCTGTCGTCTGTCTGTCGTCTGTCTGTCGTCTGTCTGTCGTCTGTCTGTCGTCTGTCTGTCGTCTGTCTGTCGTCTGTCTGTCGTCTGTCTGTCGTCTGTCTGTCGTCTGTCTGTCGTCTGTCTGTCGTCTGTCTGTCGTCTGTCTGTCGTCTGTCTGTCGTCTGTCTGTCGTCTGTCTGTCGTCTGTCTGTCTGTCGTCTGTCTGTCGTCTGTCTGTCGTCTGTCTGTCGTCTGTCTGTCGTCTGTCTGTCGTCTGTCTGTCGTCTGTCTGTCGTCTGTTTGTCGTCTGTCTGTCGTCTGTCTGTCGTCTGTCTGTCGTCTGTCTGTCGTCTGTCTGTCGTCTGTCTGTCGTCTGTCTGTCGTCTGTCTGTCGTCTGTCTGTCGTCTGTCTGTCGTCTGTCTGTCGTCTGTCTGTCGTCTGTCTGTCGTCTGTCTGTCGTCTGTCTGTCGTCTGTCTGTCGTCTGTCTGTCGTCTGTCTGTCGTCTGTCTGTCGTCTGTCTGTCTGTCGTCTGTCTGTCGTCTGTCTGTCGTCTGTCTGTCGTCTGTCTGTCGTCTGTCTGTCGTCTGTCTGTCGTCTGTTTGTCGTCTGTCTGTCGTCTGTCTGTCGTCTGTCTGTCGTCTGTCTGTCGTCTGTCTGTCGTCTGTCTGTCGTCTGTATGTCGTCTGTCTGTCGTCTGTCTGTCGTCTGTCTGTCGTCTGTCTGTCGTCTGTCTGTCGTCTGTCTGTCGTCTGTCTGTCGTCTGTCTGTCGTCTGTCTGTCGTCTGTCTGTCGTCTGTCTGTCGTCTGTCTGTCGTCTGTCTGTCGTCTGTCTGTCGTCTGTCTGTCGTCTGTCTGTCGTCTGTCTGTCGTCTGTCTGTCGTCTGTCTGTCGTCTGTCTGTCGTCTGTCTGTCGTCTGTCTGTCGTCTGTCTGTCGTCTGTCTGTCGTCTGTCTGTCGTCTGTCTGTCGTCTGTCTGTCGTCTGTCTGTCGTCTGTCTGTCGTCTGTCTGTCGTCTGTCTGTCGTCTGTCTGTCGTCTGTCTGTCGTCTGTCTGCCGTCTGTCTGTCGTCTGTCTGTCGTCTGTCTGTCGTCTGTCTGTCGTCTGTCTGTCGTCTGTCTGTCGTCTGTCTGTCGTCTGTCTGTCGTCTGTCTGCCGTCTGTCTGTCGTCTGTCTGTCGTCTGTCTGTCGTCTGTCTGTCGTCTGTCTGTCGTCTGTCTGTCGTCTGTCTGTCGTCTGTCTGTCGTCTGTCTGTCTGTCGTCTGTCTGTCGTCTGTCTGTCGTCTGTCTGTCGTCTGTCTGTCGTCTGTCTGTCGTCTGTCTGTCGTCTGTCTGTCGTCTGTCTGTCGTCTGTCTGTCGTCTGTCTGTCGTCTGTCTGTCGTCTGTCTGTCGTCTGTCTGTCGTCTGTCTGTCGTCTGTCTGTCGTCTGTCTGTCGTCTGTCTGTCGTCTGTCTGTCGTCTGTCTGTCGTCTGTCTGTCGTCTGTCTGTCGTCTGTCTGTCGTCTGTCTGTCGTCTGTCTGTCGTCTGTCTGTCGTCTGTCTGTCGTCTGTCTGTCGTCTGTCTGTCGTCTGTCTGTCGTCTGTCTGTCGTCTGTCTGTCGTCTGTCTGTCGTCTGTCTGTCGTCTGTCTGTCGTCTGTCTGTCGTCTGTCTGTCGTCTGTCTGTCGTCTGTCTGTCGTCTGTCTGTCGTCTGTCTGTCGTCTGTCTGTCGTCTGTCTGTCGTCTGTCTGTCGTCTGTCTGTCGTCTGTCTGTCGTCTGTCTGTCGTCTGTCTGTCGTCTGTCTGTCGTCTGTCTGTCGTCTGTCTGTCGTCTGTCTGTCGTCTGTCTGTCGTCTGTCTGTCGTCTGTCTGTCGTCTGTCTGTCGTCTGTCTGTCGTCTGTCTGTCGTCTGTCTGTCGTCTGTCTGTCGTCTGTCTGTCGTCTGTCTGTCGTCTGTCTGTCGTCTGTCTGTCGTCTGTCTGTCGTCTGTCTGTCGTCTGTCTGTCGTCTGTCTGTCGTCTGTCTGTCGTCTGTCTGTCGTCTGTCTGTCGTCTGTCTGTCGTCTGTCTGTCGTCTGTCTGTCATCTTTCTGTCGTCTGTCTGTATGTCTGTATGTCTGTATGTCTGTATGTCTGTATGTCTGTATGTCTGTATGTCTGTATGTCTGTATGTCTGTATGTCTGTATGTCTGTATGTCTGTATGTCTGTATGTCTGTATGTCTGTATGTCTGTATGTCTGTATGTCTGTATGTCTGTATGTCTGTATGTCTGTATGTCTGTATGTCTGTATGGCTGTATGTAGTCTATATGTAGTCTATCTATCTGATAAAATAACACTACATTCAGAACAGTATGCAAATATAGCAAGGCAAATCAACTTACACTGAGCTGCATCAGCATTGTACAGAAACCTTCTTAGACCGCGCGTTCCTGAACTAAATCTCCAGAGCGCCAAAGAAAATTGTATTCCATCAAACAAGATCCAGGTGGATTGACTACACGTTAAAAGGGAGAATGGTATTTACGATCACCGTTGAAGAGACTTTGATGGCTCGAGTTACATGAGGCTGCTCGCAGGTTATTTGTTACCCACTACTGTGGAACCTTGTATTGTTTGAGCTGATAAGGCTAGAACGGCTCTAAACTTTTACAAAATATACATCACAGGAGGATTTGAATATCAGTCCGTCCATAATTAAATTCACCAAAAGAATGAAGCTATAGAGACTGTGGCCACTTCGGAGAATCAAATACAGCTATCGGGAGATGTCAAATACTTAGGGGTTATATTGAAATCTAAGTTGAAATGGAACCCTTAGCTCAAAAGAGTGGAAAGACCCCAGTGTTATCCAGAACCTACACTGAAAAACATGGGGTATAAGCCTATGTATGATGCACTGGACATACATTCTGATGGTAAGACCCATGATCACATATATATCTTTGGTATGGATTAAACAACGAACTGTCATTGAGCAAGGTGCGTGACGGAGCAATGAAGTGCGCTCCAACCGCAATACTGGGTTGGGTTACTACAGGCTGCAAACGTGTACCAAGAAAAATCTACATGAATCTTCGACACGATCACATTGAGCAGTGCGTGGTCAGCACCGTACCGGATAATTCCGAAATTTCTATTTAAAAAAACTTGGAATGAGATGACGAGACAACCAAAACCCGCACAGTTCAGCCATAGATTTCTTGACTACCAGCCAGATGGCGTTGGAAGGTTCCAGTAATAATCTTGATATTACGTAGATATGAAACTCTTGAAACGTCATTTTGGCGCTTCGTCCGTTCTCTAAGAACTTGCTATTCACCATTTGTTCAATAGGAAGACCTGAGGAAAAAACCTCCTAAGCTTTGAGAGCCTCAGCTCAGACTAGGCTAAGATTCTTTCTCACTACATGGGTTTTCTCACCCTGACAAATCATTCCAACAGTAGTTTTCTAAAAATTTGACACCAGTACATTCAACCATAACTTTTATTTCACAAAATCGTACAAACTTCTCAAAATATAACATTTAGCAATATAAATATATGTATATGTTTGTTAATAAAAGCAAAATGCAAAGGATAGAGAAAACAGGTGGTTCATTTCGTTACAAGGAGCATTCAATAATATAATACTTTGTTATACATATGCAGTCAGTGTCTTTTATGTACATACTTATGAGTAAATAAGGGTGCGTATCTCGTTATTGTACCCAGTGTACCATGGGCAAGATTATATTTACCGCCTCTTTTATATCAAAACTGACTTGCGGGAAAATACAAGAATCAGCAGTTTTGAGTAATTAGCATTGAATTTACTAGGAGCTTATAATCCTCATACCAAAAATGCATTCTTATTTGGACATCGGAGGCAGATGGGGAATGTACGTATAATATAAGAATTAATAATAAATATAAGAATTTGAAAAAATCCATGTGTATAATTTTAATTTTTCAAACCACACACTTGTTAATGGTTAATGCCAATTTTTATATTTTGCTGACAAATAAAAAGGTTCACACCTTTTTTGCAATGTCAGGTTGAAAAACTATCTAACATCATCCAAACACTCGTCGACAGCAGACTCATATTTCAATGAGTTTCTTCCACATATGGGAAAGAGGTTTATTTGGTCAGCACCAAAAATGAAATGTGAACCTGCTTGAAGAATTAAAGCACCTTAATAGTTGATTTTTTATAAGATTTTTGCTATTTAGTTTAGGTAAAGGTATCTTAACACGCTACTAAAACCTGTGAGTGATTCTTAACGAAACCCATCCCTGCGCGTATTTTTGGATGATATCACTGGATTGATAACTGAAACGAACCCAGTTTTCTCATGTTCAACTTTGTTAAAACAAAGATCATAGTTTGTTAGGCACTGAGGATACAGTTTCATGGATAGCATTCGCGACGTATTCCACATTTGAAGGAGTGAGTCCACACATGCTGATTCGGCCCGACTGCAACATGTAAACATGGTGTTTCTTCACCATGTTCTCCGATTGCAGAACTGAAAATAGGAAGCAATTGTCAATAAATATACAACAAACAGTGCTCGCGCTAAAAGGCGAACCAACTGCTGGTAACATCGTAAATACATTCGGGGGTCGAATCAAACTCTCTCAAATCCACGTAATGATACAAACTTGGTTTACATTTCAACAATGCGAAGAATGCATTCACCTAAACCTATTCAAATTTCATTTAGGCCATCAAAACAAACATCGGAGCTGGGTCTGAACCAACAGACAGATAGAGGCAGAGACTTCTGCGATCCAGCGCCAATGTTTGTTTTGACGCAGCGTAAATGAAATTCGAATAGGGTACATAACGCCTAGACTACCACTGCCACGTCGTTTACACCGTGCCAGTGGTAGCGTTCACAAATCTTAATAGAAAAAACGGTAGAGAAAAAACTCAAATTCCGACAAACAGTCAACCCGCTAATCCGTACACCCCCGCCAAACTAGATCCTGGATCAAAGAAATGAAATTATGTAGTTTCGTACATGTTGATTAATTTAACATCTAAAACTTATCCTGTGGTTCATCTTAGATTTTCTACAATTATAATTAAAAAATGTAATCCTTCATAATTTGAACTTTAATAACGGCTGCTGAGACAGCCAAAACGTTACTAAACTCAATCCTACCTGGTTTCAATTGAAGCCTAATGGAAAATATAAAC
Organism: Bruchidius siliquastri; assembly: GCA_949316355.1. NCBI lineage: Eukaryota > Metazoa > Arthropoda > Insecta > Coleoptera > Chrysomelidae > Bruchidius > Bruchidius siliquastri. Next base: position 1,786,530 of record OX438534.1, on the reverse strand, counting down.
ACTTTAAACACTTGGTTTATACATTTCGTATGGCAGGTTAATTTCTATTGGTTTTGTTTTATGAATTTCTTGTGTTTCTGTAAATTACTTGCGCTGAGTACATTAAAATTTATAGCTCCCGTGTCTGTGGTATCTATTATTTGTTTTAGGACTGTCAACTCATTCAAACAGCCTTGTGCTACGTGACGTCACACTTATATAGCGTATTGTGACTATTTTAGCTTCAAAATGAATTTATTGAGATAACTACAACCGCCATCGAAAAAACCGTCTTGCCCTTCCAGGCTTACACGAAACCCTAAATCGACTGCTATAACGGTCCCACCCATTCACCATCCACGGCCAAATACTTACAAGAGAAAAACATTAGTTTCATATAATTGTAGTATACTAACCATTAAGACCAGTGTAAGAGAACATTCCAATTTGCTGTGTGATGTGACGCCAATCTCCAGGTGTTCCTAACCTTTCAAGAGCCTCTCTCAGCAATTTTCTCATTTCCTTTATCCTTGATGACATCGTACGTATATTTTCCTGCCTGGAAAAAATCCCGAATGATTATATCTGCAGTAATCCTGCTCGCATTGAATTATGCACCATCTCGTTCATAGAAAAGAATTAAACTGCTCAATACCTTTTAAGATACCAATTTACATTATGAATGGTGTGCCACTAGTAACTTGCTGCTGACACAATAGCAAGGGAAATATTGTGGTCACAAAAATTTATTTATTTGGATGAATATTTTTTGAGCATTTTATCATGTCTTAGTTACGAGAACATGAACAAATAATAATGATTAAAATTAGAAATGAAAATTTGGCGCAATCTGTGGGGTTTCACAGAATGCAGGAGAATTTGTCACCAGTGGGCTCGCTCCCCACTGGCGACAAATTTTTCTGTCAATTTTTTTCATCTTTGTTAGTTCCCCATCTTATGGATTTCTACTAAAGCTAAATATTGGTATAACAATTCGTGATATTTATCTCAGTGAATTCTGCCATCCAGTCAATTACAACGAACGATGTGATCGACAGCCTATAATAATAATAATCCGAATGTGCTATTGAGCCTTTAAAAATGACAAATGTCATTTTCATGTCAGGATTCACTTCAGTAAGTTCTGGGAAAATAATAAATAATGTAAATTTTGCAAAATATTTGGGAAAACTGGGAATTTCTTAAAACATAGAATATTTGAAGACTTCAGTACATATTTTCCAAATGTTTGTAATTCAGTTACAAAAAATCAACAGTTTCAAAGTCTGATCCAAATTATTATTTACAAACTGATATGATTCCATGGAATGAAGAGGGTTTTCAACCTACTCTACGCCACTTTTTTAGTATCCTTTTTTACCGTATTGTTACCTGGAACCAAAATCACTGACAAAAGTATATTTTACTGTATTCAGAAATTGTAGGTATGCGTAATTTGAAAATGTTTTCATATCAAGACGCGTATAGTACCGGGTCAATCTTCTTGACTATTTTTTCAAATAAAATCATTCGGTAATTACTTACAAATATTCCGAGTACAATTCCAAAATTTCAGAAATACGGAGCCAATTGAGAATATCCTCAAAGTTTACAACAGCATATCTAAGTAAATCAATAGGCAATTGAATATTCATTCATTTGAAGTATTTTGATACTCTTCAATACATATCAATTGTTTTTCAATTAAATGTAATTATGATACATTTTTCTGATAACAGTGCAATGACTCACCATTGATTATGTAAATCTTTGTTGCTGAGGACATAAGAGATGATCCTAGCACCATGACTTGGAGGATTGGAGTACATTCCTCTGACGAGGAGTGTTAGTTGTGATTTGACGTTGGGCACCAAATCCAGGTTGTTCAAAATCACTGTCAGGTTACCAACACGCTCATCTATGGAAAAAATCTAAATCAATAATCGACACCATTACACTGAAATATTTTTATTCAAATCCTACAACTACGGAAATGTATGTATTTGAAAAATTTTATTATTATAGTTGCAATAAACCCATTATAACGTATAAATGGGAATATGCATCAAATATTGAACCTCTTATAACATAGTAATATACATCAGTCCAATTTAGTGATCTAAAATAATTACAAATAAACGAACCAAGACTTACTGTATAATCCAAAGTTCTTAGCGAAGCTTTGAGCGCAAAATAGCTCGAATCCTTTGTTAGCAAAACTTCTAACAGCTGCAGCATCTTTTTCCAAGTCACCAGAAGCAAAGCCTTGGTAAGCAGAATCGAAGAAAGGAAACAGTCTACGTTCCTTGATGACCTGAATGAACCAAAAGCTGCTGAGTCAAAGCTTGAAACGTTAAAAAATCAAAAAAATATTGAACTAATGTAAGAGGCCATTAATCAAATTTCACATTACGGGAGAAAGCAAGTTGGTAGCACAATTGCAGTCAAATACCGCCTATTGGTCATCAAATATAATTAGTGAACCAATGATGTGTTTCAAACAGTTGAATGAATTAATGTAAAGTAGAACTCCTCAAAAAAAATAGAAGAACATTAAATCGTTTTCTATCGATATAAGCAACAAAAAATACATTTATACCTCTCCGATCATGTCCCACTGTTCTGGCGTAGGATCACATCCAGTAGGATTGTGAGCACAAGCATGCAAGATAATTACTGAACCTTCTGGGGCGTTTCTTAAGTCATCTAGCATACCGTGGATGTCCAGACCACGCGATTTACTGCACCAATATCTGTATTCACGACCTTCCTCAAAACCTGCGTTTTTGAACACCAGCTTGTGGTTTTCTAGGAATAGAACAGATAAAGGAGACACATTTTTAACAGTTCATTGTATGAAGTAACCAAGTTCTTAAGAATTGTATAACAGTAGTAGGATTTGTGTAAGACTTAGCACTCGCAAAAATAAATAAAAGATGCACTTAAAGAGGAAACTGTACCTATAATAAAAGGCGTTTTGCATGGATTGCCAGTACTTTTTTCTAGCGCTCATTTTTCAAAATACTGGAACAATTTTTTTTGCAAGTGATAGAGAAACTTTAGTTCTATGCTCGTGCGATGCTTTTTTGTCTCAAGCGCTCGTATGAGCGATTGAAATATGCTCGTGTACGGTGCCTCAATATTTTGTTTGAAGAACGGCTCTATGTTGAAGCCTTTTTCTTGATATATCGGTTACCAAAAGGCTAAAAAAATATCCGGAATGGGTCAAAAACTATCAACATTCATGTGACAATATATAAAATTTTGTATCAAAAACTGAATAAAGGGCTCCACACGAGCAACCTTTCTCTCTCCTCAATACAAAAATGATTCCTATTGAACGTTGAATTGATGGTAAAATGGAAAATTAAAATCATTATCAACTGTGGCGGTAAAAGTCACATAGAATAAGAAGAATGGCTCACCCCATGTAGGATTGGAATAGTAGAAAATTTTTCTTCCCAAAATTCTTGCAAGAAACTCAGCTCCTACTCTCAAGGACCCTGTTCCAGAGAGACACTGAACGCCAAACGCCTGAAAAAGAATACAGGAAAAAAAATATATTTTCAAACTGATCAGAATTTAAAGTTTATTGCACACGATTCGTTTCACGACTAATTTCTGCTTTGCTACATTCAAAAATGGTTTTGATGCAACTAAATACGATAAAAAATGGCATCAAGTAGGTTTATTAATCCTTTGGAAACATTTTAAATCTATTGGAAATACTGAAAACCTCAAATATCTGATACTGCCAAAATTTTAGAATTATCAAAGATTTCCAACATGTCCCCAATTTACTTCAAGTGAATACACAGCAAAATACAGAGTCTTACTTGACGGCACTTTGTTGACAGGCCAAATAGCACTTTCCTACTTATTTTTTATCCTTATTCCATTAAAATACAGTACTCTGTTGTAGTATATACTAAAACAGTAGTAGAACAGAAGCTACTTTAAATCAAAAACATCACTATGCAATTGCGTCGTGGTGAGGCCTGATTTATATCATCTGTTTGAGTATAAAAGTCATAAAAATGTACAAGAAACTTGCGAAAGATGGAAAAATGAGGCTTCGGGCACTTTCTAAAATTTTCTCCGCCCAAAAAATTCAGTTTACAATGCCCAAAATGATCGGAAATTCAAGGAATATCCTTTACTTTAGTTAAAAAAAAAATACCAGAAACTTGTGAAACACGAGAAATTGATGCTTCGGGCACTTTCTAAAATTTTCTACCACCCAAAAAATGTATTTGACAATACCCAGAATGATCGGAAATTCAAGAAACATCCTTTACTCTAGTTAAAAAAAATTACCAGGAACTTGAGAAACATGGAAAATCTTCTACCGCCCAAAAAGTATATTTGACTGCCCAAAATTATACGAAATTCAAGAAACAAAACACTAAATTAGAAGTTTGAACATCCCCATGTATATCCATTCTTAAAATGCATCTTAATCGACGCTACGGTTACTGATATTACACAGTGACCGGCAGACCGACGGTAATGACCGACACAGATTTTCATAAAACGTTCAAAAAACATACTCTTAAATTCAGAATACTTCGAGATCACAATACCCCGTCGAAGTTATGCACAAGGTAAAATTTCAACCACTACCCTTAACTTTCTCTTATTAGCAAAAACGTTTGCTCCAGAAGTATCTTCCACGGGTTACTTGGTCTTGATCCTTACCCTACTCTCAATAACGGTCGGGTTATCTGCGCCCAAAAGCATCTTGGTAGCACCAGCACTGAACGATTCCAATCCAAGGACAGGCAGGTACTCTTTATTTAAAGTTTCATCGTTTGCTAAGGTCTTTTCGGCCATTCTAACAACAGGTAGTACCCATGGTCTACCCTCGTTTGTACGATATGCTAAACAATAAAACGAAAGTGTCAGAAAGGCTGAGAAAAATATCTGGGCGCAGCTATATGAATACCATCACAAATTATTGATTAAATATTTCATGCTAGGATATTCACATAGTAACATCTTAGTATGAATCTACAACCTGATTTCGATATTCTAACCTTTCCTTGATTTGTTGTTAAACTTCACATCAATTCCAAGTGAAGGGAGCCATTTAAAAAGTGTCTCAAATCAACTTTATACTTACTACAACATATTAAATATTGAGACAATATAAGGACATGTAAAATGAAAGCCCCTTGTTTTTTATCATAGCCCCTGTATAAGTCAAAAAATTATAGGAGATAACAGCACGACACAAAATTCTTATTTTTTTTAAATAATATATATATATATTATTTTTTTATGAATATGGGTACATTGGCAGAATGGTGTACCCAATTAGCAAAAAAAAATTACGAACAATCCTCATTTTTAATTTTTTGTTTTTTTTAATTTTTCCATGGTTAGAACATAGGTTTATAGTTTCAATATTATATATTATAGAACTTTATTGTAGTATGACTTTCAATTTCCTCATCGTCAAGGACATGACCCCAAAGATCGTATATGGCTGATATAGAATAAAAATCATGGAATCAAACTATGTTACTCAATTTTTCACCATGACTAAAAAATTTGATATTCAAAACTTTTTATGTGTGTATAGTCAGAGAATGGGTTGATATGAATGGCTTAAAATTAAATAGCTGATTTTATTGCTTGCAATGGCATCCTAACATAATTTTTTTTCTTATCTTCATTTACTAGAAACCTTGAAAAACATTCAACCTAAAACAGTAATTTAAATTTTTATTGCACATTAATTGTATAGTTCATATATGAATCATCATTATATCACTCAAATTTTATATCACTGTACTGCACTTTTATGTTGCATACTTTTTGTTTGAATGCAGCAGATAAAAATCAACATCATCAACTATGACTACAAAACAAAACAGGTAATAATAATAATTTATTACATAATTTAGTATAAATATATACATATATACATATGTATATATATATATATATATATATATATATATATATATATATATATATATATATATATATATATATATAAACTTAATGTGCAAACTTTGCAATTGTAAAGCTGATTGAAATTATTACTCAATCAGTTTTTTAAGAATACTATTCCATGTGAAGCTAATAAGTTGTGATCAATAATAAATCAGTGATGTTTTTGAAGAAACATTATCATTATACTTGAGTGCCAAAACAGTGATCCCATCATACATTTTATCTTATTTGTTATTCAGATTTTATTTTATTGAAATCACTTACAATAAAGAAAAAAATACACAATTTAAACAAATAACTGCTGATCATGGGTAATCTTTTCAAAGATAAGTATTAATGAATTTTTAACAATAACATTTATCAATTAATATTTCCAAATGTTCAATCTTTTCTATTGTCATGTAAGGAAAAAATAGCAAAAATTTGACAGAAGTTGTGGCCCTACTTGAAAAAATTGTAACAAGGCACATGGGGGGATTTTTCAATGCTTTGTTTTGATATGTTGTTTAGGTATAGTTCCCTCTTGATATATATATCTGATGGGAGTTGTATCTGACAGAGTATTCTTAGATTTTAATTGTCCTATTAAAATAGATTCTGAGTTCTCCAAATAGGCTTGAAAATTACTGTTTTTTTCAAACAAATCTCCAAATGTCTTTAAAAATCATTAGAGCATCTGTGCACAAGCAACTCTTTGCCAGCACATTTGTTTTATTGGGATACTGTGCATCAGCAACTGTCTAGTTACTCTAATCAGATCTGGACCAATCCATGCACACTGGAGATTAATTAGTTTCTTGATTGGGTTACTTTGTTCCTCACTGCAATGTAGATATATCTACTTTTGGTGGTGATTTTGTTTGTAGAAATTTAAAAACATATCTGTAGATAAACAGTATTATGCTGAAATATTGAAAAAATTTCTGAGGATGTTCATAAACTTCCAACTTATAAACATGCCCATTTTGAATCCTTCCACTTATAATTGGACAAACCCTAAAAATTTTGAGCTTATTTTAAAATTTGGCCAATTACAACTACTCCAAGGAAATCCATACCAAAGTAGCTTCTCAATGGATAACACATAAAGCACAAGTTTATTACCAATTAATTGGTAGATAGGCCAGATTTCATGTAATTACTGCTAAATCGGTACTGTTAGTAAGCCCCTGAGCAGCCAACAAAACAAAAAACACTATTAAGCTCTATACCTGTTTGTTGATTGAATAAAGAAATATGTACCTCCAACACCAAGATTGACTTTATTCGGAAAGTTATCATCATTGTAGAGCTTGTTCATGAGGAAGACCTCGATCGGGGGGCCCAATTCAACCGCTTCAAACCACGACATGGTTGGTGTTGCTTCTAAAGTGTCTGAAAAAAATAAGCGAACTGTAATACCAAAAATTCCGCCGTGTGAAACACGACTGATTCGATGTCTAACTGGTTTCACCTTTTTGACCCTTTTTATCTGTGTGAATGTCACCCGGGATAAGATAACAAGAAATATCTTGAAAATACGTGACGGGGAGTGAGGTTAAGTTATGAATTTTGACTTTGACAGCTCCTCAGCTGATTATATAAGGATGGGAAAAATTCCTTCTAAACCGATGAATCACCGCTAAATAGCTTAGAGATGGCAAGGATTTTCATTATAAATCACAAATAAACTATACAAAATGCAAGGGTATACTGGTTATCATATACGTCACTAAGTGTCAACTATATAGGTTTCAGTCGCGTATAGAGTAAATATTAGATTTGATAATTAAGAAAGATATCCAAAGAACGTGTTGTGTACCTTTTAAGAACAAACCGAGAATAGCACAAAGTGGCAGTCACCGTCCACGACTAATGACGGCAATGACCTTACATCTTGGATTGCCAACAGCGCCGGTAGCTGGAGCTTACAACATCTAGTACACAAGCGAGTTCTACTACAAACACTTATTATTACATCATTATTAGCATTTTACACATTGGAAGCTAACAACTGATGCTGATTTTAATCTATATTTGTCAATCCATTTCTCTATTACTGGATGCTGAGCCGTCCATAATTTTTAACGATCCCAAAATATTTTTAGAAAATGATCATGGGCTTCGGAACTGTCCAAAAAAAAAAGTTATGTTTTTTGACGATATCACGGCCACCACTGCATCAATATCAAAGAACTGCAAACATGATTTGTTGTTGCCACATAGAAATCGGTTTCAAAATTCCATCAGTCCGAATTGAAAAGCAAAGTTATCAAGTGAATATGATATCTCGAATTAGATATTTTTCGCCATTCACTGGTACCTTTCCTGTCTATTGGTAGCGATCATAAGACTTATTAAAGCCAGGTTTTAAAACCTATTTCTGTATATGTCAATACTAATTTGATGAGAAGCACAAAATCTTCTGGATCGTTCTTTGTAGATAAGTTTCTCGTATGGTAACAGTCTTCGAAAATCACAGCTACAGTGCATTCAAAAATGTACTGTATGGCTCTAGGAAACCTAAAAGATTGCACTCTCAATTATTAGAATCTATTGTTTATATATCCTAAGACTTTGGTACAGTGTTTCAAGGTCAATTTCAAAAACCTAAACGCAGTAATCGGTAATATTAGTTTCTAAAGCAGAAACGGGATAAACTAACCTCCTTTAGGAGTATATCAACTACGCCCTACAAGGTCATACAACTTGCAAATATAATGACGTAAGTCGGATGTTCGTAAAATTTCAAATCCACAGATATTGGACAATAATTGGACATAAGAAATCGGTTCAGTGTTTTGAAGGCATATGGATGAACAATCATCTATGTTTAACAGGCACGGAGTATTACTGGGGTGAAAAATTCATAGATAATTGGGCAGTTACTAATGACGAAAAATGGATATTTCTCCTCACTTATCTCTCTCTCTCTCTTCCCCATTTTTGATCCTTCCAAAAAACGATCATAAGCGAAGTTCGAGTAGTCTTAATCCTTTTAATTGGGCGATAACGGTGCCATCACTGTATCTAAACTACGAATCTTTTCCGTCATTGCCATAGTCGTAACGTAATTCCAACCTTTCATCATAATGGAGGGTGGCTAAGACAGACCGGACAGAAAACAGACTCGAGAGACAGATAATAGACATTCATGAGAAACGCAGTTTTTTGAGATTATAGTCATCAAACGTGCGGAATTCGAAATATTCTTCGATTACAAATTCCCTTCACCCCCTCTCTAGCCAACCTCCGCCCATTGGCGAGGGAAGTAGTAAATTCAATGCTGATCTACAAAGAAATCCAAGTCCATCGGTTATTTCCTCCTTGACTAAATATTTAGATACTCTTCATTGTTGATTTCGCTTTCGCTTTCCCTGGCCAGTTGCGGAAACCACAATCATATGAATAAAATAGGTTTAACACCGCCTCTACTCTAAAGTACTTACTGCATTCCTGTAACAACGTTACTGAACACTGAAACGTGTCTGAAATCGCTATTTTTTCATCTGAATCTCTCGTGGATCGCTATAACATTCCATAAAGATCACATCAAACCCGTACTGCATAGATTTACTATAACGAGTATAGAAGAAGTCACATATTTATATACTTACATTGCAGTTTTTTATAATCGCTAGTTTTCATTGTAGCAATGCCTAATGAATTCAAAACACCCAAAATACAATTTATGCTATGAAGGTGTGTTTTAACTTTTATACCTACACTTCGACTCGCCGTTCAATAACATCCGCACAAAATTCGGGTTTCGAATAACCACAAACGAGGATTAGGTAAAATTCTTTAGATAACCATATTTATTACAGAATTAAAAATCAAATAGGCTGATGACCTTTCAAGGTGTTCACAATATGCCAAGATATATCTAACTGGTTTCTGATCAAAATTTTCAGCGATATATTATCATCATAATGTTCTCGTTATTGAGAACAATGTTTTTTATGGAAGATAAGTAAGCTGATTGATTTTTTTAACTTCACTGAGCTGGGTAGTATTGTAGTTATACTTATAATTTCAGTTCTACATACTCAACCATTTCATGTCCAAAGCAATTTCAAATATTGGATTGAAAGATAATTTTTTGGTATCTGTTACCAATTCATTATCTAATCGCTAAGTGTGATTTGTTGTTTCAATTAAGAGTTAATTGGTTGAGAACTGTCCATACAATTAATAATACATGTATATTTTACTGCAGTGCTCTGAATATTCATGCACAAGTTGACAACTGCTCCTGTCAATTTGAATAGAGTTACTGGACAGCACAGAAAATATAAGGTAACTGGACAGTCCGAATGAGAAAATCGAACATTATATACGTATATCATGTAAACTGGTATTACAATTTGGATAGTGTAGCGGCTCTGATAAGTTTTCAATACAAATGAGTTTAAATTGAATTAGCATTGTTTGTAGGACGAAAACATATAGATGTTCGTGCACTTTGGAAATAAGTCTTTATTGTCTTAATAAAATTGATCGCTGAATATTTAGTCCCTGAGCATTTGATTGTTGTATTAGTTTTTATTAGTATTTATTGTGGCACTCTTGACTTTTTTAGATGTCAATGGCAATCCTCATTTTTGTATTACTTGTATTATTATTCCAAGGCGTAAAATAATAAAAGAATGTGAAACATCATATCACTTTCCACATATAGGCAGGGAAGCATCACAAAAACAAAAACGTACTGATTGTACTGATTCGATATGAAGATTCATTCAATCACAGTGATATTCCACTGTGAACGCACAAATCGATCATTTCCAGTATCCATCTCTGACAATGCAGTCGAATGCAGTGCGACACGTCTTATCATGCATCGTTTTGTGACACTGACATTTGAAATTTTTGTTGATATAAACAGATGTACATAACTACATAACCTAAATATGTAGAATTTTTCTGGGATACCTTTTTGTAAAATCAGTAGTGATATATTATAAAACAATGTTTAATCGACCTGGTAACAATTAAATGAATACAATTTGCCAACACTTAGATAAGGATGTCCACGACATTTATACGTCGGTGGTTTTGAGGCAAGTTAAGTCGGTGATTTGTGACAGCTTTTGCACTTGACTGATTTTTTCGTGGATAACAAGGTTTGTGCTTGTATTTTTGGATGTTTTCCATATTTTAATAACACATATTAATGCTGCACAAATGTGCAAATAAATATAGATGTGTAGATCTTGTCTAACATTCTATAGTGTAACTATAATCTACTGTGTGATTTTCATTTGAATTTCTGATATCTTTTCAGGGGTAAGTCCTTATTCTTAACAAGCATTATTTTTTATATTACCAAGATCAGGATTAGTGATGCATGAAATTTGGTCCATTATGCTGAAATATTTACGTGAAATTTGGAAGGCAATCTTTCAAAAAAAGGTAAATTTGGCAAAATTGGAAAAATATGTAGGGTGTCAGGGTTATTTTGAAATTCATAACAATGAACGCTTGCTTCACTCAGTCAATTAAATCATCCAATTATTTATCATATACCCAGTCAGCTTTTGATTTCTATGCATTCCAAGGTATTTGCATTCTTCAAAAACATAAACTAAACTTTTTGAAAAAGTGTATATTTTCATATATTCAACAGTAAATTTCTAGCTATAGGTGGACATGATAAATGATAGTGGAATGTCTAAAACTCAGAATAAACTAACAATTTATAAGTACCAACCTCCCTACCAGCTAAGTCATAGCATAATTAATAGAGGGAGGCAAATATTTTCCTACCTGGAATATTTGATTTCTCTCCTCATCCAACTACCACATAGGTATGCTTAAACCTGCTCTTAGGTAAAATTAATCGCTAGTCCAATACAGACACAGTACTCAAATTTGAAATTATTTTCAATTTTTCAATCATGAGAATCACTAACAAATTAAGAAATAATAGATATAGATTAAGTATTGTGATCGCACCTAAGCACCTAGTGTTGTCGAGGGCATGTACAAGAAGGAGTAAATAAGGGGCAGTTGCTTCCTTTGGTTCAAATCCATAATATCAATTGGTTATAATGTCAGACAACTTTGCAGTTTAATAATCTAAAAATCTTGGTTTTTGAATGCATCTACCATACACATTTCATTTTATTTTTCTCCTTCAACACTAACTTTGAGGAGATTGAGAATTTGAATTATCCCTTTGAAGATAAATTAGAGAACTGGCACTGGAGGCTGCCAGACATAAGATTCGAAGGAGATGGGAAATTATTTCTAAGCATCTTAGATAGGGTTGAATGATTATGTATCTGAATAGGAAAGACAAAGTATCCTTGGCCCTTAGGGTGTCACATCTATCCAACATTGGAAAAAGCTGATGTATATTAGTGGAATCAAAACATATCTGTGGATGAATTACTGATTGGAATTATTTCACTATCAGAAATCAACCAAAGAATAATGGAATCATTCAGATGACATATCATCATTGAATTATTGAATAACACAACACCTACAGTACTGAAATTGAATTTGCATAATTCAGTTCCCATTTTCAATGCCTTATTCATCAAACTTCCAGTCTAATATATATAAAATATAAATACAACAAATGAAACCTGTAAATATTACCTAAAGCAATATAAAAATAAAATGAAGCATATTTTTGTCAGAGTTATAGAAACACATGATGAAAACCCTCAAGTTTTTAAGTTGATTACATGTTTTTAGTTATGACAGTCTGAGTGTCAGACGAAATAAATAAAATCATAAATTCCATGTGCATGATATAATCTCACACCTTGGCCTTGATTTTTATGAAAGTAATGCAACATAATTTTGGGACTGATATGTTTTTCTTGTACTAACATTACAATAGTAAACTCTACACTTCTTCAATAATCCTACCCACTCTTTTTAAATAGTTGTGCTATAAGGTATAAAGCAAAGAGAATAGGGAAACATTTCAGCAGTTATGCTTGGAAACTTAAAAATGTGTCATAGTGAAAAATAAACTGGTTAACAGCAATTGTTAGTTTCCCAAACAAAACAGAAAGGTTGTGATATGCATTTAATTATATTAAACATTATCATCAGTGTTAGTAAAACCACCTTTGTGGCATATAATCTAGGCAACTAGATTTGCGCGGGGTATGTTTGAAGATGTATTAATAAATTTAGGTCTTAGAATCCTCAGAGGAATACAGCTTTCTTGATGGACAGATCTTGTTACCTCAATTATGTAATCGAACTACTTGCATACCATTCAGAATTAAATATTCAACCAGCTAGTATATTAGATTGAATATCAATATAGTAGAACATACATCACAACCTTTTAAGATTTATCATCCTGTTCAAATGAAACATTTGTTTTTATTAGTACCCTACCCTCACTAGTTTGAGGGTCATTTGGATTAGAAAACATGTAGACACTCCACCACAATCAATTGTAACCCAATATTGCAGAATTGTGAAATATTCATTAGCCCTGAAAAGATAACAAAAGGTACTGAAGATCATGGAAAACCTGTTGAAAAAACTTTTGTAAAAGACGAAAGAGAGGATATATTGAAGTACAAGCTGGATCCTGAACTGGTGAAGAGGGTGAAAATTGATATTGATATTAGTAATGTTGGTGTGAAGGTCGCAGATAGTAAGAAAAGTGAAAATAAGGAAATAACACATATTGAGAAGACTAGTTCTAGAAAATCATTGAATACCAACCCATTAATGGAAGTGAAACAAAACTTAAACATCAGTCAAGCTAACATAGATGTTACAAATATCAAGAAAACTGATGAAAAAACGATGGAGGAGAAGATTAAGACCAGGCTAAGCGAATTTTCGAAAAGAGAACTGTTGAAGAAAGTGAAACTAGAAGTAGATATCAATAAAGTCTTAACAGGCGTCAAGGTGATTGAAAAAGTTGAAAATAAGAAGACAAAGGAGATTGTTAAACCCAAATTGGCTGAAACGTCATTAACTGAACCTTTGAAAATAGTGAAGCAGGATATAGATGCCAATAAAATTAGCGTAGACCTCCAAGCAATAAAGAAAATCAAAAGAAAGTATATTTTGCATACAGTAAGTCACAGTAAGAAAAATGCAGATTTTTCAATAGTTTTTCAGCAATATTACTGGAACCCCCTATATGATATCTTACAATTCTCTATCTTTGAAATTTGTCTTAATCCTCAACTTCATCTCTTCTCAGTGGTCTCTAACATTCTTAGGACCTTTGACTTCTTATGCTGCTAATGGACAGCGCCACCGTGCGCGGCGCTTGGAGATGAGTGTTGATTCTTAATTCTACTCCCTATTCAGATTTTTCTGTATGTTTAACACGCAACTCAATGTTGCTCATTTCCATTCTTATTTAAGGGCTATCTCTGCGAATCAATTCATCATGGTTAATAGATGATTCTGACTTAATTTAGGTACAATCCAAATTTCTAGGGCTCCAAAAGCTTTTAACACCCTAAAATGATCAGGAACTTGTGAAATATATGAAAATGTTGTTCGGCACTTATTACTGTTTATTTCACTATAATATATCTATACTAATTCTCGAATCTCAAACTTTGATTGGATTGAGAAGATGCTGCTCAAACAGAGTTGATACGTTTCATTAAAGAAGCTCTACAGCTTGTATCGGCGCTCCCTCTGCGGCCACCTGGCAGACCTTTCCTTCCCGCGGACATCAAACAGAAAATTTCTGTCAAGAGATACAATCAAGCAAGCAAGAAAGTCCTTCATCCTCATAGCTTCCTCTTTTGGCATTTCAAATTCTTGAGATGATTATTCATTGAGGGGAGAAATGTAGCAAATGCCTCATGGTATGTTTCAGACGAGACTTTTCAGACACCTTGAGGTCCTTTCCAAAGGGATGCAAGCAAGTTTCACAGCAACCTTACAGTCTAGTCAGTCACCACCTAATCATCTTCCTTATCGTTGCACTTCTTTATTCCTTTCTTAACCTTGTTCTTCCTATTCTTTCCACTGACAGTTTTTGTTTGATTCCTGGTTTTTCAGATAAAGGTCCGACGGACCGCTCTAACAAGACGAATACATTTTTTAAACTTGACAACACGAAAATAAATAACGCTGATTTACGCCGGTCTATCCAGTAATCCTCAATAATTCAGTATAATCTCCTATTGATGAAATGATGACAGTAGATGTAACAAGAAGGTAAAATCTTTATAGTTTTGAAATTTGATCCAGTACCAGCAGGGTAATCAAAAACGAAAAAAGCTGAATACTACTCATACTTCGTCGTGAGGGTTTATATTTTGTAGTGCAAAGTTGAGAGGAGACTTGTGTTGATGTGGTCGCCATGCTTATTCACGATTTAAATAGCAAAAAACCGATCCATTGATAGGATAAACTTTGCTTCAGTCACTGCATCTGCAGCCGCCTTGCTCAAAGTACAAAGTATTAATTAGAAAAAGTACAAAACGCAGAACAATAAATTTCGAAATTGAATTGATTTAGCCACTGACGATAAACTATTTTCGGGGAAGTAGGTATATATAGCCAGATCAGTATTTCATTTCAAATCATGGAGTGAACGAATACTACAGCATCTATACAAAAATATATTGCTCCGTATTTACTAGAGAGAGCTGAATTTTCGATCATTTGCCGTCACACAGGAAAAATCATAGATGTATTTTGAATAAGTATGTTTAATTTTTTTCTATATATACAACCTATTCAACACAGCCTCATAACTTCGAAACTACTATTTGTATTATAATGAAATTTTGACGAGAGCTTTGTATTTGTTTAAACCGATCCAGTAGTGACTACACAAACGAAAGTAAAAACGCTTATTCTTTTCAAAATCAAAAAAATCGTTCTGGCTCTGGGAGGGGCTATAACGCCATATAGAGGGATACTACAACAAAACAGAACTGCCTGCCGACGTAAGTTAGTGACATGTACTTTCATGACATACCATAGAAGTCTGAACAGATACTGTCCCTCCTACTGGCATGGAAGTAAAATCACTACTCAAAACTTTTTGTCATAGATGGCGAAGCACCTGGCTGCATTCGACTTCGATCACACCATCATCAATGATAACTCTGACATTATGGTGATGAATATGGTTGATAAAAAATACATTCCAAAAGAAGTTAAAGATCTCTATAAAACTAATGGGTGGACGGTCTTCATGCAGAAAGTTTTTGAAATTTTATACCAGGTACGTTAATATTTTCATTTATTGTATACGTGATAATTTCGAAATTCCAGACAAGTGATAAAAGTAAGTATATATCTTCAACAAAATATAAATGAGTTGAAAATAAATAGGAAATTTCGCACAAATTGTGAAAAAACATTTATATCCTGCAAGTTTTACTCAATGAATTGTTTAAGCCGTATAGTGACCCATATTTGATTCTACAAAAAAAATTATGTTTTTTAAATAGCACTCAGAAATTTGCCAAATGCTGAAAAAATATGTTCGAATCCATTTCCCTCCAACATTGAACTACTTCATCAATTACAGTGGGAATTACTCTATTTCTACTGGATTCCAGTCTGTTTAAAAGGAAATACATGATTTAAAAATTACAATTTGTCAAATTCAGAAAAAATCAAAGGATGAGGTTCAGAGGTAACATTCAGTATTTTTTAGAGAGATTAGTTATGAAGGAATACATTTTATCTACTAATTTTATCTCGTACTACTCAAATTTATCCGGTTATTTGCCAATCGTAGCACAACAAAATCGAGTGTATATGATATGACTGAAAAATCTTCAAATATTTTCAAAGATTGCTATTTATTTGAAATCAAATTACTATTCACCTTTTAAATATTTTCCTCTGGTTTAAATATATTTTGAAGGTTTTCTCGTATCATATTGTAAATGGTTTTACATATACATAATTCAATAGCAATCTCACTTGACCTGGTACTATTATCTTACAGAATAATGTAAAAGAAGATGCAATCAATGAGCTGATGAAGAAATTACCAGCAGTAGCTGGGATGAACGAATTGATAAAGGAACTGAAGCTGAAGCACAATTATGACATCATAGTGATTAGCGACTCAAATTCCCATTTTATACATACCTGGTTGGGTGCTAACAACTTGTCAAATAATATTTCTGAGGTATATATTCATTAAAATAAGCACCACTGAATCAAAAATGCATATCGGTTTGCCTAAATTCGCATTAGAACACTGAAATAAAAATATATCCTTCGGCGGGATTCGAACCACGCATCTTTTTTGCCTGTCGGACAGACACTCGTAGGCATGTCGCTTCATGACCCACTTGATATGTTTGATAGGTGTTGAGTGTTTTTATAGATAACCTGTCGTAAAGGCAGAAAGCCTATCACGCCCCAGGTGCGCTGAGAGAGGACATATAACTATTGACATTGACGGCGAGATAGGTATAGATTAGCCACCCTCCTATGATGTTTCAGACTGTGGATGTCCTTTGTATGGTCGAGGGCATCCACCAAGCGTATTGCACGTTTCTCGATTGTGTCTTCAGGGATTGCTTCGGTTCACATTTCCACACTAAACAGTGCTCCAGTGCTGATCTGAACCTTGTAGAGTAGCAGTAGCTACTTCGGTAAATACGGATCAGAATCCCAATCTTCTAGAACGCGGACTTGGCAAGGCCGGAAATGGTACTATTGATGTTATTCCCGAATAGTTTTTTTAAAGGTGACTCAGGTATTGTAAGTCCCTCCATCTCCATGGCTGGAACACCAGCATGTGATTTATTGTCCGGTTTATTGTTTGGGGCTTCTGTGCATTGAACTGAACTCCATTTGTAGATCCTCATTTGACAATTATTTCAATGCCTTTCGTGATTTGGACAGCATACTGTTCAGGCCGTAGTGAGTTCTCTCTGGATGGCAGTGGTTTACCTGATTCCATGCAGGGAATAAGGGTGTGACTCCCGTTTATGGTAAATATATAATAATACAAATAATAGAACGGCTGTATTGTCTTGAGCCTACAATAGGCGAAGTTTAGCCTATAGCTACTCTGCCACAACCTATCGAATGCATATCCATCCAAAATCGCAAATAAGGAGCGGTCCTTAAGAAAGATGTCCCACCATAGCCTGGTTCGCATCTAGACACAGAGAATCAGTGTTTATGGAACAGTAAGAATCGCTGAACACGTTATCACGGATAGGTATCTGCATTGAATAGTCATAATATTTACTATACCGGTATTTTTCACTATTATATTTACTTGCTAATCCTCGTGGTTTAATTACTTAATATTTAGTAGAATGGGCTAAAAAATTTCATTCTAATAGTTGTTATCAAAAGGGTCCAGTCTTCTGCTTTTCTGTATTCATATGAAATATTTCATGTTCATCGTCCCCAGACATACATGCTTATGCTTATTTTTCAGGTATTCACAAATCCTGCAAAATTCGAAAATGGCATGCTAAAAATCCAAATGTACCACTTACAAGACACTTGCAAATTGAGCACAAAAAATCTATGCAAAGGTCGAGTGTTGGGGGAATTCATCGAGAAGCAGAAGGAGAAGGATATACACTACGAGACAGTTACATACTGTGGAGATGGACTCCACGATTTCTGTCCAATATTGAAATTGAATGAAAACGATATAGCTTGTGTCAGGGATAAGTACAAGTTGTTGGATTTGGTGAAGAAAGCTCAAAACAGTCAATATTTTGATGAGAATGGTATTGTGAAGAATTTAAAATGTAGTGTCTGTGTATGGAATACTGGTTATGATATTTTAGATTTTTTGAAGCAGAAGAACAAAAATTGTATCTGAAAAGTGTATATGTGTAAGAAAAAGATGTTTGTCTTATTGTGTCAAAAGTGTATTGTTTTATTTTTGAAGATCATATTTTTAGATCTATTTTGTTTTTTATTTGTTATATCCTAAGTCAATCCAAGGGCGTCTTGTATAAGGAGCCACGACCACCAAAAAAAATAAAAAAACCGCCTGGTTTAGATATTTCAATTGAGGTGTCAAATTAATTTTCCTGTAGCCATTAACTTCTTTCAAGGATCGAATTGGCTACAAGCAGTCATATTTGGCAACACTTATTTAGATTAAGTCGTTATATAGCGGGTTAATACGTGGAGCTAATAACGGTGCACTTCCACGTTTGTGAGATGTATGGATATGCACATTTACCTTCAAACACTTTAAATTTTAACTGCTCATTCCATAACGCCGAGATTCTCCAAAAGAACAACTTTTGGTAGAGGCTTGTTCGAGGGGTTGTACTCGTAAGTTCGACCTGGTGAGGATGCACTTGTAGGCTGATAGCGAAGGCTTCCTTGTCCGTTTTGTTGAAATGTTTTAGCCAGTCCGTATTGTGAATGTTAAAGTTGTCCAATAAGGTTATTTCAGAGCTTGGGTGATCTGGTTGTAAGGTATACCTGTATCTGTATCAGTAGCTGAAAAGTTTTTGAAAAGCTCTCTGTAATGTTTGCTACTCGGTGGTCTGTAAATGCAGCAGATGAATTTGGACAAATTGTTTATAGATACTTTGAGCCAGCAGACGAGAGCTCTGATTTGACATATACGCATACACCAAATCTTAAGTCAAAATCGGGTATAGATCATATCCGGGATATCTGAAGCAATCGTCCGTAAACGATGAGCCGATTTGGTTCTCTGATAATGCCAGAAGGCGAGGCTTTTCTGTCTGCAGGTATTGATGGACAGAGTTTATGTTTGAGGCGAGAGCTCGAAGAAGACGTCGCTGGCTTTACCCACGACGTAACAACATGTAAGACAGATGTCTAAGACACGCCTATGCATCCATACAGCAGGGTATGATCAGTTTCTGGGTGCTGGCACCACCACCCACGAACCGCCACTGCGTCAATCCCATTATGAAACCCTTGAATGGAAGGACTTGTCTCATAGGTAAAAGAGTTCAGGAATAAGACAGGTATTAATTAGAAATGAATGCATATTTCTCTGTTTGGAGCATTGTGCCAAAAGAATTTTATTTGACCTGTTTCAATAGTGTGCTTAATGACCAGTGAAGAGTCCCACTACAGGTTTCAGGTCCTATATTTTCACTCTAGCAGTCATCGCTACCTTTTTTTTTTGTCAGACAAAACATACATGTCGTCGCATCGACGAGACCCGGCATTCTCTTTTCCATGAGCCTTTGTATTTGTGATATAAAATATACCATCTCTGCATGTACTATCAAAAGGAAAACAATCACATATATCACTTTTTTAATTTAGTAATTAACAAATACATAGCATTTACAAATTTAGATCTACACACTATTCAATAGCTTTCACTAATGCTTCTCCTACTTCCACAGCAATCATTGCTTCTGCTTTTGCCTAGAACAAAAAAACCAATAATATACAACAATTATATGAAAAAATTATAGAAACAGTGCCACTACTAAAACTCCCGCCTATAAAGTTTACATTTTAATAACACTTTATTTAGAAAATAAAATATCTATATGTCCTATGGAGGTGAATATTATTTTCAACACATTTTAAATTGTATTAACTAACCATTCAGATTAAAAAAAGCCGAAACAAATTCTGCCTTGAACTCTTCAAATCTAGAGCCGGCTCTGTACAAGGTTCGGAGCTTAAATATATAAACTTCAAATTAAATACCACACTTGAAAATACGTGGTATTGGCTCCAGCCGCCATTTTGTTCATTAATCTCGTAAAATAGCAATCCTAGACAAAACATAATGGGATATTTTTCAACGAGATTTAAATTCTCTCTGAGATTGGCTATGTAAAATTTTACTGTACTGTCAATATAACATGTCAGATCAAAATCAAAGAAAATATTTATTGGAATTATTCTTAAGCAAAGTGGAAAGCAAATAAAGTAATCATCTTAACACATTGTAATGCACTGATATATAAAGTTAGTAATTAAAGTTTACTTATAGCAGATTTTATGTCAAGCCAAATTGAGAAAAGAGATTCAGAGGCAACTGAACTAAGTTGATAAAACTAGCATTTTAGCACAAGCATTTTGAATTTTGGTATTTCTTTATTGCACAAATAGTTCTTTGGATCCCATTTAATTGGAATATTTGGATATCTTATATAAGACTGAGTGAACATATATGATTTCTAGTGCAGATCTAGTGTTGTTGCTAAAATAAATGTTTCCTAATTCTAAATGGCATTCATCTGACTATCAAATTTCCCACAAATGAATTCTGAGAAATAATTTTGAATATATTTAAAAAACCAAGTGTCTACATTTTTCCTTGATAGATTTACAACATTTGCCATTTGATATGACTCAAATTCATGAAAATGTTAGGTAAAATTTTCATGTTAGTATTTCTGAATACTCTAGGGAATAGTTGTTCAAGTGACAGTTGCCATTTTAGAATTTTGACAGATAATTAAAATTGAATGTTCAGAAATGAATTAAACTTACCTGTTCAGATGTGGCAGATGAAAGCTCACTCTGTGCTTTGTTTAGAACCTCCCTAGCAGCAGCTGGATCCAAATTTTCAACAGGATGTGCTTCTTCTGCTAGTATCTATAATAAACAATCAATTTAATCATTGCTATCCAAATTCAACAAGATTTTTCGACAAATTGTTCTACTTCCTTCCTACTCATAGAGGGGGAAATAAAGTGCCTAATTATACTTTATCTAAGAGAAAATATATTCCAGAATCTGGACATCTTTACCCTTTTTAAAAAAAATCAAATCAAATTATTCTATATAACATTATGACTTTTTTCAATTAAAGCTTACAGTCTCTCATAAAAATAACTATTCAGTAAATTTGTGCACATACCTGTACTGAAGAATCATCATTAATGGTAACTGTTCCACTAGAGACAAAAATCTTGTTTACTTTGCCATCATTCTCAAAAATTGAAACTACTCCTGGTTTGAGTACAGCCAATGTTGGAACATGAGCAGGCAAGATACCAAAACTGCCTGAGAATGATGGGACATCAACTTGCCTCACAGGCTGAGCATCATAATATACCTATGAAAATAAGTATATGATTATAATCATAGTTTTTCAGAAAATATTGAATATCCTATACCCACAGGAGTTAAGAAGCAGACTTAGTATATGCTACTTCAAATTTTCTTATTTTTAATAAGACTACTTCAATTGTCATTGCTTACTGGATGCATTCAGCAGATGCAGCAACTGTTTGGATTTCCTCTACTGAATAGACATGAAATACTACTCAGTATGATGAGTAAAACTATAATTTTACTAAGCTGAAAACATCTCCAGTTATGTTAGCATTGTGAGAAATGCCAAATGCATCTAGTAGACACCAATACTATTGGTAATTGGTAGAGGAAGGCACTTCCTCCATTATTACTTATATTTTACATAGTATGCTGTATGACATACATCATTATTTTCCAACATCAAAGCTTTTTAACTGCAGTTTTCTGATCGATAGATCATATTTAATTGAAGTCTTCAAGAGACCAGTTTTTGAAGTTCACAACCCTAGTTCTGAATCTGTTTGGAACAAATTCACATTCTTAACACAATTACACAATAACTGTAAGAAGTAAAATAGATTTGTGTAAACGCAGTGTTCAGAAGTGTTCCAATATTTTATAGTAAGTTATTTTAAGTATTATATACTTTTCAAAAGTCTGCTACTATTACCACCGCTATATAAACAGATGTGAACTTTTGAACACTGATCATAAAATAGGTATATTTGTGAAGGTGAGCTGGATAACCCTTATATGTAATATTATTTTGTGAAACAACATGTAATTTGATTAAGTTTCAGGTTTCCAGAATGCTCACCTGATTTCCAGCAGCAAATGTGAAACTCATTTCATCTGCATATCCTCTTTTCAGTGTAGTGCTGAGACCTCTGCGAGTCAAAAGACGAGATACTGAACGGATAGCGGCCATCCTACTCCCTGAAATATCAGATAAGAATATTTTTATTTGAATACTGTATGGATAGCGCAATCCATATTACATAATGGGCCAGACGCTAAATAAATTTCGTCTTAAAATTGTTTGCATACTGCGAATCAAATAATTTAATTTTTTTTAAGAAATTACTCACTTAATCCGAATCTGAGAAGAAAAAACCGTAGAAAATTGCAAGCGGTAGATGTTCACTTAATTTTTATTATTATAGATCAGGCTAATCTAATCACAGAATTCATAAAAGGAAGACGTGTTACTGTCATTAAAGAGGGACACAGTGACAGATCGATCTATGGTCGGGCATGTGCGTACCTTAACCTCGAACAAGTTTCTGTATAGCAAATGTACCTTTCAAGAGTTTCAAAATATCGCGTTACACCATGACCGACTCTACTCATCAGTAGGGATTAGGGATGAGTCGGTATTGGATTAACGTTGCTTTGGAGCAGTATTTTCACGTAACACTCCATACCTCTTCACAAAGAACGTCTAACGGGCGTATAAAACTGGTAAAAAGCGTTCCTCTGTGCTGTCATGTAACCATACACATATCAGAGTATCAGCTGAGGACGTGGTAATGCGGTATTACTTTAGCGAATGGAACGACGTAGCGTAGTGCCGCACAAAATGGTGCGAAACGGAAGACGAAACAGCAAAGTGGTTGTAGAGACGTTAGATTAGAGTGTTCGTTCGTTCCAACGACGATAGAATAACAGTGTTCTATCGTCGTTGGTCCATTCGCTATTGTAGTTTGAGTGTAAGGTTACCGCATTGCCGAGCCTACCGATTTTATATGGAATTAATCTTTAATCGAAATACCAAAAGTGTATTCATTACCACAATTTTGAGTAATATATCTCAAGATTGTGGTAAAAATTCAAAACTTATAACATAATAAATTGAGACCAAAAAAGTAAAGCTCAAAACTAAATTATATATACTTATATGCCTCTCCGTGTCATTTAGGTACTAAATGTACTAGTATTTTGTATCAAATAATTTCAGGATAGTGCAAACCTATTAATTTTTCGATAATTCTAATGAAATGAAACCTATTTAAAAAAGTCCTAAGTGTATGAGGAAGTTCGCCAAACGGGAAACACTGCGCTCCAAACGTACAGTGAAGTCAGGCCCAAGCGGTAGAAAACAGGTATCGTTCCAGTGTAACGGTATTTGGGAGCGTTATTTTCTTGGAGCGGTATCAGTTGTAACGCCCCAGACGAGAAACCGTCATTCGCACCTATAGTAGGGATGACAACATCGAAACAAGAACCCGATATATCGATACATCGGAAGGATAACATCTTATCTTATCAATATCTTCGATGTATCGATTCAAAAACGTCGATGTTGTGAAATAACGATGTTTTTATAGTTTTATTAAAAATTTCACATGAACTATAAATGCTGCTTTGGGAAGAATAAAACAAGTTAAGAAAATAAATAGCTAAAAATATATACAAAAATAAACGCTACAATAATCAAATAAAACAATATTTTTAATAATCAAGCAAAACAAGATATTTCAATGATTGTAAATATATAGCTCATTCCACGACGCCGAGGTCTTGTTCGAGGCATAGAAGCTCGATCTGGTGAGGAGAGGATACGCCCCTTGAGCTCCTCCTAGTCCTTGCTGTACTAGCCACTCTTGGTATTATTATGCGAGACAGCTCAGTCGAACATATGTCATGATAATATTTATAAAATGACGACAGATCAGCCACTTTTCTCCAATGTTCTTGGCTGTGGCGATCCTTTGTGAGGTCAAGTGCATCCACTAGACGTATTACTCGTTTCTGGATTATGTCCAGGAGCTTCAGGCAGTGCTTTGGAGCGCATCCCTGCACATGCCAGCAGTACTCCAGCGATGGTCTGACCTGGGCTTTGTATAGTAGCAGCAGGTGTTCCGGAGAATATAATTTTCTGGATCGGAAGAGAACCCCCGGTTTCTGGGACACGGACCTATCAAGGCCATGATCATGCCATTAGATGTGATTGTCGAGGTTGGAAAACTATTTGAAAAGAGAACGCGACGAAATTGTGAAACGATTGAAGGATTTTTTATAAAGTGCAGTCACTTTCTCGGAGGATCTACATGCCTTGGCTCACCGCCTGTGAGTCTCCGTATTCGGAATCCGTACATCAATGTTTGTAGATAGCTCCGACGCATCTATGCACTGCTCTGTAATGAACATCGATTGAAAACATCGATGTTTCTTTTATGATGTATCGATTTTTCAAAACATCGATACATCGTTGCCAACCCTACAGTTTTCACTCGCCCATGCTTACACTTGTTTCCTCCAGGTAGCAACCACAAATTTACGTAATACATTTTTGCTCTTCAGTAATCGTTGGGCGACAGTCAAACCACGTTCTTTCTGTTGATAACCTCAAATTTATTCAACTAAGAATTCGTTTTAAATTCATTTATACAATTATCCGGATATCCCATGTATGGAGCATACAGAAAACACTTCACAGCCTGCAAAAATATCCATAAAGCCGCACCACATTCAGCAAGAATTATGCAAAACAAGACCTGCATATAGGCAAGGCAGAAAATTTACTGCAGTTAAAGTAAGATATTTATATGACTCGTAATAATAATTATTCCTAATGCTAGGATAATCAAAACAGCTTTATGGAAAATCTATTACACAACAAAGCTTAATATTAATTTTGGAATAATGTATTATAATTGTATTGTGTTCAAAGTTCAAATAAAAAGGTATGAAATTTGAAGACGCAAGTAATGTTGTAAAACAGCCGCATGGGGGAGATATGTGGTTCAATCTTCAATTCTTAGTCCCCACCTAGTAAAATCAGATATTTAAAGTCACCAGATTTCAGCAGATATAAAGAACCACAGCTTGCTGAATTAAAATTCATATTTTTTTCCAGACCTACACTGTGAACTCTGAATCACAACATCTTTACATATATGGTGTTCCCAAGTTAAATCTGCGCAGAGAACTGAGGTCATTGTGCCTTAAATATGGAAACATTGTGTCTATGCACGTCGCCGAGGACACCATCAATGAAATGTTCACAGAGTGCTACCACATCCAATACCAACGAATACAATCTGCCAGAATTGCAAAACGGTGAGAAACATTCATCTGTATCAGTCTGTTAATTGTCCTATCACAGATTACATGGGGCAGGTTTAGACTTTGGTCTCCAATTAACGCAGCATGCTGCTTACAGAGTCTTTGCTGTAGATTCGTGAAAATTTCACAATGGATAATTAGTAATAAGCAGTAATCCATGCTTATCAAGGTACCACAAGGTAACAAAAATTGTCAGCTTCATTATATTGGCAAAAGATGATTGTTAATCACTAGAACTTGTTTCATAAATTTGCTTTTTTATACCATGTTTAAAAAATCCTGCAAAATGTTTTTAATACTGATCTTTGGACTAATGGATGTGGTGTTTTCTTATTTTTATCCCCAGACTAATTGATACACAATCGTTCTATGGAGGTATACTTCACGTGTGCTATGCTCCAGAGCAGGAGTCAGTACAGGAGACAAAAACAAAATTACTTCAAAGAAAGACTGATGTTCTTAGAAGACTACCAAAACGGTGACGAGCTACAATTTTTTGTTTCCCTTATTCTGTGTTAGATAGATGGAACTTGAACATCATTAATTCTGTTCAAAATAATGCTGATAGGGTACACAAGTGGTGGTAAAACTCCACTATCATATTTGAAAATGTGTCACAAAAGAACAGCTTTTATTTGTATGTGTATTCATATGAATTTATAATCTGTAAAATGAAGTATTACTCATACATATTGGTTTCATTTGAAGCAATTGTGTATAATTTGCGAACCCAATGATTTCTTCACTAATATGTAACCGTTACAACAGGGCGTAGATAGTACAAAATCATTTACACGACCTTTTCCTGTAGGATGCCAAAAGAAAATTAGTCTATACTTTTGCATACATATTTATGACAATTACCAAAATTTATTTACGCACCGCCGATTGATCGCAATTCTCGCGCTCATATAGGTCTGCTTTTACGTAAGAGCGTCAGAATTAGCGCCCGTTTTTGTTTTGACGCGTACATTAATTTTAAATAAGGTATAGTAAGACGTATGCCTTTAGTTTCCACGCTTCAGTGTTCTAGGTACAACTGTTACATGTATGTAGTTATAAGGTTTATTGAATAAATCATGATTCATTTTTATATTATTTCTTATTATATGCCTGCTGCTCTACCACTTTTTTTTCAGAAGTTAGTCGGGGCATTTCAAAACAAATATTAAACCTGCAAGTCATTTATTGTTGAAAATACATTGTAATTGGTTTTAAAAACTTATATGAGGATGTACATATACATGCTTATCATATCGATTTATAATTCATAACATTTTCTCTAGCAAATACATGAATTATTGAAAAATAATTTTCTTAGTATAAATCTATTATAAAAAAAATCCTATATACATTTTTAAGAAAAAAATAATCTCTTTATCTTGAAGTTAACAACCTTCAATTTTGATTACACAAAAAAGTAAGTTACATCTCTAATCACTTCACTTCTCTGCTGACTTGGGTTCAACACCAAACAAATCTTTGAACACATAGCTCACTCCATGTTCGTCGAGGTACTTGTAAAATTCTCCCATGTCCATATGGTTGAACTTTGGCCCATGGTTTTGGAAGATTTTTTCTTGCAGTTTACCGAACTTACGGAAACTGTTCCCGTCCTTTTGTTCATCCTGCTCAGTCACCCTGATGAGAATCTGTTTCCAGTTCATCGATTTTATAGTCTGCCACCACTCCGTGCAATTCTCCGAAGAGCCTTCAATGCAAATTATACCTGGCTTACCTACAAAATACAAAATAAGAGTGATGTAATAATCTGATGAATTGGAAAAATAATCACAGCATAAATTACAAAACAAATTTAAGTAAATTATTTATACCAGTATATTCTTTCACATTTATACTATAAATCATGCACCAATTGTAAATTTTGAAGTTCACCCTATGTTCCCTAGTTCATATTACTTGTACTGACTCCTAAATAAAACCACCTAACGCTGATGAAAGAATTTCACTAGTTTTGCGGCTGCCATGACAGCTTTTATCAAAGTACAAATCATGAAAAAATAAATGTTTGAACATTATAATAACAATGATTTGCTGTTTTCAGTTTGAAACTTCGTATGATAATACAAGTATTATGATGTACTCAAACACAGCCTGATGCATTTGCATTTTTTGTAACATCCAAAATGATAGTCAATTATCCTCACATCAGAAACATATCATGAGAGAAAACACGCACCATATAAAAGTGTTATCCAGAAAGAACCACACGAAATCCTCCCATTTGTGATGCAAGAACAAACCATAAACCCGAAGAAACAACGTAAGTATATTTTTGAAAAATTTAATTTTTCGTACTTTATTAGCGGCTGAGGCAGCCAAAACATTTGTAAAATTATTTTACCAGCCACATGTGGTTTGAATTAGCAGCACAAGCGCCCAAGACAAATATGTTGTGTTTTGAGAACTATTTCATTTAATGCCGCTAATTTGAGGAAACCAAAAACTCACTGAATGGTAAATATAATATGCGTCGTCTTCAGGAAAAAATGTGCTATGATATTAATTCTATTAATATTTATATCTATAATCTTTTAAGACCGATTTTTGAAATATTCTCACTAACACATTTCAAGTATGTACATATAATGTGGTTTTCCCAAAAACGTTTGTACATTGGTTTATCAAAATCTATCATACCTGGCATACAAAATCCTGTTATGTCCAAAACATTTGCTAAATAAAGCATTTCTTGTCTTTTTGTTCTACTATAAATATGATGAGAATAAATCCAATATCTGACATACTCCTCCTCCTTAATTTCTTTCTGTTTCGGTATCTTCTCTTCCAATTTTAGGTACTTTTTTGCATTTTCTTGTAGCCAAGTTATTGCAGTATATATACAGGGTTGACCCTAGTAGTGAAGTGTCGAATTATTTATCGTGAAAAATAATTAATTTTTTAGATTATTTTAGAAAGACAACAAAACCTTCCCATCTGACAAATTTTCTGCTCCTGGACCTATCACCTGTCCCTTTCCCTCCCTGGGTTTCGCCGATCGTTAACTGTACGCATCGTGAAACTGTTCATTGGTAAGCGGGTCTAAATAGTTCCAAAATCCCCCATCTCAGGAGGCAGGGTTGCTACAATAGCTTAGGTTCTAGTGTCAAGGTGATATATCAACGAGGTACAAGATTACACTTTGATACAAATGGTAATTTGTAACTCATGAGATCACCGACAGTTGAAAAACAAATATTAACGTTTACTCCCCTCCGTTTAATGACACAGGAGTATCTAAACAATTTAATTACTTGAAGAGCTAATAACGAGAGGTTTTTATTTGATAATGTTAATGTTTCATGACAGAAACGCTTTTCTGAAGCATATGATTGAAGGACTGGAAACATCTGTGCTATATGGTTCCAATAGATTCTAAAATTCCATCCACAGAAATGCAAACAGAGTTCTGATGCCTTGATATATAAATTTGATTGTCTCACATATTTTTCATCTGCACAACATGAATGGGATACAATTTGGAATTTACTTACTCTTTCTAAATCGTTAACATACTGATACCAATCCTTATTCAACTGTATATGCATTTTTCTATCCAAGTGGTGATTTCTCACATAGATTTCTGGCATCTTCTCTGGATATCTGTCTGCTAGGGTTACACATACTTCAAATTGCTGATCTTCCACTTTTATCTTAACAATGTAGTCGAGCATAGGCGGCACAATACCTGGAGTAAAACACTTTTATAGACAGTCTCTTGTTCTAGTATCTATCTAAATCTAGTATATTGTAAGTAGTTATGCTACTTTAGACATATGATATACAAATAAAATATGGAAGAGCATATAGAAGCAATAAGTTGAACATCATTAATATCTACTGAAAATTGTTATAATTCATTTTATAATAATTAAAATATTACCTGTTTCTCCTTGGATATATTGTTTCATATCACTGACAATGAAAGAATCATCAACATGTAATTCTCCTGGAAGACAGAATGTTGACTCTAAGCTTTCCAGTTCTGATAGTTGAATTTTATAATTTTCACAACGTTCTGATACAGTCAATGGTTCAGAGTCTGGAATAGTAATATCATAGTTTCGTAACTTCTGAAACTCATTCTGCGGCTTTCTGTTTCATTTAATTTTCCGCTGGCCTCTAATTAACACCAAATTTATACATATAAATGAATATCTTTACTGATATATGTTTCGATTTATCTCATGTCCCCTGTTTTGGATTTATTAACAATGCAAATGCATCATCCTTATTCTAACCTTTCATTATAGTTCATACTAAGGTCTTGTTTGAAAACAAAACTGTTACCCTGGTAAACAATTTGTTATGTGCATATAAAGATATGGATTGCCGAATGTGTCTAAAAATCAATTTTTCCCCATTTGATGTTTTTGCCCTTCAAATTTTCTCTGTAAGTGATGAACAAGATTTCAACAAGATGTACAAAAGCTTAATCACTAAGTTATCTTCACTGGTAACGCAACAACATACACTAATTCATTTCCATAATTACTAGTTCTTAACTATTCTGAAGACTGACTGACTGCTGTCACAGTGCAATGCTCAAATATATACCAAGAAAACTCGCATCTCGATTATACCATAACCAATCTCGGAAAAACTGTCACATTCGGATGTCTGTTGAAAACTGCACACATGTTCTGGATGATTTGCATAAAGGGTGATCTTTTCTTGGCTGCTACCGCTGATCTTGTTGCAATATGTACATATATGTTTTTAACATTTTGTTTTGAGAGTTTACTTCAATAATTTTGGTTATAAATGCTTGAAGGCATAAATAAAAAATTGAAGAAATATGCATATATGATTAAGCAATGAGTATAAATAAATAAATAGGTAAATTTTGAAAGGATTGTTACTAACTCTTCAAAATTGTAATGCAGTGTAATAATTATTAAAATGTTTAACTCGCAACAGGCAAGTTTGTAACACAACTGGTAACATACAATCTCAGGTAGTTTGAAGCAAAAATATAATAAACAGTTTTAAATGTTTTTTTTTAAATATATAAAGGGTTGTTATTTACATATTTCATATTTCAGTAACCAATATCTAAATGTAAAAAAAATGTTAAACAAGTTTTAACCTACCACAATTTGGCTATGGCTGAAAATGTTACTTTTTAAGTCATAAAAAATAATTAGTCCGATGTATCTTCAATTTTTAAGATAGATATACCTACTGATATTTATTATCTTTCTATATTTATGATAAAATAACTAAAATAACAACTGTTGTGTCTTTCATTTCTAGAAATAATTGTTAAAACTTCATTACATATTCATTCATACTGTTTTGGTGATTGCATCATTTACCTAATGATTTACTTTTTTTAAACTCCACTGCATGAAAAAATTCAAAGCAATAAACAATATATCTCACCAGTCATTTTCAAAAACGAAACACAATTTTCCCATATGCTGAGAGAGCTTGGTGAAGTTTTGGTTGACGAACAGGAATGTGTGAAAAACACGTGCTTAGAGTAAGAAATACATGTATTGCATCATTGTCTCACTGCGTGCAATCAGCGGCTGCAGCCCAATCACTCAATCACTCTTAAGCCAAACCGCCAAGCTCATAAGCCGTAAATAAATTAATAGGAATAGGTTAGACTTTTAAATGTAAACACAAACTCATAAGCACAAAACAAATACAGTAGTAGTAGGTATGGCGACGATATATCGATGTTTTAAAGAATCTATACATCGAAAAAGAAAAGTCGATGTTCAGACCAATGCATCTTGAATGCATCGGAGCAATCTACTAATATTCGATGGACATGGCCGGCTTCGAGTAGAGTAGAGTCGACCGTGAGACGTGCGAATTGATAATCCGGTGACTCAGAAGCGGTGAGCCGTGACTTGTAAATCCTCTGAGATGTTAGTTAATACAAAATTGTAGGCTCAGATTAAATTAATTATCTATAGCTATTACTGTCAAATCGGACGCGAAAAAAGTATACTTTGTAGTAATATTTCGATCTTTAATAGAAAACACACCCTGGCCTATTAGAAATGCGGTGAAAGAAGCAGAAAAAGCAGAAAAAAGCTCTAGTAAATCACGTATCCTCACTGGCCGCCGTATCACGCTCAAAAACGGCGATTTAATCACCGGTCACCGGTAGTGAAACATTGATCATGTCTAGACGTGGATAGCACGTGAACAGTCAGTGATTGTGAACATGCGTGAACTTTGATATGCCCACTAGCCCATTACAAAAAATAAATAAGAGGGGGTAATCTATGAAATAAATTGGTGACTGTGACCATGTGAACCTCATTCCCTGCGAACCCCCGCTTATGCTTGGATACGCCCTTGCTAGGACCAAAACCTCGCCTGCATGCAAAACTATTGTATATCCATATTCTTCATTATTCCATTTTCAGCACGGCATTGTCATTCATAATTGCATTTATTATATGCGGCAATATTATAAGTCCACGCAAAAGGGTTCTCTTATAACATTTGTTTTGTTTTTTTTGAAATATGAGAGAACCTTTCGATTGGTCTTCTGCATGTAATAGATTTGATTATTGTTACAATGCCGTACCGAAAACTGAAAAATGCGGAATATTGGAGTTAACGACAAAAAAACATTTACCCATATGTGTATGCCATAAATAATATATGGTGCCACAACATTGGTGCAGTTATCTGTACAGAATATCAACACGCCATCACGAAGTACCGACTTTGTGAAATAGATGGCAAATCCAGCATAGTATAAAGGTCACTGTAGTTTTTGTCTATAGTCTACAATAACGTTCTTTAGATGGCAGCGCCCAACGTGGTCCCAAACGACCCTGATGACTGTTTCGTCTGTCAGTCGGTAAAGTCTGTGACTGTGACATAACAGAACCGTAATTAACATAACCTATCAATATCCGTCATTTCTTCTGTTAGTTTTTACGTTTTCACCACCGAATTCGAAATGTGATTCATGTGTATGTGTGTGACTATCTATTTTTCTGGCGATTATCGTTTAGAGATATTGAGCCGTTATTTGAGACAAATTCACGACTTCGATACAAATAAACATCAGCCAGGATGTCCGTAATATGGTCAGATACAGAAGAAAAGAAAAATCGACGACGTTCGAAAGCATAAATGGAAATAAACTTCAACTGTACCTAGAGAGGAAGGATGTTTCTGTTAAGATAAGATTGGTCAACTCCGGATGTGATTCATGGTTTAGAAAAAGCATTCTACTGCTGGGAATTGCTGTGCTGAATTTATGTTGCCTTATTTTTAATATCATTTCTAAAAAGATCATTGTTGCAGTGTTTTTCGGTGCACTGTTTTGGTTTTCTAGGCTGTTTTATATTGTAAGAGAAGGTAAGTGTAACTTATATTGTTGGTATTTGTCCTACCACTCCTTTGTCACTACACAGTTGTACAATATCTGAAATGCAAGAGTTGTTGTATAACATTACACCTGGATTTATACTCACCTTCATACAGTGTTAATGATATCAGTTCAGGGAGCAATTATTAGGATTTGTTGTTACTTCTAGCTCCTTGCTCAAGATTGAGAGGTTATATGCATAACAATGTATAGCCCATTGTATTTAGTACAGTAATAAAGGTTGCATTTGCAGTAGAAACACTAGTATTTTTTTTGTTTCAAAAGTATTGATACCATTTATTTGCAGATCAAAACCCAATAAATATAATCTTCAAGTGTCACTTCAGAGGTATAATAGAAAGTGATATTGTTATTTGTTCCAGAAAGCCTTGTGATGGTTCCTGATGTAGGAATGCAGTTGGAAACCAAGTATCTGTTAAACAAAACTAGCAAATTCATTCCATTTGAGAAAGTTCAACGAATATTTATTAATGAAGTTATATTTAGGGTGAGCAGTTTTTTTTATATTTAGTATATACACTGGGCAATTGCAGACAGATTATTGCTATACCAGGTTGTCAAAAAGGTCTGCAATCAATCAACAACTTCAAAACTATTAACCCTAAAAAAATTATACACAAACACAAAGTTGTAAGACATTTCTTCTCTAGTTGAGGGTCTCTTACATTTAACCTTGCTGACCATCAAGGACATCGCAGGGATGATAAATCTTCCAAGTAGTAGCATATTTTCTGCCCCTGTAATGAAGCAAATTCACCATCACCATTAAATAGCCACCCAGAACTTCATAGATTCTTTTATATTCCAGAATAAGATAATTTATACCTTGAATGCACTGATAGTTAATATAGCCACTGATGAAGAGCATATCCTGCCTTTATTCCAAGTAAGTATATAAAGCTTTGCATGCTGACTGATCAATTTTGCAAGCTTGCATATAAATCTGATACCAGTAAACACATTAGTATAATTGAAATATTTTAGATTGAGGAATTGCCAATTCAGTGTTTTATCACTCTTTTGTGATACTTTAGTCTTAATGCAGTCTCTACACATGAGAGATGCTTCCATAATCTGAGCATATGATATATAATATACAGTATATTCAATTTGATGTAATGAGGAGACAGGACAATGTTTTATAGCAAAGTACAGTTTCAGGTGTTGATCTAATAGCCAATTATCAAAGTCAAAAAGGTGTTTGCTTTCCCTTTTCCCAAGTTTGAATAATATCTAAACATTAACTTTTAGAAATTCTGCTGTTAGGACAGATCATTTGACACATTCAATATGTCAGTGAGTACATCAGGCTCTGTTTTTTTTGTTTCTCACTATGTCTTGTATTGCTGTATACTTATAGGCTGCATACTATTTAAAAAAATTAGTGAGATTAAAGGAGCCTTTTAAACTTGAATTGATAATCCGGTGACTCACCCGTGGTGATCCGTGACTTGTAAATTCCCTGAGAAAGTGACAGCACCTTTTGAAAAATCCTTTGATTGTTTTATAATGTTGTTGCTTTCTCTTTTCAGATAGTCTTCCAATCTTGTATTTCGAGCTCATAAACATACTTCTTTATTTTAAAATTCCTTCAGGACTGTCCATACCTATTTTCCTCCATTATCTGTTATTGAATAAGTGGAGCTTTTTGCAAAATTTTTGTTTTCTACCAATAATAATAGTAATAATAATAATGTTTTAATTGTAGTTGTCATATCTTAAACTATAAGTGCAGTGATACACTATCTATCATTGAAGGAATTGCATACTTACTGTTTTGTCTATGGAGAATTTTAATTTGTATCATTTTTCGCAAGTTCCTCTGACTATCCACACCACAAAAACAGCAGCTGATACTTGATTTAGGATTTCGTAATACGTCAGCTATGAATTAGAATTAATTTGTTATTAGGGAAGTCACTTATTTAAACGGTATGCATCCTTCGGAACTGTTCGATGAATATTTGTATGTATGATTTATAATGGAGTTTTTGATTTTTCAGGAGCAATTGCCAAGATTGGGTTGCCTAGAAATTATTTATAAGAATATTAGAGGAAAATATCATTAAAAATCAAATACTGTGTTAGTTAATTGTAAATAAATGTAAATATGTTAATTGTAAATACAAGCAGATCAATTAATCTGTACTTTATATCACTGCCAATGTTTGAATGTAAGAAGGAGATTGTTAGTTCAAAATAAATTATACGGCAATGGAGGGAGTCTGTTTCTATTAAACTTTTCCTGTCCAAATTGCAGAGAATGCTTTGAATCCAATCTGATGAGAACAAGCATTTAACATCAAAATCTTTTATGAAACACCCTATTATTATGTGTCATTAGTTGCATGCATTTAATATCCTGTTATATTTAGTGAATTTCTGAGTAATATATCTGAAATACTGATTGGATCATCTTTTCTCATAACCGTAAAATTGTTAAAAACAAGGTTTTGAACAAAATGCTTGCAAAACTTTGGAATACTATGTTTTCTGAATGGTTGGTGATAGTCCCGGTTTATTCAATGGGTGCTTGGGGCTGGCGCCCAGGGGCCTCGGGCCCGGAGAAGCCTAATTTACCTATTTTACTGAAATAATCTCATAAACTATACACTTCCGGCCCGGCGTACGACTATGTTTTATTCGTCTCTCGGTTCAAAGTGGCATGATTTTAAGACTGATTTGTAATGATTTCTAAAATAAAGAGTGATTTCCTATACGTCAGCTTTTCAAAATTTCAAGAACTACCGTTAATATTTTCGGAACAGTTTTTTGTGCATCTATGATGCCATCCTTGCTATGTATTGATCAAACTTCATAAATAGTGTGTAAAGTGTAAAGGTGTTCGTTGTGACTTCCAAGTTCATTTATTATATCGATCAAACGCCTCATACATATATGTATAATTAGAAGATGGATGTGGACGATGATGATAGCAGTAAGATTCCTTTCAAATTAAGTTTCGCTAAGAAATGTATGCCTGGAAAGTCCAACATTGAAATTGGAAAGCCTTTATTATTACGTAAGTTTCAATAATTAACTATAGTATAAGCAAAACGATTTGCAAGAATGTTCCAAAAAACATTTTTTGGGTGATGTGTAACAATCATCAACAATGGGTTTCAACGGACATCGCGTCGCTAAAGGGGATGGATAATGAGTATAATTATCGCAGCCCTCAAATTCTGTTAAAAAAGGTCGCAATGAAATTTGCACATTTCTTTTTCATCATAATTTTCGGAATACAATTAATCTTGATAATTAAGCATTCAATATATAAAGATGCGTGACATGACCTTGAAGTCGCGGACCCCTCATGTTTTTTAAGAGCAAAAAGTTATTGGGCAGACTTAAAAGTCTGTAGATATCAGTCTACATAATTAAACGGTATTATTACGTATACCAATTAAGCGGGTCGTTGGGGTTTGACATTTCACGGGAACCTTTAAAACTTCGGACTCGAAGGGAATCACCCACAATTCCCTTCGATCTTTGAGCCTAGGCACATCAGTGAGATGGTTCTTTGATATAGGTATATTTTTGAGCGTCTTGATATCTATTATCATTATCTAAATCTGTTTCATTAATATGACCACACCAATTTTCAGCTCCTGTTGTAAACGAAAAGTTTTATACGAAGCGAGGAGAAGATAGTGATTTTATTAAGGCGAAGACTCAAGAATATCTGAAAAAATTGATGGTTTTGGGACCAAAAGAAAAATATGGTAAACCTTTGAGTGAAAATCAAAAGTAGGTATATGAATTATGAATGGTTCCAGGTATACAGGATTTATAAATAATTATCTGTACCAATTTTAACTAATTGTAAAATTCATGTACATGTAAAGAGCTCACTGTTTTAATTTTTTACGTGAATACCGCGCATCAAAATAAATGTGGATCATAGGAATTTATCTATTATTTCAACTGAAAGCAATGGCGTACAATATTTTTTTCAAAAAATGTATATTAAGCCCATATCCCGTATGGACGCCACTGGTTAAAGAATAAAAAATTACAAGATAATTAGGTCTGTTTACCAAATATGCATAAAATTTCAAAGAAATATCTAGAACCTTTAAAAAGAGCAAAGTTTTTCTTAAAACTGACATCCTGTATAGCTCAACAGGTAAAAAGAGGTTTAGAACGTATATTGATACGAACATTTATTAATACTTCAACTAACTACTATGTGTACATGATACACACATCTAACTTTCATAGATAACCTATGTACCCATATATGGTCATAAGCATTTGCTACGTTTGAGCGGCTGTGTACACTATCGAGTCACGTTTTCTATTAAAATAAATTATATCGTTGACTCTAGTTTATGACATTGTCTAAATAGTTTTAACCACAGATTCATTCATGGAGATGCCATACAACTTTTCTGGTAACCATTCCTGAATTATATGTGTATGAATTTCTAAAAGTAATTTAGTACAAGTATAAAGTAGTAGTCAAACTGTTAAAATTACCCAAGGATCACACCTTTAAAAATTAGTCACAATTATAGATACAATGTTTTCAGGTATGGTTGGTATCAGGTAAAACTGACCTCAGCTGATTGGAACGACAGAAAATTGTACCATCATAAGCATAGGGATGTTGTTGTTAAAGAACAAATGATGAGTTATCAGAAAATTATAAATAGATGAAGCAAAATACGAGTACATCGATATGTGTATAACTATATATTTGTATTGTGTGAATCTGCTCCAAATAAATGCATACTGATATCTGAAGAGACGTGTTAACGGTCTAATCTTTCTGGTCTAATCCAAGGAAGTTTCTGTTGATAACCGGTGGCCTACTCCTTGCATCATAGTATATCTGGAGGTCTCGATCCTGGATGTCGACCATTAATCTGAAACCTGTCCGTCCACAAGGATAAAAGAAATTTATCCCATCCCTACTTATCCATATGAAAATAGGTTAGGTTAAGACTAACCTAACTTTTATGACGGAGGAAGTGTTTGTAAACATTGCTCAGCAGTGATTCCTAAAATGATTCGAAGATGTTGAAGAGAACACTATCATTTGCCCGCTCAAACTACTCCTCGGCTGCATTTTCAGTGAAAGAAAAGCTGAAAGCAAAATCCTGGCAACTGCATGAATACGGTGATGTTAATAACTTGAGGTTGGACTATTCAAGATTACCGGTCATTAGAAAGCCCTATGAAGTTTTGGTTCAAGTGGAAGCTGCTTCAGTCAATCCTATAGACTTATACATGATAGGTTGGTGCTCATTCATTTATAATCTTGATTAGAGATTATTTTGGAAGAATAGTTGAGGGCTAATGTGACACGCCAAGAGTTACCAAACATCATTTGGACAATGGATTTGCCCGTTTTTTGTTTAGTGATCACTTGTCCGTATTTTTTAATGGTTAATTTTCCCTTTTTTCCGTGCACCTGAAGGGATCCAGGGAATTACAGATTTTACCAAGATTGTGATGAAAATCAATGAAGGCTTATATGTATTGTTTTACAATAAACAGTAATGTAAAAACATTTAGGAAAACGCTTTTGTTCAACTTATTTCAATTTCAAACAGCAACATAAGAGAAAAAGATTCTGTTTATTTTCTAACCTTATATAGTTATGAAGTAATCTGCTCCACATAATATTTACAAGGAATTTTTTCGACCATTTTTTTAAACTTTGTAATTCCTAAAATATTGAATGGTTTTAAAAAAGCAGGTCAGATTTCAAAAGGTTGCCTGCTTTTTCCAATCTGTTCAGTATTTTAGTGATTACAAAGTATCAGATTTGGCTGAATAACTTACTTGTAATGATAATTATGTGCAACAGTTTACATGGTTGAATATAGCATTTGTATAGGTTTTGAAATATGTTGATGGATTTCAGGAGGATATGGCAATAAATTATTCCAAATTCCACGAAGTTTTGAATTAGAATTTCCTTTAATATTGGGGAGAGACTTTGCTGGAACTGTGATAGCAACAGGACATGCTGTTTCTAAGATAAAAGTTGGAGATCCTGTGTATGGTTTTGTCCCTTTACATAAGCCAGGTTCATTTGCAGAAGTTGTTCTGACTGATGCTTGTCATGTAAGTACAAATCATTTGAAATTGAATGAATAAATAACAAGAATAAAATACCTTTTACTCTTCAGCAAGAGTGCTAAATCTATCTGAGTCTAAGAAATTAATAAGTATGGATGCCTTCCACCAAAATGTCTAGGAAAATTGTTAGTAAATTGAGCAGTCAGATACTTGGATATTAAAATAAAGGTGGCCATCAGTTGTGTTACCAAATATTTGGTGATGGAGAAGTAGATGTTTCTCCAAATTAAGGTCTATAAGCCGAATTTATGAATACATGGGGGTGATACATGTTTTTGATTTATTCTAATTCTAAAAATTCTCTAAGCAGTTCTGATTTTCGGTTTGGAAAATACCATTGCAGTAAACTACTTATACTCACTAAACATAATTTAACTGAAGTAGTAGACATTCTTTCTTGGCTTTATTTTAAGGTTCAACCAAGGCCTGTACACTTGAACCCTGTGGAAAGTGCAAGTCTAGTGTATTCCTCTATGACTGCTTGGAGTGCATTATTTTTATTTGGAAATCTGTTGTTGAAACAAAGAGAAGGTATTAGAGTATTAATACTTGGTGCATCAGGAGGGGTTGGAACAGCAGCTGTACAACTTTTGAAATCCCAGAATTGTGTGGTAGGTCATTTTTTTTAATTCTTAAGAGTGACCTTACAGGCATATCAATTAAAATATTTCCAATTCATTTTATTGGTATGACTTGCTGTGTAGTGCCGAAAAATATAACTTCTGAAATTTGTCCTTTTGTTGTGTCTTTAGAAAACCATTATGATTAATGACCAGTAAAAAAAAAATAAAATGAATAAAAAATTGGTGTTTAATTTTTGACGTTTTCATATATTTTTTTCATAGTAATTCAAAAGAATCAAGATCAGTGGAGATAACTACAGGAAAAGTTTGACTAGTTTCATTAATGTCTTTTTTGTAGGTATATTGTACATGTGCAAAAGATGCAGTAGATCTAGTGTACTCTTTAGGTGCAGATTGTGTTTTCAACTATACTGATCCTGATTATGAAAAAAATGTAGAAATGGAAGCTAGGTGAGCAGTACTAGAAAATAAATCAATTCCTGATGGAACCAGGTTAGATTTGAATTAAATGCCAAGCTTTGCTTAATTGCATGGAGAAGTTCCGCTAATGCAATTAAGATTAGAGTCTCAGTCATTAAAACTATTTTCTATATATTCCTTTTACTAAAATAGAAAATATAACGCCGCGCTGTCGTATTGTAGTTAACTAGTTTTCAGGTATAACATAGTATTGGATTGCGCGAAAATCGGCTATGAGAAGATTCCTTCAACATGGCAATACGATACTTACATCACCTTGAACTCACCTTTGTTGAGTAACACAGACAAACAAGGCCTACTTGCTGGCTTGGCAATTAGCGCGAGGGAATTTGTGAAATACAACATTGACAGCTGCCAAAAAGGAAGCCAAGTCAGATGGGGATTTTTCATCCCCTCTGCGGATGGATTTAAGTTTCTTCATGATTTGATATCAAAAGAAAAGGTCTGTGTTAAACCATTGTGTCTTCTATCCATTGAAATATATCTACAAACATTTGTTAAACGCTCGCGGATTTCTGATGTAATGATTTACTCTTTGACATCCTGATTCTACATAATTTCTGGGATGGTGGCAATTAGATCAGCAGCTCTAAAAACCGATCAGAATCTTGAATGGACTTATAGAACTATTTGTGAAATACAGACTCTTCATACTTGACGTTATTTTTAAGAGGCTAAATAGCACGTTCATTATTTATGGTCCCTATTCAGTATAAATGCTCCATTCTGTAGTAATAGTCGCTAAAACAAAAGCAGAACTAACTATTCCCCGTTGGAAAGAGAAGTTAATTACGCCTTATAGAGAAATTTATATGATTTTTTGACACATTCGAAATACATCAAAAATATAAAACGTTCAAATGAGTCCATAGATATTGAAAAGAATCTATCAGATTTGATATTTGAATAGAAATGTGTTGATAACGTCCACG
The DNA here is from genome assembly GCA_949316355.1 of Bruchidius siliquastri. Taxonomy (NCBI): domain Eukaryota; kingdom Metazoa; phylum Arthropoda; class Insecta; order Coleoptera; family Chrysomelidae; genus Bruchidius; species Bruchidius siliquastri. The sequence continues at coordinate 1,745,107 of OX438534.1, read as the reverse complement.
CTGGAAAGACGAAGAAGCGTAACTCGAAAAACGGTAATTTGGAGATAAGAGCTGCTCTTTAAAAGTGAGCCCCATAAAAACAGCCCAATTCAATGAATTTTTGGAAACCATCTGCAACACTTTTATTATATGCAATATTACTGGTGTCAAAATAATACCAAAACGCTGATATTCATAATACCAGGATTTTTTGACATTCGCTACTTTATTTCTTAAATGAATAAATTTTTATATTAAAAAATGCATATATTTTTAGATAAAACCTATCATCCAGAAGACATTCAACTTTGATCAAATTCCAGATGCCATTAAAGCACTTAGTGAAGGACACCTCCGAGGAAAAATAGCTGTAAATTATAAAAATAATTGAATTTATTAAATTGTTTAGATTATATATTCCATTCATTTTCTCAAAAAATCCACCACTTTCCTCATTATAAGGGACATTTGAGCATTACAAAATTGGTGTATACGGGTAGGGTAATAGATTTAGAAAGCTAGTACCGTCAGAATGTGGGCGTTTACTAACATGCTGAACCAATTACACCTATGGTGCGAAGTTCTGGTGAAGAGTTAAACACATCACTCCATTTGATGCTTTAATATGGAATAAGATTTTTTAATGTCTTAGAACTTTTAGAATAGCGGTTGTATTGAACACTAGGTAAAAGGTGGAATAAGTTTGTATTATATATCAACAGCTGAGATGGCTAATCACATTCAAAGCCATCAGGCTGTGAACTTAATTATGGACTGGCCAGTATATTTCATCAATAAACAACAAACTCAAAAATTTGAAAGTTCACATTTGCGCATTTGTAATAAATTAATAGACTTATGCTTGGGATGTGGGCTATGGCCCCCCAAAACTGGAGAGAGAAAGCACTAATTAATGGCAAATCGAGAAACGGCGCCCCCCTCAGACGCAGAACCAACAACTTTACCCCTACCTTACACGTCAATCCTGGCCCGGCGCTCGACCCGAAACAATTAAAATTAGTCTACAACAATTTTTAGATCATATTGTTCATGGTTTGAAATATAAGATATTGAGACAACGAAGACGCAAACATATTATAATAAAAATTAGTTATTCCGATTTATTAACATTTTTCAACGAAACTTTGGTAGTTCGTGAGAAATAGCTAGTGCCGTCTGTGATCTCCCTGAGAGTTGCTTCTGCGTCTTCGTATACTTCTCTGTCATTGAATAGATCGGCTAATGCTGAGGCTTCAGTCAACCAATGTTCTGCTACGCTAGTGGATCCTAGTTTGATGTAGATCTTTCCCAGTTTCAAGTAGCACTTTGGCAAGTCCAAACTTCCGATTCCTGTAAAATCGATTTGAAGTTACTTTATCAATAATTCCATAAATATTAATTCTTCTATACCACTCCAGGTGTCAAGTATTAATCGATCTATCTAATCTAATGCTATTTTCCAAAAAACTAAGCGATTTTTCCATTTTTATTTATGTCATTATTGAGTTAAAATGCTGTAATCTGTATGAATACTTTTTAAGTATTAATACAGATTAAGTTACGTCCTAATATATCTTTCATCCATCTTGTAAAAAATTGAATAGTTTGAAATCTACAAAAAATCAATTATGGTTGTGTTATTAGGCGAATGTGTGAACAATTGTCTATATCTAACAAGTATAGAGCATTATCACGGCCAAACGTTATGGATGATCGAACATCATTTACTAGTGCCAAAAATTGAGTTTTCACATCTAGGAATATAATGACAGCCCTCAAGACAATGAAGCAACTTATAATTACAACATAAAATTTGACCTTTTTCAAATTTTGTGCTAACGAGTAATCGCCCTACCTTTTCCTAGAAGAATAGCGCTTTGCATGTTTTGTAATGCAACATCAAATTCTTCCATTTGAGTGTTTAGGTCAGCTAGAGTATATAGAATAATCATCTCTTGATAAGGGCTCAGACCTTTGATTTTCGTAGAGTAACTGTAAGCGTCGTCTATCAATTTTTTAGCAGTTTTGTACTCCTTATTTTTTATTTTGTGGAGACTGTACCTGAAAAATATGATTGCCTAATATTCGAGTGAAGATGACTGGGTGATGTATTTATGAGAAAGTTAAATAAGATTCACATCCACACGAAAATCGTAACTAAAGCCTTGTTTGCACCAATTCAAAATAAATATTTCATAGCGTATTTGGTGGATAGAGTTCTTGATCTTACAGGTCACCCTTGGTGATGAAATATTAATAGATACTTTTGGTTTGCGTATAGGTCAATAAAGAAGGTATATAAACAATCAAGCAATTTTTCGATGTAAGTTGTCATACCAAAACATGGAATTGATGTACAACATTCCAGTTTTAGTTGAAGTATCTCCATTTTCGATTTTTGTCTCTTGAGTTCGCAGACAGTTCCTGAATCCGATTTCAGCTAAAGTATTCTCGTTTTTTGCACTGTAAATTCTGGACAGACGGAGTTTGAAATCCACAATCTGAGTGTCGTACTCTGGTACTCCAAGTTGTATCATCTTTTCAATAATCTGAAAATACAGAGAATTTTGAACATCGGTTATAATGAATACGTTTCAAAAGGCGTTAAATATCGGGCTTTACTTCTTATAGCCCAGGTTTGGCTCTGGCCTCACAACGTGATGTGCGCGGTGTGTGGCCATCCGCGTTCAAACATGTACACTTTATAAAATCGTTATTTTTCTAAATTTCAATAATCGCTGGATAGTCAGGGTTTTGGATTATCTGGTGTACGAATTAGGTATTATGTTTTATGCATTTCATCACAATTTCTGTAGGAAAGTTTTCGGTGGTTAGCACTATTGTATATGTAGTTTGCAAAATGGTGTCAAGTATAGGTTGATGCTCTTCCAAATGCTGTCATGATGATTTGATCTTTTGGAGTTTAATTAAAAAAATATTGAAATACCATAATTCCGTAATTTTCAATCCTCTCCAAAATTTGCATATTCACAAACTACTCCAAGTGGATCTTATTCTGTTACAATGCTGTAGTCTTTAATAGTAGTTGAAAAAGACAAGCGGTACAAATCAGCCCCCTCAGGAAATAAAATACGTTCTAAAATCATGAAAATCGTATTTTGTTTGAAACATTCGACATGTATAGAAAATTCCCTATGTTCTTAAGTTGGATAGTATCGTAAAATCCTAAGTTTACATCAACTGAAAATAAATACATAATTTCGATACTTTTAAGACAAATGCGTTTACAATCATCATGTTTGACAAATGTGGAAGAGTTTATAAATCATGGAACCCTTTTTACAAACACCAAAAATTAGAAAAACAGACATTTTTCGAGGCTAGAAACAGCAAATATTTGGAATATCTTTATGAAGATATTTTAAATCACGAAGCCCCCTATTAATAAATTGCAAATAGCCTATTTTTGGCAATAAATTAAATAAAAATATTAACCGCCGTATTTATTTTGACACAATTCTTATAGAAAGCTGAAAAGTGGGACATCAACATGCATATCGATCGAGTAAAACCTCGCAAAAAATCGGGAATGTTTGTTTTGTTGAGCATCTTTATTTGTAAGGGAAGGAATATCGATATCAAAATTTTTCCGACTTTTCGAAAGGATCTACCACAGAAAAATGGTTTCCTTATAGCGTGAGACTTAATCAATCTACTTTACTTTCATAGGATAAAATGTTTTCTTTGAAATATACATACAGTAAAGTGCATACTAAGATCACAAGGCTTTCAACTCTACCGTTTTACTATGAGATGATCACGATGTCAAAACATACCAACCTGAACCAGTAAGGTTTCTGCTCTATTATAGTTTCCCATAGCAAACGATATAGAAGCCAAAATATCGTACATATAAGGCATGGCGAAATATGTTTGATATTCCTCACAGATTTTGATACCCATTTCCAAAATGGCTTCCGCTTTATCAACCTCGCCTTTCTCCAGCGCTATTCTGGCCAAAGTCATTAGATGTCCGATGTTCTCTTCAACGTCGAATTGAGTGACTTCGCTGTTCAAGTTAGAAACTGAAGGAAGCACGAATGAGCCAGGTATTAAATATATGGGTGCTTTAGAGGGTAATTGTCGAAGTTGCTTTTTTCGTTTTAGTAAGGAAAGCAATCTTCTCTGATTAGTCGTCACGTAAACAGGAAGCATTTTTTTGATCGCTTTGATGAGATGGGACATCTAGAGGGATCTACACTGGTAATTTTGATGATGATGATGAGTGATGGTGATGGGTTACATTTATTGATGACGTACATTGACATGTGCGAACACTTTAGGTTAACAAGTATATTTAAATTATATGGAGCGTGCAAAACATAAGATAAGGTTCACAAATATTTAACTTTCCAATTATTAAATTGTGATAGGAAAATTAACAATTTCAGCATTACACTGCGCCTCAATAGTTCAAAGAGATTCTAACCACAAATAGCATTATTACTATCAGTATTACATAGATTTGCTTCCTACCAATTGATGTTTATGAAAATATGTTCTAATCAACTTGTTTGAAGTACTTACATCGCTTCAAAAAATTGCCGACAAATAGACTGTTGGATGTATTTCAAATATATTCACTTTATAGCTACCCTCAAACAACTACGCAAGAAATATTCCACATGATGTCTTTCTATAGATTAACGTGGTAGTGGTATATGAACGAGGAAACTAAAGAAAAGCATTCCTAAACTACGATTTTGTATTTTTTTAAATATTTATATTTTTTGTGTATTCGAAGGAATTTTTCAAATATTTCTAGTATAATATCGAAACTCACACTGGAATCAAAACACTGTTATATATTAAAATTGCTTTCAATATTTATTTTCGTTAGGAAATATCGATTTAAAAAAGTTTTTCATCATTTTATAGCGTAATCACAACGCACAATGTATTGACGCTCTATGCAAGGCTCACCACTAAGAGCATAAGCGAAGCCACATTGATTTAAAAGTCAGCCGATTCCAAGCCATATAATGGAAACCAAGATAAATGATGAGGAAAACATACAAAGTGAGAGTGGAGTGTTTGTTAGGGTCAAACTACTTGTCACCATTCATGTTTCTAAAGTTACCAAAATTTTGGATCGTAGTCATAGTATTATTAGGATTAGGGGCATGAGACATTTCAAAAGTGCAGAACCCCATTTTTGAATGTCATCCCAACCCTGGAAATATATGATGGTTTGGTCTAAGCTGAATGTTTTAAGAAGTAGATCCAAGAATCGCTGAAAATGTTATTTTTTACTGTTGAGCATAGTTCAAAAAACTTTTTTTGTTATATGCGGGATTTTTATGTATGCCTTTGGCTACTTGATTCCATAGTTTATATGTAATGACAGCTAAAAATTATGGAAAATTCTAGAAACCAAAATGGTTGGTAACTCTATAGAAACAAAAACCCAATTCCCCATTTTTTTTATTCGATCTTAATTTGAAATATTTTGCGATAATAATTCTTCCTCCGCCGGTTTGGCCTAGAAAGTGAAATATATATTTGCGGCCTAAATTCAGTTACGGCGGTGGCACGCACCTCATTACGGCACTGCTATTCGTAAACAAATCTAAACATTTGGCCAAGGAGTCTCTACTCACCGTGATATTGACGATCTAAATGAGGGACAGTTCAGACTAGCTTTTATTCCGTGAGTATATAGAATACTGCACTCATCTGAGTAGATTTGGATTAGAAAACATCAACGTTCAAAATAATTACAAACAGGATTCAATTTATTGACAACATACAAAGAAAAAATACAAATTGATGGATCTTATTTAACAAAAAGCTGGGAAATAATCCTGGAATGAGTACTGCCACTCAATCAGACAAAATTTATGGTTTTTGAATATAGAATAAATAGGTTGGTTATTTTGTTTATTTTGCAGATGGAGATTGACGTACAACTTTTCAGGCTTGAAATTACTATTTAGTATATGCTTCCGGAAATTGAACTAGATATGAAAACTTAACAGTTTCAAAATAGTACCACGAGCAATTGTGCAAGCATATTGCATACCTTTAAAACCAAACCTTTAATTAAAACAAACTTAATACGGCACATATATATGTATATCAAGTATTCTCGACAGTATCGTAGATAGGGCAGGTGAACCGGTGCCTACGCCAGAGGCGTTGGCCGCATGTGGTACAAAATCGTGGCCTGAAATGGCGGGAAATACCTTCAGTAGGGAGGTTTTCATTGCTGTTTTTTTAAGGGGGCGAATGTACAAAAGGCCGGAATTTATCTTGCCCTGGACGTTATAATTCCTAGCTACGACACTGATTCTTCAATATCAATATTGTTGTAATATAAATAATAAGGAATATCCAATGCACATGCTGATACTCATAAATCATCCCTCCTTTTTTGGATTCTCAGTAGTAGTAGTAGTGGTAGCAGTTGTAGTTTCTGTCGAAGATACTTCGGTTGTTGAGGATCTGCTGACTTCATCATCTTCTGTTGGTGTTTGGACATTCTCTGTAACAGACAAATCATGCTAGTCATTTTTTAAGACCCTAAATAGCACTTCCGCAATTATTGATGGTGCTCCTTCAGTTGAAATGTGGTAATAGTATTTGCTAGAAGTGGAACAAAATAATCATATTCACATACTGGACATTGCGGGAAGGGATTGAGTAAGACTGGCATTCTTATGTTTGTTAGCGAATTGTAACTCTAATGAGTTACATATCTATACGATATATTTTTATGGCTTTTCATACAGTGCTTAATGTCCTGAATACACTGTTAAATAAATTAAATAAATTCCAGTGATCAAATAATATTTCCTACTAACGCTGAACATTAAAGATGTGTCAAATTAGTCATTAAAGATGTCCCTAAGCGATATGAACATCCACAAAAACAACTTTAAGACTTTGAAGACCCCATTTGTTTCTTAAAATCTACAACAAACATCTAGAACAAGGTTTCTCTCGGGGTTTTAGGAAGAGAAATTATGTTTATCCCTCAACAAACCAATGGAGTCTTCTTTTTTGAAGATCAGCTATATTTCCTCAAATAAAATTGCTTCGACCTGTTTTTTTCACCGTGTCTTTGCTGGTTGGTGCGAAGCTACAGATAGTATTTAACTGGTACTATGTATAAATTATCACAGAAATTCTTTTTTTCTCAAATACATCCAAATTTAAGTTATATACTATCCAGATGGTGTGGTGTGGTGTTTTTTAGAGTAACAGTATTTTTTTGTTAAATATAAAATAAATTAGTTATGCACATATATTCAATGTGTTAGCATGTTTGCCCGAGGTTGAGGATGTTATGATGATGAATTGGTTGCCTTACCAGTTGTTGGCTTTTTTGTTGTGTTTTCAGTATCATCTGATGATTCTTGGGTATCAGTTTGTTTGGTTGTTCCTGTAAGAAAATATAATTCGCAGACACGTTACAAGTAGTAGTAGACGATAGTTAATGGAAATATGTGTCAAACGTTTTTAGATTTCAGATTTCGTATTAATAATTAAATTGCATTCATGTTCTTGGAACTCCTAAATATTATATTAATAGAAGAAATAAATAAACATTATAAATTGCATCGCTTCATTGATATTTGATATAATACCTCTGAACTATCAGTTTTTTTTATAAAAACAAAGACTCCATTCTTTAGGAGGTATGCGTTTCAAGGGATTTTGATAATTTTATATAGCAGTTGATACTCTAGGTATTTTTAAAAAATTTGATTATTGATGGTATTCAAATTTGTGGGATCGACTAGCACCTGCTTCTTTTGTAGGGATTGAGCCAGTTTTTGCGGCCTTGTTGCTATCAATATAATGTACCAGTAGTTCCCAATATAAAGAACTATTTCAGTAGTGCAATAAATTAAACACAAAAAATGATAAACGGGTCTCATATGTGATTTAAAGAGACACGTCACTCTTGAAACCTAAACGTTGAAGAAGTAAGTCGCTTATTGTAAAATATTGTGACTTACCTGGGGTACTTGTTTTGGAACCATCATCGTTCTTATGTTTGTGTCGACGACAATGTTTTTTCCAACAAGGTCTTCTACCTAAAACCAATACGAGTTATAGCATTAAAAATCTACTGCAATAATAAGATGAATGGTTGGACTTGAGGGTAGGGTTGGTAGCTTTTCATATATTTACATGTTAAGCTGGAAACACAAAAAATTAAATTATGTGAATATCAATTGGATATTGATCGGTAAAAGGGGTGAATTCTAGGAGTACTTGGAGAAGTATTTGCTGGTGGTGCCCGAACCCGGCACTTGATTACATTCCCCCCTCCATCTATATTTTTTATTGAAATAAAATATAGTTACATAACCCACTTGGTATCTTGCAACTTACTAACCTTGGTGCTAGGAAGGTTAACCGTATAAGACTCCAGAACAAGAGTTTGTAAAAGAATATTGCAAATAAATTTTATTATTTAAACATATTTTTTCAATGTTATATTGGAAATTGGGATTATAATTATTTTCCTATTATAATGTAAAAAATAAACGATCCGCCAGAAGAGACGCAGCAAAGTAAACACTTATCAAGACAACTAGCTCTGGTGGTTAAATCAATGTACGTATTTAATTTCAAATACTCATTAATGCCGTTTATACAATATAATATCAAAATGCGGCCTTGGATGAAATACGCTTCCATGGTGATAAATGGCAAGCCTTCAAGGTAACAAAATATTATAAGAATGACAGAAATAAGAGAAGACGTCATTGTTAAACAAGAGTCTACTTTCCTGCGTCGCTTTTTGCTGACCCCATACATACGTCCGTATCTTCTATGGTGAAGGCATCTTTCTACTCCTGTTTCTGGGTCATCCAAATCTAAAAGTCAATTGGAAATAGATGTTGTTAATAGAAATTTCATAGGACGGTACCCACATAATAAATATTAATCTACGAATTGTTGCACGTTGCACACTCTGGGTTATTGGATTAATCCCTTATATTGTTCGAATTACCTCAATTTTACTACTTTTATTGTTTAATTACAAATACTATTTCGATAATTTGCGCGAGAGAAATTAATTGTATTTTTCCTTTACCTGCTCCGACAGCATCAATGATTAGGAAAACTGAAACAGTTAAACCGAGTACAGTAGCAAATTTCATATTTTCAAACGTTTCACTAAACATATGAGGAAAGAACGCAGATTCCTTAATTTTTGTAGTATATCGTGCTTTTGTAATGTTAATAGTATCTCAAAAACACATAACTAGAGGCATAAAATGGATTATGGTGGAAGCATTCCCAATAAGTGAACAATACATGCAATCAGTTCATTTCCATAAAGGTACGTGAATTCATACATAAAATTAACAAACACAAACACAAGTCAAGATAACGTATTTTTATTTTGCCTATTTCTTACCAGTAATAAATGAAAAATAGTGTCAAGTAGTTTTTCTTCAGTCTGGTATTACGAAAATATATAGGTCACTTTTTCAAATGACTGCTTTCACATTACTTTCTGATGTTTTAATAGCATTTGTCTGAATAAAAAAAGCAAAACAGTCTACTGAAACTGTTGATTACTCTATGACTTTCATTATATAGCATGTTTGTTTCAATCTCCTACAATCCAACCATGGTCTAGCTCCAGCAGCTGAGCATTTCATTAATAGCATCATCACCACAGAGAACATCCATAAATGAGGAAATTTTGGAAAGAAATTGATGAGATGGTTTAAGATTGTTTATCTTCTTATATTCATTTATTACTTTACTTTCACAACCACCTTCGAGAAAAAAAAAACTTAATATTTGTCATACAGAATATCCCAAGATATTGAAATAGATTTTACGTTTGAATATTATGTTTCAAGTATTGATTGTGGTTTTAAAATTATTATGTGAAATTTATTAAATTACAAATCAAACACTCACTTTGTTAAAACTTTATTGATCAATGGATATTGTTTTGCTTACAGTTAAAAATAAAATATATTTCATTTATAAAATATATAGACATGAAAAATGTACAGTAAAGCTAATGGAAAAGGAATATTGTTTGACTCTCAGCAGCAGCAGCAGCAGCAGCAGTCAAGCACTTTAGTCGTTCTTTTCACATAGATCAATGAAATCTGAAAAAAATCGATAATATTAGTTGACAGAAGATATAAAATACCGGTTGAAGAACAATCGATGTAAGCAATAGAATTATTGAAAAATTGGTGTTAAATAGGTTGACACAGTACTGCCCATCCAATAGTATTAGTTTGGAAATCAAGATTTTGCATTGAACTATGGAATTGTTGATCTATCATAATTGAATTTTAAACATATTGAAAATATCGAGTTTTCCTAAAATTAGGTAATTTGCAATATTGTAACAAGTGTCTTCAGGTGGATCAACATTTCTTAGAATCTGATAAAAATCTCCATTAATCTGATACCGCTGCAAGTGAAAAAGATAGTCAACCTACTTGAGATTTTTTGAGACGCAAAATAGCACTTTCGTAGTTATTACTGATAGCTATTTAGTTATAAATACAGTAATATGCAGCACTACATGCTAAATCAGAATTGAAACAAGTTTATAGAAATAAAATATCCGCTAAAATGTTGTAAAACATGCATTGACAATTTACTATGTCCATAAATCGTATGTCTCATAAATTGCCAAAAGTTCAGAGCGATTGAAAATAAATCTTTTATTTCTGTGTGAGGAATCGTCTAGATGAAGTATAGATGATTAATGGGTCCTAAAGTTTATGAATAGAACACCTTCTACCAACGTCAATGAAAAATTAACATTTCCCCCCTCAGTTATTACCCTTCAAAAAATTTTCCAAATACAGGTTAGGTTTTTTCTCATTTTTGATGATAACTCCAACAGTACTGCACCGATCTGCTGTACCTGCAAAGCCTTTTCATCCTTGCCTTAGTATCAAAATGTTATCAAATTTTGAATAGTACTTTCCGAGCTATAGAGGTGAATTCTTTCACACAACATCAAGAAATCATTCCGCAATTACTTTTCACGGATACTTAGTTCGCCTATTGTTGTGAGAAATATAAAATGAGACAATTTCACTCAAACAGCCATCAACTGATAGATATTAGCTCTTAAGACGCAAAATATAGGTAAAAAAGAGGTTTTTTATGATATAGATTCAACTCTTGCCTTTAACAATCCCATTGAGAGCTTGTACAACAAGCGCATCAGGCATTTCTGTGATGATATCTCTTCCCTCGTCGCAAAGTCTGGCTAGTTTAGGGTCCAAAGGAAGGTTTCCAAGGTATGGTACGTCCAGTTCCTTGCACATCTGTCTGGCACCTCCAGTTGTCGCTGGGAAGATTTCTGAGATTTTCTGTAAATTATTAAGTCAAATAATGTTTTTGACCTTGAATAAAATCACCAAAAATTACTAATGAAATCAAAAGTTATCATCTGAAGGTGCATTATTTGTTGTTTGAAACTTGTAGACAAGGTGGATTTATCGAAAGTTTGATTTCGGACTTTCATTGTCTATAAAATTTTTGAGTATCACGACGTTTCGATTGATATTCTATCTTCAATCGTCTTCAGGTGAACTGGCGAACACGTTCCTTTCACGCTTATTTATACCCCGTCCGGTGACGTGTCGTTGTGCGCGGTCTGTTCTGATTGGTTCCCGATGCGCGGTATTCCGGTCTGCTGACGTGGCTGTTTGTCGGTCATTGTTTGTTGTCTGGACCAGACAGATCTAATCATACCTGTATTTCAAAATAATAAAAATTTTAATATGCACTATCCATCTCAAGGACATCTTGGTGGTGTAAACGCAATAATTGAAAAAACGTTCTCTAACAAAAAAGTTAACCAAACTCCAAGCATAAACGATACATATAATCAATTAAATAGGGTTACTAGTGTGTCCAGGATGATATGTATATGTAAAATAGCGCATTTTTATTTATATCAATAGCAAACAAGCGGAGTATCAACAATAAGCTGATTTTCAACTGTAAAAATCCAATCTAATTAGTTAGGTATTAGTTGATTCAAAGAGTCTTTAGCATATACACGGATATTATTTCTTGATTGGTGCCAAAAGTCAATTATCACTTTTTTTTACTGAAAAATACAGGAAAATATGCCTAGAAATATGGAAATTCATGAGAAACTCCGATGAAAGAGACGGATAAAGCTGTCACCAACAAGAATATTTATTTGAAAATTGAATCTATTGACAACCCATGTTCTAGACGATCATTACAATGCGTATATCCTTCACAGCTGGCCAGTTATAAAGAAATTAAATATGTGGAGTAACCTGAATTGGTAAATGAGAACTAATAATCCGAAGAGCCTAACAAATATACGCGAAATAAACGTCACCAAGCAGTCACTTGTTATGATATGGTAATTTACATAAGTAGTTCGAGTAATTCAATAATATTCACCTGACAACAGGGACAAACGAAGATTGACATATTTTCTATAACACCCAGTATTTTGACACTGACTTTCCTACAGAAGTCAATCTCCTTCCTGACATCTAACAGTGCAACTTCTTGGGGAGTTGTAACTATAATGGCTCCAGTGACCCCCGCTTGAGAAAGGTATGTTGTAGCTGATAGGTGTTCATCGGATGTTCCTGTTAACAGATAAAAAAATACGGACTAAAGAATCTGTCTGGAAACAGAACGATATTTTGAAATTCATAAAATAATGCAGTAGCTCTAATCCATTATTTTATTTTACAAAAAGAAACTTTGATTCAGGTTATATTTTGAATTTGAAATTTCAATCAATATTATGTTGCTGTAAAGATCTTAATGTCAACTATGTTAAAAATCGTCGTCAATTATGAATGATGTCAAATAGTTGCAGACTTTTTAAACTATTCATTATTTATGAATATTATCAATATTATTCAAATAAATGTGCTGAATCTTTTCTTGCAAAAACGATAACGTGACAATCATAATTTTCACTTTGCATGTGGCATATACTTTCTCATTCTATCTGAATATTACATTTTACTTTTTTTACAAAATATAAAAAGGGTCTTGCATAGTATTCTGAACCTATCTAGTAGGTATTGACACTGAATTTGGCACTGCTCAGCCACTGAAATCGGAAAACTTCTTTTCATAGCAAACACATTATCTATTATATTGAATTAGAGAACATTTTCGCGATCACAGTACTACCATAGCATATGCGTGGGAAGCAAAATATATGGTTAAAACTAATACAAATCTCACCTGGCGGAGTGTCAACAAGCAAGTAGTCCAAGCTTCCCCAGTCAACCTCGCTAAGAAACTGTCTGATCATTCCATTCTTTTTCGGACCTCTCCATATTACAGCATCGTCAGGAGACGACAGGAGAAATCCGATAGACATCAGGGAAAGATTATCATCCACCGACTAGAAACATTAGAAATCTATAGCCTCATATAAGCCAAGACAGGCGAGTGAGAAAAAATCATCTATAAGCAAAACACAGCTTCTATTCCCTTTATTTTATTAAACATTCAGCATTGAGTCAGTGATTTAAATTTAATGAGATAAATCCTCAAAGTGCTCAAATATAGTATTTTATCTATACTGCTCTATGAGATTCTTCCATATTCACTGCTGTGCTGTGTGAATAGATCCCAATAGGAGGGATCGATTTTGAGTCACCATATCTAATTTTTATTGATAATTTTTACATAAAAAAGTAGGTTTAGATCTCCTATTTAAGCCCTCTGAATTTCGTTGCGATATACCAGGTGGTTAAAAAATTAGTAGGGGGGCGGAGGAATGGACTTTAGATGAGCACTGTATATCTGCACATAGTGGATGTTACTATATAATTTGGGAATACTTTACTGATAAGAAGCTTACACTAATTAATAATAGGCAGGGTGATAACAAATATATGGTTAAATAAAATGTGATCAACTCACCACTGGCGACCAACCTGATCCTGACTGGTGAACTTGTTCATCTGCCACACCCAGAACTTTTGGCTGCGAAGGACCACAAATGTCTGCATCCAACACCGCAACCTATCAAAAATACAAATGCGTTCCTCAACATAATATATAAATAATTTAAATGTTAAAATTACACAATTATTGCAAAATTTATTTTTAAGCTATGATGAGCTAGAACTGCCACATAATTACAACCTTTATGAAACCAAAATAAGTAAATATTTATGATGAAAAAACTAACGAATTTAGATGTAAGAACTAGCCATTAAGAAAACATAATTACACATGATTTTCCTTCTACTTGTATTCATATACCAAGTCTTAGCATTTTGTTGACACTAAATTTGGACATGAGGCAGATATCATAACTTGCATCAGTTTGAACACTATAAAAATCTTACGTCATGTGGAAACTTGTTATACTTATATTTATCTATGAGGCTGATTCAATATTTTCTTTACTATCTACCACTATAATGTTTGAAGGAATTGATTCTACGTCAAAGTCTACCCAGTGAGACAAAAATCACAGTCCACTGTGAAATTGAAAAGAAAATAAAAAATTCCTGAATGTTTGAATTTACAACATAAAAGACTTGTCCTATTTATCCCCGTTTAAAAAAAATTAGATACGAATTCTTGTCACTTAATCAAGGATTGACATTGTCTTGTTACAGTGATCATCTGATACCACCGTTCTCGTCAACCGCACTGACTAGCTGAAATGGCGAATTAGTTTTTTAAATTATATAATTATCATTTTCCATGGAATAAACGATTTTTAAGAAAAGCAAATTTCAATTTTTTTCTGTCCGCGACTTTCTAAATACCCAGTGTGACATTCCTGTTCTTTAATTCGACACTCGATAAGTCTAGACGATTGACCTATATAGCTTATATTCACTTCATTTATGTTTTTAGTTTGCAAGGTCATCTGACTCCTGCTTTAATGACATGCACATATTGTTAGGATTGTAGACTGGATTAGCGACAGCTAATAATGATTACCCTAATTAATCATAAAAAAACATGTACATCAGCAAACAATGCAATACTCTTTATTAAGTATTCAGTAGATGGAATGTCTTACCTTTGAACAAAAATATGTATATATAACAGGGAAAGATGGATAGTTAAACATTTTACACTTCATATTACTCGAATTGTATTCTTTTTATGTAAAACTAACTTAATAAACTGTAAAGCCGAACAGTGTACGCATTAAAAACTGGAGACAAGTATATTAATGAGCGAAGTCAGAATTTTACGAGCTCACGTCATATAACCGTGAAGTGAATTTTTTGAACTTTTTTGCGAGTCAGTGGTCAAGGGATTTCTTTTCTATTATTATTTTTACTACCGTGATAGCTCAGACACTTTAGCCTTTGTCATGTTGATTAGCAAGTGATGCTGCATAAACAAAATTTGAATAATGATGTATACTTGGTTTAAACTTAGGGTAGCATGATTGCAACTGGTCATAATCCCTTAAAATATTTTTATATGCCCAACAAATGAAAAAGCAGTCAAAAAACATGAAAAGTGAAATGGATATAACGTTCAAAAATTGAGTTAGATTAGCCTACAAATTTTGACCACACCCTCAATTGATCAGAAATTTGAAACCCTGTAAAAATGAATTTTTAAGAATGACGAAACTTTGGAGTCCCTAAGAGAAAAATAACTATACTTGAAAGAGATCGGAAACTTCAGAAACATTTATTTATTACTGGCCGCGAGTGCACATATTTCATAAATGCATACAGCTTTACCCACCCCTACCCAAATTTCATCAAACTCAATGTAGTGGTTGCTGATATTACGTGATGGCAAGAACGGCGACAGATTCACGGAAATGAGTGACTTGGAATTTCGTAATGTAGACATCCTAAAATATAAAAAAAGCTTAGGTTCTAAGATTATTTCGATTATGCTTTGCTTTTTCGTGGGACCTAATAGTCAATTGAGATTGTATTTAATAATGATGTGTTTATTTGAGGAATTTTACTGTATCATAATAAGTATTGCATTCAACTTTGAATAATAACACATAGATAAACAATGAAGTAGCATTCATAGCTGTTTGTAATCAAACAAGAATTGTCTACTAAGTAGGGAATAACTGTCCATAATCGGTAGAGGTCAATCAAGACATTGTGATTTATATTGCCTATCAATATGTAATAAACGTTAAATCTTGAAAACACTTGATAACTACTCTTCCCAACTCTTAATCATTATATTATTAAAATATTTCTGTCCAGTAGGAATCATCAACTTGTCGATTCAAAATTTGAATGTCACTGTAGACATTCCAATTTCTTTTTGTTTTCAAAATAATGCATATATTGTAGGAACAAAATAAACCTACTCCCTTTGCCCTATGGTTTCTCCACCTCAAGGGATTCCATACAAATAATATCTTCTGTGTCATGTGATGGTTGCATAAAACATTTTCTAATTTAATGTTAGTGGAGCTATTAGGCAATAGCATGTGGCTTAAATTTGCAGCCAGTAAAAAATGATAATATACTTCAATAAATTATTATAAATTGTGTTTATTAACTCTAGTAATAAAATTCATTAGAGAGTCACTGTCAGTTAGTTAAATTACATACTCACATTTCTATCAATCTTCCCATGGGCCAAAGCTCGACTTAACAATGCTGTCACTGTGCTCTTACCGACGCCTCCCTTCCCAGATAACACCAGGATTTTATGTTTGACATCTACAAGCCTTTCTTTGATCAAGCCAATAGCAGGATCTGGTCCCTTTGGACCTGAGGCACATATCTGTTGGTTGGGGCAGCCACTGCAAGGGGCAGCTTTTCCTGCAATATCACTGCCCACACCTGGACAGTCTGGATTGAAGATAGTGAAATTAGTTTTTTTAACACTATTTATGCAAGAATCTCGTACTTGGAAACTTTTCTGATAGACATCTGAATATTCATATTCACATTCAGCATTTTCATGAAATAGTAGTACAAAAAGTCAGTTCATAACTTTTCATTGATTAGTGGTCAGTATCAAGTTTTAATTTTTAGGAAGGAGTTTATTAGCAGATAAAGTCTAATAAGTTTTTACTATAAGGAATAATTTTTGAAATAAAACAGATATTTAAGAGTCTAACACTGGTACATATCTACCTCCATTATCATCATTAGAAACCAAAAGAGATAATGTAATCAGGCAAGAAATTATTCTGCATAAAATGCTCAAGGTGTCATTTTTATTTTATTTATTGCAAATTTGAGAAAAACAGCAGATGGGCAGACCAACAAACCAAAGCAAATGACCTGGATTTATATGATGAGGATAAAATCTTCGGAAAATGTATTTACTCAAATTCCAAAATTAATTATTATTTATTTATTTACAAAATCAAATATAAAGCAAGCAAATTTATGAAATCCCAAAAAGGTTTTCAATTATTTATCCATTCTAATTACTAGTTAAAAATATTAATGCAGTATGTTCACTCAAAATCTGCACAAAAATTCCTGATATTTCCTTGACTTTCTTTGACAACTTTGTTAAATTACTTCTCGATTTTAAGGGATTATACCTCTATTATGACTTTAGAATAAATTTACCATTTACCTTGAGAGAAGAGAGCATGATTGATCAATTCTAAATTTAAATATTTATCTGAACTCTGAACTAAGATCTGTCAAACTATCTAGTGAGTAGTAAATTCTGAGGACATAAGAGAACCTTTTATTAATATAGATTTAAAACAGTTATAATTGGAGCATCTTGTTACCTATAAAAAATAAATATGTTTATCCTATTTGTGAGCAGAATGAATAATAAAACATAAATTACTTTATTATACATATTTAAACAAACTATCTAGACTAAACAATATTGCTTTAGGATAAAAACGAATGATCTCTTAAAGATTTTATAGGTCAAAGGCTGGTCAATGTCAGTAAAATGTACTGTTATGACAATTTATTTGCAGTGTTTTGTATTATGACCCTGGAATTCCTAAAAAACATTTATATTTCCTGTATATCTTGCCTAGAGAAATACCTTGAAAACGTTTAAAGTAAAAGTGAGAATACATATTCAAAACAGTGAAATATGTAAAATTCACAAGGATATTTTCATTTACCATAACACCATTATTATAGTATAGTATAATTGCATACTTGGCAATTAAAGATTGTACAAAATAAAAGTGTATACATATTGAATATTGGACCTTTTGGACTCTTTTAAAATAACATCTATAAGTGCACATAGATATGCATACTAAAAATAAATTACTGGTTTACAGTCCCTTCCAAGGTGAAGAAAAAAGCATAAAAGTACTTATATCTATTGGATTCTAGATTGATATATCTACTTGACTGATACATCAAGGATGAGACAAATTGACCAGTATTAACAAGACATTAAGGAGCCAAAGCTCCTAGTTGAAACTTACAACTCAAACAAACGAGAATAATCAAATTAAAATTTGTAAAAACTTACGTTCTGGAGCACTGTCTGGTCTTTGAATGTCTGCAGACATTTCAATATTTTTCTAGATGTCTTTTCTGATCAAACGATAGTTCGAAACTGCTCAGAGTGCAGTGATTCTCCTATTAATAAATCTGTTCTTTATGTGATTCTATCTTCATCAAGTTCGTAAACATAACGTTCTATCACTTGATAATAAACGTGACTCCCTCCCTGCCCTGCCTCAACAAACCGAGGAGAAAAATTGTATGGGAGATTAGGAGCCTTGAGTTTCACAAAACACTTTTCAACGGTGTTGACCCTCGAGTCTCGACTCTTGACTGTTGGTTTGTTGTGTAGTTTATATCTTTTAACCCATTTTAACCTAATTTTTCTAAATACGTTGACATTTCTGTCTTAGTGTCTAATTATGATGGATGACAGAAGCGACCACAGACTAGAGACAAAATCCAACGTTGCCAAGTTATTAAGTTGAGGCCCGAATAAGAAGTCAAATTTGAATGATGGTGTCCTGTTTTGTTTTTCTTTTCCATTTTACCTTGTGTGTCACAGATTTTGTGTTCGTATGAGCTATATGTGGTTCCTATCATTATTCACTCCCTATTACAGACATTATTTGTACCAGTTGATTTTTTCATGAATTGTTGTGAGGTAACCTGAACAACAAAAATTTAATTACGATTGACCCATACCTTCAAACACGGAAAACCAAATAATTTTTTTATGAATATTAGTTATAATGATCGAACTATGGAAGGTAGAGGTTAATGCAAGGACCGTTTTTGTTATCCGTTGATAGTTAATAATTATGGTGACGCTAGTATAGCACGTGGGTATATTTTAAAAGAAGCGTTGAAAAATACTAAAGTAGAATAGAGAACTAAACAAGGAAATAACTTCCGCAGCTGTTATTCTGGAGGAATTCAGAAATATTATTTAATGCTTACAGCTGGACACCTTAGCTAGATATTTCTATGTGGATGCTGTAAACATTACACACAAAACGGAAGATTTTGTAATCATCACAACTAAATTACAAGAATTGAATTTTCTTTTTATTTTCTGATTATTGAAACTCTTAAAACATCATTCAAATTTGCCGCCTCATTCTGGCCTTAACGTGGCAACGTGGGATTTTTTGTAAATGACAGAACAAATCACACAGCTACAGAACAAATCACAGAGCTACAGCACATAGCTGCGGTTTTGTTCTGTGTGTTTGACCACAAAACATAAAAACATACACACGTGATTTCTGATGGAGTGGTGATGAGCTTGTCAAGAAATTTCTAGTCTGCTGTAGTCACAATTTTGGGGTTATGGCTCAACTTTTAAGGATTTTGTAGCAAGGAGGTTACGTAAAGGTGAGTTCCAATAAAAGTACTCACTGCAAAATGAACACCAACAGGTCAATTTACTAGTAATTCGGGCTGATTTTAAGCTTCCGAATACTAGTATGATGCTGCTGCTAAATAGGCATTTTCCCACTGTTTTAGGCACTAGAAGACGTCATGTAGGTAGGCTGTATATACTTCAATGCACTGCAAGATCATGCAGCTACTTACTAGGTGTTTTGCTATAGCAATGTAGTATCTACATCAAATTCTAACAATTTTTTTTCAAATACACCAAAGAAAGGAGCTAAAATGCATTCGAACTTCTTTAAAAATTCTATTAACATATAAATAATGTATTTTACATATCATACAGTATAGTCAAAAGTTTAATTGAAACTACGTACTTATATTTATGATTTTACCTGGAGTTAATGACACACATTTAGAAAAAGCGATAAAACTACGTTTCCGAGCAATACTCTGACGACTTCACTTAAAAACCATCAACCATCAAGTAGATTTTAGGTGCTCTTTTTTAGTGAAACTCCATCATGCATATAAAATGATTGTGTATTTATAAAATATATTTAGTTACATGCGTTATTAGAGTATTTTATTTTGTGACCTATTATATAATAATTAGAGAATATGTGACTAATTAATTCTAGCTCAGAATTCGATATTATTGTATTCTCAAATTTTCTGATGCAGCCTAGGCTCACAAATGAACCCGGTTTCGAACAGCATACAAAAACTAAATCTTAAAAAACAAGGTCATGGGGCATTCTGTTAATATATTTTTTTATTCGATTTTTCTTTTTTTACTTATTGCTAATTTAGTCCATGCTCTAAAATGACGGAATTACCTGTTCGAAATTTACCACCAAGTTAATAGTCCTGGCAAAAAGATGGAAATGGTTTAAAATATTCAAAAATCTATTCAGTTGCAGCAGTCATTACAATACCAATATAATTAGTGAGGCTCGTATCGAATTTTGAAACCGTTGGTCTTTGGGGATTGATTATGGATTTTCAAATGAAATGCCAGGATTAAAAAAAATGATATTTCCAAAAATTAATTAACCGGATAAATAATTATAAAATCGGATCAAAATCTTTAATGACCTGACATCACTGAACGTGAAAAATAGTCAACATACTTGACGTCGTCTTTTAAGTGGGTAAATGGCAGTTTCGGATATATTCATGCTTTGTTCAACAAAAGTGCTCTGTAGTAGCTAAAACAGAAGTGTAATAAATTTGCTTTCTTTAGAAAAAAGTTACCTACGCTTGAAAAGCCTGAAAAGCAATTATATGATTTTAATTTGCTTAAAAGATTCGACATGCATAAAAAATTCACTATGTTCATGAAATTCTTCAATTGCACAGCTATTGACAATAAATTTATTACTTTTGTTTTGAAGTCTGATAATATTTATTTCTAGCAAATACGGATGATCACCTTAGTCAAAAATGTTTAGATGAAAGACCGTCTGTTATTAGCGCCAAAATATTTTAGAGGTCTTTCTATCCTCCAACCCCCATTCCTAAATTTTTGACCCACCCCTGAAAACGTTGGGAAAAAACAGGCGCTTTGGAACGGTTCGAAGGTGAAGTTTGAACACTTCTCTTGTTTTTTAATATGTCGAAAATAAATGTTTCGCTATCAGAATACTTCTCTCTATTCATGTGGAAAGCAAACAAATGAATTTCCAGTCCTCACAATCTTATCAGAGAAGTAGTAGTAGCAGTAAAGGGGAGGCAAAGCCTGGCAAGTAGGCCACTTTTGGCTCTTTTTGCCGACCCCCGAGGACCATCACTAAACCTTGGGCAGAAATGGTCGATCCTTCCAGACCTTTTGAACACTCCTATGAGTGACAGGTGCCTGTTCAAACTGCAGTAACCTGTGAACATCCCTACCAACAAGTGGAGTGAATCCCTCCTCTTGTTCAATAACCATAGCTGTTGGGGTCTGCTATGGACCTCTTGGACTATCTGCAGTCATCTCTCTCCAACCATGCTTTCGCCAGTTTGTTATATGCCTAATCATCTAGGGCATTACTGTATCCCATATCATCATATCCGATAAAATATGCAATGTTGATCCAGCGTACGCTATATTGGCTGCACTGGGTTATGAAATGCTATTATTTCCGAGAAATGGCCATAATTACATTTAGCAATTTATTTCAAGAAAGACGTCTTATCGATCGTTTGCAGTCCCAAATGCATTGTCACGCAACATTTAATTTCAGCTGCATCTTCAAATTACATCTAAAACTGTCGTACATAATTAAACAAAAAATGCAATTTTCCTGTCCGACGAAAATCCGTCAAATCCTGTATCTTTGTCACGCAAGGGAACAGAGGACAGACACAGTTCGAAAAAAAACAATTGAGACCCTGAACGAAATTGTTTTTGGTCGGGGACCAATTTGGTAATATGTCGGGACACTTAGATGCTATTATTGATAGGTAAGGTGGCTAATAGCATGAGAAAACATCCGACAGAGATGGGTCAGGATATAATTGAACCTTTTGCGGTTTTTATTTCCTGTGTTTCAAATCATCGGCGACAATTTAACTATTAGGGTGCAGACATTGTGGCGCGAGTGTGATTTTAACCATGATTTAACTTTTGATAGGTATATAAGCCTATAAACGTAGCTTTGATTATAGTATACGATCACATTATGGTAGCTTTTTTCTATTCCCATACGGTATATGAGCAGTCGGAGGAAATCCGGGCCCAGGGGAGGGGGAGGGGGAGGAATATACCACGTAAACATGAAGTATCAATATCACTTTGATAGTTTAAATGGAACATCTTGTATATTACTACGTTTTTGAACACCTAACCGAATGTTTGTTCCCATCTTACATGTCTGTCGCTCATATTTTGAGTGATTTCATTTGGTTTTTGTGTGTGTGTGTACTTGATATCCCTCAATCAAGTAGTCAAGTAGACACTCCTTTATTTCAAAGTTAGTGAGGGACTATTTAACCAGTGAGGTTTTCCGAACAAATTTACGTCAAAACTTAATAGCAAAATATGAATCAATACAGGGGTGGATCCAGAACTTCTGTGAGAGGGATAATTATTTTGTACGGAATATTTTGGTTAGTGACGGATTTTCCGATAGGTTAGCTACAGTCAATAGGCGGCATTTATAATATGTGTATTTTTTGGAGAACAAAAAAGTCCTACAAGCTCTTCTCTGAAGAATGATGCTTTCAAGAATTCTAGCACTGTATTTCCTGGATACCCGGTTGATGAAATATTAAAGAAATGAAGATTTGAATGAAAAACGTGCTGTTTTATCATTTTCATCAATTTGTCAGTCAGAAAAAATTACTAAATATTGACGGAAGCAATGAGCTATGTATTGTTTTATCAAACATTTTATCGATTTCATGTTTTACCTGCAAATACATAAAAGTTTGGATTTATCGGGTATCGAGGAATAAGTAGGACTACCAAATATCAATATATCGACAACCGACTCGTTTAAATAAAAAAAATTACTGATCTACGAGAGGACTACGAAAAATTCTTATTTCATTATATCGGGAAATGTTCTTTTCAAGCGTATTACAGTGTGAGAGGATCAATTTTACAAATCCGATTCAATTCTTGTAATCGTTATATCCTAACAGGGGATATAGCTGTGTTGTGTGGTGTAGTGGTCTGCGTTATTATTTATATTCCATTTACGACGAAAATATAAGCGTTCAGAGTTATATAATTTAAATGGATTAAATGTTTGAGAAACATTCCAAATGCACCGAATATGTATAACGAACGTATTATATTATGTTCGTGAGTCAGATGTATCATAAAATATGTATATCTAATTTTTGAGCAAAATGTGTGAACTTTCATTTATGTCTAACAAGTGAGGATAGTTACTAGGATCTATGATTTATAGATGATAGAATTTCTTTTACCAACCCCAAATATTTTTGATGTGTCTTCTCAACCGGCAACCCACAATTTCTGACGCCCCAAACAGTTTTTGAAAATGATCAGACTGAAAGGCCCATCCATTAGATAAAATAATTGTGTACCTAAAACACAGTTTCACAAATAAAACTCTTCTTCTTTCAGTGACGCGTTTCGATTTATTATAGTATTTGGAAATGATTCATATTACAGCAAATACTCCAATTCAAGGCAAAGTCTTTGGTAGACGACCTTATGGTTAAAAAATCTGCGGGCTTGGTTCCCAACAATAAAAAAACAGTGAATAAAATAACTATATCCAGAATGATTTCCCAACGTTCGGACCGAATCGGCACTTTAAGAAGACAACGCTTCCCCGCCCAGTGACGTAGGAAGTAGAAGTCGGTGACATTTATGTGTCTATTTCTGTTTGACTACGCTTTTCTCCAGAACCAATAGCGTGATTTCAGTGTACCTATCATGTGATGGATGTTATCGTTGTCAAGATCTGATGTCTGGAATTAGCACAGGCGGCCTGTCGACGCGTGTCCGTCGCTTGTGACGACGCTATGTCAATGAATAATTCCCCCTAAGCCTTTCCGATCAACTATTCATCCTACAAACGATTGGGCTCCCATTAGAGACTAGATCTGCCTGCCCTGTCGTTTGTAACCCAATACTCGTGGGTCATCGGCTCCCTTTTACTAGGCTACGTTTCGCGCCGTTCTAGTGGCGATCATCAGGGATCAATTAAATAGCATCGCGCCTGAGAGACGGTTTGTAGAGTGCCAGAGAGGGTGTGTGCGAAATCTAGAGTGGAAATAGTGACGCAGGAAGCCGGGCTAAACTTTATTTAAGGCTCGCGTCCGATACAATTCACTTGTGCTGCTTCTCATAAAAACAAAAAAAAAATATTTTGATTCGTTTTATTGCAAAAGCAAAAGCTCTGTTTTGGATACATATTCAGTTTTATTCATCTGTAGGCTATTGTTGAAGTAACTATACGTGTAGTTTGCTGTTAATTTAGTAACACGAATTAACGCGATAAGGTCAAATCCGGAAGCCAGCTAAATTTGTGTGTTTGATTACGAGGAACCGTCAAAAAAAGGTGCCATCAAGTACCTTCAAGTTAAATTAGATTTACAAGTAAAATAATTGACTAAAACATATATTTACTGAATGTAACCTCTATAACTTATCCTAAAGTTGTCGCTCTGATTTATTAAGCAGCCAAAACGTGAGTAAATATTCTTTCATACCTATGTGGTTTCAATTAACGGCCAGCGCAAAATACAATGAACATATTTTCTTTCTGAAATATTTTCAAATAATTTTTGAAAGGTCATTGACCAAAAGACCCTATGTAGCAGCTGCCGCTGTCCCCTACGCTGCTATAGTACGTGGTGGAACACCACCACCACTAAGGCACATGAATTACGGATTGCAGGATGGCGACATTCCGTGCAACGTCTTTGGTCGATGTTCAACGAATTCATCGCTCCCTCGCACGCTCACACCCCTCAAACAAACGAAGCATGTGAGTGTATCTGGATCTGGAACATCGAGATGTCTTTCTATTGTTGTTTGTTTTCGGGTATCGTTTGATGATGTCACTGCTTGTGTCACTGGGGTGTATCTATCGTTTATGTTGCTGCTTTCAATCGGAAGGAGTAAATAATTGTTGCGACTGCAGTGGCGTGCGGTAGAGCTGTTTCAGGGAGATGGGGGGTTATTTTTTACAAGGCTCAGAGCAGACTGGTTTTGAAACAGTGCTAGTATGTGTAGGGATACGCTTCAAAGCAATCCCTGAAGCATCTGTACTTACTAGAGAAAAGAACAATACTAGTGGATGTGGCTGACATTACAAATTGCCCTCACTGTCGAAAAGAAAAAAATACGGCCCGGTACTACGACAGGAACGCGAACCATGATTCCCATGTGCGGAAACTGCAGATTGAATTTATTTGGCACGACTTCTCTGAATAGTTCGCAGCAAATGAACATCGCTCAATCGCATAACATGTTTAGAACCCTCCACATAAAACCTTCAATCGGCGATGTGGCGAGCGTGAGGTTTTTGTCAAAGAGAATCGGAAAAGTGGCCGGGAAAGCCGGGCAGCGGCTGCCTTGAGTGAATTATTAGAAAGTAAACGCTGCCGGACAAGCAATTACGACCCAGTATCAGCACTTTTCCAAATCGATTAAGTTCTACGTCAGTTCCAATGTCGAAGACTCTCCTACAGAGAGGACGCTTTAAGGATTTTTCGTAATAAGACTTTTAACAGTATGTTTTAGGTGATATAATAGAAGTATGTTTAAGCAGAGTTGAACTACAAGGATGGGAACATTAAAAAAATTCCGTCCAGTATTTCCTACCCAATGGTAGCAGCTTGAAAATGCTTTTCACAACACGCCTAGAATTTCCTTCGGACCAGGCTTGGAACTTACAGATGTTTGAGCAGTTTAACATCTAAAGAAACTGGAAGCCAATTCGATGAACGTTGAGTTATTCAAATGAGAAATTGTGTTCAACACAAAGTTACAAAAATAAAACTCTTCCAGTAACGATGTGTTGGATACAATAGTGTGTCACTGTGGCCTAAAGCTCTCAGGTCAGTACAAACGAAAAATATTAAGTGTATTCAGCCTTTTAAAAGAAGATTGAATACGACCCTTACTTGGAACACATGAATATATTTAACTTTAATAAGAATTTCCTTTTTGATCTCTATTTTTCTCATTCACTCACTTACTGTTATGTATATCCTCTCTCACCGATCCCTTTCAATTAATTAATAATTATATAATATATTCTAATGAATTAGTATATTTTACGGGCAATGTAAATAATTGGACATTATTTATAATGCACGGGCAATTTAAAAAGTGCCCCAGTGGATATGACAAAATGATAAATTATATTGCAAATATTACATTGTCCGGGCAATATGTATAATACTAAAAGTTGAGTGGGCAATTCAAAGATTACTTTATTCAAATTTTTCATAAAAATAGCAAACAAATTTTCACACAACTGACAAACCATAAAACGGTGATGATAAAATAAGTACAGATGAATCTTAAGCCTAAATAAAAATAATATAAAGGATACGTGCTCAAAAATTCATATGAATGTCAATACCTAAAGCTTCTATTTATTAGAGACTCTTCCATTTTGGTGACATTCCGAGCTACATAACTTTTTTCTTTTACGACATTTGCACTTGCGGATTTACAGCCAGCTTAACAGCAACATCGACACAGCCTTGGCTTGGTCTTGGATGACAATCTTGCACATTATTTTGGTGAAATCTCTGACTGTGGAATATTTTCGGCATAAACAAACTTTTCACTACCTATTGTGAATTGATTCATGACATAAAGATGCTTTAAAATTCCACTCCAATTCTATCAAAGAGTTCAAAGAAATAATAGCTGTATTTGTAATGACCGGGCAATGTGAGAAATTATCATAAAGAAATACAAATTTTATTAATTGCCCCAATTTGAGTGCCGTTATTCATAATGACCAAGCATTATGAATAATGCCCTGAATAATCAAATTGACCGTAACATATATAAGTGACAGACAAATTGACGTAAATGAGTGACACAGATTTTCTTGATGTAGATGTCGCCGTCGTGATACACCAAAAACATGCTGTCCAAATATCCCAAAATGTTTATAATGACAACACATACACAGCATAAAGCAAACGTTGATCCCACTGCGTGTTATGAGAACGACACTCATCTTCCCAGCATCTCGTCTCTCCCTAACGACCCAGACACTTTGCTGTCCTCCATATTCGCCTCCCCTTTAATAACGCACAATAACAATTTAATTCATTTCGCCTCCCTCAGGAGCACCGCCTAGCAGTATAGGGTGAAACTAATTTTATGGTAGTGGCACCCCTGAGGCTTATGGACACCATAAGTTCATTAGAAGTCAATCAACTAACGCGCATACGATGAAGTCGAGCCTTTAAGCAGCGTTTGTTGGTTCGTTGTTGCACCAGTACTGGACAGGGGTGGCGTGAGGATAACGCATATGGATGATTTCCATGACCGCAGAGGGCGCTGTAGTTTGACAACAACATACTGTATGATTTTAAAAGTTGAAATAGTCTCAATAAAAAGATAGTCTGGCGATCAAGAGGAACATGCACATACAGAACAACATTATTTATTATTTTATGTGAGTACAACCAGGAATTGTAAAGATCTAATTAACCATATAAAAATGTGTGCATAGCTTTGCTGAAACAAAATTCTTGAAAGGGGAGGGGGGGTCGGACCCCTCGGACTCCTCCCTCAGCTACGTGCCTGATCGCTGTCATCATTCCCTTGAGTATTATTTATTTTTTTCCATTATGAAACGCAGTGTTAAAAAGTCAAGATCAATCAAAACAAATGCAACAGTATTGTACTGTTTTTACTTGTCCGCAGCACACTTTAGCACCTCATTCATCGAATATCGCGTTACCGGAAGCAATGTCGCCAATAGTTGGAGAATGGCGGTGAATCTCGGAGTCAGAAATATTCTTTCAGATATTATTCACTTAGTGTGTTATTTCTATTGCATGAAATTGAACGAGATTTATATAAACTTAAGCTTTTAACCTCTTTAAACGTATTTTGAACATTTTCCCAATATTTCTGGGACACCTAAAGAAATTTCAAATATTTCCATTTCCACTCACAACACTACTTCGAACCCTTGAAACTGGAATGGATGATTCTCATCCGACCCTGTGTATGAAGCACTTCACCCTCTGACGTTTGATCCCTCCGATCTCTTAATTTCTTTTTTCATGGAGCTGGTGCCGTGACGGGTGTCTTTTGAAGAGCATGTTGCGTATATGGGATTATCTGATCAAATCGTAGATGAAGCGATAATTGATTCGATTATATAATCGTTAAAATGATACATACCACATGACTGTTTTGTTATGGTCATGTGGCAATGTAGCACATATTCCAGTGAATAGTAATTGAATGACGATTGTAAGGTTTTTTGATCATACCATCCAGAGGATTCAAAGCCGGAAAAATTTTAGATCTGCTCGTTTGATATTTTACGCAGATAAATCTATTTCAGTTCCGTCTAGTATCGCAGAAGGATAAAAGTTTGGACCTCGAGTGTGCCTTCCATATAAAACTGGAATGTGTATTCAACTGAAAGATTAGGATTTTGTTGAATGGAAGACGTCATTCTCTTTAAATGATTGATAGTATTGACTATCATAGTTCCATCAAAATTTCATTTAAAAATTCTATCTGATTGGTGAAAAAACATCGTAATAATTTTGGAATGTGAAAGAATTTGTGCAAATATGGTGTCATGTTGGTTGACACTTGGCATTATATTAAATATTTTTGAAAGGGCTCCTATAATTTGATTAAAATCTTCAATAAACTGATACCGCAGAGTTAACCTATTGACTCCATTTTTGAGAAGATAAATAATAGTTAATTTACAGTCATTATTTATGTTCTTCCTACGATTCAAATGCAAAGATTTGTAGTAGTATGGTTGCTAAAATAGAAGTGAACCCAACTAAACCACTAGAGAAAAAAGTGAATAAAATTTGATTTCCAGGATCTAGGAGAGCAACCACAGCGTGGAAATCACCGAGCTTATCTACTTGACTTCTCTCCCCAAAATACTGTAGAACTTGTAAAAAACAGATTTTCAGTCAGTATGATGTATAAAATCTACTATGTATACGGAAGATTATCAGGTCAAAGGTTTATAGATGATAAAACGTCATTTACTGTTATCCCCTTCCCAGTTTTTTACTCTTTCTGGTTTGTTGCACTAATTTACAGAAACCAGCCTTGCAGCAATATTGTATCAAAATCCCAACGCTGCTTTTAAGTTATATGAGATCAAGGCGTACTG
Source organism: Bruchidius siliquastri (assembly GCA_949316355.1). NCBI lineage: Eukaryota > Metazoa > Arthropoda > Insecta > Coleoptera > Chrysomelidae > Bruchidius > Bruchidius siliquastri. Next base: position 1,715,532 of record OX438534.1, on the reverse strand, counting down.
GAGAAATTACAGATTATAGACAGACAAACACAATTAGCGCGAAGCAAGTAGCATCCAAAATCATTGACATTCTATGATAAAAATGTCTAGTAATTTTGGAAACAACTAAGGTTAAATCATTTCTTACTTAAGGAACCAGAACATGGCAAAGTATTTAGGAGAACTATATGAGATTATTATATCAAAGTTTCATTATGATCAGAATAATTTGCAGTTGATGGGATATATCTGTATACAAATAGAACAATCAACGTGCCTCAGTTGAATATGAAGCGCAATGCGCAATGTGTCTAATCAAGTGCAGTAGACTATCAACAAACGCAATTATATTTCCATTATTATGAAAACATGCATGACTGAAATAATGAAATAGAAACCCGCTATTTTGAAATATATATTTCACGATTCAGTTAGATCTTCTATTTCAATTGATCGTATCACTATCGCTATTGTTGCAGAGCCAGTCTCTTAATTATAGCTACTTTTTTTTACTGTAACTGCTTATTTTGGAAACGGAATTAGGTCTGTCAAAGCATAAAAAAGTACTGTGTTAGTAAAATTGACATAGTGTTTATCTTTCCATTATTCTTTCTGTTTGGATCCCTTAATCACCATCTTCGGTGTTTGAAACGACTTCCGTTTTCCATTTCAAAGAGAGGCTGAATACATGGTGGTTGCGGTGAGATTTTTGCAGAAAAAACCAGATGAAGTGTTTGGAGATGCAGTTATTGGGATCTAGTACAATTACCAAAATGTCACTATATACGTTAATATTCCAAAATAATCGTAGTGTTTTAGAGAAAAATGATGAGCAGATTTCGAAAATGTAATGATATATGAGGATGGTGTTAGGCCGCCATTTTGTAACTTCTAGGGATCATTTTGCAATAAAAAAGTAGGTTGCTATATACCAGGTCTTTCAAAAGTTAGTAGAGGGTGAACAGATTTTAGATAGACAGTGTATAAAGAATGCCTCAAACTTTGACTATAAATTAGGTTTTCTGGGGAAGGTAAATTTATTGTTAAATTACGGTGGAGACTATAATTGCAACCTTTAATAGTTCCTTCACGCGTTCAACAAAAATCATTGTTATTACAAATATTCAGTGCGCGCAATATAGATTTGTTATGGTGTCCACCCAGTAGACCAATCAAGAGAGCCCAAGTGTATTTTTCTCACAGTGGTAGACAAACGGCCTGATTCATTGACGAGCGTACCTGATCATTTCGGCACGGTTGACAAAAGTATACAACGGCAATTTGTAAAAAACAGAAAGAACCTGTAATTTGCCAAAAGCCGAGTCGATGTTTTATAGGGGTTCCGGTAGAATCATGAATGGAGACAGGTAGACGTACTTGAACTGCGGTAGGTAAGGGTAGGTCAAAGGGATAGAAATATCATTTGTTGCATCAGAAGCTGACTCATTCAGCTGCGTCTACCACAGTCAATTAATGTCACTGAAACATGTTTGTTTCTTAGTGGATTAAAAAAAATGTATACCTCGAATATGAATAGGATAGATTCTTTTTTATCATTCACATTGACCTTGAAACGCTGAAGATTGTAACCATCGGGGAATAATCTCCCAGGCAGCTCTTTCCACAACGCCGAAGTTCTCCAAATGCCCCTCTGCGTTTACTGTACTGGTAACTTCAAGTGTTATTATGTGAAACAGCTCGGTTTGGTTTGGACATGATATTGTTGATGTTAATTCATAGAATCTTGATGTAAGATTTGTACTGGGTGTTTCTCCGTATTCACGGTTGACAGACCAATATTAGAATCCTTTGTCAGAGTTATCTGACTCTTCTGTGCTGTTCTGTGTTTTGACATCTTAATCTTGAAGCATGTTGATTTTCCTCCTCCACTGGCAAACCGCTGCCACTCAGGGGCGGCGGAAGCGACGCTAAATTACAGGTAGCGCTTATCGCGGGTGGCTGTGGTAGGGCGGAAGTGACGTACGTCTAGACAAAAGAACAGCGACCGCCGTAGTAGAAGGATGGTCATTATTTGTTTGTAATCGTAAAAACTGCCGCCTCCAACCTCGTCAGATAAGATTAGCGGATTTATTGTTATGGGTCTGGCTGTGTATATGGAGCATTTCTGTCTACGTTTCGGGAGCCGAGATGACCGAGGAATGTTGGTTTATTTGCATAAGAGCTGGCCGTTCTAGAATTGGTTTGATATTTGGACTCAAAAGTGTATTCAAGAAGATTAATTATATGTTATATATTATCATATCTATTCCAATTGGCGGTCGTCTCATTTTGTATATTTGATGTCTTTGGTGAAAAAATAAAGGCTGGAGAAAATTTTGATACTTGATTTATTGTCTATATTTTATTTTTGAACGCTTCTGTTCGATATTCAAGACGGAATATGGCTTTATTTTTTCATCTACAGTGTGTGATAGTACAGTTTGAACCTTGATGAGGAATCTACTTTCTTATGCAATTTTTAGTTTTATTACTTCATGTATATTGTTATCATGAAAATATTCTTATTTGAAATATTATATTTTTTTGATATTTTATAACTTCTACATTCGTGTCACTCATTTACATAGCTATGTCAGTTGGCGTATTTGTCACTGCGTATTCTCAGTACTACTGCACTGATTTTGATAAAATTTTGGGAGTATATGATGCAGATATATAATAGAGAATGGCCAAAACAATTTTTTATGAAGCTTTGAAAAATTTCATAACTTCGTCTTTATATATTTTATATCCAAATCAATTTCTGTAAGCGTTATATACAAATAAGTGATAAAAATCAGGGCTTGAATATGACTAAAGTTCTCTGAGTTTGAACATCTCAATAACCGTATTTACTACTTATTTGCATTTCATCAATAATATTTACCAAATTCTACTTTATTATATTCTATTTGTAGGGATTTTGTACCGATTTCATACATAAAATTTAATTCAAATCAAGTATGGATTACTACGCAAAATTCGCGATTTTCGAGCCATGATTTTCTATGACTATAAAAAGGGACTTAAACAAGCGGAATGTCATGAAAGTTTAGTGAGTTGCTTTGGGGACTCCGCCTCTTCTAGGGCTACTGTTTTTAATTGGTTTGCTGGTTTAAAAGTGGCCGAGTCTCACTCGATGATGAACCTCGCACAGGTCGACCGCCCACTGCTGTTACTCCGGAAACTGTAGAAGCTGTGCAAAATATGGTAAAAAAAGATCGACTTATAACCTACACCGAGATTGAGGCTTTTCTGGGGATTGGATCGGCAGCGGTCCGAACAATCATTCATGATCACCTTCGTCTAAGAAAGCGCTGTTCCAGATGGGTGCCACATTTGTTGACCAGTGTGCAAAAAGCAACAAGAGTTGATTGGGCTGAAATTGTATAATGGGCACAGTAAAAACACCTTTAATATCGTAACCGGACACGAAACATGATTATATCATTATGATCTCGAAACTAAACAGCAATCATTAGTTTGGCGCTTTGAAAGTGAGCAGCCTCCAACGAAAATTCATCGTTCCAAGAATGTTGGAAAGAAAATAATCGCATATTTTTTTTCTAAAAGTGGATACATTACAACGATAGCCTTGGAAAATCAAAGGACAGTTACTTCTGAATGGTATATAACCAAATGTGTTCCTGTAGTCTTCCAAGAACTATGCAAGAGCCGTCCAAAGACTGGTGTGCGGGGTATTCAATGGCACCATGACAACGCACCCGCCCACAGCGCCGCTAGAACACTCGATTTTTTTGCTGAACAGGGTGTCAAACTGTTGCCTCATCCACCTTATTTTCCGGACCTAGCTCCGTGAGCCTTCTTCTTATTCCCTAAGATCAAAGAAAAGTCACGAGGTTGCCATTTTTCCATCGATGCATTTGAGGAGGAAATCAGTAACCATTCAAAAGAAGGTTGGTCACAAGAATTTGACAAGTGGTTTTACCGAATGAGTAAATGTATTGAGGTAGGGGGAGAATATATACCAAATACTAATGAAAGGAATGTTCCTTAAACCCAGACTCGCATAAATGAAAAGCGATTACGTTAAATTTGAGCATCTACCATGGGTCTCGTGAAATTCTGATTTCAGAAAAGGAAATACTCGTACTCTCATTTACGTATCATATGACAGCACCAGCACATTGTAACTTGTAACATACGACTACTCCACCCTAGCAATATCAAGAAAAACGCATCTGCAATATAGCGACAATGTGCTGCTCTATTAAAACATCGGAAAAGCAATGATTGGAAGGCATGCGCGGGGCGGCCAGATCCGGAGAGCGATAACCACATATCGTTGGGGGCGAACAATTGGATTAGCCGTTTAACGTCAAGTTTGAGTAATGGCCGGTAACCCTGCCCCCTCGCGGCAGCGGCAGAACTCGCACGCCGCGCGGCCGCCTACGCGTTGCCGCTCCTGCTCCCGCTGCTGATTAAAATGTAATCTAATATAGTCCACGATTGGCGTGCTATAGCGAAGGGCGATGGGCACGGAGCACCAGGATCACATACTTATGTTGTGAGGGAAGTAAAAGGTTGTATTAAGCAGGAAAAAACATCAGGTCAGTTGAAAAGCCAGAAAAAAGCTGATATTTTTGAAAATAAATAAATTAGAATAATTGGCTTCTTTCTAACACAAGGTTTTGGTAGCTTGCTGCCCAGGGGCTGCGACCGACCCTATAGTTTTTTCAAGGAACGATTCTTATTTGCAGTGGTGGATGGATATGCTTTTGATCCATTCACCATCAACGCTGGGATTCCCCAGCAATCTGTTCTTACGTCAACGTTCTTCTTGCTGTACATCAACGAAATATTGGAAACAACAGCTAATCTAATTTACATCTTCGCAGGTTGTCTTGTATAGAACCAGGTAAATTACTACTATCATCAACAATAACATGTTGTGGCACGATCAGGTTGCTAGCTTTATTAAGTCAGCGTCCTAGAAGGTCGAGGTTTTCATTGGATTCTGATATTTGTATCGACCGGAACAGCTGCAACTACTCTACAAGGCTCAGATCAGATCATCTCTGGAATAATAATCGCATTTGTGAGGATGCGCTCCGAAACCCTCCTTGAAGTTTCTGGATTTTATACAGAGGACCTCCACATTCTGGAACATTGAAGAAAACTGATTTGTCTCTATTCTATAGATAGATAGAGATACCATGGTGAATGTTAGATTGAGTTGTTTCACATAATAATCAGAACAACAAAAATGTTCAATGGGTGCTACAATAGGTCGAACAATAGGTCGAACTTTCAACACCTTGAATGAGCCTATCCCAGAAGTAATTTGTTTGGAGAAGTCCAGGGTTTGGGAAATGGGCTGCCAGGGAGTCTCTCGATAGGTTGTTGTGCATTTGTGAGACTCAACGAATGCTGTCATCATCACCATCACGTCCATTCAGACAAGATGATTGTTGACTGATAAACCCATAGATCGGTATTATGATCCCTTGACGAACAGGCTTCGTAAGCGTGACAAAGACTTAAGGAATCTTTTGGGAATCTCATGACTGTTTCCGTTATTTCAATGCACCAGATATTTTTAAAATGGAACCATGTTGATGAATGACGCTCTTTAATATGGCAAAGCAAATTATTTTCAGTGTATTCTAACTTGCGGTGCCACGAGTTTTACTTGGATTCTAGATATATCTATCTGTGTGCGTTCTGCAGATATAAGGTAGGAATAATATAATATTCATCAACTCGTGAAATACCTTAAAAACAATAAAAAATAAATTAGTAAATGAATATGGTATATCCACAAAAACATTGTACGAGTACATGGATCAATTTCATGTTGTATTTTCAATATGTGTACATAATTTTATATTATATAATAAACTATGAAATCTGAGGAAATATATATTTTCTATACAGGGTGTTACTTAACGGTAGGCCGTAATCAGAAGAGTGCATTCCTGGACGGAATTCAAGTAGAAAAGTTTATATGAACAGGTGTCTTAAGAAGTCTGGTTTTCAAGATGTAATGTGATGATTTTGTTTTAAAAATCTTTCGACATTAAATGAAGTATTTTTTTCCTTCAAAACGAAGTGAGGTACTAAGACATAACAAATGACAAAAAGTTGTCATTCAAGCTGTTTTATACGAATAAATATGCAATTTTCTCAAAAGTCAGTGGCGTGTATTTTTTTTTCAATATTATTCATGCGACCCTCTCTCGATACGACAATGAAACTAATTAACCTCTAGTTAGTGCTTACTTATATCAATTAATATGACTGACAAATCTTAACAAGATCGTAACAAGGATTTTTGAGATATTAATTAAAAACCCTTTTTTCAAAACCAAACTTTTTTCATACATATAAACTTTTTGTATACGTATGTATCTTATTGGATCTTGCAGAATTTATATACCTACGTTTTTTTGAAAGAAATGCTGATATTCGAATTTTGTATATCATTGTATAAAAGCCTATGTAATGGTGTTAATTTGAATAAATTAGAAAAATTTGGCAATTTCAGGCAACCAGGACCACGCTTGTGCTGTTACGGCAATGCTTTTGGACCCGGAAAATATGCGTACCAAAGATCGGAACATTTTAAGCTAACGGCGTCCATGGCCTCAGTCCGTCCGGCATGTTTGTATCCGAATGTATACATAGCTTCGATTTTATCGTTTTGTTTGCTGTGTCGGATTAAAATCTCATCTGCGCGCACCGTTCGTTAGTATCAATTAAGTCGGGGCGGATGCAGAGTTGCTGGATATGAACGGTTTTTGCAAGGCCAGGATGGTTTATCACTCGAACACTGGCACCGCACCAGCATACAGATTATTGTTTTTGCATTTTTCATACGTACCGTAATTGCCCGTGTCCGAAATTTTGTCTTTTTGCGCATTCAGATTTTTGCTGCACTGCATGTCATACAGACGTTCAGTTCGATTTCAATCGGGTGGCTCTAATTGGTGTTGTCGATGAAAAAGTTTGGGGTAGTTAGGTGTTTAGCTCAAGGGCGTTCGCAGGATTTTGATCACGGGGGGCAAAAATATACAGAAATTGAGGTTGAAAATTAGTCATTACTATTAAGTCTCTACTATATGGCTATTAGGGTTCTCACCAAAGGGTCATTTACTGAAGCGAAACATTATGTTAGGAAGTCCAGAATATATTTTTATAGCTCTAGAAACGCTGCGAGAATAAAAATGCCTATTCGCATTGACCTTAAAATGCTGTGAACTGTAGACTGTTACGATTGGAGAACAAGACAGCCCATTTCACTACACTGAGGTTCTCCAAAAGAACGACTTCAGGAAGAGGCTTCTTCGATGTCTTGGAAGTAATACCTGGTGAATGGCGGCCGGTCTGAGAATGCGGGTTGGGGTTTGTGGACTCCGTCAGCCCCGTTGGTGGGCCACACCAGGATTGACGATGCTTTGAAGAAAAAGCAGATAACTAGGGATGCTGGCGACATCAGAAGCATATCCATATACCATCACGCATAAGGATCAGATCTTGAAAAAAACTATCCAACCATTGGCGTAGACCCGGAGGCAGCCCACAGGTAGCTAGCTTAATTAGAAGTCTCTGTTGCCTCACGATATCGAAAACTTCCGATATATCGAATGCGACGGCTTGAGATTTTCCATGAATTTCAATTGTTCTGCTGGTCATATGACTGACGTAGGCTTAGAGATCTCCCGTGGATCTATGATTGCGAAAGACGTTGGCTAATATTGATTACGTTGTTTTTGTCCAGCTACCTCAGAAGCTGCGTTTTAATGACAGTATCCATAACCTTGGACATGATGTAAAGAAGAATCTCGTATTTGTAGTTCCGGAGATTCTAAAGACTTTGCAAAGGACTGGTGTAATCTCTACGGTGCAAAGTTCAAAGACGATTGTTGGTATTTGTCAAGTACAGTCCGTATTTTTGGATTTCAAGAATGCAAATCTTGATGTCAGAACGTAACTTCCTGAGTTTTTTAGTTCACGCTGATAGTACTGGATGTTGCTTATAGAAATTTTCTTTGCGGGTGTAAGCGATAATATATTAATCTTCTCTTATCAGTTGTGATATAGATTAATATCACTAGTTAGGGCTAACCCAAACGGTCTGGACTAGTTAGGACAGGATGATGATGATGACTCGTTGACAGTGGCGTCGATGAAACTACGATTATTTTCGGTGTTTGGATTCGTTCGCCAAACTCTCGTATCATTAATTTTTAGACCTAAGTACGTCTCTGCTGCTCTGGTTGAAAAACGGCATTGTTTCTGGCTGTTGGGTCTCCATAAAAAAGATTACTAGTAATCCCTGAGATCGTCGTACTTTGCTGATTTGTAGGGCCAAACTCTGCATGCTGTACTATGTAAGGGGTTAGTGCATTGTTAGGCTAGATAAGACTGAACCTTCATTGCTTTTATATCTCGGAAGCTGCTGCCTCAACTACACTGTCCATACTTGATACAGTGCAGAAACGCCTTGACGCTGACATCTTTTAACTTTCACTTTCTCATCGAGTGGTGCTTTTCTGCCATTACACCAATGAAATGTCTGACCTCATCTCCATGATGTCTCTCTCGTTTGAGACTGCTAGATGATCCAGTCAGGTTTTTGCTTCCCATTTCATCTTCAACATTCAATATAGATGAAGAATAGGCCATTTCGACATTTCTATAATCTACCAGAAGACCTTTCCTGATTGTGTTAGCATTAATCACATTCAAAACTCGTACACAACAAATTCCGTATAAAGAGTAAGTACTTCATTTGGTGTGCATCCAAAACTATATGGATTCACACCTACCCACACAATATTTTTCCAGAACAAACTTAATTAATATTAATCTCCGTGATGGGGAGAAGTAACAGCATGGCTGTGTGTCTGTGAGAGGGATTACAAGAGGAAAACACATAAAGAGGGAGGTGTAATAAAATTGCAATAAAGTGAACGCCCTTGTCTTACATGACCGCGTTAAGAGACTTCGAGGGGAACAGGAGTGACATTGTGATAGAAATTCTACTGGGTGGATCCATTGCGATTATTATTCGTGATGGCAGGCTGCTAAAATCATCAAATTTCGCAGGAAAAAGACTTCTTACAATCGACCGTTATTTTCTCTCAAATTTTTATCAATTTAAAAAAAATGTTTTATATATGATGCCTTGGAATCTTTGCAAAAAAACAGAATTCGAGATATTATGTTTTATTAGATTTATAGTGATTTATTGTTTCGATCCGTTTGTCGTCTGCCTGTCCGGTGATCATTGGCCTCTTGATAACTCTGTTTTAACATTAGGTCACTATTATGGCAAGTACAAAAAAGCTTTATAGTCTGTGAAAATGTATTTTGTGGCGTTGAACTTATCAAGGGACTAAAAAACACGTTCGAATCTCGAATTTCGACGTTTTTCACGTCGTCGATCATATTTTAAAACTGGGGGTTAAACATTGCGGGTCGCGGGGTTGGGGTAGAAGCCCAATGTTGGACATACGCATTTGTGTTTGAATTACAAGAATTATTACGAATTATTCGAACAATTGTAAAACATATAAATAGCTTTATCATGTTATATGAAATTTTAGGACGTAGCCAGTTTCTTTTTCCAAGCACCGATCACTACTTTTACAACTTACTACATTTCAAGTATTTCATTTTGAGTGAAAGCGTATTTTAGCCTAATATGAAATGGAATCAATTAGGTTGGAGCTGTATTTTATGTGTAGCGGTATCAATGTATTGAAGATTTTTATCTAATTGTATTGATCCTCTTAAAATGAGGTTTTAGAAATTATGGACACTAATTAAATTTTGGAAATTAGGACAATTCGTTTTCCAATATTTCGAAGGTTCAAAAATTTCATAGGTGGATCCTATTTTATTTCTGCTAATGTCTCAGCTGCTAACGAAATGACTTCAAAAAATCATTCTTTTTTTATTTTCCTTCATGTCTCATATCTAGCGGTATTGCTGGAGAGAGGTGTCTGAAGTTCCATCAACATTGTCAAGTATCTTCTCTCAAGACATAGATAGAATCATTCTTTCCAAGCAACAGGCCTTAATGGAAGTTCTCTTAACTGAAGATGCCTAGTGATACTTTCCCACTTCATAGAGTGGCGACCCTCTTGAAGTGTACTCAACATTGATATGTCTAGATGGATTACGTGTCTACGTAGCTTAGTTGGTGGAGCGACTGCCTGGCCGAATCAGCTGAACGCTAGACTTTTCAAATGCGAATTTACATATTCTTCTATCTTACGAGCGTGCAAATAAATAACAGTCACTCATATTGAGTGTTTCAGGTAAAAATTATATTCTTACTATTGTGATTTCAAACATTTAGTGTATGTATTTGATACCTGAAATTTCAATTTATTACTGGATACGGAATACTGAGGACTCAAGTTAATATTAATGTTTTTCAATAGTTACAAATCTTGATTTGTTGGCATTAAATAATATGTAGATATGTAGAGTACACTAAACTCTGTCTGTGTATATCATCCATAGTGATTCATCATAAATTAAATCATTCAATGTCATACCATTGCACAACGCTTGGCAACACAGTATAGACTGAGAGTCTACAACCTGATATAAATTAAGTAACAGCTCTAGAGATGAACAAAGGCTTTCAAAATAATTACCGAAAGAAGAGAGCCTGCTTATAAATAATAAATTATCGACTTGTTAGTCATTCGACGAAAACGGTGCCGTGCCGTATGGGAACGAGGAAAGGGAGTGGGGATTAGGAAAGACGCATCCCCACGCAAGACAGGGCGGAGACTGGAAAGAGGTTTTCGTAGGACTCATTTACGTATCTACAGGTCATATTTATATGTTAAATTAACAATAAGGACTCCTCAACCAAGTAGACCTAATACGTCTTGATTTATAGTACAAGTTTGAAGCTTCCTCATATCAAGTAGCAAGAAATTCTGGCTACGTTGGAAATAACACGGAAAAAGGTATGGAATATCAAAATTAGCTGCCTGTGTCAAGACAATTTTTGGTTTTGATTCATTTCATTTGGGAGTATTGTCTGTTTAGTGTTTTCATATTTACACTATAGCGGTCTAAAGGTCTAAATGAAGACTGCAAACATATATTCATAGAGATGGAGATACTCACGCTGCCTTCAATATATTATATATATATATATATATATATATATATATATATATATATGAGGTACTGATATATGCTAAACAATGTTTAATGAACAATAATGACACTTTGGGTAAAGACTATAGTACCAGAAGTGCTAGAAATTTAAACATCCCATTCGTGAGACTAACGAGAAGTCAAAAAAGCCTCAAATTTGTAGCACCGTGGTATTTCAATAAACTACCGATGGAAATAAAAACTTTAAATCCAAACGCTTTTAAACAGACAATGAAGAGGTTTCTGAATCAAAACGCTTTCTATCCTCACCAAGAGTTCTTGGATTTTCAATTTTAATGTGTTTGTGTATGTTTTATTTTACATTTTAGATTATTATACATAATTTTAAATACGACAATCTACATGTGTAATATTTGTATATATGATATAAGTAATCGTTATTTTATGTAAACAATGACGTGTGTAAGTACTTGGTTGTACCTTAACACCAATAAACTTATTATTATTATTATATGTCATTTAACACCAAAAGGGGTATTTCATTAGCTTTTTTTGATTGTGCAGTAATTTCCCATACTTTTTGTTTGAAATTATAGAAAATCCGTAATTCGTAAGAAAACAATAATAATGATTACTGATTGTAGAAGCCCTTACCTGGCAAAACTCTTGCATCATTCCATCCAAGGAGTCGCATCCTGGTCTGTCTGCCGTGGAGATGGATGAATACTTGATTCATCTTCCATCAAGCTTTTGGGAAATAACATCACCAATAACATATCATGGCACAATCATGTTGCTAACCTCGCTAGGTCGCCTTAGAATTGCTACTCTACATAGGACCAGATTAGATCATCGCTCCAGTACTGCTCGCAGGTGTGGGGATGCACCCCAAAGCACTCCCTGAAGCTTCTGGACACAATCCACAATCCAGAATACGTCTAGTGGATGCGTCTGACCTCACAAAGGACCTCCATCAAGAACATCGAAGAACGAGCCTCTTTCAGAAGTCGTTCTTTTGGAGAACCTCAGACTTTGTTCCCCGACATTTACAATCGCGATTTGAGGTCAATGCTCACGCAAAGCTTATGAAGCGCGATATGCATTCTGCCTTAGCGTGAGGTTATCTATAAAAAAATCAGAATAATTTGTGTATTTGAACACTGGCAGTCCGACGATGAATTATTCGCGAAACTTTGTGTTCAACTACACAACTTTGACCTAAATAATAATTGCTTTTAATGCATTAATATAATTTGAATGTTAATGGGAAAATGTATAACATAACCTATCTGTTCAAGTTTTAAATTTTTGATAAAAAAATTCTAGTATATATATTTAACGTGTACCTCAATACCCGCTGTCACATTTTGTTCGTTATAATATGGAAAATATGAAAAGACATTTTTTTTCAGTTATCAAAAAAATACATTCCATATTTAAAAAAGCATGCAAAGTCAGAAACATGATAAATAAGAACCACCAGAGAAAATTGATAGTAAGTGAGAGGATATGCAACAAGGGTATAAGCCCATAAATTGCCTAAATGGCTCATTAATAAATACTGTCTTAAATCATAATTATAATGCTAGAAATTCCACAATTGGTCGACTATGATCACTTACCATGCTCAGGGGTAGGAGTCATCCACTTGCTTATGATTCTAGATTTCTCATTACTACATTACATCTAAAGGCAGAAAAGACAAGGACTGAAAGAACTCACTTGTCTAGCTGCCGTGGTTCTCACAAAAAAGAGTATCTCGTTTAAAAAAGAACATATTTTGATGATGAGAAAGTTCCTATTCAATTTGCTTAATTGAATTCCTTTCGTACCGCTAATGAATGATCGTAGTAGTTATAAAAAGTTACATTTAAACATGAATGTTAACGTTCTTGCAAAGCTTCTTGCTCAAGCTTTTCACAGGAGACCAAATCATTTACGTATTCGAAACTCCCTAACTTGATAGCTGAACATCACCCCTATCAATTTTCCCTCTCCATCTTCCAGTAACTGTCAAACATCCGGGAAACTTTCAGAGTGGCGGGTTTTAAGTAACAGGGAGCATTTTAAAAGCCATTAGATTTTTATGAGCAACGAAGTTTTGCGCACAAAGAACCACCCATCGGTTGATCGAATTAGCGCCCTCTGCTGGTAAATCCAGGGGTGGAAAAGATAGCGGTTGCCTCCTGGCTGCGTAGAGGGAATCGTCGAATCCAGAAACAACGATGCTAGTTTAATATCATCTCACGTATCAATGTTAGTATTTCGTATTATTGATATGATGAAAAAACAAGATTATTAAAATATTTCTACACAAATAACAAGAAATACATTCTACTCATTGTGGGGCGTTATCTGTCAAAAAAGTGGACTCCGGCGCACCTTTACCGAATGAATCATTAAAATGCATAGTGCTACTTTTGAAACTTTCATTTCCAAGGGTACTGAATTTGATAATTATCCTGACACCTCCTTCATGTACGTACCTGGATATATATTATTTTAGTATGACGACACATATAGCCAATTACTTCCATTCTGAAAAGAGATGCTGAATAATTATGTCATGGTCTACCAACTCCTGGGATTTGCATGATGCACACAATGAAACAAGATTAATAAACGGTGTCACTTTTTATTTTTAATACCATCATACTCCTAGTGCTTACAGTAATAGCTCGAAATTATCTACAATTACAGTATTTATTATACATAAATCACACTACGTTTCGGTAATTACATCAGAAGATTCATTTTTCAACTCATTTGTTTGTATGTATATTAAGTACGGATTTGGAACGTATCACGACTTTTGCCAGTTCACAGTTAACTATATACACAATATGTCAGCCATTTTTGTACACTTATTGTTCACTGAGTGTTTATTAGTAAGAACTTGCATGAGGATATCACTAGATTTCGTGATGTTTCATCCACAGTCTAAATGATATTAATTCATGCAGTGGTTGGCGCCAATCAAATACAAAGTCCGGGTTAAATATAAGAATTTAACTCAGAGTTAAAACTTTAACTCTAACTGATCACATGTAGGAGTTCGGGGTTCGGGCCTAATTAAACATAGGGTTGAAATTGATGCACCTGATATATTGTTTTATCATTAATGCTGAATTTCATGCATGATATACGGATCGCAATATTCGAATATAATCTCCAAATTTATACACGGATTTTACGATTGGCAAATGCTTCAACAATCCATTATGTCCAAGGTGGATTACATCTAAAATAATTAAGTATTCTTTCAGGGTAAAGCTATATCTATGGTTTAACACAGTTGATGGTTAGTAATAACAACTTCGTCAAATACTCAATTTTCAATTTGAAACTAAATTATGAAAAAGCCTATTAACGTCATAACAAAAGGTAATTGATTGTTATTTTATATGTGGATGTGTTGTCAGAACTCAGTGGATCAAGGACTATCTAATTTTTGAAAATAAAATAGATACTTCTAGGGAATAAAAAGTATTTGTGATAATTACATGTAAACACGTTCTTAAGGAATGCAATAATGAAGATAGGTAATCTTCAGATGATTGAAGCATAAAGGAGTTTTTATTAAAACGTACGAGGAAGATGATTTGTGGCATACAGGAATTATTTCAATGATAATAGAATAAGAAGTGAACTAACTTTCCAGGAATCAAATCTGTTTGAGAAAATGCAGTTCACAAAAGAAAAGTCTCTATATAGGATGGGGGTTTTCTCAGAATTAGTTAACATCGGATTCAAATTGATGGTGCAAAATCTCTCTGATCTAACCCAGAGTTGACTCTATCTCCGAATAAAGCAACTTCACTTTGAATTAGACTTGGTATGAACACCCTCGAACTCTGCAAAATTATATTTTAAAAATAAAACTCAGAACACAAAATGACTGTACGTTTTATATTGCACAACAAAGTCACAAATGGGATAATAAATATAGAGAAAATATTTTGAGGGGTGTTATGAGTAGCGTTATACCTTCCTTTCATTTGGAATATTCAAAAGCAAAGAACAATAAGGTATAAGATATGTGGTAAACACTATACTTTTATAAAAAGGTCACGTCGATATCTAGTCAAAAATAACACCCTTAAAATATTTTCACCTATCACTTATGTCGATCGGTCAAGTTAGTAGTTTTTGAATAACGTGTGAACAAAGCTGCCATTCAATAGGGGACTCTACCTACTACTCTACCTAGCATAAAAGACGTTTTGTATGAGTTTCCAATATTTCGTTTCCAGTGTTTATTGATATTTCTGTTACCAAAAGGATAAAAAAAGATTATTGAAAATTGAAGAAAGGACTCCAAACCAGCATAGAACCAACCATTCTCTATCATAATAAAAACATCATTCCATTACCTTGAAAAATAAGTGCAAGCAACGAAATATTGGAAAACTATGTCTATTTTAGGTGGAGTTTCCTCGTAAGAAATTTTCTTCAAGTTCATTTGTCGTGTGTAAAAGATACTGGGACTGTCCTTCAACCATTTCAATAAAAATTTGTGTTGTGAAGTTATCATCATAACAGGAAAGCGGTAATATTGAAACAATTCTGCAAATATACTTCACAATACAAAGTCACTGGTGTTAATGTCATCAATATTTTTATTATAACATCATCAGGATAATACGAATCCTAAAATGGACATTTTATTCATTTGGTATCAGATATTTGCATTGTGAATTAATCAGCTATGCACCAAATCTACCTGAATATGACTGAAATGCCAAAACAGTGTGCAAAACACGGTAGATTTCTGTAGAACAAGTCTACTGACTTTATTATGAAAGATATAGATGTATGCTGAATTAGATATTCCCGGATTGATTTTTCTTATAAAGTAGCACAAATGTGGGAATTTTAGGTCATGTCAATCAATAATACAATTAAGAAAAATTGCACCTCTGAATAGATTAAATCTCAAATACGTATAGGTATATATACAAGATTTCATTTGATGTTGAATAAATACATAATAGGTTCCCCAGAAGCTCACTGGCAGCTCTTCAACTAATTCCAGACTTTTCTTTCTTTAAGCTATATACAAGGTCACGTCAAGTATATTTGCATTTGTTATGAAGTTTTCTATAGTTAGTGGTCAATATTTCATTCCAATTTTTTGATTGAATCAGGACTAATAGAGTGTGCAGATTCTTTCCTTTCGCAGTAGAATAACCGCTTGGAATATCTAATCTATCTAATGAACCAAGCATTGAACTACATCAGGACTGCCATCCAGAACAAAATGTACCGTTAACGGATGTTCAAGCGGTCAGGGATATACGATGGCCGTTACCATGGATACTTGGCCGCCATAATGCAAATGAGCATATGCCATATCCATGATCATCGTTACGCCATGGGGTCTTATCGGCTTGTACATCCGATTTTGTGGCGTTTTCGTTGTTAGCACAAGATTCGGGATAGTCAGCCTTTTTTTAGTATGCATGGCTCTGATGAAGTCTCGTATCTTTGGGGCATCATATTTATTAAATGACCTAGCACGTTGTGGAATTTTGTTTCGATTTCTCCGGAATGATAATTTCAGTAATGAATTATGGATTTGATGAAATATGTAGAGGCACATTCGGCGCCTATTTTCTATAAGCGCGGTCGCCATTGGGCCTTGCATCCCAGGTCCACCCGGTAGCTACGCCACTAAAGAGATAATTCCCCAACTTATCTAAGAAGGAATTAAAGTGATTTATTCATATTGATGTCTGCAATTTTTCCAAGAAATATGCTATGAGATTGATGTTATGTTAGGTACAGGTTATATATTAAAACATATCCACAACTCACCAGGACATCAGTAATACGTCTAAATATGAAAAACAAATGCAGAATAAAGATAACAGTTACTAATTTTAAGTGTTTTTGGAGTTTATCACATCTATCTTTTTCATATCCTTCTTTTACTGTGTATCACCTATCACGAAGTGGGCGGCGCGAACATGAACCACGCCCACTCAACACAGTTGCTCGGCCAATGTGGGCTGCGTAGCGCCAGCCGCAGCGGCGGCCGCCGCGTAAGGCCCCGCCCACGGCTGGAGGTTTTGTAGCGCTGTCAGGGCAGTATCGGTGGGGGCGGCACCTGTGGGCTGTGGAGGCGGACCAGCCGAGGAAGCGGTAGCGTCACTCATGTAACCTTTGCTGAGAGCTTCTGCCTGCAGGCTCAACATCAGTCTGTTTGCGGCTTGACGTTCGGCTTCACGTTCTTCAGCGGTTTGCCTCCTGTAACAAGAAGAAAGACGTCCTTGTATTTATTGAACCTTTCTTAATGAAACTAAACAAGTTAATTTATTCTTGTCTGTGAAGATTTTGGAACATCGTTTCGAGTCTTGAATTTTTTACTCCTTCTGAGAGCTACAAATTGCGGCAAATATAATGTAAACGGAATCTAGAAGGATTTCTAAAAAGTTAGCAAGCTGGACCAAAGTCCCTCACGCCTCAACCTATTGAAATACATCAATATATCGAGTGTGATACCTGGAGTCTCTCATTGCAGTTCCATTGCTTCTATGTTTTCGGAAGCCATACCAGAAATTCTTGATGATGTTAATTTTGTTCAGGTATTTGAGTTTTTCTTTGAAAAGCAATTTAATGCTTTGCTGGAATAATTATTTCCAGCCCTTAATTGCAAATATTCCAGAAGCCTGTATAAATTCCCTATTACCTTCCTGGTGTTTAACTGGATTATTAGTTAGCGCCGCCCGGAGTAAAATTTATACGCCGTCTGAAAGTTAGGCGAAGTTTTGCGAGAGAAATTAACTGTTCTGACAGTTGCGCCCAACAAACGGTTTTAAAATTAACCGTGAAAGTAATTTACGTCTCTCAAGCGGTCTGAGTAAATACTCGGTTCGCTCTCTCGCCGTTCTAGCGTTGATATTGCAAAAACCTCGTAATAGAGGTGCGCGCATTAAAACC
Organism: Bruchidius siliquastri; assembly: GCA_949316355.1. Lineage (NCBI taxonomy): Eukaryota > Metazoa > Arthropoda > Insecta > Coleoptera > Chrysomelidae > Bruchidius > Bruchidius siliquastri. The sequence goes on along the minus strand of OX438534.1, from coordinate 1,697,499 downwards.
AATTAACAAATTTTCTAATTAGCGTTTGTAAATCTACGGTTAACATTCGACTAAGTGACAGGGAGAGTGATTCGAATAAGAGGCGGGGAGGGAATGGCTCGCGCACACCGGGTGGAGACTCGTTTATTACACAGCAGAGGTGGCAAAATAAAGCGCATATTGCTTTCATAAAGCGGTCAGATTGTCGTTTCTAAGCTGTATTATTGCTTGATTGTCTGAAATGCATAAACAACTTTATATAATTGTATAACTAATGCTTATATAATGAATAGAAGAGAATAATTAACTTATAGCGCGGATTTAAACAATGTTATTCAAGTGAACTTGATAGAGAGAAACAAAAACAAAGTCGTAGATATATAAAAACCACCCTATTTATCTAAAAATAAATATGTTTTTAAAACAAAATGTTACTTTTATATTACTTCCTTTGGAAATGGACTAAATGAAGAATTTGTTCACTCATTCAATATTGTTGAAGATACAAACCATTTAAGTTTTTGTGTACTTAAATCTTACCTAAATTAATAAAAATCTATTTGTGAAAACAAAGGCGCTTGCATATATATTAACACAAAAATTTGCTGCGCATTAAAAATTATTAACGATAGGCTTTACATCCGAGATCTTATTATGCATGTTACCATCAGGCCACATCATTATTTTAAAACATAATTCCTGCAGGATATAAACTAGTCATTATCACAACGTTTGGTGTAGTTCTGCAACATTATAGAACAATCACGATTTAAAATCCAGCAAAAGTTTGATTTCGGACTTCCTTTTTCTATGAAATTTTGGTGAACCGAAGACGATTGAAGATAGTATATCAATCGAAACGTTGTGATACTCAAAATTTTATAGACAATGTAAGTCCGAAATCAAACTTTTGAAAAATCCACCTTGTCTACAATGTTCAAACAACAGATTTTTAGATCCTTAGTGTATGTTATCCACTATGCATCAGACCTGCTATAGACATGCATGTTTCGCCTTTGGCCTAGACTCGTCAGTATAGCCTGGCGGTCTAACCGTAGATAGCAATTGGGTGATATAACGTAACCCAGTCAAGGGTGTGTTAGGACCTTTGACTTCATGAAATGCCAATGCAAGTCCCCATAGAGGGCGACACTTGAAGATGAGATCCTCCTCTCAGCATTCATATAGTTTCTGATATGCGATTTATAGTAAACATTTGTAACGCTTAAACAGCGTTGTGGGAAGTTCGTGCTATTAATTTATGATTTGTTGTATATAATGCTTATAATATAAGTATATATTTTATTCTCGTTGAAATATAATTTATAAGCCAGATAAGATGGTCATCTATATAACAGTTTTGTAATTATTTAAGTGTCTATAAACATATGTATTCGAAAAATGGGTCTTTTTTGAATCCATAACTACCGTAATATGGTTAAGAAACTATTAAAGCAATATGGTTTTGACAATGTTCATTTTGTAGTTACGTATGTAAAATGATTATAATCATTTTGCTAGTCGGAACGTGGCGCATTCACAATTTTTATTATAAATAGTTTCAAAATACCACATACATACAAAATGTAGTGGGAAAATACATTTAAAATAGTTTTCTTTTAATATTACTACAAATACTCTAGAACAGACCATATTAGACCATTCTTTATGAGAAAAAGAAGTATTAGTTTTTGCAAAAGACGAGAACTAAAAAATGGCCACCAACCTGTCCAATGATATGTATGAGTGAATAAGTGTGTTTATGAGATTTTAATTGCATAATGTAAAAAAAACATTCGAACATTAGATATTGTTGCATTTCAGGCATTAAACACTATGAAATTCCAGAACATGAATTTGTCTTGGTATAGGTTGTTTTGCAGAGAAATGAATCTGAAACGCCTAAAAAGATGTTTTCTTAGAATTTTCCTTTTGAGTCGTTGCTGATTTATCCGACGCCACTAGATTGATTTTGAATAACCTCAAAGACTGCTTGGCCAAGTAGCAACCTAGTGTGAAATTTTCATCAAGATCACATCAGTACTTTATGAGAAGTGTTTAGGATACCGGACGTTCGGAAGCCTATTTAGATGAAATTCGATTAAAATATTTACTACTTTCATGCCTATTGGCGTAGGAAGTAACACTTTAATAAAAACATGACCCAAATTAGTAAAAAGACCAATTTTGTTAAATCAGGTCTCTCGCCATGGAAGAAATCAAGGAAATGCGCAATGAGGTTTGCATCACTATCCAGGACTTTGTCTCCAAGAATTTTATTTCATTCCAATATTTGAAAAGAAATCTCAATGGAGGAAAAACAAGTCCAACGAATATAATTGCTACGCCGATTTCATGACCTGATTGCTTTCAAGTCTTTATCAAAATAGGAGTATTAACTAATAAAATTATCGATACAGAATATTTGCTAAAAGCACCAAGCGTCCTTGTGCAATATGCATGCCCTGAGAGCGAAAGCTTCACAGCAAATATTATCTAAATGGCGTTAGGTTGGGTGTTGATAGAATGGAGCTGCTTTCATAATTAATTAACGGCGTAATTAAACTACGCGGGTGCTGTATGGTAATTAGTACCCTTATTAGACCGGTGCGGAGAAACTGCCTGGAGATCCGGAGTCGGGCGACAGCGTTGCCGCATCGTCCACCATGTAGATAGTTGGTGCTCCTTGTGAAGCTCAGATTAGTGACGTGTTATTCGCACAGGGCAGACTTTTAGCAGTGTTTACCGGTAACTCGATATTTGAAATAGTTCAGTATGTGCTGGCATGGATATAAGGCTAGTTATATTATGTTCCTGTGTCCGTTTTAGGTATAGTATTTAGCCAATATTGCCCCCTAAATTAAAAAAAATCGGTACAGCACGGTGGAAGGCGTAGGCTTTTCCGATAATACGCCCCTAACCAAGAACCATATAATATAAACTTTCAGATTTTGGAGATATAAACATAAACAGAGTGATAAGGATGTTTCAAATGCAGCATCGTGATAAAATGCTATAGACAGATCGTCAGACTGCCAGACAGACAGACATGCCGACAAAAATGAGTGACCTTAATGCTGTTGCAAGAACCATGTAATAGCTAAAAATCAGATTTTGGAGTGCCAAAAATGTTTCAAACGCAGCATGGTGATAAAATCTTAATGATAGATCGTTAGACAGACATGCCGACAGACATGTGAATATATGCACCAAGCACCATGTAAAATGAAAAAAAACAGATTTAAGAATACATATATCAAAGTACTGATAACTTTCTAAAAAACGAAGGAAGTGGTGACCAAAAACCCTCTTTTTCTCTTATGAAACGTAAAGGTGATTTTTGTACCTCAAGCCCCGTTTTCGAAGGAACCAGAGCATTTTCTAGGACTTGGCGACGCTGTTACTGAAACCCCGCCCATCGTTTCCCGCCCCTCTCGTCGTGCGTCCGCCATAGCCGAGCAGTTTTAATTAGCACCCAGCTATTAATAATTAGTCGCTGCCTCTCTCGCTGAGCCTCTAATCACTTTTGGGCCGTCCGGCGCCTTGTCGGCCGCGCTTTTCTCCCGCTTCAGCTGTTGGATAAGATTTTTTCCGTTTTCTTTTACTCCCGCTAATTGGGAGTGCTTAAGTAAAAAGCTCTGTTAAAGGGGGAATTCTTTCATTAGGATATCTTTCATATTTACATCTGAGTGTAATTAAATTGTGCCAGGCAAATTGCTTTGTAAGACGACTCGCCGTTCTGAATATTTTTGTTCAGTTGGTGCACGAGGACGGGGATACTTGCTATTAACAACATTCAAACAATCAATATTTCTGAACTAATGTTTATTAATGTTTCATTAAATACAAATCGTTTAGTTTATGATGTAGATTTTAGATTTTGAATTTATAAAACTCTAAATCGCGGACACGCAAAAATGTCTATGAACATGAATTAAAAACTTATTTACTTATTACTAATGTAATTTATTTTACTGAAAAACTCCTGATTTTGTTTCGGTAAAATAATTCTGTACGACTAAAAGCTTTTTTCACATTTTTTCGAACTTATTGAATAGTGTTGAACTGAGCCTTGCTACTCGTACCATTTTTTTATTTCTTATTATTTTGAATGCCCATATTGCATTATAATTCCGATACAAATCTGTAATGTTCTCTTATCGTAAAAATCCAAAACGACTACCCATCCGTTCAGTCCAAATAAACAAGAAGAGTTGGATGGAATCGGCTTGAAATCGTTACAGCAGTTTTAGATAAAACGTAAAATCGTCTCAAATAAAAATATTATTGATAACGCGATGTTATTAAGCTCATTAGGAAATTCCTCCTCGTGATTAATGGAAAGCTTAAGCTCCGCTATCGCACTTCCAAAGAGAGAAGTTGGAGTGAAATCCGTCTAGGCTGCATCGGGGAATAATGAACTCTTTTGTCCAAGGCCAGAAATCTAGTAATCGAAATAACTTTAGGTATAGAAATATCGTTTATCAAGGCTTGATATAGTATTTTGAAATTATTTAAAAAAAATTAAGATATTGAAATGCGTTAGAAAATCCCTCATTTGTTCTAAAATGGGTAACTTTGAACTAATTTCAATTTAGAAAAGGATATTTCTCCCTGTAACTACACTAGTACTATTATTTAAATTCTAAGCGCAGTACATAAATTCGAAAATATTGAAACTTAATTATTAGAAAATAAATAAATAAAAATCTCTATCTGGGTATTTCAATAAAAATTGGTATAAGTTCCATTCTGTTGAACAGGTCGTTTTCATCAATCTCCGAATTTGAGCCAGCACCACTGCTCAATTTATTTTGCAAATATGAACAATGCACTATTTCTTCTTCTGCATATAGTGTTTACCGGGCTCCCCCCGAGACCTGGATACGGTAAAGTTCTTGGGACTTATGGTGAGAGGTGCCGAAAATTCAAAGAGGCGGCTTTCATCAGTAGCATGGAAGTTCAAACAATTAAACCAAGATGATTCATCAGCGCTTACACATCCATGGGTTGGCATGAGTCACCGCAATCGACCGCGCTGCCTGAGATCGGATGGGGTTAGTGATTAAAATGATAAAGATACCAAAAGTTTGATTTCGGACTTCCATTGTCTATAAAATTTTGAGTATCACGACGTTTCGATTGATGAGCTATCTTCAATCGTCAAGGTTATTGCCAAGGAACCGCATTGGTATCGAAGGAAATTCGAGGAGGCGGCATTCATCACCAACAACAGCAAAGTGTACAGCAAACCCAGCGTAGACATTAAACCAATCTGGCAGCCACTCATAAAGAAGATCAATAGACTACGACTGGACCAGACAACAAACAATGACCGACAAACAGCCACGTCAGCAGACCGGAATACCGCGCATCGGGAACCAATCAGAACAGACCGCGCACAACGACACGTCACCGGACGGGGTATAAATAGGCATGAAAGGAACGTGTTCGCCAGTTCACCTGAAGACGATTGAAGATAGCACATCAATTAAAACGTCGTGATACTCAAAATTTTATAGACAATGGAAGTCCGAAATCAAACTTTTGATAAATCCACCTTGTCTACAAGTTTCAAACAGCATGGAGATACCATATGAATCGAGATGTTGTAAGACGCAAAACAATGGAAGTTCGAACCAGTGCCATTGACCATGCGACTCTAGTCAGAGGCGATATGTCGGTGGGCGCTCGCAGCAGTACCCACAGCCCTTTTAGCGCGCTATGTGGGGCGACTGTCATTTGTCAGCCGTCGTCGGCGCCACTCGCATGTCGGACACGGTCTGTCCATTACCGGACAGGTAATTAAAGAGCGGCCAGTTTGTTCCAACGCCAGCCACAACACAACTCCGGTTTTAATCGACACGCTGCGGAGATGTTAATCCCGACCCCACGGCCTGATGATTTCTCGTCTTGGTATGTCGCGATTACAATCCAAAGGCGATTATAATTAGGCTTCTTAAATACGCGCTGTCCACGGCGACTAGGTAGTGGGAATGCCGATTGGCATTTCTTAGCTGGTACTCATGGTTTTTGCCATTTGTAGTAAAGGAAATAGTGTTTGCGACACGAGTTTGATTGATGGATAGATAACCGTCTGAAGATGCTCTGAAACTTTTATTTCTCAGGCATAAGCGAAAGAGTGTCACTCACTTATGGCGGTTTGTCTGTCTGTCCGTAGGCGTTTTTGTCACCGGGTAATACCATGCATTATTTGAGTTTCGTTTCTTAGGTTTTATTTTGTTTGTTTGAGCTTTGAAAAACGGTAAACCTCCACTTTTACACAACCCTGATCAAATTATGCCGTGAAAAACCTATTGTGCATACATTGTATTACATTTTGTACCAGTTAATATAACCAAACTAGCTATATAAATTAGAGCTTACTGCGATCAAACTACTAGATTACTTTCATCACATGTATTATTTTTTATTCCTTTTTCATTAGTTGTTTTGTACCAAATGTTGATTCGTATCCACATACATACTTTTTTGTAATAAAATTTATTTATTTGGAAACTCAGATTCTCGTAGGACATAACTTTGCACGAACTGAGCTTGAATGTCTCTTGTCAAAACATCTTGACGTCAATATTGCCCGAAAAAAAATGAGAATATGAGGCAGTGCTGTACTTTGTCAAGAGCTATTCAAGTGACCGTCGAGTATTGATGAATAACCAAGCATCACCACCAAGTAATACATTCAGGCTTCCAGAAATCCCATCATGTCGCTTTGCACTTTGGAAGCGGCCGCCTTAAAAAGTTGGTTAGAAGTACATCCGAACCACTCTCTCAAGTTTCGCAACCATGAGATTCTTCGTCTGCATCTACTGCGTTTGTCTTGGACAATCAACTGTAGAAGTTCATATTATAGTATAATATATAATTCTTGATCTGACACGAGTTTGTCACATCAACAGCTGCTTGGACAATTTTTGAATCTTCATTCAGAGCAAAGAACTACTTTTCCCATGTTTGGAGAGCCGCCCTTCCGAAAATCCTGTCTATACTCAATACAGTTAAGAGTAGAACAGCTCGACTTACTAATGTCAGCTGTCTAACGCATGACCTCAAGCTTCTTTCTTATTAGCTGGCGATCGGTGACCTCCGTTTGGAGCTACTTGGGTTTGAAGCATTGACGATTCTTGGCGTTATTATGCGACATAATTCGGTCAGCCATCTGGCATGATAGTATCTATAGAATAAGGACAGATCAGCCACCCTCTTTCGATGTACCAGACTGTGCAAGTTTTTTGTTAAGCTAGACGCCTCAACCAAATGCACTTCTCGTTACAGTATCTGGATTCTAGATGCTCCAAGGAGAGCTTGAGAGCGCATGCGAGCAGTACTCCAGAGCTGGTCTGATCTGCCTTGTAGAGGGGCAGCAGCTCCTCTGGCGAATACAACCTTCTGGAGCGGAACGCGTCTTGGCTAGTCCGGCAACATGATTATGCTAGGACATGTTACTGTTAATGTGTATCGCCAGAAGCTTGATGGAAGATGATTCAAGTATTGGAAATCTCTCCATCTCCTCCGCTGGAAGACCAGCATATGATTTTTGTTGTCAGGGTTGTTGTTTGGTCCATTTGTAGATCCCATTCGACAATTTTTTCAATGCCCTCATGATTTGGATCGATATATCAAAAGTACAACCGGGGTCAAAATTTGATAGATGACCAGGACTCATTTTTTGAGATCAACGGAAATGAGTGACATGATTATTTGTGATGTATATTTCATGAAACCATAAAACATAAAACATAATATCTCGAATTAGACAATTTTCGCGATTAAGACACCTCCTCACCAATTGACGTGGGAAGTACGAAATATTCCTTCCATTACGTTACATTCAAAGGAAAACAGAACAGAATCTCCAGTAAATCTCTCTTTATTGTGTGTGTCAATGGAGTTTTTTCCGATACAGCCACAAACACATGTGTAAGCTGAAGTTAACCAGACCTTCGACGCCATCATCGGATAAAACAAGGAGCAAGGGGGAAGCCAACCCGATTAGAAGTTGTTTCGGCGGTTGACGTCAGGCTTTTCGGCCAATTACTCTAATTTGATCGACGCGGTGGAGACCGGCTAATGCGGGTTGCCAGTTGATTGCGTTTTAGGAGAACAGAGAGTTGGACGATGTTTTCGTTGTCGATTTCATTTGGTTGGTGGTGGGAGTTTGGTGACGAGTGTGAGGAAGTTTCACAGATAGATGAAGGAAGAAGGTTCGGATTGATTTGATTGCTCTGTTTACTCTTCCTCTGTCTGGCCGCACACGTACAAAATGGAGTCAAGTTCAACCTGACAAGAAAATCATACGCTTGTCTGTGGTGAAATCGGTTAGTAATTATGTATATACTTAAACATGTTTAAAAAAACCGGAAATATAGGAATTCTTCCTTTTACAATTTATACAAAAAATTAAAAGAACATTAGAGTCATGTATAATCATATATATGTACAGTAAACTAATAAATTAACAGGAAATAATCAGGGAATTACACATAAATTATTTTGTGCAGGAATGAAAATTATAATTTTGTTTGGATTGCAATTTTCCTATATAATAATACTTCATTAAAACCAAATGCATTCCAACTTAGCATACTTGAAAAAAGCAAACAACATCGAAAGTTCAAGTATTAATATGCCGTTTGAATAGCATAAATGAAAAATGAACAGTGTTCGTCTGGTCGGAATTTTGTCTTGAATTCATTTTAGTATCAAATGACAGAATATCAGCTTATCACTCAAAACAATGCACTTTAACCTATGCTACATGGAAAATACTACTACTTCTATATGCAATTATATGCAATAACACCTTCAGAAGAACTCGTATCCTAGTTCATTTGGGTGTTGACTGTTAGGTTTAAATTAACTTTACCCCAAGCTGTCGATCGTTGAATGGTTTGAATGAATACTATAGAAAGGTTTTAATGTGAGGTGAAAGATTTATCAATCGACGGACTGGATAACTTGTTGTGTCTAGCAGGTGACTTTAGTGAAGGCGTCATAGGGACTTAGTTAATGCCTATATAGGCACACTCACTACAAACAAGTTTCAAGTAAATAAGCATATATAAGATTAGTTTTTGAAATAGCAAATATCTATGCATGGTGACATTGTGTTTTTTAGCAATATTCATTGGTATTGAAGAAATTTCAATTGGTATGATCTATTTCTTGTTGTCCGGAAAAATTTTGCCAATCGGCATTTCGGTACAGATGATGAAGAGAACAACCATGATAAATGCTGGAATTCGCATTTACTATCGACACTGGGGACAGTTATAAATAATATACCCAATATAATGTATTATTGTTATGTTTTGAGTATCAGAATTGAAAGTAGCTTCAATATTACGGGATTCATCAGTGTATGAATTACACATTACCTCAGCCTACATAATTATATGCGGCGTACTCTGGTTTGACAGGTAGTTTTCTAACAATTATTTGAACTGTATTGTTAATTTGTTATTCAATTTGGTTTGATTAGATGGTTCGTCTTTTTCAATTTTCTTAGGGAAGGACAAACGTAAAACCTGTATAGAAGAACCGTTATACATTTTCAATAGCTCTTCATCCCATTATACGAAATATTTCGAAAAAATAATCAAATCTTTTCTTGTCACCAGTATATTTTGGAACAGTTGTACCAGTTGGCATCCCAAACAGAATACCAAGACAGCTGGAACCGTAGTAAAGTGTTAGGAAGGTATATGAATATGTGGCTTTAATCAAAAACCATGACAAATGAAATGAATGAAAGGAAAGACCACAGGATGAGTTTGAGATAGCTAGATAGTAGATACATACAATTAGCCATCTCTATCTCCATCTCTGGAGATACATCTCGACCACACTACCATACGAGATGGTTACACGTTCAACTCATCCATATTCAGCTGTCCACTTCAGGCCAACATGGTTGACATAACATCTTAATGAGCGCAATACTGATATGAATATGTTTGCAATATTGTGTCCACTCTAACCCAATTAGCGTTGACCTAATAGTAATCAGTAGATATGGTTTCATAGCCAATACATTTTGTATGGGCCCATTGTTGACCTGTTTGCCACGGGAGACCATCCGTTTATACACAACCGACGACACGGGCTGCACACCTGAATAAGCCGTACCATGTTATCAATTACAGGAGATTTGTATATTTACGTAGAAATGTCAGGTATGCATCCAGCGAATATGGAGTGAAAAAACATTTGAGGTGCAAGAAAAATTTGAATTTGAGAAACTCGGGGGTTATCATAACCGTTATGATTCTTCATTTATTGATGTAAATAAAAGTACAAACAAATTCTTCTTATGCCTCAACTGGCTAAAAAGAACATATGATTGAAGAACAAAGTTTTTTAACGTTTCGGCTGCCTTAAATTTGATAAAGGCTACCGAAGTGGTGAAACAGGCTTGTCTAACAAGAACGCTTAATTTGCTGGGCCAATATATTATAAAAATGTTATTTATTTTAACACTGCAAAAAACTGCTATTTCCTTCTCCCAGTTCCAATTTGCAACCATTCAAAATTTCAATCAGATATATATCAATACCTTTGTCACAATTATGATAGCAATGTTGAAATACAAAATATTAATAAAAACAATTTCGCTCGAACACAGACTCGCAAATAGTGCAGAATTTGAAAATTTGAAATATACACACAAATTGACTGCATGTAGACGCTAGACGTATGATTTAAATCATATGAAACACGAAGGAGTTGAAATTAATGGAGGGTAACTCTCGCTGCTAGATTAAGTTTTCTCTTGATTTCCAACACCCCGCCCCCATATTGGAAATCGTGTCAATGTCATTATTATTGCTTTCATATATCTCTTAGAGGATCAATATTTTCGTTTGACAGCATTGACCACCTGAGGGGTACTTTAGTGGTTTTAGTTAGGTCCTGACCTGTAAAACGGTCCCACTCGCCCCGATGCGCCATAGGGGCGACTGGGGCGGTGCCGGCAGTGCGCGATTCCGTGCCACCGTGGTGCCAATTTGACACCCTAAAAGCTGATGCATTATTGAATAGTTGACAGAGCGATCCAGTGAATAATACAGCTCCGACACAGGTCTAGTGTTTGGGACTTTAACTATTTACGATGGCTCTCGTCGCTATCGCGTCGCGATGTGAACTGACGCTTTGATTCGCCGCCTCATTCTTCCTACTCAATACATGTGTACAAAAATAATCCCTGAGTTTCTAATGTTGTGTCATGACTTGTTTGATGGAGAAACAACTTTAGTTCCACTGTTCGACTAGCCAAAATCAAGCTTAACAGAACAACTCTGAACGAGAATTCGATGTTTGCAATTGCTCTGCTATGCTAGGGTTTACAAAATGCATACAAGTTGGATCACTTTCCTTGAATTATTAGTGGCTGGAGCTTCTAAAGCACTTCACTCGTTTTACAAGTGTTTGACGTGCGTCTCCTGGGCCTTTCAGGGAAAGGGGAAACAAAGTTGGATCACTTTTCTTGGATCCTTGGATGTTGAATCTTTCCAAGATCTCACAGCCCCATAACCTGTATTATTTTAGCAAAAGTTGATATTTTGACCAGGAATAGTGTAATATGTTATTAAGAGCATATGCCTATTTGTTAGGTTAAAAGCTTAGCCCTTTTAAGGATCACAGGCAGTGATTATTCTGTGGTTGTATCTCTAAATCTTCGCGCTTTAACTGGCCAACGAATTGCACCTCAGGGTTTTATAGACCTAACTTAAGTAGCAGTTTATCGGAGTACTTGACCATTTTTTCAGAAACTACATTTTATAGTAGTGTTTGCAAAGCGTTGGCGTTTTTTTGTTCTGTGAATTCGGTCAAATTGTGACGTCACCGGGCTGACCTTCCCTAGGTCTTGCTACATTTTCGAAATTTGGCAACTGGGTCTTGCGTAAGCTTGTAGCTATTATTTCTGGTTGATTCCAATAAATTAGTTGTAATGCCTCCTATAATTGAGCTTACATAAAATAGATTTTAATGTTTTAAAACCGTAAAATAGAGGAAACTAGATTAATTAGCATTATTGACATTGATTTATCTCCATTAAACTTGAAGAATATAATCATAAAATAAAACCTCGTTGATACAGCGCAAATGTGCCTTGATTAGTTCCAGTATCACTGAGTGAAACAATTAGTAATTACCTTTCTGTATCCACTTAGCAAATGCTCGGTGTGATTCCCGCACAAAGTCAATTCCTTTGTAATCACAAAGACCCTATAGCCATTAATCGTAGCTGCAAACTACCGTTTAACATGAAGGTTTACTTAGTTAAGGCAAAATGCGGAAGAGGATGTTGTTGTTCTGTGGACATGACGTTTGTTAATGCTTAATTGCCGTTTCTTGTACGACAAATTGATTAAGAAAATTTAGAGAGATCAGGGCGCTTTATTCTCTCAGGTAGCGTTACGTTTTTGTGGTTGTCCTTGATTTTGGATTTAACAATAATGCATGTGCATCTCTTTATATTTGAGCACCTTATAATAGTTTATACTATGTTTTAATTTGGAGAGACTAAATCAATGAATGTCAATGTCAAAAAAATATTTTAGATGACTTCAAACTTTGAAAAAGACTGGCGGGCCAGCCGAAACGTTAGTAAATTTAGTTCAGTACTCATATATTATTCAATAAACCGTCACCACAAGTAAGATGATTCAACGAGAAAATCGCAGTCTAGAAAGTTACATTAAATTTCTCAAATGTACAGATTCAACCTTATGGTGCAGCTTTTATTATATGTGTGAAGATCTGAACCAACCATTATCTGAAACCCTTTATATTCCATATGCCTATAACTTATGAAAATATTCTATGCAATTTCACCAACAGAGCATCTCTGGCATATTAATACATCCTTGTCAGGTATGTATCAAAAGGAGAAGGATCCTTTTTCTTTGTTATACATATTTTAATATATCACTTTATAGTGCAGTCCTCTGTAACATTTAAACACAGCAACTGTTGTTTGAAATTTATTGACAATGTTCACGTAAAAAGAAGAATGAAGATACTTTATCAATCGAAACGTTGTGAAATGAACTACCCGAATTTTGGTACACGGCGTACATCAGCAACATTCATAAAAAGGACACTGAAAAATTGCTTGCACTACAGACGTGTTAGTGCTGTAAACTCACCTAATTGAGACCTTTTTGGAAGAGGTTGAGGAACAGGGTGCTTTCTGAGCAGGAAAAGAAGTGTACGATTATATACAGTGAGACCAGAGTCTTTACAGTAGTATGACGACTTGAAACAAAACTTGCAACATCATTTAATATAACTAAAGGTGTAAGACAAGGTTGCTACATTTCACCAGCCATTTTTAAGCTATCCTCAATGGTGCACTTAGTTGAGATTAAAATGTCTTGACATGGGAATACCAATAGAGCAAGATAGATCTTTCACTCTCTACTTTGCAGATGTCCAGGTAATACTTGCTTCGAACGAAATGGATATACATTATATTATCGAACAATTAACAAAGTTTCCTTCCTAAGGAAACTTCCTTAATCCTATGTTACATGTGGATTAACAATAAATACATAGAAAACGTAATACGTGATAGCCAAGACCTTGATCTGGGCCCACATAAAATTAAAATAAACACCACATAGTACAAGCACCTGGGCCTAAAAGTTTCGAATGAGGAAGCAAAGAGCATGGTACAAACAAGCAATGCCATTAGGAAGTTAAACGGCGTGGAGTGAACAAATAATGACAAAAATACGTATACATATATAAGTCAATGGTCGAAAGAATGATGCGAAGTCTGAAAAATGACTAAAAAAGTTGAAGGTCAAAGCTGTATATATAAATATTAATGGCGAAAGTGTATTAGTTCAACCAGGCTCGACAAAGTAAAAAACGAAAACATTCGAGAAAATATAGGAACTGACTTGGAAATAATAAATCCATTAGGGTATGGACAACTAGGGTGCATGACCAATGTGAGATGGACAAAGAAAATATGGGAATGGACTGGATGTGGAATCAGAGAAGGAAACGAGGACGGCCAAAAGGAACTTGGGAAGATGAGGTTCATGAGGTCATGACAAATAGAGGATTGACAGAAAACGAATGAAGAGACAGAAGAATGAGGAAACTGGAATCCGAGATATTATTTTTAGGTTTTGTTTTTGTGAAAATATTGATGCGAAGCGTAATATTAACGGTCCAGATTTTATAGTTTCCTTGTTTTTTTAAATTCCTCCCAAATAAGGCAAATTGAGTGAATGATAAGGATTTTTCTGACCTGTTTTTGTACTGTTCTACTGGTACTATTTTTCTTCGATGTTTAATCGAAATGTTATGATATTTAAAATTGTTGTTGAAATAAAGCTCCACTAGTTCTCCGGACTATAACACATCTACAAAACAGCCTTCAGCCTGCGTACCTACGTCAGCCGCGAAAGTGAAAACACGGACCTCCTGACAAGTGCCGTCGTCACTTTAAAACGTCAACTTCTCGACAGAAGAGCGGAACGGCGGTTGAAAAACTTCTAAATTATTCGTGGAAACCCGGGAAAACCTCTTTTCGGTCTTTGGCGATCCTATTTTTTATTCATAGTTCATCTGTCCGAAAGGCCAGTTTTGAGTGAAGGAATATGCTTTGGATTACCTGACTGGTGGAAGATTGCGGTGCTAGATTGTAACATTCTGTGAAATGAGGTGACGAGCATTGACCAGAGGCGTGCAACTTTATTCGTTTTCCATTGACGACTTCAAAAATGGATCAGATTTCTTGTTCTTGCCACCGTGGAGCGCAGCGTTGCCAGATTTTTGAGAGGTGTCATTACTGCCATAAATTCGTAGCCCAAAATAGCAATCGTGTTGCGACACGCCAAAATCAGTAGAAACAATTCAGTCGACATTCAATTTAGACTCTCTCTCTCATATCTTAGGCTATGTGAAACAAGGCACGAGTTAGGCTGAACATCTTTGTGTCCCCATGTCCTTCCCGGCTACACATTTTTCGTAAAGAAATAATATAAGTATATGGATTAATATGCCCATAGGTAATATTTATTATTGACATAGAGCTGCCCAATAATGCTTGTTAAGGATATGCAGTACTACTATGGCTTCAGTTGCCAATATTGAGAATAAGTTTCATTTTCAGAGCAATTGCTTCGTGAAGTTTGGAATTACAAACCATACTCGACCTCAACTCGAACTCAATTCCAATCCAGTGCTATCGATGCGATAGCAGTTGAAAATAAATAATTCTTGGCTGAGCCATTGGAACAAATGCATTGGCTATTCCCTGGATAGGCATCAAAGTTGGAAACGAAGCTGTGTATACCGCCTTCATGGTAAATAGCAGTGATAGGAAATTCTTGCTGCTGACCCGAGCGTAGGTGATTGTTTTATTCAACTGTCTCCTGGGGTGACTAGATCGGTTGTCTGGTATTCCACGATTGGAATGAAGGAAATAGAGGGAGGTATTTTCTGAACTGCTTGCATTTTTTAAATCCATAATCGACACGAAGTATTAACTTATGATAAGGTCCCTCCATCAACTCCAAACTACAATTAATTGGTGTAGTAGAATACTTTGGAAAGCTATCTTGAAAGGAAAAAGTTAGAAATTTCCTGTCCTAGTTTTCTGGAAAAGTTGTTCTGTGGTTTATATCGTAAATGAGGGATTCACTCCGCTTGTTGGTAGGGATCCTCACAGGTCGCTGCGGATTGAACAGGCACCTGTCACTTATAGGAGTGGTGAAAAACCCAATCTGTCCGAAGTGCTGAAGGAGGAGGAGGACGAGACCTCGTTCCACTTCCTGGGTGAGTGTACCGTATTCAGCGGCCTCAGGGCTGAAGTGTTACAGCAGAGTTTGACAGGGACAAGAGCTACTCAGCGGAATGATTGGATATCTTGACTCATATCAAAAGGTCTGGAAGGTTCGACACTATGGTATGGTAGTATGGTCTGCCAAAGTTACTTAAAGTATTGGTGGCGCTTTTGATGGTTGTGTCTGAGACTCATAAAAACAAATGGTTGGGGAAGGCTTGTCGGAATTTGCTTCAGAAGTCTGGTCAAGAAAGAATTTCCGCGCAGTGAACTGGTATTTTATTTCGTAAGCTTTCTGTGACGTAGATTTTCGGCTTGTCAGCATACATATGTTTACATTGAAAACAAGGTGATATAGAGCCTGAAATACTGACAAAAATATTTGTATGTTGAATGTTTGATTCATTTTCTAAAATGTGTACGGCAGCCCTAGATTCAATGCAGCTTTTTTAATATTTAACAAATCTGCGAGGTCTGGGATAAAATCTACCTGGTAGGTTAATAATAAAACAAAATTTATATTTCGGTTCGAGCCAGTTCACCATTCAAGCTTTTAAATATCAGTCTATCTTTATGTTTCATCTGCTTTTAACGCCGTTGTTTACTACACCATATTTTACCTATACGCGTGTATTGAAATACTCCTTGTTATTTTAGAATCAGCGTAAGAATACACAAGCGTGATTAACTATAAGTGAGGTCATAGTATAGACATACCAAATTCAGGAGATATGCAAAATCATTGGATTGTGTAATCAGCATGAGCTTTCACAAATTAATTTCTGTTATTGTGATTCGTTTCGATTTAGTATTTAATTATGGTTAGACTGTCTAAACTGGTTGTTTCAGAGGGTTCCTCAGGGTGATATAACTTCTAAAACTCTAAAACTTATTCTGTTGTTGCCTCTCTGATCCATTTTATTTTCCGCATGCCGCTGAAACCACATACGGATGAATGAATATCTTTACTTGACGTTTCGGCTGCCTTCGCAGCATTGAATATCTAAAAACAATATACTTCCATCACGGTTCCTTCGCGATCGCGAAGCCTACATTGATCAAGACTTTCGATAAACATGTGAGAACATATTCGATACAATACCACACGTTTCGAGTTTTCATGAAGAAAAGTGAACTTTATCGAATTATTCAGTGTGAAAGTGGAAGAAACACCATAAAGGAAACTTGCTTTATTCACAATAAAAATATAACGAGCAATTACTTATTTATTTAGTACGATATATATCTTCCGGTTATAATACTTTTTATTAATCAAAATAATATGAAGAATTGACAGTTTCCGATAATGTGTGTAACAAGCGCGTAGGAAACTGAAACAATAATTATACCCTTCCGTTATTGTTCTAGATTTCGTCAGTAAAATGAGAAAACAATTATAACTGGCGGATTTGTTTCCTTGAGAAGCCAATTATAATATCATGAATTAGGAATGTATTGTAAAATGATTATTGTTCATTGAAATCTATTTAATCAACATGAACATGTCATAAGTGTGGTAAAGGCTTTCAACTTTATATCCACTACTTACTTACAAACGAGTATAATATATATATATATATATATATATATATATATATATATTATATCAAAAATTGATAAGAGCTTCACACGAATATAGAACCAACCTTACTCTATAGTTTGCATCATCTTGAATGTACCGTACAAATATACGATTTCGACTCATGATTTCATCTCCACCTAAAACTGTCGATTCCAAATTTTGAGTAATGATTATGCTACTCACCTCCATTTTGTCCTTCGATTCTGGAACCATGTTTTGACTTGCGCGTCAGTCATCTTAAGTGTTTTCGCGAGTGCTGCTCTTTCCGCAGATGCCAGGTACTTCTGTTTGTGGAACCGCTTTTCCAGTTCTGCTATCTGCAGCCTGGTAAAGGAGGTTCTGGGCTTCTTTCGTTTGGGAGGTGTTCTGTTTTGGTACGGATGTCCTATCCTCCGCGTCATTGGAAATGTTGCTACAAACAAATTGCTTGATTTAACTTTATACGAATCTTTGTATGAACTATGGCGAAAAATATGAATCATTCTAGCAGGTTAAGACTTCCAAATGATCTATTATCAGGTTGCTGCAAACAAAATGCTTTATTCAGCTTTATCCGGCATTATATTTTCAAGGAGGTGAAGTAAACAGTTGACAGTGTATCTTCCACGTTCGGAAATGAGAATTTGAAAAAGCTTTTGGAACTGTTCAATTTTTAGGATTACGTATAAAATATTTAGAAAATGTGGTAATTTTTAATCTTCCATGATTTCCAAAACTTCAGTGTTTTCCGAAATTTACATAATTTACAAATTTTATATACTGCATTATTATAGACAATGATACCGCATCGTTAAGCCTGATAAAGAAACGAATGTGTGGTGAGTCATTCTACATGATTTTTTTTATGTAAGATAATTCACACATTTAAGCAGCTCAGACGTTTGTATACAGACATTTTTTATGGGAAAGCATTAATGGAACATCAAGAGACGAATTCTTACTACTCATTACCTTTGGTTCACGTTTTCGAGAATAGTTCTATTTTTAAATAAACAATATCGACAAGAGTATACGAGTTATGGAATATTCTAACAGTTACTATGAGGAAAACACTGAGTTTATCTACTTGCCTCCATTTTTTTTTCATTATCATGACTCAGTTTGAAGACTCACGTAAGCCACACAGATTATAATTATAATTGAGGAAAATTAAATGTAATCATACTGTAAGTGATACAAAGACTAGTTGTTATATTGTTTTTCTGCAACATTCTCGTATTATTCGCGCAAGAAGATTATAGCTGTACCACTCATTTAAAAATAATCAGGACTTATGCTCGTATAAAAATTGAATTTAATGTTTGCTCAAGACAAAAAAAAACTGAAGTGGATTTGTCATAGCAGCAATAAAAGAGAAGATTGCTTAACTTTAATCTTCTGAAGAGAATGAACAGAGCTGGTGAGACTTGAAAAATTCTACATTATTTATGTAGATTGTAGACGCTCTTACTTGGTGAAACTCTTCCATCATGTAGATAAAAAGTTGTGTAGTTTTCACACAGTTTCACGAATAAAACTCTTTCTTTTAGTGGCGCTTCACCGACTGGTAGGATAAGTTTTTAGGGATATCTTTTATTTATTTGTGTTAGTTGAGACATTCTAAAAGCTCTCTCCAACAACAATACCTTTGAATTATCATTAGAATGAAAAGCATGGTTACGACGATAATACCTTGTATACATTCTTGTGTGGGCATGGATTTCTACCTGTCTGGTACTGGACTCTCTTAAGAAGAAACACTCATATGTCTTCAGATAAAGATACACGTTATATTAATATCTTTATCTCTGGTTATTTATAACCAGAGAATTGACTTTTAAAAAGGTTAGTAAAATGTTGAACGTCTCACGATAATGGTCACTTAAAATACTTCGCCTTCTATTCATTAAACATTCTGTATTAATATGCGTTTAAACATGTAAATGGAGAATAACTTCTATCTGACGATTGTTCGAATTTTAGCTGGACGTAGTTATTTTTAAACGTTTTTTATCTTTTGGTTGACATTTTATTAGGATGATTAAATAAAAAGCATCAGCTGCTTAAAATCCTGAGTGTTTTCAAAAATATTGCCTCTAGCCAACATTGACGATGATATCGACATAAACGTATTTGCGTCGTGTTGTGAAGACAGGTCATGATCAAAGCTTTTCTAGTTTTTATGGAATGACTCAAAGGATTATTCTGTTTTATATTTTCTCAAGTATGATATAAGGGAGGTACAGGAGAGCTCATAATATTAAAAGTAATACGAGTACGCAGAGTGCGTATATTCTCTCAACGAAGAGATTAATTATAATCATTTTAGTAGAGGAGCGCACGCGCAGAGAAAACTTGAAATGGAATTTTGATTACCAGAAACGACTGAAAAAAGTGTCCAAATTATAATAGTTGAAAGGATCCTTGCAGTCTTTAAATCAAATCTGCAGTATTTGGATCGACAAAATTGTACAGAAAAATCCAATTTTCACTATACGACGTCATCAAGAGAGGATACAATGTACAGCTTAGGAAGTGGAAAGATATGCGTCTTCCTGCCTGTTAGCATCCCTTCCAGGACGTTGAACGATACTCTACATCTGTTCAACAGCATGCCTTTCCATCTAGGACGGTACTGAACTGACGTCTGCTAATACCCAACTTGCGTTAGGGACACTGCACGATCCCTTGGCCCCTATTCCTCTCGTTCAGGTGATTTGCTTTTCTGTTTCGCGGTATATCATTGTGTCCGGAGATTTGGGGCCACGTACTTTGATTTAAACTTTGGAGAGTGCTATCACAAACCTGGAGTAGATTTGATTTGGTCTTCAAAGACCCTATCATACTAAAATGTGCTTGACTATCGCTCATATAAGTCTTTATTCCGCCATCTGCATTGTTGTACTTCCGCAAAATGTGCCAATATTACCATAGCAAATCTCTGAAAGACCAATGTGCAGGCTGAGAGAAGCTAGCAAATATTTTGTGAAATTATGAAGGTATTATAACAAAGTAGATACAATTTTTTATGTTAAGTGTATGCTCTCCACTATGCATCAGACCAGCTATAGAAATGCATGTTTCGTCTTTAGCCTAGACTCGTCAGTATATCCTGGCGGTCTAACTGTAGAGAGCAATCGGTCGGTATATACGTAACACAGTCAAGGATATTAGGACCTTTGACATTGTAAGTTGCCAATGGACGTCCCCATAGAGGGCGACACTTGGAGATGAGTTGAAAATTTTATGTATATTAGAGAGGATTCCGTGTTATAAATCATTGAAAAGAACGTTTCAATTTTTGTTATGGTCTGCTGATAATTGATTTTGATATATTTATTTTAGGTTATGAGTATGTCCACTATGACATGAATATAACTGGTCATTGGCGCAATAGAAAACCTGAGTGAAGATCCAGTTTTGTGAATATTTGAAAAAACATGTTCAAATTTTTATTATAAGAAGTTGAAGGTGTAACTACTGCTGTATTTGTTGATGACACAGCGTTGCTTGCAGTTCAGAGGATTCTACCGATAAATTGCAGGCTGCAAGCACCATTATTCAAAATTGGACAAATAAACTCAAAATCAAGCTTAATGAACACAAATCTGTTTATGTTAATTTCATGAACAAGACAATCACAGATCACCCAGTAGTTAGGGTAAATAATATCGCCGTACCACACGCGAACAACGCTAAGTATCTTGGAATGAACCTTGATGCAAAGCTACGATAGAAAGAGCACATCAAGAAAAAATGCTTTGAACTTAGTGTAAAGTATAGACAGTATTACTGGCTACTTGGATGGAATTCTAAGTTGTCACTATATAATAAAATTCTGATCTACAATTAGATTTTAAAACCAGTGTGGCTTTATGGCATCCAGCTTTGGGGCTGCACTTGTGTATCAAATGTGAATATTATTCAGACTTTCCAGAATAAAGTGCTTCGTAACATGGTGAATGCTCCATGGTACGTTCGCAATAGTGACCTCCATCGCGACCTAGGAATCCCAATGGTCAAAGATGAGATAAAACGATACGCCAATAAGCATGAAGTCAGACTACTTCATCATGTGAATACGGAGGCGATACAGCTGCTGGACAAGGAACATATCGTCCGAAGACTGAAAAGGACTAAGCCATTCGAGCTGGTGGTGGATTGTGCAAAACAAAGAAGTGGAATGCATAGTGCAATTTGTACAACTAAGCTAAACTGAAGGACATCAATGGATGAACTCTAGAGCATAAGTATTTCAGTTTTAAGCTTTATTAGAGACAAATCAATGGTTGATCTAACTTGATCAGTTTTGATGGACATATCACCTTCGCTGGTGTATACAAAAAAAATAATTTTTATTATGGTCGGTTGATAATCGATGTTGACATAAGAACTGAGTGACAAACAATGAAATCGCCGCCATTTTACAATATGCAAGGATCGTCATAACAGGTGTTTTTGTCGATTTTTGATTTGTGGTCAAATACCACAACAATTCTATCAAGTAACGGTTAAAAAGGTTTAAGTAGTGCGAATCGCTTGATATGACGGTAGTCGATGAGGCGCAACATACTGCTTGCATATTTCAATATTTTCTTACGAAACATTGAGTCTTGTTTAGAAATCACGGTGGAGATGCCTACATAAGTATAGCTATTATTTTCTTGAATAGATATTGTATAAAACATTTATAGAAGTAGAAGCATAAAACAAAATAGATACACTTCGGTGAATTTTTATATAATATACCAGCTAATGCAATCTCACTCCTCATCTTCAACATATACAAGTATACAGGAACTCGACAAAATCGGTGATCCGTAGTGTGACATCTCCTTGTTAGTCCTCGATATATACAACTTGCAAATACGTGTCGCCAATCAATCACGCATAGGAACTCAGATGCTAGAGAGAGTTCCTAATAACTACCATAAAGACATTAGTGAGGCAAACAGCGCAAATAACAAATCCGATGAGGATATTTTAAAAGGAGCAATTAATCTGTAGGAGACCTTTTTGTCCTTTCTACATTAGATAATGCGGCATTTCTCGCAGTTGGCATTTTTCCACCGTCGGCAGTGGCATGGGTCGCTGTGGCCGTTGTGGACGTGTTGTTATCGAAGCTGAAAGCTTTATGTTGTTTTGCATTAACAAGCGCGATTGCGAGCATCACGTTCCGTCTTACTTTATGGCCGACTTAAAACGCCAGTGATTAATTTCCGTTCGATAGCGACGGGATGTTAATAGCTCTTTTACGGTTAAGTATGTTGTTCGCATGGCTCCGCCGTAAATGTGTTTGCGTATGCGTGTATGTGTTTATAACTTACTCGCCAATTCCTTGTTAACATACGCATTATTGTTTTGCGAAAGTAGTATGAACAATATTTTCTACAGAATGCTAATTAAAATCGCATACGATTGACTGAATAGATTTACTAATATTTCAGCTGTCTCGATAGCGTTTAACAAAGTGGAAAATATCAAAAATGGATGTTATAAACTGAAAAATATCAGAGCAGGCTTAACCAGCGGAAATATTAGTGGTGTATATGCACGCAGGGACGGATCAATCATCAACTGCCTAGGGGCCCAGCGTCGTCTAGGGGCCCGTGCACGCACCAAAAAAGAAGTTCCCACGAACGAAAATTTTTATTGGAAATTTTAATGAAATTGTGCAATAGCAATATTATTCTATTCTTACATACAGAACCATCAAGATTAAATTTAAAATAACCGTGTCGCGTCTTATTTCTCTTTTCTATCCCATTACGAGGCCTGAAGTAAGATGTTTTTGCAATATCACATAAGGCATTGAAATAACGGAATACCTGGAGTCGATCATCTGGAAGTCACTCACATCCCTTCATCAACTTGAAAAGACGTGATTGCATTGCCTAGGGGCCCGGACAAAGTTTTTGCCTAGGGGCCCAGAGTGGGTTGATCCGGCCCTGTATGCACGTTTTGTGTACCACACGTATACCAGTTATACTCGAGCTACTGATCCTCGTCAAGCATAGTACCTAACATCCACCGATAAATCAATGAGCAGACCAAACAGACAAAAACGATATGGATTTTGAAATAATAATGCCATTGATATATTTTACTGCTTTCATAGGAATATATTTGTTTTCAAATGAGACCATACTATGAACCATTATGAAACGTTTGCATTGTTGATAATTACAAAACAAGGGATATAATGAACTGTCATACTAGAAACGTAATGCTAGCTGTCTTCTGAGATGAAACGAAAATACAGCAGCGTAATCTCAAGACAACAATACAACGTCTCCATTTGAGTCTTAAGTATACTACGACTATACATAACACCTGCTATAGCCATGCATGTTTCGTCTTTAGCCTAGATTCGTCAGTATAGCCTAGCGGTCTAACTTTAGAGTAAAATTGAATGGTGTATAAGTAACCCAGGTAATAGTGTCACAGCAGTTCCAGCGTCTGGGTGTTGCCCATTGGAACCTTATAAAGTGCAGGTCTAGCCTTATGAAGTAAATATGGTTGGGACCTTGACTTCGTAAGATGTCAATGGGCAGCGCCACCGTGCGCGATGCTGGGCGTGGCTTCTTTAGGTTTGTAGAACATTGATTAGATGTTACCTTGACATTACACGGCCAAGGCTAATGAAGCAACCTAAAGTTTAGTAATAGTTATTCAGTTAATAGGATGGGGTTCAAATTAGGGGCCTGTAAATAATATTAGATGAACTAGAAACAGTAGGTTTCAGAAGAGGAATTAATATAAGGTCTTCAGCACGTAAAATATACCTGCAAGCAGATGAAGGGACATTGGAACTAATTTCAATCTTCACTATATTCACAATATTGTTCATGCCAGTAGCCATTAGAAGTTATGACGAGAAGTCATTATTTTGGTTTTTAGATATATGTATACTATAACTATGAGGAAATAAATTGGCTGGCAGCTCATTCAACAACGCTGAGGGTCTTCAAAAAAATTACTTTTGAAAGAGGCTCGTTTGCGGTGCTGGAAGTATGACCTGGCGAGGATGGAGTCCTTTCAGTGTTCGTTGTACTGATGTCTCTTGCTGTTATTATCCAAGACAGTTCGATCGAACATATACCATGGTAGAATCTATGGAATAAGGATAGATCTGCCACTTCTTTCCGGTGTTGAAGACTGTGGAGTTTCTTTGTGCTATTAGGCGTGTCCATCAGACGTTGAGGAAAGAAGGAGTTTCATGGATCAAAGTTAAGGCATTTTTGTTTTTTCATTTTGTATTATTATCCGCTTCTCAAAATTATATTGCTGATCGACACTTGTTTCCCAGAGCCATATGGTCCACATACTGATGATACACCTCAATGTCCAAAACTCTCGAATTCAACACGTGAAATATTCGTTGACACATTCGGACAGTTACAAGCCTTACCATTTGTACAAAGCGTTACAAAATTAAGGTACATTCACGAAGTAACAGTGAAAATACAGTTTTGCAGGGATGAATAAATTACACACATGGGCCGAATTAAATTACAGATTATTTAACGTGGCGTAATTTTATAAACTGTATAATCCCTCATATATGGTAATTAATATAAATAATATAATAAAATAGAATTTACAACTGACGTGAGCTATTAAATATTATGGCGTTTATTCAAAATTATTTCAAATGACATTTTACGAGGCTTAATTTGATATTCTGGAATTATTAATTATTATAACTGGATGGTCTCGCGTTTGTGCTTAACTGGAAAGACGATCAATATGTTACACTGCATCCAACTGACACTATTTTGTGTAGACTCCAAAAATGACAAAGCGATAAAGGTGATCATCCCTCATCCCTTCAGTTGATATTTTGCCGATATGTATTGCTTTCTTTTTTCATTAATGGAGGATGGGACCTTTTTTGGAAACCTCAAAAAATCGCCCCGCCCTGACAACAGACGGGTTCGCCCCCAAATATTTCTTTTTCATAAGTATAGTTCCGCACTCACTATCTAATAGAAACACGGTGTCGAAACAATACGTAACCTCAGCCCCAGAGAAAAACTCTCACTACTACTCACTATTCTTAGCATATGCTCCAAAAAAGCTAGTGGTCTAGATGGAATACCAGGTATTGTCCACAAACGTTGTTCCTCACAACTTATACCAGTTCTTTGCAAACTATTTAAATTTTCATATCAGTGAGGCGTGTTCCCTACTGGATAGAAGATTGGTCGCTTTTAACCATCTCTTATGGAGAATGTTGTTAACGTACAACTTCTCAATTGCCTGGATTAAAACATTTTCAATCATCGCAAGTATGACTTCCGCCAACTACATTTCGAGCAGAGCCATGAAATTCATGGACAGTCTTGAGTTGCATCCCAGGGATTTGTCCTTTCTCCAATGATCTTCTTGTCGTACATCAACGAACTATTGGGAATAAAATCTAATGTAATCTAAACACTGACAGCACCTGTATTTTTTGCATAAGACTAGCCAAACTTCTACCAATTTGAGAGACCTTACATTGGCGGCAGCGACATCACAACGAACACATCGAAAGTTTAATAAAATAGGATCAAAAAGCATTTATAAATGGAGATCTGTTCGCATTTTATTGATTCTATCAACTATGGTAAATGTCGACTGCATATTAACATCAAGAATCATCACTACAATAAATACTAGAGGGGCCCAATAGTTACAATGTATCTTAGTATAGAGCGATCTGTCTGACTTCATCAGGTACTATAGCAGTTGCCCTCGTATGAATAGCGCGATTACATACCACTCCATCTGCATGACAAAACAGCGCAACACCGTGAGCTAGAGCGACCCACCCCGCCTTGAGGGTGGATAATGGACCGAAACACTTTACGACATCGTCGACGGTAACGACCCAATAATTTTACAGCCACCATCTTGGACCGCCTCCCCTAAAAATGATCATAAAATTATAAGATTACTACCTGTTAGGTAATGAGCGTTCTCGTTTACATTGTTAGATGAGGATCCTGCTGTAGCTCCCTGCTTGCGTTGAGCTTAACGAGCATGGGATGAGATGTTTCGGTGGTCAAAGCAGGCTCTGAAACAGCTTTGGATACATCTCGGGTGCTATGATTTTAACCATATAGTATTCTAGTCGCTTGGGTGATCTGATTTTTCTGTGTCAAAGATTCATAGATATAAATTACGATATAAAAAACCCATCTTATTTTTTGAGCTAAGCAATGAAGCAATTTTTATCATCATGATTATTATTATTATTGTTAAGGAGGTGAAGAGTAAAATAAAGGGCACATTTAAATAGCTCCACACATGCATTGTATCGTATACTTAGTGGATATGTTTATTTATAAAGTGCAGAATAGTACAGTATCACCATGTTAGATGTGTTTCACCAGGAATTAACTTGGGTGAATAAGTAACTAAAAAACGCAAGTTCAAATCGAAATTTAGTAACTGTTTGCGAAACTTACAAAACGATATGAAGTAGTACAACCTTGTAGATTGAATTGGGTGTAAAATGAAATATAATACAGTTTCTTTTTTAACTGTTATGTAGGGATTAGTACTAATTAAATCTTTTTACTAATATTTATACTACATATATGAATATATTCTCTATATTAATATTGATTCATATATCAATAGGAGTTCTTTGTATCGTCAATATTATACTAGCAGTATAAGTTGGATTTTGAAATACCATATTTTCGATTGTGATTATTGTTGAAAGGAACATTTAGATGTAATCGCACTGTCATGCCTCATAATACCAGCAACTATTACGGGCAACAAATTATATTTATGTAATATTATGAAATATCCCAGTTCTAAAACGTATTATGTTCGTAACATAATGGCACCATTACGTGAATTGAAAGTATACCATAATTGTATGATCGATATAATGTCTGCGTTTGAATTGAATATTTCTATCTTTGCTATGAACAAGCTACGTAGAACAACTCTTAGGCAAGCTGTATAATACTTTGAAGCAAATAGTTTATCCAAACTGAAATCGCAAATTAGTTTCATGAAACCCTTGCCCATACCTGATAACTATTGTTACATATTGTTGTCTCTTATTTGACCGCACTGTCATTGGTGTTTGACGACGATGAGTGTTTTACCATCACGCACAAGCGTGAAACGTATTGTTTATGTGATCGAAAAAAATTGAATTTGAGATACTACGTTCTCTCGTTGAACGTTTTATGATATCTACATCACGAACATCCGTTTCAAGCATTTTCGCCGGTCTGTTAGTCTTTTTCTAGTGTCCTTGCATTTAATATTACATGTTTCTTCTAACATTTATCTGTCGGGAAATACCAGAAAACCAAATGAAGTTATATTGTGAAGTTACATTAATTCGAGCATGAAATATTCGTGGAAGCTCAGGTGGGAAAATTATATTACTGTTTCAGTAAATATGTAATGTAGTTGCTAAAACAGATGCTGAAAAATTTGAAATTTATGGAAAAACTTTAAATGAGTTGAATTAAATAAAAAATTCAAAATGCATCAAAACTATGTTCATGTCGGAGTTCAAATCTATTCAGAATAAATGATTTTATTTTGTATTTTGAATCATTTATATTAATGCACGGAGGATTGCCGAAGTCAAAGTTGATCCATTAACTCCTTTCACTAACGCCAAAAAGAGAACTGAGATTTCCATCTTCCTCAATATAACGTCTAATCATTAACTCTC
Source organism: Bruchidius siliquastri (assembly GCA_949316355.1). Taxonomy (NCBI): domain Eukaryota; kingdom Metazoa; phylum Arthropoda; class Insecta; order Coleoptera; family Chrysomelidae; genus Bruchidius; species Bruchidius siliquastri. Next base: position 1,669,437 of record OX438534.1, on the reverse strand, counting down.
AAAGTTTCATCATTTTTGGAAATGATCAGGTGTCTCGGAAACGTTCAATAACGAAATTTTTGCGTTTTTTTTTTTGGTTTTCAGCATCCCCACCGCGACAGTATCGGTTTTCAAAAACTACATGCTGAGTTAAGCGTCGTATTTAACATGATAGTAAAATAACACACAAGAGAAAGTTAATTTTATGTCAACTGAAGTCGAATAAAATTCCACTTCATATACCTTTCTTGTGCTTGCATGTTTTCTTAGTGCTTTACTGTATGAGCTATATAAGCTGAAGGGTAGCACGTTCGCTAGCTACTTCAAGGATCATATCTTTACACGTTGCTCTCGCTTCTGGCAAACTGTTCCCAGTAGCATTACATTATAAAAAGCGCCCATTTACATCCCATCCTCAAACTGGGAGCATAACTCCGGTGAATTTTAATACACCGGTAAATGTTCTTGGAAAACAGTGCCGTAGAAAGCAATCGGTAAAAGTTTAGAGTTTAGAAACCCAACAATTATGTAACACTCTACACAATCCAAGCGATTATCTGAAACATCAAGAAAACATTCGGGCACAGGGTGAAATCTGGAATCGGAACCCTCCTGAACATCTAAAGAGTATAAAAGAAAAGCCTACTTTGGACGTGAAGAACAGTATGTAGCACTGTGAAACGTCGAGGATAAAGCCTATTATTTCCGGATACCCTCAAAAACACGGGGCGTCCTTCTGAATCTCATATTATGATTGTTAGAACTGATTTTACAAATGATAGAAAACTTTAAACCCTGTTTGATTTCAGACATACAACTAAATATTGGATAAAAAATAGTAAATCTACAGCTCTTCCTTATCTTGCATTATTTATTAATAAATAAAACACGTTTTTACACGTAGTTCCATTGGGAACATTAAACATTCTGACTTCCCTGTAAGCAAAACTTGAAGAGGAAAAAAAATCATCTTCTAACACCTATCACCCACTTTCTGTATAAACACTACGCAGTAAAATGAAACAGATGCCACTGGAATGTTGAGTAAAAAACTGTAAATTTGAAAGCCTAAAATAGTAACTAATATTTCCATAAAAACTATTGTGGGTATGCAAGGGCCAAGTTCAAAGTCAACAACTCTGGAGGATAATCTAACATCTTTTTGGCTTGAACGCAATTGTTTGAAGGATATGTAAACACCCATCTCCAAGCGTCGCGCATGGTGGCGGTGCCCATTGGCAACTTACATTTAGTCTTTCAGGCTATACTAACGAGTCTAGGCTAAAGACGAAGCATGCATGTTTATAACAGGTCTCATGCATAGTGGAGAGCATAGTAATATGTGTTTAACAAGAACAGAACATCACCGGAATTTGAATTTTATAGATGAAGGAAACGATTCTAACAACACCGTATTGTTTTTGACACCTCCACCCCACCCACCATTTACCGGACAAAGTACAGATAGATAAGCAGGGAAACCGACAGGAATGAGTGCTATGCATACCTATGTCATGAAATATTAATAGAACAATATCTTGGATACGAATGTTTTCGCGATTACAATACAATTCAATGTAATATTATGGGCACATTACAAAACCGATCGAATAGTTTTGGAGCTTTGATTAATGTTAGATTCGTCGAATGAATTGTATGATAAATATTCTGTGCACCTTGTACAGAAGGCAATCTCTAGCTTTTGCTTGGCTTTTGGACTAGACTAAAGTTCCGTCTAGCTTACACAAATGTCCAAAAGAAAGCGGCAATGGACTGTTTTTCGGACTACAGGTTCGCGCTTCTTTTATTTTCCATACCCGCAATAGAACAACAAAGGACGCCAATGTGGCGAAAAGGCAGAAGCGGTATGAAAAAGTCAGAGATCAATACATATTACATGTAATATGAAGTCACTCTAAATCCAAGCTGCAGCTTTTCGCGGCGGTACTTTTAAAGTGAGCTTTCTCGAGGGACAAAATGGCTGTAGGTAAACTTCCTCCGATGTGGAAAAGTAATTCGTCGGTGACAGTGGCGTACGCTTTCTTCCTACAGAGTAATACATGATATAGTGATATTTAAATTTGTAACAAATAAGAAGTGGCAAAGTCTTGTTCTCAAATAAATGGATGGGGAAAGTATAACTATATACAGTATGCACCCCTAACATCCAATTGAGCGTTATTGCAAAAACCATTTGGTAACGTCGCGACTCATATTTAGAGCGCATGCCATATTTTTTAATTTTTCCGACTCTCCGACAGTCTTAAATGTGCACTAATTTCTGATTTTATAGGACATTGAATTTCATGGAGCGCCTCGACTCGTCGCGTTCGATATATCGGGGATTTTCGATCGCGATTTCGATGGCACGAGAGACTTTGATCAAGCTTTCTGCCTATAGGTTGCTATCGGGTCTCTACATATTTCTCAGATTAATGAAGACATCAAAAACATTGTCGAATGGGTATCTTCAAATGGAGGCCAGTTTAACGCCTAGAAAACTCAAAGACTCTGACAAAAAAGTGACATGCTGATCTGCTCGCCATAGAGATGGAGTAACGCTCAGTACTTGAGTCATCAATTCTGGTAATTAATATCAACAATAGCATGTTATCGCATGAGCATGTTGCTGGCCTTACTAAGTCGGCGTCCCAGAAGCTGAGCACCTCGAACTAGGATCTTCCCAAAGTCGTTCTTTTGGAGAACGTCGGCGTTGTGGATTGAGCTGCCAGGGAGTTTGTTCCCCGATAGTTACAAGCTACAGCGTTTCAAGGTCGATGTAAATAGAGATTTATGATCGCAGTGGGATAGGCTTTGTGCCTTTGTGAGAGGTTATCTATAAAAAAATATATACATCAAGTTCACATTATGGTATATATTTCCGGAATCTTGTGATTTCAAATCCAACTAAATCGATTTGGAATTGCAAAAAATTTGTTCAGGGAAAATTCCTTATTTTACGCCCATTTGGATAATAAAATGTGCGCCAAACACAAAACATCACTATTTCCCGCACTTTCAGCTTACGTTTTGCGCGCCATTTTATTAGCGCCCCTTGTGCGGGCCCCGGTTGCCCTACCCTAGCTACAACACTGAATTAGAGTAGCCGAGAAGAAATTCTTTCGATCTCGACTAAAGATCATCAAGATCCATTAGATTTTCCAAATTTCGTTCATTTGGATTGAGCACGTTACACATATTAATCGGTGCATACGCGTCTGGCGTACGTGCCTCATCCACCCCCTGGCTCAACCCCTGTCTTCCTCGATATCCTGGAACTTTAAGATCGTTAAAAATCGTTTATGTAAGTATAGCCTAGCCGCGTGGTAAACCCCCATCTCACACTGAACGTTTATCAGATGTGGCACGTCGTATCGCGGCTTTCGAATATCTATCACAATTTCAGAGTTTGCTAAACAGAAAGTTGAAAGAAAACCGCCGATGGCGTGAGCTGTGCTACGGTTCTTTACCGCCATGTTAGGATACAGTGCCGTAGAAATTTTCTGGAAGCAAGGAAATTTTCATGGAGAAGATTACAATTTGAAAAGTTTGGAAAGCACAGAATTGTGGAGTAAAGATTCGATTTTTCTTGAATTATTTCATTACTCTAGATCTCTCGATCCTTTAAGCCACAATAACCCCAATTGTCTGCCGGAATAGGATGACAAAGCTCATGTTTTGAATTTATATTAATTAAATCCAGGTTACCTTCGATCCGTACCATTTCGTATAGAGAAATGATGAGGGAAATACCTTGTGACGATATATTTTTCTTTCAATATGTTCAAGATTCAGGAACTTTTCTTTCCAATAACATTAAATTATGTAAGCGCTTGTTTCCACTCCCGATTTCCATGGTGCAAGGGACTCCGTAAGCTTCAACGCGATAGCTGAGGGATAATATATTCCAACTCTCCCAGGCTAGAGGCTAGGGGCTAGGCTTAGGAAGATAGTATCATACAAGGCCAGGATAATGTGATTCGAAAACTAATTGTTCCTACACGACAAATAAAACAAAATTACAATATTTAAATTAAATACCACTAGAACAGCATGACACATTCCCGGAGTATAATTACTAGGTAAGTGTCTTTAAAGGTAAAGACAAACAAGGAACATGCATTTTGCTTGTCACTTGTTAACAAAAAATCTATTACCATGCGTTATTGCACTCATTAGTATCCATAAGCAGACAGCTGAGCTTCATCATGTGAGTGAGCTATACAAAATATATCAGGAAAGTTGATAGTCGGCTCCGGAAAAAAATTGCTGTAATGCGATGTTCAAATGGGCGGGGCTTTATAATGCCGCAGTTACCATCATCATTCATGCTAGGCTCTTGATGTTATTATGCAAGACAGCCTGGTCGAACATCTGCCACCCATTTTCGATGTTCCAAGCTGTGGTTGTCCTTTGTGAGGTCATCTGTATCCACTAGAAGTATTGGATTGTGTCCAGAAGCTTTCGGGACTACTTCGGAGCGCATCCTCAAAAATGTGAGTAGTACTCTTAGCCTTGTTGCAGTAGCTATTTTAGGGAATACAATTTTCTCGAGCTGAAGAGAGAAGATGTGCTAATTCCCAAAAGGTTTGATGGAAGATGAACTATCTTCACGGCTGACAGACCAGCATGCGACTTCTGTGTCAGTGTTTGACTCTTCTGCGTGTTGAACTGAACTCCATATGCTCTACTATATAGGTATGTCGCCACAGATAGCAGCAGAGTAAAGACAACTTCATTGTGTCTAAGTTTAAGCATCCCGCAAACAGAAACATGAGCCGTAAGAGTGAAATGATATGGGAACATTTTACTACTTTAGTTACAGCTTAAATTAATAAACATTATGTGAAAATCATGGTTTTAATTGCGCATGTGGTGCTACTACTCTGTAGAAGACTTCTATTTTAGCACCTAAAAACCCTTCAAAAGCCGTGTCTGGATGTATTTGCCTCTTCCCCCTCTCGTTGTTCCAAGCTGCTCCAAAAGCAGTAGCACAATATATGACGCCACAGTTTCACCTTCTTAGTCTCTTGGGTTGAAGGGGTAAAGAGAGAATACGCGTTTTGACTTGCCAGTACACAGACTTATATTTATTTGGTGAAGTCTGATACCAGAAACCATTCACTTCAAATTCAACCCTTTCATCTCTTGTATCTGTGTCATCATCTCATTATAATGCTAATCGTTTTAAAGCACGAAGTCCCACATTCCAGATAATTATAAACCAAGTATCTGATAGAATCTGATTCAAGAAACACCCAATTTGAAATTCAACGTTTTGAACCATCTGAAGAGTATCCTGCGGTTGTTTCTGATTCATCTGATTAGAGGAGCTCAAAGGGCGCATCTTCTCCAGGTCGACCTTACAACCTCGTTCTTTTGGAGAGGCTCGGCGTTGTGGAGTTTGTTCCTGATGGTTACAATTTTCCTCTCGAAGCGCTAATAAAGTATGATATGCTTTCTGCGTTTAAGTAAACCTATCTATAAAAAATAATTCTATATTTTAACCTACTTTTGAGAGATCTTAAGTCATTAGAAGTCAAAAAATATTTCCTCTAAGATTCCGAAAAGATTTAATAGAACAGTCGTTAGACAGAATTATAGTCAGCACCGAACTTAGCCCTTGATGACGATAGAGCGAAATTGTCTTTCCTTTGGTAGACGTTTTCACTTCACATTAATTATTTTTGGGTATTATGTTAAGTAAATAATAATTCATATGCAAAAAACAACTTTTATTGCAAACACCAACACTTACTGATTTATAATTAAATTGAGTAGCTCTAATTATTATACTCATTCTTCTTTAACATTAAGAGAGTTGTTGCCGCTATATAATTAAATTAGTATTTGGTGTATCTTGGAAGGTGCCATCAAAATTCTATATTTGCGTTGAAAATTGTTTTTCGCATTTGGCTTTTTGCCACCTGGCCATAGAGCGAGCGCTCCTTTCAGTCCATCTCATGTCCAGCGTTGAGTATAGTGTTAAATTCCAACAATTTTATATTAAGTATGATATTGACAAGATATGGACAATGTGGTGACTAAAAATAATTGGAATAACACGATGAGATGAGGCAGATAGTCCGCTGATACCTTTTTGCAATGTTAGAAACAGATACATAATAAAAATTAACAGATATATTATACAATTGAACCTGAAATCAAGACTCGTTAGCGTCTTTTATAACTGCTAATTGAAAGTCGCTAACGGTAGTGCTGATATGGAGATACTTAAATCGCGTTTCATTTTACAAGTCTCCGTAATGTCATTTCACATTAAGATTGCGAAAACATAAAAGAACGGTAAACGGAGATCCAAAGCAGTCCTTGTACACGTTTCGGTTTCTAGAAGTTGTGCTAAATGGGCATGCAATTGAGGATAAAGAGCAGTTAACAACTAAACACTTTGAAGCCTGATATCCAGCTTGATGTAACGAAGAGTGTTATAACGTGCAATATATTCAAATGAAAGTACTCTTTCTGAGAAAATCTCATTGTTTCTACGGCAGTGATTACTGGGGTGTAGAATGATGAATATTACTTTTTACCCCTAGTAATATCCTATATTCAATTGTTATGCTGAGGAGACAAGGATGAAGCCAGCAACAATTACGTGGCTGCTGGTATTAGACTTGCTCTTCAATGGATCATAAATCACGGATCTGAAGGGTATTCTCTCCGTCTACAGAGCCTTTTATGAGTCCCGTATCGTTATATTCCAAAGCTTCGTTCTCTATACATACAGGTCAAACTAATAAAAGTGTCCTAAGAAGATATATTGAATTTCAATCCTATTATCACTTTTTAACCGTATTGCTTTCTAATAAATAGACAATGGGACAAACTATTGTATTGTCATCGGTGTTTGGTAAGTGTGCAAAATATAAAATAAATCTGCCGTTTTGAAGTGGGTGAAAATAGCGTTCGAAGATTTCATTACAAACATACATACATGTGAAGCTAATAAAAGCGTGTTATAAAGTATTCATGCGAACCCGTGAAATGGTTAAATTGAAAAATCATTTGCATACATCCATTTGGACCTGATGAAGTCAAGTAGCAGAAATACGTATTGCTCTGGTTACGTTTTCTATTATCTTTCTACCTTTTCCTTAATTGTGGACGATTATTATCAAAAAAGCAGTCACGCTCCTAGTAAAAAATTCGTTCAGCATTTTGGTGAAAAGATATTTTGCAAACGGATCTAGCGATACGTTATAAGTAAGTAGTATTAAGTCAATCTAGGTGACTCCATATATAAGGTTGTTCGGAAAGTAATTTCGCTTTTTTTGTGGAAATGAAAAACAGTTTTCGTATAATAAACAAATACTTTATTAAATTGTATATTGGCCGTTCTGGTCCAACACCTTTTGCCATCTTTCTGGTAGTAGCATAATTCCACGCTCATAAAATTTTTGGTCTTTGCTGGCAAAAAACTGATCGAGGTGGTTTTTGACCTCCTCATTTGAGGTGAAGGTTTTACCGTCTAAAAAATTTTGGAGTGACCGGAACAAATAATAATCCGATGGTGCCAGGTCTGGAGAATATGGTGGGTGTGGCATTGTATCCCATTCAAGCTGTAAAAGCTTTTATCTAGTGACCAAACTTGTGTGAGGTCTCGCGTTGTCTTGGTGAAACACTACACCTTTCCTGTTGATTAGTTCTGGCCTTTTCTGTTGAAGTGCTTCATTCAGTTTGTCCAGCTGATGACAGTAGAGTTCCGAATTAATCGTTGTGTTATCCGGTAAAAGCTCAAAAAACGATTCCTTTGAAATCCCACTAAACAGACAGCATCACCTTTTTTGGTGAATATCGGCTTTGGAAATGGTTTGAGCCGGTACATCTTTTTTGCTCCATGACCTCTTGCGTTTGACGTTGTTGTATACAACCCATTTTTCGTCCCCAGTGATGATGCGCTTCATAAACGGATCATTTTCGTGACGTTTGAGAAGCGCAGAATCGCAGATGTCGATGCGGCGACACAGATTTCTTTCTGTGAGAACATAGGGAACCCATACATCGAACTTCGAGGATAATCCCAGGCCTTTCGAGTGGTCATAAACTGTTGAATTTGATAAATTTAACCTCAATCACATCTCACGTGTTGTTATTCGCCGGTTCGCTTCAAGTAATGCCTTTATCGCGTCTTTATCAGCTTCAACCGGCCTTCCCGAACGAACGAAATTACTTTCCGAACAACCCAATATATAAAATCCTTCACCCAAAAAACCAAGCAGTCTGCAAGATTAATAATTAATGCTGTGATGAGTCCCCTTAGGATTTCTCATTATTTCATTCTTATTACATTTCATGTTCGAGGTTAATAAAAGCCCTCGCTACGTACGACATATTTGCATAATAACGCCATGTTCGTGTACACTATCATTTTGTATCAGTATACTGAATTGTTTCTGTAATGTACTTAGTACATATTACGGCAGCCACAACGCATCACGAAACAAATCGGTTGAAACATGCATGGAAATGTCGATTCGAGATATTCATCATGTTGTATGTGTGGATCATAGCAAATGTAATTTGTTTCATACATGTTTGTTTCCAAGATTCGTGATTAGATATCGTTAGTAATATTGATATAGTCCTTAGAGGTACATTTCATTTATTTTGAGTTCCAGAAGCCTAAAAAGGATGTTATTTAGGAATCATAAACTTTGTTGGGACCCAGATGCTACGCTATGCTCTCTGAAGAATTTAAGTAAATGCATTCAATTTTACTCTTCAAAAATAAAATAATAGAAGGATAATCATTTACCAGCAAGCGTGGCTTATCGTATTGTGAAAAAAGATAAAATTATTTAGGAAAATTAATGCGCATATCAAAAACAAAGGTGAACTCTCCCGAATCAGACAGCAGGATATGAATTCTATTGATATTAGAAGAAGTCTTTTTGGTTAATATAAATCATTTATGGATTAATTAATGGATACGTTTAAAGATAAAATTTCTAGTAAATAACTGTAGTTTTATTAATTAGCAAAATATTCGGTATATGGCTGAAGTATTGAGGCATAACCAACTCTCAGGTATTTTTTTATGCCAGACACCTGTCACCTGTCTAAATGCAGATGTGCTATGATCGGTTCTCTGAAGTAACCGAAAATTATAGCTATAAATGTGCTAGCTCACCACAAACACATTCCGCAAAACGCATTAGCCATGATAACCACCCTGCGAACGACGGAATCAACTATTGTTTTCTATTTATTTGAGAATTCAGTCAACGGACGCCGCTGCAACCCCATCATCTATAAAAAATAAAACAAAAGAACGTCGTCGGCTTCATCGGCCGCGGTCGCCTATGTACAATAAAGCGTCGTTCAATTGTTATTATGGCCTTCCAGATGGTTATCCGGAAAAAATCCTATTACCTGAATCATTCCTATTGGTTGGCGGACTAATGACGTTTTTACGTGTGGTTAATACGACGTTGATTTTTATTATAAAATCCAAAATGGCGGATAATTACGGTGGACAGCCGGTGTGAGCGGTATTGTGGGCAGCCCTTTTGAGGGGATTCCGAAGATGGTCTTTTGCCATAGGCGTAGGGTTAACAAATTATCCATAAACATGTTTACCAAATATTTGTTCATCTTTTTTTTTATATCAAAGTACAGCTACAAAGAAAAAGAAAAAATGATTCTTTTCTTACTCTTTTTTTTTAAACGATTACACAAGACTTTCCCCATAATGGTGTTAGATTTCAGAGTTCGAAATAGGTTTTCTAGAGACTCGAATTAACCTCCAGCTGCTAAATATTGTTGTGCTTCTATTGCTACAATGAGTACGTGCAGTTTCAGTTAAACTTTTTCGATAATATTATGTTCTATCTGTAGTAAATTATCAAAATTGGTAAAAGTTATCTCAACACATCTCGATAAGCCAAATAATCTTTGTTATTTAATTCGTCCAGTAAATTGCTTAATACAGCATATTTCTCCAGGAATTTTATCCATGATTTTACTAGTTTCGTCTATATTTGGTCCTCTGAAACTGACACTGACACACTGACAGCTAATAAGCCTAGATGCCATCGAGTAGCGTATTCAAGGATAACCGTATCTAATCTACTCGCATCTGCTATTGAGTGAGTCCTCATGGCGTGTCCATGAATACACCATGTCCAATCACGCCCAGCAGCGTGATGGTCAAGCATGGCGGCCAAGTGTCCATGGTGACATCACCAGCAGCATCATGACGTCATCATATAGCCACGTGGATACATGAAGTTCGTTTATCAACTTTTTTCGGAAATTAGTGAATTCATCGCCTACTTAATGTCATCGATCCTTAAGGCATTTTGATATCTGCAAAGATTTTGATAAGAGTCACTCCATAATGTGATTAGAAACAAATAGTAATGGCTCGTTAAACATTATCCGACGGTAATTGGTTTTGTCAAGGTAGGTATGAATGTAACCGACCGCGCTTAGATAGGGATCTTATTGTTTCATGAAAATTGCCATATATCATGGATCATTATTGATGGCTGCTAGAAGACAAGTAATAAGAACAGTTTGTTAACTCAGACCGGTGTTGTAATGGATTGGGCAATAAGTACGACCAGAGCTGCTCTTTTCTGAAAATTTATATACATCTTTGGGGTTTTCACGAAACTCTCAATGGGTCTCTCACTAAAGCAGGGTATACACAAAAAGTAGTAAAGATTTGTTGCTGTTTGTATACATACGCGACCCAGACTGTGAGATACTCGTGTGTGCCCAGTAAAATCTGCTGTATCAGATCTGGTAAGCAGCTAGCACCAGTTATCTCTTGATATCACTTTCAGTAGTCGTTGTCAAGACAGTCTATTGTCTTTCTCCATCGATTCATTATGATCCCTTTGATTCATGTCTTAGCGTTCAGACTCCATATTGTATTCACTTTTCATGTTATATAACGTTAACAACGTTACATCAAAATAAGAGATCTGAATTGGGATGAAAAAATTCAGTAGCAATTTTCAGCTTGACCGGTATTCGAATCCGCGTGGGATTCAATCTGGAAAAATATTCTGATTGAGGCTTTCTGAGTCAAGTCACACATGGGATACAAGAACGCTAGTGCTGTTTGAACAATGTATATGAAGTTTTGAAACTCTCATTTTCAATACAATTTCTGTTTCACAGCGTTTCGATAGATACATTCAAAACAATGAATCAAATTCTATAAACGTAAAGATACCTGATGATATCAAATCAAACGGTTTGACACACCTAACGTGAGATATAATACGGTTATTCTCATATATAGTAGATTTTGATAACCCTACTTTCATTAACTCATCTCCAAGTGTCGCCCTCTATATTCTTTTCTGTAGGAATTTTACCGTAACATGTAGGAAATAAACTGGATAATCGTTTGGAATTGACCAAAGCCTTTAATGGATATGTAAATCATTTTATGAAACACAAAATCATTTTAGTGGTGGAAAAGACATTATAGCTAATATTTTATTATTATAGAAAGTCACTTTTTACATATCCAGCTACGCCACTGGTATCTGATAATGAACGATCATCCATAATTTTACGTTTCGTTGTACACCTATAATGTTTTGTAATTTGATACGAGCGAGCAAATTGCAAATTGCAAATGATGGAATTGCAATTCTGGGAATTAAAATTGAATCATTATTCATAATCCATTGGATGTTATTGCACTGTTGTTGAGGCAATTTTCGACTTTTGATTATTTGCTTGATGTCGTTATGTGTATGTATGTATATTAAGCATGCGATATTATCTTGAATACTGAACAAATATATTACACATTCCTTATAGTATTCACCAACAAAGTAAAACCTGACAATATTGGAAGTTTGAGGAAAACCATGAATACTCATCTAAATACACGAAAAGTTATTGAAGGCACATATAACAGATTAGTACATTTAGAAAGAATTGCCAGGATAACTGGAGTTGACTGTCTGAAGAATAAAAATTGTCTCTAGTGAAACGTATGAGAAGTAAATTTGACGGAAGAAAAATTTGGAATGAAAGTGTAGTGGATTACTTTATGCTGCGTATCTATCAAAGTAACATAGATCAATTTTTGTGTTTTTGTCGTATGTTTACAGAATTGTTGCAATAAGATCCACTATGTTGCTGCGAAACAATTAAACAATTGCTCGATGTTACGTGTTTCTCATTGGATTGTAAAGTGGTAATATTTGTCACCAAGTGTTGACAAGACTGAGTTCTGACAAAGGTGCAGATGTGCTGGCGTTGTTTCCTATAGTTTGCGATGGAACAGACGCGGATGCAAATGTTTGCATGTATAAGCATTGTTCAAGTACCTACTATCTTGAAAAATAAATACGGAGAGGTTTAAGTGAGCTAATGCGCTATTAATTGCGTTAATTGAAATTTAATTATGCCAAAAGATAAAAACTATAAACGCAGAAATACAAAGCAGGATGCATGGTTGTGTGAAATTCCTAGAACCAGTGAACAGGGAGGAAAAAAGGGAACATTTAATTGGAATTTTTTTTAGAGAATGTTGGATCCTGCATTTTGTCTTGTTTTTTTATTTGAAATAATATAATGCCTTGTTTCAACATTACGGAACTTTGGAAACATATATAATCAAAAATAATGCTTTATGTTGTTTTGGTCGATATGCACCTTCAATTTCTGGATGCCAAAAGAGCTGAATATCTGCCCTTTTGTTAACCAGACAGTGTCAAAAGTATGAAAATTGTATTCTTTCAAAATCTCCAAAATGATTAACTTTCACAAGATATTTAATAGTTAATTACCGATGAGTCACTTTGCTACAAAATCATTTGAAGAATTTTTAGATCTAGGGCGTACCTATTACGAGATATAATGTATCAAAGGTTTGTTTGAAAAACAATTTGTTTCAATTTTTCGGATTTTTCCTTCTATATAACATAATCACAAAAAACTTGCGTGACTTTGAGACGCTATATCTCTTCATCTTCATCTTTTTAAGTAAAATGCTTAGTTGAATTTATTTAAAAAATCGGAAAATATAAAAATCTAAGTAACTACATTATGACGGGCAATGATTTAGTGGCAGCGGTGATACAATAAAGGAGCAAAAATGTGTGGAAGGTGCTGAGTCGATCCACCTTACTTTCAGAAACAGGTTGAAACTACGTAGATGGAGGTCAACTGCCCTTATTGGCTGTCTATATCAGCGTCTGAGTATTTCACTGTTTCCTATGCGTACATCATAATCTGTAAAAGCAATATATTGGCAGACACAGCTCCATATTTCTTCGGCATCACGCTGACAAATTGACATGAATGCTCTCTGCGAGCGATTTAACAAATTTGAAATGCGTATCATACCAGTGTTCCTAATTGTTCGACTGTTTCCAGTGAACGATATTCGTTTATATTCAACAACAGCCAAATCAACGACAAGTTAATATCCATAAATTCTGATTAGACCGTTATTGATCGGAGTTATTCAGAGACAGTCGTTAAGCTGAGGTCACACCTTTAATGGTGCTGGTTGTAGGTTTCCCCAGCAAGACAATTTATCTTGTTTGACTTACTAGCGATGGTACGAATCTATTTGTTTTCAATACTTTTCAATAATTTTCGCAGAAATCGATCCTTATATGATGTGGTGGATGGATGTGCTACCGACATATTTACCATAAACGCCAGCATCTTCCAGGGATCTATCTGTTCTTTTTCCAATGCTTTTCATCAAATCACATCAACAAATGATGCAAATGACATTAAATCCAATCTACAGCTTCGCAGTTGACAGCACCCTTTTCCGTGTATGGAATGAGGCAAACAACTATCTACATGAGATACCATAGTGGTAGTAGTAGTAAAGGCCCTTTTTTCTGAACCCGAGCACCATCACTAGGGCAGACATGGTAGTTCCTTAGCGTCGAACCTTCCAGACCTTTCAATAAAGGTCATGATGTCCGATCATTCCGCTGAATAGCCTCTTCCCTGTCAAACTCTGCCAAGACCTCAACTCTTTGACCACCTGAGTGGCAGGTGCCTGTTTAAACTGCAGTGACCTGTGAGGATCCCTACCAACAAGTGGAGTGCATCCCACTGCTGGAAGCTTCTGGACACAACAACAAAAACAAGCAATACGTTTAGTGGATGCGACTGACCTCACAAACGATCTCTACAGTCTAGAACATGGAAGAAGGGTTGCTGACCATGACCTTACTTCCGATAAATAGTTTGCTTCCTTGGTTAATACTGACAATCAAAATTACTGTAAACTATAAATGAGAGATTGTAGAGCGAGCTAAGCTTTCCTAAGCACTTAGTAGTTTGAATTTGCTCGTATGGCAGGAATCTTATCATTAGATCAGAATATAGAAGCATGGAACTTGTAGACAAGGTGGATTTATCAAAAGTTTGGTTTCGGACTTCCATTGTCTATAAAATTTTGAGTATCACGACGTTTCGATTGATGTGCTATCTTCAATCGTCTTCAGGTGAACTGGCGAACACGTTCCTTTCATGCCTATTTATACCCCGTCCGGTGACGTGTCGTTGCGCGCGGTCTGTTCTGATTGGTTCCCGATGCGCGGTATTCCGGGCTGCTGACGTGGCTGTTTGTCGGTCATTGTTTGTTGTTTGGTCCAGTCGTAGTCTATTGATCTTCTTTATGAGTGGCTGCCAGATTGGTCTAATGTCTACGCTGGGTTTGCTGTACACTTTGCTGTTGTTGGTGATGAATGCCGCCTCCTTGAATTTCCTTCGATACCAATGCGGTTCCTTGGAAATAACCTTAGCGTCTTCCCAAGCTATTTTATGGTGCTCCGTCCATGCGTGGTCAGCTATTCCAGATTTTCCTGTCTCTGCTCGCTGGGTGTTGAGACGATGTTCTTTGATTCTTACTTCCAGTGGCCTTTTTGTTTCTCCAACATAGATTTTACCACATTGACATGGTATCTGGTAGATGCAGTCCTTTGTCTCTTGAGATTCATTCCTGGGCTTAGTTTTTGTTAGGATACTTCTGAGGGTAGCAGTCCTAGAGAATCTCGTTTGGATCTTGTATCGCTGACCAATTCTTTTGATTCCATCTGATATTCCTTTGACGTAAGGCAGAATGAGTAAGTGCTGAGATTCTTCGTGTTTAATTCTTCTACTGTTGGAACGTGTTCGCCAGTTCACCTGAAGACGATTGAAGATAGCACATCAATCGAAACGTCATGATACTCAAAATTTTATAGACAATGGAAGTCCGAAATCAAACTTTCGATAGAAGCATGGATTTCAATATTGACGAAAAAAATTGAGTCGGTACATCGCCCGCTGTATTTCACGTGATCTCTCACGATCCCGTATATAGACAGAGTTCCTGATGATCCTCTTATAACTCTCATGCCAACTACTTGGAATAATAGAAAAGAAAAGTACATTCATACCATTCAGTTCATGAATAACAATGTTGTTATGTATCTAAATCCCCTAACATCACGGGAAGTACACAATTCCAGAAAATAACCATTCTATGCAAATAGAAAGTAGTAACGATTATGTTCCCGAAACAAAACACTATTAAATGTCATATTGCATGTCAAACTATAATAACACGGCTGAAAGGAATGACGTTCACGTTTTCAAAATGACGGGGTTGCTCAAATGAGTATGGTAAAAACACTTTTATTTGGATAAGTTAGGTATAGATATAAAACTTAATGTTGAAAATAGACGAGTAGCAATAAGTGAGGAAAGCGTCTAACCGCACATTAGGAGCATATCTAGGAGCAGGGTGGGAGGAAGCTTGGTTTGAAACCACCCTATGTTCGCAACATTTTCGATACATACATGATTATAATTCTTTGCTTTGAATGAACTAGAGTGCTGTTCGAAAAAGAAATACAATAATCTTGACTATCTCATGAGCATGATCAAAGGAAATGTGAAGTGAGCATGTGAAGGGGAAAATCTTCAGACCGCTCATAATTTTTATAGTGTCCCGAGCTTTATTTAGGATTTAACTCCTGATTAGAAAAAAATGTGGTTGGGATTGGGCCCACAACCTTCCGCATTCGATGCAAACTTTTTAACCATCCATCCACGGGGAGCCGTGAGGAACATTGGAAAATACGCTGTGAAAGGTACCTCTTCACGTGCAATTCCTCTTTCCAACTTTTTAATTTGTCAACTGGCTAGATTTTGGTTATACATCTAGTAGCCAATGATTATTGATAATACCTTGAGTCGATTTTTTTCATTCCAATGCGGAAACTGCCATCATCAGAAAATACTATGAAATATTTTCATATCGATATATACCTACTATTCGAATTAAGTTCAGTCTCTCTTACTGATAGTAGAATCCTATATGAAAATGTCACATAGTTGGATGTTCTTGATGAGGTGTCTAATCATTCTAATGCGGAAAGGTCTGACGTAATGAAATGAGACAATGTTTTTTTTTTGAAAACTACTATTATAACCCCTCTATTTCTAATCAATCAAAACAATGCAAAATTCAGTTCAGTTGTATGGCACGTGTCTGGCTGGGACCTCAATATATTCAACATTCCATTATTACTTCCCACGGGCAGTTGCGGAAATCTTGGAATTTAGATAACAAGTTTTTATGACTGTTTCAGCAAAGATCCGCGTTTCTCATTTTATCTTTTTTATAGATAACCTCACGGAAATGCAGATGGCTTATAGCGCTTCATGAGCAGTGCGCGAGTATAAATGTCTATTCACATTGACCTCAAGACGCTGTAGATTGTAACTATCGGGGAACAAAGTCCAGGCCGCGGCTCGCACTGTGATCAAGAATTGAAATGAAATTACCACACCCAAAACCACATTTTTTACTGCACTAGCATCAAAATTAACTGTGGAACAACGGAATTATTCGAAACATCAAATTAAAATGTTGTGTATAAGGCATTGCTCTCTCTACCTGATTCTCTTCCTTATCTTTCCACTTTTTCTTTCTTCCTTTTTTCTTCTTTTCTCTCTTTCCACTGACAATGTCTGGTTCCTGGTTTCCTAGATATGACTTAAGGGCTACGGGTCCATGGACCGCCCTGACAAAACATGACAGACTTCGATTGAAATTGACGATAAATTAATATGCTGTGGAATGTGACAACACTGCTTGACTCATCAAATTAAATACAATACGTCATATTTTTTGATAAAGCGTGCTTAGTTTAAGAAGGCGGATATCTTGACTATAACTACTTATTATATGGGAGAACATTTTTTTGTAACATAACCCAAGAAAGTGGAACCTGGATTTAGCAGCATAATTGTTTTAGAGATTGTCAAGGATACCACAAAGCACAGTGAAGGGAATTACAGCATTCCACGATTAAAGAAACTCCTTTTCATTCATAGGCGGGCATGTAGTAGACCCGAGTAGAACAATAGACAAAGAAACGAAGATTTGTGCATTTCTGCAATGCACGCCTAAGGAGTCAACAAGATGCGATAGTAAGACATTAAATATTTTCATTGTATTACTACTAGCTTTCTCCATATTTTTTTGGGAATGAATAAAACTTTATTAGGCGATTAAATACCAATGAAATATCTGAAGCATCAATATCTAAATCATTCGCCGATTTATAGCTGCCAATAAATCTAACGAAAACGTTGTAAATGTTGACACCTATGACATGAATCATCTTCAATTTTAATACGATTGCTTGTTATGTTAAGTGAGTTATCGAGACCTGTCAGTGCAGTTAGTATAATGAGCGAAAACGCCCACGGTGGTGTTTAGAAAACTGCTAGTATGCTAATCGACTGGTTGAGGAAATGATAGTTCAACTGTTTTAGTGCGATATGTTAATGTTATGGATACACTCAACATTCTGACAAATAAGTGGAAGAGTAAAGAAGATGGAGTTACTGATACTTGCACAAACGTTCCTCTAATGTCACAGAAAGTTTAGTTCCTGTAATAGAGATTGTATTTATATTGCAATAGACATTTAGCTTGGCTTAACTTTGTTGAAAGATTTCCGTTTGTGGATTGTTTGTTTGAGACTCATGTAATATAAACACTACACAGTTTTTCATGTAGGTTGTAGATACCACGTGTTTCTCCATGTTAGAATCGTCAGAGGAAGATTAAAATAAAAATATGACAGCTAGTTGTTGTCTTATGTACTTGTCTTATGTACCTATTCTGT
The DNA here is from genome assembly GCA_949316355.1 of Bruchidius siliquastri. Classification (NCBI taxonomy): domain Eukaryota; kingdom Metazoa; phylum Arthropoda; class Insecta; order Coleoptera; family Chrysomelidae; genus Bruchidius; species Bruchidius siliquastri. The sequence continues at coordinate 1,651,309 of OX438534.1, read as the reverse complement.
AGTATCTTAATCTTAATGCTCCGGAAGTCATGATAGATCTTCCAGTTTGTCCTATGTAACATTTGATACTATCACTACTATTAATTTCCTATACTTCACACCGATCAAGCTGCCAACTTTGTTATTCGGAATTCCTAAAAAAATCTTCAAGTTTCGTGCCAGACCGTCAAGACACTCCGTATATTTGGGATAAAAGATAGATTTAGATTTAGAAACACTAGAAAACGTTTGTACACAGTAGTTTTTGGAGGTGGTGCTTATTTCTTTGAGCACTACAGACGGGCTTAGTTGTCAACTGCTGTGAAATGTGCTCGCAATCACTCAAAAGTGCTTTAAAAGGTCTTTTTGAGTGTGCTTATGAGTAATTTGGGACATCCGCGCTCTTTCAAAACTCACAAAACAATTATATAGCGTTATTGAACGATTAACAGTTGGATGATCTGAATTTCAATTCTTAAAGTCAATATCCGAAATCATATAATTTGGTATATTTGGATTTTATAATATGTGGGTATATATATTTAAAATTTATAATATAAAATAAAAATACATTTTGACTACTGGAATTCAAAACCATTGCTATCTATCTAGTTAAACCCGCCATGGAGGATGATTGATGAATTCCTTGTTTAAATTATAGCTAGTCAAATGTATCACATTCAAGTTCCAGAAAATTGCTTAGTATCAAGTGCTCGAGAATATAAGCACTTTATTTTCGAGCACATAGTGCCACAGTGCTTGGCACAGCTCAGCTGAATTTACAGAGATGAATTTATTGCCACGGCTCATTAGAACAACTTTTCTCACAATGGTGTCACTAAACCTTTCATGGCAAAGAAGGAATACAGACGCAAAAATCGAAAGTTCAGAAGTATTTTCTGGTGCAGACGGGACCTGCCTAGAATTTCCGACATTCAGTCTAATGTTAAAACCACAAAACCACAGCACCACGGACGTTGCTCAAGGTACTACACACACGTCGCGTGCATTATTTCACAAAAATTGTGTGGAATTTTTAATTCATATGTATTTCATCCTTTTTTCCTGCGCCTTCATTCATTTGTTATAATATAATACCAGGCTAGATAGAAGTTTCATGTTTACCAACCACTTACCTGCTAGTCGATCTTTGACCACCTGGGAAGCAAACGCAGCCGCCGCAGCAGATCTCTGCAGAACCGGGTCCAGCCCCAACGACCAAGGGCTAAAGAGTGCCGCCGCACTATTTGGTGGACTTCCTTGTCCTCCCAAAGGTCTATGTGCAGGTACCCTGAGAACACCTTGTCCGTAAAACCCTGCCGGCATCAAACTTAAAGCACTCCTTTGGTGGTGTTGGAATAGACCATTCGTCGGAGAAGAATAAAGTCCACCCATCTCACTTTCATCTTGCTTCTGGTCAAAGTTCTTCCCAAGTAGATTGGATATGCTGAACGGTAAAGCTGCGTTAGAGGAGGAGACATTCTCTGGACTACTGCATCTACTCCTGGAGCTTCTAGGCTCGCTGTCAGTGTGTGATAATCTAGAATCCGTGTCATCCAAGACGTTGATTTCGCGATCGTCCTCATGTTCGTGATCAGAAGACATTCTGCTGTAGGGTGTTAATTATATAGAGTTATTCCTATTTTATTATGGAGTTACATAAAATTGTCCAAATCAACTCGCAAGGTCATGCTTCCTTCTGTTCGTGTGTATGCAATTTGATGGTCTTGAAGCAGTTAGGAAATAGTCTCATTCATAAATACATGTATGTGCTGTTTTATCAACAGAGTTACATACTTTCATAAGAAACAGTTTGATCTAGATTCCTACAACAGCTTGAATTTTCTGAGGGCTTGTCACGTTCAGTCGAAAGTACCTCGTAGATCATCCCTTTGGACACAAGCACACGAATTTAGTCCACCTATATCACGCGATTAGTCCTCTAGCGACCTTCATAGTTCTAAACGAGTCACCTGTAACTTCACCCACAATGAGCCAGCGCGCTTTGGGCTTTTCGATTCGGCAGTCGGCGTGCAACTGCCGATCGGCGTTTCGTGGCTCGTTACCATGGCAGCGGAGGGACGCGGTACAGAACCGAGCCTTTGATTGGCCGGATCGACGGTGTTTGCCACGCCTTCCACCCATTCCCATTGGGTTAAACTGATTGGGGTTAAATTGAATATTGAATCTCTTTCTGTTAATTTTTTTGGGGATCAAGTGAGCGGTTTGGCGGAGTCGGGCGTTTAGCGGTGCGTTCAGTGGCGGAGGTGCAGTTCGGCAGATGGCACCGAGGATGTACGAGGAAAACAGGGGTTTTAAATTATCTTGCACTGCAAAGCGCCAAAGAGGAATGCGGCATTTATATACGGACGGTGATGCATGGCTCGCGCTTTGCTGTCTTTAGTCCATTCAATCGCATATGCAATAGTCATTCATGACTATACACTATGAAGCCAAGCACAAAACTAAAAATTAATAAAATTTATTATCTGAATACACCCTAACCTAACCTCGACTTGCTTTCTGATTCGATTGAAACGTCGAAAAGCAATCCACTCCATAGCTTCGTCTTTGATTGGTAAGGGAAAGCAGCCTCCTCTGGATACGTAAAATCTGTGCCTACGCATAATGGGTTGCCTAGTTCAAGGGTATTACCGCAATCATTTCTAAACAAGAGAGGAGATAATCTCGGTATAGCCTCCTCTTCTTATGTTGCTAGTGCCAAAAGATGCGCACTGCCGCGGTGGTTAGTCAGTAATACAGACAGATAGCTGAATGTTAATTGAAATAAGACGATACCTAGCTAAAATTAGGTTAACTTCGATCAGCAAAAAAATATAGAAAAGAAAATTGTTTTCTTTTAAAAACTCATGGGAAGGCTGTGCCTCCTTTGCCACCCATGACAGGCCACCACTGGCGTCAATGATCCAATGTGATCATCCAAGTCAAGCGTAAACGCAGGCATTTAAATTGAGATCTTCAAACATTCTTTAAAATATCGTCCGAATGTGCGTTTTAAAGTAATAATAATATATCTGAAACCTGGCTTCTAGTGAGATAATGATCCTAGAAAATCAACTCAGTGGAATTGTACATCTCTGAAAATTGGGTAGGTCCATTCAATGAAAAAATTATGTATAATCTGTCACGTGAAGTTTTTCTATTTATTATCAGTAAGGTATCATTTGTAAACTTATAATTATCAAAAACGCCTTTATTTGTAATTCTGGTCGCGAATTCTAATTAGAACTGACATCAAACGCAGGTATAACTTCGTACGCCTTATTATTAAAATCCACAGGACCCCGCCAATGTTCGATTGCACCAGCCAACCGTATTTCTGTCCTTGTTGCACAAATAGGACAAATCGTTTTCGCCCCGCTCTTACTCGCGTTGTAAAAGCAAGTCAAGTGTTTTGTTTCAAGAATTAATTGTCATTTTTTATTCGGCAGTCTCTTTGCTTTCGTTTTTCGTCGGAGCCATTTTGATTTTCTCGGAATCGCTGTCCAATTATGCTCGTTGAACTGTTTAATAAATGAATTACGCTTTTATAATGTGATTAAATTTAAATTTTCGCAAGCGCTAGATGTAAATTATGCAGTGGGTAATTTTAGTGGGCCTATCCAACAATTTATTTTTTAGAATTTGAGAATTCATCCTGGTTCATGAGAAATAGTAATGGTGACACACTGATGTATGATGTAAGCTCAGAAAAAGGGCTAGGGTAGTACTATTGCTATTGGTACCATTACCGAATTTATTTTATTATAATATTCTGAATATCAAAAACTAGTACGAAAGACAAAAAGTAGTACCTACTTACAGGCGTGACTGATAACATGATATTGCGATATGGGCAATTTCATGGAAATCCAAAAGGAATTAAAAAATCCTGATTAGTGTAGTAAATGACCACATTTCCCACAAATTGAATTCCCATTGATACAGTTGTTGACGTATGTTGATGGTTGAGGCAAAAAATATTTCAAGAGCAGACTCTGATAGTTCCAGGCCCTCGAAGGGGTTACAAATAGTCGGAAACTATGGCCCTGATTGAGTGACTTCGTGGTGTATAACAGCTGACTATGTATGACAGGACAGGCTTGACAGGTGACTGCTGAACAAGTGATAAGGACCTACAGCTAGTCAAGCCACTTCGTAATGTATGGCAGGAACTTCAAGCGATATCGATACCGTTTTGTGGAGGCCATCGTGTGATCATATTTGTTGATTATATTCTGTTCAACTATTAGTCAGACTCGGGTTGTGCATGTTAATTAATGAATATTAATAAATGATGTGCGAATTTAACAAGACCGCCAATAATATAAACTGATTATAAGACTTAGTCGATTTGACGGCCTGACGATGCTTCTGAGTAAAGTGAAACGCGCCACGAGCATCCACAATCTTAACAGTCCATTTTGTCATCAAGAAAAATCTGTCGTTTGTGTTGGTGTAGTACAATTGAACAATAATTACGTTATGGATGAATGCAATGGGCAACTTGGTGTACTTACTAGAGGGATATGCATTGATAGTTTTTATAAGCGACTTGTCATCTTACGTCACTATATGTGATCCTTTGGCGCAACAAACACACTGATTCAGGATTCGCCAAACTCATTCATTTACACCAGACTTGAGTTTCACTCTTGTTAGCACCTTCAAGTGAAGCTAATAATAATAATATTATGCTTAATTATTGCCTTATATGCTCGTCGTATATTACTAAACCGTCTCTGATTAGGTGCGTTAACGTTTGTGACGTGTCGGAAGAACACGTCATATTTAAGTAGCTAAGTCAAACAACAAGCTGTGAAGAAAAAGAGAATACGACTATTGCCCTGAAAAATGTAGAATCCGAGTTATTGCGTTTTCTTGATATTTCACGGCATACATCACGAAAAACTATGTCACTAATATTCGCCGGTCTGTCTGTCTGTACTCCATCCGGTTATCATTAGCCCCTCTATAGGTAGATTGCGGAGTTCTTTTTTGATTGTGATAAAACTATGAAACAAAATTACGAGTATGACAAGGACGACAAAGTTTTGTAGTTTTTGAAAAACGTTTTAACGGCGGTGGGTCATTATCAATTTTTGTTTGTGACGGTCAATAATTGGAGGAGGAGATATCAAAAAGATTTGGTGTTGGTAGAAGACGTTCTATCGACTATAAGAATTTGCATCCGGTAGTAACTCGGATTTCTTGAGTCTTTAGGGTGTCACGTTTAGTCTAACACTAGATTATTCGGCTTCTGTTTCAAGAACTGCTGAGACTACACTTCACTGCATTCTATCTGAATAAGGATAATGAATAATTACAAAAGTGCGATATTTAGACTTCAAAAAATATCGTCAAGTAGGTTGACTCTGTTTCTCACGTGCCAGTTCAAGGGAGCTTTCGAAATCTCGGAATTTTTGAAACTTTTCAGTTGTACCAATATTTTTTTCGTCTTAATTCAAAATATCAACAACTTGAAAATCCGATTCAAATCTTTGTCTCCAAAAAGGCACAATTGCGTGGGAAGTACGGCAGCCAACTGATTGATAGCATTTTTCTACTTATACTTACTACGGATGATAGTAGAATCTCAAATACAAATACTTTGTAGTAGTTTCATTTGACAATGGTTACGATTCTACAAAATTTTGAAAATAGATTCTATGTCTAACCAAGATTTTTTTATAGTTTACCTCATAGCCTATCGCGCTTCATAAGCACTGCGCGAGGATAAAATGACTATTCGCATTGATCTTGAAACGCCGTAGATTGTAACCATCGGGAAACACTGTCCGCGGTAGCCCATTCCACAACGCCGAGGTTCTCCAGAAGAACGACTTTTGGAACAGGACTGTTCTGGGCATTGTAAACTTGATCTGGTGAGGATGCGACCTCTTGTATTTGCTGTACTGGCGACTTGGCCTTGTATAGTAGCAATAACTATTCAGAAAAATATAATTTGCTGGAGTAGAAGAGAACCACCAACTTCTGGGACGAGCAGTTTACAAATTGGTGAAGTAGAATGAATAATTGCGTGGGGAAGGTGCCATAAGCAGCGGCATTTGCCAGTTTTCATCCCGACTCGATGTTGCGGAAATGGTTAGTGTCTACATAGAATGCCTCAGGAGGTTGTGGGTTCGATCCCCATTGGCGACAAATTTTTTGATAATTCTTCTAATTATGAGCAAGCGGTTTCAGTTATGGGCCCTATAGGGTCTGATGAATCATAATTACTAACGAATAATGAATATTAGAAGTTAAATTGTGTGCCTTTGTGTTATGGGTTCCCAACTCCATCCAAGGGCTTGAATCTGTAGTACGGAGTATACATATAAAAGCTTGAGCGGTCATATAGTCCCTCGTGGATCTAGCGGCAGCGGTAGTGACATCAACTTTTCCTCTACAGCCGTTGTTTTATTCGTCCACTCCACCGTTAACGAAATTATCCGGTCTGCCCCATTTGTATTCCGGATGGTCACGCCGTCACGGGAATACCTAAGAAATTGCTTGCTGGAAAACCTCGGCCCTGTTGGAGATTGCTCGGAACGACGTCTACCTAATATACAGGGTGTGATTTAATTGCATGCTGAAAATCAAATCGTTTATCTTATTTGGCGTGGATTGCGGGCCAGGCCCTAATGTGTACCTTTGGCTCTATATTTCGATTGTAAGACTGAAACTTATACTGTGTGTTACCCTTTCTTAACTAACTTGACGGCAGTTGAATCTAGTTACTTGATTTCATGTTGTTTTAATTCGTAATAAATAAACAATATAAGATGTAGCGCGAGGTAGTTTGACTTCAACACGAACTTACAGGAGGACTGTGGCGTCATGACAATATGATAGCGTCTGATGAAGGCCCAACAGCTAGAAACGCAAAATACTGTCTGCAGTTGGTAACGCCAGCCTCCATCTATACGAAAACATTGAAAAATAGACTGTACCGACAGTGGATCAACAAAAGCTCCATCCGTGGTTTTGCCACCCGACTTGCTGTAGGAGGAAAGACGTGAATTGTACAGAAAAGGTAGAGAAGTTATGGCGGATAAAAAGGAAAAACTTTTGATCAAATGTCAGATGAGATGGCAATAAATATATCTATGAGATGTGTTTCAGGAAAGTGATTCACATGAAGCTACTCTAGGTTAATAGGAACAAGATACAGTTACCTGGTTAAAATGCCTCAGGTTCTTGCGACACTCCTTCAGCATCAAATTTGAAACAACACCGTATTTTAATACCCAAATACAGAAGGAGAAACTCAATTTCTACTTGTGTGTCTGGCCTGCGATTTATCTTTAGGGATTTCCAAATCTTAAGAAATGTTGCCAATTAAATTTGTTCTGAAATTAGCACAGTCGGCATCGTCTCAATGAAATATCCAGATTTTCCTATCAAAACAAAGTGACCAGTTCAATTCGGAACATTTCAAGTATTAACAACAAAGTCGCAAAAATCAAAGCGCTGGTCGAAAGTGGAAGAAAGAAAGCAGACGAGTGTCGCGAATTTGGTTTAGTGAATTCTACAATAAACTCGGTGAGGCATATGAAAAATGTGTAAAATTTGTCTTATTTAACTTAATGTGATCCTAACGTTTTAGTATCAGAAAATTCAATTCATACTGTAGTATGAAAAATGCGAATATTAGTTTGACCAGGAGGATACTCTGAACGATCTACTAGAATGTAGAAGATAGGTAGACACGATTATAGACAACTTTACATAGTATGGAAGTCATGGAAAGTTTATTGGAATTCAGTTGATTTTTGAGCTTGTGAAAAGCGATAAATAGGTTTATGTGTACTAAAATTCACCATTGATAGAAAGAAAGCCAAAACACAGGTTTGTAGGAAGGTACTACCATGAAATGGGTATGGTGTAACACGGAACGACTAATACCTTATCATATGACTGATAATAGGAATCTACCCATCGTGACGAAATGCACCATCAAGAGTTACTCTGGTGAGATACATAATTTATTCACACAACACATTTCTGTCACATACGAAATTGTTTTAAAAGCTATCAAATTCATTTACTTTTATTAGTGGTACCAAATGTACCAGACAGTAGAGGAAGTATGATCGTGGAAGTTCAAAAATAGTATTGAAAATTTTTATAATCGCTCATCGCTTTCTAAACTGTAAAAGTGTCATACGGTAGATTTTCGGCAATTAAACGTAAATTTTAATAAACGTCATGTATCTTGAAAATAAATTGACATTTGTATTTGTATGTCAATTATTGAGTTTCGTTCAATATTTCAAACATTTTTAAGTGTCCCGACGGTATATAACTGGAAAAAACAAACATGGATCGTATAAAAATGTCGATGAATTATTTACAGGGTATATATTGGAAAAATATGTTTTTTGTACCTAGATTCCGGAGCGTTCATATGCGTACTAATGAAATTTACCTAGACGTTGAAGGCGTTATGAAGAAGTTAAATCGTTTCCAAAAAGCATTTAGGTATTCATTTAAGTTTCATGACCCCAAGAACAATTATTGCGTGACGGAGTCACTGAGTTTTATGGATTCCTCCACCCTTTCCATACCGCACCCTAAAAAAGGGGTAAAATTAATTTTTCCATGGTATACATATACCTGAACCACATACATTTTGCAAAAACTGAAACGCTATGCAATTCCTGTTTAACAACATATTCTTATAGTAAATTCGAATATAAAATAAATTAAAAGTAAAAAAAATAATAAATGAGTTTTAATTTGAACGCGCTAGAATGAATAAAATGAACTTTTCCTGTGAAACTTTTACTATCAACTAATAACGTCATTACATAATTTATACGATATAAAAGCTTGTTGAGACATTCAACTACTCGTATTTACTTAGTTTAAAATTTTAAAAATTAAAATCAATGAGATCAAGTAATTGAACTTGTTTATCTACACAGGTAAATCTCGGGACAAGCTTTTATATCATATAAATTGTTTGATAACGTTATAAGATGATAGTAAAAGTCTTGAAAGAAAAGTTAATTTTATTCATTTTAGTGCATTTAAATAGAATTTTGTTTTTAAGAAAGTTTTTTACTTTTAATTTATTTTTTACTTTTAGTTCTCAGCAAGTCTTTTAATTTGATACCTACATTCCAAGAAAGCATAAAATATTTAGTCCGTCATCTTTAAAATTTCGCCATATTGGATTTGTAGTCACGTTACTTTATTTTTCGAGTTATTCTCAGATAGCCCTTTCATTTGATACCAATAGGGTGGGAGTGCATTCAAAATAACTAGAGTAATTATTTCATCAATAATGTCAATAACAGTGTAATTTAAAAAAATATTCTACTTTCTACATTGAAAAAGGCTGCCAGAATTATAGTAATGTTCATTTGGTAGTTATGTATAGTTTTAATTAACGGCTAGTAGAAGTTGGATTAATCTAATGCACAAAATAATGTAACGTTATTTAAACACTAATTTATTCCAATTGTCGTCTTCTAGTTGTTGACTGTTTACATACAGAGTGATATTTTCCTAGCTCCTACCGCTGATCTAATAATAGATAAGTTTTAGGAGCTACGTTTACAGTAAACCAGAAAATTTAAAATTCCTCCCTCTCACCCACCCTCTTTCCAAAGCGACGTCAATGGGGACACGTTTTAAAACTGTATGCACTCCAGCTGAATTATACATTCGGGGTATCAAAGCCGAAACAGGGGTTGAAACTTGCCTAGTAGAGGTTTTTTGAGTGAAGCGTTTACTAATTCATCTACATTACTAGTTCCAACTTTTTTGTTTTGCATCTGGTATCACAGTAAGTGTTAAGTGTATAATATTTTTTCATTGTACTTGTATGTCAGCCAATCTAAATTTCCCAGTATGAAAATTCCCATAAGGCTATGTTGTGCTCCCAAAACTTGGATATATTGAGTATATGTATGTAGGTGGATATGTACATTAAGATTCCCCCTTTGTAACAGAAAAAAATGATACACAAAGCTCATACAGTGTGGAAGAGAAAGTTAGAATATGCTCAATGAAATAAAAATCCCATAAACATTCAAGATAGCTTGAACAGCTTGAACATAAGTTTAATTGAAAACATTTTGACACAACTTTTGCACGGGTTACGTCATCACAGTTTGAGATATGGCGATTTTCTTTGGAACAGCTATATTTTTTTTCTGGTGGATCACAAGGAAGAACGTCAATTTTAACATACACAGCGGTATAATTCATTGTCAGTAATTTGGTTAATAGAATTAATAGTCTGTCCTACAAGACAAAAAAGATCGCACATGTAAAGCATACTTTTCACTTGAGCATTTGATGACACAGCTTTCGTATTGACGATGTCACATTTCAATCAGGATCCTGTATGTTTTATTGATCTAGATGAAAGAAAATCATTACATGATATTAAATTAATAGTCCATGATATGTTTCGGAGGCATCTGAATTTGCTTATTTGCTTTTGTTTCTATCAGTCCAGAAAGTGATCTTTTACAAGAAATTTAGTGTTTTGGGTTGTGACTAGGAATTAATGGTTAGAGAATTCGAGCTGCTGAAATAATCCTTCAAATATTTTATCATTAGCATTATTTCATCTAGTGCCATAAAAAGTAGAGGTGGCAAGCACGTTGCCAGAAAAATGTTTGGGGGTGAGTTCGGAAATAAAATAAAGACAAAGCATTTTCTGCTCATATAACCGGTTTTCTTTGGTTTATTTAGTATTTTATGTGAGTACATCTGTAAATTGGGGAGACCAAATTAACTATATAAAAATGTGGGCATAGTTTTATCGGACTAAAATTTATTTATATTTAGTTTATTTATGTATATGTAAATTTTATTGGCATATCAAGTGTTGAATCAAAGGACGAAAATGGTGTCAAATAGGTTGATGCTGTACCTCCAACCGTTCAAAGTTGAAACTGAATTTAAAAAATATCTTTGAAGCTTTTTTGATTACAAAATATTTAAAAATTCTCGTTGCCAAAATTGTCGATAATTTACAATATTTTCAAAACCCATTTAAAAAAAACGCTATTATCTACGATCTCTATTTTGTTAAAATTCAGTAACTTGTATAAAAGTCACTAAACCAGAAACGAAACAAATTCCACAGCTAATTTATGATTCAAAGAAGCGTTATTTGTAAACATTTACAGACCCGTGTGATTTTAATTCCCTATTTATGTTATATTTTATATTCTGTGCTGTTTTCGAGGCACTTCACCTTCCAGAAATTATTTGGAGGCTAATGAGGAAGCGTATTGAAACATGGCTGGCCGATGTCTTAGAATCGTTGAAATGTTCCTGTCTTTTACAGGCCTAGTATGCACGTTCAACCTAAACAACTGCTTGTCCCTCAAATATGATGGTGAAGATGTGATAATTATTTTCATTAGATAGTTTGGGAAATAGTAGGTATACAAATATATAACTTTCAGCGATTCCATCCTATTAATCGATGGAGTAATGTTTCATACATTCTTTACCGTTATTAACCTGAACATGAATTTTGTATTTTTTAGTCTTCTTGTTCCAAACAAGGATAGTGTAACATACATACATCCATACAAAATGATTGGTACCCATAATCAGAGTTTGACACAGCCTTTTTTCATATATGCAGACAATAAGTTCCTGTTGTTAGACAATGCTTTTAATTTGAAATAACTTATTTTAATAACGTTTAAAACATGTGCACGGAAACGTAAATACTCGTCCAAATATAAGCCAAGACATTTCATACTATTCGTAACCAGCAGATCAGCATTGTCTATTCTGATATGCATGACAGATTTAAAAAACTCCCATTTATTACTAGGCACAAACAGCTTAGATTTAGTTTGATTGAGTCGCATGTTATCACTCGATGCATATTCGGAGATTTTCTGCAGAACGCTGTTTACATTTTCGGTACCTGCATGATGTTTATCTTTTTGAAAGTCGACTAAAAGCTGTTTGTCGTCGACATAGCAGTTCATTTTACAGTGAATTGATTTTATGGATAGATCAAAACTATATATAAGGAAAATTTGCAGTTCCGGTACTGATCTATGTTTACTGTTTACCTAAATTACTAAAGCCAATATATTTACATTTAGCCTATAATAAACTATGACTGATGGTATCAAATGCCTTGCTCATATCAAATGACACAAGCAAACATGATAATGATGTATCAAGAGAACGAAATATTTCATCAGACAAATTTGCATGAGCTGATATGGTAGTTTGGTCCTTCTGAAAGCAGTTACATCCGTTTTTCCATTACCTCCATATAGCTCTGTCATTGCTCATGCCTTTGAATAAAAAATGCTACACACAAATGGAACGTTATGTCTGACGGACATCAAAACAGTCGCGGACAAATATCAAAACGTCTCCCTGGGGGCACATCGTTCCTGCTAACTAGACTTCATTTCGCTACAGCGCCAGCAAAGCTTGTGCCAATGAAATGTTCTGCAATGTTTCATAAAGAATTCAAAGCTATACATGGAAACATCACATTTTTGTCACTGATGGTAACGTAGGAACTATATGTTTCCTAATATATGATTATCAACCTATTTAATGAATTATAATATTTATTATTGTCTATATAAAAGCAGGAAACTTGTTGCTCTCCAAAAGTGCTGTGAGAGAATAACTGTTCCCACATCATTGCCACATCACATCGACTGTGAGAGGCTGGTGTGTTCAGCACGACTGCTCCAAAACGAGTTCTGAATTTTACTAACCCTGATATTTGTATATTATATTGTACACCCCATAATTAGTATGCACACATTAAATTGTATGTACGCATATATCGCCAGCTACGAAAGACCATGTATCAAAATTTCCCTTATCTGCAACTAAATGAATAGCGTAGGTCTTCTGAACTTTTGTATCTCCTTCCATTTACTATTTCTGGCGCCCACATAATGGAGATGGGTATCACCAATGTCGTATTAGCGTCCTAATTAGAGCGAAAAAGGGTTGCTTGAATATTTTATCTCACTTTAAATGCCTGCCTGGCGACTTCTCAGCTTTATAGCAGTCTCTAGCGACCTGGTGGTGCCCTCGATAATTATTCAAACGGATATGACAGACGGAGACCTAAAAAAGGGGTAGCTGAAAATTTTATTGTGCCAAGTCCGACGCGTCTAGTAGCGGCCAGATTTGGAACTTCCACTGAAAAACGAGTGTTGGTAAAACTGTATTCAAAAGGACAAGAAATAAAGAATGGAAGTTGAGGCTGGATCATTTTCGAATTGCTGATATTTTTGAATTGGACTCAATAATCATAAAATACTATTTTTATTATTCTATTATTTCAAATATTTACAGAAATAGGTATGTTGTTTTATTATTTCCGATATTTCTAAGACTTATTTCACTATTGGGAATGGCTTAGTGCCAGACTTACCAAGGATACATGACATGAGCTGGCTAATTGTGCAGGAAGCGCAGAGGCCAAGAAGAAGAACGTTTCAAGGTTAATCAGAATAGAAATTCATACTCTCAAGCGCTTATGAAGTGTGATAGACCATCTGCCTTTGTGTGAGGTTCTCTATTAAAGACTGTGCTATTTAAAATTCAAAAAATGGCCTCGAGTAAAAAACTCAGTAGTTCTCATGCAGTGATTGAAGAATTTGGCCGGTTTTGGGGGTTTTACCCTCTAATAGACAGGCAAATGGGACCACGTTTGTCAAAGGCGTGAATGCATCAAGGGGCGTCTGTCAAATAGACGCATCATTTATAGGTACTGCGTATATTATAAACATTATACAAAACGTTGCCCAATAATAAAATTATCTTATGATGAATTTCGGTGTTGAGCAATGCGGGTTTTCCAGACGAATTCAAATCAATGCGCGAGAGATGCTATAAGTTAATTTGCAAACAATGTAATTTGTGTTTGCACGCCACTGAATTATTTTGATACTTCCAGGATCATTCGGGGAAATGATTATGTATATTTCAGTAGTTCTTCATTTCAGGCGATGAGGGTTGTTAAAGATTTGATTGCTCTCGTCAATGTGGGGTAGTGGATTTCTGTGCAAATGCTTAATGTTTCCATAAATTCGTAATTTAGCTAATGGCTCGCTATGCCGATCTGCTCTTTTAGGACAACTGAATGTTGTTTTAACTATTGGCTGACAACTGAATTGAACAAATGAATTTGGGATGGTAGCCGATCATTGGATGAATACCTAAAACTTATCATCAACTTTGACGAGACGTATAAAGACGTTTTGTGCCCGCAAAATTGTTCGCTTTTGAAACAAGGGATTTTTGGAGCTTCCACGAGGACTTATTTCTGTCGGTATTGCTGTCCGTTGGCGCTTCTGTCACCGCGTGATCTCAGTAACCTCTGCACCGTTTTCGATGAATTTTGGGGAGTGATATGCTATGTGGTAAAACTCGGATATAGATTGCTAGTTACCGCGTATTTTCAGACTACTTGATTCAGGCGTTTTTCGATTTTTCTATCATTTTCAGGCATAGGAAATTTTTTTATAGGGGTGATATGTTTTCAATAAGAAAAAAATAAAGCATGAAAATTATCACAAATCTCGATTCTCATGTATTTTCAGTGATCAAACTTATTGTGGATGGCTCAGACATTTTGAGTAGTGTTTTTTTTCACAGCATTCTGATTTGAAGAAATTGCCGAAAAAGCTTTTAGTGGACTCTAAATGCTCACAGTGACGGCTTTACCAACTTAGATAAAATTGGAGGAAAGATATTTTGCTTTATTTTGAAATTATAGCACATTAGAATTTCTTTTCCTGATGACCACAATGTTGAGGCATTTCATCTCTAGTGGTACTTCAAATGGCCTTGAAGTTTCATACAACTGCCTTTCCTATATCATGGATTGCAGAACAGCCCATCATTTTTCAAGTCTTCAACGCCGACTAATATGCGGTCATTAACGTTTTTTTTTCAATATCGATTGGGATTTTACATGATATATTTCTTATGTGACGATGACTAGACTCCTCTGAATTTTGTTAACATCTATTTTGATGGCCTGAAGCTCTAACCATACCAGCCGTTTTGACCTTCTGAAACTGACAGGCTGTAGCTTTTGGAGTCGGTGTTGAGATTGCAATATTTCTACACTTCTCAACTTTCAAGCCCAATCGAAGATATCCATTTTGTCCACACCTCTAGCAGGTTAAATGTTCTGAGCCTTCCATAGATGAGCGAGCTGCTGGATTTCTTTTTCGTCGTATTGCTCTAAAGAATGCTCCTTACTTATAATTTGTGTGATTGTAAGGGCAGATTCTATTTCAAGTTCCTTGATCAGCGCATTTTGTGACTTTCTAGAGAGACAGCCTCACAACTTCTAGCATCTCCAAACCGTTGTTTCAATGCAGATTTGGACTTATTCTGACGACGATATTCACTCGGGAAGTGATTTTCTAGAAAGTTTTCTGTTGAGTCTCTGAGTATTGACGTGAATACTTAAGCTTTTGTTCCTTTAGACCAGCTATTTATTAACATAATGTTCTCGAACTACTTCTCAAGTTTGCCATTGTCCCACCTTGACGCTTCAAGTCTGCTTTAAGACCGATTTTTGATTTCCTATTGTTGTTCTTGGTTAGCTTTAACGTTCGACTTCATTTCTTGTCTGCTCTTAATTATCCTTATGGTTGCTGCATCTATATCTTGAAGTATTTATCATAGCACTCATTTCTTTGGCCACTGACATCAACTATTTACCACTTGTCAATACCACCTTAGTTAATTAGATGGGTCACTAGAATCTAAGACCTGAAATGTCATCAAAACCGAAGCAACGATTATTCAGATTTTGCAGTGAAAAAAGATGCCTGTAAACAGACAGATCGACATACATAGTGACACAAATGATTGATATAGATTAGACATCAATATCATTATCTTAAATTCGAAAACATTCGTGATCACACTACTTTCTTCTCTTATGTGTGGGAAATAAATGGTTGGTATATATTTTTCTCTGCATAAAACCATCGATCTAAAATATGGAAATAAAGATTAATTTTTGCAGACCTGATATTTAATGGAACATATTATCCGAATAAGTAACCATTCAAATGATTGTGTTGGCTTTAAAACTTTTTAACAAGACCTTTCTCGTCGTATACGCCTCTGGTTAAAGGACGTACAAAAAGTGAAGTGCCACCTACGACAAGAGTTGGATAATTTCTCTCTCATAAAATAATCATTAGGCCATTAATGGTGGAAAAAGGGTATATAATACAATACGCTAATGTACAAAGCCCCCCACCAATTATATTGCCCATACACCAACCACGTTATTGATTCGTTGTATGTGTATAATGCTTGGATGCATTTTGTTTTTGTAGTTTCAATGATAAATGCTGTTTTACTATTTAATAGGGTTTTATGGTTAGTTATTTATTTGATAGTCCATTTTATTTATTCGTTATACAGATTTATCTGAACAAAGGAAGTGAATTATGGCTGTTGGTGTTTATAGGCTCAGTAACCTGATGAGTTGAAGCACAGCTATGGTTTGATGGGTTTAATAAAACGTTTAATGCACGATTAATTAAGAAATTGCCTCGCGTATCATGGACTGCTAGATATCCAAGACTGATATCGATATGCTATACTCGTATACCAGTATTACCTGGCGAAGCATGTTGGTTACGGTTTACCTATAGTATTCTCAATCTCTAAAGAAATTGCATAGCTATAACCGAAAATGATTGGAAATTTAATAAGCATAAAAACCGGAATTTGGAGAAGTTCTGATTTCCAAAATAAAGCAGTAGAACCTACGCTCATATCATCTAAATTTCATCGAAATATGTGCTGCGATCGATGGACAGACCGACAGACTGGAAATGAGTGATATGTATTTTCGTGTTCTAGATATCGTGAAAGGTTCAAAAAACGTAGTAGATTCGTTGAAGTTTGCGATCACAATTAATTAATAATTCTCAGTCATGTGTTGGAAGTAGGTATATAAAGGATCTTCTATCTGTATTGTAGATACCATTGAGAGTGTGTGTGTGTATCTGTGTACGTTTGTAATCGTCTGTATGTATTACCTCAAAAGCCAAGGTATGTATTGGAATTATTTGTTTTTCATCAGACATACGCTATTTCGATAAATGACCTCCAGTCTATTATTATATATGGTTTGTAAGGTGGTAGTAGTGGTTCTTTAGCTTAGTGTTTTGCTTATTACCTGTACATCTATATACCTATATACGTATTCAATAATAGCTATAATAGCTTGAATATCAAGAAGATTCCAAGTTGTGACTTGATAACTGTCAAACGCCTAAAGAAGTACCAAATGCCATTTTTATGTTTTTAACATTACTGTTCTTACAACAAATGTGTTTTGCTAAATAGTCAATAGGTGACAGATTATAGTTAAAATTCATATATTTTTTCATCGCATAAAGCTATATATAGATCAATCAGAATTCTGCCATCTGTCATAAACCATGATTTTATCTTCAACATAGGACAAACAAGCAACTTCATAGTATAGTAGAGAAATGTCAATATTACTGTAACGCTGTATTAAATCACGTATCTCAAGTTCTCTGGCATTCTAAAATCCGTTCAGAGATACCTCAAGGAAGTGTACTAGGTCCTATTAAGAACTTGCTTTTTGTCATTGCAATGGCGATAACTAATAAGTTATAAATACAGTGAAAAGTTTGATTTCTGACTTCCATTGTCTATGAAATTTTTGAGTATCACGACGTTTCGATTGATGTGCTATCTTCAATCATCTTCAGGTGAACTTACGATTGAAGATAGCACATCAATCGAAACGTCGTGATACTCAAAAATTTTATAGACAATGGAAGTCCGAAATCAAACTTTTCATAAATCCACCTTGTCTCCAAGTTTCAAACAACAGTTATAAATACAGTCTCTTCACAGTCAAGATAGATAGAAACAAAACAGACTCTGGAGCATGACTTTCACATGATCGCCAAGTAGTAAGCGAATCAATTTGAAGAAACTTACCTATTTGTAATGCAATTCGATTCTTCGATGATTATTCGAAAATTATCCAATAGGTATATGCTTTGTCGCATGGTGATGATCAATAAACAGTAGTGTCTTTTTTATCCAGTTAATAATGTCTCTTAGTCTTCTCTATATTATTAATAACAAGTACTTCCAGACTACTTCGTAATTGCTGTGAGTTATTATTTATATTATTGATGCCTGTCGAAACTGTTTAAATATGTATGCGTGTAGTGGAGCTAATAACTGTGAATTTCAAGTTATCTAGCAGAAATGAAGCGGAAATGGAAGACAATGTCCGGTGCAGGTCCACCACCACCACCACCCCCAATCAGACAACCAACCCTTTTTATAGACAATGGTATAGCAAAGAAGCAGATTGAATCTAATGTTTCGATTAACTTCTTACCTCAGTGTTGATGTGAAAAAAATGTTATTGAATGGCGGTATCTTTCAACTAAACAATTAAAAAAAACTGACACTCAAGGAATAGTCTTGGTAACTTTCGGTATGTTATTCATAGCATTCCGACATGTATTATAGTACTTATAAAAAATACAGCACTTTAAAATCTGTATGGAGTGTAAATTTCCAATGACTCCACTATTTATAAAAATCTTTTGACCAAAATAAACCAAACATACTAGGTTTTTTAATAGGCTATTCAATACAATTCATCGTGGGTTGTCAGAGCGCTGAATGGTGTCTTGAATCATAGTATCAGTTCGAAAGTCTGGTAGCCCAACAAACAGACTACTTCAAACAAATGGAAAGAAATAAAGTGGAAAAGCGGAGGAAGATAATCTTTTAAAACAGGAGGAAGAAATTTGAATAATTTTGATGTATTTTAAAGGATTTAATTTTTTTTCAAGGTTAGTTAACATGTTTTAATGTTGTTGCACTTTGTGTTTGCGAATTTGCTTGGATGTGTAGTCCACTGATTCGCGTAACTGATGATTGCTGCGGGGTTATTTAATAACATTCCCAGTGAGAGATATCAGGGTCTCTATTAAGATTATAAATGTATACTTAACCATGGGGCCCTGCAGGTAATTTTGAATTTGGTTTTCTGTATGATTCCACAAGGTCATCCTTTTATTGTGGATGATACCGAGATACTTTGAGATACTGCCATGGTACATAAGCTCCTTTCAGCTCCTTTTGCGTTCTAGAATGATTCATTTTCGATCAGCCTCCGTTAGGCAATTCGACGTCAAGTCGTGACAGAAGAGTGTGCAAACCAAATTCTTGAGAATCTCACACCATCGGGCTGGGAAGGTAAAGGTCGTCAAGCTTTTTCATTACACACGAGCCCTTACCCCAAATAAAAAGCCTTGAAAAATAAAACCTGCAACACTCGCTTTACGATTCGCAACAAAGAAGCAATATAACCTCACTCTAACTCCATCTCCGTTGTAGTCCATAATACATCCTGTATAGGCATATTTTATTTAGGGCCATCAATTTTGGAGCAGGCAGCAGGAAAGAAATACATCCCCAATAAACGAAAGAGCGGTGTGGTGCCGGAATAAAGCCTATTATTCCGGGTGAACCGTAAAAGGCTATCAAAGAAGAGGAAAAACTCGTATCGTACATCCTTGTAGGTCTCGCAAAGAGAACTTAATTCGGATTTGGTATTCTGCTCGAGTATTGCCCGCCGCCCGCGATGTTCGCTTGTTTTGTTTCCTCAAGCGCGGTTGGTCGGACGGTCGTAGCTCAACCGATGCCTCATGCGGTGCGGTGTTGCCAAGTCACATTAGTTGTAAGCGCGTGTTTGTCTTTGAATCTGTACACGTAGACTTGCGTCTCTGTTTCGCGGAGCCTGAGTGTTCACTGGAAATGTCACGAACCAGTTATGCTTCCACTAAGCCTTTGGGTCATTTTGGCTGTCACATAATTTCATAGCTAAAAATAATATTTTGGCAGAGCGCAATAAATATAATTAGAATAATTGTAATAAGTCACTCAAGCTTTTCAGATTAAACAAGGAGGAATCGATAGTCTTTTCATCAAAACAAGTAACAACATATTCTTATATTGTCATTGCTCGAAATATTTAGATATTTCTTGCCAGTAACTTTTACCAAGAATTTCAAATGTATTCTGAAAAAAGTAGAGAGACATATTTTTCTTGCTCTTCGGGAGGAGAAGATGTGAAATGCTTTCTGGAGAGAGATTATTTTTACCCTTGCACTAGGGAGAGGGTAGGGGGTTATGTCCACAAAGAGGCATAGTTACGATATTGAGGAAAGCAACATTTGTAATGGCTTCCGGCGACAATCCGGTTTAATATGCCACTGTTGAAAAGCCTGACTGCCACTGACAACTAGCCATTGTCGCAGAAGGGATTTTTAGGATTTTAGGTGTCCTACTCGTGAATATGAGGTGCACGTTGACTCTCAACTCAGAATTGAGGGTATAGTGAAGTTGATCCGGAGAAGAGGCCGACCTTTCAGTAGGCTTGGCAACATCGGTCCCCATCCGTCTTCGTCTCTCCCGCATTACATAAATCCGGCGTCCGGCGCCGGATCCGATTGTTGTATGTCGGTGGCGGTATTCCGTCTCTGTCGGCGTCACATCAATTTTTCAGCCACGCAGCGAAAACAAATGAGCCGCGCGCCAAATTGGAGTAAGAAATAGCGGTTAGCTTTTGTTTTATGCCACGCCAACTGCCGCGCCACTATTACGTTTAACGGTTTTTATAAATCTTTGAGTAGGTACAGCTGGATTGTTCGCTATTCTCAGGATAGGTTGTTTTACTGTTTCTTTGAAAAATTAATCTGAAAGAAAGGTTTAGGCTGATAGTAAGAAAAAGTAAATTTTTTCATATAAAGTGTAACAAAATATTTATATATTATGTGAACATTACTTAGTACTTCTTATTAGGCCTTTGGTTGATGCTCTACTTGCCACTTAATGGCACCACTTTGAAAACAAAGAATTGAACGAGACTTTGGAGCTCTCGATCTCATGAATTTGAATAAAAGGTATAAAGAAATTACTGAAACACCTTCATTATTTTGTGGTTCATAATATTATTTCCGAAACTTACTTCGACTGGATTAACAGTTCTGAAATCTGATAAGAATATTCAATAAACTAATACCACATGAAGTACACAGTCAACTTTCAATCTATCGCTATCTTTTTGAAGGCGAAATATCATTCATGTAAATATTTATTATCTTCATTTAGGTTGAATGTAGGAATTTGTAATATTAGCAATTGTTGAAACAGAAGCAGGACAAACCAGTGTTAGAAGTAACAGTGGCACATCTATATAGATTTTATATTAGAGACTTCTATTATAATCCGACCATTCGTCATTATCGCTTGCACGGTAGAGTGAGAATGTTGACTGGTACGTTCCTAGTTTCGGTATTTCTTTGATGCCACTGGATCGATACTTCAAAAGTACGAAGAACTACAGGATAAAAATTTTCATAGAACGTCTTCAATACTTAATTTTTTATATATCCGGGCCAAAGATTAGATAAGCAAAAAACAATGAATTATAAAAATTCCAAAATTAAAGACATGTTTTTACGACCCTTCATGAAATTTTCCACTCATTACCGATGGACTGTCGGTTTGGCTGTCGTCTGAGGTCTGTCACTCTTCGTTCAGTCGGATTTCTATGAGATTCTGACACCGGGTTTATACTGCAAGGAAAAAGTCGTATGGTCTTCGGAAATTACTCAAGAGGTGGAGTGATCACCAAAAAGTGAGAAACTCCTGGTATATGTCATTTGTTACAGTATAAAATATGTCGCTCAGCAAAACCCACTCAAAAATAAAATATAGGCTCCTCACTCCTCATACTCTACATCCTGTATGCCCAGTCCAATATACGACAGTGTTCGCTCATAGATACTGACACACTATCGCGTCTCTTCGTTTATGATCTAGGCCCGTATTCTGCAACCCTCGCAGCCAAATTACGGGAGACAGCCGCTCTCGCCCACATAAACATGCAGTTTCAATCTTGTATTGCAGCTAGTAACCGTAATTTACGGTAGCGACTGGGCGGACACATTTTATATCATGCCCGGAAAAATAAAGCGTATCTCACTTTCCAGACTCTCTCCCAGAGCTGAGACTAGACATGACTTTTATGCGATGCCTGCAACGGAATATTGTGGAAGGCACCGCCGTTGGAAATTATTTGCGTTGGGTAGTCTTGGAAGCTATTAAATAGTTGACAATAAAAGCTAGTTGTTGTCTTGATTTAATAGAAAGTTTTTCGTCTAAAAATAGGTTTATTTTATTGGCTTTTTATTTTGAAAAATAAGAAAATCGAAAACATCCGGAAATATTTTAGCTGCTGACGGGACTCGAACCTGTGCCTCCAGCATTCCATGCTTACACTTCAGACCTCTCGTTCGTGAGGTGTTTAGACGATCCAAGTAGGCTTGCTAAGGTACGTTCTCGCTCGCTCCGTCGTTATTATCTCGCTATGTTTCTCTCACTTCCAAACGCGCGCGATCTGGATAACGTACCATTCAGGTCAGCAAATTTCTGCTATTGAGGTGGGCATATGTGCCTCCGTTGTGAGATGTCGCATGGCCCATGGATCCGTAACTGTGTAAATACGGGAAAGGGAGATATAAGGACCTAATTTTATACTGATAGAAATCTAGAAAAATTTAGATGCGGGTTGTACGAACCCTTGTCTCTAGCATTCCGTGTTATATTTTATATGTTTAGTTTGTAATTTGTGATGATGGAGATTTGATAGCAGTCTATTTACATGGCGTTAAATATGTTGAGCTTGTCCACTTTGTGCAATAGTAGTAAACATGAAAATTCTACTCTTGAGTTAATAATTATTTCGCCAAAAGATTAGTTGACTGGTTACGAAGATATCTCTCTATAAAAAAGAAAGAAAGACAATTGGATTGACTTGGGACTCCAGACGTTCATGCCTCGGTTAAATATAAATTATGAGGTGCTCTCGTTTACCAATTTATCTCTTTACGTGAAAGATGTCGTAAAACTTTTACGCCAAATGTATTTCGGACTTCCATTGTCTAATTTTTGATGCCACGACGTTTCGATTGATTTACTGTCCTCAATCGTCTTCAACTTAGACTTCCGTCAGCGATGGTTGCGAAAATTTGAGGTATTGAGTCTTCTTGATGTTTCATGATATAAACGTAAAACCATGTCACTCATTACCCCGCAGTAATGTCTGTCTGCCTGTTTGCCTACCTGTCAGGTAATTCCTTGGCCTCCTACTATTCAGAAAGTACTAACGCTAATACATAAACTTTAAACCTCGTCCTGATAGTACTCTATATTTGTTAGACATGTAGTGTTATTCATACATTTGCGCTCAAAACACAAAAACTATAGATTCTATTAATTTTCTGTAGCCTCAAAATCTTAGTAGGATACGAACGAGATATGAACATAATATAATTTCGATAGATTGTAAACCATATTCTATGTAAATTTCTTTCAAGGCATACTAGGGCATAGTTAATTAATTTTTCAAAGGAAAATGTTCCTCTTTTGTTTTAGCAACCACTACTATTTTAAATGTTTAAAAGCTTTGTAAAAATCTTAAGATCTAGTTAGGTATTCATTTTTTCAATATTCTTCATTTTATTACAGGAGATCAACAGTTTCTGATCCGGATCGTTTTTTATTGTGTAATGAGGCCGCTTCCATTTTAACGATTAAAATAAAAATACGTATCTACGAAATTATTTATCTCAAAACTTATTTCTAGACTGACACCATTGTGTGGGAAGTAGAACATCGATCTACTTGACGCCATTTTTCTGTTGTTGGTGTTTGATGTTTCGCATTAAATACTACCGTAGGGTTTTGATATCCGATATAAGTTTGTTTGAAGAATAGTCAGCTTATGAGGAATGTGACAAGATGTCAAAACAAAACAATGTTATTGACCAACATATCCGTTCCATAATTTTTCATCAAAATCGTAAATAAGAAGAGTATAAATCCTTCGATTTAGAGATTCCATAAATGCTACTAAGACAGCCGTAACGTTAGAAGTTCTTTTAATAGTCATATTTGGTCATATTTTTTCTTTACATACAGTTTTGGGTAGCACAGTAGCGCAACTCTACCATTGACGTTCATCATCACTGCTCGAACCGTTCCACTGACAGCTTCCCACAGCGAGCTCGTTAAATCGCGTGGACCAAAAAACGAAATTCTAAAGTATCCCTCATCTATTATAATATCATTTTCAATTTTATTATATGTTTAGATAGGATTAATTTAATTGCATTTGGCGTTATTTACTGCCTCTGATATCCATAAAGATTACTCAAGCCGTAAATAAGGTTAATACGTATAAATCTGAAGCTGGCACTGATACAGCAACCAGGAGGTAGTGAAGTGACTTGGCAGACAAAGGATGGGTTTTAGATAGACGCCACGTTTGTGTTGAAATAACGGATATCTTAATAGGTAGGGTTCAGCTCCGTTTTATATATCTAGGATTAATTATGTTACTTTAAAATTTGTTCTTAAATGCACTGAAGGTGTTTGACAAGTATACTATCATATTGCATCGGAGAAACATTTTTATTCTTTACCGAGTAACGTACAGGGTCTTCCACGACAAGCTGAGTTGATATTAACGAAGATTACTTACTGGAACTAGTTCTATGAATATTTTTATTGAGGAGAATATGCAATTCTCAGCAATATTTTTTTTGTTATTGACGACTTTCGGTTATACTGGAAATGCACCTCAAATTTTAGTTCGAATGAAATGCCCTATTTATTATTGTATTATCGAAATATGTGATGTTTAACTTTATTTGAAACATTATAGGTCTAGAGTGCGCTATGTTCTATTATTAAATCTTCCAAACACACTACATCACTCCACTTTTTTGCCAGGTTGTGTTCAAATGAGTCATTCCTTAAATACTTGTAAACATTTTAAGGCTTTCATACAGGGTGCTAAGGAATTTGCGTTGAACTTTGGTGTCTCGGTGTTACACATTTTGTTCGAATAACAACTTCCCGTTTTCTCAACATCAGTGTTTTCTATATTGAAGAATGAAGGGAATTTGCTATTACATTGCATTATGTGAAATGAACGGTTCCTGTTTCGACTGAAAAAGAGAAAATTTCGTAGCTATTACACGTAGTAGTTGGCTTTGAAACAATTAACTATAATAAATCCTTCAAGAAACTACCGATTTCAAATGAGATGCGATCTAAAATGTTGCAACGTATAAACGTCAAATAACCATTAATTTCTATTTGTTGAAATTTCAGCATTTATGTTCTCTCGATTCTTCCGAAGTCAACCACCGTTTTTTTTAATCCCATAACAACTTTTTTTACAGTTTCTACAGAAACCGTTAATTTTCGATACAGTAATGCAAAAACATAGTAGAATCTCCTATTATTCAGAAAGGGGGTGGCTGAAATTCGACAAAATTGAGTGACATCATTTTGAGAGCGATATTCAGTTTCTAAAGATTGAAAAAGGTATAGGTCTCATTCGAAAAAATAATATAATCAAAATTTGAGGAATACTTGATATAGATATCTCATCTGAGATGTGAAAACCGGCAAACATCTCTATACAAAAGTACAGTAACTATTCGTGGTAGTTCCTCAAATACATATCGGTTCACGTCATCGTGAAAGACCCTGTATACATCGTTATTTGTGATTCATTTTGAATGGTGGCGCAACATCGAAAGTTGGATTATCCCAATTCTAGCCAGGAATTAATTTAAATGATGAAAAATCAGACCTATACGGACGTTATAATAAAGCTATTTGGATGCACCTTAGTAGTAAGCTATGTGTCCTCGTATATGTGATATGAAATGGGTTTTTGCAATCAAAAGATGTTTTGAAGCATCATTTACCGGTATAAGAGAGTCAATAAACGGTTCGATCTCCCCGATTAATCTAAAAATTTATTTTAGGGGACTGGCGTGTTTGACTGGCAATAAGAAGATGTGGGGTTCGAATCACGCAGTAGGCTAGGGCTCACCAGTTTCTGAAAGCGAATTTGAATAGTAATTCCGATAACTACTTTTCGAGGTATAGAGGAATCAAGGATTACCGAACAGACGACACACAGACCAACAGAAAGGGCGACATTTGACCTGATATATATGGCATGAAATATAAAAAAAAACATGGTCAATACCAATTTCGCGAATACAGTACTACTTCTTTCGCTTTGCGTGGGGAGTGAAAACTCATCCAACGAATACATTTTTTTCCACGGTAATTCTCAGACGTACGATAATGACTTTCCGGCCGTCCTTTCGAGTAGTATTAATAGCCTATTGCTTTTAGGCATAATCGCCCAGACAACAGACAACACACACGTTATGGTAAACTCGAAAACGTTTTACTTAATCTTTTACGTTAAACGGACGGAGTGCGGCCCAGTTTTCGATGCAAATCGGCCACAGTTGGATTTATTGAAAGGAGATAAGCTAGTGTGGCGTTCGAGGAATTCGAAGAGTGCCCCTAAGTGCATGGAAGAATGCCTAAATTGGTCGGTTTGTATCCCTCTGGCAGATGCGGTGATTGCCGGCCAGTCTCAGGGAGTGCCTTTAGACCACTAAGGACAACTACTGAAATTGCTTAGTAGGGTACTTCTCAGGTACTGATGTAATTTCGTTTACAAGATGTATTATCACTTTTTACGCCAATGGGCGAGGAGTTATTGTAATCGCGGAAAAAATCGAATTCAAGATACCACGTTTTGTTAATGTTTCATGACGTATAGATGACGAAAAACCATGAGATGTCACTAATTTCCGTCAGTTTGTCTGTCTGTTTGTATCTCGTTTGGTGATACTCGTAAGGTTCGATGAAACTTTGACACTACGTTAGTAATGTGACAAGGACGAAAAGGCAGTCCATAGTCTTATCTATGGACCATTTGACAATAATAAATAAATTCGACCAAGTCTCGTAATACTAATCCAAAATAAATGGTGCAAAATTAATATTTTTTTTAAATTAAGGGGTCTTTGAAACTCTGTTTGGTTGCCAGTCCGTGGACTGAAAAGGATTAATGAATGCGGCTCTAATAAAATCAGGAAGTAGCGGTGGAGATATTGTCAAAAAACGAAAAAAAAAAATTTAAAACGCTAGAGCTTCGTTTTTGGCCGTTCCAAAACCCCTGATCATTTTCAAAAAAATTTTGGGGGTTAAGAATTGGGGGTGATGAGTAGGAAGACGTTCTATCGTCAATAACATTTAGATGTCGTACTTTTTGAAATATCGATCCAATGGCAGCAGGATAACACTAAACACCATTCAAGCGATACCGATCACAGTCAGATAAACGCTCCCGGCTTTTGTAACTTTGCCACGTTTACTCTAATACTCTAGTTTGTCCTGCTTCTGTCTCAAAGACTGCTTATACTTCAGATTATTGCATACTACCTGAATAGGGATGACAAATAATTTCAAGAGTGATATTTTTATTTAAAATATAACGTAGTTTGACTCTGTATTGTACGTGCAAATATATTAGCTTATTGAAAACGTTTAATGAATTTCAGATATGCCGATCCCGTTGGAGTTTTCAAAATTATGGATATGTTCTACCACTTGAAAATTTTGAGTACGTTTTAAATAATAAATGATTTAAAGGTTTTCAATATTCTCCTAATCCTATTCCAGCTATATACTGTTCTGAAACTCCATCCAAATCTCATTTCTAAACTGATACCTTTACGTGGCAATTACAGTGTCAACCTACTTGACGGAATTTTCTTTCTGAATATATTATTTAATAAGCAGTGGCGGATTTACACATTTGCCGCCCCTATTGACCTCTGGAATTCAGTACCCTACTTCACATGCATAATAATTACATTCAATTTGTCAATGCCATTGATATATAATGGCATATAATAAATATTAATTTTATTTCTGTAAGACAAAAAAAATTGAGCCAAACTTGCCAAGAGATTCCAAAAGGTATTCGAAAAACCGAATAAGTGTATGACCATTGTGCTTGCCATCTGGTTTGAATACCTATGCAAATACGTACACAGGTATGTAATGGATTAATAAGATTGTCAATATACACGAGTCAACAAACTTCTGGTTGAGCCATCTGTGGGTAATTATATTTTTTAAAACGCACCGCGAAAGCGTACCTACCCTCTTGGTTAGGAAATAAGCATAATTCCGGAAAGAAATGATCAGTTTCGTATCCTGTGGTGTAATTTGATTTTTTACATTTGCTCTGACCGATTATTACATGGTGGTAACTGAAAAGTTTGGCCCTAACCTGACATTAAGGAAAACACTAAACGCCGCCTAAGTGTAATGTAACATTTGGAAAGTACTGCTTACGATAATTATTGAAAATACCTGCACTTAATTTCGTGAATCGCTCAGAACGGTTCTTTCTTGTGGTGAATCGAATACCTCCTGGAGCAGAAATGAATACACTTATAATCACTTATCGTATTCAATTTATAATAAAGTGATCTTCTCTTATACAGCACTTATTTGTCGAAATTGATCCTATGGCGGTGAAGCGATTATTCAAAAACAAAAATTTGAATCTTGGTTTCCGATTATTTATTTTTGTGCTAAATGAAAAACTCTTAATTTTATACACTTTGAGTCTGATAATCATTTTGGGCAGACGACGTTAAATATCACGGAAACCTCGGAAGCATTCGGCGCCTTTCGGCGATAAGCCGCTGGCGGGAATTTTGAACAGCGAGTTTGTATACGTCAATATCCGACACTGTGACCTAACCTCAACAAATCTTTATTGTTTTGGTGATTGCCTTTCTTCGGCCCTGCAAAATGAGTAATTTATTGTTATTTGTTTGTTATTTATTTTTGTGAATGAGTTAGTTAAGAATAATATGCTATAGAACTGTTTTTAGTGTTAAGAATATGCTTCTATTATATTGTGAGTACTTGAGTACAATAGGTATCTGGGAAAGTAAATTGGTTATTTGTACTGTATTGCAAAATCTTCATTCAACTGTTAATTTGAATGTAGGTATAACTTTGATAACTACATAGAATTTAGTTTGTTATGAACCAATAACATCAATGAAAAAAACACTTCCGATTAGTTATTGAATGCAACACTTAATTAAAATAAAAAACTTACTAATATTGAAGTCCTTTATTTAAACTCACTTAGCTTTGAGAAATCTGCTGTTTCGATTACAACCCGTAAGAAGAAACTGCAAGAAACTTACGGGTGATATACTATACAACTATATAAACACAATATTTTTCACACAAAAGGGTAAAACAATTCACAAAGAACTTGTTTTAATGGCGATCAGACATACATAAAGTTCAGAAAAGGCGGCAAACAGCTGTCAAACGAAATGTTTGTTTTGGCTTTTGACTCTCCGGAGCTCCGAAAGGCGCCGAATGCTTCCGAGGTTATTTAACGTCGTCTATTTTGGGCACTTCCGAAATACATTTTTACTTTGTTGTTAGATACTGACACAGGATTACCACCAAGTAAATTGCTAAACTTGGATTGCTTTGAAAAATTGTTACAGTTGCGATAGACTCCTTATATATTAAAAACGATAAAATCCGAAAACTCTCAAGTTTATTTTTGGGTGATTTTTGGGGGGTGTAAGAAAACAGATAATACTTAAGAAAGTACTTTTCGCCGGTAAAATATCTATTACTTAAATTGTACACACAGATGACTGTTCACACTAAAATATTAATCAATTTGACAAATGCGTTTGGTATGCCTTTAGACAGCATTAAGTGTATACTCTCCACTATGTATCAGACCTGCTATAGACATGCATGTTCCGTCTTTAGCCTAGACTCTGACTCCATAAGTTGCCAATGGGCGTCCTCATAGAGGGCGACGCTTGGAGATGAGATGATGTTGCTATCATACCCTTCACTGGGTTACGTCTATACCATTCGATTGCTCTCTACAGCTAAACCGCCAGGCTATACTGACGAGTCTAGGCTGAGACGAAACACGCATGTCTATAACAGTTCTGATGCATAGTGGAGAGCATACACTGAGTATCAGTTGTCAGCTTCTGATATGAATGAGCTGATATAACGGTACATCGTAAATAGTGTAATAATGAAAATAGTTCACCCTTGTTGACAGATGTGACAGAAGTGACATCTCAATTGCTTCTTCAAGGCAGTCCAGGTATTAGGACCTTTGACTTCGTAAGTTGCTAATGGGAGTGCCTATAGAGGGCGACAGCATATCATAGCCTTGTCATCATGTTCGAAATACAAGCTATATCCCTGTTCCAAAATCCAAAGTGAGAAAACGTGAAAAGTTTGATTTCGGACTTCCATTGTCTATACAATTTTGAGTATCACGACGTTTCGATTGATGTACTATATTCAATCGTCTTCAGGTGAACTAGCGAACACGTTCCTTTCATGCCTATTTATACCCCGTCCGGTGACGTGTCGTTGTGCGCGGTCTGCTCTGATTGGTTCCCGATGCGCGGTATTCCGGTCTGCTGACGTGGCTGTTTGTCGGTCATTGTTTGTTGTCTGGTCCAGTCGTAGTCCATTGATCTTCTTTATGAGTGGCTGCCAGATTGGTTTAATGTCTACGCTGGGTTTGCTGTACACTTTGCTGTTGTTGGTGATGAATGCCGCCTCCTTGAATTTCCTCCGATACCAATGCGGTTCCTTGGCAATAACTTTAGCGTCGTCCCAAGGAACCGCATTGGTATCGAAGGAAATTCAAGGAGGCGGCATTCATCACCAACAACAGCAAAGTGTACAGCAAACCCAGCGTAGACATTAAACCAAATTTTATAGACAATGGAAGTCCGAAATCAAACTTTTCATAAAACCACCTTGTCTACAAGTTTAAAACAACAGTGAGAAAACGTATGAAGGCATCTAAATTCTGAAAGCTATCTCGTGGTTGTTGCTGTGGTTCATTAACGATATGCTATAGTGGATCTTATGGCGCAGAAACCACAACTAGTCTTACTACTTGCCAAACCTATTTTTTATACCTGACACGTATCTTACATATATGTCGGGTGTCGGAAATCGTTTTGCCGAGTCATATGACTGTGAAGTATCCGTTTCCTTATTCATATTGGCTCCAAAATGTTGAAAGTTGTCCAAATCCTATTTTGAGATGTTTTACAGATCCCCGATAAATCATTCTCAGATGTAGTCAAAACATGTTTTGGAGCTCAACATTTTTGTTAAATCGACTAAGCTTTTTCACCGAGTTATCGTTTTACCAATTTTGATGAAACTTAAGGATTAATATAGATGGCACCACATTATATTCGTAATGGGCTACTATTCTTCAAATACTTTTATATCGAATAATAACGCCATATCGCAAAAAATCAATGCAAAAAATTTACTTCAAAGAACAAAAACGCGTGGCACTGAGTCGATCTACTTAATTTTCTCGCCTCACTGGCAATTAAAAACCTTTGCTGACAGCTTATTATCTATACATTATTTTCCGTCCAGTCGACATAACAACAGTGTTGTTTCTTTTTAATGGTCTTATCGATTTGAGTTTGTCTCCATTTTGTTTTTGTTGTTAATTATAAGTTACCCATTTAACTATTTAATGCTGTTTTTGTTACTTTATTAAGCTAATGGAAATTCATACAAAATTGATGAATATTTGTCTGAGGATAAACAAACTAATTTAATTATGTGTTTAATGCCGTGATTAGGAATTTTATGTGGATCGGCAATGTGTTGGAATCAAGAACTTCAGTTGTATCTAACAAGAGCCTTCAGGAGTCTGTGGAACTGGTAGATATTATACAAGGTGTACCGCATTGTTATGCAGAATTATTGGTTCATATATAAGCATAGGTCTGGATATTTTTCATCGAGGAATGTCAAGCATAACAAATAAACTTGGGTTTCATGAGTCATTATAAACAATGGTATCTTATGCTTCTTCATCTGAGAGATCCAATAAAACATTCTTACTTCCCAAAAATCCGTGAATATCATGTGGAGCGAGATACATTGAATTCAATGGGTTAATCTTTGAAAATTTGACACTGACAGTTTTATGTAGCTTTGTTCTAGTCCTTAGTTTGCATGCATCATCATTCGATAAAGCTATTCAAGGGACTATTGAACAATGAAATCTAACTGCTGCGAATTTCCCTGTAAGTAGGTTTCGCCAGTGACAAGGAATATGCTGTTGAAAGCGTCATATCTTTATTTTTCATTGTTCTTTGTTTACATATTTTTTCCTTCTCCTTGCAACCTTTCTGAATGTTGTAGCGGTGTTGGCTCCATTTTCACTTCCCATGCCAATAGGGCGAGAGGAGTGATTTAATGTATGCAACATTTTTAAATTGAAATATATTTTTTTCTTGATGTTGCGTGAGGTGAATATGATTTCAACCATAACACTTTAACCAACGACTGCAGCTCAAATATAATGTTTTTCTTCCTATCCGTATGTTGAGAAAGCTTGCAAATTCCCACTTTAAAGCGTTAAACTCTGTATCAAAGATCTTTACAGGAAGTTGACTTTGTTCATCCATCATTAAGATTTTATCGCGCAAAATACTTATTCATTTTTATCCACCTTGTATCCTACCTTGAAAATCCGAACCATTCGTCGCCTACCTACGTTGCATCACAACGAAATAATCGAAACCATAAAAGGCATTGTCCCTCCAAGTAGTCATAATTCATTACGAACTGCTATACCACGAATTAATTACGATACAAGTGATTAAGGAATCCATAGCGATAGCAGTAAATATTTTATTTTATAGCATTTTCTCAACAACTTTCCAGCCTTTTTTATTGATGTTTTATATCATTTTAATTGGTATTCAAATTACTTCTTCGTCGGACGTTTGGAAGCCGTCACGATGACAGGAGTCGAAAATAAAAGGAGTATGTTGAGCAATATCTATTTTTAGTGATCCGGATTTATATCCCGCACATTGCTAGTAGCACAATACTTGATCCATGTAAAAATTGCGTAATAGCAGCAGTTAGTTATACATTATAAAATCATGTAGATTGTAGATATTCTTACTTGGAGAAACTCTTCCATCATGTAGATAAAAGGATTGTGTAATTAACACACAGTTTCACAAATAAAACTCTTTCTTTCAGTGACGCGTTTCGATTTATATTTAAATTATCATCGGACTGTAAGATTTGGCTACTAACAAGGCTACCCAGATTACTTGCTAACTAACTGACTAGTCCTATCCGGGATGTAAAACTAGAGCTCTCAAATCTAGCATTCTATTTATCCTTATTTATCCAGTCTAGCGATTTTTCTATTGATTATATTTTTCCCTGCCTTGTGTCTGTCTTACGGGAAATATTTTTGTTTTTGGTGACTGCATTTACACTTGTGTTAAGATGAACCCTTACAAAACCTTACCCATCGCCGTCAAAATGGCCTTAAGATATTTCATGTGATGAACTGTTGTATTTCTCAGGATATTTCACGTTTTTAAATATTTTATTTCTTAAGCTACTACATTCTTCTTAATACATTATATAACTTAAGATACTTCAGAAGTAAGTTAACCTAGAATACAAATAGATGGAAACTTACAGTAGTGTATCGATAAAAACTGAGTTTAAAAGATCTGCCTGTTCATTTATCAAGATGAAATCACTGTTTCGCAGATATTTTTGGATCACTAATGTTTCCATGAAGTTTAAATCATGTATTTCGAAAATAATTTTTCTTCTTTCTATCATTAAGGCATAGCAATGAGTAACTAGGTAGTAGTTACTAAAACCGGAAAGGAGAATGAATTAGACTCCTACATAAAAGTTATATTATAATCAGCAGCGACCAAAACATAAAATATCCTCAAACACATTCTGTAATCTTTATCGCTCCCAATCACTTCGAAGAGTTTAAACGATAGCAAAAGAATAGGTTCACAAACTATGGAGTGTTTGTTATATTTTATTTGATTATAGAACTTAGGACAGTTTGACCAACCCTGTATCTACCCTTTTCGAGATTTCCATACAAACAATCAAATATGCGACATCCTGGACATAATTAGAGATCATATACTATTTTGACAGACTGCCTCCTAAGTAGGATTCAATATAACACCAGGTCATGCTACAAGGAAGTTCAAAGTTCTCCGTTACCCATCCAATATAACGAAATGAAGGCTCAATCGAAGTCGTCATTTAGCGAATTCAATACTGCATTTATCGTCTCTCTCTATTTCCAAGTTGTGAGCAGT
Organism: Bruchidius siliquastri; assembly: GCA_949316355.1. NCBI lineage: Eukaryota > Metazoa > Arthropoda > Insecta > Coleoptera > Chrysomelidae > Bruchidius > Bruchidius siliquastri. The sequence continues at coordinate 1,617,134 of OX438534.1, read as the reverse complement.
GACGTACCTACTGAATCACTGAACGAAGCTTTTTCGTTATTGGATTCAAATTACCTAGTATATATGATGTCACAACTCTTGGCAATGAAAATATATAGGGTGGTCCTCAAGGAACGTCTGTATTGTTTCAGGTCAACGTAGTCTACTTGCCAGGATTCGCCTCTCATATCATAGCAAATATATGAATATAACCATGATAAAACTGATAACGGAGGAAAGGTTTTTATTACATAACAAACAAAGCATAATGCAATACCAAAAATAATAAAAATAATCAGTCTCAAGAGTCATTGATTAAGGTACCAGTCCTTGTAGCACTTCAAAACAGATTTCTCACTATCATAAAACAAATCACATAAGTTGCATAAAGAATTGAAATATAGCGTTTATACGTGATCCAGAAATTACATCAGGGTTACAATTATCAGGGTAAAACAGATACTTTTTGATGCATCTATATCAAAATCCCCAAAAGATTTCCTTCGCGAAAGATTTCCTTCGCTATATTGATTTGGAGAATTGTTGAAAAGGGTATTTCATGAAATATTATTTCATATATAAAACCTATTTCATGTCACTGAATATAATCTAATAGAAATTTAGACATACACATCACATACACGTCAAGTGAAGAAATAGGTGATGCGAGGGCAAAACTCTAGGTAGCTTCATTATAACGGAAACGATAAGAACGTTATACATAAAATATGATTGCGTAGGAAACACTGAGTAGATCCTTTTTTTTTCTGAATATATATTTATGTCTTCAGTTATCCCACAGAGCTAAATTAAACGGCAGAGACGCCACTGATCCTAAGTCATAGAGTACGATACTACGATTGCAACTCGACTGAAATATAGATGATCACGTCGGCTATTAGACAGAAACAATTGAAAAGGCTCGCTTAAATATCCAGATACCTCTGATTATACGGTACGATTGGTGGAGGATATACCGACAGAGTTGACTGTTAAATAAATTACTGGGTTGGATTGGTATATGCCGGGAATGGCTTTCGTTTTATTGGAATACGTCGTTGGGAGATATTTTAATACGAGTATAGGCGTGCTGTACGCCGCAAAGATATATAATGGGAGAAGATGCGGTTTCCATGATGTTGTGGCGTGGGTGGTAATCGCAATGCTGCATTTATCTATACCTACAGATTGTGACTTTCAACATGATTGGATTCCTGGGCGCTATGACAGCGGATACAAACCTCACCATTCTTAGGTTTACAACTTGTCCTTACTGTTTCACCCACTGTGACACACACTCACAAAAAAAATCACGCTTTTATAGTTAATCGAGCTAAAATGTGAACAATATTTCTTTGTGATTAAAGCGTGAAATAAAACTAGGAAGGAATTATAACAATTGATGTTGAGCACCTCACGCTTTTATCACAATGACGTTAATTTTCTCGTTAATCATTCTATTCTTATATTAATGATTATTTTGTACTTTTTCGTTCGATAAAATATAAAAGCGCGTTTCTTAAGTTTCTTAAACTATCATTTAATCATTGATGAATTTATCCTTTTACTCTGATACTTGGAACCACAATTACGTGGCTGCTGGAATTAGACTTGCTCTTCAATAAATCTTGATTAACGGGTTTGAAGGGTATTCTCTCCGTTTACGAGGCCTGGGAGGAGTCCTATATCGTTATATTCCAAAGATTCGGTCTCTATAGATACAGGTCAAACTAATTAAAGTGTGTCAAGAAGAAATATTCAATGTCATTCGTTTTATTACCTTTCAAACGTATTGCTTCAAAAACTGGTAAAAACATTAATTATAATATTAATTCGTATCGTCACTTCCAAACGTATTGCTTTAAACGTTGTATGGTCATTGGTCCTTGATAAGTGTGCAAAATGTTAAATTAATCTGATGTTTTGAATGGGTGAAAATAGTGGTCGAAGATTCCCTTACAAATATACATACATTCATAGACGTGAAGCAAATAAAAGCATGCTCAAGAAGCCTGAGACGTAAACAACTCTTACGATATAGTTAAATTGTAATGAAAAATTTCTCAGCTCCCTATAGGTATTTCTAAAACTTACTTCAGCTTCAATAGTCGATCAAAATCAATAAAAAAAGTAATCAGCCGCAGTAGTTGCTGGAACGGATCAGTAGACGTTTAAAAACAATGTTTATGTTGTTATTTTTTTCGTTTTTTGTCACACTGTAGCGAATTGAAGAAAATAACTAAAGGCGAAAGTGGGTGTCATGGTTCCTCGTGGTGTATCTGTCACGAAACATTAAGAAAAAGCTACGTATTGAATTCGTAATTATTTGCGACTTCCTGCCTATCTGAGAATAATTAAGATGTAATCAACTGAAACATTGGAAAATACGTTATAATTTTTGATCAAGAATTAGAAAATATAATGGTTTTAATATTATAGACCAAAAATACAGAGACAATTCAATATTTCAAACCGAAAGCCACTGTCGGACCATAAGGGCACATCATCAACGGTCTACAATCATCGACATCACAAAAACCAACTACAAATTAGAGGAAAGACGTGTCTCAGCACTTTTAAAATGCCATTAGGACAGTTTAGGGACTTGTTATTTCCTGAAGCATCGATTTTTTTTTTCGTTATTATCAGAGCCGGGTGCAGATGTTATAGAGTTGTCTAATAACAGGTTCCATGGGTAATTTGCCTCATTTCGATAATGTCTTTGGGTGTAATCAAATGATTATTCATTTTTTGTTGGGGACTATTAGGAGTTCCTGATTGATGTCGTTGATAGAATTGGCAGAGTCGACGTTATACGGTGTCCACTTTTCTGAGAAGGTTTATCTGATAGATCTGAGCTTCCTTCAAATAGTCAAACTAATCGTATGATATTTCTAGTCGAGTAGATCTACATTCCGAAAATTATTATAAACTCATTCACAGAATTAGTTTTTTATATAGATAACCTCTCTCAAAGGCAGAACCCATTGCGCTTCAGAAACGCTGCGAGGGAGAAAATGTCTATTCACAGGCCTTAAGACGCTGTAAATTGCAATCATCGGTGAAAAAACCTTCCGGTAGCCCTTTCCACAACAAAAGAATGACATTTTGGAAGAGGTTCAAGGCAGCTCGATCGAGCAAATGCTAGAAAATTCTAGGAAATCTACAGACAAGGGACAGATCAGCATTTCTTCTTTGATGTTCCAGATTGTGGAATGTTGTAAGGACGGGCAGGTTGAATTCAGAATCTTCAGGGTCTGTTTTGGAGCGCATCCCAACACGTGCGAACAATATTCCAGAGATGGTTTGATATTAACCTTGTATAGTAGTAACTTCTCCCAGCTTCTGGGACGCTGACCTAGTAAAGTCAACAACATGATCCCCAAAAGCCGGATCGAAGATGGAACTCTTACAATTAATATATAAAAATCATTACATTAATTGCTTGTACTAAAGGAAATTCTAATTCGTTTATTTCCCTCAAAGGCGGAATGGCGTTGAGGATCTGAAATGTCAGTTAGAGAATTAAGGATTTCTAGTTTATAGTGTATGATATATGAAGTTTCCATAAATTCTATAATTTAATTAATATTTTTACTCCACTATGAAACAATTATTGTTGAACTCAATGCTTTTCAGGAAAATTATAAGGAATGCAAATTCGCAGATTCCGTACCTTTACTTAGTTGCAAACAAGTAGCACAACAAATTTTATATATCTACGTATCACAGATACATAAAATCACAACTACATGTAGTAATTGGATTGCTTCCTCGCTACTGCGTTGGTAGTTAAACATCAAATTTAGTGAAGCCTTGTTTTGTTTAAGGATAATATATGTGGATATCAAAAATCTTTTTAGCATTATTATTTAATGTTCAGCATGTTAGAGTGCAATTGTTCACAAACATATCATTCGGGACCATTTTTCATGTGAGTTATTTGTCACTTTCTCAAATGTCAATGAAAAAAAAATTACAAAAAGTGTAGAACCTGCTTTTCGATATTCCATATGAATGAACTAGATTATCGACACATATTACGTTTTGTACTAGAGTGATGTATGAAGTACTTCCAATAGTATTTAAGTATAAACAAATGTGTAGGTACCGTGTTATTGGTTCACCTAAATAATAATTCGTTGTTTATTATTATTTAGTGCTGCAAGCAATACTTTCGAAATAACAGTATATCAAACTGATAATTATGAATATTGAATAGTAATATCAATGTAGTAGTTATTACCCATAAGCAAAATATTTGGAAAAAGTTAAATTCTATTCGATTTTGGCCAATTTAATTCAATGTACTAAGATTAAGATTAAGAGTTCTAAATTTCAAACAAATCCATAAAGGTGTGCTGATACAAGAATCTAATTATTTCTCATATATATTTAAATTCGTTGCATATATTTATTAAAATCTCATTATTCGAAACAAGTCAATTTATATAATGATGTTTGCTGGGTAGGAATACAGATTATGATTATATATCTATGAGGCTTTGAATAAAAATTGATCAATTACATAGAATGGGAGTCATTAAGTTTGCCATTTTGTTGGATATTTCATTATAGTACAGTTTATTTTATTGTGGTGTTCGAGATTAAATTCGCATTCATGGCATATTTTAATTCAGGTGTGTTTATATTATGTAATCCTACCAATCAGAATGATATAAGTTCATCCATTGGCGCATTTGTGCAATAAATGTTTGTTAGTACATTGCGAGTACTGCGAAATATAATAGTTATTATAGTACTTGCGGTTGGTGACAGCATATTAGTATGTATGATATAAAAAATGTAGACTGATTAGATTTATATTAATGAGATATTATTGAGCAAAAAATTGGATTGGATTTGCTTAATCACTCAACTCAACATTATACTGTATGCTGGTCAGCAGCTACGTAGACACTAAAAATGAGATTAGGATAAATATATTTTTTTGGAAAATGTTTTGAGTTCTGCTACACGTTTACGTTGAGTATGACTCAATAAAATCGTTTAGAATATGACGCAATGTTGAGTACGGTGATAGTCAGCAAGACCTAAACAAGTGATATGGATTTACGTGCTCTAGAGACCAAAGAACATGGAAGACACTTTGAAAGGTCAAAACAATATTCTGTAAATCAAAGGAATTATTAGCTGCACCCTTTATGAAACTTTTATGTTGTTTGCATTATCAATTATCCGGTAGAGGAAGGTCGACGTAGTTAGAAATTGGTTTCAAATATGGTGTAGGTACCATATAACCAACGCAAGCATAGACAAACAGACAGACTGACGGATATGAGTGATGCATCGTAACGTAAAACATAATATAATATAATGATATTAGCTTAGAAATTTATAACTTAATAATATTTGATTTATAATTGATTTTGAAAAGTATTACAAATATTGGAAAACATGACAACTTTTCCAAGTTTAGTCCACTAAGTCTGCGTTATTATTTGGTTCTATTTATGATCAAAATATAAGTAGATAAGAAGACTCTGACAGCCCGACGATGATTTAAATATAAATCGAAACGCGTCACTGAAAGAAAAAGTTTTATTTGCGAAACCTTGTGTACACACACAACTTTTTATCTACATAATGGAAGAGTTTCACCAAGTAAGAGAATCTACAATCCACATGAAATATAAGTCTTAGAAATTAAATAGATGAAATCGATGTATTTATCATGTCAGCGGTGGATACAGGCGTTTTGCTGACGGGGGGATCAAGGTGAGCTCTCAAATTGGAAATATAATGAGATAAATTGTTTAGTAAAGAATTTAACATATTCTTATAAAAGTAGTGACAAAGCCTTATGTAGGTATGATTTCTAAGGGGGGGGGTTCGATCAATGCATGACAAATTTCTCAAGAAGATATGAGAAAGGCGTATATTGTGACCGACAGAAATGAGACATGTTTTTTGAATATATGTCGTGAAACGTCAAGAAAACATATACATATCAATATTGATTTTTTTGTGATTATTTTACTTCTTCTGCCCATTGTTGTTAGAAATTAGAGGGCAGCCTAGAGGGTTAAGTTCCATCAGAAATGCCCTATAAATGGCCTTAATTTATATATTTTTATGGTAGGTTCAGTAAACACTATCGTATAAAATGATATTTCCTTTATAATCGTTTACATGTGATTTCATTAATGTGCAAGTTTGAGCGTAATAGATAACTTTGGTACTGTTAGTTTAATGATAGATTCTCACTATTTATTTGCTCTTTAATGATGATTTTTCAGCTATAGTGAACTAGTTCACCTGAAGACGATTGAAGATAGCATATCAATCGAAACGTCGTGATAATCAAAATTTTATAGACAATGGAAGTCGGAAATCAAACTTTTGAAAAATCCACCTTGTCTACAAGTTTCAAACAACAGTTAAAATCATTCTTACTGAATTGGGTCCTCATTCTAAGTCAAATTTGTTAGCCTATTATGCACTTTTTCTAGCAGCCTCTTAAATTAACAGATATATCGCGCATCATTTACTAAAAACGGCAAATGCCGATAATTACTTGGTCACCAGTGTCACCACCTATCTACACCTGTTGTTCTTTCAGTACAGCTCTGTGGGAATCGATCAAAAGCATGAAGTGTGCCTTTGAGCAGAATATTGCTTTTATATAGGAAGCATAGATGGCGCGGACAATACAGATTTTTAGTTAAACATACTGGATGGACGGTTCACTCTGGCAGGTATAGATGTCGCCCTAATGAAAGCTGGGCTTTCGCACCATCTGTTTGCTAGTCGTGTGTATTACGTAGTTGCAGTAGGCTGGGATTGATCGTACTTTTTGCTTGTTTGTAGTCAGCGCAACAGATGGCGCAACAGTTTCATAGATCAGATACAAACCTACGCCTCATTCAAAAATATATTTTCATTTAGAATAGTAAGTTAAAAATACAATAATGTGTGTTAGGTTATGCTTCTAATTCCCGGATAGTTACAATTTACAGCGTTATAAGGTCAATTTGAATGAACATTCGATCTCGCGCAATGCTTATGAAGTGCGAAGGCCTTTGCATGAGATTATCGAAAAAAACCTGTAAATCTGTGTCAACTTTTAAAATCCGCTAAATGTTTCGTTTTTGAACTCCACCATGAAACAAAAAATTATAGGGGCACATCAACACTATAACAGGTTTTCTAATTTAGTTTCATGTATGAAATCTTCCAGAATTTTGCGTTTTGATGTAGAATTAGTACAATACCTCTTGAATTGTTTCAGTGTCAATGTTCTAAAATGCTTCTTACCTTAGTTTATACAAAAAGATGAATCTTCAGATGTTAATGTCTTGTTTATGTGCTCCAGCTAAAAGAAAATTCCTGGCGATACTACAGAAATAACATCTTACCTACTTTGGTTATAAGTTGATCAATCATGTATGTAAATGATACTTTCTTAGTTCGATCATTCTGTTCAATTGTAAATCGAAACATAATTTTTCCTAATAAAAGTAAATTGCAATTTATTATACCAGTCAGATATAAATTGTGTAATTTAAACACAAATTTTCAGAATGTAAACTCATTTTGTAAAATGAATAATGGAAGAAATTCACTAAGAGCATCCAAAGTCTACATGACTATATACTAATTGGTATTCCGAATTCATTCCTGGTTATGTACATCTATGATGGATCTTTGGAATTGAGATAATTTTCACTCGTACTACTATTATAGTGATCTTATTGGTCAGTATAATCCAAAAACTTTGATGGAGCTTAGATATTAATAGATACAATTATTCATTAATTAGATATCAGCCAACTAGATCATTGTGTCACTTCACAGAACTTAACCATCTCTATGATATTTTCAAGCAATTCCACATTTGTACAGTATGAACCATTATGAAAGGGTAGAATACATACGAGGGTCACGCTGAAAGTGTTTAGATACAGAAAAACTACAAGGTTTTTAAAAAAAACTATTCTGTTTTTTCAACATATTCTCCCCCTACCTCAATACATTTACGCATTCGGTAAAGCCACTTGTCAAATTCTTGTGACCTACGTTCTCTCGAAAGGTTGCTCATTTCCTCCTCAAATGCAGCGATTGCCTCTTCATCGGTGGAGAAATGGCGACCTCGTAACTTTTTTTTGATCTTAGGGAATAAGAACAAGTCCCACGGAGCTAGGTCCGGAGAGTAAGGTGGGTGAGGCAACAGGTTGACACCCTGTTCAGCAATAAAATTGAGTGTTATAGTGGCGCTGTGGGTGCGTGCGTTGTCATGGTGCCATTTAATACCCCGCAGACCAGTCTGTGGACGGCTCTTGCATAGTTCTTGGAACACTACAGGAACACATTTGGTTATATATCATCCAGAAGTAACTGTCCTTTGATTTTCTAAGGCCGTTGTGATGTATCCACTTTTAGAAAAAAAAGATGCGACCATATTATTTCCAACACTCTTAAAACGACGAATTTTCGTTGGAGGCTGCCCACTTTCAAAGCACCAAACTAATGACTGCTGTTTAGTTTCGGGATCATAATGATATAACCATGTTTCGTCTCCGGTTACGATATTAAAAGGGCTTTTACTGTGCCCATTATCAAATTTTTCAAGCATAAACTTAGCCCAATCAACACTTGAGCTTTTTGCTCACTGGTCAATAAATGTGGCACCCATCTGGAACACCGCTTCCTTAGGCGAAGGTGATAATGAATGATTGCTCGGACCGCTGCCGATCCAATCCCCAAAGAAGTCTCAATCTCGGTGTAGGCTATATGTCGATATTTTTTTACCATATTTTGCACAGCTTCTACAGTTTCCTGAGTAACAACAGTTGTGCGAGGTTCATCATCGAGTGAGACCCCGCCCCTTTTAAACTCAGTAAAGCAATTAAAAAATGTAACCCTAGAAGGGGCAGAGTCCCCAAAGCAACTCACTAAACTTTCGTGCCATTCCGCTTGGTTTAGTCCCTTTTTATAGTCATACAAAGTCATGGCTCTAAAATTGCGACTACCCGGTTCCATTTTCACGTTAAAATTTGGCCAACACTTAGATGCATTCGAGACCGTGGCAAAGCAACTACTGAACGATTCAAACGCTGCCTTTGCGTGTAAGCACTCACAACTTCAGACAAAATAGCTGCATGCTCAAACTTGTTTAAACTTGTATAGACTAGGAATATCTAAAGACTTTCAGCGTGACCCTCGTATGATACAATTTTATTTTTGGACAATTCAATACAAAGGACATAATGGACTGCCAAACCAGAAGCACATTTTATGAGACAAAATTAAAATGAAACATACAGCAGTATGGTCTCAAGACAAGAATACACTAACCCCCTATTTAAGATCCAAGAAAACACCATGAGGAAACCTGGAGAAAAACGTATGGCCCATTGACAGTCGAACTCTTAGTAAAGATTAGCGGCGAGTAGCTAACCATGAAGCAGTTCAGAATTTGAAATGAATCATGCGTTTGTCTTTATAGTCAATTCTGATGTACAGTTTTATAACAACCACACAAATTCGTTCAAAAAAGTTGAGTAAATAAATAAGAAAAATATGTCATTAATCATTACATAAAACAACTTAAACGTAACAAAGATTTCAGGAGATCTTTATTCAACAGTCCAGTAATAAAATCACATTAACCCATAGTAATAATGATAACGTAACCAGAACAAATGTATAAATTGTATATTTTCAAAGGTGCAGTGACGGACAGTGAATAATTACATTATAAAAAGTCACAATCCAATATTCTTAGAAGCCATTTAATTACTGACATGGATCACGACCTACTGACCAGTTTTATGCCTGTTATATTAAATTTCAATTCCGTATGGTATATTTTTGGTTTATATAACAAGACAACTCTTGATTTGATGGATTTCATTTTGTCCTAAGCATCGTTATTGAAACGAGGTACAAACTATGTAGTACGAGCGGATCAGAAAAATTGGAGAGAAGGGTTTTGGTTAGAAATTTTATTAACCTAGGTATAAAGTGACGACTATAAAATTCCTAGTATTTCAAAGGAAGGGTTGAAGGACAGAGCTGGTTCAAAAGCATAGCCTCCTATTTTGATACACATTTCCATACATAAAATACCATATTGGTAAAATAAATATTGGCAAAATACGATCATTATGAGATTATCGGATTCCCTTATGTGATTGATAAGCCTTTAAACGATATGCTGTAGCTCATGCATGACTGTATATCTGTTTGTTGTTAAAGAAAGCAGCGTTGAGGTTCGGTAAAATAATGTGAAACTTCTTCAGTCTTCAGGTATAGAGACTAATTGAAAATCCCTTGAAATTTTTTTGGAGAATTATGCAATTGTGCTGTAGAAGCTATTTAAGGTCGGCCCTACCGGGTCTGATCAACTTACTAGTAACCCAACCTGGATTATTTCCATTTGTGATTTATTATACGGAAAGTAGGTCTGCTTGTCAAATTCGATCACCGGGTAACTGTTTTCAGAAATATTGGAGTGGGAAGAATGAAATTCAGCTATCTGAATATACCCAGTGATTCAATACTAAATTTTTTATAATATTGCATCGTTTTCCAGTTTAACATTGGTATATTCTTTGAGTAAGCAAATATATTTATTTTTATTATACCTATATAAACATTTCTCATTAGTTATTATGTTGGTCAAGCTACTTCAGCCCAGGTATAATGTCGACCAACCACGGTTTTATATAGGGTTGGTCGGCTAATAGGTGATGGTTCTACTACAAACTAAATCAGGTGTATAACCTTTACGCTGATCAATTCAGATTTTTGGTAATTTATTTTGTACATACATTTTATATATAGAACCCAGTATATTCCCTTTCAATATTCATCTAAATGGAATAAATGCGTTCAATTTGGAAACTCGTTTTCCCATTTTCAAGATATCAGATATGGGATATATTTTTATTTTAACATTCATTCCATTATACACTATTCAGGCTCTCAATGTGCATACATTTTTGGGATATAAAATTTCGCTTAAGTGGTAATGGTTATCAGATGAACTAGCTAAAATATTCCTCCAATGGCTATTCACTGTTTACATTGCTGATGAGCGTCCTATCTCTAGGTACATAGGGCGATACTTGTGGAATGGAAAGTGAATAATTATCACGATTGTTACCTATATGATTTGCAATACGATTGGTCGTTGCAGGGGTCAGTTGTCAGTAACGGCGGTTGGAGACCTGTACCGACCCACTGGCGTTGCTGTACCTCGATAGACCAACGCGCGGAGTGTCCACATAGCTTAGAGGCAGAGTCTCTCACCCACAATCTGAATGAGTGGGTTCGAATCCTGGCATTGGGTCAAGTTTATTTTGTTCATGCGTGGTGTTTGTTATAAGTCAGATCTTCCTGTTTCTGCGCGTCGGCAAAGGTGTCTTTGTTTCTACAAAATATATTCTCTCGAATTTGCTTGGCATCGGGTATATGCACTCCTTTGTATACTAGACTCCTTGAAAAATGTAATTTGTTTGTTACCGGCTATACTATTGTCAGACGGTATGGTCCAGACACTAAATCTGTCTCCATCGCTTGCTATTAGAAAGAAATGAAAAAAATAGGAAGACTAATTATTATTAACCAATGAACACAACCCTCATTTATCACTCGTCGAATTTTGTTTAGCGATTACTAAAATTGTACCGTGACTAAATTGTAGATATGGACTGATCAAAAAACGACAGACGTAATGCAATAATCAATAAAATGTGACATGCTACTTATATAGTTACAAGCAAATAATGGGAAACAACGTATATGATAGAAAGGCGCAATTCAGTTATATAGCTATTTTTCAACTAAGAACTGCCTTACGAAAAAACGGCCTCAAGTAGGTGGACTCTGTATTTCACGTGCAGTTGCATCAGCTCATTGAAGATTTTGATCATATTTTTAGCTGCTGATCCACTTGAAGTAAATAAGTTAAACTTGATATTTTGGTGATTTTGAAATTAAAAAGCATTCAAAGCTTCCAAATATTTTTTAAATTTTTTTCAGCAGTTTCAAAATATAATTCAAAATGCCCTTTTCTAAACTGATACCATTGTGTGGAAAGTCCGATACTTGACTTGACTTGACTAGCAAGAATATATTGGAATGTGGGTTGAGTGTATATAGCAACTATAGGTATAGAGTATCCCAGCTAAAACTTGTCACCCACCTTACCTTTGAAATAACAGAAAAAGCTTGGAATTGCTCATTGATTATTATGCTATTAAATCCCCTTTACTTTTCATTTTCATTACCTACCTGAAATCTTATCATGTGGATGGCTCCAATCTGAGACGAGAAAGCATATTCTCAACATTTCTAGAATTACTGCACGACACCCATCTAGAATTCCCCTACGGATATCATCTAGATGTGATATAAATTTTGGATTTCAGATAAAAAAGTCTAATGATGATAGATTAGGACATCTCGCAAGCCATTCTATTTGTCTAATCCATCTTCCAGAAGTTTTTCCATTTAAAACTTGACGTATATGTGTTACACAATGTAGAGGAGCTTCATAGTGTTGTTAGGTAAGTTGGCCTTCAAGTAGCTGAGTGACTGCTGGGTTCACAGTTTGTATAAAAAATATCTAGATACTTTTGGCTGTTAGTAGGTATTAACAATTCTATCTCAAACATTTACTTTCTGGCGTGTTTGTGAATCAAGTATTGGAGATATGGGAATTTCTGCTTTACCGGAGATTCTTGATCAGGAATGTTGGGAGATGTTCAGTTTTTTACAGAGATAAGGTAGGTTACAAGTTTTAGCGGGGACGTATTGGATCGTATTATAATTTTAAGACCGCTACCTTCTGACATATTTCACAGTAGACTCGGCTGTTCATAAAAGCCATATATATATGTCTATTTCCTTAAATTTTATGATAATACGGCTGATGTGTTTGAAGCCTCTTTTTCAAAGTAAGAAATATTGAAGAAATATATTCAAAATTGAGTGATATTACCACTGACAAATACGATGAATTGAGGAGATAATTTTAGGTATGTGATAAGCTTCAAAGGTTGCACTGAGACTGCTACTTTCAAACATTGTCAAGTATTTTATTTGATGATGCTTAGTGTTATTGACGTATTAACCCTGATTACCGCTCTAAGTCATTTGAAATGTTGCGCCCCTCAGTGCCGTAGCTAGGGCCCAGGGCAAGTTCTGTAATTCGCGCCTCCCTTGTGAGCATAACCCTCCGACCCCTCGAAACATCTAATGGGAATAAAACCTCTATCGAAACCATTCCCACTCTTTTGTACATACACCTTGTCCAAAAAATCTTAATGAAGTGCCAAAATGGTATCTATCTACTCAAACTCAGTTATATTCCATAAATAATATATATATATATATATATATATATATATATATATATATATATACATATATATATATACATATATATATATATAAACCACAAATAACTTATCAATGGTAAGTAATACCCAGCGCATTCGCCAAAACCTCGAATGCACTCGACTCCTTGGCTCGTGTTTTTTGTTCTCATAATTTTCAGCCCTCTCCAAATCACAGTATCTCAGAGCAAGTCTTTTGCGCTCCGTTTCGTTATCTCCTCGTTCGCATCCTCGTATATCCTTCCTTCCTCCCGTTCCCCCAAACGTTTCAGTTCTTTACCATCCAATGCTTATCGTATTGGGCGGTCGCGACGCGGCACAAAACCACCTGAATGGCGGCAACGTTGCCGGCGTATGGGCGCGGAAGCCATCTTAGCTGATTCTGGGTGGTAACAGTGTTGCCAAATCTCGCCAATGTTCAATAAAATGCGAATTTAGAGAAAATGCCGATAGGGAAGAAGGAGAGGTTGCCGATTCCCCTTAAAGGCTAGGAACCACTCATATTTAGAATGGATACATTGTTGCCAGAAGCCTATAAATATAAATAAATTAAATATATATCATGAGAGGCGACATTACATTCCTGGACCAGAGGTGATCTGGTCATCAGGGCTACATTCGCCTAATATATATAGTGTAGGTAATAAAAACGTTTGACCTGCGCTGCCACTTGGAATATGACTTAAGTGGTTTTGCCTGCAAAATTGCTTAATGAGTGGAAAAGACTGCCCTGATTGTTCACCCACCATTTTTACAGTGTAGGCTGTAATCTGTAATTTGCATTTTTTTTGTCTCCCATGACTATGACTCTACTTCCAACGCATAAGGTACTATTGAGCTAATAATTAAAATCTGATTTCTTCGTCGCATAGTCAATAAAACTTCGAAGCTGGATACAACATTTTTGAAGCTTACCATATCGGTTGCTGTAATCTTTGACGGGTGTATATCAATAAATCACAATTTACGTTTCCATATTCACTAATTTGATAAAGTCTGCCGTGGCAGTAAAAACGTTGCAGAAGATATTCATTCAGTCGTATGTGGTTTATTAGTGACTACTAGAAAACATAATATAAGAGAATCAATCGCATGATAAGTTAGGTTAAAATTTGTAAAGTTTGCTTTAACGTGTTTTATTCTAGTTCTAATCATAATCAGGAACAGTTATCTGACTGTTCCAAAATCTTGACACCCGAGGTAACATTGTCCATTTGTTTTTCAACCATAACACGGTTGCGTTTCGGCCACGGAAACTTCCCTGCTCACTTACATAGGATAGGCTTGATAGAATATTCCTGTTGTGATGTTGATGGCCAGATAGCACATCTCAATCACATATTTTTTGGATGTGTTAAGTATAAACGATCCACAGACAACCTGATCATGAAAATTTTCAGAATGGGGTTCCAACTTCCTCTAAATATTGCCTCTGTATTAATAATGGAAAGAAAACAGGTGTATGATGCTCTAATCGACTTCCTTATTAAGGAAAAGTTGATAATTTAGTGAAAAATCATCGAAAATTTTGTGGTAAATGAACCATAGTTCGATGCCAATTCATATAAAAAAAATTGTCCATTTATTTGAAGTATAGAGAAAGACTGTGCTCGAATGGAAAACATTGGCTGGTTCATTTTATTGAGTAGTGACAAGGCGTTTGTGACATGAGCTTTGCACACATAAGATAAGTATTCCATTTGAATTTCATAATCTTTTGCTTAATATAGATATTCTAACGCGTTTCCAGTAGTTAGAATCAACGGAATATGCACGTGCTGGAAGATATCTCCAGTTAGTTTGAGCGCAAAAAGCATGAATACATGATTTTTGGCGTAATTTGTAGTTATTCAGCAAAATTGGATACGCGTTTGGAATTACACGTAGTCTACTTCTGTCTACGGATTGGTATGTTTATTAGTGCGCATTCCTCATCAACGATATGTACCTACCAAGAAATATACTAATTATTACAAGAGGTGGAATGGACATTTACCATTTATTATTCATACATGAATATGGTGAATGCGCATGCAACTACTTCAATATATGGTGAATGTATCACGTAGAATAAGTTGGATGTACCAGTTCTTGAACGTATTGCAACCAATGCGATGTATAAGAAACATAGGGAAGAAATTTTGATAATAAATGAACTTTCGACGTTGAATACTTACTTGGCATTCAAATTGTCACACACTCCATTGACAATATTTACGAAGGTTTGGAGTCAGACTATGATACATAGATGTATAAACTTTTACAGATGGTTATCACTGTTATCAGTATCCATTATGTGCAATAATATTCGCGGGAAAAGTATCTTCACCCAGATTCAAAAATACTTCAGCCAAATGGATTTGAAGATATCACCTCCGTTCTATCTAATGGATTGCTTCCAAATAATGAACGTTAGAAGAGTCCGGCTGTCAACTGTCATTTCGATCGCTATGCCCGCGTTGAATCTGACATCGTCGGGGACTGACAACCCGATTTGTCTGACGATTCGCCCGACTACGATTTATATTTTCTAACGAAGCTTCGTTTACTTCGATCAAGAATACGAACAGCTTGAAATTCGCTCTAAGTAATTCATTAATTTCGCATCGCCATCTTCACCCACGCAATTTCAACGGTATGCGCCTGAATTAAGTGCAGGTCCATATTTTTATATCCTGTTTATCTGTAGAATACCTTTCAACGTAGAATCAAATAATATATGACGCAAAGAAAGGTAAGAAAGAATTCAGATAGGCACATTTTTGACACTTTTTCAGTTTTTCTTTTTATATTTGTTTATAACTCTCTTCTTTTTATGGTTAAGAAACCAACAGTGTCTTCGATAACAGCTCATGATGAAAAGAAATATATAATGAAGTCTTTGACCCAGACTTCCAGCGCTGTAAACGTGGCAACGTTGCAGTCTTGCGGCGTCTCGCCTATTGGCTGCCACACCACGATCGACGGGCAGAGGTGGAATAGTGCGTGGGAGGCCGACGGACTTGATCTTAATTGAGAATTTGACGGATATAAATACCGAAGGGCTTTTTCGCGGAAAACTTGCAGCTAACTGGGGATGTCTCGAGCGATGATAGATTGCCTTTCAAGCTGGATGTGAGGCTAATTTTCTTTGATAATGGGCCTTTCGTTTCGCAGATTCGAGACTTGAGCGTACGTTTTTGTCTTCATTTCACGCATATGTTGCGTTAACATTTTCGGTATTATGGCATTATGTGAGATACGTAGTACAGTTGCAGACACTATATTGAATATACTGTTTTCACACTTCGCTGGCTGTTTTATGATACCACTTAATTAATTGAATATACAACTTTTCTTACTGTGAAGACTTTAACAGGATGATTATAGAAGTAGGTATTGAATTAATTTGATTATACAAGAAGGTGACGCAATTTTCCAAGTGATACTATATGTTAATTCTTGATTGTCATTAGCTTATTATTCATATTATTATGTTTGAAGTGAAATCCTCCTTTAAAGCATATACTACAAGATAGACCAATAATGTAATACTGTATTAACACTAGATTTACGGACCGAGCCAATTTGACTCATTAAAAATTTGATAACTATATATATATATATATATATATATATATATATATATATATATATATATATATATATATATATATAAAACTTTAATATTACTTTTAAAAATCATATGTTGGTTTTTAGTTAAGTAATGAAATATATGGAAATTCTTCCCCTCACGGTTGTGAGCCAATTTGACTTATAGAAGTCATAGAATGGTTCACTAGTTTAACAGCCCGGGCAACAGTCAAGTCGCCTGTGATTTTGTTACTCTGATTGTCACTTGTTTTGGCTACATTTTTACCCACTTGTGTCATTATTTTGATTTATACATCGCGTGTGAGCCGTGCAGTGAAGTAAATAATAATATAAAGAGACGACTCAAGTAAATATTTCACGAAAAGATTTTATTTTCCAATTGGCTGAAGAGCTAAGAAGTAAATGTAGAGAAGAAGTCGAGAACACTTCTATTCCAATGACAGAAATTCATGCTACTGATGCACGGACGAATTGTCAAGTTCAACAATCATGCAAAAGAAACAGATCTTCAAACTAATGTACTAAATGTAATAGAAATGTTTGCGGAAAATGTGTTTCAAAAAGAGAGTATATATATGTAAAAAACGTTTTCCATGAATTTTTTGATAGTAAACATTTCATTTAAATCGATTTGGAACTATTTTCTTTGGAAAAAACTTTAATTTTATTGTATGAGTCAAATTGGCTCACTTCAGTAAACATAGGTACACAATCAACATCCGTAAAAATCTAGTGTTAAAAGACATTGAAATTGAATTCATCATATCATATCTGTACAAACCTACATACATTTTGAATATGTTTGTAGGTATATCACCAAAATATTAATTAATTGCTTTTACTGATTATTTCAATGCATCCATTTTCAAAAGCAAAACAGCAACGCTCCAAATCGGTGCAGCTGCAAAGCTATGCGGTAACAAAATGCCAAAGGACAGACCGACGGACATGAGTGACAAATGTTCATCATCTGAACATCAGACAGCATTTTTTCAAATTCAATGTTTTTTGCTGTTACAATACCTGCTTCGCGTGTCCATGGGAAATAATAATAAACAAAGTGGAGAATTTCTGCATGGTGCAATTAGCGTGCATGAATGATTTGAATCGAATAATATCCCCAATTCCAGATGGATAAAGTGAAGCAGTGAACCGGTATTTACCAGTAATAAATGGTCATAACCAATTGCGGTTCCTGTTTATAACTGGATGACGTCAGTGAATAGCCCTTCATACCTCATCACCTTAACATCTGGGTAACAGCTACAATGCTGTCTTATATACGTCATATATGTCAATTGTCATGTTACTTCTTGTGGGAAAAGCAAAATAGTATTGTATTTTACCATCCAGGCCTCTGGGTATAGTGGATTTGGTAACATATCATGATTTTCTGTGGACGAAATCAGTAAGAGTCCTAAGCTGTTAGCTGTTAGTTGTAGTTATTGTATCCAAACCGGTTCAAGTACGATTTAAAACATATCAAAAAGCTTGTGCTTAGCTGCATATACTCGTATGAAGGGATCTATACCGTTAAAAGTTGTTTCTCAAATTCTTATATTTACTAGGATTCCCTATCATCAAAGCTTTTGTCAAGCAAATATGTCCTTCGAAAACTGAATTTAAATGTTGGTAGTCACAGTCAAGAAATTATATATCCACAAAACAGGAGCCACCACGAGGGCGTAGACAGCTGACAGCTGACAGGAGACAGATGAAACGTCCAAGCATTGAGCGCCTTATCTCCCAATAGAGCTATTTTAAGGTTAATAAAGGGAACAAACAGGTTGATTGCTTGGAATCGCTTGTAGATACGCCATTGAGTGGTTGCATATCGTTGTTTGTGCATTCTGTGGTTGCGGTGGGTCTGCGGCCGTGTGGCTGTTGCTTGTCTGGCTTGTTGAGATGGACAATCCTCGGTCACCTTATAAGGCACCACAAAGGTGCCGACGTCCCACTGCATTCACTACTAGCCAGTGGCGGATCGCCATCACGATCGTCAATACGACAAACAAATGTTGAATATGCATGCAAGTACCTATGCATAGGATTGATTGAAATATGCATGACTCAGGTGTATAGTGATTTTTACATATTTCACTGCACACAGAAATGCATGTCATTTTTTAGAATCAATATATTGCGTGATTTTTATATTTCATTATATATTCGTTTCCGTTGACCTTCATTATCCAGATGATTTTGGTCTGTAGCGGAAACTGTTAGGGAAAACCTCTGCTACTCGTCCATACTACCACTAACAAGAAAGGATGTATCCATAACATCCACTTCAAAATAAAAGATGGACAACTTGGAGCAGGTTTTCGCTGCTAATTCTGCAATAAACTTCCAAGGAGGCACTTCACTCATTATCATCAGCGTAGGTTCAGAACACCGAAATCTAAAACGTATTCTAGAAAAACTGAACAGGACAGTTAATAGTTCCAACCAAATACCAACAATTCTTTTGAAACGTTGCGCCACAGAGCTTACTCCAGTTCTTTGCAAGCTATTTAAATTCTCAATCAAGACTAAGACAGAACAGCCCTGACAAATAATTCGTATGCAGGTCGGTCAGTCGTGGAGAAGGAGCACTCAATAGGTACAGAATCATCTTCCATAAAAAAAAGTCTTATTGACCATATTGAGTACAAAATATCCAGTCCTTTACATGAAGCAGTTGCTGATTTTATTCACTATGTATGTTGAAGTTTGATTTATAAACCAGTTGAATTCAAAGCAACATCCTAGAAAAGATAAAAAATTTATGCTACCCAAAATGCACTCAGTGTGAGGCTTCTGTTGACTATCCTATCACCCAAAAAACAGCACACAACGTTTTATAAATATTAACTCCTTGCAGAACCCAAAGTCATTGTTATTTCTAATCTTTAATTAGAAGTGAAAGGGCGTCACACAAATGAAGCAAGGAAATGCTAAAATGAAATAAATGGAGTCAGGCAGTTTGACTCGGTATTTTCCACACATTGGAGTGAACATATCTTCAAAATGCGTACAGATCAACATTTTAAGCACAGTTACAATTTTTTTACTAACTCAATATATAACGTTATGTAAATTTCCAGAAAAATATTTTTCCAATATATTGGTGGGGTTGCTAAATAACATAAATTTCTCCCGTAAAAACAGCCTCCATCAGGTAGCCTGGCAGCCATGATGATAGTCGCTGTGCCTGTTTTGAAAATCATCCTAATAATGTAGAGATTGATTTAGTAGTTTCCCCTCATTTTGGTTTCTTTGTAATAATAATTATTTATATATTACATTGCAGAGCAATATACAATATACAACACAATTTCTGTGTCAAATATGGAAGAAAAAAACGAAATAACATCAAGAAAATATCAGAGAAATACACAAGCAACACAAAAAAACATTATAATATATTCCTAGCAGCTGATTTCAATTCCATAAGGCTACCGGTAAACAAATCAACATGGTTCGAGATGTTACTGATATCCGCGAGCTTAGCAATAAGTTAGAGAACTCAATTTGACCGTGATAAAGTTTATGTAAGAATGACAAAGATGATAGTTTTCGTCTAACCTCCCTACTATCCATGTTAAATCGATTCAATAAATGTTGATATTTTATAACTTGTTCCGGATATACATTATGCATTTTGAATGATAAATATTTTAAGATTTTTCTTTGGACCATTTCCAACCTGTCAACATGGCATTTATGGTATGGGTTTCATAGAATTTTGCGTTGTAAGGCTTTTATTTAATATAAGGTTCTCATGAGACTATCGGGCACCTATTATTCATCACGGCTTGAGAAACGTTAATAAAAGGGAATTGTTAAATAGTTTGCGACTTTTTTTTACTGCGCTCAAAAATGACGAGTCTCTGAAATATAAAGAGATGATTTTTTTTGGTTTTTGGTGATTATTTACAAATAAGTAAATATATAATGTACGAGTATGAAGGATAAAAAATGCCGTCGGTATGAATTGTAAAATTACGTTACTCACCATGACGAAATGCAGCAACCACTGGTTTGATATAGTGGACGAAAAAGATACTTTTGATGAATCTTCGGAGAGTCTCACACTTTCAGAGTAGGAAAGCTGAAAAAAGCTAATAACGTAATTCTCCTGTTTTTAAGCATATCTTGCAAATAGTATCTTCATCAGAGAACGCCCGTAAGGAAAAAAGTTGAAGGTAGCCGCATTTGTTTCCTGTTGTGATGAATCCTTTCTAAAAAATTCCACACCACGCAGCAGCGACGATCCTTATCTCGCGATGTCTGACACAATGGAATTCCGTCCCCAGTTAACATCTGGCAGCAGATGAATGAAAAACGTGTTAATTCAGAGATGTTTTCCTTTTTCTTTCGGTCTGTGTGTTTGTATTTGTGGCGAGCAAACACGACGAGAATGTGTCCAAACAGCTACTGTTCTCGACTTGCTAATTGGGAGCTTCCGTGGTACGCCGGAATGTTTGGTTTTGGTTGGCATTTTAAAACATATTCATTGAACTATGTACCAAACCCGAAATCATAAGAGTGGTTTTGAGGAGTTTTATGATGTAAATCGGCATATATGTTCCCATCAAATACTTATTACACGGGGGATTTTTATATATAACAGAGCAAGTGAGCTTCACGGAGTCTCAAATCATGGTGTTTGACGTATCGAAAGCTTTGGATATGGTATGATATGAGAGACTTCTCATAAAGCTTGTTATCTATGGACTGCCCCGACTAATGGTTGGACAGTTTTCTTAGGGACCTCTCCTTGGTGGTAGATGGATATACGGGAGTCACACAAGGATCTATCTTTTCCCCAACGTTGTACATCAATGAACTGTTGAAAATAACATATAACTCTGTCTGAAGGTTCGCAGATGATAGCACCCTTATTTCCTCCATGGAACGAGGCAAGCCACTGGCATAACAGAAGACCTCACATCTGCGGGGACAGCATGCTGTCCGAAACAATTAGGGCGTTGAAGGAATTGTCGAATGGTGGCCTACAAATGGAGTTCGGTGTAACCCACAGATGACTGAAACAACAACCCTGACAAAAACGTCACATGCTGGTCTCCCAGTTGAGATGGAGGGAATTCCAATACCTGAGTCATCTCCCATCTAGCTTCTGGGAATTAACATCAACAGTAAAATGCATCATGTGTGGGGATGTGCTCCATAGATTGTAGAAGAGCAGTGTTGTGACCCAAGGGTAAAGTGATTTATGAATGAGTTGAGTAGCAAAATATTAAGTGTATGCTTCAAGGTAGTCCAGGTGTTGACTTCGTAAGTGTCCAGTGGGCGTCCCCATACAGGGCTACACTTGGAGATGAGTTGATGTAGCAAACCATTACTTACCTTCTTCAACTTGCTCCCTTCATTGAAACGGAGGCAGAAACGTTTCTTTGTTGTTCAATTTGATAATTAATCTAAATATTAAAGACTTTAAATGCCGTAAAGTTTCAAAAATACCACCCTGTCTACGACGAGGACCTCCGGGTACGATGCGATATCCGTAATTCATTCAATTGTCTGCTGTCTAATTAAATATTGAAACGCTGTTGTTGTCGGCATATATACTATGTAGCATGGCAGCGACCAACCAACGTCAACTACGGACTGGCTGAACAGACCGCATGGCTGAAGATATGATAATTTGTACGTCAATATAATTAACAAAGCTTTAAAGTGGACAAACATGACTACACAAGTGCCGGTATAGCTAAGAACGAAAGCTATTATCAGTTGAATGCAGCTGACTCAGTATTTTTTATATCGTAGCTGCAGAAAAGAGGAATTTGTAGGTTGTTTTTCAAATTATTTGGTAGCTCGTGAACAAAAAAGCACCCGCCGCAAAAAACCTGGACGATAACAGAAGATAATGCTGTTTGGAAGGCAGTATCCAACAGTTACGGGAAAAATCATTTTGTGACTAGGCAAAGCCAGTCTAGAGATACGGGGTGCTTAAAATATGTGTCCAGTATCTCAAAAATTGCTTAGCCGATTTTGTTGAAACTCTGTAAATCGTTAGTGAGTATTAAAGAGCTTGATTATGGTAATTAGATTAGATCCAGTTATCCAGGGGCTGCGCTGTTAAGCAACAACTAAGTATTCCGATTTTTTCAAGTACGCCAATGGTAATTCCTTAGTTTGAAACGTATTTTTGACCAATGGATGTAAAGTGAATTCTTATGTATAATACATTTTTAAGAGTCAAGAGCCAATATGATATGGCAAATCCCTATAATGTACGTAACAAAAATTATATATTATTGAAATTGAGTTGTTTTTTTTATGTTGCAAACTGTGGATCAATCTACTTGACATTATTTTTTATAGAATGCAATGATCGTACAGAAAACTTTCGCTTTAGAGACTCACACATCGTTTAATAAACAAACCTTTTCTGGTCAAGATGACGGGTGGTTAATTTAAGTAATTAAGAAAAATAATCGCCAGCTTGTGTATATGTGTATTTAATTTGCCTCAACAATATGAGCATTACGAAAATGATATGCTAATCTGCCTAGGCGTCTTTGTACGCTGTGTGTATGGGCAGGTTACTTATTAATTTTTAATGCGTTTTTTAATAACAGCTCATTTACTGGCGTTGATTGTGGTGAGCGATATTGAGTTTCCCGGGGTGACAATTGAAAACTGTGGTGCAAAGGAGGAGGGATGAGTATGAATGCTAGCGAGAGGAGGCTAAGCTCTTATAAAATCCACACATTTTTATACGAGGTCCGAAGAAACGTTTATCTGACTTCTCTGGCGCTAAACCGACGTCAGATTCAGTGAAAATTGAGGTTGTAACGTATTGACACGACTGACGACGTTGCTTTTATGTCAAAATCGAGGAAAAGGTTACCTAGCTTTCTCTTGATTTGCCGACGTCGCCTGCAATTTAGGTTATCTGACGTATACAAGGGTCACGCTGAAAGTTTTTAGATACAGAAAAACTACCAGGTATTTTAAAAAACTTTATTCTGTTTTTTCAACATATTCTTCCCCTACCTCAATACATTTACGCATTCGGTAAAATCACTTGTCAAATTCTTGTGACCAACGTTCATTTGAAAGGTTGCTAATTTCCTCCTCAAATGCAGCGATTGCCTCTTCATCGGTGGAAAAATGGCGACCTCGTAACTTTTCGAGTGTTATAGCGGCGCTGTGGGCTCGTGCGTTGTCATGGTGCCATTGAATACCCTGCAGACCAGTCTTTGGCAGCCTCTTGCTTAGTTCTAGGAAGACTACAGGAACACATTCAGAAGTAACTGTCCTTGGATTTTCCAAGGGTACCGTTGTGATGTATCCACTTTTAGAAAAAAAAGATGCGACCATTTTCTTTCCAACACTCTTGGAACGAGGAATTTTCGTTGGGGGCTGCTCACTTTCAAAGCACCAAACTACTGACTGCTGTTTAGTTTTGGGATCATAACGATATAACCATGTTTCGTCTCCGGTAACGATATTAAAAGTGTATTTACTGTGCCCATTATCAAATTTTGCAAGCATAAACTTAGACCAATCAACTCTTGTTGCTTTTTGCTCACTGGTCAACAAATGTGTCACCCATCTGGAACACCGCTTCCTTACGCGAAGGTGATCATGAATGATTGTTCGGACCGCTGCCGATCCAATCCCCAGAGAAGCCTCAATCTCGGTTTAGGTTATATTTCGATCTTTTTTGACCATATTTTGCACAGCTTCTACAGTTTCCGGAGTAACAGCAGTGGGCGGTCGACCTGTGCGAGTTTAAACTCAGCAAACCAATTAAAAACTCTAGCCCTAGAAGAGGCAGAGTCCCCAAAGCAACTCACTAACCTTTCGTAACATTCCGCTTGTTTTAGTCCCTTTTTATAGTCATGCAAAATCATTGCTCGAAAATCGCAACTACCCGGTTCCATTTTCACGTTAAAATTCGGCCAACACTTTGATGCATTCGAGACCGTGGCAAGTCAACTACTGAACGATTCAAACGCTGCCTTGCTTGTAAGCACTTACAACTTAAGACAAAAATAGTTCCGTGCTCAAACTTGTTTGAACTTGTATAGATTAGGAATATCTAAGCAGATTCAGCGTGTCCCTTCTTAAATTATTGGAACAGTATAACGGCTAACCGACGTTGTCATCGAGTACGTCTAAGTGATGGAACCTAAATTGACGTTGTGTTCGTTCAACCTATTTTACGTTCCTTTACAGTTACCTAACTTATGTTTCGGATTAAAGAGCCATTATCGATGTCCGTTAATACGACCTACGAGTTGTGATTCCCATCCATGAACGATAGTAAACGTAACCTGTCCAATTTTTATACGATGTCAAAATACAACAACAAAGCATTTCGGAAAACTTCTACTAGTTGTACTTCAACTATTTTCTTTTTTTCTGGGATAGAGGACGACGAGTTACACTAATGTTTAAATATCCCTGTTAATATAATAATTTTGTGGGATTGACTCCATTTCATGACGGTTTTAATATACACTATTTGAAAACAGGAATCAGCCATCTTGAAAAAGCAAGAAGACTACACGAAGGCATATGAATTAAGGATATTAAAACATAGGTCATGCTACCTATGTTCATAAAACATTTTCCTAGATTGACAGTACCACCACATAATTAACATCGGATACCATTGCGTACCTAAGACACCGTCACATTAGACGATGAGGGTTACGAAACTGAAATTTAACTAGATTGTATAGCGTGTGAGACGTTAGATTCTCGATTGAAATCAGACAGAGAAAATGGAATTGTAAAGGTCACATACTATGAACAGGAACGGAAGAATATAATAAGACCCAAAGTAGAATGCGATAATACAGAAGTGAGATAAAAGTAGATGCCCTATTTTCATGAATGGAATCATGGGTTTAGATCAGACTAATGTTCCAACTAACGTAAATAATTTAATTTTTCTAGCAGTTGTATGGCATCTTAGAGGCTTTTTTCTGAAAGAAGCCAATATGTTTAACTTCTGCAGAATGCTGCATTTTAGCTGCATAAGGATCATACATAACCATGAATGTTACGTAGATTGTAGATGTTCTCTATATTTTATCTTAATTACGGAAGTGTCATTCAATTTCTCAAAGTAATTAGGTTTGGTATTCCACATGCAGTGTTATCAGTTCATTGATTCATTTGTTCGGATCTGCTGATCTACTTGAAGTAGGTATTGGAAATTTTAGAAATCTTGGAAATTTGGAATTACCGGGAATTTTTGAGGTTATGAAAAATTTGAGATTAATTCAACCTCTTATGCTTTGTCAGTTTCTGTGATTCATCTTCTACTTGTACGAGGTTAGAATAAAAACCACATGTGATTGATGGGACGACTTTGTCTTCGTTTCTGCTGCTGTACAGCGTCAACTTGACGCCAGTATTTCTCATTAATTCCACGCAATGGTCCCGAACTGCATTCGATTGATAAAATCATAATACCTAATCAACGTGTTCGACGTCAGCCGCTGGCTGTGATGTCGACGTCGGGCGCGATCTTTCATTAGGCAAGTGGCTAGATTGACGCTACGCGGCGGCGGGGACGCGTTATCGGCGACATCAAAGGCGGCTAGGTGTGAGACCAATTGTTCCCGTGACAAAACACTGCCAGGTAATTTACGGTTTACTTTGAATTGTTAGCGCGATCCTTCGTCGGCTTCGGACCGCAGTGACTTCGTTGCCGCCATTGGTGGAGCCACCGTATCCATCGAAAGGGCAATCATGCAATAATTATGAATAATAGACAATAATTGTGAGAAACACGAAAAAATCACATAAAAAAAAGCTTTGGTAATCCAAGATACGGAAACAAAAATAAATAAACAGAATACTAGAGAAGAAGAAAGCTTTATTTGAAATAATCTTTTGCAGTCATGATTTACTGATTTTATCTTTCAGGCTCTGTGTAGCTTTTAAATTAATATATTTATGAATTAATCACATTTTTCACATTGTGGTACTTATAATAAATACTGTTATTACTCCAAAAGAATACGTGAGGAAAAATTGTCCACAATAGTTCCACCGCTACAAAACTATAAAAAAGAATTGATAATTGTGAGAATTAACCTAAATTCTGAAGATGAATTGCGTTACAGAAACGTTTGATAGTTGACAGTTCAGTTTTAAGATATCATGTAGATTGAAGATGCTTTTATTTTATTGACAGTCCGACGATGATTTAAATATAAATCGAAACGCGTCAGTGAAAGAAAAAGTTTTATTTTTGGAACTGTGTGTTAATTATACATTTTTAAGATATTTATTTCGATGATCGGAAGACGATTTCATTTATGTCTACTCAAATGCACTACAAATCTCCAAGATACATTTCAGATGTTAAAAGTATGGAGTTTTAAGATCGGTAAAAGCCGGTTCTGTTTTCATTCCAACCAGTAAAAATTGAAGATGGCAAAGTATTGTTGAAAATATAGCATTACAATAATCGTTAGGCTGAACTTCAGTTTCCCATATGATTTTTTGCAATCGATATTACACAAAATGCTTCAAGTTATTCCATAATAGGCCTTTTCTAGCAAATGGTATACCTCTCTTCCAAAAATATGCTAATCTTCAAAAAACATGGAGAAATAAAAATACATATACGATTATGTGCATCACTATAGAATTTTTTCTGAATCATTGACAGGATAAATTAAACAATATAAGGTAGGTAAACTCGTAAAAATTCTTGGATAAAAAATGTACATATTTTTCGGATAATTGAATATTATCTCATAATTTACTGAATCGGAACTGAGTTGACACTTTTAATCAAATCGTATTTAGCATGTCAGAAATACTACTTCAACTGTCACGAATAAAATAGTGGCGTCAAGTAGGTTGACGCTGTACTTCCCTGTAAGCACGTAGCCAGAATATCGATTGGGGGGGGGGGGGGGGGTTCAATTTTTGCCTATAAATATATAGTATTCATCTGATCACAAGTGTGAATTGGAAGACATAATTAAGTATATAAAAATCTGTTTAGCTGAAAAAAGTGTCTTGCAATTTCGGAAGGGGGGGGGGCGGGTCTGACCCCCTGGACCCCTCCAACTTAAAAAAAAACATTTCAATCAGATTTTTGGACAGATTCTGAATTTCAATACAAAAATAATAGAACTACTGAAAAACTTGAATATTATGTGATTAAAAAAATCTAGAATTCCTAAATGTTAAAAAATTTCCTAGATCTCAAAAACATGCTTTAGCTGTATTGATAGTTCTGAAATCTGTATATTTATTAAATTAATATCACTGTACATGATATACAGACTCGACCTACTTCACGCAATTTTTTTAACTGCTAAATATCACTTTTCTAATTATTTGATATACTTATAGAGGTAGAATGCGTATTATTAGAAGTTGTCGAAATAGAAGCGGAAAAAACTACAGGTAGAGTAAACGTGACAACCTGAGAAAATCCGGGACTAATTCTAATCCGAAAGTTGGTCAGTACGGTAGATCGGATGTGTCGCCAATTGTTATATGGATACTTCGCCTCAGTCATACTTTGCTGTTATTGGATCGATATCTTAAAAAGGACGAAGTACCAACGGGGCGTGGGAAGTCAAAAGTGATAAATTAAAACACACTACACATAAAGCAAATAGGTCGTGGTGATTTTGAAATAATTGACAGGCGGGAAGAATGCATATTGTTAGGCTTGTTGGTGCAAGTGTGAAAATATTTATCAATACTCACCTCCAAGCGTCGCGCACTATGGCGCTGCCTATCGGAAACTTACGACGCCTTGAGGTGACTGTTGATGTTGCTATCACACTCTTGACTGGATTACGTATATCTATATATCACCCAATTGCTCTCTACAGTTAGACCGCCAGGCTATAATGACGAGTCTAGCCTAAAGACGAAGCGGCGTGTCTATAGCAGGTCTGATGCATAGTGGAAAGCATACACTTGAAAATATTTATTTCAGTATTAAATGCAACTGCATTCCTGAAGGTTTCTGATAAATTTCGACTCTTTAAATATTTAACACCTGAGGCAACCTCCTGGAACAATTTATCAGGAAATAGCTGTTGACAGTGCTCATGAACCAAGTGACCATTTCGACCACCAGAAAGGCACCGATCGCAAAGAAACAAACTCAGACGTTCGTAAAAACGGCAAGGTAATTCTCAAATGATCCGAACTAATCACGCCTTCCCTAATTAGACATGCTTTTTAAGCTACGCTGCTCACCGGCAACTATGGCAACATCACAAAGAAGTTTTAAGTGATTGACTTAATTAGACTTTTTTTCGACGTCTTTTTGTATCTCGATCGAGGTCGAGAACCCGACGCGGCGGCGAGACGGCAAATTTCAGGCCTTTCCTATTTTTTAATTTTTATCGGTCGCGACGCAATTATGTCTACGAGTGAGGGCTATGAAGAAAAAAAATTAATCAAGTAGATTAACTCAGTACTTTCCACGCATTCAAGCTGTTTTCCAATAGTCGGTGGCGAATAAAGTTTTCTAGTGGCTAAACATCGTATTGGGCATAATAAAGTTACATAAGGTCATCTTTTAAACGCAAAAATCTGATCGCTGTTAGAAATAAACATGTATTCCCTTTCTTTACGTGAGCGAATCATTAAAAGTTGGATCAAAACAGATTACATACATCCGAGTATAAACAACAACATAGCTTTTATTGTTGTTTGAAACTTGTAGACAAGGTGGATTTATAAAATTTTGATTTAGTACAGTACAGTAGAACAGTAGACGAATTAAACACGAAGAATCTCAGCACTTACTCATTCTGCCTTACGTCAAAGGAATATCAGATGGAATCAAAAGAATAGGTCAGCGATACAAGATCCAAACAAGATTCTCTAGGAATACCACCCTCAGAAGTATCCTAACAAAAACTAAGCCCAGGAATGAATCTCAAGAGACAAAGGACTGCATCTACCAGACACCATGTCAATGTGGTAAAATCTATGTTGGAAAAACAAAAAGGCCACTGGAAGTAAGAATCAAAGAACATCGTCTCAACACCCAGCGTGCAGAGACAGGAAAATCTGGAATAGCTGACCACGCATGGACGGAGCACCATAAAATAGCTTGGGACGACGCTAAGGTTATTGCCAAGGAACCGCATTGGTATCAAAGGAAATTCAAGGAGGCAGCATTCATCACCAACAACAGCAAAGTGTACAGCAAACCCAGCGTAGACCATTGAACCAATCTGGCAGCCACTCATCAATAAATCAATAGACTACGACTGGACCAGACAACAAACAATGACCAACAAACAGCCACGTCAGCAGACCGGAATACCGCGCATCGGGAACCAATCAGAACAGACCGCGCACAACGACACGTCACCGGACGG
Organism: Bruchidius siliquastri; assembly: GCA_949316355.1. Taxonomy (NCBI): domain Eukaryota; kingdom Metazoa; phylum Arthropoda; class Insecta; order Coleoptera; family Chrysomelidae; genus Bruchidius; species Bruchidius siliquastri. The sequence goes on along the minus strand of OX438534.1, from coordinate 1,586,848 downwards.
GGTATAAATAGGCGTGAAAGGAACGTGTTCGCCAGTTCACCTGAAGACGATTGAAGATAGCACATCAATCGAAACGTCGTGATACTCAAAATTTTATAGACAATGGAAGACCGAAATCAAACTTTTGAGAGCTTTTATCATGTAATATTTGAAAATAGTTTGTCAAACGAAACACAATTATTGCATAATTTCAAGCCCTAGTGTTTTAATATTCATCATAAGATCTCTCTGTCGGCCTAACCTTTTTGTTGGCGTTTCTATTCACAATAACCTTAAAACACGGTAGATTGCAACTATCAGGAAACAAACTCTCAGGTAGCTCATTACACAACTCCGAGGTTCTCCAAACGAATGACTTTTGGAAGAGACTCGTTCGAGGCGTTGGAAACTCGAGCTGGTGAGGATTCGCATTTTGAGCCCATCTAGTATTTGCTATACTTTCCATTATAAATGGAAGTCTGGAATAGGTATGCCTCTCGACTGAAGACTCGCTAAATAAGTGTAAAAAGCAAACAAGTTCAGTTTGAGGTTCTACATGCGGCTACGTAATATTCTGATATCACTAAAACATACAGGCAATGAGTCTAAAACGTTCTAAGCATTCTATAGATGCAGCAACATGTTAACCAAAACCGATACAGAGGTTTTTGAAACAGTAAAAAATAACAGACTGACTCACTGTATGATGTAGAACAACTTGGACCGAGCAAAAATGCAGTTTACCTGCATGACTGATTCCGACTTCGAAAACTGCACTGCTTACTCATCTGTGTGATATTATATGAAGTCATTAACGGATGCACAAGAGAAGACAACACGTGAGGAGAAAAACGATAAAAAAGTAGCGCAAGCTTCTACGTCCTTTCTCTGAGCATATAGACCGCCAAGAGGATTTTTGTGCAAGGGCCTCGACTAAATTGATTATCAGCATTTAGCCGCCATCCGTTATTTTATTTTGAGCTAAACACAAAGCCGCTGTCGTGTCACTTTTGACGTGATACACGGGAATAATTTATAGCGAATTAGTTTCGACATTGTATAACGACTTGCCCATAAAATCGAACATTATCTCGAGAGCGAGTCGTCGTGGAGAGGGGCCGGGTTTTTGCGATTTCTGCTCTGCTCTTGCAGTCAGAGGCGCGCGGATCCATGATGTTTTGATGAATGATCGTAGACGCATGTTGGATTCGAAAGCTTCGTTTCAAGTTTGATCCATTTTGTTGGAAGCGTTTCTACTTTTTTTAGCCTAGTGAAAGCCATGAAGCCCCATACGTTTCCCACTATTTGGTCAGATGGCAGTCGAATCAAAAACCTCAAGACCTTATTTTTATGTGCGGTGTATTTTATATGCTCAGCAATTGTCATATTTCTATTTTATCGCATTTAACCGTGAGCGATGTTGGCTTGTTTACCAGACAGCTTCATCACCTATGTCTTCTCAGGAGCTAACATTGAGCAATTTTCCTAACACCCAATAATAATTCTGGTTGACGTTAGAGAACACACAACCTGAACAACAGGGATAGCAAGATGTTTAAATAACACAATATTGCGAATTAAAAATGTTAGAACATAAAACAAATCAAGAATTCACAAGGTAGTGATGAGAATAGCTGTGACGTGTATTTGAATCGTTGCAGTCACGGTTTTCAAATGCGTTGTAGCTTTGCCCAGCTCAGATATCGTTAATTCATGGATTCTTCAAATACCCATTCGGTCAATGAACATTTTGGAGATACCTTTTCTGCAATCTGTGTTTGCTACTCTGTATCCAAATAAGATCTACCTCTGAGATAAAATTACTATCCTGTATGCTTGTACCAATTATTCTTTAATGCCATTTTTTTGTTTAGAACGCACTATTAGCCTATCAATACTCCATCATTATTTGATTCCTCCGTTTTGCCATCTTATCTAAAACTTCTGATAGGTTTGGTCGTAATAAGCCCCAATTTATATCACTAGTTTGGATATAACGATAGAAAAATCGAATTTTGCCAAATAATGAGCCGCTAGAAGTTTTCTTTACTTCACCATAAATGTATCAGAAAGTTGAAAAATTTGTTGAAAAGAGAAACTGTCACAAAATGTGTTTTGACTATGTGTTATGACAGGTGATTATTGTTAATTTTCACCCTAATGGAAGGGGAAATACCGTTGTAATTTACATTTTAGAGAATTTGTATTTTTTTTGATGTTTCACGATATCCATGATACATTTGGAATAAATACTCGAAAAAATGAAATCTTTGAAACCCGAAAATTTTGAAACTTGTTCTTATTTATGAACTGTTATCATTTCGTGAGAATTACATTGTCGAGCTACTGAACGATAGTTTTTTACACTTAATTTTTGCTGATTAAATGCATAATAAAGTTGCTTTCTCTACTGGTTCACACATCTTCGCCCAAATAAAGACGTTTTATTATTATTATTATTATTATCTGCCAAGCCGAAGTTAATTGAAATGACGATATAGTTTGATGTAGATATGGTAAAACGTAAAAAAAAGAAGTGAAGGAGGAGAGAAGTGGAAGGTGATGAGGACATTCAACAGGGTGTTCAAAATTTTGATAATAAGACAAAGTTTATATTATTTCTATTGAACAGTTTGAGATCAAAAGGCTTGATATACAAATAAGATATAATGATTTATCTGAGCAATCGCCAAAACATGACCACTATCCATAACGTTTCATTTTAAATCGAACAAAAATTCATTCATTTTCACATTACTCATCAGACTTACAATTGTTTCATAGAATGCTTATAAAAAACAACAATTTCTAATAGGAATATGTATCTATTTGTATACTGAGGATCATTTTCCATTATAATGCATGTAGGCATTTAAATAAAATACATAATTAACGATAAATAATAGATACTGCTGACACAAAAATTGAAAATTACATTATTTGTGTTATGAGGTAAGCGAAACAGTATTTAGGATAGCTAACAAAGACTACTAAATTTACGAACTGCTATAATGTAACTGGGTGAAAAAAATTGCATCTAGTGAATGAATAACATTTACCAAAAACAATTACAGCAGTTGACATTGAAACATTGAAACCATACGAAAGCATTTCATTTCAACTGGCATCTGATCACTTATTAAAAATGATCCGCTTTTGTTATCCACTCTTACGTAAACAGTGTGATGACAGCTTCTTTCTGTAATAACGTTACCACCTTGCACACTTTTTGGTGGGAATGGCGTTATGCATTATGGAATTGCGTGACAGAAAAAGTACTGCGGTATTAATTTGGTAATCTACAGAAGTCTTTGATTCGATTGGTTCATCTATGCCAATCGTCAAAGTAATGATTCATTTGTCTACACATTTAAGAATTTGGAACGAAAAATAAAATACAGGTTTCTTTCTGAGTTTCGGTTTACTGTTTTGAAGAGTAGTGATGCTACCGATTTATCTTGCAACTATTTTGAATATAAAAAATGAGCATAAAGTCTGAATACCAGATTGATGAAGTATTGGTAGAGAATAATAGCAAAAACAAATGTAAATCATTTTACATTCCACCCAAAGTCTTATAGATTCGATGGAATATGTTAAAAGACTGAATGTTTTATGGCGTCTATAACACAAAAAGTTTTGTCGTCCAACTCACTTCATTTTTTTTTGGAAAGATATTCACTGCGACAGAGCTATTAGGAAAACAAAGACATATCAAATTATCCTTAAGATTTATTTTTGCACGTTTATCGGTCAGTAATAAAAACCTTTCAGTTAACCTGAAGACGATTGAAGATAGTATATCAATCGAAACGTTGTAATACTCAAATATTTTATAGACAATGGAAGTCCGAAATCAAACTTTTGAAAAATCCACCTTGTCTACAAGTTTCAAGCAACATTTTGGTTTCTGACTTTTTAAATAAAATATTTAGAGGATAGGAAAGTTTACCCAACTTAATTTTTGAATAGCTTTCAGGCAAGATTCTTATAATAACTCTAATAAATAACATTTTATGCCAATAAATGTAGAGAATTTGGGGAATATTTTCACGTCACCCTAATAAACCACTTCAAAACTATCACACTATAAAACCCCAGATCCCCAATTCTTTCCGTGCAATTTGTTTTATTGAATATTTGTTGGAAGTCAGTACTTGTTCAGTCGTCACTTCACGTTATTCCATTTTTTTATTCAAGATTTTTTAGATTGCATAGATTGAAGCTTGTGGTGGATGAACCTGTATTTTTTCATTCCCACGCTAATGTATGGGGGAAATTATATAACCGAAGAAATGTAAAATCTAATATAATATATTATAATACATGTCAAGTAGCAATTAGAATTGAATTCCAATATATAGCCCGAGACAAAATATTACTGTGCACCTTTCACAAGTCGTAACTTTATAAAATAGGCAGGGCATTTAAAAAAATTTCTTCGAATTGGGAGGTGCTTTGTTGACACTTAAACATTGGGTTTGGAATCTCTTGGCTGTTTTTTCCAATATAAGATTCTGGGGCAGTCGTGCCATCGTATGGCTAGCTTTATTCTTATACCCAAAGCTCGGGCATGAATTTCACTTCCAAATTTCATCGTGTGTTTGACGATCTGAAGATCACATAGATCTTACAGTAGAGATGAAAACCATTATCTTTATTGAATTTATACACATTGTAATTAAAAATGGTCGTAATAACGAAAGCCTGTCCTGTATTTTAGTGGATTTGTGGTTATACTTATCTAATTACTTTTTTCGAGTGTAACCACGTTTTATTATTTTCTTCCAATCGGTTCGAAGGTTGCAAAGAACCACCGAAAATCACGTTGTGCGGTCGTTTCGAACCATTTACGTCCAACATTTACATAATGAATTGCGCTTTATTCCATTGATATCAAAAAATGTGTTTATCTTAAAAAGGAACAAACGGAGATATGTTTTTGATATATTAAGACATTAACAGCTGAACTTATTTTTATACTGAAACTAAGGTAAAATATAAAATATGTTGAAATCACAAAAAAATTCTATTTACTGGTTCAAATGACATATACGAAATTACAAATACAAACTTGGCCTTACGCGTTTTACTGGTAGATATTCTAGGACCACATATATTTACGAACATGGTTGATGTTGAAGAAATGAAATTCATGTATGGGATGCCTATGTGTGTCGAGTATCCAGTTTTTCTCATTTTCTTTCAGATTATAAGACATGCGCTGGCAAAGCTTTTCTAAATTCACAGCCCAATTTTTATGTTTCTTTTTATCTTCACATTTATTTGATTTGTATTTTAGTTACTAGCTGAGCGCAGTTTCTTCATTATCATGTAATAACTTATATATTGGCAGTGGACAACTCCCATTACTTTGTTTGCTTCCACAATCTTTTGATGTAGTGAAAGTAAAATAAATTCTGAACCTTAGGAGTATTGAAGTTCACTTTCGCATCTTTCACTAATTTTCTGACCATTTCAAGATCGGTCACGTGCCACCCGTACCTAAGAAGAGCAAAGAAACATGCCCGGCAACTACACTCCAGTGATTATGCTCTGCATCATGTCAAAGGTTATGGAGATTGTCGTTCACGTGCAGCTTGTGAAGTACTCGTACCTGGATAAAAACATCATCAATGATCGCCAATGTGGCTTCCGTAAGCATAGATCTATGGGGGATCTTCTGGCCTACGTCACATAGAAGTGCAGCAATTGAACTTCATGGAGAGTCTCGAGTCGTCGCGCTCGATATATCGAAGGCTTTCGATAGGTTGTGGCATGAGATACCTCTGATCAAGCTTTCTATCTATGGGTTGCCACCGGGTTCACGCCAATGGACCGATCCTTATATGTGGTGGTGGATGGATGTACCTCTGAATCAATCACCATCAACGCGGGTGTTCCACGCTCTTCTTGCTTTAGATCAATGAGTAATTGGATATGATATCCAATCCTATTTATATCCTATTTCAGATTTTGTTATTTGTTCTAAGACTTGTGTTTCATGACGTTTCGATTGATATGGTAGCTTCAATCGATTGGAGGAGGCCGAAGATACCATATCAATCGGAACATTGTTAAGCACAAGTAGAAATCTTCAGCACTGAAATTGAAACATCCATATTATATAATAAATTTCAAAGAACAGGGAGAGATTTTATGTTGTTGTTTTGGAGTTACATTGCTGTACGTGATCTCTCTTAAAACAGAGCTTGCTTTTCTGATGTGTCATGCATTATGTCACTCAGCTGAATTTATCAACAATGCAAATGCACCAGCCCGCAACTGAATATCTAATAGTATTCCATACTACATAAGTTCGAGTTTCAAAATGATACTGTCATCCTGGAGAAAAAAAATTAAATGATATAATAATAACAACAATTAATTTCCTACTGTCGGACTTTAATGAACATAGTCGAGGCTGCCACGACACTAGAAAAGTAATTTTATCACTCATATTCGGTTTCAGAGTTAATTTTTTTATCACTTTTTTTTTATCAAAGATAGTTTTTTTTGGGTTGAGAAGAGAAATGCTTTTACGCACAAAGACGAGACACCAACAGTGCAAGGACTCAGGATGAACCCCAGGTTTTAGGTACTGCACCCCGGTTACCTACGCCTAGAGCGAGCCCGTGCTCGCATCTATTGTCCGGCATCACACGACGGCGGGGAAGACGTCTCCCCCTGTCCCGTACTCGTCGTGGTCAAGCGCCAGAGCTTCCCTTGCGGTCTAGATTTTCCTCTAGTCCGCCTCTCATGATTGTTCCAGACGCTTTGTCTTCAGCACCGAACAGACGAAATATGCAATCACCTCCCAGTGATCCCGACTCTGAAGCATAGTGGGTATCACGGGTGTGATTGTCTGTCCCACGGTGCTCTCCATGTTCAGTCTGCTCGATGTAGCCATGATGGCTGTTTTCTACCAACTAATTTTCGTCCTCCTATTTTGCCATTTATTATTAGTTGCACGATACGATACTTCTAAAGTAGGGTATTATTGTATGTTCTGGGGTGACCTTGACCTTGCAATGTGTATTTATGTTCTAGATGACCTTGACCTTGACCTTGCAATGTGTATGTATTTTCTGGGGTGACCTTGACCTTGCAATGTGTATGTATGTTCTGGGGATGACCTTGAAATGTAAACGACCGTGAAAAGACGATGGCAATGGGTGAGCTTGACCATGAGGATCACTCAAGCAGTTTGTAATATACCTCGAAGAATGTGACCTAAATAGAAGATTTTTCGACATTTTGTGGTTGTTAAGTATTCTCGAATCGCGTTATAAAACTTCTTCGTCTGATCGACTTGCATCTCATGGTGCCTTCTTTTATGAATCCATATCTCTGGTTCTTCTAGCCGATTTATAGTGGCTGTTTTAAGACTGAAAATTTCACTAACATACAAGAGCGTTGACCACATGTAGCATGTTATCACCGTCTGAAGTAGCTTCAGCTTGTTGTTATCATTGCAAGTGGGGGATTTCATTTTGGTGAAGGTTGAACAAGCCAGCTTAGTAGGTATTGGAAAACGAAATAAGGATTTGGGCCTAGCCAAGCAATAAGTTCAGTTGGATGAGCAGGTAAATAATCTGTACTTGACACATTTTTTTTTTAAATAATATGTTGCTCTGCCTATAAATTAAGTATGGTAGGAATGAGACGAGACCGGCATTACACATTAGTGGCAGCGGCTCACCAAAAAGTCCCACTAATATGCTTCCTAATACGATTACTAAAAAGTCTAATCACTTCAGCGGCTTCCAATTCCAATTAATATTTGTTCTACCGGTTGATTTTGCATGTCGACGTCGGCGATATTTTAAAACATAAGCATGTCTCACGGCACCGACAAAGGCATGAGGGCAGTTTTACTTTTCATTTAAATGCTAATTTATTTGCACGGCCAGACCGCTTAAGCGCGACATTTTTTTACGGATTCGCGTTAAGAATTTTTTTAGCCCATCGGCGTTTATAATGCGCCTGTTTCCATAAAGCTGCTTCTTTGCAGCTCTGCGAAATATAAGTTCTTAGCAGTGCCATATGTTAAAAGGTGGAGTCAAGTGGATCGACTCCGTAGTTTCCAGGCATGTTTCTTCATAGCGCGCGTAAGTGGCTCTGCCGTATTCTGCTTGGAAGTTGATATTTTGCATAGTTTTTTGTTATAGTGTTTTAATATTAAATATAAGATTATCTGCAGACTAGTCAGCTCATTTTCGGTAAGGTTGACAAATACCTCAAGCACCAGAAATTGAGTTATATGATAATTCCATGAATAAGTCCTAAAGGTTAGGTATTTATCATAATAAAATATAATATAAACTTACAATATATAATAACAAAACTGTGATGTTGACATGAATTTTATTAAAATTGCCCGCCTAAAGTTCCACCCACAATCTGGCTTGCCCGAAAAATGCCACAACTGAGTTACACTCGTGAGTTTTTTTTTCTTAGAGACGTTGATCATTTGAAATGCTAATTTTACTAGACTATAACACCAGCCTTCTAAAGGGCAGCGTTGCCACGCATTGGAAGAATCGCGCATTCATTCCAACATTAGTGTTTCATCTTATGTCTTTTTCTTACACATTGATTTCAAATGATAAATGAAATTCTTCTGTTTGCAACAGTCCCTTAAGAACATATGGCTTTTGCTTCTTCTTAACCCCGTCCGCATTCGTTGTGTACAACAAATTCCGGAGAATATTGTGTGAACTGGTGATCTGGCAACAGTGCATCAAAGAGCCGAAGCCGACACGATACAAGAATGGAAACATTGGGAAGAAGAATGAGGAGTATATTCGGTAGGTGTCTGCGGCAGGTCGGAAATTAGAGAGCGGCCGCCGGCGGGCCGTAATTTTGGATCGCCGCGGCCGGGCCTCTGCCCGCGCCCATTTGTCTAGTTATGTCGTTATCCGCGCTAATCGCGGCGGCGGTGGCCTCTCGGCCTTAATTGCCGCACCGCCACCAAAGGAAGGGCCGCCGCCTAGTATGGGACATCCCTGATAACACGCAAATCTCACTTACATACATACGCAATGTGTCAAAATAAGTGCACATACAGTGCTGCCAGATATTTTTCTCGATAATCCGTAGTTCCAGGGGTGGGAAAAATCGATTGGAATCGGTTATTGATATATCTATACAAAGTTCGTTGCATCAACTACGAGGGTCACGCTGAAAGTTTTTAGATACAAGGTCAAATTCTTGTGACGAACGTTCTTTTGAAGGGTTGCTAATTTCCTCCCCGAACACAGCGATTGCCTCTTCATCGGTGGAAAAATAGCGACCCGTACCTTTCCTTTGATCCTAGGGAATAAGAAGAAGTCGCACGGAGCTAGTTCCGGAGAATAAGGTGGGTGAGGCAACAGTTTGACACCATGTTCAGCAAAAAAATCGAGTGTTCTAGCGGCGGGTGCGTGGACATGGTGCCAATGAATACCCTGCAGACCTGTCTTATGACGGCCCTTGCATAGTTTTTGGAAGACTACAGGAACACATTTGGTTATATACCATTCAGAACTTTCCTTTGTCCTTTGTTTGAAACTTGTAGACAAGGTGAATTTATCAAAAGTTTGATTTCGGTCTTCCATTGTCTATAAAATCACATAAAATCACACAGGTCAATACTTACATTACACTTCAAAACACCCAACAGTCACGAAGAAAGGCGTCATCCGGACTTTAGTCGACCGAGTTAGGAGTATTTGTAGCACACAAGAGGGACTACAAAGAGAGATCAATATCATTAAACAAGATCTATTCAACAACGGATACCCAAAGAAGCTAGTGGAAGTAACAATACAGGAAAATACCAACAGTAGAAGAATTAAACACGAAGAATCTCAGCACTTACTCATTCTGCCTTACGTCAAAGGAATATCAGATGTAATCAAAAGAATAGGTCAGCGATACAAGATCCAAACAAGATTCTCTAGGAATGCCACCCTCAGAAGTATCCTAACAAAAACTAAGCCCAGGAATGAATCTCAAGAGACAAAGGACTGCATCTACCAGATACCATGTCAATGTGGTAAAATCTATGTTGGAGAAACAAAAAGGCCACTGGAAGTAAGAATCAAAGAACATCGTCTCAACACCCAGCGAGCAGAGATAGGAAAATCTGGAATAGCTGACCACGCATGGATGGAGCACCATAAAATAGCTTGGGACCACGCTAAGGTTATTGCCAAGGAACCGCATTGGTATCGAAAGAAATTCAAGGAGGCGGCATTCATCACCAACAACAGCAAAGTGTACAGCAAACCCAGCGTAGACATTAAACCTATCTGGCAGCCACTCATAAAGAAGATCAATAGACTACGACTGGATCAGACAACAAACAATGACCGACAAACAGCCACGTCAGCAGACCGGAATACCGCGCATCGGGAACCAATCAGAACAGGCCGCGCACAACAACACGTCACCGGACAAGGTATAAATAGGTATGAAAGAAACGTGTTCGCCAGTTCACCTGAAGACGATTGAAGATAGCATATCAATCGAAACGTCGTGATACTCAAAAATTTTATAGACAATGGAAGTCCGAAATCAAACTTTTGATAACTGTGTTTGATTTTCCAAGGCTACCGTTGTGATGTATCCGGCTTTAGAAAAAAAAGATGCGACCATTTTCTTTCCAAAACTCTTGGAAGGACGAATTTTCGTTTGAGGCTGCTCACTTCCAAAGCATCAAACTAAGGACTGCTGTTTAGTTTTGAGATCATAACGATATAACCATGTTTCGTCTCCGGTTACGATATTAAAAGTGTTTTTTCTGTGCCTATTATCAAATTTTTCAAGCATAAACTTGTTGCTTTTTGCTCACTGGTCAACAAATGTGGCACCCATCAGGAAACACCGCTTCCTTAAGCGAAAGTGATCATGAATGATTGTTCGGACCTCTGCCGATCCATTCCCCAGAGAAGCCTCAATCTCGGTGTAGGTCATATGTCGATCTTCTTTACCATATTTTGCACAGCTTCTACAGTTTCCAGCAGTGGGCGGTCGACCTGTGGGAAGTTCATCATCGAGTGACACCCGGTCCCTTTTAAACTCAGCAAACCTATTAAAAACGATAGCCCTAGAAGGGGCAGAGTCCCCAAGGCAACTCGCTAAGCTTTCGTGGCATTCCGCTTGTTTCAGACCCTTTTTTATAGTCATACAATTTCATGCACTTAAAAGAGAAATCTTTCGCTAGTGTCCAACTATGGCGAGACCGCAAAGCAAAATGGCAAACCTATTAAAAAAGGAGAAGATTGGTACATGTAAATGTGACACAGTGCAAAAGAAATCACACCAAAACAAAGTCGTATACAAGGTGTCTGTTAGGTGTAGAAGATTTTCTTATATAGATCAGTTTTCAGAGTTCATTATTCCAAGAATATAAAAATAGAAGAAAATAATTTTAGATTGAAAACACAAAATGTCAATAAAAGCTTTAAAAAACGCAATACGACATAAACGACATCACAAGCTTACCTAAAAAACTGAACTCGATTGGACTACTTTTATGATTGAAGTCCCGTATCAAAACATTCAATTGCCATTTCCTACACAATTCTATAATTTTAAATCTCCCCCGAAGGTGTCATTCAATAGAAATAAGACGAAAAAGAAGAAGAAATTTGTCTCCTGGGATTATTTTCCTATGATTTCAACGAATGGAATCCTGTTTTTATTTCTAATTCACAAACGAATACATAGACTGACTTCTGTCTGCGTCCGTACGTTTAACGCGGTTCTGCAGATACCGTTTCCGGCTGTCCCATTGAATTACGCCAGTTTGATTACGGCACATACGAACTAATTCTGTTACGTGGATGTTTGCTAGCACCGGCATCAAAGTGTAAAATTAGTGCTACATTGACTTTTATTACCATCTTAATATACGCTAAGGCAACGTATTAAGTTATTTTGAAGGAAATTATCTGAGACCGACGTGAATTGCCTAAGATACGACGAGTAGGTACATGTCTTCATCAGGGTTTCGGGTCACGCGAGATTTATAGGTGATATTTGCGAGTAGGCGCCAAACGGCTCTCTAACGATTGCTTATACGAGAGTCAGCGTTCCAGTTTTTACGCAAGCTGAGCAACTTTTTTAAGTAGTTGCTGTATTGTTTTTTGAAATATTCTCCAAAATGTCCAATTGTCGGCCTGTCTTCGGTCTGTCTGTTGGTCGGTCTGTCGGTATGTATGTCTTGTCTGTCTTCTGCCTGCATTTATTGTATAGTGCAATCGGGAAAAAGAATCGCATTTCCCTACAATTTGATACTTGAGGTTAATTTGATATTAATTTAATATTTTATGAATCAATTTTATTGCTTCAATAAAGTCCTTGGACGACTGGCACATTTACCGGCAAAATATTGACTCAATAAACTCCCCCTCTTAATTTTTTATGCTCACCAACAAATTGCCTTTTACGACTCCTTAGTATCATTAGAGAGCATTAAAAATAATAATGGATAGAGCGGTCCCCCCCTTACGGTGCCGTCAAAAGATTCGTATTAAGTACACTAGCGATTTTTGCTAGACCAGTCATTATAGCAGTCTACCTCAAGATAATCCAGGATGCAGCTTTTTATCAATCATTGGAAAATCTAGTGAAATATATTTGCGCACTTAAATTTTTTATTGCGGATGAATAAAATATATTTACTAACGTTTCGGCTGCCGCGGTTTTTTTACCATAATACAAAAATGAAAGAACTATATTTTGAAATGATAAGTGCTGTTATCAGGGAAGCTGTAGACAGGATTCGGTGTTATTTCCAACAAACCGTTGATGTACAGCAAGAGCTTTGGAGGAAGAACAGATCCTTGAGGCACCCGCTTTGATGGTAAGAACATCGGAAGCATATCTAACCACCACCACCAATAAGGAGCGATCACTGAAAAAACTGTCCAATCAGTGGTACAGACCTGATGACAGCCCATAAGCAGCAAGCTTGATCAAAAGTCTCGTATATCGACGACTCAATCTTCTCCATGAAGCTCCACTGCTCTGCCAGAAGACTTCCTGTGGATCTATGCTTGCGGTAACCATATTAGCGATAGTTGATGATATAATTTTTGACCAGGTGCTTCAGAAGCTGTACGTTAATACGTACGTTAGCTTCATAGAAGATGCTTAGTAGTGACTTCCACTATTCAGTCAGTCTGGACTATAGTTGAAAAAATAAGCCGGTGATAATGGGAAATTTATTGGCAGCCTGAGGGCTTGGGCCGCGAATGAAATATGGATTACGGCCGATATTATAATTTTAAGCGGGGCGGCCAAGCCGGTGAACGGCGTGCCACACACACAGATAGGCCTCCAGAGTGAATGATGGGCTGAAGTGTATATGTGCAATTAGCTCGATGAAGAAGGCTTTATGTTCATAGTTTGCTACATTGATATTCGCTGATCTTGGTGCACATTTCTGTGAATGGGTGAAAATATTCCTCGAGGATAGGTTTGTCAGGTGTTGCAATCTAAAGATTGGACTTTTTAAAGGCAACAAAAATAGTTCCTCTCAACTATGAACAAAACAAGCATGACATTCACAAAATTCAACCTGAAAACAGACCAACTATATCGAGGCAAGTAGTTTGTTGGCCATTTCACATTCAAAAACAATATGACATACCCTTCCTCCGACACTGACTTTGCAAGTTCACCCAACATATCGAAACCCTGCACATGCCAGTTCTCATTACAATTCCACCGAGCATCAAATGATGAAGGCTGTCTAATTGTCTGTTTAATTAGTTGCAATCGCATGTCGACGCTTTGCTACAATCCCTCTTTTAATATGGAACAGCACTTCGCCAACAGGATGTTTAGATGGCGAAATGTGATATTACGAGGTGTAACTGGCCATATTGATATGCAATTATCATTAAAAATGTGTCTAATTGGTGTGAGAGAAGTTGATTAGCGACTGTTGTTATATATATAGATATTATGATTGAATTCGGACTGTAATTTACGAATAAAGGCTTTTTTTAGCTCATGTTTTGCAGGTTTCTTGCTGGTAGTAAGCAACCATCGGGAGAACCTAAAGAATTGATCCTTGAAGGTTTACTTCTTATAATTTTCGGTTAATAAATGCTTCGTACAGATTTAAAGATATTGTAATAAAATGTACTCAAGGACTCAGGTACTATCCACGCTGTTATTTGCTATAATTCCTAGATATAATTAAAGCAAGTTTTCACGCAGCACCCTTGTAGATCATCAAGCTGAATGCACTTGGTTTTTAAAATTTTGTATGTAGTCGAATGGAATACTTTTCGTTTATATTTGGAATTACTTATGTTTCAGAACTTTAACTTTTCAAAATGGCTCAACTCCACTTGTCGTGGACTTGAACTGAAAGTACATAATTGTACTTGTATTCCATTTTTATGTTCCTTGAGTTTTTCATATGTCGGACGACTTAATAAACATTTTGGTAGTTTATATCAGTTGACCTTATAGTAAAATAAATGTGAACCAAGTATGCATTGAAACTCAGCTTTCGATACATTTGTTTACATAGCAATCGTAATAAATCTGTTATCAGAGTAGAATCACTACTCAGCACCTGTACCAGATAATTATAAAAACATATTTTGCACGACCAAGAATGCAAAAAAGTGGAAAATAAGCATCTACAGTTTGGAGAGTGACGAAAGAAACACGTGAAATTCTGATTTCATTATTCGGAAGAACGAACATTAGGAGATAATCTCAGCTATAGTGCTGTATCAATTTTCAACAGTGCAGGTTCAGGTGAACTGACGATTGAAGATAGCATATCAATCGAAATGTCGTGATAATCACAATTTTATAGACAATGGAAGTCCGAAATCAAACTTTTGATAAATCCACCTTGTCTACAAGTTTCAAACAACAGTCAGAATACTGTTTTGGACAATGTATGAGTTTCAATTTCCATGTTCGCATGTTTGTGTGATGAGCGAAGTCAGACCGATCAGTATTTGGTAACTTCTGAAGCAAATGGGGAGTTTATGTCGCTAGTTAGGACACTGCTATTTTGTTGCATATTTTCTCATAGAACAGGACGCGATTATTTACACGGTAACGTGGTGAAGACGCCATTATGTCTCTCATTTTGTACAGAGTAAGATCTAATTTGAGAACAGAACACTGTTATCTTGGAGACCGTTATTTAATCAATGTCAATGTTACTTTCAAAATTAAATTTTTCCAATTTTTTATTTTGTAAAAGCATGCCGAGGCATCCGGAACGTTGGTAAAGTTATCATAGCCGCTGACAAGTCACCAAGTAAAAATCTGAATAAATTTGTATAGTTCAGTTGAAAGTCGGTGTTGAGTGACGATTCTCTAATTCACCCCCACCCTCCTTCCGTAAATCCACGGCTTACTACGCCAGTGGCCGAATGAAGGTGAAACAGTCGACTATCGGCATTCCAAAGATTAAAGGGAATCTCCGTGAAGTTAGTAATTTCAGCAAAAGGCTGATCGGTTTGAAATGCCTTTTAACGCCCTTCACTACTGCTTCAGTTTTGCCGACTTTTGGAATGTCAGTGATGTAAGATGATAGGGATAACTCTGATGATGGGGTGCGTTAATGCGATAATTTATTAATTGTTGGGGTGGTTTCTGTAGAAATTAGCTAATGGGTTCGACACTGGTAAAATTGATCAAGGAAGGTCAGGAATATGATTATGCCATTCGATCTATTGTGGCGCCATCTCGCGAACCAAATCGGTATTTCCGTAAGTTGAAAACTCTATTACCTTAGTATGTAAGTAGATAATCTTGAATCAACTTACTGCATATACGTGGAATATCTGAAAAAAATGTGTAGACGCTAGGAAGATAACAGTTACAGTAACATTGTAGTATTTCTAGTCTGCATGATGTTCAAGTTCATTGATATTATTATTAACATACAACTTCTGAGGTATCTGGACAAAAAAATATCCTCAATTATCGGCAGCACGGATTCCGCAAGCAGATCCACGGGAGATCTTCTGTTCAAGTATATGTGGAGCAGAGCAATAGCTTCATGGAGAGTCTCGAGTCATCGGAATCAACATATTGAAAGCTCTCGATAGTGTGTTGCATGAGAGACTTTTGATGAGGCAGCTTCCTGCCTGTGGGTTGCCAATGGTTAGAAAGGTTTCTTAGGTGCTTAT
Organism: Bruchidius siliquastri; assembly: GCA_949316355.1. NCBI lineage: Eukaryota > Metazoa > Arthropoda > Insecta > Coleoptera > Chrysomelidae > Bruchidius > Bruchidius siliquastri. Next base: position 1,570,706 of record OX438534.1, on the reverse strand, counting down.
TTGCGGTGGTGGATGGAGATGCAACCGGTATATGCACCATCCTCAATGAAGTCCCACAGAGATCTGTCTTTTCTCCAGTGCTCTTCTTACTGAACATTACCGAACTGTTGGAAATAACAGCTACCTACAGCTTCACAGATGATAGCACCAATATTTCGTGCATGGAACCAGGTGAACCAATGTCATTCCAAGTTCAGTTTAACGCAGATAAGGACCAAACAAGCGCATTCACACCAGGTCAACATTCCTATGCTTCAAACCAGCCTCTACCAAAGGTCATTCTTTCGGAGAACCTCGGCGTTGTGGAATGAGCTACCAGGCAGTTTGTTGCCGGAATTTACAAATCTTTAAAGTCAGTGTGAAATCTACAAAAAAATCCTGGTATTTAGATTTTTCGAAGTCTGTGCATTTAACCTTCCACGTAGCATTTCCAAGTAAAACAAACATCAATATTTTCAGTGTATGCTCTACACTATGCATCAGACCAGCTAATGACATGCATGTTTCGTCTATAGCCTAGGCTATATATAGCTATAGCTAGCTATCAAGTGAAAAGGTGGCTGTCACTGCCTTGTTGTGATACAGAAGTGGATAACCGATAGTCTGTGAATAAATAAATGGATTATTTATCTGAAGATCATAGTAATTCCATCATTATATTCTGCGATTCTAGAATTGTTGAATTTTATAGGTAAAATAAGAAGTAGGCGCTAGAATCAGACTGTTTTGCGGCAATATGAGGTCAATAAAAACTCTTATTGATCAGACCTCCACCTAGTAACGTACAACCTAGTAAAGTTAACTTGATAAAAGTTTGAAGGAGTTGTTATACTATGGCCAAAAAGCTATTAAGAAAAACATTATGATAATATCGATTAGCCATCTTGTGAACATTTTTGACCGAAGTTTTAGCTGCATGAATGTTTTATCTTATTTTTTTAAAATATAAGTATGGATTCAAAGAATCTTAGTTTTTTAGTACTAATAGAGAAGCTGTTGTTCATAACTAATATTTTCACATTTTTGCAACCCTTCTCATTGAAAAATATGCCGCAATATTATGGTTGCCTTCTTTATCTGGTGAATTCTTATTACTTACCAAGCATAAATAAGGGAAGTATTTTGATCACAAAATGTTCGAATTTGAACTGTTTTTATTTTGTAAATTTCTATTATCGATGATTCTATGGTAGATTCTTCAACTTGATGATCCATTTCACTAGTTTTTTAAACCCTTTCCTTTTTATTTACTTGCAGGCATTTATTTCCCTTGACTTAGTCCATAAAATAAATAAAATTCAATGTGTTTGCCTTCCTGTATGCTTTCTACTTTTTTCTATGATATTTGAATGCTGGTGAAATTAATTATTACGGATAGTAATGCTCCATTTTCATTAAATTTGTCATTGACATTTATTGTTTTAGTAGAGAGGAAATAATTTTTTATATCGTTTGGAATGGTTTTGTTCAAGACAATTCATATAAAGCTCAAAATTGAACAAAAAGAAATCCATGCTCCTTCGGATATGGCAAACTTGGCAATTCTCGAACGACGTGGACAATCCAATGTTGTTTTCGAGTATGGTTGTCGTACAAACAACAACGGTTACAGTCCAAGATGATGTATAGTCATTTTGAAAGCGAGATTTCCATAGATAAAAGGAGCAATCTTTTGTGACAGTGTTGCTCATATTCTAGTGGTGGAAATTGTAGCAACAGGGCACTGACAATATCAAAATATAATACTGCTTATTCCAGATACGACTCTACTTGATTTAATCTTTGATCCGTTCCCCACAAAACATTCCGTAGATGTTGTGAATAAATGCGAAATGGCAACGCCGCACTACCGGTAACGCAGACTTAAAGCATCTGTTGTTCTACGGCTGAGGCAGACTCCTAGTATCAACTTACTGACAGTGCAATATTGACGCTTCCGATAGTCTAGTAATTCTGAAGGCGAAGTATATATTTTCGTATTATGTGTATCATTTCTTAGGCATATGTCAAGCACATCACATAAAAAAGAATTATTTTCGAAAACATTCACGTTTCTTCAACTGAAGTTCGACGTAAACACGGATTTAAAGGAATTGAAGCCGACCAATAACAGAAGAAACAGAAAAAAGGTTTGGTTTGGACATATCAATTTTAGAGAGAAGAACCGGAGCTGAGAAATGAACATAGATTAAATTTAACGATAAATACTCCTTGTCAAAAGTTTGATTTCGGACTTCCATTGTCTATAAAATTTTGAGTATCACGACGTTTCGATTGATATGCTATCTGCAATCGTCTTCAGGTGAACTGGCGAACACGTCCCTTTCGTGCCTATTTATATGGAACTGGATGGAATCAAAAGAATAGGTCAGCGATATAAGATCCAAACGAGATTCTCTAGGACTGCCACCCTCAGAAGTATCCTAACAAAAACTAAGCCCATGAATGAATCTCAAGAGACAAAGGACTGCATCTACCAGATGCCATGTCAATGTGGTAAAATACATGTTGGATAAACAAAAAAGCCACTGGAAGTAAGAATCAAAGAACATCGTCTCAACACCCAGCGAGCAGAGACAGGAAAATCTGGAATAGCTGACCACGCATGGACGGAGCACCATAAAATAGCTTGGGACGACGCTAAGGTTATTGCCAAGGAACCGAATTGGTATCGAAGGAAATTCAAGGAGGCGGCATTCATCACCAACAACAGCAAAGTGTACAGCAAACCCAGCGTAGACATTAAACCAATCTGGTAGCCACTCATAAAGAAGATCAATAGACTACGACTGGACCAGACAACAAACAATGACTGACAAACAGCCACGTCAGCAGACCGGAATACCGCGCATCGGGAACCAATCAGAACAGACCGCGCACAACGACACGTCACCGGACGGGGTATAAATAGGCATGAAAGGAACGTGTTCGCCAGTTCACCTGAAGACGATTGAAGGTAGCACATCAATCGAAACGTCGTGATTTTATAGACAATGGAAGTCCGAAATCAAACTTTTGATAAATCCACCTTTTCTACAAGTTTCAAACAACAAATACTCCTTGCATTCTATTTTGGTGCGTTAGGATTTTTATATCCAATAGAAGGTTATTTGGAGACTAATCAACCTGTTTATTCTGAATGTGACGTGAAACAGCGCAACTAACTTATCGGTATGATTTAAACTAACCGACACTAAAAATAGAGAAAGTCCTATAGGCGCAAGATTGTAGTTTTGCAAATCAAAACATTTCAGTGCTTACAAACACATTCTTCTGACTAGTTTCCTGATTGATCAGGAACTTAAAAGACCACAAATTTTGATAACCCCCTTCCCCCTACAAGGAAATGTCTTTGCCCAAAACTAATCGGGGTCTCCAAATATAATAAAATCGTTCTAGTGGTTACTGAGATTACGTAACTCATGTCGTCGCGCTAACGCTGGTCTCAGAAAAATCACACTCGTTTATTAAAATGGGCCATTTCATAGTGACATAAATTGCTATTGAATTGTGTGATTAAAAACAATTATCAATCTCACAAACATCAGTGGACAACTTGAAGCAAAATTGAATATTTTTCAACAAGGCGCCCCTGAAATAACGGAAATCAAAACTAATATTTGTGAAAATATGTGTTATGTACACAATTATAAGGTTGTTCGGAAAGTAATTTCGTTTTTTTTTGTGGAAATGAAAAACAGTTTTCCTATAATAAACAAACACTTTATTAAATTATATATTGACAGTTCTGGTCCAACACCTTTTGCCATCTTTCTGGTAGTAGCATAATTCCACGCTCATAAAATTTTTGGTCTTTGCTGGCAAAAAACTGATCGAGGTGGTTTTTGACCCCCTCATTTGAGGTGAAGGTTTCACTGTCTAAAAAATTTTGGAGTGACCGGAACAAATAATAATCCGATGGTGCCAGGTCTGGAGAATATGGTGGGTGTGGCATTGTATCCCATTCAAGCTGTAAAAGCTTTTGGCGAGTGACCAAACTTGTGTGAGGTCTCGCGTTGTCTTGGTGAAACACTACACCTTTCCTGTTGATTAGTTCTGGCCTTTTCTGTTGAAGTGCTTCATTCAGTTTGTCCAGCTGATGACAGTAGACTTCCGAATGAATCGTTGTGTTATCCGGTAAAAGCTCAAAAAAAACGATTCCTTTAAAATCCCACCAAACAGACAGCATCACCTTTGGTGAATATCGGCTTTGAAAATGGTTTGAGCCGGTTCATCTATTTTGCTCCATGACCTCTTGCGTTTGACGTTGTTGTATACAACCCATTTTTCCTCCCCAGTGATGATGCGCTTCAAAAACGGATCATTTTCGTGACGTTTGAGGAGCGAATCGCAGACGTCGATGCGGCGACACAGATTTCTTTCTGTGAGAGCATAGGGAACCCATACATCGAGCTTCGAGGATAATCCCAGGCCTTTCAAGTGGTCATAAACTGTTGAATTTGATAAATTTAGCCTCAATCCGATCTCACGTGTTGTTATTCGCTGGTTCGCATCAACTAATGCCAAAAAAATACAATTAAATCCTCTGTCGGGAAAAAACGAAATTGCTTTCCGAACAACCCAATATTGTATCTACAAATTAAGCTTTTAAATACGTACAAACCCAATGAATTTCAAAATCGGCCGTACAGTCTTTAGGATTCTGGGAAATAATTGGAGAGAAAACAATTTTATTACCCCGTATTTCTGCACATGCACACAATTGTTTTCCTCATTATAACTGCGAGTACAACAATTTTCAAAGCATTTAATTATGTCACTTGCTCGACTATCACTCCATTTGTCATTATCACTTCAAGACGCTTATTGTTTGTAAGAATTTGATTTTGCTTGCATTCATTTGGTAAATGGCCATACATTTCTTCCTATGTATTACGTCACATTGTTATTTTATTTAAATAAATGGTATTCTAGTGGGAAAATGGGGAAAATGGGGAAAATGAAAAATTAGATGATAACGTTATATTTACGGGTATAAAAAGCTATTTTCCATTGCTCAAAAGTATTTATCTTTTCGAGCAACAACTGATTCATCATATTTACCTGGAGATGACACACTTGACATCGTAACGCCACACACATTTTTTTGGTGTCCGTAGAGGCATGAATGTAATGTGGTATTTTTTGTAATAAAAATCGATGTTATGGTTTTTAAATTTTTTATTATGATTCACATCGACTCTAAGTACACTTTAAGTACTAAAGCTCCATATAACGTACATAATAAAATATTGCAAGTACCCGTCAAATAGACGTTCGATATAATAAATTATTAAAATTAATTTATCTATATCTCAGTTATTTATTTTACACATTTTACAGTCAAATATTTACAGTATGTACATAAAACACAACCAGTTCTATTTTACAAAAATAATACAGGAGCGATTACCATTTATGGCGAATGACAAGGTCTGTTAGACTAGCAACAAATTTTTAGACTATGGTGCCTATTTTTTGTCTTCTACAGAAAATTTCAAACTTACCATTTAGTGACACTTATGGCAAATCTTGTATATTGCTTGATTAGTACGGTAAGATAATTTCATACAGGTATCTGAAGTAACACCAGTGTGTCTATTAATTTTTTTATATTTATGACTGCATTGTTGTGTCTTCCGATAATTATATTTAATATTTTAATATACTCATAACGTTTTGTTGGATGGATTATCGTTGAAATATATAAATATAAAATAACAAAATTATATTCTGAAAGTGATGCTTGAGGATTACCGAAAGTTTAAATACAGCCTCAATACTTTATATTTATTTATTTATTTATTTATTAGCATATTGGGATGTAACAGAACAGAAATTCCAAAAAAACATCCGCTGTTTACTATTAAGAAAGAATATGGTCTGAGTGATCATATTTAAAACAAAAACTGAATTCAATTGGTATAGCAGCCTCTAAAGACTAACTGACTCTCTGTTACTAACTATTCGCTTACAAAACTCCTTGTCACAGTTTTATACCCTGCACCAATTCATTAAAATCAGTATGATTTGTTTGCATGTTTCAATAATAATCGGAACAATATGGAGTGAAACCAACTATACAAAGAATAAGCACCAAGATTTGTAAAAAAATATTGCTAATAGCTCAAAATGAGGGACATATAACACAACGGTTATCAGAAAATGCTCTGAAAGTTTAATTTATTTTATTTACAAAAAACTGGGGTCACATGGGATAACTAAAAGTACATCAATGTTTGAAATTTTGTTCTAGCCTCGTAAGCATGTTTTCTTACTCAGCTTTGACATTTGATGATAGATGGAGAAGGTCACTAGAGCTACAAGTTTACCGAATAGGTAGTGTCATGTGATTTCAGTTATTTATTCGATACCTACATCGTACTAACGAGTCTAAAAAAGACAAAACGACACGGACTGCAATTGGTTTGTAATGAAAGAGAGAAATGCTACTTTTTGTGTTTGCTGTGAAAGTTGGTTCTTAGAATGGCACCTGTCTGCAATAAGGACATAATTTTAGTTTATCCCTTCAAAGTGGAAATCATTTCATATGACTCAGTATATTTGACCTATTCTCATCTACAACCATCACTAATTTGAGATGAGTTGCAGTTACTCAAAATTCAAAATCAGTTAGTTGCAATACATACAATGATATATGCTACAATGGGTGGTAGTAAAGTGTAAGTAACCCTTTTGATATTTGAACTTCAAAATGTTTAAAATGTTTACGTACAACAGACAAGTTGACAAGAACGTCAAATGACAATTTGACGTTCTTGTAGTCTCAAAGAATTATTCTTGAACAATGATTGGCAGCAAATTTGATGTCATCAATTTGAAACCAAGAAAACGTGATCAATGAAACTATTGTACTGATATATAGCAAATATATATCCTAGAAACCAACATTTTGAAATTCAAATCAAACAATTTTCGTCAGTTTTGATGCTTACACGATGCCTTAAAAATAAATCTTACTCCAAAAACGTAATATGGAAAAAATATAGTAATTCCCATTGTTTTCTTAAACCCGACCTTTAGTTATATGATATACATTTTGCTTAATTTTGATTGGACATATTTTTTGGTTTTGAGGTCATTCCAATCTTTGGAAAAGGGTAAGAACTGAATATCCGAAAATCAGTAAAATAGTTTTCAGGATGAAACCATAATCAATCGCTTTACGTTTGTTGAAGACATCGTATGAATGATGAGATTCACCTCAATTTAATACGTGATATCAGCCACTGTTTTATGTAAATGCACATTATGTCTCTATTTATATACTCTATGGTTGACGGCCCTCATATGGTTGTCTGCCATATAGCATTTCTAAATTATACGATGTTGTTGGAACTTATACATGATAAGTCATACCAGACTTCCTTGTTTCAGAGTAAGTATGACTCGTCAGCCATAAAATGGATCACACATGCAAGCACGTCAACTGTAGAGTATATAAGTAGCCACGGAACTAACAACACCTGAAACAATTGAAGACATCATATCAACCGAAACGTTGAGATACAAAATAATAGACAATGGAACTAATCCGAACTACTTTTATAGCTGTCAAACAGAGTCTTTCCAAATACTAACACTCCTACTTTCTGTAGGGCAATTGTCAATGTCCTTCAGGACCTAGTGCAAAGATCTGGATCCCCTCGTCCATCGAACATGTAATTAAAAAAATGTCACAAGACATTCCAGGACCGTGAAGAGAAAATGCGGGTACCGGTGCCGCATGGTACCGGTTTCTGAACCATCAACTAGTTTTTCGTCATTTTTATACTCTTCAGGATCTCAAACTAATCCTTAACAATTGGCTTAAAGGGGGAAAGATCGCTATCCATTATATATTCTGGATCATAAGAATCTATCATCTCGGAGCTCTTTTCACCCTGAAGTCTGGGCGTACCTCCTCCTTTTAAAAAGCGAATAACCGCACAATTTTTTGTTTCATACAATAACCATAACAAATATGTCTATGCAGGTATATACATGTGGGATTTAACCCACTACTTCTCAGAAACCACCAAGTTCTTTGGACAATCGTCTTCGCTTATGACGGCTTTTTTCTTCAATATTCCCAAGTCAGTCACATTTTCTAAAAAACTTTTGTGCGCGCTGAGCAGTTTCGCACTTTCAACGTCCTTTTTCAGCTCCTCCATGTCCCGTTTCAGTTTCGCGCGCCGGTTCTGGAACCACGTGATCACCTGGGCGTTGGTAAGACCCAGACTGGAGGCTATCTCGTCGCGGTCCGCCGGGCTGAGGTACTTTTGGTAGAGGAATCGTTTCTCCAGCTCGAAGATTTGGTGATTGGTGAAAGCCGTCCGAGATTTTCGCTTTTTCTTAGGCTGCTGCCGGTTGTTGAACAGGTTCAAGTGGTTCTGGCCATCTGGAACAAAAGAAATCCGGTGTTATTGCTTTGTTATCTAGTGGTATCCAGATATAAAGCAACTAATTGGACAAAAACAGCAAATAAAAAATATTGGAGACATGTAGAAAACTTATATTTGGGAAATGCCCGAAAATAAATCCTGGGTACGGGCCTGCTAGGACGTACCCAACTAGCACGTCGTGATAGTTGAGATAAAATCTATTAACGAACGTTGCTTTTTTCAAAAATATGTTTTCCTTCTAATCATTGGCAGATCAAAACTATTTATAATAATATTGCCTTCATTCGCGCTTTAGCCCCCCAAGTCAGTCCCATACCCGCCATTGGGGATGGCAAAGGTCCTTTTGCGGACACTGTTGTGGCTTTACGACTCTTCACAGTTGGCATGCTAAAAAACCGAACAGTGTATAAATAAACGGCTGCAATTGCACTCATTCTACAAAAACTAATTACGCATCTTGCCGTCGTAAAGTGGTAAGCATTCTGCAAAACTTCAATAAATAATAGATAGCCAGAGTTATTATTGCACTTGTCGAAGTTGCGGATAAAAATACAGGCAGAAACGGTTTCATCTGACATCCTTTCAACACCTTCATGGAAAGCAAAATAAAAAGGAAGTCGATGTATACAAGATGCCGTCTCTAATAGAGTGCGAATGTTGCTGTGTTATTTTTAAGTGAACGGGAGTCGCTTTGATTCAACGTATTAAATCGCTGTTAACGGTTGACAGTGGGGTATTTAAAACAACATACGTATCTGTTTCTCGTCCTGATAGACGAGTTTATGGGGCGGCAGGAGAATCCAGATGAAAGGCGCGCCGCTGACGTTAATTGCTCGTATTAAAACGGATAAATCATAACTTTCGGTGAAGTAAAATGAAAACATAGCCCGGCTGTTGCTGCTTATTTTGTGCAGGGAACGCTGTGAAGACCGGTGTATCAGTAAAAATATTAATTATAATAAGTGCATCGATTTTAGTCACGGATGTAGAGAAAAGCCTCTCCTCCGAGTAAGTCGGCAAGTTCCACTAGCTTTTGAGGCAGCAATCATTTCCTCTAGAACTTTTATTTTATCAAGACGAACACTACCACAACCAAAATTATTATATTCGGGTAACTATTCTATTCTATTAATACCGTTTGATATGGTCCCAATTTAATAAAAATGAACCACTGTTTTGTGTTTCGGTTTTAAGAACTTTTTGAGCTGAAACATCTCACTTCAACATAGAACATTTATCTATTTTTTGAGTTCATCAAAATAATTTTCTGTTTAAGGAGAAAATGAATTAAATTTCAGAGCCCCTTAATTGATAAAATAATGAACGATGATTTCATAAATCTGTTTCAGCCCGGGAAAGTAAACTAACTATTTCAAAACACAAGATTTGGGGTTTTTTCCTTCTACCAATTCCAAAAAAAACCTTTTCAACAGATAATGTGTAGAACATGATGTATAGTTAGCCTCTCCGTTAAAACGTTGGATAGTTTTTGTGAACCATAGATGCTTTCATCTTTCACTTCGACAATAGAATTTCGCAACAGCAATCATTCCATATGACCATAGCCTGTACTATATAATTACCTCATGGACCCTCCAGAAGGAACAACTAAATCCCAACCATTTAACCCTGACACTAATCTCTCCAACAACAAAACAGCTCTAACACCTCTCATCCCCATTAGAAGTGAAGTGCCATTAGTCATCGATTCCCACTGACCACCCCACTCGAGTTTCGGCGTTTCAGATCTCAGCAGGCCAGGTATTTTCGCTGACACCCGAATTAATATTCAATTAGCCCAACAATTAATCCAAAATGGCGGCGGTCGGGGTGTGAAATTCGGGCATTGATTCTAGAGGCTGTAATTAGGGTGAGAACACTGCGGCTGAGATTCTGGATGAGCAGAGGACAGGAGACAAGTATAAAAGATGTGGATGAGGTTTAGGCGGACTTGTATATTTCATCATGAATCAGTGGCGTATTGCGCTTAGATGAAGAAGGTTGTTACGACTCTCGATTCAAGAATAAAACCGGAGATCTGCTTCTGTAGTCATTGTAAGCTCCATGTCTATCGTAGTAGACCACCAGCATAGCGTCAACATAGGCAACAGCGCCGAGCGCGCAGCGAACGCGTTATTAACGATATCGCCAAATCATGCTTGGCGTTGGACGCTAGTCGGACGGCGCACAGGCAGGTGTGACTAACGCCGTACCGTCAAGCGGCGGAGCGCTGAACATCAAAGGGGCCGACGATCAAGGCGGCGGGGAGCCGACCAAACGCGCTAATGCCAATCGACGAACAGGTGAACGACGTTCCGGGTGAGAGAGGGGACGCTGTCCGGCGGCCGGACTGCCTGTTTATTGAATTCTCGGGAGGGAATTCCACAGCGGAGTACGTACACTGATGGAGGTGGGAAGTAGAGCTTCAGAAGTGGGATAATTAGTTCAACGTTTCTCCACGCATCTCCATCTCTTGTTTAAAATCGCCCTTTCCTTTGTTTACACATCTACGGATTCTGATTCATTCTTCTCTTGGGTTTGATGTACTCGACTCATGGTGTTATTACCAGGGACGGATTAATCATTAGGCAGAGTAGGCAACTGCCTAGGGGCTCGTGCACGCACCAAGGAAAAAAATCGTTCCATCGAACGAAAATTTTTTTTGAAATTTTTCCTGCAATCACGAGACCTGAAGTAACCATGTTTTTGTGATATCACATAAGACATTGAAATGAGGGAATACCTGGAGTCGATCAATCTGGAAGTTACTGACATCTCTTCATCAACTTAAATAGACGTGATTGCATTGCCTAAGGGCCCATATAGGGTTAATCCGGCCCATGATTGGATCAGCTACCCTTCTTCGATGTTCCAGATTGTGTCTGTGACTTTTTTGGAAAATGGTATTTTGTATTATTTTCTTTGAATCTCCATTCTTGATCGACTGACCGGTTCTCATCAAATTTTATATCGGTAATTCAGTTTAGACTTAAAAATGTATAACTAGATGACATCTTTTTTCAGGTCATTTAAGTCGCAATATTTTGTTACCTTCGGCAAAGGTTATGAAGCCATGGAATAATTATATGACATAGTCTGCAATATAACGCCGAATATTCAGTCGGGATTTATTATTCTGAAATAAAATGTCCCAATACTTGAGCAAAGAATGCTAGTTGAGGGTATTGAGGATGGTATCAAGCATCAAGGTTAAATTATATCCTAAACATCTCCGGTAATAATAATTACCTATACAGGTTTGCATACAGGGTGGTCTGAAAATACCTAGTCATTAAATTAACTACGCATTGTAGTATGCCAGATTAAAGCATGATAAATTATACGAAAACCGGATTCAGAAGGACGTTGGTGTTCCTAATGAAATTACTATATTAACGAATATAGCGTATAATTTTGAATCGTCTGGAAATTGAGAATAAATAGCTTATTCAATACTAACACTACTCATATAAGAATGTAAGTTATATCTTGCGGATTTTTTTGAAAAGTACACAATAGGTTCTTTTCATCAATGGAAAAATACGTATTTTTGATGACAAATCAACAACATACATACAATGAGTTAGGTTTGTTAATATAACCTTTTATGTCTCGTTTACTTAAAAACTTCATGTCCTGCACCCCTCCCCCCAAAACTGAGATCTAGATACGCCCTGTATAAAGCACATTTGTCACTTGCTTCTTGCTAATATCCATCGGCCGATAGTCGTTTGTTACCCTTGCTGGCATGAGCGGTCGATCCGTTAAGGCAGGCTGTGATTTTATTGCGCTCGATTGTTTTGTTTATGCCTCGCCACTTCCGAAGAATTCGGGGAGATAATTAAAGATACTGACACGGCGGTATCGGGGGTCTTTGATGTTACACCTCGTCAAACAGGGCCGTCGGTACTTGCCGACTTTTGTGTCATAGTTGCAACTTTCGAGAAGAACATATTGAAATTACTCAAATTTTTTAAGCTGGTAAGAAAGACTCAATGAGAAGTGAAAAGAGCATTCTCAGTAATTAGTGTGTTATCATGAGTTATAGAAATTGTTATAAAAAATTAAATGTCAGTGCTTTCGAATTAATATATCAGCAAGGATAGATTCCGATATGGTTATGTAACAGGTTGTAATCACCAGCACACTGAGTGCAATCATGTATTTTGATGTCAACAGCATTTGTAGAACTCAATCAAGTGTTTGATGTGGCATTTTCTTGCATCAAACTCCAAAAACACAATTAAATGAAGTTTTGAAGTAATTATTGGATTTTTTTGGTTTGTAAATGACTATCGGTTTGTGCAATGCTTAAAAAAAAGTATGACGATCTACATACCCACATCAAAGGCAAAGTGCGATGATTAGGAGGTACCTAGTAAGCAGCCCAATGGAAATCACACACAATGTTTTTTTGGTATTTGGATTAAGACATAGATAATAAATGTCGGAAGAAATTATAATGTTTTTCCATTACAATAACATTAAGAACAATCAGAACTGCCGTTTAATCAGATAGGTATACTTAGCTCTGTATCGTCCATTAGCCCAACATGTCTTCTGAGAATTCAATAATTTTTGACAAAATCATACAATTATTCGCCATGTAATAGATTTTAATTTAATTTATGTAGATATATTACCTTATACTTAGTCAAATCACGCATCTGCGCTTGTACATGATAATAACATCAATTTTTCTACCATCACACCCAGTGCTGAGCTTTGAAGTGTTATAAAAAACTGAAAACTTATACTGTGCTTCTGTGGCTGCTGTATATTTAGGCAAAATACTATAAGGCTTTGTAAAGTAACAACCGCGAATTTCGTCAATGTCCAATTACTACCGTTTACATCTACCGTTATTCATATACAGGGACGCACTTAATGCACAATGAACCTATTTAAAATCTAAGAATGTTTATATCCAATTCTGCATATTTTCGTAGATTTTGATTGATGTAAGTTATACATTAGATTAAGTAGTGTATCAAAAATCTATATGGTACCCTTTGAATATATTGTGACAGAATAAGAAGCCTAAATACAAACATAAATTTGGTTAGAAATAAATAAATATAGATTAAAAGTTATGTAATTATCACACAGTTTCACAAATAAATAAAAGAAAGAGTTTTATTTGTGAAACTGTCTGATAATTACACAACTTTTTATCTACATGATGGAACCAAGTAAGAGCATCTACAATCTACAGGATAAATAATATGTATACTATTCATAAAGGGTTAAATATTAACATATGCACATATTTTTTTAGGGTATTCTACGAGATGGTTTTCATATTTTTTATTTAAACGAGTTACTTTATTCACACCACTAGTGCATTTTCGGATAATAGTCCGATTTAAAAAAGTATATCATAATCTTCGATTCTTTCAAGTTAATCCATGAAAAGTAAAAATAGGTATCGGGAAATCTTCCAAATCAATTATTAATAAGTGATATTTGATTTGCTGATTATTTTGAAAATTAACGTCAATTGATCCTACGAAACTTTAACAGATACTTTAATATGACATTTCTCTAGATTAGAAATGAAAGTGCGTGTTTTCTGGCTTATAGTAATTATAATTTATGATCACTCAACTACTTCCATGTGATAACTATTTAATTTTTTCTTATTTTTTATTTATTTTTTCCTTTTTTTTCAATTAATTAAAAATGCTCCCTTCAATGCTCTTGCTTTCTTAGACCACCGCCATATTCTCATTCGTCCTCCAATTCGCACTAACAATGTGGGCCTTGTGAGCAATGAGCAATTTGTGAATCTCGACTGGCTCCATCTATAGTTTTTATACATCTTTGAGTTGTGCAGAGGCTCCTTGAACCTAAACGTGGCTTTTTACTGTATCTTCTTTAGCTGTATACGTTACTTCAGCTAGCAACGTTTTCAAGCATTTTCCAAAATAAATACTTTCGTTATTTTATGAACTCATCCAGCCTACCTTTCTTTTGATATGTTTTCCCACAATGGATGGTTTTTGAGATTCGAATATTTTTATGCTCGTTTCCCTGCCATCACTCTTAAAAACTACAGGTTTGAAAGGCGTTGGATTATGCGGCAAGTAACTGAGAAACTGCTATACTTGACTTTCTGGGCCTTAGGCAGCGACAATCACAAAATCACTCAAGGATGTCACAACGAAGACATTTGAAATATATATTTATCAATTATTTAGAAATGGGGCAGGCAACAAACAAATCCAAAGTACTAAGTTAATCTACTTGTGTATTCGTTTCCCAATTCCGACCCTGATAGCTTCATTATTCATGTGCATTAAATTGGTTCGTGTATAGCAATATTATCATTACCCTGGTTAAAGCGGGTAATAGCAGCCAGTCCTCACTCCAGCTCCATGTAATAATAAAGTACCGAAATAGCAGAGACCACCGTCCATCCACACTTGGTAGCCGCAGATCGGCAGTTCTGATGCGGCCCCGGGCCAAAGAACCAAATTAGCCCACACGCAAATGAAGACGTTAAATTATGGTAATGCCACCGACTTCTTGTTGCTCTTCAGCTCATTCCGTCGCAATTCGTGTGTTTCGGTCTCAGTCTGATATTAACCAGTAGTCGTCAGATCTACGTAACTCAATCACCAAAACCTTTTTGATAGAGGTATTAGTTTATTAAGTCCTTGACAATGCTACACAGCTTCATAGCTTGCTGTACGGAGACCGTATAATCCCAAGGTATCAATTCCAAAAGTCTGCAACACTAGTAATTGTACAATATTAGTTGTTGCTCTCTATCACAGAGGAGGCAAAATCTTTGGCTCTAATGGTCTAAGCTGATTTCTGCTCAGCAAGAGCAGTATTTTAACAGTTTAAGCATGAACTCCTAGTAGTAAAGCTCCAGTCATCAATACTCACTATATAATCTTGTTTAGGACCAGCATGTCGAAGGGTGCTCCAAATGTCAAAACAAGTGCAAGCATTCTGTTGTGCCGTGGCTATATTGATAGGAGCTGACGGAATGAAATAATCATGATATATCAACAATAATCGAATTGTAAGACACCACGATGTCCGAAGTAAATGGCTTGAATGTGAAAGAGTCAAATCGCCAGCTTAGGAATATTCCATCAGGAATAAACATCCACATCTGTAACATTCTGTGCATAGCTGCTTACAAAGTTTTATTTCTCAATCAAAGCCTCTGGATTTATCTGCTTCTCGTCTTTAAGCGCGTGTTTACAGCGGGGTACGATGAAAGTCGCCGGACTTCAAAGCCTCCCGCGACTTTAATTGCTCATATTAAAACCGATAAATCATAACCTCCACGACCGAAACAAACGCGAATCGCACTCGTAATAGTTCTCTCTTTATGGCCACGTGGAAAAAAGCATAATGGTGCTCTGTGAGTTACATAAGCCATTAGGCCTTTATATTGGATAAATTCCTGCTGCCCACCCCATTTGTCAACGCTAATGCGTATTATGTTGAGTCGACTTGACAATGTGCAAAGATGGACTGGTGACAAATGAAGAGCGCTAGGAGAGAGGGTCATTTCCCAGTGTCGGACTGGGTTAGACTAATTTCATAGTTATTTTTGTAACAGAGAAGTACCCAATAACCCAATGAAAATTTCTTGTAGCATGAGGTAACAGGCAATTATATCAGAGGTAGGTCTATAAAGATAACAGAGGTTTAAAACATCGTTTTTGATTTTTATAATCTGATTCTTTTGGCGCCTCGATGTGATATCAGGTTTACAAGATTGCCATATATAATGAGGTGCCCTAAATACTATCTTCACTATTTTATAAAACCCTCAGTACCTGTTCCCAAAAGTCAAAAGTCATCATAATATTGCACATTCCAGAAAACGTTTCTCAAAGATATCGTGACAACCGTTTGAAACAGCTTTGTAATGACGGACATTCTACGGAATCTGAAATTCATACCTCAGCATTGCCTAGACCTAGATGCTGTTTGACCAAGTTTAGATAAAACGGACGTTATTTTAGTTCACGGTGCAATGAAGTGTTTCGTTCAGACACTTTTGTATCTATGAATCTGAGATATACGGTAAATAAATGCCTAAAGATATTTATGCAGACAGAATCATAATAAAAAGACACTTACAGCGTTACTTTATTACTTTCAACATTAACAAGCACATTTGAATATCATAATTGAGTTATGAAGCAGAAGCAATTGAAAGTCATGTAATTCAACTTTTTACCTGGCGACCAAAGACTCTGGCATCTACAAAAGTAATTAAATTTATTTATAGTTGTCGCTGTTACCGCATTCTGTAGGTTGTAATTCATCTATTAATTCAAAGATATTCACGCTTATAATCGAAATATCTGTAGATAGTGTGATTCAATGTCGGAGAATTTGCTAGGTATAAAATGAAAAGGCTTTCGGCTATCCAACTCATAATGATAGATGGATATTTTATTATATGGGGGACGGTTTATTAATTCCGATGAGATATAGTGAGGATAACTAGGTGATGTCACTCGGATAAAAATTTACGGAATATCAGAAACTTGGAAAAATGCAGCCAAATTATCATTTCTCACACATCAATATGAAACAATATCTTAGACAGATTTTGGAAATCGTTTCATTCAAAGTAGATAATGTCTGTATTTTTGAGGCCTCATTGATAGGAATAATTCGTAAAAAATATACAAAATCTCTAAACACGGAGAAAGTCAGACCAACTACAGGTTTTGAACCACACATCTTCTGGCTGCCAAGCCAGTGAGATTCTCTGCCAACTGAGCTAAAATGCCACTCCTCTCACTCGATCTAGAACGGCGATGAATGTTCTTCTCAGTGTATGGATCGGTCAAGATCACCGAACGCGGTTACTTACAAGAAATCCCTGCATAGAACAATCATAGTACTACTAGGTATGCAGGACAATTGTCAGTTGGCGAGAGCGTCTAATCGGCAATTAGAGAGTGTATGGTTTGAATCCTATAGTAGTAGACCAGGTATTTTCTCCAAGTTTACAATCTACAGCGTTTTCATTTCAACCTGAATAGACATTCATCCTTGCGCAGTGTATATGAAGCGCGATAAGTTATATGCCGTTGCGTGAGGTTAACGATTAAAAAAAAAGTGTTTGTAATTTTAATGTATATTTAAGTAATGGGTCGATTTCGATGCATTTGATGTAGTAAATTTTACCAAATCATTTATTTCCTTAATTTTCTGTAAATGTACTGGTCACTATCTGCTATGGCTTCATGCCACTATCTTAATCTCAAATTTTTCTACCAAGTGTTTGTTTTCTACTCTGATCGCTCAAGATTCGAGTGTATACGATATGAAAATAGTTAATAATTTTTAGAAAAATTAGAAGCAAACATTTGTCGCCAGTGGGGATCAAACCCACAGCTTCTAGCATTCTAGGCAGGTGCCTAACCGTTGGGCCATGACGAACTGGTCAGACAGAACGGCAAATATGCTATGAAAGGTACATCCCCCCACGCAATACTTCTTCCTAATTTTCTAACCTGTACAGCTCGACCTTTGATTAGACATTTAGTGCCAGAGGCCGATACTATCTTCGGCACTAATGGCATAATTCTGTCAAGTTGAACCTAGTATGAAAATCTGCCGCCTTCAGAAAATACTACTACTAAAAATAGTTGTTTCACATCCCTCGTATATATTGGGATGATACCTCCCTCTTTGTCTTAAGGTGCTGCACGGCGTGTTTTGTAAGGATATTTATGATGAATGGACCATTGTTTCGAGAAGGCTCCGAGATATGTTTTATGCACAACCGTTTTCGCTATAAATTACGAAAATAAAACTTTTATAAACGCTTAAATTCTGATCGTTGACTTGGCCATCCGCATGAAATATTGTGGTTAACGTGAAATATCTAAAATATATGGAAAAGGTGATGAAATTGCCATACTAATATTTTATGTTTCTGGGTTATGAAGTTAACAGTGTTCCTGAATTGTTTCCACGCAGAGATATTGAGATTTGAGTCGAAATTAGAAAAACCTGTATTCAAGAAATGCTAAATATATTTTCTTTGTGTATTGCTAATAGCACTGCCGCAAATGCTATGATTTTCAGAACATTCAATATGTTTAACTGGTCCATACTATACTGAATTCTCATTCTGTCGAAATGAAAAATTAGCTGCTAAGCTACGACTCAGTATGGCAATAGACCGAAAGACTGCCCAGAATCAGTAACAGGGATGTGTAGAGTAGTAGACGTCATAAGACACTGAAAAGATGAATTATTTCATATTTGAAAATGTTTACAATCACGATTAATTGTCTTCCTCGCGCATGACAGATCAGAAAATACAAATTTCGGTGTTGAAATTGAATACCTTTCGAGATATGCCAAGGATTTAGTGCTGATATTTTTATATTAATATTTATATCAATAATTTATCTGTAGTAAAAGTGACATTGAATACATTTCTGAGTTTCAATATACAACTGATCCTACTTCACGTCTTATTGTTATATTAAATAAACAGTTATAAAAATTAGCTACTAAATTTGTACGTTACTACTTGTGAATTCTTAGAAATATAGTTTTAATATATTTCATATAAAATATATTGTAGTAATTTCTGTAAATTTCATGTGTTTAATCCAACAGGTCGAATATAAACAAGTTGAGGTGTAGAAATCTGGAATAAACTCCTGCTATGGAAGCAGAGTTACTGTCCAAACATTGCAAACGAATAATGGTACCTTTCTAGCAGCCATGCACCTGTAGTTATTCCTCGCATTTTTCAAATTCGTCACTGAGTATTCTAAAATCCCCCATTAGCTACGGGAACTATGTGAGAAAAAATGTATAATGTGTCGAATACATCATTTTATAGCGTGACACGGCTTTAACTCAGGTAGCTAGAACTCCGTATCACTTGGCCTATACTATATTCAGGTAAAGAGAAACGAATAACTTTTAAGTCTTGCATCTTTATGACTATTTTCTGTCCGTATTCAAAATTACAAAATATAAAGGTGGTAATGTAGTCACAAAATATTGAACCAGGAAACTGTAAAATAGCTGTCACATACTGATAAGCCTCCTTTCTACTCATTATTAGAGACCTATTAGATTTTGTCAAAATCGGTTGAGCATTTTGAAGATATTAAAAAATAACATTGTATCATGTACTATGTTTTCTTGCTGATGACCTTTCTCAAAGTATGTAAACGTTTAAATCGCCCCATATATGCTGCGGGAGGGTATGCGTGTATTCACATTAACATTATTACGCTATATATTCTGGTTATCGGATATGTATTCCCGACAATCCATTGCTTCATGCTAATGTTTTCCAAATGAGATGAGCAAAAAAATAGGGACAAATCAGCCACTCCTCTTCAATGTTCATGACTGTATGTACCTTGAGCAAAGCTTCAAAATGGACAAGTGAACCTTCCTTTTCAAACAGTTATTTCACTTAAATAAGTATATGTCGACACTGCCCTTGCATAAGGGCTTATCTCATTTTCTAATTGAATCAAGGTTCGACAATTGGATTTCAGCCCATTATCCCAGAATAGGTTTCAAAATTGAATGTAAAAGAATATGATAAAAAAGTATATCTAATTTTCGACGAGATTCGTCAGAATAAGCCACTAAACTTTTTTGAAAAGTTAGCCATTTGAAGAAAAATGTGATTTAATTACCAATATCACATTCAGAACCTGACATAATATGTGAACTTACTTTTTCAGAAATATAGACTACTCCTTTCGCAATATGCGTTTTTCATGATTTTTATTACCTCTGACTGCTCCGAAATTTCTATTCGGTTTGGAGAAATTTGCTCCAAAATGAATATTTTAGTATTAACTTACTTTGACCAGTGAATTTTCAGTTCAATTTTGTTAAATTAAGAAGCTAGCATAACGAGTTTCGTAAAACCTTGCGACGGTCTTGGTTTAGACATACAATTTATATGATTATTAAATTTAACAACTCAATTTTGCTTCAGAATAGGTTAGGTTTCTATCAGAACGAATTTACCATAATTACAAAATCTCTGTTATGTTTAGACGGTGTCGTTCCTAATCTCATCAGTAGCTTCTCGTTTATACCTTTATTAAATATTCCACGGTAGATTGAGCAATAAAAGATAAGAGCTGCCGAAACGGCTGCCGAAAATACGAATCCAATGAAATATCACTCGACAGGAAGCGGTCCAGTTTGCATTAATTACTGATACTTCTAATTGAACGTAATACTACGAACGACAATGAAATGAGTAGATACCCAGGAGCTTGATTCAGTTTATAGTCACTCAGTCTTTCCTTAGAGTGATATACCGAAAAAAGTTTTCTACACTTAAGATTACTGTGTCAATGCCAAAGGAAATAGCAAAGAGTATTAAATGAATTTAAATAAATGTCTGTAATGATCTCTAGTTTGACTTTATTTCTTTACCATCATTAAGCAACAAACAAACCATGGGAAAACAATGAATGATAGTCTATCGAGGAACTCTAAAAAGCAATTATAGTTCAAATGTGAATACCCAAGTTGCTGGTTCTTTTCTTGTAGTATCAATCTTATTTCCTTAGTTAGTTTCTATGAACGTTTCACCCATTTGACTGTAGCAATGTCGTCAGTATTCCGCTTCACACATAGTGTTAGTTACAGTCTTTGTCAGTCAGTCTCTGATCCATCATTTACCTACGTTTTAGTGGTTTTTATGTCTCCACCGTAAGTGTAAACCTTATTTCAATGCGATGTGATAGTTGTGATTGAATTTTGACATTTGTGCTATGCCAGCGAATTGTTTGTCAAACTGGATCCAAGCAAAAATGATGTAATTTTCTGGATATTTTGCTTGTGCTTTTCAGAGTTCAAGAGATTCTGTAAATTGTTCAGAGTAAGTATTATAAAATTAATAAGTTCCATGTTTGCGACATACTTTTGTTTGTAACTGTCAATTGGATCAAGAAAATATGACCTTATTCAACATGACGTCACACTAATATAGCGTTTAGCAACATCACTCACCTTTTTTGCACACATGTGTTTCTATCTTCTTTTATATGCATAATTCTGTATACGTTCAATCATGGCTTGCTGTATATTTTTCTATAAATTACTTTCCCAAAATAGAATCCTGATCACCGCTGTCAAAAATAGCTTTTTTCCATTGATTATTGATACATTAATTTGCTGCTAACAGTACAGACCAGTTTAAACAATAATTTGTATGCCTAATTAGTATATCAATGACGTGACAGAAAACAGTTGAGACTTGTTTTTTTCTGCGATAATTAAGACGTTCCGAAACACTAACGATCAGTTCTGTAAGAATTATGGACCTTAGGTAAGTGCTGGAAAATGATAACACTGATATGTTTACTACTGACGACCGGTGTGAACGGTAGCTAATTTTCTGACCAGGGGGCAATAAAAATTCTTGGACAAGTGGTCGCCCAATATATTTTAGAATTAAATCGACATCTGAATGATCTTCTCAGACTAATCATTTCTATTTTTGGGACTGTTATTTTTTTAATGGGATGATGACTCTTGACTTATGCTCAGTTTGTCAAGTGAAAAATTACTTAGCATCTGTTTTACTGAACAAAAATAAAAACAAGTTTCACGTAACTTTACTTCAAGCTTTTAGCTTAGAATGAGGTGCGTTTCTAAAGACGATAGTTTTCTTCTAAATTACTTTTTATTCATGGCTTTTCTAAAAATGTGTAATAGTAAAGAAAATCACTGTGCTCAGACGGAATAGGGTGTTATCCGAAATTACCCACAGACAGTCAACATTTTTATCGAAATGACTGTATATACAACCCAATAATTCCAGTTCTTTAAGCTTATTACAGCTTCTGCTGTTTTTAGATGGATGTGCTTCTGATTTATCTACCATTAATTCCGGTGTACGCGTGTGTGTATCATAAGGGTCTATTCTTCCTCCACCGCACTTCATGATGTATATTAATGAACTGTTGGAAATGACATTCATCAGATACCTGAACAGACATCATCACCCAAAATAATCAGCACATTCATTCTAAGTCGATGAACCTCCTCACTGGGAATTTCAAGCAGGGGATAAACACCCCATAGTGTACACCCGCTCCCGATACCTCGTAAACGTTTTCATAATAAAATAGTCCGAGTGTGAAAGTGGATTTTCGTTGTTCATGGAACGGAGTGTCCGGAGTAACAAAAGAAGATCGTTTCGCCGCGGTAATTGACGTTCAAGCCGGCTGCGTTTTAGGACTCCTCCTCCGCATTCCGTGGAAGTAATGGTCGGGGAAAATCGGGAGTGAGAAAGCTTTTTACAGAGGTGGAGGAATGGGGGTGTCATTCCGTGAAATAAGAATGTTATTTAGCAGAAACTCTTGCGTTATACATACTAGATATTTCAAGATTACAAGCTCAAGAGAATGTTGCCAAGGCAGTATGCTGGAATTCTATCGTCATATATTACAGACAGACTATTTCGTGTCAAACAGGAAGATGATTACTCTGACCTGCAGGAAATATATGCGGGTGTGCCACAAGGAAGTGTATTGGGGCCAGTACTTTACCTGTTATACACAAATGATTTACCAGAAGTTGCAGGTGTAACTACTGCTGTATTTGCTGATGACACAGCGTTACTTGCCGTTGGTACTAGCTCAGAGGACTCTACCGATAAATTACAGGCTGCAAGCACCATTATTCAAAACTGGACAAAGAAACTCAAAATCAAGCTTAATGAACACAAATCTGTTTATGTTAATTTTACGAACAAGAGAATCACATATCACCCAGTAGTTAGGGTGAATAATATCGCCGTTATCGCACGCGAACAACGCTAAGTATCTTGGAATGAACCTTGATGCAAAGCTACGATGGAAAGAGCACATCAAGAAAAAACGCTTTGAACTTAGTGTAAAGTATAGATAGTACTACTGGCTACTTGGAAGGAATTCTAAGTTGTCACAATATAATAAAATTCTGATCTACAATCAGATTTTAAAATCAGTGTGGCTTTATCGCATCCAGCTTTGGGGCTGCACTTGTGTATCAAATGTGAATATTATTCAGACTTTCCAGAATAAAGTGCTTCGTAACATGGTGAATGCTCCATGGTACGTTCGCAATAGTGACCTTCATCGCGACCTAGGAATCCCAATGGTCAAAGATGAGATAAAACGATACGCCAATAAGCATGAAGTCAGACTACTTCATCATGTGAATACGGAGGCGATACAGCTGCTGGACAACGAACATATCGTCCGAAGACTGAAAAGGACTAAGCCATTCAAGCTGGTGTAGTGCATTGTGCAAAACAAAGAAGTGGAATGCATAGTGTAATTTGTACAACTAAGCTAAACTGAAGGACATCAATGGATGAACTCTAGAGCATAAGTATTTTAGTTTTTAACTTAATTAGAGACAAATCAATGGTTGATCTAACTTGATCAGTTTTGATGGACATATCACCTTCGCTGGTGTTTACAAAAAAAAAAAAATATTTCAAGATGAATCAAAATTTGAGAGCTCGGCAAAAAACGCTAATGGGATTTAAATCAGCATCTCCGTGACTTAACATTTTGAGATCGCTGGCGTTGAGCCAAATAATTTTATTCTCAGCAAATATATAGACAGATGCAAGATACAAAGACCAGTTTCATAGCTATTGCTTTATGCAGTGTTAATATGGAGCTTCAACAGATTTATAAGAGTCTTTATGTTTTTTAGCTTATTATAACATAATTTAATACAATGTAGGCTAGGTTTTATAGCACCGAGAATAAAGAATAAATGAATGGCTCTTGTTAACAGCTGGGTACAAATATATATATCAGATAATTATGACATTGCAGTTGGGCGATAGTAAATAAGGGAGAATATCATGTTGCAGCGCTGCATCAGAGCAATAGATCGATGGAAAGAAGTCTAAACTATTGACTCATTCATGGTACATGTATGGAAGAGCATTATTTTCCAAAAAAAATATCGCTTATGAATGCAAAGATTCAACGCGCTATGTAAACAGAAAAGGAAACTCCTATCCCACCATGTACGTATAAGATTCAACACTGTTAAGAATTAACATGTCTCCACATATGTATCCAGCCACCACTACAGTTTTTACAAATTCATCAACACATCATCGCCTCACCAAATCACCGAAGTTATACTTGGCGCTGGGCCGCAGCGGGCCATGAAGCAGTTGAATAACGCGGAAACGCCAACGACATTCAGCTGTCATCAGGATATTAGGCAGCATTTATGGGGAGTGCCATCACGCAACTCGATATACTCAGACGAATTTTCTTGGAAGCTTATATATTCACACGTGGATGTTTTCAATTGAGGCTGTGTAGTGATTGACGTGATTGGCGTGAAATTACATTCCGATGGTCAGTTATGAATCTGAAAGGAAGTATTCGTACAGATGGCTGTCAAGGAGCATGTGGTCAAGGTAGCGTTTTCACACGAAACATCAAAATATTGTTGAATGACGAGGGTACTAATTCACACTTATGTTACTCTATATGAATTCTCCTCCAATAAATAGCTGGTGTTCAATTCAATTCAATCAACACATTCATGTATAGGTTTGGTTTTTGATGCATACTTATGTACCCCTTATGAATTTGAAAGGCAAAACGACGCGAGTGGGAAATGGTTTTTGAATTTAATAATCATATGTCAGCTACGTTTAGTCTGTTCATATCGAAATGTAGCTTACTTCAAGAACAGTTTTAATATTCGATCAACATTTTTGATAAAATGTCACCAATGTACGTGAAGTACGGGTTAACCTATATGGCTTATTGGTAATCATTCATAATTCTTATTCAATTAAAATATAGTGATATGTGATAGTGGTTGCTAAAATAGGCGTGGAAGTCCCTTTATGATTATGAGGAGTGAAATATGCCCTGAAATGCTGTATACAAGATAAAGTGATTGAGATATGTTTATTTATAAATATAATTTATCTTACAATGCAAAAGCTATGGAAAATAGATACCTAATTTCTGTATCTCAAAGATACATCTGAACAATCCTTTATGTTTAACAAGTGAGGATGATTATCGGGGTCAAAGCTTCATTGTTCACTAACGCTAAAAGATTTCGAGATTTTAACCCTCCTCACGACTCCTGCTTCTCTAATTTTGATCTTATCAAATCTTTTTTGGAATTAATAAGGGGCATCGTTAACAATCTAAAAATTATAAGAATGTCACAATAATATCAGTTTTAAAAACTACATGGCATATTTTTCCTTGCCAAAGTAGTAATATAGTGTCAAAATTTCATAAATATCCGAATTGTAGATATATAGTTATAGAGGAACCAAATACTACCATACAAAAATGACGACAGACAGACCAAAATAAATTATTCATATGGTCTTAACGTTTGTCATAGGAACTTTAGATTTTCAGTAGTCTGTATTTTGTGTTTCTTAATTTCAACTACAAAAATGTACCATTAGCTAGTCGTTGAGTGTTGAGAATTTAAAACTTTTACAGAGTTCCATTATTATTCATGGCTCCTTTCAAAGCAAACTTCAATTTCATGGTATCAGTTTATTCCGATTGATATATCAAGTGACCTGTGTGGCTACCGGACGCAGCAGCTGTCACTCGGACTTGAGGGTAATTGATAAACCACAATAATTTCCATGGGTGGCCATGATACCTCGAACACCCGATTGTGTTGCACGGTTGCACCAATGGCGTACGGCCGCCACCTGCGAGGGTGATTGTCATTTAATTAAAGTTACAGATAACAAAATTACTTCCTGAGTAGAATGGCGGGATGGTTTGTAATATGGATAGAGTTGAATATTATTTTATTTGGCTGGCTGGGGAGCAACATTCATGTGACACGTTTCACTTTAGCCGTGAAATCACAGAAATGTGATGTTTCGAAGTGAGGTCAGAGGACATACGATCACCGACTTTACGTTTACGCGTAGCCTGTAGCCTAACTTTAATTCTGGAAGGAAACACTTTTCACACATGATAATCACCACAATCGCGTAAGCCTATGAAATCTTAATAGTGTTTTCATGTTATTCATCGTATGGATAGTAGTAGATACTTAATTAGTCTAAACAGCCAAACAATTATGCTAATAACCATCAGAACGATTGTTCTTCATGCACCGTTCGATCTCGGAATAGATGTGGGATACTTTGTGGTTTTTAGCACCTTTTCGCATTTTATGGACTTATTGTTGTATTAGCGAAAAAAGTTACGAGGGATATATAACACATTTCCGTCCACCTTGCGACAGTATAAAAGATCGTAAAAGTTGTGGAGAAACGCGGAAAGAGGGAAATAGGAGTATTGACTCAGTGGTGTTCAGAACGCCAAAAGGTTATGCAACCAAAACATTCAAAGCAAAAATTGGTTTGTTAAGGGCAGGCTATGGAAGGGCCTATGGTATAAAATGTTAAAAAAGTAAGTGAGTGAGAAGCGTATGATACGTCATTTTCGATCGAACAGAACAGAATAGACCCGTGAAAACAGAATTTCCCTTTAGTTTATAAGACATCTAGAGAAGCATATTTTGAACCAGACTTTCAATCAAAGGGCAATATGCTTCTTAGGTTCTGGGCAGTATGACAAAATTATTGAATTTGTTATTTTGAATGTTAAGCTTATAAAATTTATCGAATCAGGAAAGGTGTCTCCTAGTTGAGTGGTATAAATTCTCTCTGTTTCTATGATGATATGCCGGACGAAGACAAAGAAAAATTCTTTCCCCATGGATTGTTACTTTCTTGTGTACCCGCCACTGTTCCAGTTGTTGGTCTAATGATCGCTGTAGCAACAATAGTTTGTTAATAATACATCTTTTTAGCTGTGGTCTGTATGGTCTGTATCGGTTGTAAAATTAATGAAAAAGGATTGTTGTGGAACGAAGAAAGCTATATAATGTCTTAAGAGCGTCATAAAAATTATCTGCATAGGTCTGGCTAATCGTTACTGGCTTCAACTAGAAATATACGTCTCCGCTTGGAACAAAAAATATAAGCCGTATAATGTGTATATTTATGCTCACTACAAAAATAGCATTCGATAAAATGAGAACTTCTCTAAGGTAAATAGGACAAATTAGGACACTGTATAAATTATTAAAAAGCAAAAAATAGCACGCCAAACCGTAATGTATGACATGTTTGTGAATCATCATGTTTTGAAGTTTTAGGAATGCAAAATCTTTTTTGTCAATTTGTGTTAATATTAGAGATATGTGTAAATATCATCTAGTGAGGGATAGATATTAGATTACCTTGTGAATTTCACGACTGAATATGCTTCTGCTCTACTGGATTCTCGTAAAGACATGCTACAAAAAAGACCAAAACGATAACAGGAGTCCGACCTTAATCCACTGCTAATCAATCATTGATAAATCAGTTTGTTAAAATAGTTTTTCAAGTCAATAGTTATAATCGAATGATTCTCATCAATGTCTGAGAGTTAAGCCTGACAACCTGCAAATTCAATCCACAATATAGTAGTTTTACAGAGGCGTCTAAAAGTGGAACAACAAAATCGTTTTCGCATCATAACACAGAATCCTTAATGATGGACATTTGACAAATGAGGGTATACCTGCTCTAAATCTAACCTTCAATTCTAGGTGTAAAAAATTGTACCAGAATCTGATTTTAATTGTGGGTTTGCGAAGTGGGGTCATTTTTTGGAAACAACAGGTGAAACTATTACTAATGTTATAACCTTTTTCAGTTTAAACGAGAATCATAACGTATAATCAATTCGTAAAAGTCTGTACAGCAATTCTAAAAGTCTTATGGTCTATCTGTAGGTTTGGAGAATTTTCATTAGGTGTTTCCCTTAAGCATGCTGAACCAAACTGTCACATCCTACTGAGGAATGCAATGATCTGTTCTGAAAGCAGATTATTTGACCTTTCCCTTGGAATTGTTATCTTCCTTGTCTAGTATGTAACAGTTTTGGAGTGCATTAAAATAAATGAAAAATAAATTCTATTATATTCATAAATGAATATGGTACGTTAAAATGTATGATAACTGCACTTTACATAGCATAGTTCTCTCTTTTGGGGAGCTCTTAATAGTCTGTACAGTTTTGTCGTTTATGTGGCGCAAAAACATTGCAATACGGTGGAAAATGAAACAGCTAATTATATGGCATTTCAAGTACTTGTCGAAAAAATCCGCTATGAAACTAACAATTCTATTCAATTTCCACAATTGGCAGCTTCCTGGTTCAATAACAATTACCTCTCTTTATTGTTTAACGAGTAACATCATGTTGTGAATGTGAATCTCAGTATGCAAAAATTGAGTATGGTTCCATCAATGTTTTATAAGAATACCATACAATGATATTGATTGCAATCAACAGTAAGGATATAATTTCAACATTCCTTTTGTAATGTGAGCAAGTGCTTTATTTTACTATAGTCTGTATCCGGTTCTTTATTGACTCTTTAGAACCCAGCGAGCTAAATATTATTACAATGTTTAAGGGACTCAGCAATCCAAAAAAAAGTTTTTGAACGATTTTCAAATTCCTTATTTGTATCGAATTAGGTGAACACGTCCCTTTGCAGCTATCTATACTCATCAGACTGTAACGTCTGTGTGGCTAGTCCTGATTGGTCCGGGCGACATTCCGGTTGAGTGATTTAGTTTCCTGGTGACGTGGCTGTAGGGTGGTTATTTTGTGTCACGTCCGAGGTCAATTTCGTTTGTGGAAACTATAATTTATTCATTTTTCTGAGTGGCTTCCATATTGGTTCCATTTGTACGCTAGTTTCGCTATAACTGTGGTCGTTATTGGTTATTAAAGCTGCCTGAGAATATTTGTGAGAACTTAATTATCATAGCGCTTTGTTGTATAAAATTTCAGTACCGCGTCCAACTACTGGACTAATTTTTTTGTCTCGTTCCCGGCAGCTCCCAGCGACAACAAAGCGTCGAGCTGGGCAATATATGACGTCACAGGCGGCACCTTTTCGCGCCCGCACGCCCGTGCGGAATTCTCATTTTCTCATCAGCGGTAAATCGGCCGGAAAATAGCCTACAGCGGCAGAGCGCCGGATTTATTGCGACCGTGTCACCCTTAGAGAGTTATTGTTGTTAGCGACGCCTCCCTCTACCCCAGTTTTGCCCTCCCTCTCTATCCTCATCCCACTCCAACTACCACCGGTGCCCTTTCCCCTTTTCTCTCCGTAAAATGAGGATTTGGTTTTAAACAACTTTAGGATGAAGTATTTTGAAATGCTCGAGTCAAAATCTCTATCGTTGATAAATCCAAAATATAGATTACATTACACCATCACATCAAGCTATATTGATGAGAGAAGACGAAACATACAGCAGTGTAATCTCAAGGCAACGATTGAAGAACTCTTCATTTGGAATCTAAGAAGAAACAATAATACCTCAGTTAGACTCTCGTCTTGTACCCTGCATCGTACTTTGCCTCGTACCTCGTCCAGCATTTGGGTTAGTAGCTTACTGGATGAGCTTATGTACCGCGTAGCCTTCGAACCAGTTAGCATGGATGATGCTTGTAGTTTTAGTGAGTTCTTTTGACTTTTCGCTCTTCGAGACTAGAGAAGTGTAAACGAGGCATAAGAAAACATGGAGAAAATAACGTATGGTCCAGCTCCAGGGTCACGTTACTGCAATGATGTTTAATCAATATGATACAATATAAGGCTCTTCCAACACAATCCATTTAAACCAGAAATCTGAGTAATGCTGTCCCCGAACGTTAATTGCGAAAACGGGAGAGTATTCTCGGTAAGGAATCCCGTTCTCCACTTTGTCTGGCAATTAATTCAACCCAAAGTGAAGGGAGAAGAACGACACATTGGATAAATTAACAGCCCATAAAACAGGAGGAGGGAGCTTGTGCAGTAATGAATATGGTACCAGGTTGATGAAAGTGCAACTGTCAGGTACTGTAGATATGGTAGAAAGAGCACAGATCGAGCAACTTTCTTTTACCGTAGTTAAACAATGTGTACCTTCTATCAAGAAGTCCAGTTAAGTGACTATAAATCAGTGCACACGGAATGTAAAATTTATTACAATTTCCAATATTCGTAAATAGTTCGATGAAACAAAATGATACTGATTGACTTCCACACGTTGATATTTACCTCACAGAAGTACGCCAGCAATGTTCATCCATCTGTTAAGCGAAAGGATTGAGTGACATGGTAGTTAATCCAATTTTCATGTTTAAGAAATCGGCGCAGTGGCCAGAAAGTGGGGACATAATTCCCCTATTTCCCTTATTTTGATTTCCACCTTTCGATCAATCAATCGTAGTCAAAAAATAATTTGACAGATCAATAGTGTTTTAAAGTGCCCAAACTTCATATATGCATGTTTCTCAATATTTTCATTATATCAAACATTTTATCATACCTAAGTATCTGGAAACATAAAGAATTTTAATTCATTATATTTCGCAAATCATTTTTAGTTTGGAGGGCGTCGAAAAAACTGAAAAGATCCCATTTCCATGTATCGTTTTTATTCTTCGGTCATATTTGGATTTAGTACAGAAATTATTATACTTATAGTTTTGTTATGATATATAGAAATATTTCCATACCTCTAACCACCATTCTGTATCAACAAATTACACAACAAATACAATGACAACGAAGACACGACAATTCCTTCGGTTTAGATTAAAGTGACAAAAAGCTAATAAAAAGCGATTCTATCTATCAATTTATCTAAAAAAGGTACGTAAAACCAAATAATACCGTCATTAAACAGGTAACGCAGTCATAATAAATGTAAAGCTTTTGTACGGAATAACAGGCTTAATGGAGCTTACAGCAATTTGCAGTAATAGTAAAGAATCATAAATGGTAACCATGAGTAGATAGAACAATGAATAAAAAGGCAATAAAACTATGTAACATGATTTCTTTGCGTCATTGGCATTATAACTGTGACATTAAAACATCAACAATAACATATCCTGGCCTTACTAAGTCCGGGCTCTGGAAGCTGGTAATGCTCTAGAAATCTGTATTCACCGGAACCGCTGATCTACAAGGCGTGTCTGAGAATGCGTTCCTGAGCACTCGTTTAAGTACTGCGAGAGGAAAAATGTCTATTCACATTGATCTTGGAGTGTCTTAGATTGTAACTACCGGGGAACAAAGCTCATTACACAACGTTGAGGTTCTCTAAAAGAAGGACTTTTAGAAGAGGCTCATTCGAGGTGTTGGAAGTTCGACCTGGTGAGGATGCGCCGATTACGCTTCTCGAGTGTTTGCTATACTGACAACTCTTGGTTATTATTATGCTCGGTCGAAAATGTCCCCCTCCTCACGTGGTTGAACTTCCTACGTAATGCCCTAGGAGGAAGTTTGTTCCCTGACTGTAACGATGTTTTGAGGCCTATGTTATTAGACATTTCTCCTCTCGCAACTTCTACGGAGCGAGGTGGGCTTAAGCATAATCAAATAACAGAACAGTCGAATACAGCATTCAACTAAAACAACAACAAAACAACTAAGTGTTTCTGGAATTTGGACACGTCAAACCGTCCTTCGTGGACCCCTTGAGTGCCAAGTTCCAGAAGCAGCCGTGGGAATTATCAGAGTACTCAATAGCGATGATTGACACATTTCTCGATCTACCTATACACTCTTGAACAACAAACACGCTGATATAACCATCTCTTCTTCCCATTCAGTCTGGTTAGCCTCATGAACGAGATAAAAAAGACGCCACACCGGTGCGCCGATGGACAAAAAACCCGGCTCGCCGCTCTCTAATCATCTCTAATTGGTTAACATTACAAGTTGCATTGGCGCCTAATAACCCCTTTTCGGCCCGCCTCCGGGGTATCATTTCCACGGCTGCGAATAATACACTATTTATTTTTGGGCCTCGCTGATTTTTATCGTGTTACCATGCCCCATCGCAAAAAAGGTTGGAGGAAACAGGAAGGATGCCATCATCGTTTTTGAGTGGTAGTAGAAGTGGAGGTTAGTGTTTTTTAACCGCCGGATGTTCAGAAACTCATGAGAAGTACCTTGCAGATTTTGTGGTTAAGAAAGATTTCCGTTGCCTACTGAAATATGATGTTGGCGCCTTCTTTGCACCACGGAAGACATTTCCCAATTGTGTCAAAGTCTATAAAAACATTCAAGTTAGATTCCTCTTTTTATAATCCTTTGATGTATTCGAGCGTCGGCTAGTAGCATACTAAATTTATTTATTTAGATTTTTTTATTGTATTAGCGTTTTAGCGTTGAAATAAGCCAGCTAATATTTATTAATCAGATTTTGTTTAAGTCACATCATTCATATTTCTTACAAAAATTGCTGCGCTGAACCTCCAAACACATAACATTTGATCCACGCGTTGTTAGAGAATAAATAATCTTCGCCAGTATGAAAAATTGTCCAATTTGAAGTGTCAAACACCCGAAAATAGCTAATTAATTAACGCCGATGTCAGTTTAACTTGGAATTTAATTTTCTACTGTATTTTCATTCTGGTGAACGCTAAAAAAGGATCCAAAAAGTCAGTAAGGTTCCCACTTCAATCGTACTTTTGACTGTTGGCGAAGTTGACTGACTTGTTTTACACTTTTTGGCTGTTATATTTCATATAAAAATATATATTTTAATAATATTTGGTAATGCTTCCTGATATCTCCGATGCTAGTTCGTTAGTATGGATGTCATGATGTAAAAACAAAATCTCAGAATATGTGTAATTGATGTATACCAACTGGTCCAAACCCCTCATTATGGTTTTACTTGGTCGACAAATGAACAAGTAATTGGAAAACATCCAAGTAAACTAGCAGAACGTATGAAGCCCTGATTTATATTATTCGTCTGGATATAAGGTCTGCAACAATTGAATTTGGGACTAAAATTACTACCACCCATTTTTTACCACACCCAAAATTGTCAATAGGTAAAAATTAGAATTGAACACTTCACACACTTGAGTTTTCCAAGTAGTTTTTTTGTTAGCTTCAGAAAATGACATCGAAAAACTTTAAAAACTGTGTTTTTTTTTGTTTTTTGCTTATAAATCCAACCAATACTCCGACTTCGGCAAAGAGCCACAGCAGGATATACTTTACGTCCAAATCATGTGCAATTTCATAAGAATCGGTCCAGGGGTTACTGAAACATCAACAGACAGACATACAGACGTAAATGAATGATGATCACACTATAAAAATGTGTCCATCGCAATCCCTCCCTCGTTTATGCGTGCGAAGTGAAAATTAAAGTACATACTTCAGTACGGTCCTGTTTAAGCATTAGCAAAAGCCGACTAGATCAGTGTTATCGATAAGTTAACGCCCGCCTACTTACGAGAACCATGGGGGAGCCGCTGACACTCAACCATCTGCCCAATACAAGTCACTTTTAACATCCAGTCGACCCATTTAATTCGTTTGGTAAAACGGAAACCTGTAATTTCTGCCCTTCTTGCTATACTTATTCTTACCCTCGAATTATAAGAAATCGGTTGATTCATTTCTCTTAAGAGCGATGCCCTGTCATAGACACGTGACAAGGTCTGAGGCATAATTATGATTGCCTTAGACGTCATTCATTATAAAACTATGCTTCAATGCAGTTTTTCTAGAAAGGACGGGTAGCATTAAGGACCTAATTATTATCCAACAGCAACTATTTCCTGGATTTTAAGTAATATATGAGTTGGTTTAAAATTATAATACTCTATAATATACAGGTTTAGCAACAACATTTTTCAATATTTCACCTTTTACCCTGAGTTAGTGTATTACCAACAAGGAATATAATTCGATTATTGTTTGAAACTTGTAGACAAGGTGGATTTATCAAAAGTTTGATTTCGGACTTCCATTCTCTATAAAATTTTGAGTATCACGACGTTTCGATTGATTTGCTATCTTCAATCGAAACGTCGTGATACTCAAAATTTTATAGACATTGGAAGTCCGAAATCAAACTTTTGATAATTAGATTACCTTTAAATGAAATACCTATGACCACTACAGAATGGAAAATCGGTATTTTATCTTTTTCCGACTGCGCACTCAACTTACCGTACAAAAGATGCATCGTTATCTTACCTGAAAAAAAGAAAAAACTGTTAATAACATGAAAAAATTGGTTAGTCTTAGTCGCTATGCTATTGCTACTGTATTTCTAAGATAAGTATATCCATCCTGGTCTGCACATAGAGTTCTATCTCAGAGGTATCTAACAAAAATATATAACATTTTTTCATTTCCACTTGAGTTTGTATATGTAATAAAAATGAGAGGGTTTAACTATGAATATGGCGAATTAAAATCGGTCTTGATAATTTTGTGTATAAAATATACGTTAAAAAATCTTTTGGTGTAAGTGGCATACACCATACTTAAGAATATGGTTGTTAATAAATTCTTGATTATTTGTTGCATCATGGAACAAAAAGTAAAGTTTACTATGAAATATTCTACCGAGCCCATTACTGCATTCGGTAGTGGTACATTTCGCTTCAGTAATCACATTACGTGATATCAGAAACAAACTAGATATGGGCAGGTAGAACTCTTGCCTACGTAATATATTATTTTTAGTTACAAAAATTATAATTGTGACATTGCGGTAATACGTCTTCTGAAGCAGGAAGGAATGTTACTATTTCTGTATAACAGGTTGTTTATACCATTTTATTTGAACTATTTATAGACCAATCATCTCAGTTCTGCTTTTTCTTTTAAAACAGCATGGAAAACTCACAAACATGAGTTTATTAAAGCTAATCAGGATTAGCCAGTTATCATTTGTCTCTGTTGAAGGTCCATTAGATCTAATGGCATATCTTTTAGATCAGCTTTTCTTAACCTTTTTCAGTCCAGGGACCCATGGAGCATCAAGAACCCCTTTAGTACGACTACGAGACTTGCTGGCATTTATATGAAACCCTCCATACCTTTAGGCAGATCCCCAGGGGGTCAGCGAGTGTAGGTTAAGACGCACTATTCTAGATTATATCTCCAATATTGCCGATTTTGAAATATTTCCGAAGCAGTGCGAATTCTTTTAAACTATAATTGCTGGTCTATTACCAGCGACGGAAACTGTGAAGCATGGCTGATCAGTTGTTTGACAAAAAGTGCTTCGTATGCGGTAGGTAGGCGTTACTAGAGCGGTACTTTTTGAAGTGACATTATCATTGGTACTTTGGGGGAATGGTTTTGCTTGTTTTTGTGTAAAATTCATGCCTTGCCGGCACATACCGTTCATTGGCCAAAACGGTCATGTTTATGTAACTGAAATATCTGTTAAATAATATGAGCTAATTTCAGACTACAGATACTACAGCAGTTATTTATTTGCAAAGATTTTAGTAATTAACTATTTAATCTATTTAATGAGTTTCTCAATTATAATTCTTGTTTTTTTGACTGATTTTCTACGCATTACTATTGTTACAAAATAGTCTCTTACGAATCTCATACCTCAGACCGTCATTATCATTGAAGCAATATTTTGATTGTCTAACATCCTGATCGCCACAGGGAAATATTGAAGCAATAATGTTCGAAGATAAATTGTTTACTCAATCAACATTACTTCATCTATAGATTGGGCGAAGTTTCTCACGATGAGGAAAGTCCAGATTTTTTGTGCAGATCGGACTCGAACCTATGTCTCCAGCTATCCTTACTGATATCACGGAATGCAGGAGACGCGGGTTCGAGTCCCGTCGACCTCAAACAATATTATAGCTTTTTCTCCCTCATACTCACAATTTGTGTATTTGATCTCCCTTTTCTGAGTGACGATAGTTTTTCTACGAGAACCTATATAATTACTTTGCTCGAGCTTATGGAAGTTAGACTCAAGGAGGATGTAGGTTTGGATCTTAAACCATAGAGTCCAGTCTTGTCAATACACCAGTCATATTTTATTTGCACTGATCACATACGAAGGGACGAAAGTACCCATCAACACAAAAAGAGTAAAGTCCTGCCCTGCCACCATTTTACGACATTTAGGCGGTGCCTTTGATAAGGGGCTTTGCCGGAAGACATAAAATAATCCTTTAATGTGGTAGCCATGTTGGAATGGTTTTACAGCACGCTTTGTTTTATGGAAGTGAAACAATTTATAAGGTTGTAAAGATATCTCACAATTATCTTCAGTTGAATAAAATCTGGAACTTTGTTATCATTTAATGTACAGAAAGTCTAGATAGGAATTCCGATTGTTTTATCATATAATTTTTCATTGCAATGTAGTACAAGTCAATAATAATCTTGTAGCTTCCAGAAAATAATTGCTGTCTTTCTTCGTATATGGTCTATCAGCATCAGTTTTTAAGCTACTTAGGAACTACATTCATTCACAAGAAATCAGCCTTACCATATTTGAGGTGCTCTAATGGCTTCAAAAAGTAGTTTTGAGTGAACAAGAAACAGAAACACAAATTGCATCGAAAAAAATATACATTTTCAAATCAATATACATAGATTATTTTATTTACTTTACAAAGAAGATTGATATACTCGTAATGTAAGGATTCGGTCGTCATTTGATTGGTCAGTATAGGTGTTTGACTTCGTAAGTTGCCAATGGGCAGCACCACCGTACGCGACGCTTCGAGGTGAGTGTTTATGCAAGGTAGCTATTCGTACATTTTTGTAAACATGGTGGAATTCTGAATCAGGTATAAATCGAAGTAATATAACTAGCATTTCTTTACCGATTTCTAATCAATATTAGCTTCACTTTGACAGGCTGTTTCAATTTGATGGTAATTCCATCAGCAGGCTCGGCCAAAAGTGGCCATTCAAATGACACAACATGCGAGATCTACAAAAAAATACACTTTCAGCAAGAGGCGAACACTCGGCCACTCCTAATTTATTAGTCCTGTTTGCACATGTCCAACTAGCGCCATGCGCCAGTATCGTTGACAAATCTATGGACCTCCTACGGGAGCACAGACAAAATATATTATATTCTCCTTCCGCATAACGGACATGGACATAACTCACCATCATCGCTAGACATGTGCAGGCGATTTGGGAAATTAACGGGTATTTAGTTAAAAATACAATTTCGGGGTGCTGGAAGACGGATGAGATGGTGGATTGATTTAATTGCTCGTCGTTTTGTCACCTACTGCATGCTGGTATACAGTGGCGTAACAATTCGTTTAAAGAAATGAAACAAAGTGGATCGACTCGGTTCTTTCCACGATGCATCGATACCGTTTTCGGAAATATCATTTTTCGATATCACGAAATCATAATCTTGCGAGGTTCGACATAGATGCTCAATTTGAATATATGCTTTTTGGTTGAAGTACTGAAGTACTGCTCGTATGTATAGGTATCTTCTTGAAGCTTCCAGAATCATTCCAGAAAAGAACTGATAGACGCTCCTGGCTTTACAAAGGACCTCCACAATCTGGAACATCAAAGAACACTGTTTGATCTAACCCGGTAGATGCTATCATGCAAGACAAGAGTCATCAGTAGAATAAACACTAGATGAGCTAAATGCACGAGATTCCAATACCTCGAAGGAGTCTCTTCCACAAGTAATTCTTTTGCAGAATCTCAGCGTTGTGGAATGGGCTGCCGGGAAGTTTGATCCCCTATGGTTAGAATTTGTAGCGTTTGAAGGTACATGTGAACACATATTTACCTTTTCCCAGCACCTCTGGAGTTCGATAGGCTTTCTGCATTCACATTAAAGATGATAACGTACAAGAGAAACATCAATTTGGCAAAATATAGTAGCAGGAAGATTCAAATAAGCATTTAGAGGTCTAACCGAAAATGCCAATATTGCCCATGGAAGTAGCTAATGCAGAAATGAAATGATGATGGTGTGCAAAAGACATGAAGGTCAGCAAAAATAGACTACTGAAATATGTTGGTTAAAATAATGTGCCTGATGTCATTGCTAATTTGTATTATAGAGTGTTTTGTACCATAGAGTTATCGTTGTCCTAATATTATCAAGTAAGGTAACCATGAATTAAATATTCAAATATTTTGGCCTATAAATCCACGCCAATGGCGATGGAATTAGTAAGTCTGATTAAAATATATTTTAGAATTAATTGGTGAGATAACTAACATACACAGATGTCTAAATATTTTTTTATATATCAGATGTAGATTCCAGGCACATGTGTGGTCTAAATATTACGAGATCTGTCACAGAAAAATAAACAAATGGAGATGTTCCCACATCATTTTAATATACATATCTCCGCTCTGTCATATCAACTATCTTTAATTCTTCTACTTCTATAGTCTGATACAATAGTTCGTTAAATCCATCGACCAGGTTGAAGACAAATCAAGCAAAATACCAGGCTGAGGTGAATGAGGATCTGGAATCTAATCTTCTCGATAGAGTTGTCATGGAAGAAATATCTGATGATGTTATTCAACATAAAACGATGTCCTTAAAGTGCGTTACGAATATATGTATTTAAAAACTCGCTAAAATTAAATTGCTTTTAATGTGGTGAAAATAAAACACTTAAGACGCTGAGACTTTCCGACATCATTCATCGCAATGGTATGCAAATAACACTTAAGAGCCATATTTCATATAAAACCTAAAACCACAAAACAGCCGCAGTGTAGTTAGTGTCCACGACGTGGAACAGTAACTACCAAACTAAGGAGAATATAATGATATTCTCACGTGAAAATGGAGCGGAAAAAGCTGTCCGCCGAGGATATTAATATTGTCGCTGAAGGGGAAAAAATGATAGCCGCTGTTTGTTACCGCAAAGTTTATTCTGTTAATAGTATTGTTTATTACTTGCATTTTTCATTGAAGCCACCAAGAGCGATTTCAATGGAGGTGAAGCCACAAGATATCGGAACTTAGGTTCCAATTCACATACTTCTAATAACACAAGCTCAGATGTTCCTAGGATGAATTTATAGAAGGATACATATGCAAAGATTTCTATCTCAATTCGTTGACGCTCCTGTATTTTTTATGCCTTTTTCAACTTGAGGCACTGAATAAGAAATTTCAACTCATAAGTCTAGTGCAAGTAGATTCATGAAGAGTCGAGACGACATAGCATTGTCAACTATTTCAATAATAACCACAAGAGTGGTTCTATCAGAAAAGTGATAATGTTTCAGAAACTACAGGCAAACAAATTGTTCAGATTAAAAATCCGTGATTAACAGGAAAGTTCCCAAATAAAACTCTCTTACTCTCAGTGACGCGTTCCGACTTCTATTCAACTTATCGTCGGACTGTCAGATTTGACTGTTTAAAAATGCTACCCTGGTTACTTGTCAACTAGCTAGCTACCTGTCTAGCTATTGCTCTGAAACATTATTTTTCCTTTTGTTCAGGGAAAATATTTTGTTGGCGATGGAGTTTGCACTAGTGTTAACCTTTACCGCATTCGTGAAACCTCTGTGTTTAACAAACAACTTTGTATCTGAATGTTGGAAGAGTTTCACCATGAGCAATGAGCATCCACAATCTTCAAAGCTATTTTATGTGGTATTAACGATATTCTCCACCCAAAATGTGTTGTCCTGAGAATAGTATTGAGATATATCAGTTACACACACGATACGCAGTATAAAAAGATCGACGGCGATATTGCTTCAGACTGTACATAGACTTATATTATGACAACCTAACAGCAGTCTATTGGATTATGCACATTACGATGTCCTACAAACAACATTTTATAATAAACGTACAGTTATCTTTTGATAATTAGCCTTGTCAAGACACCATACCTAGGCCAATAAAATTCTGGATGGATAAAGTGTCAGGTATTACACTAAATCAGAACCAAATTTATTCAAATTGCTCGATTATGTCCTATAAAACTCACGTTCTAACGTTGTTAACTTTCAAAATTTTATTGTCCAAAGTGGTTTCCAATGTATAATCAGACAAACCAGTCGTTTTATTACTGCCTTCACGATAGTGCATGTTTTCGTTAGATGTCTTTTATTAATGGAAGTTATAAGGTGTTAGCAAGAATTTCTCATAATTTTCACGAAAAATATTGCAGTAATGAGTCATGTTAATGAAATACTGTAATATCTCAAGAACATTAACCTTCTTATTGAGCTATTAGTTTTCATAGGATTTTCCGAGCTATTATCGTGCAGTAACAAGATATAATAAAAATGTAGGTACACTCATTTCGTTTTTATATTTAAAAATTCATATATTTACAATTAAACTAACGTACAGCGAATACTATATAAATTGCTAAAAAATACGACATCACTAACTTCAGTCAAACTTAGTAGGGGCATGTTTTGTCACCACGGACTCTCTGTACATAACAATTACTAGCCTAAAGACTGCAGAATTAATAGGAGAGATGGTTGGAAGGCAGCTCGGAAACATAATTTATTGTATCTTGCTGTACTTGTTATTATTTTAATGTCGCTTTCTTTCGTGCATAACCAAATGAAATTTTTGAAAAATATCTGTCAGTCTACTTGAAGGATGGTGACAAGTTTCGGCAATGTGTCAGTAGTGAGGAATTTTCCAATTATCATAAAGTGCACTTTGAGCGAATCAGAATGTTCACCCAATTACATCTGTTTGCGAGAGAAGGATGCATCTGAACTGTTGTTATTTAAATTAGTGTAATAATGCCAGCATCGTTTAAATGCCATTAGAGTTATCTGCATAAATGAATATGGTATAAATAGATCAGTCCACATATTCACAAGTGAGATCCTGTAGCAAAAAGCGTCTCTGCGGTTTGTCAATCAAATGATTTGGTAACCATATTTTTTTAAAGATATACCGCTTCCCAATAATATCTTTACCATTAAACCTTCTGAAAAGTAGATTTATCGCATTGTTTCATATAAACAATTAAATGGGATCATTTTTAGAATCATGAAAGAATAATGAGTGCTAAAGTAGCGTTTGAATAACTCACCATACAATATATGAAAAACATTAAGTGTTTCAACTTCTGTCCTACTCTATTCTAACTAAGCAAAATCGAATGGTAAGTTTTTCCAATACTCAAAACTTCCTAATGTAGTGATCAATGGATTTCACCATAAAAAATAACTAGTAGGTAAGTTACAAAGTACGGCAAATTATATAAGAATACCTCGACATTTGAGTCTTGAAATTAGAATTAGAAATAGAAATTAGAAAAAGCACAACATAGAATCTTATGCAGAGCTCAAAAAAATGTACTGCTGTAACTGAAGATTTTACTGTCCAATTGCTTAAAAGTAAATGTCCATAGATAAATATGTTCTAACACGCTCAAGCTTCTTGGGGTATAAATATACACATTTTTGTATATCAAAAAATAAAATTGTCAAAATTTTACCCCATTTTAATTTTTCCATTTTTATTCCAGTAAATATATGAAAAACCATTTTCAGAAATGCTGGGCTAGTTACCTAAAAAGTATTTATATATAAAAATACCAGTCACAGTAAAATGAAGGCACCTTTTAATTTAGCATAAAAGAATATGTTCGGTATAAAGGGGTTACAATACATTTAGGGTGATCTATAATTCACGGCACTGCAAGAGCCCTTAATCTGACATTACCCCAACATTTTGCATTAGTGTGTTTCATTTCACCTACATAATAGCTTTCTTCAATCTCTCTAATCATCCTTTGCTCGTTACATGCTAACACGCATACCGTTTTCAAGACGTATACATACCACTCATTGAATTACTCGAGAAGTATCCTGTTACCAATTTACCCATCCATATAGATCTCCATATACTGAAGGTTCACCGTATCCCAAATTAAGATACGACTTATATCTGCTCTCGAAAACTCCGACTCACAATTAGTAACTGATACTAACTAGTGGTTAACTATACCTGGTAAGTATCCAGTTTCAATTATATGCGGACCATTAGTAAAAGTAGTCGATGCATATATTATGCACATATGAATATATGTTTTTGAATCGTATGATAGTTCATCTCCATGTGTCGCCCTCTATGGCAACTGACAAATCTAGGCTAAAGACGAAGCATGCATGTGGAATAGGAACAGACATACAAACCACCATACAAACTTATACAACCTCCAATTTTTACTTTACTTATTTCCAAAAAAGCTGTGCAATATATGCCATTTATCGTTATTCCTTTTGCAGGTGTCAATCAACATCACTTCCGGTATATAATAGCTACTTACCATAAATATAAATCATTTCCTGTCTTTAATAATACTTAAATTGAACGTAAAAATGACAGCGGTTCCAACCTACTAAAATCAATTTAACTTTCAATCATAAAAACAAAGTGACGTAGCATGATTACGGTCTTGAAATGCAGAAGACTTGAACACGAAAGCTCAACCGCTTGAAAGCAGAGCTTTCGATCGATAAAGCATTGTTAGCAAACGACTCGCTGAAGGGCAATGGCTCTAGGTCTTATTACACGACGGTGGATCTAGAACAGTTGGAATAGGAGGAGTGTTTAAGCTTATTTGATCTTGATTTTAATATGTTGTAATATTTCTCGTGGACTTCAATTTTATATTTGAAACTGTCAATAATACATCCAGCGATTTTGAAGATTCTGTTCACCTTTCAGGTTGTACCAATTTTCACTCTCAGTATAACCATGGTTGTAAACACGTCATTAGATTTCTTGACATTTCGTATTTTGCTATGTCTAATACACAATAATTATGCATTCCAAAAGTACAAACAATTGATTTCATGGGCAACGGTAAGAATCCTAGATTATACTATATGGTACATATATCTGGTATACCATCAGAGATCATCCGTTTCGAAATCACATTTGTGCATACGTATGGTAAAATAAAACAGAAAACAATAGTTTTAAACGTTACATTAAGCGTTGAGTTGATGTGACACGTTATTGTTGCCAGAAAAATGATTGAAAATAATTAGAATATTGGGCGCACCCCCATCTCTACAGCTGGCAGGTAATCGTGTGATTTCCTCTACTCAGTGATAGTTTCCTGTATTATATCGTAAAAATTGTAAAATTATGCTTGTAGAGCTTAAATTGTATCCGTTTGAAGATATTCAACTAAGCTGGTGAGTGGTGATTCAGCTACAGGACCGCTTAGTGAAATTTGTGTAATCCATAATACTTAAACCGAGACGATTGAGTCAAGCTCCCCTTACGTTTAATTTGTACGATCAGCGAAGCAATAAAGCTGTCGTCAAAGACAAACAAATAAACTCGGGGCGGTGTAATCCAGATTAAAGGAGTTGTCCTGGACCTAATGGTGACATATTGGCCACCGGGGTGTGTGGAACACAATTGGATAAATCACTCCGCAGACCTGTGCGACACCGCTACTGGATATTTATCGCCGTGGATCAGTCAAATTGGCTGACGTTCGTTTTTCCATTGTACTCAGCTATTTTGAGGATTTATATAGAAATATGAAATAGAGTGATTGACTAGTAATATACCTTTTTCCGTTTGGAAATCCCTTTCTCAGTTATAATGAAATCAGAATGCCTGCTGCTTTTCTGCACATTTTTGTCTGTGGTCGAGCTACATACTCGTATACGTAGAAATACATAATCATAATAATAATAAATATAATCAATAAACCGTATCAGATCGAATTCAAATATTTTCACACTTGCTTTGAACCTATGGCATGGGTAGTGAAATGCTACCCAGCTTTGAATTTTCATCTGCTAGATTAAGAAAATTAATTAATAAATATTTCATAGTATTATATCAATATTACGGAAATAACATTTCTACGAATAACACCTCACTTATCATTATACACATCTTTTTAACTATTTTAAAACAGATTTTTTTTTGTATAAAATGGACGTACGACATAATCTACTTTTCGAAATAGCAAGGTCAAGAAAGCATTGTCGAAATTCATTGCATTTATTCACAACTATTTTTATCACCCCCTTGCTTATTCACGTTTTGCTTCTCCCCATTCCTTCCAAATGAGTTTTTTTTTCTTTGAAGCAACTTGGGATACGATACACGAAATTGATCCTCTACAAGACTTGCACCTGTCGTCAAAAGTTCTAATCGATTTTATATT
Source organism: Bruchidius siliquastri (assembly GCA_949316355.1). Taxonomy (NCBI): domain Eukaryota; kingdom Metazoa; phylum Arthropoda; class Insecta; order Coleoptera; family Chrysomelidae; genus Bruchidius; species Bruchidius siliquastri. The sequence goes on along the minus strand of OX438534.1, from coordinate 1,526,257 downwards.
ATCACCCAGAGTGGACTGATTACTGGTTGAAAGAAATAAATTTTATCAAGCACAGTAATGAAACTGTATACTCACTAATAACGGATGGCTGACAAGAATTCAAAGAAAGCCATCTACTAACAAGTAACCTGCTGTTCCTTCATTATTTACACGGTTTTTGTGCCAGTTTCTATTACATTTACGCCAAAATAAATTGATTGTAGCCACACCATATCATCATAAATTACTACCGTGTACAAATAGTCTACTGCACAGGCCAATGGCGGAGGGAATTTGAATTTGGAGTAAATAGAACAATGTAACGGTATTTGAAATTCGAAACTTGATGGAACCATGCTAGTTATCGCCGAAGATAGTATCGGCCCCTGGCACTAGATGTTTAATCAAAGATCGAGCTATACAGGTTAGAAAATTAGGAAGAAGGATTCTGCGGGGGGATGTACGTTCCATAGCGTATTTACCGTTGGTCATGGCCCAACGGTAAGGCGCCAGCCTAGAATGCAGGAGGTTGTGGGTTCGATCCCCACTGGCGACAATTTTTTTAAATACTAATAGTTGTCCACGAATTGCAGAGTAACCCGATGAAATTATGTAATAGTATTTGCAATATTATAATTTATAATTTGTTCAAGTTATTTCTTTAATTAGAATGTTATAGTTTGTTGTTATAATCTGACTTTTTTTTACTTTCTCCACTCTCCATAAGGCATACATTATCCAAAGAAATATTGTTTCAAATTCATATAGGTACATATAGTTTCAGTTTCACGCCCAACGTCTTTGAGGTTAAATTACATGTGCTGCTCACTCAACATTTGCTGTGCTTGCTGGATACTAGAGAAAGATATAAAGATATGAAGACTTAGGGCGCAAAAAATGAGGTAATGCTTATAAATAACCCCAAAACTACTTATTCGGCTTTTCATGTGAACCTACCTAATCATTTTTACACTATTGTCAATGACATTTCAGATGTATTGTTTTAATGGGTGAATTATAAATCATTAAAAAATTCATTACACGGTTTTTCTGGAATTATTAAAAAAGCAAAATGGTGTTGCTGTTGTTGATGATTCTTTCTACATCAGATGCTATCGAAAGTAACTATTATGGCCGAATACTCTTTGTAGTTTTAGATTAAGCACATACTTCAGGAGTATTTTGTAAAGTAGTTCAATATTGCTAAGCTTTTATCATTATCATGAAATATGATGCAAGGAAATCACGTTTGTCCAGATTCGTTCTAAAATATCTAGACTCCTCACCGTAATGTAAAATTCACTCTACCAATAATCAATGCATGGATAGGATAAAATCCTGAACTCCAGCTCGTGAGATCAAGAAAAGTCTTGAATTGCAATGATAGGCACGCCACTGTGCTTGCACCGAGGGTCGCGATGACGATCGTAGGAACCGCACTTTCATTTCCGTGGCGGCTTGTAAAACCGCCGTCCGATCGTTTGATCTTTTTTTTGATGTTCCTTCGACAATCGCTCATTGTTAGCGATATACTTGATTTATTTCAGTGTTGTGTGTTTTTACTTCAATCTCGGTGCTTTTGATCGCACTGTGCATCACGCGCTACAACTGGCTATGGATGGTTACCAAATATCCGCTTTGATGGAACTGATATTCCTGATTAGAGAAATCCTTCGATTATGCCGTAAATGCTAGTTATTTCTGTAGTAGCTCATACACTATCTTGCTTCAATTATATAATACTTATAATTAGCTTCTGACAAGATCCTAGTATGTACTTTCATGCGTCATCTGTATTCTAGCCTTTCAGAATAATTCGAATACTAAAGGTTTTTTGGAAACAAAACCGTTATCTTGAAGGCATTAAAACATATCAAATTCATTACAATTTCGTTTCTGAGGCAGCCGAAATGTTAGTCACGCTAGTTCAATCAGTTGTATGTCAGTTACTTAATGAAATCATTATCGATCGTTATTTAGTCAGATTACACTTATATCTATATCCTATTATCTGAATCATACAGGAGTGTACTGGAGGTTACTATTGAAAAAGAATCGGAATTATTCGTACATTATATTATATGTATGTAACGTTCAAATATACATATTTAATTTTGCTGGCTTCCATTCCATTCTCTTTGAAATGAAGCAAGAATGCTGAAGTAAGTATCTATTTTTGATTGATGTACATATTGAATATCGAATCGTATCTATTTTGGACATAAACTAAGAGCTCAATTCTTAAATAAATGAATATACTGTAAATAAATAGTGAATCCATAAATAGAACTCCGATACTGCTTGCAATACTCATACTCGTATCATCCTGCAGGACGGCAATAAAGTAACACTAACTTGATCATAAGTAACTACTAGTACAAGATCTGGGTGAATGAAAATATTTTGTGCACCCTAAAATACGTATTCCTCACGTGTCCATGACAATACTTTTATTATTATAGCAATTCTTATATATTAGACATTTTAGAAACCACAGGCTCACGCAGTGATTAACATGTGACACTCGATGTAAACAGACTCATCTCTATACTATTTTCAGCAATATCTCGTAATGAAAAAATGGAATTATGTATTTTGTGTTTAAATGTTATAAAGCTATAAGATGTCTTCCTTGATTTCACAAAACTAACTGTCATCGCATCTGTTTGATCCAGGTAGTTGTGCTACTCAGTATGTTTAGTGGACATGAGAAAGTTGTGAAGAAAGGAACATGTCTCAAATTTGGACAATTCAATTGCTTTTTTGTATGTTACATTTCACATTATTTAAAAAAAATCTCAATCATCGGATACATTGGAAATAAAAAATAAATACCATACAAACACTTAAACTTACCCTGTTGAAATTAAATAAACGAGCAACGTCCGGTCTTAGGAGCATTCGATGATGTTGGTATGAATTGTCAATTGCGCCACTATTGGCTCGATTTAACATTTGTGTGTCAATTTTCGGGACGTAGATGGTTTACAATCCATTCCCGATGCTGCTAAAAAACGCCAAAAGACAGACAAACAGTCCGACAAACTATCCACAGATAGACCGATAGATCAACCGACAGGCAGACCGACAGACAGACCGACGGACAGACAAATTTCGCTGTTGCTACCTTACAACTTGATTAATGAAATCAAATATCAAAATCACGCAAATTCATCAAAGGTGTACATGCTCCTAACGTAAATATTTACTGCAGCGAGGCATCTCAAGACGTTATATTGCTTCACGCCGGTTACACTGCGTTGATGTTGCGGCCGGTGTCACCGACGCGAAGAAAACTAAGCACTTCTCGACAAGAAAAGTATGTCGAATGTTAAAAATTGATGTTCAGTTTTTCCATCGAATATACTGTCCTCAAAATCTCCAAATCCCTTTGGCATGTATGATAATAGAATCATTCTCGCTTAATATAGTTTTATTGCTAAGCAAAATTACGTAATAACAGTGATCCGCGTCCAGTTCAGGATACCCGTGTATTACAATAAAACATCTGTCATTTGTTACACAGGACTGACAATGTCACGCCCGCCACACAGTTATCGATAATTGATATTTATACCGCACTTCGAATTAATTGCAAAGCCCCGTTCGGAAAGCTCAAAAACACACCCTGTCGAGTCGGTTCGCCCTCACAGCACATTTTAATGTAAATAAAATGCAAATCTTGACATTTTCACGCGTACCGCGAGGCAGCCTCAACGGAAGACCCGATTTCGTAGTCTTATCCTACGTGGAATTGTAAGGTTCTGAGTACAGACCTGCAACAGATTGCATAAATGTTCTAATTGGAGCTAGACCTTGTATTCAACTTATCACAGAAAACGATACTGAGGGACGATCGCGTTAGATGTCTGTAAATATAGGCTCCCGGCTTTTGTCAGGTTGCCAAGTTTATTAAGTCACTAGTTTTTCCTGCTTTTAGTTCAATAACTGCTAATTCTATACATTGCTGCATTCTACCTGAGTAAGATAATAAATCAATAATAATAAAGTGGTATTTAGCCTTAAAAAATATTATCAAGTAGGTTTTCAGGAAAACATCGTTTCTTTCAATTTATTATAATCTATTCAATACTCCTATAATACTTCTAATCAGAATTATAGGCTCTTTTGATTAGCGCGATTTTCTGGTATATCACCAATGACGTTGTTCGGTTGCAAAATTGTACGAAATACAGAACACAATTTGAAAGGATACTGCCTGTCATAAATCATCTAAACACAGTCGCGTCACTAAACTACGATATTCTACGAGCATCAATTGAAAGCGTATTGCAACTAGAGTCAACATTGACCTGTAATTAAGCGGCAAAATATTGCCCACGACTTGCATTTATTACCGCACTTTTAATACCACCAACGTTGCCGATCATTTTAGTGCCACACTCACAGGACACTGTAGCCAACTGTAATGCCTCACTGTAACTGAAGATTGGATTGAACATTTTTGATAGTCATGTAAGAATAATTTTCAAATCAATATAGTTTTTTTTCCTGAAAGTATTCATAACAATCATGAAAAATTACTGTTCTACGTGATCTGTCCTTAAATGTCAAGACGTCAACGTCACATACTCGTATTGGCATGGATTGTTCGTTAAGCAAAAAATACGATAGGAAAATTATTTATCTATAGAAACCCCCCATACAACAAGAATCATTGTCATATCTTCATCATTTCTGGTGTGATTATCTGTATAATCTTTCCTATTCAGTTTTCATCAGTTAATCAGTAATTTGCTCAGACGTGGCATCGCTGCGAACGTACCAAGCAAACTGAACCTAAGTGGAAAATTATAGAAGAAGCTGATGGTACTTTATTTGACGATGCTGTAAGCCAACCTGAAGGCTGATTGGTTTTCTAGTTAGAAAAAGATATTTCATTCTGTAAACTCTGCTATGACTTGAACGTTATTTGCAGTACCAACCATATGTGAGCTCATATCCCAGAGTCACCAATCAATACTGAATGATTATAAGGCAATTAGTTTCAATTGCTATTATACAGTGCATAGTGAAGTTATATGACAATGACACTCCAGAAACGCTGGGAGATACCGATTCACATACACCTAAAGATGCTATAAATTGCAACTATAGGGTAAGCTGAAGTTCGACCTTCTGGATGAACACGTTGGGATGTTTTGGTGTTCGTTGTAGCGACGGCTCTCAATGGATGTAGAGTTACTATATGCAAAACTTCGAGCTTTAAGTACAAATAGTTAAATTACAGAAAAAGACTAGGCACACTAACAATGTCAACGCTTATCTCCAATAGAGTTGAACCCGGTGGCGATGCACATTCCCAACTGGACGTCGCTATCAGACCATTGACTGGGTTACATATATATACCATTTAATTGCTCGCCAGGCTATACTGATGAGTGTACGTTAAAGACGAAACATGCATGTCTATAGCGAGCCTTATGTATAGTAGAGAGCATACACTCACTAACAATGTATTTCAACAGATAGGACTCATCTCAACTCAACTTTGCAACATTGTGCTGCAGGCTTGTTTATCAAACCGGACTCAAAATTTTCCAGAAGCACGCTAGTAAACAAGTGTTAGGCATTCGGTCCATTATCAATATGTAAATGTTATCCGCTTTAAACATGCGTCAAATCATGCCGCAACAAATTTATTGAATCTTCACATGTGTGGATCAATGCCGGTGTGATAGCTTTGTAAAGTTAAACGACTTTCCTAATAAGGGATATCGATTAACCTTTCTATTTAACTACGTTTTTACATGATTGATATGATGCCTCACTTCGTTTAAATTAAGATGTATTGTAGATGGTGATGAGCACCTATCTTTCATACTTGTATGTAAGTGGACTGTGATTCTAAGGGACGATGTTACCAAAACCAACAGATTGTTTGTATTGTTTACTTCTATACCGAAAATATACCGTACCTTAAAGTTTCTTATAGTGAGTGATTTATATTTTTTTGTCGTAGTATCTGGCCATCAGTGAAGATCGAAATAAATCGCAAAATGCGTTGACCAATATTAATTTTTAATATTGCCAAATACAACCATACGTAAACTATTCTGTACTGAGTACCACGCATTTCTTCTGAACGTTCATAACTTTCTAATAAACTTGTTTTTTTTAGGTTATTATGGTTTATTCCACTTATTTTATTATTCTGAATAAACTTCATTTATTTATATATAATTAAAATACAATTTTCTGCTTAAAAAGGAACCAGGATAAAAGGAATGGATACTTCTTTGTCTTTTGGATTTTCATAGTCCTCATCATTCTCAAATAAAGTTTATGGGGAAAAACATTATTCTGAATAGGTTCACAATTTTTGATACAAAAACCTCAATAATGTTTTATTGTGCATGGTGAAACATAAAAACCAGGCTTATAAGTCAAGATCTCTGCATCGTGTTTTGTTCCAATTGCTTTTTGTATTGATTTCGTTAGATCCTCACTGTATAATATATATACAAAAACCTATCTCGAAAGATTAATAAATTTATGTACTCACTAATCTGCAAAAGATGAAAGAAATATACACATCTTAAGTCGGAAACTAAAAAAAGCTGGGTTCAGGGAAGACGAACGATTATTTTTTTCAGATTTGGGCATCAAAATTTATCAGTTTAACCTTGTGGAAAATAAAAAAACACCAGCAAAAACTTTGTACCTAGTCAAGACAATTTGCTGCATAGGTAAAACAAACAACATTTAGATAAAAATTGTGTTCGAACACCACATTGACTCCGGCGGACTGTAAGACGATAATTTTGATATTAAATCGAAATGCGTCACACAAAAGTCTTCTTTGTTATACCTTGTGTTCAGATTAGACAATTTCTAACTGAATGATACAAGAGTTTCACCTAGTGAGGGCCATCTAGAATCTACATGAGAAATGTGTGACAAGAGTAAAGATGAACGTAGTAAAAACAAATAATCCAGTGGATCCTTGTATCAAACTAAAGAAGACGTGTCATACACAGCTTGATATGTGGTGCTAAAATATTTGGTTTTGACTGTTAATTTATTTTGTAGTCAGTCCAGAACAAACAAGGCAAGCAATATCCCACGCCTGCTCTCAAGCTAAAGAATGGAAAAAATACGTATGGTTTTGGCGTCATACTCAAAAATTTGTGGAATAGAGCTGTTAGTTATATCCATTACGACATTTCCAAAACAAACGTAAAGTAAATCAACTTAACAACACAATATGTGCATGTCCACTTTTCACGTATGTTATCGCCGTTTAATAAGACTCATCATTGGAATGCCAGTGACATAAATACACCACCAACTGTCGAGAGAAATATCCTTCTTGCAGCATTTATGAACCCATATATATTTCGGACCGTCTACAGTGTGCAGGTTCTAATTTTGAAATGGCAATTAGTCAAACGTGATGAGTGATTGATGATACTTGGATTGGTGTAGTGACATCTCAAGTTACGGTTCTTTGGTGTTTGCGGAAACGTGTTTTTGTTTTTAGCAATGGGAAAGGTGATGGGTGATCTTGACGGGCACGTATACTTACGTTCATTCATCTCCTTGACCGGTACACGCAAATTTGGTCTTATATGGAAAATAGATGATAATCTACAAGTACAGCTGATGACGTCATCACTTGTGGCAGTTCTTAAAATAAATGGAATCAAGTGGACCAACTCAGTAGTTCCGACGCTTTCATTGTTCTTTAAACCGTGTTGCGATACCATATTCTGGTGGCTATAGTATCATCATCTTTAAAAATCTAGTAACACAATTTTACAGGGTCGACTTCTATACCTGTTCCTTTCTTCACGTGAAAGAGCGAGAAGCAGATTATTTCTAGTTGGTCGATTCGTACGATAAGGTTTTAATATGAAATTTAAGACTTTGCGGTCAAAATGAAGCAGTGCTCTTAGAACATGTTCTAAGTTTCACGTAGTTCAGTCAATAAACATTAATGTTTTTCACAGAGATTCAATTTTCTCAAAACTCGGTTCAAGCAAATGTTCCCTTGCTCATCCAAGCCATAGATACGAGGTCAGTCTTCAAACTGACTTCTAAGAGATTCATTTGTCTTTTGAAAAATGGCGTTAATCCCTCTCTGTCGCCCATACAACACGCTAGATGCTAGATAGCGTCAAACGTGCAGCATACTGTCGTAATTATTTCTCATGTAAATAAGGTCTAATTAGGGGTGGTGGCTGGTAATGATTTTTTTCCTCCAAAGAACTCGGCAATGGACGCGTTGCCGTTAGCCGAGAAAATCAAATCCGAAATGGGGGAAAATTCATGAGTATTAGGTATAATTTGGTGCACGCGAAAAATCTCTTGACGGGACTACTGGTGTTTAGATTTCAGTTTGACACGTAAAGGAAACTATTGAAGGAAACGATGGAGTATTTTGAGAAGTTTGAACCATTAAATTCCCATGTGTAGTTGAAATTAATCGATCACGAGGAAACATTGAAGTTTGATAAGCACTAGTTGCTAATATCTGAAAATTGTGGGACCAAGAAATACGATTCGAGTAGTTTACAAGTTGTAAGGGTAGAAAAAATGCGTAGTTGAAGCGTCTTTCTAAAATGTACATGGATTTGATTCCCACGAGCTACAAAATGTTTCTAACTTTTTTAATTGAGAATTCACTCCCTCTTACAGATGATACTTTTTATATTAATTATAATAATATTCCGTATCCATCATAGGTACTATCTAAACCTCCTTGGGAAGAAATTTGAGTTTATAGGAAAGGATCCACGGAAATCTTGTCGCGTTATTTTGAGCTAATTGAGGTTAGGCCGATTTGTCATGTTGTCACTCGCCACGAAGCATGGCTGCCAAATATCCATAGTCACTACATCAGCGACAACGGAACATTATCCTGATAAAGCATCAATAAGTTTGATTGTGAGTCTTTCGTAGACTCGCTAGAATCAACTTTTTAGATATCAAAGTCACGTTGATCTTAGTACTGTTTTTTTGCTGAATTTTACAATCAATTTGATTTTGCAATTATAGCCTTCTCATGGACTTCCGCTACTTATCACTACATAATGTATTATGTTTAACTGGTACTTAGCATTAATCTCCTTACAGACCTCATTAACTATATTTAGTTCTGATTCATTTCTAGATAACTTTCGTTCAATAAAATCGATCTGAACTATTAAGTAATTAACTAGACGCATACTGACTGGACATAAAAAGCAACAACCTGAACGGCATATTATACTAAAGTAAATTTAGGCAGCAGTAGTGTTATTCAAAAAGGGGTACCACTTCAATATCTCATGTGACTTTTTGTCTTTTTGTTGGGCATTGCTGTTTTACAATGACAGAGAATGATCTCGCTTATCATTCGGTTAATCAAACTAAATAAATGGCGAAAGTTTTACATGTGAAAGGTGAAAATCGTATTCTTTGTTTTTTGCTTGAAAAATCAAATAAAGTAAATCTTCATAGAGTTATTAGGAGATAGACAAGCAACTGCATCCATTTTAAAAACATTACATTTCGAAATATCCTAGCACCACATAAAGAGTTTTGTAGGAATTGATGATATGTTCCAAACCAAGAAACCTAGCAATAAAATTTGCAACAATCAGCATCTATGTCCTTCATTCTATATTATTTTTTCCAGCAGGTAGATCAAAACAAAGGAAACATATTCTTTGATAAGAACTCTTCGCATATTCGAAAGTTGCAACAGATTTTTTCCAATACATTGAAAATGCATTAGCCTTTTCTGAAATTCAGATGCTTTGGCTGTTACATCTACTTAAAATTACCAAAACGCCTGAGCTAATGAATAAAAACAGGTTAGAAACTCAGTTCATTCTTATTCTAAACTACAGCCGTCTGTCGACAATGCGCCTTTTGTCAGAGGTAGCTTTACTAATAGACTACAAAGGTGCCGGCAATCAAAGGAAAAAGCTGATTATATTATAAAACCACATTTTTCAACATTTAGTACGCTAGATTCACCTAATTACTTTGGGTGGCTGTTTTGAAAAATTGTTTCCGACGGTTCTTTTTGGTGGAAACTATACGATTATTAAATTACTGCTACTGGTTTGTTGGAACAGGAAATTGACCTGTTAGCATGCGTGTAATAAGTTATTTGTCTTTGTCATACACATTAAACTGCTATCAGGATGGTCTCACTTGATGATCAAGCTGGTCTACCAGTAGAATTGGTTACAATGGACATAGAGGCAAGATAAAAACTTATTTAAAGTTGTTACAGTTATAAGCCTATGCGGAAAAGTTAGATTACTCATTGGGCCAATGAAACCAGCTCAACTTGTCAGGTGTGAACTATTCAAAATGTAGTGAATAGTCATGACTTTTCATTGTGTTATTTGGATGAAGAAAAGTTGTTCACATCTGGATGCTTCTGTCCTTCTCTATCTGCCTCTAACTCATCCAGTGACGTGTTTTTCTCCCATAAACGGTAACGTATATAATTTGGCCCTATAGATTACAGAAGAAGAGTGTAGAGTGTCTGCCTGTTCATCAAACCTGCTAAATGTAAGAAGTCCCTTCACATCTGAGGTGAAACACTTAGGCATCACCTTAAATGTCGAACTAAATTGCATTCAAGGTAGGCACACATCTGCTATGAGTTGTGTCGTTGGATAATCGGTAAAACCTTGGGCATCAAATCCAGACCTGAAATGTGGGTATACACAATGCCATATTCAGGCCAAATACCAACAGAACTCAGCAAAACTTAAGTCGAGCAAAATACAACAGGTATGATGTCCAAACAAATCTCTGGTACCATGCAATGGACACCAACAAAGGCAATGTCGGTGATACTAAGGTTACTACTACTGGAAATATATATCGAAGAGGTAGCCAGTAGCCAGGTAGTCAATAGCCTCCACGTCTATGTATAAACATGCAACATAACTCAGACCAGTTTGTCAAAATGTCAGATACTCTATAGATTGCAAGCAAGCGCTGTAAGTTAACAATGATGTCACCATTGGACAGCTGTGGAGGAATCTGCCAACAGTTACATCAGGAACAGCTGGATAAAAGGTAGCTCCCGTTCAAATATCAGCATCAACTAGTTCGCGAAAAAGGGGCTGAGACAGGGGTTTTTGTTCCTGAAGGTCATTGTATTTTGCTCATTAGTGCTATGAGAATAAAAGAGCGTACCGACAAAACTTTCAAAAATGTAAAATATCTGGATTTTACCTGTCTATGATATGACATCAGCTTAGCATGTTACCAGCATTGCAGGTGCGTGTGGTCAGCTGAAAAAGTACCTTCATGATGAGAAGCTAAGTGATACACCACTGTGAGCTTGTGCTGTGTTCTGTGACAAGCTCCATCACTAGTTTGGGATGGTTGAACAGTCAGTTTCGAGAAACAATTGCGGATGACCCGCATTGTAGCTTCAGTGCTGCAATCTCTTCAATACAGATTTCAGAATCCTATATCAAGTTTGTTAAAATACTTAAATAATAAATACTAAATGGATGATGGCAAAATTGCTCAAATGGCAACACTGTCCGCCAGGTAGTAAAAATAAGCAAGTTACTGCTTTCCCATATTTTTTCCATGATACCATCCAGTAGCCGCGCCGATAATCGGTAATCTGATGGACCTCGAATTGAATCGTACCGCGGTACCATCACGTAGCGGCGTATAATTTTTAGCCGGCTTGTAGATTTGAACGTTCGGTAGCAGCGATCCGAACCGACACGTACCCAGGCTGGTACCGCACCGCAATTATGCTTAAATTGTGAGAAAACGAAGCTGCCGACTGTCTGATGAGATACTAAATTCAAGTACGAGGGACTTTTTTCAAATTGCCAGGTTCGATTTTCACTTGAATAGCGGGCCTTTGGTCCCGTTCTCTGATGACGCATGCATTTCTAACGCGTCAAACTTGACAGGCCAGGCGTGACTATCTATATAATATTTATAGACTTCAAATCACACCAGATATATTGCGCCTTGATATCTGGATGGGTAGCTTCGGTATTAATTTGCAGCACTGAATAGATATCGCATAAATCATAAAGTACTACTAAGGTCAGAATTTTATAGATATTAGAGCATCTTACACCAACACATATTTATGTTAGATCTCCCTTTTACTACCCTCACGTACTAACCCCTCAAATTTTTCAGAGATTAATCAGGCGCTTCGGAATCGTTCAAAAATGAAGTTTGACCATTTATTTATTTTTCCATTTTTTTTAAGATCACTTCGCCATCACTGAACCGATTTTCAAAAACTACATAGCACTTTCGTCCCTGTTACACTGGTAATCTAGTGTCAAACTTACATAAAAATCAAAAAAAGAGTCTTTCCGAATTATAGAGGGGCCAAGGACAGAATACAGACAGATATGCAGACCGTCCGAAATGAGCGATATGAAACATCAAGCAAATAAGATATCTCGATTTCGACATTTTTCGCTATTATCTTACTTCCCCGTCAATTGCCGTGGGAAGGAAAACCTACTGTAATACCCAAAATTATAAAAAAGGGCAACGAACAATAATATAATGGACAATGAAAGTAACGTTGGAACTCTAATAGGATCAAATTATGTTGAGTACCTTTGTATGGTTATTATATTTTTGTATGGTTTGCAAAAAGCAGCAAACAGTGTATTTTAAAACAATAAGGATATTTAGTAAGGATATAAAGAGAAATTACTTTATCTAGTTTTGTAATTTATCAATCTTTGTTGGTGTTGTTTGAAACTTGTAGACAAGGTGGATTTATCAGAAGTTTGATTTCGGACTTCCATTGTCTATAAAATTTTTTAGTATCACGACGTTTCAATTGATGTGCTATCTTCAATCGTCTTCAGGTGAACTGGCGAACACGTTCCTTTCATGCCTATTTATACCCCGTCCGGTGACGTGTCGTTGTGCGCGGTCTGTTCTGATTGGTTCCCGATGAGTGGTGTTCCGGTCTGCTGACGTGGCTGTTTGTCGGTCATTGTTTGTTGTCTGGTCCAGTCGTAGTCTATTGATCTTCTTTATGAGTGGCTGCCAGATTGGTTTAATGTCTACGCTGGGTTTGCTGTACACTTTGATGTTGTTGGTGATGAATGCCGCCTCCTTGAATTTCCTTCGATACCAATGCGGTTCCTTGGCAATAACCTTAGCGTCGTCCCAAGCTATTTTATGGTGCTCCGTCCATGCCTGGTCAGCTATTCCAGATTTTCCTGTCTCTGCTCGCTGGGTGTTGAGACGATGTTCTTTGATTCTTACTTCCAGTGGCCTTTTTGTTTCTCCAACATAGAGTTTACCACATTGACATGGTATCTGGTAGATGCAGTCCTTTGTCTCTTGAGATTCATTCCTGGGCTTAGTTTAAAAAAAATGTTTATAGACAATGGAAGTCCGAAATCAAACTTCTGATAAATCTTTGTTGGTATTTGTAATTTCACTATGATTGTTCTTCCAAGGCAACTATCTGGGAATCACTACAACTCAAGATGGTGTTGACGTGTGGTGATGTAGCTTGGCCTACTTACTTGAATATATTATATGGGTAGAAGTAAAAGTTTTCTTCATTGTGTTACAACGAGCTTTTTCAACGCACTACAGTAAAATTTGATAATTAACCCTTCAACGTCGTTACTCTATAAGGTTAGGAGACAAATGTCTGATGACGATGATAATTCGATTCACCAAGCAGTCTTTGATGAACAGGGGCGTAACAGCCCTACCTGACATGGCATATTCTGGCTAATTACTTTCGATAATTAAATGAGGATCGTCGGTGTAACCCTTCTGATTAATTAAAAAGGTCTATTATTTCAGGTCGTGTCGTTTGAAAAATTACAAGGTAATGATGATGGCCGAATAATAACCTGGGGGCGGTCCTTTGTTTTGCATTCGAATGATGGATTTTGGATCTGTTTGTTTGCCCTAAAGAAACGCTAAGTAAACATTATTTGTACAGATGAATAGACACATGTTCCAATATGCAATATGTAGCAGCTTTTTTAAGGATTAAAATTTATAGTTCTATTTTTTTTAGCAATAGAAAAGTATCAACAAACTACCGTGATGGCGACTTAGGTCGCCCTAATCAACAATATGAATATCGAGATGCCAAATTCGAGAGGAACTCAACATAAATTCGGATTTAGAAATCCGAAAAGAAGAACCAATGCGGGATTCGAACCTGCATCTTTTTCATTTTGGAGGCTCTGACCAACTGAACCAACTGGGTAGCTGATCAGTCGTCTGCAAATCCTAAACTACAATACTTATAAACCAAACATATAATCAACACATTATACCAGTATCACTACAATTTTTCAAGAAACGCGTCCTAAGTCCTGTCAGTCAATTTTCATATAATAACATCAACAGTTTGATTTAAAAATACTCCTTCGAATCAGTATAATTTTCCTTTCGACAACCGTAGGAACGTATTTTATGTAACGCTGTATTTATATAACGTTCAGTTAAAACAGAGTTGAATACGTCACGCAATTAGAATAAAAAGCTGATCATTACATGGACTGCATCGTTTTGTTTTCTAACATGCAAATTGCTGATAATAACAGTATCTGTATGTCTACAAACGAGTAGTTAGGCTTGGCCGATGGAGCACAAAATCTATTCAATCTATTTGAAAATTAACTATGTGTGTATGTTTCCACTATTGTAATAGAAGTTAGTTTTTTTATATTAATATAAATCGTAATATTCTAAATTTGAGATGCAGGATATAGAGAATACAGAGACGTTCATTTAATGATCAGGGCAAGTCAAAATTAATCGATAACGGAGCCCCAGGATATATTTCAGGAGTTAACATCATGTTCTGCATAGTCGTCAATAGAAATGAAATTTTTAGGTCAATACCAGCGATTAAGGTAATTTCTGGAAGTTTGGTTGTATCTGCTTCCTCGTATACTTTTTTAAATATTCAATTTTCCAGTAAAAAATATAAGATGAGCCAATACCAAGTAGAGCAATAATGCAAAACTGCAGGTTATTAATATGCAACTGATCCATCATAGCTTTGTGATACCATTTTATAGTATGATGGCCATGATGAGGACTTAATATATAAATATAGGGGTACTGAATGCTGCCTAAGTTACGCGATTTTCAGATCAGAGGGTTATTATGCTGATCTGCGTAAGTGATAGGCAACTAATAAGTTTATGCTCTGCATGAGTTCAATTTTCACATTAAATCAAGTCAAATTTTCAGTGGACGATTGTTGAATCGAGGATAAAAAATATAACTTTAGGTTACAACACGCTACCACCTCTTCCAGTATAGGGCCCAAAGATGGGACTTGGGGTAACCCACGCAGTATTGGCTTTACATCAAAAACAACCAAAGATTGTTTTTTTGGAACAAAAGAAAATGTAGATGTTTCACTAACACTGCTTCAGACTTCCATTTTTGATCGATGTGGTGTCTTGAGTCATCTTCCGGTTGAATGAATGACTGAAGATACAACATAAAGCAAAACGTGAAACTCTCAGAACAGTAGAAGTCTGGAGCAGTCAGTCAGAGCAGCTATTAAAGCACCTGAAGATATTTGAATCATTTGGTAACATCGTCAGAGCAACCCATATATTTTGAGATAGAAAACATTGGCTTTTACTGATAACTAATACATTATTGCGCATCTGTTCTTTACTGAAAGATTTTAAAATGGTATTGATTTTGATTAGAAATATCACTATCATTTTGAATGATAATCGAGAACCTCTATGAATAAATAATGATAGAAGAAAGCTGTAACCCTAAATACGTATCCTGACTTACTTCTGATTCACACTATATAACCAATTCTTCCAAATTGCCAACACTTTAAGATTAGTATTACCGAAATTGAGAGCAGCAATAATTAGGAAAAGAACCGGAAAATGACAATTAGCCAACACTTGAAATCTTTTCCATGGCAGTACGCAGGCAAATTCATAACTCCCATATTTCACTCGCTTTATGCCGTGCTTTGACACCCGACTAACGTTAAACAGAATGACGGGGTGGTACCCTAAGATGTTTTGACATCGCTTATCTGTGCTGATGCTGTGCTCTCTTTGATTTACGCCGGTTTTTCGGAAAGAGCCTCTCGAGAACTGAACAGGGATGTAACCAAGAAATCCAGTTCCGTAAGTATGAAAATAAATTAACCCCGTACCACCTGCGCATTGTTCCAACAGAACTGGAATCCAATCGTAATTAGTTCGGAGTATGCGCAAATTGCAACTGTCATTCCAACAAAAGGAGAATTAGTTTCTAATCAATTCTAAAACCGTTCCTACAGTCCTTGAATTAGAACGGAATCGATTCTACGACGGTGAGATTAGTTTCTAGTATTGAGTGAAAACTTAACCATACATAGAAAGGTACATATTTTTGTATTTCAGATTAGGTCGATTTCCAATCAAACTTGCACCAAAATATTATAATTGCAGTATTTTGTGCAGAATTCTGTAGAGTTGAAATTAGCGAAACGAGTTAGTTTGTGTTGGAGGTTAGCATCGGAGTCTAGTCATGAGGATATACAGCTTTTGGGCACGTCAAGAATCAAAGATGAGAATCATTTTGGTAGTTACTATCAGTTTGTATTTAAAAGATAATAAAATTGCTTGGGCAATATTTGATCTCAGAGCTTTTAGTTTTATCATCCCTACTCAATTCTATATGCGAACGGTGATAGTTTGAGAACAGTGGTAGGTTGATAGGAACAAAACCATGAAACCATGAATCTTATACAAACAAGAAATTATGTGGTAATGATAGCATCCCTATGAACACCAATCCTTTTTAGCGTTTAAAAGCTCCGATATAATAGCAAAAAACGAAGTTTGTGGACTTTGACGACAGTGAACCGACTTCGGGAAACGATAGTTGTTTTGAACAAAAAGTTACAATTTCCCTAGGTCATGCAAAACTATCGTGGACCACTACGTTTCGTCTTCTTTACTAACTTGATGTAGGTGTTGGATAGAGGGATGAAATTACATAGTTGTACTTGTCTGGCAAACTCGCATTTGCATCTTGTGAGACTTTGCTAACTGGCGGCAACGGCTTCGAGGCAAAGTTGTAGACAAATATGCATAGTAGAGATTCATGTCACCCTTTTTCGATGTCCAGACTGTGGATGTCGTTTATGAGGTCAGGCGCATCCACAAGACGCTTCAGGGAGTGTTTTGGGGCGCATCCCAAAGGCCCCCACTTAATCAGATGTCCAATAACAATAAAGAAATAAACCAAAAAGAAATCTCCTATAAATATAATATTATGTTTCTGTTATATATCGTACTATCTACTTAAAGTACCAAATTGGTCGATGGTCCGGATCCAGTTTCACAGATAAACATTTTTTTTCCTACAATAACTGTGCGTTGAATACATAATAATTTTATCTGCATCATGGAAGAGTTTCATCAAGTAAGATCTCTAAAATCTACACGACTATTGAAAAACTAAAACACATAGAAGACCATGAATGAACGAATGGCATTTTTACTGGTTGATCAATTTTGTGAATTTATCTAATATGAAATTCAAATAATTTAATGCTAAATAAATCCATAAAATGAACACAGATTGACCAGAAGTCAATATAATATGGTTGAATATTGAAATCCAATTGTGGTGAAGAAATATAATGTGAACAGTTATGTAGATTTAACAGTCTAGAAATGTTGGACGCTTGGATGCATTTCACATTTTTTCTAATATTTCCTTTCTCCGTGTTGATAATGATATTTGTTTATGTGCGTTAAATTATAGTCCATGCAGACACTCCTGTTTCACGGGTCTGACGTGCTTTGGCTTATGGCTGTTTGTGATCAAACCAAGTTCTAGTTTTCCGGCATATTATATTCGATACAAGATTTCTTGTATTACTGTCACAAATTCATATTCGTAGGATTCATTCAGTTTATAATTCTTGCGGCGGGGAATAGTGTTGATCATGTAGATTGTAGACACTCTTTCTTAGTGAAACTCGTCCATCATGTAGATGAAAAGTTGTGTAGTTTTCACACAGTTTCACAAATAATACTCTTTCTTTTAGTGACGCGTTTCGAAAAAAGTATTATTTGTGAAACTGTGTGAAAACTACACAACTTTTTATCTACAAAATATTGTAGATGTTTTTTCGTTCGATTAGTATTTTTTATACATTATATTATAATTACATTCATAGATATTCCGGATATCAGATGTCATCTATCATCACTTCGAATCAACTCGAATCCAAGAGTTTTCAACGTAACCAAAAACAACTAATTTGGGAGGTTCAAAGATATTTGCATTCTAAAGATGCAAAATTGATTTCTTAAGTTTCTGGTATTTCTAATTATATGTGGTGCAGTAAAGAACTGAAGCTACAAAATTTGATAGGCATCATTTCAAATCGTATTAAAAATCCTTTTGGGAACCAATATTGCCAAAAAGAAAGTTTGCTCATTTGCACAAAATCGAGGCGGTACTATCTGTCGTTGCAATAAAACAGAGCCTTCCATTCAATCGTAAATGATGTAGTCAAAAAATATTTAAGGAGATCAAAATTGTTATATTGTGTCAAACTTGACTTTTGTGCAATATGAATATAGTATAGATGGAATGTGTGTAGTTATGTATATTTAACACTTGACTCACTTCTATGAGGAAATAGCTAACAATGGCGGAAAACTGTTGAGCGAATCACTATTAACAACTATTCTCCGATTTCTATAATCTTATCATTAAATTTTACGGCCGTAACATCTCGCAACACAGCGGTAGTCTTCCTCAATCAAACCATTTTATTCGCTTTGCACTGAAATTCTTCCATCATTAAATGCTTCATAATGTGACTAGTTTTTGTGCTCGTGGTTTTACGGGTTCATTCTGTAATTGCCTTTGTTCTGATGCTGAACAATAAGAGGAGACAGTAGTCATAAAAACTCATGATAATAAACGCTGTATAACATGTCACGATGTCACTTTATAGACTATCATCTGATAATTGCGACGTTAGTTGTTATTAGAGTTTTGATTTCTCAACTTGGAGAAATTTTATATGCATAGTAGTTTTGCTATAACCACACCGCACAGACCAGTCTTTGGACGGCTCTTGCATAGTTCTTGGAAGACTACAGGAACACATTTGGTTATATACCATTCAGAAGTAACTGTCCTTTGATTTTCCAAGGCTACTGTTATGATGTATCCACTTTTAGGAAAAAA
Organism: Bruchidius siliquastri; assembly: GCA_949316355.1. Taxonomy (NCBI): domain Eukaryota; kingdom Metazoa; phylum Arthropoda; class Insecta; order Coleoptera; family Chrysomelidae; genus Bruchidius; species Bruchidius siliquastri. The sequence goes on along the minus strand of OX438534.1, from coordinate 1,507,075 downwards.
GATGCGACCATTTTCTTTCCAACACTCTTGGAACTGCGAATTTTCATTGGAGGCAGCTTACTTTCAAAGCACCAAACTAAGGACTGCTGTTTAGTTTCGGGATCATAATGATATAACCATGTTTCATCTCCAGTTACGATATAAGTGTTCTTACTGTGCACATTATCAAATTTTTCGAGCATAAACTTAGTCCAATCAACTCTTGTTGCATTATGCGCACTGGTCAACAAATGTGGCACCCCTGTGGAACACCGCTTCTTTAGGCGAAGGTGATCATGAGTGATTGTTCAGACCGCTGTCGATCCAATCCCCAGAGAAGCCTCAATCTCGGTGTATGTCGATCTTAACATATTTTACACAGCTTCTACAGTTTCCGGAGTAACAGCAGTGGCCTTTTAAACTCAGCAAATGAATTAAAAACTGTAACCTTAGATGCAGCAGAGTTTCCAAAGCAACTCACTTAACATACAAACTCATGACTCGAAAATCGCGACTACCCGGTTCCATTTTCACGTTCATTTGGTCAACACTTAGATGCATTCGAGACCGTGGCAAGGCAACTACTGAACGAATCAAACGCTGCCTTTGCGTGTAAGCACTTGCAACTCTAGACAAAATAGCTTCGGACTCAAACTTGTTTAAACTTGTATAGATAAGGAATATCTAAAGACTTCCAGCGTGACCCTCGTAGAATCGAGGAATTCTCTAGTGGACGCAGAAGTCATAATTCAAAGAATTTATCTACATTCGTGGCCACTAGTACCAGCTTTTTAGTATAAGGTTCGGTCACAACGACAATTTTTATTAGATGTTCTCGTTCGAGGTGTTGGAAGTTCCATCTGGTGAGGATGTGCTCACTGCGCCCCTCCAATGTTTGTTGTAGAGGCAGCTCGATCCAAGATTTACCATGTGATATCTGTAGAATCAGATCGGCCCATCTTTCTCCGATGCTCTAAACTGTGGAGATTCCTTGTAAGGTCTGGCGCATCCACTAAACGTATTGCTGGTTTTTGGATTCTATCCAGAAGCTTCAGGGAGTGCTTCCGGAGCGCATCCCCACACACGCGAGCTGTACTCCAATGATGGTCTGATCTGAGCCTTGTAGAGCAGTAGCTGTTCTGATGAATACAACCTTCTGGAAGGGAAGAGAACGCCCAGCTTCTGGAACACCGATGTAGCAAGGCCAGCAACATGCTCGTACCATGTCATATGTGTATATAGAATATAGACAACAATATATATAATTATGTATTTTATTTTATAGGTTATTCAAATATTGTATGATAAAAGTAAAAAAATAGTATGAGTCCAACGACAGACGCAAATCAAGTCCGACTTTTTACCCGATTCATTACATGAAAAGAGGAACAGTACTAGGAAATATGATGCATTACTTTCTACAATGTGCAATAAATTGTGTATGTAACTAATAATCGATGAGAGCTAAAGTGGAGATGCTGAAAGATAAATGAAGCAATCCTATTGAACAATGTAATGTACGTGCGCCATATTTATATTATTCAAGGATACATGTTCCATTGGTCCTAGTTTCAGTACAATACCTTCCTCACCTGTTGGTTGTAACACTTTAATTAATGCTATGATTAACAGTTTTTCGTCTCCACATTCAACAGCTAATTTATATCATGTCGAAATCAGATTTTTACAACATCTAAAATTTATAGCCGCTATAAAGCAGATTTCTCATAGATTTTCGTAATTTATAGTATTATAGGTATTTAGCATGATTTTAGGGTAATAAAATAATTCATTAGTGATGCTATGAAGCGTTCAACCAAGCTGTAATTGATACAAAGTGTACGAGGTGTAACCAAAGTTTATTAGTTTGTCTCATTGTGCTTATGTTCTCACCTGGCTATGATTCCACCGCGTATAACAGACAAGAATCCAAAAGTATTTACGCCAATGTATCTTTGAATTTGAGCTGTTCGATTTACTCATCTACGAGTATTTCATTGATATGTCGTCGAGATTTATCACATGTTAAAGAATATGTTATACTATTCTTTGAAATTTGTAGATAACATAGATGCTTAGCACTCTTCAAGCTTGGAGATGCGTGTTGATGTTGTCATCACACCATTGACTGGGTTACGTACATACCACCAATATTATCTGTACAGTTAGACCGCCAGGCTATACTGACTAGTCTAGGCTAAAGACGAAACATGCATGTCCATAGCAGGTCTGATTTGTAGTGGACAGTATAGACATGATGTAGATATTTCAAAAATTGTGTTTCTGACTTCCATTATATATTTATGGTTTCAAGAGTCAAGGAGTTTCAATTGAATTGGTACTTCCGAGGATACGAGAAGGCCATGCTGAAATTTAAGAACTTCACATTCAATTCCTACGCAGAGCTACTGCGATTCTCAAGGATTCTAAGACTGCAATACCTGGCGTTTGCACAATGAAGATTTAGAAGAAATCTTGTTTGTCATTCAAATTGGACACCGGTTTTGGAAAACAGAGAAAATGCTATATTATGTTATAGCAAGAGTGGAAGAAAACTGTTGAAGATGAGTACGCACCGATTTTTGTCAACGGAACGTAGTCAATACCTCTAAAAGATACTCACCTTCACATGAAAACTACATTACTGGGAAAGGGTTTGAGCTTCGCCATGATAATGCGAGAAATTCCAGAGATGGAATTGATTAGAGACATGAAGCAACCTACAAAAAGATGAACCAGGACAGGGTAGGAGAATTTAAGTGGAAAATAAATAAAATATTGCAGATAAAAACACCAGCTGCGACCAATATGCCAAAACAAAAACAGCACTGAAAGCAGTAGAATAGTGATACCTTAATCAAGATACTAGCTACAGATAGGGGTGTCGTCGTTACAATTACTTACAACAAGAAACTGAATGCAGCAGAGAAAAAAGGGAAAATATATACACCTTCCACATGGCCTTACAAATAAAATTGAAGGACAATATTATCGTATAATGAAAAAAGTCTAAGGAATACCTAATCCATCGACAGAAGACACTGAGCAAACCAGGACATCTTCACGGCCTGCCAAAAATATACAAGATTTGATATGTTAAGCAGCATTTAATGGGATGAAAGGTAAAAAGACAATACACCATATTTTTTTCATCCAAATAAGAAATACAGATGATGTAGATTGTAGATATTCTAACTTGAAGGAACTCTTCCATCATGTAGATAAAAATTTGTGTAATTATCACACAGTTTCACAAATAAAACTCTTTCTTTTCGATTAATTTAAAATCATTTTAATAAAAGAATAAAAGAAAGAGTTTCATTTGTGAAACTGTGAGATAATCACACAACTTTTTATCTAAATAAAAAGGAGTTTGTTTACTATGAAAAACATAATATTCGGATGTTAATATCGAAGGCTATACTTGAACATACCTGGTAGAGATGCAAGAATCTAAAATTCTAGAAGGATAAAGTTACTGTGATTGAAAAGAATATGAGGAACACTAAAGATCCTTTTCATTTGCATAAATTAAATTCCTATGGTTTGTTTGAATAAATGTGTTATTATATGGCTGTTATAAAAATAATTATGTGTAGAGAAACCTGTCCTCACAGTCTCGCATACATGTTTTATGTTTTGTCGGATAACAACAGTGATAGAAAGCCTCCAATGGATTTGTGTCATTATGTAGGAATTATAATTAGCGCTTAACCTTTTTCGCGTAAGACTAACAATAACGGAAAAGCGCATTTGCTGGTTATTTATGTAATTAATTATAATTCTTAATTCGATGAAAAATTAGTTTCATCAAGATTTTTTGTCACAGTATCATTAATGCCGAATAATTTGCTTACCGAGGTTAATGAATTGAATCCCAGTTCAGTTATAATATTTTACCTGATTTATAATACTTGATTAACGTTTTTTATAATCGCAAAGAACCCATTCGGTCTATTTATTGTTGTGTTTGTAATTTATAGCAGAATAATTGTGATAAATCATAGATGCGCAGTATATAGAAAAGATCTAGTGAATTTTGTTTCAGTAGGAATGGGGAATTTACATGTTTTGACATATACGTTCATCAACAACAACAGCAAAGTGTACAGCAAACCCAGCGTAGACATTAAACCAATCTGGCAGCCACTCATAAAGAAGATTAATAGACTACGACTGGACCAGACAACAAACAATGACCGACAAACAGCCACGTCAGCAGACCAGAATACCGCGCATCGGGAACCAATCAGAACAGATCGCGCACAACGACACGTCACCGGACGGGGTATAAATAGGCATGAAAGGAACGTGTTCGCCAGTTCACCTGAAGACGATTGAAGATAGCACATCAATCGAAACGTCGTGATACTCAAAATTTTATAGACAATGGAAGTCCGAAATCAAACTTTTGATATGCGTTCAATTTTGGTACTGTCATCCGCCAAAACATGGGTTGTTAGCAAGAACTATCCTGTTGGACAACCGCAGTTTTCAATTCCACAATGTTCAATTTGTCAAGTCTACTTTTGAAGACTGACTGAAAAGTCATAGAATGAAGTTCAGAAGTAATTTCGGAAATGTATATACAGTGTACGCATATATTGAAAATGCCTCCAATTCATTTTTGAGACTTTACTGAGTCACTCTACTTGACAGTTTTTTCTACAATGAGCTACGCCTTAGGCAGGGATTTAATAAGAATGCCAGCTTGATTTAATTATTTGCACGCTTAGCCTTGACTCTAACCAGTCCGTTTAAAAGTTATTCACGTCAAGATAAGTTAGTTAAAATTACTAACGAGGCATGTGAATTATAACAGGAGATGCTTTATAAATATGAGGCTTGAAGTGCTTCCGTTTTGTGATTTTTATAAACGATATCGTTATGAAGGCGTAATAAGATCACATTATAATTCCTGCAATGATGAAGGCATTAAAATTACCATAATTAGTTGGCGTTACAGAGTGCTTCATATGTTCTCCCTGTGCAGAAGAGAGAGAGAGAGAGATTTTTTGAATGATTTTATCATTTTACAATTTTTATCTTTCATATTATAGTTAGTTATTAATCCAAATATTTAAAATATATAGGTGTAGGACAAGTCAGAACAAATAGAAAAATAATAAAGAATAAACAAACATGACAAAACAAAGATAGCATTTTGATTTGCGAGCTAAAAGACTTTACCGGAGATTCAAAAGGATTTGCTGTAAACTCAACACAGTTTCACAAATATAACTTTTTTTTTCCAGTGACGCATTTTGATTTATATTTGGATCATCGTCGGACTATCTGACGGATATTTTATATAAACGATGTTTTGTCTATTCAAACTTTTTGGCATGATATATTAGTTAGCTTTGCCTTAATGAGAGCTCTGATACCAAATTGCGCAAGAATTTCATGACAGGCACAGTGAAATGCTTTGGAGAGATCAGTAAATATTGAACTGCACATATTTTTTCTTCATAGGTCTGTTGTATATTCTCAACTAAACTAATCAATGCATCTGCAGTAGATTCAAGAAGTATGTGAATGAAAATGATACTGGTTAAAAGCTAGTCAACCAAATCAGTTATCCCCTATACAGTTGCTGTTTCGTCGTTGTTAAGAGTACAAGCCCCATGGGGGGGGGGGATGAAGCCCTCTCACCCCTCATGTACCCCACTGGTGGATAGCTACTACAGACTATATCGAGAAGTGACGAGTGCCATCTGTATGCCATTATTTCGTTACCTTGACTCAATCTGATTTGAAAACAAAAATGCATTCAATAATTTGGAAAACCCTGTATACTTGTATCGCCTCCATGATATCTAGCACGAAAGCCACTGGGTGTCGGCTCGTTAATAGGTATAAGTTATGTATAACGGGTTTGAAACTAATAATTATAAACTACTTAGGACTATTCTGACACTTCTCTCTCGTGTTGTGGGCATAAAGAGGCCGTGTGGCCTTTTTATTTATAGAAAACGCGCAAGGTATAACACGACATAGGCGATATGAAATTTTTTTGTTCACTATCATTATACTACTACTGCTTCTCAAGTGAATGAATATTCACTAGATCGATAGAAGCTGAGATGATATGTTCCTGAATACAGTAAGTACATTGTTAATATACGGGCAAGTGCAAGCTTAACCTTAGTATTAATACATTTCAAACAAACAGTTTCAGTAATAAAATATAAATAGTTTTCTGAGACTTATAAAATAGCATCACATTTACTGATACGTACACAATTCATCAAGTTCAAGATTGAGGATTAAATTGCGTAAAGTTTCACAAAAATATTGTTTTTTTACACGATTTGCTGCAATCTTTAAAGCATCGTTAAAATTTTGATAGATTATAGCGGAATGCGCCACAAAAAGCGACAGCTTTTGTGAAAATTATTCAATTTAATCTTGATAATGGAAGCGCTCCACTAAGCAAAAGCATCTGCGTGAACTTAGAGATTAATATAAAAGTGAAGAAGTTCTTAATAAGTGAACATAGAAATAATTTAAATTGAAAGAGATGACGTTTAATAACGTCCTATTTATAGTACAGTACTAGTAGCCTCGAAAACCATTTTCATTTATTTTTGATAACTCACTTTTTCTTATATGGGTATTTAGACTATGTAGAGTTGTTCACTTTAAGAAAACGACGGTAACATCAAAAGTTTATGACTTACCTGGATAAGAAACATATCGCCTCACAACATGTTATTCAAAGAAGGATTCTGTTAGTTCAGTGCCGCAGAAGGAATATTTTTCTGAAGGAAGGAATATAGAATAGGAAAATGTTTATTGTTCAGCAATATGTATGAAGGAGTACGAACACAAAGCAGAATAGTAAGCTAAATACCAGGAATATAACCAACAGACAGACGATCTAACTCTAAGAATTATTTAATGCCCAGGCAGAGATTAGCCACTTTTTTGAACTGAACAAATCCTAACTATAAAATAGCACATTTGTTGTTACGTCTTCTCTCCATAATATAGGCACATCACCTCTAAAATGATTTTTTCTCAGTCAAAACGACAGTAAAGCCTTTTTGATCAATTTATGTGATTTTTAACCATCCTCCGAATGAGAATGTACAGAATGAATAAACAACAAAAGCTTTCAGTGGGTAAGGAAGGATACTTACTGTTTTATATTCATGCTGTAATTATCTGCTCTTTCTAGGATTTCAAGTACCAGCCTCTAAATTCACATCGTTGCTTACCTAAAACAAAAGAGGCAATAATTAGCAATGTCACATTCAGAGCTGTTTTTGCCATGTGAACCTTGCTCTTCAGGAGTGCAATAATAGCTTTTCCCCTTAGTGAACACTGCACAGAAATGAATTGATTGTTATACTCCGGGAAATCAATTTTTTGGGAATAAAAACAAAAGACAAAAATTCGATTTGGAATAATGGAGACAGAGCTGTTGAAACAAGACAATTCTTTCCTGAAAAAGTTGATGAATGATTATTCCGAAGCCGCCTTTGATTCCCTTTTACCGATGCGTGACGTCTAAAGTTCAGCCGACCAAAAAAAGCCCATTGTGAAAAAATATTATGTCGTTAGGTATAACTAGAATAATTTACCTTGGTTTTGTGTGGCTGCCGAGAAATACGGGTTTATCCTTGTTTTGTTTTGTTCATCAGGATATTCATTCATTAAAATAATTGTTTGCAGCCAAGAACTCCATCCTGGTAGCTCCTTAGGTACGTTTTTGTGCAATTCGCTGAATTTTGTTTTTGTTTTTAAAGAAGCGGGTAATGGCCTCTTATTATAAGACTACCTATAATTGTAAATTTTATGTTTTTATTCTACTGTTACCTATATTTCATTTTTGGTACTCTTTTTCTCATTTTTGGTTTAATTTTTTCCTGAAAAAGTTCCAATAGAAGATTGCAAACCAAAAGCTTACTAGTTTGACAATATTAGCAATTTGTATAAAACTTTTTTTTATACTCCTTCACATACCTGTAATTTTTTATCTTGTAACTGGATGATATATTGTGTATTGTGCAAATAGTTTTTGAATTTGGGATAATATAGTCCAGTAATCATGGAAATCAACCCCACCTGTTTTCGTTCGCGTTTCAGGCTATGACTACTACTTTCATTATTGCTCAAATAAAAAAAATGGAAGAGGATGGTATTTGGATCACTAAGAGATAATCCAACTCTATGTTTAGACATTCGGACAATGACAGTAACGTAATTAGTGGCCTTGCGACAACAGTTGAATCGGTGTAACCAGACTGTTGAGATAAAATTCATATAACTAATCAAACTACTTTATTTTGAATAAGTATTTTTTGAAACTATAGATACCACTCTACAGACTGAATATAAAACAGGTCTTAAATGAGTATTATTAGTTAAGAAAATTAGATAAATTTCAAAAAGTGTATTTGAACATAATTACGTGGTTCTTCTTGTAGAGCATAACAAATGATATGTGGCCTCGCCGACATTATCTGATGTGGAGTTTTGCTGCGTTATTAAAACGATAGGCGACAGCCATGCCTACTCTAATAAATTAATGCAATCAAAGATTCTATGGCAAAAACTAGAAATAGTAGCTGGCAGCTACTCAATATTTTATTAGTATTAATAATCAATTGAAGATACGTCTCTCTCAGTCTCATTGTATTAATATCTAAAAATACCCAGTACTCATCCATATTTAACTTCGGGGATAATACCCCACTTTACTACTTCATGAGCAAATCACTTTAGTTAGCGGATGGTAGTTTGAATATTTTAAACGTTTTTATAGTACAAGCTAGAAATTCATAATTCATAGGTTCTGGAAAAACTTTCGCATGAATACAAGTTTTAATGTATATTCTATATTGTCTATAGTTCATCTGTTTTCTTGGCTTCTTTTCATCTTCAAGATTCCATTTCCATATTCGTTTTCTGGGATTATAAACAAATTTGTAGCACATGATGAGCAAGTCCAAAACACAGCTGGTATCTTAGTCTTGATTTCAATAAAAGATGAATATAGGTGTTGATTATACGTACTGTGTATTTGACTGCCACATAACAAAACATAAAATCAGTATAAAGTACAACCATAAAAACTATATGTTCATCTAGTTTTAATGCTGCATGTCAAACTTAATGGAATAAGTTTCTTTTGAGTATTAGTATTGCTAAATATAAATTTAGCTTATGTATACATACTTCTAATAATGTTGTTGAAAATAAATGCTCAATTATACTATCCTCTTTTTTAGCGAAATTACTATATTCATCACTAAATGCAAATTCTCTAGTTTTGACAGTATTCGACTGTCAATGGGGCCATTCATCGCCGCTATTGACAATCCAAACTGTCAGCGACTGCCAGAGATCGCCTTGCTATATTCATATTAATCAAAAACGATTTTATCTAATTAGTGTATCAGTACTTTTTGAGTTTGGAAGACTCTGTTGACTATACTATTCAGTTGACAGACGGCAATATGAATATTTTAAACACCTTTATCCTGATTGTTGAAATATTTATGGAAAGCTTTTCTCATGAATAAGTGATCCCGACTGGGATGTCATTATTCTTATGATCAAACATGTCGGTTTCTACCTATTTTTTTCTGTTATCTAAGCGATTTGAAGGTATTTCAAAGTACTAGCTATCGCCTCTTTAATCAGCGAGAACATTAAGTGGAATTGAAGGGCTAGTTAAAGGGTATAAAAGAAACAGCACACAGTGATAATAAGTTGTCATTAGTTTATCCGGTTTATGTGTATTGAAGGACAAAGCTATTTGCACAATCGATCTCAAAACCCAGATATTGGTCTGCGATTGATTGTCATAAGATAACAAATAATTGCCCTGTGTATCAGCCAAAAATCTGGTAAGAATTTTCGTGTTTTCTTATGTAAAATGCTATGAAAAGAGGAATGACGATATTATTCCAATAGCGACACACTTGTTAACAGCCCAGCTTCACTAGAAACGTACCATAAAACGACTAAATCATACATCTTGCATGGACACTTCTCGCCTATAATAAAGATAACAAACACTTAAAGCGACGGAGACGAGAAAAAAGCCGAGAAGAGTTTTGTTTTATGAGTATGGCCCGTAGGCAATCAATTGACATTAGAAACACTCGAGCTGGTCGGGCCTTTGTCGGCGAGCCCTCTGGCGGCCATTCAAATAACACACAACGTTACGCTAGATGAAATTTTATTGCAAGACTTACAAAAACTAAACCCTTTGTTTTTTGCAAAGGAAAGGTCTGCAACATCTGTCCAGGGACACATAATGGTTCTTGATTGCATTGAGATATCATAGGAACTATTTATAACACGCTTTTTATTAGCTTCACCTGTATGTAAGTATGTATCTTTGTAGTAATCTTCGAACACTATTTTACCCACTTCAATATGTCAGATTAATTTTGCACACTTATCAGGGACCGATGACAACAGATATACAGTTTATTAATTTTGTATCATATTTTTATAAAGCAATCCATCCAAAATATGATAATCAAATGACATTAATTTAATAATCCTTCTTAACACACTTATATTATGCAGATAAAAAGATTGTGCCCTTAACACACAGTTTCATAAATAAAATTCTTTTTCTTTCAGTGACGCAATCTGATTTATATTTAAATCTGACAGTCCGAGGATGATTTAAATATAAATCGAAACGCGTCACTGAAAGAGAAAGAGTTTTATCTGTGAAACTGTGTATTAAGTATACAATCTTTTTATCTGCATAATAAGAGTGTGTTAAGAAGAATTATTAAATGTCATTCGTACTATCACCTTTTGAATGTATTGCTTTATAAAAATATATAATGAGACAAACTTAATAAACTATGGTATTGTCATATATTAACTTAGTAGTGATAGTTGCCACTAATTAATGTACGTTTCGATAGTGGAATTGAATTATGACAAATCTACTATAATTTAAAAGAAATTCTTTCATATGTACACAATATATTATTGTTTTATCACAAAATATGATGCAGACAAAAAGATTGTCTACTTAACACTCAAATAAAACTATTTTTATTTCAGTGACGCGTTTCGATTTATATTTAAATCATCGTCGAACTGTCAGATTTTAAATAAAAATCGAAACGCGTCACTGAAAGAAAACGAGTTTTATTTGTGAAACTGTGTAAATTACACAATCTTTTTATCTGCATGATGGACGAGTTCCACCAAGTAAGAGCACCTACAATCTACAATTTTATTAGTTTGACCTGTATCTATAGGGAGAGAATCTTTGAAATATAACGATACGAACTGTTGTTTGAAACTTCTAGACAAGGTGGATTTATCAAAAGTTTGATTTCGGACTTCCATTGTCTATAAAATTTTGAGTATCACGACGTTTCGATTGATGTGCTATCTTCAATCGTTCAACAGTTCACCTGAAGATGATTGAAGATAGCACATTAATCAAAACGTCGTGATACTCAAAATTTTATAGACAATGGAAGTCCGAAATCAAACTTTTGATAACGATACGATCCCGTACAGGGACATTCAGACCCGTCAATCAGGATCCACTGACAGCAACTCTAATACCAGCAGTTACGTAATTGTGGCTCTGAATATTAATGTACAATGATGAATTCATCAATAAATGGTAGTTTAAAAACTAAAAAACAATTCGTTATATAATGACGAGAAAATTCATGTTATTGTAATAAAAGCGGAAAGTGAATTTCCATAATCAAGTGTTATTGCTACTACTTTGTATCACGTTCTTTTGAACCAATATTTGCCAAAAAATGTCAATAAAATTAAATTTTTTACCGATGAGAGGGGAAGAATCAGAACATGCTGATTGTGTTAGCATATTGGCTTCTAAACAATGATGCTCATATTCAAAATTGCGAGGTGGATTTCCTGTTGTTGGACACTCATTTTTGACTGAGCAGGCCATTGAAATACATAACTAAAAATAAATTTTATGGAAATATTGTATACTCAAAGATAATCTATAAATCAGGCGTACACTTCTGCAAATGACCATATTGGTTAGATAACCTCAATTCTCATCTATACACTATATCTTTGAATACATTTCGATGAACTACGACTTCCCACAAATAAGCTATGCATATATAGTAATTGTGAAAATATAATTCATAATTCATTAAAAAGTTTACAAAATCGAGTTGCGGAAAGCACCAAGGCAATGGTTGGGCCTGACTGTATTTTTTAATATCCATGTTTTTCCAAACAATTGACTATCTAGCCAATGAGGAAAATGCAAACGAAACCAAAAGTATCCAGTTTGTTAAATTTAGCTTTTAAAATGAATAACGGTCCACCATACCAAAAATAACCTAATGAATGAAATTAGAACTTTCACCTATACACCAGCATATCAGGATATACAGTTTCAAATCTAAATTTATCTATTATAAATACGTCCTGTATGGGAAATTATCCATATGCATGACATTTTAGCATCTAATAACCTATTACAGCTCATTATGGAATAACTAATTTCTTGTTCGAGCATGAAGGTGTGCTTATAATGGCTGATGCACAGATGTTCCCAAAGACCTCTCAGTCGCTTGATGGCTTATAGGAAATTTCTATCGGATGCAATTTGTGGATTATTTTCATTAAATTGAATGCTAATGAGTTAAAGGTTATAATCAAATTGATAATTTGTTAAATTCTTCTTTAAAATACCTTTTAGCAGAATGGATCATGAGTTCATGTTTGATAAACTGATATCCACTTATCTTCTTTCTCCATAAATGTATAAGAGAGGAAATTATGGACGCAAAACTATATGGAATTCTAGATAATTCTTTTTGTGTGGTTGCTAAGAAGGAAAACATCAATAGAAACCGCATTTCAGTGACACAGGAACAACAAATACAATGATATTTTTTTGTTGCCAGAAAAAAGGTACTGTTTTATTATTGGATGTATTTCTAAGCCCAAATTATTTTATGGCTTCGTTGTAAATTCAAAAGGTAAATATCAAACTACATTCCTTCGATTGTGCTTCGGATCATTTCAGATTGAAATTTACTTTTTGTGAGATGCAAAAATTTTTAAGATTGTTTCTTTCCAAGCTGGTTAAAATTTATGTTCGAGGCTACTAATAATTATTATTTTTGAAAGTACGACTAGCCTGATGGATTTTACAAAATAAGACTTCTCATTCTCTATAAGCAAACATCAAACAGGTCGTGCTTCAGTTCATGTGTTTATCAGTTTATCTTCTACCGACTAGTTCTTTATGTGTCTAATAGTGAAATGACTGATTTTGTTTAACGAGTGTGACTTGCAGACTCAACGCTAACCAGTCTTGAAATACACAACACAAGTTAAATGAAATGTGATACATATCGTATTCCATACAGTATTTTTTGTAACTTTCACTAATTCTATTTTTGCAAGAAAAAATTAACTCCGTGGAAATGTATATGCAAGAGAAAATCAGGGAACTTGGGAAGCTTGGCACTGTCACTATAACTGAACTAGTAACTCAATTTGTATCCTGAATACCATGCATATCTAGGATTAGGTCTATAGTTCTTCTAAAGATACCAGTATTATTTCTTGTTTCATTTATATGTACCCTATAAAGTGAACGCTTGATAACTCGTTTCGCAATGCTTTACTGTTCATAACCAGTTATGAGAGGTATTAATCTTCATAACTTTCCATCGGTTTTGGAGTATATCAATAAAAAATATTCAGTTTATTAAATATGAGTTTGTTTTATATATCTATTTTCAAAGGGAATCAAATATCAAAGCATGAAGTATGACCTCACCCTACCTCCGTATTTGCTTTACCATTAACAGGTTATTCATGTCACCCTAATCCTTGCGGTATGATTTGCTAAAAGTTGTAAAAAAAAACAGGAGGCTGTGCAAAACAAAAGACATGTTCGAGGATCGATAATTTTGAGATAGTTCTTTTGTTTGATCTCATTAGGATAGAGCAATGTATCTCGAACTGCCTAACTTACCGAAATCGATGTTTTTTTGAGTGACATTCGCTCAGGAATAATTAGCTATAATAGTTCTATTTCTCGAGTTTCATATTATTTCAGATTCTAATCTAAAGGCTTTGAAGTATTATTATTTTCCATGGGGTGTATTAAATTCCATTATTCATATCTTCAACAACTTCGATGCTAATCTACGAAAAATGAGTGATCCGTTAGGAGGACAATCAATCTACTTGACAATCCCGAAAACCTCTGCGCCGGTTCAATTGAATGATTTGGTTCTTGCAATGGCACTGATAACGCCGAAAATATTAAGACGATACGTCCCTGTTTACCCTGAATCGCATGCGATATCGGGCATGCTGTCGATCCTTTAAAAACGCCACGCAGCTACGCCGCTGCCTAGCGCGGCCACAGCAACACTTTAAAATATTTTAATCACAATCTCATTGGCCGCACACGTCGAGACTGTGAGAGTTGCCGGTGTGGGCCGCCTACGAGTAATCACAGTCTAAGCGCGAGCGGCAGGTAATACCGAAGATCAAAGAGACCGCCGTCCCTCCGGGCGACGCTTCACACTAATTGGAGAGCTGCGCCGCGCGGTACCACCAGTACCACTGCGCTGCACTCTTTCAAAGAGACCGATACGCGGATCGATGGAAATACGTACTGAACGGCTGCTCGACCCCCGACGACTAACCTTACCGACCAGATACTAATTGACCGACCTACAGCTTTATATTCTTCGCTATGAAGTTAATACTTTATATGTGCGTGTGATACAATTTTTGCCATTTGACCAAAGGTCTCGATGTCGTCTGAGTACTTTTTGGGACATTGGACGTGTGGGTAATTTTCTTAGATGTAGATATGCTTGTATGTATATAAACTACTGTCCGGATTCGAATGATTTGTTTTTCATTAAGTAGCCTACATTCTATGACATACCAATTTCTTACGATTATATATGTATGGTACACAAAATTTAAATGTGATTTCATTACTTGCACCTAATAAATCGATTGTAAGTAAATTTTCCCGGTAATATTTGGGATACAAGTGGTAATATTCCATTCGGGCAGTTGACCATATTGAACTGACAATGGCCGCGGGCTTTTTGTGGAGCTCCGCCGTCTCGTTTGAGGTTTTTTAAATTGGTCCGCGCTTCACTGGAATTCAGTTTCGGTACAGAAGCGCTATCGGTTTATATCAAAGGATTATGTATAATGAACCGTAACAGAACAGGAAGACGATTAACAAGGTTCTCACTCCGCTTACCTTACATAATAGTTCATAGGACGGACGATTCTGTGGAAGCAAGAATTGCTGTACGAACGATTGGGCAAAATTCTGTTGAAGCTATAACTTTGAGCATTCAGCACGCGTCAAAAACAAAGCTGTATTAAATGCTATTTCATATAATAAGGCCGATAAATATTTACTACACATAGAGCCATGAATTGATTGATTAATTATATTACTATAAGAAGCTTACAGGGACATACAGAATATATTCAGATTTTTATTTATTCCAAGATGTTTCACTCCCTTTTTCCCCATGATGATTATAAAATCTGATTCTATAGTTTTCTGTCTATATTTATTTGAAATCCATTGTGACGTTGTCGAGTATTGTGACAGACATTCGGATCGATGGAGATGAGTGTTTTCCGTCAACGACAAGAAAACATAGTAATTTAGATTTATTTAGCCGAAATCCATTCTGATTCATCGGCGTTCTAGGCCGAGTGAGCGGAGTGCCTGCTTCACTCAGTTGGCAGAACATCAGACCGGCATTTTGCTGTGTGGTTCGAATAATTGGTATATCGGCTTCCACCTAGCGGATTAGCAAGCGCCTAAATAATCGTCACGAACAATTTTTGCATGTCTTTCGAGCGTCAATGGAATTGCATTGAGGCATAAATCCCGTCTATTGATATTTCTGAGTATCAAATACATTTTCATACTATTAAAACAACAAAGCAAAAACTGTTCTATTTTTACAAGCTTTAATTTAACTTGCAATGCATGTATGTATCTATGTAACTCTGTTTGTTCGGTGAAATATTGCAACTCAGTTTTGAAGCAAATATCTTCAAACTGATTGTGCTGAAATTTCGTATACACGTTTAGTTTGGATGACAATGCGTGGTAAGCTGAATGACGTGATTCTAAATCCAACATAGCGTAACACCCAAGATGACGAACTAGTTATTTTTTATGTACTCCTACAATATGGGTATTAAATGAAAAGGCTTGCTGAGAATTACTGGAAAAATAAAGTGATGTCACTCTAAATCTAGCTTTTATTCAAATGCGCTAAGAAGAATAAAATAAACTGTTCTTTTAATACTTTGGCTATGAACTTATAACGTCATTGCACAATTTATATGATATAAAGGCTTGTCGCAAGAATTACCTGTCTAGATAAAAAGTAAATTGAATAACTTGATCTGATTGACTTTAATTTTTAAATTTTCAAACTATAAAGTAAATGCGAGTACTTGAATCTTGCGACAAGTTTTTATATCATATAAATTGTGCAATGACGTAAGTAAAAGTTTTCAAGGAAAAGTTAACTTCATTTTTTTAGCGGATTTGAATAAAAGCTCGTTTTAAAAGTTTTTCACATTTAGTTTATTGGCACTTGAGCTAGTAAACTACATATTATCGCTAGCTCTCTGTAATCGCCATTACTTTCAATTTGATACTTTTTTCCCGGCACACCCATAATAAGGTTTCCATCATATCCATATATATCAAATTCTCTGAGACTTACTAAACGGGACACTTCGAATAGGTGTAACAAATTACTAGGAAATCAATAAATCACGCCAACAAGAAGGCAAAGCTATCTGAACCGGGTATGATACCGGTACATGTCAGTGAAAGGATAATTTATTGCTAAAAGTATTGCGACTTGTGCATACATACGTTGAGATTCGAAGACAAAAATTGATTTTTGCATACTCTGACCTTTTCAGTTAAAGACGTGACATTACATATGCTGCGGTACATGAAAAAGGAATCAAATTAAGTTAAAGGTTAACATTTTGAATTAAGTAGTGCATCGATAAATATACGTTGAACTGTAAAAAGAGCAAAAACATGTAGTGGTAACCTTGTTTAAGATTGACCCATTTTGTAAAAAACATCATTGACCGTGCTTGAATAATAATAATAATACGTATATAATCAATATGAAGTCATCTAAATAAAGTCTGACATACAAGCAATCCAGGCAATGTTATCCGAGACTCCACCTTGATAATGACCTCACGTATATTCACGCTCTAGCTTCCACGAAAGGTATCAGCTTAGAAAAACAAGTTGGGATCACATTTTGGAACTGTTTAGCTTTTCGAATCTGCAGTACGTACTTGCTAAAACAGAAGCGAAACAAATCAGCTAGTTTTCTATATTTCACACATTTTCTTTCAAACTTGATATATAGGTACTCTAAATAGCTGTAGACTTTTAGGATACATAGTACATATTCAATGCATTCGAATTTTTCTCAAATTTCGAGTCGCAATAAAATATAAATGACGCAGACCACTACACCACATTCCATGGTTAGGCTGAACTGTGGTGGCGGTACCAGTAAGACGTTATCTGTGGTGGAATGCTGCTTGTGATGGTACGTGCATGACTACAAGAAGTGACCAATTAAATACAAGGGACCTAATTTATTTCACTTGTTTTAAGAAGTACTACTGCAATTTAAAACATGGAGTCAAGTCAGCTTACGATTTCAGGACTCTGATCCAGTTATATGAATAATAAGGAATTTTTGGAATGTGATAATTTTGTGAATAAAAAGTAATATGTGATACTGAATTTTTTGGTGCATCAGCCACATACTCTAAACGTGTTTCGTTATATTAGCATCTTCAAGGAAAGATTAAAACTTATCCCTGAAGAGACTAACCCCTTTTCCACTATAGATCACTCAAATCAAAATAGCGTACCGAAATAAAAGTATTTACACCGCGTCATATTTGTTTGTCTACATCGTATTAGTTTTATACGATATTTGTTAATTCATATTTACGGCGTTACAAAAATAAAAATGAATACATGATTTGAAAAACTGGTGCTTTATCTATTTTTGGGAATTCCTGTCGAACTCCTCAACACCTCACCGCAACCCTCCAGAGGGTCGCAACCCACACTTTGTGAAACACGTTCTAGAGTGCTTTCTTTCTGGCACACATGTAAGTAGCATGCATCTGTGCGTGTACATTCGTCCGCAAAACTGTCCATCAAACTCAATGTCCAAGAAAGATCATTAATATCGCCGAGCAGCTCTTCCACGTTACATCATCTTTTCTATAACAAGAATAGTCCCAACCTTAAAAATATTAAGCTGCACCTTTCACCATCACCAGTGTACCCGAGATGCGTGTTCAAAGCACAATAAAATCCATCTAAGCGAGCTCTCATCGCCGAAAAAACCGTATCAAAAAGTGTCGGTACGGCAATTAGTGGCCAGATCAAAAAGCGCATTGTACCTGAAGTTGGTGTGGATTGGGAACCGATCGACGCGGCGCGGCGTTCGATCTGTATTAAGAAATCACCTAGTAAATATCGGTGTTCGATACCTCTCTTCACTCTTAAATTAAAAATTGTGCCGCCGTGTGAGGTCCGTTAAATTCTGGTTCCATCCTTAGCCGCGCGGGGAACAACAGAAGAATATGTATTTATACGACAGAGACGGACTTGATCTGCTACTAGTAGCCGTGTTTGAAAGGCTAGAACTCCAAATTCTGAACCCAACATTGTACAAAAATTCAACTACTGGCAAAATTATTCTTACACACTGACACATAAAGTGACCAATCATGTGACGCCACTGAATTCCGACGGGGAAAACCATTACTCAAAAAATGGAGATAATCAGATTGCAATAGGCTTGAAAACATACACGTCAATATACTTATTAATCAAAAAGTTCCATATTATTAAAATTAGAATTCTCATCCTTTTTTTGCTAACTTATTTCAAAAACATTATATTACTGAGCCCTAAAATTATCTGGGAAAAGCTTACATTATTTGTGAAATTGTGTGTTAATTACATAACTTTTTATCTTACAGCTCGAGTTTGAAAAAAAGATGGCAACGGAGAATATAAGCTTGTTTCAACAGAGCTGGAATCAGACCGTTCCTACAGAATCAGAATTACGTGAGATTAGTTCCTGGTCTTGAGTGAGGACTAAAAGGGACGATTGTTCGCGGACGTTATATCAAAATAGAAGGTATTTCAGTTATGTATTTCAGATAAGGTAAACCAGTTACACCAAAATATTTTGATTGCAGTATTTTGTGTAGATGACGATGACTATTTAGCATGTATGGAAACATCAAGAACAAAAGTTTAGATTATTTACTTAGGTTTTTTACCTGTGTTCATAGTTAAAAATGTGATAATAACATATAAGTATTAAGCATGTTATAGGAAAATTGAACGATTTTAAACATGTTTTAAACAGATCTCGTTTACATAATAGATTAGATCACATTTAATACAGTACAATAAGTTTCAAAGAATTTGAAAACAAAGTTTGAAACAAAAATATCTGTTTTAAACGTATTTTTATCAATACGTTTTGAACGAAATGTTTAAAACATCACAGCAGTGAATGAAAACTGAATGATTCAAAATCAATGTTTTAAATTCAGCGTTTAAAACACAGGTTGATGATTTAAATAGAATTTTGGAAACAAAAAGCTGCTTTGATTGTATTTTAACCACCATATTTTAAGTAATATGTTTAAAACAGAACAACCCTACTTCTAAGACACCCACGTCTTGGTAAAAAGCTCTAAAGTAAATAAAAAGTAGTTCAAAAATTTTCCACATTTAATAAGATATTTTGACATGTAAAAACCTACCAAACTTTCTAGGTTATATTTTCGTGTGAAAATGTTAACGTAGGGAGAATAATCCACTGTTTCCTCAGTAAAATTGCAAAAATTATATAAGAACTGCACTACCAACGCTATATGTTTTATATTTGTCGTAAGTTTGATTAAATCCACTAATATCTCGGATAAGGCATATCAAATTGACGATAAAACGCATTGAACTATATTGCAGACCTCACCTTCAATGCTTTGCGTATTGAATATCTCATATAATTCCAAGTTAATTAATTTTACAAGCAAAATCCAGTTACATTAGAAACTGAACTATTGCAGTTGTATCCATTATTGACTTTGCTGTTCCGATATATAATTTTACACAAATTTATAGCATTAAAGTCCCACCCTGGAAGGTTTGCCATCGGCACTGTTACAAAGCTACAACTAATCATCTATCATCTGAAATTATCCTTATAATGAAGGCGTAAACAGGCACGATTGTGGATTACTGCTGGTCAGAAGATTTACACACATGGAAAAATTTACATTCATCATATAAACATATACATGCATCGAGATATGTTGGCGGCATTGGAGGTTTGCTCATAGAATCACAGTTTCAAATCAGCGTTTGCGGGCATCGTAGTCATGCAAATGTCTTCCAGATGTTTAATGGTACCAAAACCTTTCCAAGATTATCCGGTGCATGGACCAAAGTAGAATCGTTTATCTGTTTTTGAGATATAAATACTGGAATTTATTTTTCTAAAGTGATATTATCAAGGCCGTCTTTAATTTTTATTCGTTGAAATTGTTATTGAAATAGGCGAAACAAGTAGTTTTTGGCGAATAACCTTTAATGCGTTAGGAATTTTGATAGGAATGTATTTAGAAAAAAGTTTTATTTCTTAATTCCGCATCGAATACAATGAATAAAGAGGGGGGCTTATATTTAAAATAAGAAAGAAAAAGGCTTTTAAAATTTGGAAAGTTTGGCAGTCATTTTTGAACACCCTGTACAATTTAGATCAACCATACTTGGTCAACAAGACATCCACATCTTACTTAATAAGTTCCTAGTTTAAATGTGATAATTACGCACCATTCGTATTTTTCAGCAATTTTTAAAGTCGGTGATGCAAAACCGATTTTTTTACATTTAATTTTTTTTCGTCAGTTTAACCGCATCGATTTTGATAATATTTTAGGATAGTAGAGGTGACCATTGTAGACACCCAAATATGCAAAAAATGGGTAGGCCAATTAAAAAAAATATGTCATTATGATGTCACACTTCTTTGGGACACCCTGTATGATCGAGAGTATTTTTCTGAAATGCAATCTAAGGTACAGATTCAACATTCAAAATATTAAAATCCCAACTTAATTTATAACGGAGCTACAGGAGACGGGAGCTAAGATGGACCCTGTAGATATGTTCAATGTTTTGCTTCACCATTAATCAATTTGTGTGGCAAATATGGGATCTTAGTGTATATGTTGGTATGATCGTTTTTCGGTTTCGGTGTATGTGTAACAAAAATAGAATACCTTCAAATCGTGTGGGAAAATATATCAGAAATAAATGGCATAGAATCATATTCCCACTTTCTAAAAAAAGTACTATTGCAGATAAAATAATTGTATACTTAACACACAAGTAAGAGCATCAACAATCTATATGTTAACCATTGTGCTCGATCATCAACAGCCATATCGAATCCCTCTAAAAACTTTATTGCAGTCACGCCTACACAACTCCGTTTACGCTATTCTGAAATCGCCGTAAAATAAAGGAAGATGCTGTAAATTTGATATAATTGTAGCAATTGTTTGGATGACATGATTTGATGAGATAAAATTACACCATTATGGATAGGATGATTTAGTATACGGGTCTTTATATCCATTAAATTATATCTGACATTTTCTAATAAGGATGGATGTAAAAGCTTTTTGACCAACGTGATAACGGGTTTGTTCTGTGCTCGTTGGAAACACTCTGTATTACTAAAATCTTAAATTTTTACACATAATCTTGTTGATTTATTGCAAAAGGGAGAGCTTCCCACAAAAGGTTGTCGATACTGCAAATACGTTTTCCGAATCGACATTATTTAAATATAAAGCATAACTGATCATGCCCTAATAAATTTAAACTTCTAAAATGGGTGTAAGTTCGAGAATAAACAAGAAAGGTTACGCTAAAATGACCTTAAGAATTTCTGATCAAGGGTTGATTGTGAAGCAGCAACATTTCCTGGTGTCTACCGTAACCACAGTATTTTTCTATCTTCTACCTTGTAATTAATTCTTTGGCTAAGATATCGAACAATTTTCTGAAAAACTGGAAAATAATCAATGAGCTTGAGATTTTGCCGTCTAGTTTTTAATCGCTCAACTTTCCTTTGTAACCTACAACTTTCTTGTTATTCTAATCATTATGCAAATTGCAATGTTCTTTATTTTTATTTGCTAGGCCTACATGAGTTAAGATACTTTTATCAAACGTTGTGCATGATATTGAAAAAATACACATGTACAATTAATGACTTATTGTGGCACACATTTTTTAAATATATTCATTATCAATATATTTATATTTGGGAATCTACATTCAAACAGAGCGGTTTTAACATCTACGTATCTTTGCAGAGTACCGCTGGATGTGATTTTTAATTCTCCAATTTTTTTATTTTCAAAAACAAATCCACCAGTTTTTTTTCCTCTGTGGATGGATGTTTTTTTGATAAATGCATCAGTCTAATTTTAGCCACCGTACGCGAGCTGTGATTTTTTTCATATAAAGCATTGTACTGATAATAATAATTATATATATTTTTTCATTTTACTTTATTAGGTCTTAAAGGGAAATCAGTCCAAATATTGTAAAGATCATGCGTGAAGCTGTGTAAGAAACAGATAGCGACGAATACATATTAAATCATATGATATCAGCAAAAAATATTTCCTAAAGGAGTAGCATTACATTAATTTTATAAAATTCACTTCGTTTGAAATTTATGTTGGAGAATGTTCCAACTAACTTGATAAGAAGAAGAGCAATTTCGATGGATACTTCCTACAGGAAAGCGATTAAGTGCAACTTATTTCCGATAGGTTTTACTGTCAAGATACTGACAAAAATATACATGATATCCACTTGATTGACATGATTTTTCAGATTTTGGAAGAACTCCTTTTTTCACGTCTCAGTTAATGTTTTGGGTTGGTTAATTTGAACCATTCAGCGAAAAAGCGTTGCTTAAATCAGAAGGTTTTACTGGACCTCTACGCCTCTGTTTCGAAATGTAATCCTTGTCAATTAACGTTCTTCAGGGTGATGATTAAATCTCCATTTTGGCATTATATGAGGTCTCAGCTATAAATTGTGGGGTACATACAGTGGAAGATTATTATAGTGAATGTGCGTGTATCTACAGAAAAAGTACAAATTATCTGAAAGTAGATTTTTGGGGAAACGATCACGTTTTCAATTAATGAACAATTCTTTAGAATTATTTAATTTGGGTGCGTGTGTCCAAAAATTGTAAGTATGCAGTGAAATATCTGTTCTTTGGATGAAAATTCCGCGGCAATTATGGTGTAAAGAATTCAAGTAGTTTGTTTGGGTGATTATTAGTATTAGAAGCGCTTCGTATCTATGAAGAAATCTTTAATTTCCTTGGGCTGCTATCAAAAAATATTCGTTGATAGCTTGTGTTCAGTTACATCACACAGAAAAAGAAATAATTATATTAATTTCATATTGCTCATCTAGGTAATATTTGGTTACTTGGAAAGTTCCGCTTTCGTTATGAAGTTAAACCTTATACATTGCAAGACTTTTTATCTGCTGAAAAAATAAAACATATTTTTTGTAACGCATTATGTTTTGTGTTATAATAAATATTATAGTTGCATAATATATGAAAGGCGAGTCCATACGAACTAACTTGTTTATTTTGCGTTGCTATGAAACGATGAGAGATAATTCAGCTGCAAATTGGAAAATCGTATGAATAGTCATAGAAATATATTTACCGGTAGCTGCTCACTTGATTAGTTATATGTTTCAAAGGGAGTAGTAGTAGTAGTAGTAGTGGCAAGGCGAGGTGAAGCTTGACAAGTAGGCACTTTTAGCCCTTTCCACTGACCTCGAAAGCCTACACTAAAACTAACATGGTGATTTCTTAGCGTCCGACTTACCAGATCTTTTGATAAAGGGCATTGTTGAATTTATGTTCTAAGGGCGTTGTATAGTCATGTCAATTATTTTTGGTATCAGCCCTTATTGCACAATGTTTGTATATTTCAACAGAATTGTATTTTCAAGAGGACACAGGATTTCTCAGAAATTATATCTTTGATTTATAGTTACTTTGTGAAGTAGGAGCTCATTTGATATTTAATTTTATTTTGCAGGTATATGAGATAATACTTTTTTGAGACGAAAATTTGTCACTTATTCGCGTCTGTCTATGCGATGGTTGGAGTTTTTTTTGCTACTAAGTAATGTTAAAATATGCGCTGTAGCAATTTTGATAAAATTTAGTAAGTAATATGCTGAGATTTGATTGGAAGTAATGCTGCTTTATAATAAAAAATCAGTACTCTAGCGCACAGTTATTAGCAAAAAACGATAAAGTTTATCTAAACTTCCCCAAACTTTGCTCTGTTTGTTTTTCTAGTTGCCGATCATTTCGATCTATTTTTAAACATTTTAGTCGTTGCTTTTGTAGCTTTCTGTCAAAAAATTAATAGCATCCACGACTCCTCGTTCAAAAAGGTAATCAAACTTCATTTTGTCCAATTTAGTTCTTTCTTTTCTTATATTGTCACGAGTATTCTGCCATTTTGTTAATACCACATAATATCTCTGATACACTTTCTGATTTTTTGACCGGCTGATTCCAAATATTGAAATTGTGCGAGGCTTGATCATATGAAAATATGTATTTCATTTGTTATTAGAGATAAAAATTGCATCATGAAATTAAACATGTCATTGCCTTACACGAACTTCAATCAAGACCAAATTAATTAACAATTTTTTACCGACCCTTCCACGTAAGAGAAATGAATGTTTGTTTCGAGTAGCGATCTTTTTTTGCATTTAGGGATACTTAGACGCTCCTTTCGAATTATTTCTTGGCAAAGCCAAAAAATGCTAATGGAATAGATGAAAATTACCTTACAGGGAAAGTGTTAATTCATTAAGAATTATCAGTCCTTGTTTGATTCAATGGAAATCAGTTAATCCAACTAAAATTAAAAAGGTTATATGCGTGACTGACTCAATTTCCAACGACCGTGTCTGTGAAAATCCCTTTAGTGCTTGCCGACAGCACACAGAACTTGCCGAAAACAATGCTTTTGATGTCTAGCGACTTTTAAGTTCTTGTAACTTGTTGAAAGGATGTGGAGATGGTTTTTATGTAGCCTGCAAGGAGTATTGTATCAAGTGAAAGCTGTACAGTTGAGGGAAACGCTAATAAATATAGACTACTCACATGTAATTAAAATCAGAATTATGTCAACATAACTGAATATGGATCGAGAATGATGAGGAAGGTACTATTTAACCTATTGACAAATGGCGTCAAGTGGATAGACTATATAGGTATTATATGTGCAGTGGTACCAGGTTATTGAACATTTTGATTGGATTTTAAAATTGTTCATCCACATCAAATTAATTTTGGATTTATGGAAATTCTGAATAGCTTGATCATTTTGGGAATTTTATACATTACAAAATATCAATTTTCTCATTATTTTCAATATATTCCAAATTTAATTTCAAACCATCAGTAATTTCAAAAATCTGGTCCTAATCTTCATATCTAAACTGACAGCATTACACAGCGTCAACCTATTTGACACCTTTTTTCCGCCAAGAGTCGTGAGACTCAAGACAATCATCCCGATTGTCCCGTTATAGATCTGGCCCTGTTTGTAGTACTTCTTAATAAGGTACTAGATAACCTTCTTCTATGACAAAATATAAGTTTTGTTAATTCTGTTTGCAATGGTTTTTCAAGTAACAGTAAAGACCATACAACTTTGTGCCAAGAAGCTTCTTAGGTATAAAACCGTTTACTAGGCATTGATTATGAAGTCAAGCAAAAAAATAAATATGAGTACCTAATAACATTAATTCAATAAATATACTCCAACCTAACCTAACCTGCACATTCTAATTCAGTTCAAACGTATCTGAATACCGAAAACCAATCCACTGCATCGTCTTTGAAGAGCAGCCTCCTCGGGATACGTAAAATCAGTATCTCCGCACAATGGGTTGCCTAGTTTAAGGTTATTACCCCAAGTATTTTTAAGCGACAGAGAAGGCAATCATAGTATAGCCTCCTTTCTATATGTAGGTATCTATAACATTGCCGCTGTTGCTATGTTGCCAGTATTAAAAGAGGCGCGCTATCTATCTGCTATAGACATGCATGTCTCGTCTTTAGCCTAGACTCATTAGTATAGCCTAGCAGTCTAATGTAATTTCTAAAACTTATTCTGTAGTTATATATGTGATATTCAGTCATACATATGTGGTTTCAATTAACGGACAGTGAAAAATATAATGAATCTTTAGTTCTAGCTGTAGTGAGCATTCGGATGATACCAACGTATATACATACGTTGTCCAGTCAAGGGTGTGATAGCAACATCAACACTCATCTCCAATCGTCTTCAAGGCAGTCCAAGTGATAGCACATGACTTCGTATGATGCAAATGGACAGCGCCACTGTGCGAGACGCTTGAAGATGAGTGTTGACAAGCTACAGTGTTTAACGGAAATAGGCACAGAGAATGAATCAATTAATTTGGCGGATGTTCCTCAAAGATGGTGTGAGAGAGAGAGTGTAGTGAAACTCTCTCCCTCTGTCTCTCTCTCTACCTTCAAATAATTACAGAACCAAAGTTAACACACAGCTTGACAAGAGACGAACATGTATTTTCAATCATCCCATATTACCCATATTTATGATATATAAGTATATGATCCTGCTAACCAGTCACCATTAGAACTGAATAAAAGCGTTTCCAGCAGGGGCAGCCGGTATTAATATTGATTTGGTTCCCGACTAAAGCTGGAGGTAATTGAGGATAAGTAGAAATCTTTGAGCATCTGTTTGGAGTGGAGCTTTGGGGCAAGGATAATCTGTTGATAAGTCCAGAGTCGTTTAAGCCTCTTGAAGAGGCGATACTGGAAGTAGGTACCCTAACAGACTAGAAGAATATTATTGCTAAATCTGTGGGGAGCACGACGAAACCGCAGTCCACGTTCCTAGTATGAAGGCTTGGCTTTAGGTCGAGTTCCAAATAGCCTGAAGGAATTAACTGAAAAGCTATAAGCTACACGCAACAATGCTGAAGGCTACTAACTAAAAGTGGAATTCTAAATAAGTAGTGTGACCGGCTAGAGGCGGGTTGGGGGACAACCGATGGGCCGCGGCATCACGGGGAACCGCAATAGTGTGTTAGAGGATAGTGTCGCATTTTTGAGGGCGTAAAATGCAAGAAAAGAGCTTTTTCCTTCAAAAACACGTGCTCAAATTACTTCTCCACGACGCCAACGTTATTGTATTGTCTTCTTGCAAAGTATGGTGGATACTAGCTTTAAATAGTGGTCCTGGGTACTGAGTAGTGACAGATATTACTGTAGAGCCATATAGGTTACCGTATTTTAGGTCCTGAAGCACCCCCTACTATAAAAGACTTAACAGTTTTATAGCAATTTAACATCATAAAGTACCTAAGAACAATGTAAGTAAAGTAAAATGCAGCAAAACATGACCCGACAATTTCAAGATCAATCAACTTACCTGCGCTAGATTCGCCAGCCGAGGAGTCGAAGGTTTTGGAGGTCATCTGGAAGAGCGCGTCCAGTGGAGTACCGCCAGGCGTCTTCCCTTGCTGCTGTTGTTGCCTTTGCCTCTGCTGCTGCGCAGTACTCACTATGTCCGGGGAGCAGCAGTCGCTCTGCACCGAAGACGATCTATCACTGCCCGTTTCCGAGGTGTAACTCACGTTGAATGCCGCAAAGTCCGGCCTCAAAAGAGCCAACTGTTGTACCCTTAACTGTTTGTGGAAATTTTCTAGTCGTTGCTGGTGCGCCTCAACCTCTGGATCTATGTCCCATGGACGGACGATCCGTGTGCACTGAGATTTGGAGGGTTTGTGGTTTAAAATGTCAGCTATGGAAAAACTCTTCACTCCGTCGTTCCTTTCTTCTACTTCCACCGTTGAGATCTTTCGTTCTTCCACTTCCACCATCTTCAGCTTCTTCAGGGGTTTGAAATAGTCCTCTGAATCGTCAGGACAGCGACACGAATAGCTTGGGCTGGTGTCCCTTGATCTGGAATAGGTCGGTGAGGACTGCAATGCAGGGCTAGGACAGCCAACACTTATCTCATCATCCGATATGTATTTGGATTCTTCCATTGTGGAGGAGTGTGGATGGGCGGCAGGACTCGGCGATCTGGAAGAGATGGATCCTTGGTATGGTGACATGCTTTCAGCTCCGATATCTTGCATCTTACACCAACGATTCAAAAAACAGTCAACAGTCACACATAGTCACTATACACACGTCACACCTCGAAACGAACCAATTTGAGTAGGCTGAGACACGACGGACGGCGGACGGCAACACGTGATATACCTGCGTATCTTCTACGGATCTGGTAACAAGTGAACGTCTACGTGCCAATCTAGTCGGCCGCGGCTGGTTAACGGGCCCCGCCCACCACGACCAATAGGATGAGGGAGAGAAATCGGTCTGGCCTTTATAAAAATGCCGACTTTGTCGGCGATTGGTTGGGGGAGGGGTTTAGATGGTAGACGCCCACCAATCACTCGTCCAATTTGTAGCCGGTCGTTTATATCATTTGTTTCAGGGGAGATAGATGGGATTTTGTTTTAGGAGATTATTTAGCATGTGTTTAATGTAAATTATTTTGGTTTATGACTTTTTACGCTTTTAAGGGGTTTATTGCCTAGCATAAATTCGGGACACTTTATGGTGTAGGACATGGGAATTTTGAGCGAGGACATTGCTGTACAGGAACATTACATACCTACAGATAAGAGGTACACACATATGAATACATTTTCTGACCAAAAATATGTGCTTTTATTCAAGTAGGTTTACCATATCTTCCCATATGCACAAAGCTATAATAAAAGTAAGAATGCTGTATTTGTGATCATATAGAGTTAGTTTAAGTAAGTAAATATTTTCAGTTCAAACCTGGAAAAATCTTGGAAGTGAGAACACAAAAATCTCAAATTGAGCATCTCATAATCTTGGCATGAATATTTCAACTTCATTATATTAATTAGTATAAACATTTGGTGATTTTGATGAGCTCTGTTATCAAAGCTACTGTTGGTTCCTTAACCTTAACTAAGTTTCAAAACTGTACCAATGTGACTTCTTTCTTACAGTCATCTGTATCATATAGTATTTTTCCTAGTTCAAGTTTGAAAGGTATTGTACAGATAAACAGAGTATAAATCATATACTTCTACTGAAGCCAGAATATATATACGTCCACCATTTTGGTAATAGAGATTATACACACCTTAGATATCACACATATCACATATCAGATCCATACAACAGTCACAACCTCAACCTTTTAACATTCATTTATCCTAAGAGGAGATTGTTAAAAATTAAATCCAGTGAAAAATAATTGGCGCAGAAACAGGCACACGCGTACCGCTGAAATGGCGTTGACGGAGATGGCGATGAGAATTAAGTAAATGAATTACTTGGAGTAAATCGCAAGATGTTCGTATTCTTGATTGAAGTAAATGAGGTTCTGTTAGAAAATATAATCTTACCAAAAATATGGAATACTTGTGAGAGTATATTTCTTTGAATGAGTATTGATTCGAAAATACGCATTTCTTGGTTGAAATTAATAATGATTTTCTGATCAAATAAATGCTTTTAGAGTGATATCGGATATTCTTGTCTTGTGTATCTATATCTTTACAAGAATATCGCAATTCTTGAATTGAGAATTCCTTTTTATGTGTGTATTTGGGTATACTTTTCATGCTAAGATGCAGAAAGCAAAGCGTACCTAAATGAAACAGAAGTGGTTAGCGAAATGGTCACTGAGGATCCTCAAAATTAGTTGAAGCTGGCAGACATAATATGGAAATTATTTATCACACACTAACGCAGTGGTAAATGGCGTATAGGTGTTTGACAGTGGCAATAATTCCTCTACGTTTTCATCAACTTTAGTATGCAGTATTTGCTGCATACTGTAATGTGCATGAAACATGTTTAATATATCATTGGTTTACTCACCCTCATGGGATTGACTGCCTGAGCAGTGGCGATTATAATAGATCTGTTTGTCAAAAACGGTTCGATATTCCACCCTGTTCCTCTAAATAGTTCCACTCATTGGTGGAAGTGTATTTATGCTGGCAGTTTTTGGGCAGGTGAACAAAGATAATATCCTTTTCTTGGGACCGTTGGCTTATTCCTATGAAACCCTACTGCTGGCACCTTTTTTATAAAAAATACTACAGTCGCATAACGGTTGTTACATATTTGACATGTTGCGTTTCAGGAACTTAAAGCGTGATTTTCAGATAATTGTTTTGTGGGTATAAATATGAAATATATTTTTTGATAATCTGTTGAAGGTTTCCGGATAAGAAATAATTTATAAAACATTATTCTTCTCATTTAGTAGCACCTATTGTTTTCTTTAAATATACATCACATATACAGATAGTCTAAAAGACCTACAGGAAACCATGACAAGAGTAATAGAGGTAAGCCAGGAGTATGGGCTCGATATAAACCTAAATAAAACCAAATATATGGTGATCAGCAGAAATAATTTGCCACCTGAAGATCTGACAATTTTTAATAACCAACAAATTAAACGAGTCAATACATATACATATCTGGGAACCATGTTAAATGATCAATGGGATCATTCACAGGAAATAAGATGCCGCATAGAAAAGGCAAGGGCTGTATTTGTTAAAATGTCATCAGTTTTTAAATGTCATTCCTTATCAATGACGACCAAGCTGCGACTCTTCCGCTGCTATGTCTTCTCTGTCTTACTCTATGGAACAGAATCATGGACTTTGACTGAAGCCACCAAGAAGAAGCTGACAGCATTTGAGATGTGGCTATATCGCAGAATCTTGAGGATCTCTTGGGTGGACCACGTCCCCAACGAAGAAGTCCTTCGAAGAATGAAGAAAACCACGGAGATAATAACCACCATAAAAACACGCAAGTTAGAATACCTGGGTCATATAATGCGTAACGAAAAAAGATATGGTCTACTACAGCAAATACTGCAAGGGAAAATCCCAAGTAAACGTGGTCCAGGCCGCAGAAGGATCTCTTGGCTGAAAAATCTGAGAACATGGTTCTCTCTGACAACCACTGGGTTTTTTAGAGCAGCCGTGAATAAGATCACGATAGCCAGAATGATCGCCAACATTCGGACCGGATAGGCACCGAAAGAAGAAGATACATCACATGACCAAAACAAACTTTGAACCATAGAAAGGATGGATGCCAATATCCTATTGAACATACAGACAACGTACCTAGAAATCCTGCAATGTTATTCACATGAAGAAGTGTATGTCAATGTGTAATAAATCTTATTTGAACTGTGATGTGATTTTGTGAATTCCCTTAAGGAAATTGATATGTACCGTACACCTGCCTAATGTATAGGTAAACTACGAGCTTTCGAAGGTATCCATTACAAAGAATGGTCAACAATTTCAGTACCAGAAAAAGGAAGTATCGACATTGTAATCCTGGTGTGGAAGGTGTAAGAACGTCACGCAAACGGAAGTGCTCGGTGCTAGGAGAACACTTTCAGTAATTCGATGGGTGTCGGGTCAGGAGCGTAATACGGGTAGCTGTTATCGTTTCGAACGATGAAGGTATGCGGGATAGTAGAACGCCGTTAACACCGTTTTCATGTGCACCAATTACGGTTACTGATAGATACGTGCGTTTTGCGTAAATTGTGTCAGCTCGAAGTACACGG
Source organism: Bruchidius siliquastri (assembly GCA_949316355.1). Classification (NCBI taxonomy): domain Eukaryota; kingdom Metazoa; phylum Arthropoda; class Insecta; order Coleoptera; family Chrysomelidae; genus Bruchidius; species Bruchidius siliquastri. The sequence goes on along the minus strand of OX438534.1, from coordinate 1,475,191 downwards.
GTTCGTTATTTAGCCCAACTATTCGGTATGAAAATAGAGTGAGACATAGGACGACTCAATATACTTCCTATGCATTAGCGTAAATCCATTATAAAAGTAATTCATAAGTATCATATCCAAAACAGAGTGAAAATGTAAAATAGCACCACGTTACTTTTCTCTTCCAATTGCAATTACACATCAAATGAGCAGGGGTTGAGTAATATTAGAAAACAACGAGACGTCACTGTAAGTTTTTCCCTACTTCTCTGCTAACGACCCAATTTTGAAATATGGAATTCTATCATTCATCCTATCATCTTTGTGGTAAGCTTAGTTTTAAAATTGTGGTATGATCACAATGGTACTCTTTGAAGTTATAGAAGAAAGAATGATAGGTTACATGTATGGCTGAATTCCACAGCTATTGAAACTAATTCGAAGCAAATCAGCAAAACTTCGATATGCCTTGTCTGAAGGTTTCTGTTCCTATCGAGAGAAAATTGGAGCCCGGGTCGAAATCAGAAATTCGAAGCCCTCTTAAAGAACCTGAAGAGCAGGAAATTCTTCCCTACTAGAGACCTCAAACGAAATGTACAAAACGATGTAAAAATTAGAACATCTTGTCTCAAATTTACATCTTGTTGATCTGCTTGGAGAGTATGAATTCAAAAAAGATTCAACTCAGATGTTGTTTGAGCATGTCGCCACTTACCACGTTTTGATTTGTCTTGGTCCAATGTAATTTTCACTAGTGTAGACAACTGTCATTTACATGATTCAATATTAAAACTTATCACAATCGTTGGAATATTTTAAATACATCTGTAATTACTAGCAATTAATAGTGACATAATCAATTCATTATATGTATTTTGTTCCCCATTTATGAGTGTATTAGTATTAGTATATTATTTTTAATTTACGTTTTGGTTGGTTCACGTACCATTGGTGTCCAAACCCAGCTAAGGACTGTGCAATATGTATCTATATATCAATTCTAATATGCTTTAAATGTTGATTTAATATAATTAATGCAATTCCGACATTTCAGATCAACGCAATCATTCTTTATCTTGGTATGATTGATCTTCTATTTCTATATTGTCAGGAATTTACAACGATCTGACACATACCTCTTTCGGTTATATTATTATTAAGTTTTGGTCTTCATGCTTGCACAAGTACAAAAATATATGTTACCCTAGTTTTTAATGCCAATTATGAGAGCATTTTGCGAAAAACGTTCAACGCTCTTGAAACCATCTAAACAAAATTCATGGAAGTAATGAACTGTCTGGTTCTTTTTGTATATTTTTACTGGCCGATAATTAAAAAAATAGCTTTACTAACATATCGGCAGACATTATCAAAGTACAAAATATGAAGAATCTAATTTTGAGGTTATAATGGCAGCGATAACGTTAGTAAAGCTATTTATTCAACCACATGTTGTGGTTTCATTCAGCGGTCAGTAAAAATACCAGATGAACCAAAAATTGGACCCAACCCATATTTTTTCTGGAAAATGCGAACACTAAAAAGTAGTTTATTATTAAGTATTTAAATTGTTTATGCTGAATCTAATTGTCACTATGACGAAGGTCCTTATATGAATCTGAGTGTGGTTTATGGAGCCATAGTACAACCACTTCATGACTATCTATAAAATAAATCCTCCATTTGGTTGCTGACAAACGGTGTTTATTGGGATACTTCATTACCATACGAATTTGGCCTCAACTGTATTCGCAGTTGTAGTTTGTACCTGCAGACGACAGACCCATTTACGTATGTAAAATACGTTCTTATTGTAGCAATTTTGCAAAAAGCCTTGAGGTATCCTTCTCCTTACAATTACATACAGTGAAGGAAGCTTGTTTGCCCCCATTAGCTTCTTAATTTACTCATCGTTCTAACATTATATATAATTAAATGTCGAGCGTTTTTGCCAGGTATTGGTGCTCACTGTTACTTAATTACATAAATAGCAAACGTGTAGTGTATACGAGGTTTACATGTACGTATAGTGTGTTGAAAACTACTTACAGCTTGCAGCTTAAAGTTAATAGTGTGTATTCAACATGTTATTAGTTTCGTCTAGATGGCATTGGTAAAAATAAATTTTAAGGGAAATTGTATTTGATAATGGAATAGACGGACAGGAACAAAACGCCGACCGTCCAAAAAAATAATATTTTTTTTTAACCGCATTTAATACTTAGTGTTTTTACATTTTTGCATGCTTTCGAGTATGAATCAGCAAGAAAAATTTTGAATACTATTGTTTGTCGCCATTTTGAGCATCTTTTAAACGAAACCACTATGGAAATATTATAAGAATAGCCTAATTGATTTAATTAATGTCAGGGCTACAATTAAAAAAAATGTAAAGAACATATCTGGAAGTGATGTGAGTTTCGATTTCGTCTGAAACCTCTAAAAGAAAACAGTTCAATTTCGAGGAGCCTAGTGTTTCATCCTGGTTACTCGGATCCTTTGCAGTCATGCTTTAAGCAATTTTAATATTCCTGGCATGACAATGTCGTAAACCATAACATTTTTAATATTCAATCAACGGCAATAAAGGCTTCACAAAGAACAATGAATAAACATGATCATAACGAACCTTTAACGACGCAACTTGTGTCACTCGAGGAATTTTCATTTAGAATGTCGCCGAACCGGAGATTACCATGCTGCATTAGCTTAAATAATAAGCGCAGTAATAATATGGATATTATAATTACGTGAAATGCGTATTGAAGGGGGGGGACGAAGGTCATTACTCCTCAATATTATCAGCCGAATAAACATAGCTAAAATGGCCTTATTGCTACAAATAATATGATTTTAGAATTCACAGTATCAAAGCAATTATGAACTTCCTTGGCTCAAATAAATTTTTCATTGTGATGTCAAATAATTTTTTATTGGTAGACTTTCAGTTAAACAGGAAGCTTATAGTGCTCCAGACGATGATACATGACTCACACTGACTTTAGAATACAGTAAGTTTGAGCTAATGGGGAAGAAACTCCCCAGTAGCTCATTTTACGACTCCGAAATTTTCCAAAGGAATGACGTTTGAGAGAAGCTCATTCAATGTGTTTTTCGATATTCTCATTAGTCTCTCGGAGTGATAGGGGTTTGCCAGGTTCCATATAATATTGTAACGTTCTTAAACACTTATTTATTTCCACTGGTAACAACAATAACATACACTAATTTATATCAATGATTTCAAGTTCTTTACTATTTGACGTCTGATCACTGACTGCTGTCACTGCTCGTAGAATTAGAAGTAGGTACGGAGAGTTCTTCATGAAGTTCAATTGCTTTATGTAGATAAAAAGTTGTGTGGTTTTCACACAGTTTCACAAATAAAACTCTTTCTTTTAGTGACGCGTTTCGATTTTTATTAAAATCATCGTCGGACTGTCAAGTTTGACTTCTAACAAGGCTACCCAGATTACTTGCCAAATAATTAACTAGTCCTATCATGGATACAAAACTAGAGCTCTCAAAACTAGCATACTATCTATCCTGTCTAGTTATTTTTCTATTAAATTATGTTTCCATTTTTTGTGTTTTTCTTAGGGGACATATTTTTTTGGCGATTGCATTTACACTAATGTTAAGGGAAACCCCTACAAAACCTTAAGGAGTCGTAGTAGGTACATATGTAAATTTATTAACATGCAGCGAAATACTAAATACGGTTGCGCATAATCAGATATTTTTCATTCTTAATAAAGATATTTTTATATTTTTATCATTATTATCGACGAATATATAGAGGAAAATTTTAAATTTATAATACAATTTTTGTAATATGTCCTGCTGATTGTATTTTCAGAAAAGCAAAGGTTTGTTGCATCAAATCTGTTGAAGCAGTATCAAGGAGCATATTTAATTTTTGGTTGAATAATTTGGCATTGTTACATATATAGTAACCAATAAAACGGAAAGTGTATTTCGATTTCCACATATCCTTGAATCAGACGAAAAGCATTACTCAACGTGTCGCTCACATATCAACCAGTCAACAACTGTAACCGCATCAAGCTATTCCAACAAAGAGTTCTTCAGCTTTATTGCCCTCATACGCACACAGTCTAACTGAAATAAAAATATCAATTAACCACGGTTAATTTTAGTATTTAGTGGGTTTGGTGAGCAGTGAGAAATTACATGTCGAAAACAAAGAAATATGTAGTAAATGATACGTTTGTTAAGACACGCAATAAGAGAAATAGAACTGGTAAAGACAATACAATTACTTTTAAAATGCAAGTAATGTTGTAAATGAAGCATGAGCATTTCGTGTAAGTCTAAGCTGGCGACGTGGAGCAGTGACGTCCCAATGGGGGCATGGTGAGTATTACTGAGGCAAAATAATGGCGTCAGTGAGGACAACATTTAACCTGAATAATTTTTTGTCATAAAATCCAAAAACTTTATATGTACAGCTGTTTTTAATGTAAATGAATTGTCCCGTCTGATTCACTGACGTTGACTAGCCTGTTTGTCAACACCTATCTATTACTCTTTTAATGTTTTCTGTGATTTCAGTCCGTACATTGACGTTGTTTCAAATTTATATTACCAAGACAATCAAACATTTTATACATCTATAGAATAGAGACAGATCAGAAATTTTCTTCGTTGTTCTAGACACTGGAGTTCATTTGTAAAGTCAGATGCATGCAAAAGACAAATTGCTATTTTTTTGGATTGAATCTAAGATGCTTAATTAAGCTCTTCTTACTTCGTAACGTATCCTCATACATGCATATTCCAGCGATGATCTGAGATGAGTTTTGAAGAGTAATAATAACTATTCCGATTGGTACAATCTATTTCAGCGGAGGTGACCCGACATAGCAAGACGGACAACATGTATTTCAATTATTTAATAGCGGTGATAATAATAATTTTATGTAGATTGTAGCTGCTCTTACCATGTGACCGCGAACTTCTATTATCAAGATGAAATTGTGCAAGTATCTTTCGTTGATAAAAGTCGTTTTTTGAGTTATGAATTTACCCATTTTAATCAACCAGCAATATTTTTTTAGTTATGGTCATTTCATAAATAATTATGTACATTTCAGCGCCTGGATTAATTTCATATCTAGAAAATATTCCCGTTTTATATTTATAAGCAATTTTATGTGGTTATCTGAAGCCTTGTCACCAGAAGCTATGGAATTGCAAATCTTGAGTACTGAATATCGTCAAAATCTTTGATTAAAGTGATTAAAGATTTATTTACTAAAAAATATTATAGGTACACTCACAACGCTCATTAATATTCTGGCAGTACTTTTTTGCTTCCTTCATTTTCTCGTAACTATTGCCAAATGAACTTTCAATTACTAGTTGCGTCATATATCACTTTTCACAATTTGATATGGAAACTAATAACTTCCACAACTATAACTCAATTTTAAAATGTGGCGCAACGTGTCAACATCAGAAAAAATGAACTTCATAGCTTGTTGAAATTAATGATCTATTTGTTTCCTTTAGAATTTCAAACTAACAGTTCATTGGAATGCACCGAACATGAAGATGAAAAGTGGTTCATTGCGTCTTGATAAACCAATAGGTTGAAGCCACTAATCGCGAAGACAGGCTTTCATCCAATTACATTGCGAGTAAGGTAATGAATCAACTCATATTTTACGTTGTAACAGCTGGTAAAACCGTAACGCTGCTGCCTCGTTCCCTGGGTACTAAACAACGCCCGGGATGATCTACAATTATAACCCAACAGATCGGATACCACCATGGGAGATCATTCCACGAGTGAGTCTACGGGGGTTATCCCTGAAGAATGATCAAGTCCGTTGCATTTAGTTTTAGTTTGAATGAGATACGATGAATATAAAAGTCTTCTATTTCAAGGAAAGAGTTTCATTGATTTCGTTATTATAAAGCCCCTTTGCCATGACATTCTGTTAACTGTGAAAGCTGTGGATTTGTTTGACGGGAACGCTGCAAATATCCTGATGCAGATAAAAAGATTGTGTAATTAACATATAGTTTCACAAATAAAAGAAAGAGTTTTATTTGTGAAACTGTGTGTTAATTACACATAATCTGCAAGACCAAGTTTCATCAAGTAAGAGCATTTACAATCTACATGAATATTCTAATGATCATGTTCAATATCATCATCAATATTTAACAATATGAATGAGCATCGTTCAGCCATTTAGTTAAATTGAATATTGATGAATTTGGTAAGGGTGACCACGAGTTCGTTTATTATGTCATCGTTAATATTTACTATTACTAAACAAACAGTTTTGTTTTTAAATGTGTAAATAAAACGTGTTTCTTGATGAGGCTATTTGAAAGTATAGTAAAAAAAATTAAATGGAATAATAAGAAACTCAAAAGTTTGATTTCGGACTTCCATTGTCTATAAAATATTGAGTATCACGATGTGCTATCTTCAATCGTCTTCAGGTGAACTAGCGAACACGTTCCAAAGAAGCTAGTAGAAGTAACAATACAGGAAAATACCAACAGTAGAAGAATTAAACACGAAGAATCTCAGCACTTACTCATTCTGCCTTACGTCAAATGAATATCAGATGGAATCAAAAGAATAGATCAGCGATACAAGATCCAAACGAGATTCTCTAGGACTGCCACCCTAAGAAGTATCCTAACAAAAACTAAGCCCAGGAATGAATCTCAAGAGACAAAGGACTGCATCTACCAGATACCATGTCAATGTGGTAAAATCTATGTTGGAGAAACAAAAAGGCCACTGGAAGTAAGAATCAAATAATATCGTCTCAACACCCAGCGAGCAGAGACAGGAAAATCTGGAATAGCTGACCACGCATGGACGGAGCACCATAAAATAGCTTGGGCCGACGCTAAGGTTATTGCCAAGGAACCGCATTGGTATCGAAGGAAATTCAAGGAGGCGGCATTCATCACCAACAACAGCAAAGTGTACAACAAACCCAGCGTAGACATTAAACCAATCTGGCAGCCACTCATAAAGAAGTTTAATAGACTACGACTGGACCAGACAACAAACAATGACCGACAAACAGCCACGTCAGCAGACCGGAATACCGCGCGTCGGGAACCAATCAGAACAGACCGCGCACAACGACACGTCACCGGACGGGGTATAAATAGGCATGAAAGGAACGTGTTCGCCAGTTCACCTGAAGACGATTAAAGATAGCACATCAATCGAAACGACGTGATACTCAAAATTTTATAGACAGTGGAAGTCCGAAATCAAACTTTTGATAAATCCACCTTGTCTACAAGTTTCAAACAACAATAAGAAACTCTTATTGTTATTAGTTATTACTAGCAAATAATTCCCTGATATTGGAACGTATGAAAACAAATTGTTGAAACTACTAGTCATCATATCCATCTACTGCAATATTGTCCAATTCTAACATTTATAATAATTAATAACAACAGAAATTGGGACCCTGATGGAAATGACGTGCTGTGCGCGAACAATGCTCACAGACAAAAAACTAATGATCACAAAGAATACTGAATAATAAAATCTACAAACCTTGATGTTGTTGTACTTGTTCAGTGAGTTTGGGCTCAAACTTGTAGCATACGTAATATTAGTAGACACGTCCTTGTTGTTTTACTATATCACATAGTTTAATTTACTTGAAAACAACACAAAATACCAAAATCATCATTCGCTGTTTCAGCTGCTGACACCATATTTGTTATGGTGACTACTAGCGGTGGAAAAAATTGATTAAAATCGAATTACCCACCTGCTTTTAAGCCAGCAATCTCAAAAGGGCCAGCTTTTGATAAGCCAAAAGTTGAATGTTGAGTGATGCTAGTTCAATCACCGATTGGCCAATGCTTTTAATTTAACGACGATATTCAATGAAACAGCTATCGGTCAAATTTATTGGCTCAGTTAACAAGATTACTGTGATATGTACATAATCTGTAACATGATCTTTAGATCATTTGAAATGTTTCTGTTAATTCAATCAAGAGCGTCTACAGCACCTAAACAATTTAACTTTTTTATGATAATAAAGGCCGTGTGTGTTCATTTTTAATGGCGCGAAACTATCACCATTGGATTGCTTTTAATGTCATGATACAGCCATCTCCCTTTGAAATGATTTGTGTCCTTTTTACGTTTCGCCAAGTCATCATGACATCAAAACATTTCCGCTGCTTTTTCCATAGATAACGTCATGCAAAGGCAGAGTGACCTTAAAATGCTGATAGCTCATTCCACAACACCGAGGTTCCCCGAAAGAGCGACTTTTGGAAGAGGCTGCATACACTAGATGTGTTATTCGTTTCTGGATTGTGTCCAGAAGTTTTAGGGAGTGCTTCGGTGGTCCGATATAGGCTTTGTAGAGTAGGATCCTCATACCACAATTCTCTAAATGTCATCATTGATCGTGGGATGACATGTTGTTGTTGATGTTCCCAGAAGCTTGATAGAAGGTGTTTCATGTTTTTGACGTCCCTCCATCTTCACGGCTGTAAGGCCAGCATTTCACTGATATATCATGCACACATAAGACTAAATTCTCAGACCAAGAATATGTGCTTTCATCCAAGTATATATCTTCCAATATGCGCAAAGGTATAATAATCTTAAAGTAAGAATACTGTATTTTTGATCATATAGAGTAAATTTGAGTAAATATATTCAAATCTGGGAAAGTCTTGGAAGTGAGAATACTAAAATCTCAAATTGAGCATATCATAATATTAGCACAAAACAGAAAAAATCTAACCTAGAAGAATATAATGTTGACTGAAGCATTTCATGATCTTGGCGCAAATAATTTAACTTCATTGTATAATTTTTCATTGGTATAAACATTCGGTAACTTTGATGAGCTGTTATCAAAGCCACTGTTGATTCCTTAACCTTAAAGAGAAGAACTAAAAAAGTATCAAAACTGTAGCAATGTGACTCCTTCCTTACATTCATCTGCATCACATAGTATTTCTCCTAATTCAAGTTTAAAAGGTGTTTTGGAGAAACAGAATATACCACAATTTGTAACAAAACTTATTCACAACTCACATATTACTCATATCACCTGTACACCTGTATAAGATCCTCACAACGGTCACAACTCCAACTTTTTAACAGCCCATTCATCCAGGTGGCTGGTAAAAATTAAACCCAATAGAAACTAACGGTCGCGGAAACAGACGCACACGTACCGCTGAATTGCCGATGACAAATATGGCGATGCCAAACAAGTAAATGAATTACTTGGAGGCAATCGCAAGATGTTCGTATTATTGATTGACATAAACGGAGCTTCATTGGAAAATATGGTAAGCTTACAAAAAAATATGGAATACTTGCTAGAAAAGTATTGAAATCTTAGTTATGAAGAATAGTATATTTTTCTTTAGATTATATTTCTTTAGAATGAGTATTGAATTCGAAAATAAACCTTTCTTGGTTCAAATTAATAATAATTTTCTCATCAAGTAAATTGTCTTGGAGTAAGATCAGATGTTTATGTCGTGAGTATATCTTTGAGAGAATATCGAAATCCTTGAATTGAGAAATTCTTTTTATGTGTGTGGTTGCTGTCTTCTGCACGTTGAACTGAACTCCATTTGTAGATCCCCATTCCACAAATCTCTCACTGGCCTCATGTCAACATGATGTGCAGTGGTATAAGCGCAGTGGCAGCCCATAAGTATCAATATTGGTCAGAAGTCTCTCATGCCATGCCCTATCGAAAGCTTTCGATATATCGAGCTACTCGATACTCTCCATGAAGCTCAATTCTATGTGACGTAGACCAGAAGATTTTTGTCCAGGTACTTCAGAAGCTGCACTTTAATAGCAGCGTCCACAACCTTGGTCATGATGCAGAGCAGAGTCACAGGTATATAGTTTCTAGGTATACTTTTCATGTCTTTCATACGTATAGGTTGCACTCGTCCGATCTGCTATAATGAAGTAAGTCTGGCAGCCGTAGAATCTTACTCTGGAACACATCATCTGACCCCTGTATCAAGACCTTTCCCAAGCCGTTAGCAGTGAGCGGCCCAGGGTTGCCAACCGGCTGTCGCTCGGCTCTCCGGGAGAGTTATTGGATAACGTGACATCTACATCGAATGGGATTAGGATTATTGATTGCAACCCGGTCTACCGTCACCTCGACTTTCCTACCTCTATCTGTTAAAATTAAATTATATCCAAGGGGTGGGGGTTGATATCGCTCTATACCTGACACGCCGCCGGAGGTGATCCCCAAGGGCTGAAAGGCTCTAATTGCGAATTAAAGTGAGAGGAAGAAAAATGGATATCGGAGTTCGTTTATACGGCTATTAATGGTTATTAGTAGAAATGCCAGATGGGTGGCTTTGCTATTTTGTGGATTGCTCTTCGAATGAAACTGAGGAAGCCTCAAACTTATTATAAATCAAGACTACAATGTAAGGTCTTTTGGGTGAGGTATTTTTATTGTTATCTTAAGATAAAGACACTAAATACGACCCTCAGGCATTCACATAACTCTACTTACCTGACTAATCACTGAAAGCACATATTCTTACTAAAATTGCTGTACTAAAGTTTCGATATTCTGTAAATAGAAGAAATTAGCATTTGAACTTACAGACATTAACTTATGTTAGTTGAGTTCTCCAGGAAAACGGTTTTAATAATGGCTGAGTATTAGGAAGTTATAAAATTAAAATAGTAGTAAGGGATAATTTTAGAACATATGATAAGACAAACACAAACATAATCACTAAATTAAAATAGTCACCATGTATCTTTGCCTATTAAGTAGGGTAATTGATTAGTAAGAACGTTTTAAGAATTATTTCACTTAAAAAGATGCATTCATTAACATCGCTTATATAATTGCTACAATCAAGCGATTTCTAAATTTTAAGCTAGGTAGACAATAAATTAATAGATGAGATTGATATATAGTATGTAGTGTCTTTTCCATCACGTAGATAAAGTACCTAATTCTGTATTTAACACCCAGTTACACAAATGGAACTCTCTTTCTTACAATGACGCGTTTCGATTTAATTAAAAAAAGATGACAATCCGACCATGATTCAAAAGTAATGCCTCACAGTAAGGAAGAGAGTTTATTTGTGAAACTGTTTGTAAAACACAGGATTATTTTATCTGCAAGATGGGATTCAATCAACTACTGAAGGTAAAATATAGATACTCAGCTGATTTTGGTCGAATTTGGGCTGAATAATATGGGCAAATTCATATTTTTGACAACAGGAATAACAAGAGTATGTACTTCGAATTTCACAAAACATAGCCTCAAATTTGGATTTTATACAATATATTTTCAATATTTGCAATTTTACAGCCCAGAACAAGGATTGCCGTGTGACTGAATGTTAGGTACTTTTTAGAGTTCTTTTATATTTGCTTTCACTTTTCCATGAAAAATTCTTAAATATTGACGGTATTACGTTTCTGAACCTATAATTAAATATGATGTCTAATAATAATTGAGCCGTAATATTTCCATTTGAAAATAAGATTGAGTGGAAGACGTCAAATTGCATCATTAGATTTTATATATGTACTTGATGACTCGCTGAGATTTGAGATAATTTCTAGGTACATTCTTGCAAAAGCTTGGACATTTATGTATTTGAAATGAATTTATTTGACAGGCTATACTAATATATAAAAATATATAAGAGGTTTTTTCAAAAAACCTAAATTTCGATATGATGTATGCGTTCCAATTTTTACCACATTCGAATGATAAACGGAATAACTGTATTTGTGTCACGTGGAATATGGTTTCCCTTTTCTAGACAGGCCTACCTTCTCACAAGGGTTTCCCGGATTCAGTAGTTACTTTGATATGCATACATTCGTGGCACAGTATATATAGTGACCTAGCACATTTTGGATAGTTACAAATACGAAATCTATGCAAATACGCCACTATGAGCCTGCCAGAGGTAATCTATAAACTATTTTTCATAATGCAGAATGCAGTGGCTGAAAACTTGACAGCTAGGCATGCCTAAATACAGATTTCGACACGCATGTTGACATAATTTGTGCCGAGCTCATTGTAAACAGGCGGTTGTCGTTGGACGCAGAGACGTGTGTTTCCCAGTCTAGATAGCTTAATAAGGATTTTTTGCCTCTATACTTTTATTTCCAAACTCTTATAAGATAGGAATGATGTAAATAATCCAAAATAAATGTCTTTTGTTTTCCTACATGACAACGGGGATATAAGAATATAGGAAAATAAGTACTGCCTGATCGTTGCATAGTGAGTCGGCTACATCTGGAGCAGATGAAAGAGAGTTCTATTTATAAAAGTGAAACATTGTGTTCTATCAGAGGATTCATAATAGAACACGATAAAATCTCGGCCAATGCATGAAATAATAACTTCTGTTCAACGGAATGTAGCAGTTATCGTTGTTATTTTGTGATAGTTTGTTCCAAAACGTGTTTTTGTTTTGGTGCATAACAGTAGCCTCTATCAAAAGTTTGATTTCGGACTTCCATTGTCTATAAAATTTTGAGTATCACGACGTTTCGATTGATGTGCTATCTTCAATCGTCTTCAGGTGAACTGGCGAACACCGAACACGTTCCTTTCATGCCTATTTATACCCCGTCCGGTGACGTGTCGTTGTGCGCGGTCTGTTCTGATTGGTTCCCGATGCGCGGTATTCCGGTTTGCTGACGTGGCTGTTTGTCGGTCATTGTTTGTTGTCTGGTCCAGTCGTAGTCTATTGATCTTCTTTATGAGTGGCTGCCAGATTGGTTTATTGTCTACGCTGGGTTTGCTGTACACTTTGCTGTTGTTCGTGATGAATGCCGCCTCCTTGAATTTCCTTCGATACCAATGCGGTTTTTTGGCAATTTTATAGACAATGGAAGTCTGAAATCAAACTTTTGATAAATCCACCTTGTCTACAAGTTTCAAACAACAGTAGCCTCTAATTACGACTATGCTATTCTTTAAGGCTAAAATTATATCCGCTTCAATATTGGAAATTCAAACAAGACTTTTTGGGTCGTCAATGTGAGATACTTGTTTTGAACTACATGTTAGTTCAAATAAATGTTACCTAGGTGTAGTAACCATTCATTTCAGAGGGACATGTATAATGCATCGATTTTATTGTATAACCCGACTTACAAAAACGAGATTCAAATTCAATAGTTATGGTTAATTATTAAATATATTAATTAAATTATATAAGTTGACGGTTATACCACGCAGAAAAATTGGATGAGTGATCGCTTCGGAGCACGGTATATGTTTTTGTGTCTCTTTTGCCATTATAGGGCCTCTAAATAAATGTAATGTATGTAATAAATTAATGGATAGCAATAACTCTTTTCTATTCCTTATTGGCTTAACTATCTTCCCACTAAGGAAATGGTAGAACGCTTATCAAAACCAGGAACTTATAAGATATGGACTAAAACTGCAACAGCCAATCTTGAACATTTCAAATAAATAAATCTAATTTAATAGGGCAACATAAGATTAAAAATGTAGGTATAAATAGGTAGCATACAGAATAAAAATATAAATCTGAGTAGATAGGCCTAATTATTGTTTTGAGGTCGCCACCACTGAAAATAGGGACAAGAAGCTTAAACAGAATTTAAACTAACAAAAAAACTCTTACGAAGGGCGGGGGGGGGGTACCGACCTTAAAAAGATAAATTGGCATTTCTATTAAAATTGTAATTTTTATTCCATTATTTTTGGTGGTGGGTATAAGTACCTATTTATATTCACATTTTCAAGTCGGTTAAACTTTATCAAGGTTCATAAGAATGTTTCCAACTGTTTCCATCCCTGCTAACACTTCTGTGGTAGGCCCTTTGTACCCTTATACCGGGTGTCATCCGCCGCAGCAACAATATCTCTATTAAGCTCATTGTGTCTGCGAGTCTATTAACTCGTATTTATGGGTGTCCATTGTGACTGTGTACGTAGATACAACGGACCCAACAGGGGCATTAGTACTGTAAAAACTGGGAAGGCACACCGCTCCAAAATCCAACCTCCCTTCGATGGCCTATTAAGGTTTTTTGTTCGCTTTATTTTCTTTTAATATGGCATTTATTGTGCCCTTCGCTTGGATAAGGATGGATTAGGGCATTAGGGCATATGTTGAATGTAACAGAATCAGATTTCGCCAGCTACGCCGCCTATTATAAAATTTTGGAACATGTTTATTTTGATGCTCGTTTATATCCGAGACTATCAACCAGTTATTTTTTATTCATTAATGTGAAATACTGTGTGAAGACGTATATAAACTAAGCAGATATATGAAGAGTAAGTTTGATTGTAAATAAAGCCTATCACACACCAAAAGCGTTGTTAGAAGATAAATGACCATTAGAATTGACTTTATAACGCTGTAATTCACCACAAGATTAACCTTCGGAAGAGGTTTGTTCGAGGTGTTAAATAGTCGAACTGATACTGATGAGGTGGTCAGTATTTCTCAGTCTTCATGGTACTGAATTCAGTATTAAACAAGTACCTGGATGCGGAGGTAGGAGATCCTCACAACACTAACAAGCCCAACTTCTTAGGAAAGGAATTCATTCTTAGAGGGGTTGATTGCAATAAAAACCATTGGAAAATGATAGGCGCGGAAACAGACAGAAGCTGAAATACCGTTTACGAATATGGCGATGCGAAATGAATGATTTACCTGGAGCAAATCCGGAGATGTTCGAAGTAAACGGAGCTCCATCGGAGAATAAGACAAACTTACTAAAAAAATATAGGATACTTGTTAGGATTGGAAACGGGTATTGATTTTCTTGGTTCAAATAAATCATAATAATAATTTTCTCATCAAATGAACTGTCTTACAGTGAAATCAGTTCTTGTAGTAATGATATCTTTACAAGAATATCGCAATTCTTGAATTGACAATTTCATTCTATGTGTTAGAGGGGCCCGTACTGTCGATCTACAGGTTAAGTTAGAGTGGCCACCAGGCTAAACTTCGCCTATTGTACCATATATTGCACAATAAAGACGTTTATTATTATTATTATTATTATTATTATTATCCAAAAGCAAATTTAACAACCCTGCTTAACAGGGAATAGAACTACTCAGCGGAATGGTCGGACATCAAGTCCTTTATTAAAAGGTCTGGAAGGTTCGACACGAGGGAGTTAGTTCTAGTGATGGTCTTCGGGGTCGGCAAAAAGGGCCAAAGGTGGCCTACTTGCCAGGCTTTGCCTTCCCATTACTACTACTACTACTAGTACTATCTTACGAGCCTTGATAAATCCAATGAACACCATGTAGAAAACGAGACTCTCGCATGAAATAGAGCAGAACTGGTAAAGAGGCAAATATTCCGTCATCGCCGGGATTGAGAGGAGCCGCATCGTATCCAGTCGCATCGAATTACTTCCGTTTTTAATTTGTTGGCAAACAAAGTCCGCTAAGTAGTGGACCTAATTGAGAGGGAATGATTTTCAAAAGTAGCTCGCCGCGCCGGAGGCATGCGGCATTGATTTACAAACGAGCGCCGGCGAACTTCAAAGGCGATCGGGCGACGCCTTCTTGATCATTTTTTGGTCCGGTCGCAGAGCTGTACAAAGGACCAGCGTCTATATGAGAAAATCGATTTGGGATTTTTTCTTGCTTTTGTTTTTGTCTTCGACGGGTTTATTACTGATTGTGCCTGTACGGAGATATACAGCGTGAGAGAAAAGTCACACAAAACTATGTTTGAATGAATAAATACAAGGCTCATGCTGAAAGTCTTTAGATACTCCTAATTTATAAAGTTTAAGCAAGCTTGAGCACGCAGCTACTTGGTCTTAAGTTGTAAGTGTTACACGCAAAGGCAGCGTTTGAATCGTTAGTAGTTGTCTAGCCACAGTTTCGAATGCATTTAAGGGTTGGCCGAATTTTAACGTGAAAATGGAAACGGGTAGTCGCGATTTTCGAGCCACGATTTTGTATGGGTATAAAAAGGGACTTAAACAAGCGGATTATCACGAAAGTTTAGTGAGATGCTTTGGGGACTCTGCCCCTTCTAGGGGTACAGTTTTTAATTGGTTTGCTGAGCTTAAAAGAGGCCGGGTCTCACTCGATGATGAACCTCGCACATGTCGACCGCCCACTGCTGACATATAACCTACACCGAGATTGAGGCTTCTCTGGGGATTGGATCGGCAGCGGTCCGAACAATCATTCATGATCACCTTCGCCTAAGAAAGCGGTGTTCCAGATGGGTGCCACATTTGTTGACCAGTGAGCAAAAAACAACAAGAGTTCATTGGGCTAAGTTTATGCTTGAAAAATTTGATAATGGGCACAGTAAAAACACTTTTAATATCGTAACCGGAGACAAAACATGGTTCTATCATTATGATCCCGGAACTAAAAAGCAGTCATTAGTTTGGTGCTTTGAAAGTGAACAGCCTCCAACGAAAATTCGTCGTTCCATGAGTGTTGGAAAGAAAATAGTCGCATCTTCTTTATAAAAGTGGATACATCACAACGGTAGCCTTGGAAAATCAAAGGTATATAACCACCTGTAGTCTTCCAAGGACTATGGAAGAGCCATCCAAAAACTGGTCAGCGAGGTATTCAATGGCACCATGACAACTCACGAGCCCACAGCGCCGCTATAACACTCGATTTTTTTCTAAACAGGGTGTCAAGCTGTTGCCTCACTCACCTTATTCTCCGGACCTAGTTCCGTGCGACTTCTTCTTATTTCCTCAAAGAAAAGTTACGAAGTCGCCATTTTTCCACCGATGAAGAGGCAATCGCTGCATTTGAGGAGGAAATTGGCAACCTTTCAAAAGAACGTTGGTCACAAGAATCTGACAAGTGGTTTTACCGACTGCGTAAATGTATTGAGGTAGGGGGAGAATATGTTGGAAAACAGAATAAGTTTTTAAAAAGAAACTCGTAGTATTTGTGTATCTAAAAACTTTGAATATTATGATCTGATATTGGAGAAGCTGATCTAATTGAGCTAAATTTTGCAAATATTGGGAAATTCATTAATTTACAGAACCCTACACATTTTTATAGTTCTTTAATTCATAAGATTTAGTTTTTGCTATTTTCTCAAATCGATTCAAACTATAAAAATTCAGTTCCAAAATCTCACTCAAATTGTTATTCCTAATTTGACACGACTGCATGGAAAGTAAAGTGACGACCTACTTGACGCTATTTTTAAGTAAACAAATACACGAAGATCCGTCTTTTGTCTCACGAAATGTGACTAATGTTACTTTGGTGCATCTTTCAGACCAAGGGTGCCTGAACGGTGCAAACGTATGTCATCTGTAGGTTTAGAGAACATTGATTAGAATTTTTCTTGAAGTACATTCAACCAGGTTGCCTGCTGGTCTGTTCTTGGATACCAAATGAGAATTTTGGGTAATTACCTTGTATGTTGCTTTTCCCTGTATAAGACAGCCAGCATTTTTTTCTCGTGTGACGACGCATTACGCCCCACATTTTACCTCCCACCACAAGCTTTAATTCGAGAAATTGGTTATTCTTGATATTTTATGACATGCACAGAACTAAAAATTAAGTCACTGATTTCCGTGCGTCTGTTTGTACTCTGTCCAGTAATATTTCGATCCCCTATAAAAATTGACGTTCCATCATCTGTTCAAGTTTGACTTCGGTACTACTTATCCATGTAACGCATGAAATAGTCAAAATCTTCACTCTATCGTTGAAGCTTCAAGCGATACTGAGGAATAGTCGCATTAGATAAACGTAATATACGTAGATGCCCTCGGCTTTTATCAGGTTGCCACGCTCTATGTCCTGTTTCTGCTTCAATATCTGCTAATAATACAGATTGCTGCATTCTCCCTGGATAAGGATAAGCAATCATTACAAAAGTGACGTAGATGCTCTTACTTGGTGAAAAGAGTTTTTGATTTGTGAAAGTGTGTGTTAAGTACACAACTGATCTATTTACAAAAGTTATCAAAAGTTTGATTTCGAACTTCCATTGTCTATAAAATCACAGAAAACCAACTCACACAGGTCAGTACTTACATTACACTTCAAACCACCCAACAGCCACGAAGAAAGGCGTCATCCGGACTTTAGTCGACCGAGCTAGGAATATTTGTAACACACAAGAGGGACTACAAAGAGAGCTCAATATCATTAAACAAGATCTATTAAACAACGGATATCCAAAGAAGCTAGTGGAAGTAACAATACAGGAAAATAACTGGAAGTAAGAATCAAAGAACATCGTCTCAACACCCAGCGAGCTGAGACAGGAAAATCTGGAATAGCTGACCACGCATGGACGGAGCACCATAAAATAGCTTGGGACGACGCTAAGGTTATTGCCAAGGAACCGCATTGGTATCGAAGGAAATTCAAGGAGGCGTCATTCATCACCAACAACAGCAAAGTGTACTGCAAACCCAGCGTAGACATTAGACCAATCTGGCAGCCACTCATAAAGAAGATCGATAGACTACGACTGGACCAGACAACAAACAATGACCGACAAACAGCCACGTCAGCAGACCGGAATACCGCGCATCGGGAACCAATCAGAACAGACCGCGCACAACGTCACCGGACGGGGTATAAATAGGCATGAAAGGTACGTGTTCGCCAGTTTACCTGAAGACGATTGAAGATAGCACATTAATCGAAACGTCGTGATACTCAAAATTTTATAGACAATGGAAGTCCGAAATCAAACTTTCGATAAATCCACCTTGTCTACAAGTTTCAAACAACAGTTACAAAAGTTATATTTAGCCTTTAAATTGCGTTGAGTCTGTATTCAAGATTCAATGATAGCAGTTTGCTAACTATCCTTAGAGCTTTTCAGAATTATTAACCCAGTTGAAGTAAGCTTTGGAAATCCTGAAAGTTTTAAAATTTTTCCTGTCCATTTGTTGATTTCGGTTATTCCATAAAATACCAATGATGTCTATTGTTTTCTATGGTTTATTATATTTTCTACCTACGCTGATCATACGATTGAAAATATCAAATTTTTTTTGATATCATAATGACTGATATGTTTGACAAAGTTTTTGTTTGAAGACAAAACTGTTTACCCTGTCGAAAATGTCAATGCTATTATAATTCCCAAATTTAATTTCTCACATATAATACTTTGTTGAGCGACCAGTATAAAATATAATGAAACAGTTATAGCTTTCGCCTGACGATGCTAACGTAGTTAGCGAAACACAGATAGTTTTGTGAATAATAAAACTGTGCTTGTCTTTGCTGCGCCAAAGGATTCAGTATTACATAAAGTTATGAGTATTTAAACGGTTAGGACCTAGTGAAAACCGGTCAGAGTTGAAAACGCCAATTTGGCCAAACAAGCATCCGAAAAGCCTGACTCGTCCATTTTTCCGGACGTCTGGCAACCTTACATTCAAGCGACTCAACGTCACTATGCAAAACGAACTGTTGGCGTTGCTCTATTGAAGTCTATGCTGAAAAGCGTTTTCACCTCGATTAGCTGCATAATGACCGCTCGCCGTCTTGCAGTCGTTAAATGGAGCCGCAAATGACCTGCCTGCCGTAATGCAATATTCAATAAACGCCTTTGTGCTATTGATAGTTCCTAGAAATCGTTACTGTGCTGGAATAGCGCAGATTCGTTTTAGCGGTTCGACAATTCTTCATGAGAAGTAAATAGGGCATTTGTTATATCAACGACAATTAGTACATAATATGTATAGACATGGCATATAGACTGTTGTTTGAAACTTGTTGACAAGGTGGATTTTTAAAAAGTTTGATTTCGGACTTCCATTGTCTATAAAATTTTGAGTATCACGACGTTTCGATTGATATGCTATCTTCAATCGTCTTCAGGTCAACTGGCGAACAAGTTCCCTCCATGCTTATTTATACCCTGTCCGGTGACTTGTCGTTGTGTGTGGTCTGTTCTGATTGGTTCCCGATGAGTGGTGTTATGGGCTGCTGACGTGGTTGTTGGTCGGTCATTGTTTGTTGTCTGGTCCAGTCGTAGTCTGTTGATCTTCTTTATGGATGGCTGCCATATTGGTTTGATGTCTACGCTGGATTTGATGTACACGTTGCTGTTATTGGTGATGAGTGCCGCCTCCTTGAATTTTTTCGATACCAGCGCGGTTCTTTGGCAATAACCTTAGCATCGCCCCAAGCTATTTTATGGCGCTCCGTCCATGCGTGGTCAGCTATTCCAGATTTTCCTGTCTCTGCTCGCTGGGTGTCGATACGATGTTCTTTAATTCTTACTTCCAGTGGGATACTTCTCAGGGTGGCATTCCTAGAGAATCTTGTTTGAACCTCGTATCGCTGACCTATTCTTCTGATTCCATCTGATATTCCTTTGACGTAAGGCAGAATGAGTAAGTGCTGAGATTCTTCGTGTTTAATTCTTCTACTGTTGGTATTTTCCTGTATTGTTACTTCCACTAGCTTCTTTGGGTATCCGTTGTTTAATAGATCTTGTTTAATGATATTGAGCTCTCTTTGTAGTCCCTCTTGTGTGTTACAAATATTCCTAGCTCGGTCGATTGAAGTCGGATGACTCCCTTCTTCGTGGCTGTTGGGTGGCTTGAAGTGTAGTGTAAGTATTGACCTGTGTGAGTTTGTTTCCTGTGTACCGTTGTTTCTATTTCGGTGTTTCTTTTCGTTACTAAAACATCTAAAAATGGAAGGCTGTTGTTGCTCTCTTCTTCATTCGTGAATTTTATCGAATGTCGCATTTTGTTCAGATCACTGAAGAATGTTTTTAGTTGTACTTCTGGGAATTAACATGAACGATAACATGTTGCTGGGCTCGCTAGGTCGATATCCTAGAAGCTGGGAATTCTCTTCCGCTCCAGAAAATTGTATTCTCCGGAACATCTACCGCTATTCCACAAGGCCCAGACCAGACCATAGCCAGAGTACTGAGCGCATGTGTGGGGATGTGCTCCAAAGTACCTCCTTAGGCTTCTAAACACAAACCAGAAACGAGCAATATTCGAGTGGAAGCGCCTGACACTTTACAAATGAGCTCTAAAATCTAGAATACTCTAGAACAGCGTTTCCCAAAGTGTGCTCCGCGGAGCCCCAGGAATCCGCGAACTGCGCGTAGGGGCTCTGTGAGGAGCTTTTGCGGAAATATAAAATCATTTAATAAAATTAATTGCCTATTTTCTTGTTGCCATCAAAAATCCTTAAAAGAGTTTATTTAAAAATTTAAAGATCTTGAGGAGAACACGTTTTTCTCCAGGAGCTTTCATTTTAGAGGAAAATTGAAAAGAAAAAATCTTTTAAATAGTACAGAAAGAACAAAAAGTATAAAAAACAACATGAGAATATTCGAGCACTCAGATAATAGGGAAGACATTCAAATTTGAACAAAATATCCTTTTTGGTGTGAGAAATCGTAAAACCGAATTTCATCATAATCGGTTGAATGGTTTTGGTGCAATCCGGATCTATAAAAAAAGAAGCGCTTAAGGATTTCCTAGTAACATTTTGGACTCATTAAAGCGAAAAAATCGATAATATCGAAAACATCCAAACCGAAACAAATACTTCCTGGTCTATAGTGTATCAAGTGACATAGGTATTAATTATTATCAAACCCTAGCATTTTCACGAAACGCATGACATTGCACTTACAGATGCATTGTGATTGAATAAATAAAATTGACGTTAGCGTTTCGGCTGCTTCCGCAAACTGGAAAATAACGTCACGCGTGAAATAATGAGCAGCTCATCTGAAAATGTCTAGATTCTTTTAGAATGGGAGTTCAATTGGAACCTGGGAAGTCAATAAATTCGCACATAATCGATCTGAACCTGAAGTCAGTAATTTGTCCTGAAATTCACCCAAAAAGGGTCAATTTCATCCTCCACGCACACGATTCCAACATGTCGGTGGTTTATGATATTACCACTAATTTCCACTTCTTCGGATCATGGCGGTGTATATGAAAGAAAGGTAATGAATCATTTAAAAAACTATTTGAAAAATTGTTGTTTTTCATTTTACCACCTACGTAGCTGTGATAATGACTCAATTATCTCACTTCCTAGGTCAAAATTCGGACCGAATTACTATCATTTGCGGTCCGAGTACCTGCCGCGGGATAAGCTACGTCCAGGGGTGCATTTAGGCATTTATGACATTAGGTTCCATCCAGAAATAGATGTATGTGTGTGTTTGTGTGTTGTGTGTGTGTGAATAAAAAGTCAATAAACATTGCATTTAACTAATGAATGTTTATGTTAAGAAAAACCAAAAAAAACAAACCTTCATATACCCTATTTCGAGGTCGAGTAGTAATTAATCGATAATTAAAATCTATGAATTGAAAGACAATAGAAAGACACAACACACAAGACAGAACACGGACTGTTCAAATTTGATTATATTTCAAAAAATACTCCTCACAGTGATAATTACCATCGTTGTGGGCGTCAGTACCATTGATATCGTAATATATGAATAGTGATGTAGCATCAAAGATACCTTAGATAGGCCAGACATGTTTCAATTTTCATTTATAAATTCCATTTTGACCACCAAGCGGCATTTCTCTACATGTTTGAATAACCGCATTCACCATTCTCTGCCCAAGAAAAATGACAAAAGGCCTTTTGAAATTTCACAAATATTCATTTCGAACATAATCTGCCATTATCGATTACCCTACATAGTACCGACAGGTAATGATTAAAAATTGTATTCATTAACTGGAGACGAAGTATATAATTATGAAGTTTTACAGCGAAACAACGTGCCATAAATCTTATACCTTGGTTGGAAAAATGCTGACTGCATCGAGTTCGTCATAAAAAGCAAATATGGTCGCGATGTTTCGTAACTTTAAGTTCATTTGAGCAATGTTGGTTGTGCCAAGCATTACCTAGTCAACAGCAGTGACACGCACTGAATAAGGAAATAAACTGTATAGTTTAACAGTAGTGACAGCTACTCGACGTCTTATATACTTTTATAGAATTAATTGTAAAATTTTAGGTTTGGTATTCGAAAGATATCAATCTGTATTTCTTTGAAGAAGTTCCGGAATTTTCCAGTATCGCTTTTCAACTACTTTTATGATATAAATATTAGGAGGAGTAAGATGATGAGTTGAGTGTGTTAATTGAGGTTGAGTGATTTATATTTGTGAGTAAAAGTATGAAAAGTTCGGAGAGTTTGATTCGCTTAAAAACTCCAGAAAAGGCTGGCACTCTGGAACCTCACCGATGATGGAAATACTACGTTGGAGTTCGTTCTGAATTGTGTTTTGTTCCAGGGTTTTACAAGAACTTGATTTTGGATCAACATAATGTATAACTTGAGCTGTATTTGAATTAGAAAAATAGCAAGGAAATAATTTAAAAGAAAATAGTAGAGAAGTCTTAATGTACTGCGCTGCAATTATGCAAAATGCGGCCTTATTTATCTCGATCCTATTCATGGAAACCTTCTCACACATAGAAAGGGTTCACCCTTCGCACATCTAAAATTCTTTTTGTCTTCAGATTCACAACTGCTCCTAGATTTCAGCACCTGTATTCTATTGTTTTATGTTTCATGTGTTTTTCATTTGTCGGGCAAATAAGAAAAATTTTGAGAGGGATTTTACCGGTAACGTAATAACGACGAATAAGCAATTTTTAAAAAGACATAATGAATAATGCAAGGGCAAGATTTTAAAATTGTAATGTCATTAGAATTTCCAGTAAATTTGAGAATAACCTTGATTTCGTTACACTAGTAAATGTGATTTCGGGCGAATTACAGCATTGGAAGTACTGAGTCAATCTACTTAACTCAATTTCTTTGCAACTGTATAAAAGTAAGCAGACATCAAGTGAAGCCGTTCACGGAACGCTTGGCAATTACACCAACCGACGTTTTTTGCATATTATACCGGAGAAAACCGCAGAGCTATTATATCTAAATAAACATTCCGCTCATTGAAACTGTAGGGGAGCGCGCTATGTGTTGTATGTGTCCACAGCCCATTCACTTTGTGGCTCGCCTCCCTTCCATTATAACTCAATTTGTACTTTTGTAGCATTAACCCGTTTTTCATTAGATATAAGTCGACCGCAAAATTATTTCGAGGGAGAATAATACAAACTACTAAATTTTAAGATAATTATGGGTATCGTAACAGCTTGCATACACGATATGCCCTTTTGAAATTATTTACTGTCACAGTACGGCCGAATGGGTTATTATGTATTTGGTTGGGACAACAGTTTTTTGTTATTGTTGGCAGGTAAACCTCCCTTTGTTGGCTCACTTCTTGTGGCTAGTCACTTGTTGGAACAAGTGAACTGTTACGGAATCGGAAGCATATGGATTACATCAAGATACGAACGTAGTAGAGTAAGATCTTAGGTGGCCCTGACCGATGACATTTCAGGAAAGCTCTTATCTTGACTATAAATTGTTTATTATGCTGTGAAGAGCGTATGTGCTCTTGTTGGCAGGAAAGCCGAGAAGTTTTTTCTTGGGATTTCAAACTGAGTATAAAAATGTCGTTAGAAATCGGAGGACTTTGGCTTATTTAATCAGAGTATAATAATTAATCAACATATACGCTATTCAAATTAGCTACTGGTATTTTTATTATCGGTTTGCCCATCTTCTGAAACGTTATGAATAATACGTTGTTTGCAATGAACCAAAAGTGTTCTTTTTGATATTAGATATCAAATGATAATAATCTTTTTTTAAAACGATATTTTTAAAAATGTGTGACTGATATAAGGTTAGACGTGTTAGAAGTAGGAAACATTGCATGGGAAGTGGGAGGAGCTGTACTCTCTTTTAATAGTGTCAGATTTCAATCGGATTTGAACTGTGTATACCTTTTGAATATATTGAACAACTTCGATCCTTTTTTGTCTCGAAAATTTTCAAGTGTATTAACTGCTTCAAAATCACATCAAAATCTTCTATAAAAAGTTACTGTGCCTGAAACCTACTTGGCGCCGTTTGACAAGAAGCTACATAGCAGTTACCATATTATTCATGATCATGATATTCTTGACCCGCACGAATCTTCAGAAAGGTTTTTGAAACAGAAACGTAGCAAATCGGATCCCTTAATATATAATGAGATTATTAAATATTTAGCTATTATCGTGCAATTACTATCGTACATCGTACAAAGACAATAATTATTGAACATCTGGCAACGCTGATAGAAACAATCTCGATGCTTCGACGTAAAACAACTAAGGTGGCCGCCTACATATCTTCTATTCATTTTATGGAGCCGTTCCTCAGGCCTCAGTATTGCTTAAACGGTAGAAGGAACAATCTAATTGCGCCCTATCATTGAAATTGATTTGAAACACCCAAAATGCATCTATCATGTTTATAAGTTGGATTATTGCATACTTTATTGTAAATTCACAGCTATTCAGAATCATTTATCCATTTTGAAGAAATATCTGTGAATAATCATTTGCATCATATTTAACTACGCTAGAATACATAAAGAATACTTGCGGTAGATCAACATGATATATTAGCGTTAACATTTACAAAAAAATAGGAAGTAACACATAAAAATATGATATAACAGCATAACATAATGGAATATTCAGGGCGGTTCAGTAAACATTCAGGCAGCTATTCCATCTAGTCATAAATTAATTTTCAGAATAGCAACAATTTTTTGAAAAGAACTGTTTTAGTTTACTTATCATTCTATATGGTTCGGAAGAGAATTGAAAAGATGTATTTTAATTGATTTTCCAAGGACTTGGGCGATAGCCAACTGTCCTCAGAGAGGCGCTTGGTCTTGTACCATAGTTATGACGGTTACCGGTTTTTGTCAGAAATTCCTGCATTCTAGCGTTTCGATAAGGGGATGTACACAAATAAAGTAATTATACAGGTAAAATACCATATTCAACGAATAGCGGCTTTAAACATATTCGTGGTCCTTTTTTTGCTCTTAAGTCATTCTTTTGCAAAATAAAAAACCTTTGCATGTCCATAGCAGAATGCCATAATTAATACAGGACTGTAAGCATTAATCATACATGATAGAATATCCTTTACTAACATCAAAGAAATTTTGTAATATCCCTCTCCCCCAAAGCTCTCAATCCAAATTATTAACTCTTCTAAAAACATTTTTGAAAAATGATCAAGGGCCTCAGAAAAGTTCAAGGACCAAATTTGACCAATTTCTGTTTTTTTTTTGGGTAACTACGCAGCAATTTTTGAAAAATACAATGATTTTTCCTATCACAGCTAAACCTATTGTCAGAAACGTACTTTGTCAGAGTTTGATCAAAATCAGAAACGTTCTTTCGCAATCATAGATTAGTTAATAACCACGGGACGGAGAGCGTGACAGACAGATGGAAATGAGTGTAATAATTTTTTTGTGATCATGTATCATGAAACATCAAGAAAACGCGATATCTTGTATTCAATTTTCGCGATTACAATACTTCTTGGTGCATTGGATTGGGAAGGGAAGGTGGCTGGAATTAACCTTCAACGCGAATCGGAGATTAAATAATATTGAACTGCGATGAAGAAAATGATGGAATCCAAATTATTCTCTTAACGACCTCGTCAGTTAGAAAACGTGTTCGCGGCTAACCGACAACTTGCCCAACTTATCAATACGTTTGTTAACCCTTGCTAACTCAAAAGGACACTAAGGAGATAACTACAACTCCCACCCTACGTCCTTGATTGCCATTTTCCCACTTATATCGATATGAAACGAAAATATAATAATAATTAAGAAGGCTTATCCGCAACCTTTAACCTCCCCAATATCTCATTCTTCTCTGCTCGCTATACACAAAGACTGGCCACGATACGACGGATGCCACGGTGTTATTAACGCCCTGCTCCAGTGAAAGGGCGTGAGCAAAGTGTGAGGTCTGAAGGGCCGTGTATAATTAGCCAGACACCTTTTGTCAGAGCCAGCTGCCACCAGGGTCGAATACAATGCCGCCGACGACGACGATAGAACAACTAGTGTTAGAAGTTAGAATGGATGAGGACATAGGCGTCTTATTCTGAAGGCATTAGGGTACCAACGAATTACCAGAAAAATTATGCAATTTATCTGCTGTCCGATACGATCAGATATAACAATATAATGATGTAGATTGTAGATGGTCTTACTTGGTGGAACTCTTCCATCATGCAGATGAAAAGATGGTGTAATTAAAACACGTTTTCACAAATAAAACTCTTTTTCTCTAGGTGACGCGTTTCGCTTTATATTTAAATCATCTTCGGTCTGTCAGATTTGACTTTAAATAAAGGCTACCCAGCTTACTTGCCAACTAACTAACTAGATTCTATCATGGATACAAAACTAGAGCCCTCAAATCTACCATACTATATATGATGTCTAGCTATTTTTCTATTCAATTATGTTTACTTTCTTGTGTCTCTCTTGGAGGAAATATTACTTTGGTGACTGCATTTACATTATTGTTAAGGCAAACCCCTACAAAACCATCGCTGTCAAAATGTCCTTATTTCAAGAGTAACTTAACCTAGAATGAGTCTGATAGATCGGTCTGTTCATTTAGTACAATGAAATCAGGGTTTCGTAGATATTTATGAATCACTAATGTTGCCAACTTTATGATTAGTATCTAGTGAGTGTTGGGCAAAATTTGATCTTTCTTGATGGTGGTTTTTGAACGCATTTATCATGTTCTCTGTGCCTGGTTGTAAATGCTCTAGCTGTTTGACCTATATGAACAGCATTACAGAAGGCACATGAAATCTTATAAATACCTGTGTTACACATATTTGATTCTTTCTCCTTTGCATTTATTAAGTATGATCTTAAGTCAGGTGCTGACCTATTAGCTATACTTATTTCATTATCATACACTGTTTTTATTGTTTTCGATATCTTAATCCTACTGTTTCCTGTATGTATAAGTAAACTAAAACAGCAATAAGCTGTGACCAAGCTTGGTTGCAATTGGTTATGAGAAAAAACTGTTCAATGTTCTGTAAACTTACAAATGGACTTCAGATCCCGCATAGGGCTTTGAAATGTTGTCTTGGGAGTACTACTCTGCTATATATTTCATTTTTCTCATAAGATGCGATGAAAATATCACAAGATCCATTAGCAGACTCTCTCTCTTGACAAGTTTCTTACAAAAATAAGTAATCTTATTTTATAACGTAACTATTACATTTTTGATGAATTTTAAACTTGTTATTATGAGCATTTCTTTCTATTTGTGGATTTCCACACAGCTTGTCTCCCAAGCCTCCGCTGAGAAATAGCCGTTAACGTTGGCTCACTTTATCAAATAGATAAAATAGCCTTATATTCGTGTCTAATATAAAGCTTGTTAAAAACCACCACTAGCCACTTACCAATAGCCACTTTTTGTATTTAATTTGATAAAAGTTGTAGAGGCTTCCAAAAAGTGTTTCATTTTAGTATATATGGCTTACATAATTACCCAGTGCAAGTTAGATAAGTCTGTGACATTTGTAATATTGTTTCTCAGGCGTTACGTTTTTTCGATCTCCAACAAATTATACTGACGGCCGCCACTGGATGGACAGAAAAAGGAGGAAGAGAAGAATTGGATTTTAATGACGTTTATTGGTATATTAGGTATACACTCACGTCATATTTTCGGTGTTAGTTTTTATATTGAGAGGATGTGAACTGCCACACACCGTAGCTTCGGGAGTTATGAAGTCGTATCTGTCACGGTTCGATTTAGGTACAACCGACAGGGAGATGATTTCGTGTGAATAGACCATTGCTGACGCTATTTAGGGTTTTGAAGAGGTTGGCCTACTGTATTTTAAGTAAAAAAAACATGGTTGCTTCGTTATTTTGATACTCCGTCGCATCATGTAACTTCTGGATTTATTTTATCTTCTAGATCTAGGGAGATAACTGTTGTTTGAAACTTGTAGACAAGGTGGATTTATCAAAAGTTTTATTTCGGACTTCCATTGTCTATAAAATTTTGAGTATCACAAAGAGAGCTCAATATCATTAAACAAGATCTATTAAACAACCGATACCCAAAGAAGCTAGTGGAAGTAACAATACAGGGAAATGCCAACAGTAGAAGAATTAAACACGAAGAATCTCAGCACTTACTCGTTCTGCCTTACGTCAAAGGAATATCAGATGAAATCAAATGAATAGGTCAGCGATACAAGATCCAAACAAGATTCTCTAAGACTGCCACCCTCAGAAGTATCCTAACAAAAACTAAGCCCAGGAATGAATCTCAAGAGACAAAGGACTGCATCTACCAGATACCATGTCAATGTGGTAAAATCTATGTTCGAGAAAGAAAAAGGCCACTGGAAGTAAGAATCAAAGAACATCGTCTCAACACCCAGCGAGCAGAGACAGGAAAATCTGGAATAGCTGACCACGTATGGACGGAGCACCATAAAATAGCTTGGGACGACGCTAAAGTTATTGCCAAGGAACCGCATTGGTATCGAAGGAAATTCAAGGAGGCGGCATTCATCACCAACAACAGCAAAGTGTACAGCAAACCCAGCATAGACATTAAACCAATCTGGCAGCCACTCATAAAGAAGATCAATAGACTACGACTGGACCAGACAACAAACAATGACCGGCAAACAGTCACGTCAGCAGACCGGAATACCGCGCATCGGGAACCAATCAGAACAGACCGCGCACAACGACACGTCACCGGACGGGGTATAAATAGGCCTGAAAGGAACGTGTTCGCCAGCTCACCTGAAGACGATTGAAGGTAGCACATCAATCGAAACGTCGTGATACTTAAAATTTTCTTGTGGTTGTCTATCAGACTAATTATATTGTCTATTGGCCGGTAGTTCAAGACATTTGACTGGAATATCATTACTAACATTTCGTCTGCCTCGGAAACCCATTTTAAAGGAGAGAGGAGAATGATACGATGAGATTTTGGAATTATAATGACGTTGATACGTTTGACTGGTCCCTGGGTAACAATTTTGTTTTTAAACAAGGCCTGAGTTTGAACTACTACTACTTAGAATGGACTATTATGAACGGCTAGGCTACAGACGGTGCATATGCATGTTAATAAATCCAAAACAGGGACATCATGTACACAAGAAACACATACATGCAGTTCCAAGGCAATAATGCAATATCTTCACATTTGGAATTCAAGAACAGACCATAAGTAAATCTGGAAAAATACTGACACATCTGCAGTAGTGAAAGATTGATGTTCTCCAAGTCTACTGGTGACCACAAGTATTTTATCCTTATGTTTCTTCTTTGATCCCAAATGGGTGGATATTGCATTGCTACATTGGAATCACACTGCTCTATGTCTGGTCTCATACAAAAGGCAGGGTTGTGTTTGTTGTGTGGCAATGCATTATGTCTCTTGCACTTACCTTTTTGGGTACAACAGTCAATCTCCAGGTTGTTACATTACGCTACCCACTATGATGAAATGCGTAAAACACTACGGTAGTGGAATGCATAGCTAAGCCTGAGAAAATTCGGTGATTCGATTTTTCATCGGAAAGTATCATCAGCGTTTCCATAAAAAGAACTGCATCTTACCAGAAAATGACCAGGAATGTCATACTTCCCAAAAGAAATTCACGTTTGTTTTCTCTTTTCACGATATTATGTATTTAGTCATATAGTGAATCAAGGTAAAATACAAGTAATATACTCACATTACTCGTATTGCTTTTGTCGAAGTTAACATGTGATGTGTAAAACTGATACAATATTACACTTCCGTCATAAACTAAACATGAAACGAACTTGTGAATCATAACATGTAGCTACTTGTCATGTTCGTTACATTAAGTCGACATGCACATAATATGTAATTACTGAATTAATAATACAGACATCATATATCATATATGTATAGAGTCGTCTCGCTCTAAAAAAGAGGCCCAGCAAACGACGCTCTCTCTACAGGGTGCTTCATAGGGACGGCTTGAGGGGGAGAGGATGTCAAGGAACGCTTTGATACTGCATACTAAAAACTATAATAAAAAACGCCAAAGTACTTCACGTGTTTGGCCATGTTGGCGTTCCAGGTAAGGATTAGAACGAAAGCTTCTCAATCTCAATTTTAAGATTGAAGCTCTATAGTTGAGTGGATAGAAGAGTGGTCAAACTTTATGCTTGTTACTCTTGACATATTATTCTCTGACAAATTGTGATAATCATATGTCACATCAGCCACGGATCCCATTTACTAAAATCTAAAAATTCAATTATTTCATCTCAAAACGCAGCCACCTGGTTATAGAAATCTGATGTATCTTTGATTCACGATAATTAAGCTCACGCGATATCTTGTTGTTCCAAGAGAACAATGTTCTTCTTTAAAGTAAGAAATATCTTTCATCCAAGTAAACGGCTTTCTTAGAATAGGAAACAAATGCGAATGGCATTTCACTAAAAAGAGAATTCGAATTGTATGCCGATTTTAAAAGTTTTCGTATGTAATAATTGATTGAAATGATCACTATGAGAGAGATTCAAATAGCAATGGAATTGGATTGTTCTTAGAGATTTCTCTAGTAATAGTAATAGTAATGCCGTATTCAAAGGAATACATTTCCTATATGGATATATGATTGTAAAAAACTACTCAGTTTTCCGTCCTTATAGTAGAAATCAAGTACCAAACCTTCATTAACTTCGAAGACATAGACAGTCAGGCAGACCAACGAAAACAGGTTACATGGTTTTACTTAATGTTTCTTTTCCAGAACTTTAAGAATGGATTCAATCTAGATGATCGCAGTGAATGATAATGATATTCATATTGTCATACTTCTGTAGCGTTAAGTCCAATCCGTGAGTTTTTCAATGCCCCCGATTTTTTCTTGTCACATCAAATGATTCATACACATTTCAACTACTTCCTGACATCCATGTAAAGAACTTTATGAATTGAACTGTGTTAAAGCATGAACCTTTCGAATTTTGTTGTTGAATTGGATTACACCTACACTGCGCTGAGTCCGTCCCTGACTGCAACGTGGGGTGGCGAGGTAGATATTAATTTTCAATAGCCGGATAGAATGGCGGTCGATTTCCCTTTCCCGTTCCGGGATTGTCATTGGATACACAATACAAAACGTCCGCAATTACCCAGAGATCCCAATTTATTATAATGTTCTCTTTATGAATCGAAGGTTCGTTTAATGTGGGGCATATATATACATACATATATACGTAAATATATATATGTGTATTGATACGTGGGGTCGATTTGGATGGATTGCCATGGAGTTATAGGGTGGTCTTTTGTTTTGAGGTAGAACTTTTACGATTTCATCTTTGGGGCGAAAGCTTTTTTTCTAAACTAGATACTAAATCTTAAGATACAGTTGTCACAAACGAAAGGTGACCGATATCTGGAATTGATATGGGCCCAGCTACATTTATTTATAGGGGCGGTTTTTGACAGATATGATCTCAAAGTAGCAAAATTCGTCTTCATGGGTCTACCCCTAACTATTAAAAAATAGATATTCTCCTGTATCAAAATATTGAAAACAATTGTTTTGTTTTGCGCTCTTAAGGGATTTTTTTGAAAACATGTAACCTTAGACTATGGGTATATCAGAGAAAGACACTACTATTTACATTCAAAAGTTTTACATCGTCAAATGACCAAACATACAACTACGCTGAACAGACATCAACGCTGTACGCCGTCGGATTCATATGGAAAAATTTTAATATGAATCATGGTTAAATATGACTAAAAAATAATTATAACAATTTTTCGAGTCCGGTGTACTACAATAATTCAACTGTTTTTAAGTTGTCATTCCTATTTTGCAATCCAGTGTTGACTGGTTTGATCTCTGTTCGTGTATTGTAGAGTTTTTCTATAAACTGTAATAATTTTGTATGGTTGTATAGTCTCTTTTAATTGTTATTTTTTTGGCTTATTAGTGTGTAGTGTTACGACCAACAAATTATAATTTTTAGTGGATAAAAAGTCATAAGAATAGTTGATTGAATTGTGTGAACGCTTCTTTTACGGCAATACCCGAAGTTTGTAATAACGCGTGCTGACTAGTTAGAATGAAATAACAATAGTTTAAAATCATAGCGGTATTGACATTTCCATTATAAATATTAAATTGTAATTTGAACATTGAAAAATATTTGAATTGTATTTTTCAAGTATTTCAGAATAAAATGTTCTGCCTAGCTCTGCTAAATAGTCTTGAGTTTACATCGCAAGGGCCGAATTAAAGCCTAAAAAGGCAATATCCAATCATGATATACGAATTACTGAATTTTGTCGCGGAGTTGGGATTAATACATTTTTCCTACGTTTTATAAATTTCATCAGAGCAGATGACCCTCATTTCTGCAGGATTGTCAGTCTGTTCCGTCTGTCGGTCTTTCGAGTTATCGTTCTATCGCCGATCCATCTACCGATTCGCTGAAGTCATTTTGAAGAAATTTGGAGACAGACTTCACTTATTAAATCAAGTTACAGATACTTAAACGAGAATAGTGTGGAATGTCATTTTTAAAGTCCTCCTCTAAAATCCATAGTTCAATTTTGTAAGTGTTACATCGAAATATGCTATCATGTAGATTGTAGATGCTCTTACTTGGTGAAACTCTTCCGTCATGTAGATGAAAAGTTGTGAAACTATCACACAGCTTCACAAATAAAACGCGTCACTAAAGAAAGAAGAAACTCTACCGGAGGACTGCGTACAACTTTCATTTTTATCATAACACCACGAGGAAATGTCATCAGTATATCGTGGGAAGTACCTAATAAATCTACTTGACTTAATTTCTCTTTTTATTGTAGTTGCTCGCACCGCTTTACTTCTACATAGCTTACAAAGTCTACCATTAACAAAGTCCACAAAATGTCGTATTCACTGTTCATTTCACGGAGTCGATGAGTATAATCCCTATATACTTACCTTCTCCATATAATCAACTAATCACACAGCGTGTGTGGTGAGACGGTAGCACTGAAAGTAGAAAAAGAAATGAACGACGTCCATCCACATGCGAGTAAAGAAACAGATATAACGCTCAATTTACCTATCTAAATTATTTGTGAAATCGAGGGGTCATTATACATGAAAATAACTAAATGCAGTCAGCCAGCCATTGGTGCCCTGTATTGTGTATTATTTAGCATTATACGGTTTGCCAGTGGTGGAGCAATGACTGTTAGTTAGTTTTTATATTAAAGACTAACTTAAAAGGACTAAAACTACCATTACACCGGAGGATCTACTTTCCAAGCAGCAATTAAAACGTGGAAGGTACAGAGACAATCTACCACTTCTTCTCAGTTTAATTCAAATCATTTGTTTAGATATGGTGTTTATGCGAAGAGGTTTTACGGAAAGCATTTATTCTGAAAAGTGATAACTTTCAATAACATTTACCGTTGATCTTTAATACGACGTTTCCCATCATGACCAAATGCAGCAAGTCCTACCATGGTGGAATATATAGCGAAAGGCTGAGGCGTGCGTATGTCGAATATAGGAGAGTCTCAAACTTTGAACGGAGAAGGCCGTAAAACTATTCTTTTGAGCATTTTCGCCTGATAAGGCCAATAGAAATGTCCCTGTCTAAAAACGCAATCATCTAGAGGCGATTTGGGAGGGCAAAGGAGAATCAAAGTTGAGTGTTTTTTTTTGTGAGTTTACTGATCATATCCGTTTCGCCCAGCTGACAGTTTGATATGCGTCGAAAGTCATCACCAGCGAAGTTGATTGGTATAATTCATTGAATATAATATGAAACCGCTCAAAATCTTCCTCGCCACCTCTGCTAAAAGCCAAATACCCAGTATAAATAAATTACTCAGTCGCGAGTTATTCATGTAAGTGTGTGTATAAAACGAAGCTTCTACATTACGCTGTAATTTCCTCAAATACATATGTAGATCAGATAGCGACCAAATTGATAGTATAAAGCTGCCCTTCTATCATTATACTCCATTATGGACTACTACGGCTACGGCGATGTCTATAAGCTGAACGTATATGCTGCTTCTATGTTTGCCTGTTAGCATCCATTTATACTGGGTGGCCATTTAAACATAGATTGATATAGCTGATGAAGCATACCGTTAACTTCAAAAGCAGTTCCCTTGATACTTGTCGTTATTAATGCTGACTGGCTTTGAATAAACAATAGTTGATATATAGAATTTCATCACTTAATCTCTAGTTATTTCTACTGAAAACCATCCTCATTTAGTGTTGCCTTGCAAATCAGTTCAAAACTCTATAAAAACATACGAATTCATACAGTGAAAGGATTAAGGAATCAAATTATTTGCGAAACCAAATTGTCATCGAAGATTTGATAAAGGTAGATGCTCAGATCCCAATGCCCAATAATCTGGTTTGTGATTCAGGGGTGGCGTTGGAGGAAATATTTCCGTAGCCTCCTCCTCTCGAACCACACATTATGTACTTCGTTAGAATTTAGAGTATAGCAAACATACTTTAGGTTAACATCGACACTCTTCCCTAAGCGTGGCGCACACTGGCGCTGTCCATTGGCATCTTACGAATTCAAGGTCCTAAAACTAGAACTGCCTTTGATCGGTGACAGATACTTTTTACGACATTGGTGAATTGCACAGTAATAGGATGCTTGATTTGAGAGCTCTACTCTTATATCCATGATAGCATCTAGTTACCTAGTTGGTAAGTAATCCGGATAGCCTTTATTAAGTCAAACCTGACAGTCCGATGATGATTTGAATATAAATCGAAACGCGTCACACAAAAAATGTAAGCAAACCGTAATTTGAAGATTTGTAACTCTGACTGTTAGGTTTAGCCTGTTTGTCCTTTGTACAAACAGCATTACATACAGTAAAAAACACCATTTTTACACAATTTATAGTAGCTTCGCATTCTATCTGCCATTTGCACAGAAGCAATACATTTGAAGTAACGTGAGAATCACATAACTTAATCGAAAAGGTTGACTAATGTAACTGTTTTTTTTCTTGCATTATGTATCCGAGTAATTATCAAATTTTTGTTTCGTACTTTAAATCTAGGTAAAATGAAATTTTAGACCACCGGCGCAGTCGTAGTTACAACCTATCAGTCTGAGGTTTGATCTGATGATATTTTGTGGTTCTTGAGGTGGGCATCGTTTAATAGTTATTCTATATTCATTCATTTCTGTTGGGTGATTTTGGATTGAATGATATCGTAACATGTTATTCTCAATTTACCGCCAATTTTGTTACACAGATGGATTTGGTTTAACTATTGTGAAGAGCCAAACGTAAAAGTACCATAAGATTTACTATACCACATTAGGCGTATCCCAGCTGCAAAAAATGGAAGATCGTATTGATGGATATGGGGATTTTCGCATCAGGTCATGATTCATCAAACATCGTAAGAAGAAAACTAACTTCTTCTCCTCAGAAAAGTCAGGAAGAATAATTGGTATGGATCATATGTTCAATATACAACTTTTAAAGATGTCATTACATACCTGTATTTTTTTCATTATTACTGAACAAAGAATAAATAGACCTATATCAATTTATTACAAGATTTACATGAAAATGTGAAGATCATAATTGATTATTTGAGCAACAGCAAGCAGTTGTATATTTTGAAATTACTATCCACAGAACAGTAACTTCTAGTTGCCAGAATGCTTGATATACATTTTATTCAGTCTGTATATCCACTACTTAGGTACTTGGTGAAATTCTTTTATCACTGAGAAAATATTGCATTCTATACACAAGATTAATTTATACACAAGAAGAATAAATAAGCTTTGTGTATAAATTGCACAGTTTTATATGAACATTACTGGTTGCCATTAGCATGTAACTTATAATTGCTGGCGCAATCCAGAAACTTGGCTTGAGAGAAAGATCTAAAAACAAGGGTTCCATACGGAATAGTACTTGTATTAATCATTAATTTACAGATGCATTTTTTAAGCCTCTAATGTACTGTTAGGTGTCAGAAAACATGTAAAAATATTAAACGATGATAAATTTGAAAAAAAGTCGAATAAATCGCTAAGAATATATGAACCTGTATCTGTAAAACAATCAATTAATAACCAACCATTCATAGTATCAACTTTAGATTCATGTTAACTGTAGAAGTGCTTGCCCTGAAAGTTAACTTTAAGTACATTAATTGTTTCCACATGAAAATATTTTTAGTTGTACGAGTATTATACTTTTTGATAATCAAATGCCCTAACACATAGTTGCAATACTTGTGGCAATACTGAAGAGTCTGTAATCTTGGAAGCTAACAGTCGTAATATGTGAAAGGTTTAATGGGATAGATCATTGTTGAACGAACATCAATAATAACTTAAATTCTATTTAGTTTGAAATAAATAATACATTGACAGCTTTAAATTTGAAATCGCGTTATATTTTTTTAAGTCTCTATTTCATACCTTGTAGTTTCCGCGTTATAGCTGGTCCTTGGTTGTGCAATTCGATTTTCCTCACATCAAGCTCTTTACCGCTCTCTTCTGATACGTTGTCAAATTATTGCTTCCCCGTAAATGAACAAATCATAGACATGCTCTATTTTTATTTTAGATTCATTAAATTACAAATGTTAAAAGAATATGAAAGCATATTATTCACAGATTCTAAGTAACGCCCAATGCTGTTCGAACCACACATAAGAGTAGGCTAAGACTTTTTCTCAAAATATGAGCTTACAAATGAACTGAAATCAGTCAATCTTGTCTAAGACATTGAGGACATACGTACAGACGTACTTGATGGCGAAAAGCAAAACATCGTCCAACTAAATTGCTCGAAAGAATACAATCCTTCTGACGTAATTAATAAACGAATTTCTGTTGATCAACCTCTCCCATCACTAGCGCTCCTTGCATTAGGCCGTTTCTGGTACTCAAAATGGATTTAATATGACTACCTCTCATGAGTCATGAGTCACAACCATGATATGCCAAACCATAAGCGCGAACCCTTCCTCCTCAGGACAGTTCTTTGTCGGCGTCTTTGATGGTCACAGCCGCCCGGGATAATCTAATTGTCACATCGTAAACAAATTCCGACTTAAATTGGGTAATCCCATTGCTTCCAACCATGGTGAAGTAAGCGATGCTCGTCAGTGGCGTAACCTGAACATATTTTGGGCAATCCACTTCCCACGCATAAACGAAGAAGTAATATCAAACTCATCATGTGGTTGCACATATGCTTGTACCTTGTACTGTAACAAGCTTGTACTGCAAGAAGTTGGCGACAAATATAGAACATGATTATGTGATGTTGCATGCTTTGGCGCATGAATTACAAACACTACACAGTTTTACCACTCGCCAAGTCACTGTCAAAAAAAACACTACAAGTGTTTCGTCGACCATGTTAGCATCTTCAGAAGAAGATCTTGCAGTGCTTCTGGAGTGTGAAGGGTTATCCATAAAACATAATATATCATACATTCAGATACCATTCTGTGAGACGACTAAGATGGAAAAGAAACAATACCAGAAGTCACTGAGAGTTACACACTTTTCATGATAGAGCATTCGAAATTTGGGACGAAAAATACCGTCCTAGAAATAGTTAGATAAATAATATAAGAAAAGTTTAATTTCGGACTTCCATTGTCTATAAAATTTTGAGTATCACGACGTTTCGATTGATGTGCTATCTTCAATCGTCTTCAGGTGAACAGTTCACCGTCGTGATACTCAAAATTTTATAGACAATGGAAGTCCGAAATCAAACTTTTCATAAATCCACCTTGTCTACAAGTTTCAAACAACAAATAATATAAGTTTCAGTTTACTTTTATCTATATTTTGTAACATAAGTAAGGCCTTTCCTGAATATGAATTTGATTATCGGCCAGATAAAACGTGATAAATTAGTTATTTTTCTTATTATGATTTTTCTGGATCACAACGCTTATTCTAGAATTATAAAAATCATCCATCTTGTATTTGGTTAAAAGATAAAAATGCATAGGGGAGAACCTCCCGCACGCGGCTTTGTCAATGGGTAATTTAAATAAGGCTGCTTATATATTATTGATCCTGTTATTTAGTAATTCGGTTATCTCGCTTTTTATTGAGCTTGTCGGGTGGGATTTGGCATTTGGCGCGGTTAATTAGTGAAAGAGGCTTAGCTAGAAATGGATCTTAATTAGAGTTATGGCATATGGTGGGAAAGCAGCTTGATGACAAATATGCAAAAACTACCAAGAATTGCAAATAATTAAGGTTTACAGAATTCAAACTTTTTTGTCACATTATAATGATTAATTAATTTTAATAATGCTCTTCTTCTTCAAGTTCCATCTCCTAGCGGAGGTTGGATATTATCATGGCAATCCTGAATTTGTTTGCAGCTGTTCTAAATAATTGATTTGACGTCATTCCAAATCAAGCCCTCAAATTATTCAGCCAAGAGGTTCTTCGTCTTCTCTTGCCCTCGATTTTCCCCTCCATAATGTTTTGTACCAGTACATATTTGGGACCCCTTATAACATGACCAAGGTACTCCATTTTTTTTCTTTTGAGGGTGATAATTATTTCTTTCAATAGTGTTCTGATCACATTAAATCATTTATGATGAAATGTACAGGCTAGCTTACACTACTGTGACATTCTATAAATAAACTTGCACCTTTTGCCTGTTGGCGTTTCTGATCTTCCATTGTTCATAGCTTCCAACTAGTGTGAAAAGAAAATTTGAAAAAATTTCAACCAGTAATCATATAACATTCAAAGACTTCATTTCCCTTGATATCGCTTCGCTGTAAATTAATAATAACAAATTGGTGGGTTTGAGTAGAACAACAATATATTTTTTGCGTGAATTATAACCACATCACAAAAGGGTTCTTGACCTACTGAACAATTTGAAGCACCTACTGGTACTCACAGTAAGAACATCCTGTTCCAGTATTATAGTTCTTTCAGGGTATTGAAACAAATTGTTGTAGTTTCTAGTTTTCGTAGTCAGCTAAGATCAGAAAGCATCCTTCGTTCACGGAATTGATACAAGTCTGCTCATTGTGCGAAAATCCTTTCATATCCATACTTCTAAGGCAAATGCCGACAAGCCGCCCCTGTCGCAGCTATTTTTGAAAACGTCGAACAGTACCGCTAAAAGCGGCCGCCAGTGGAGGATGATTTTTTACCAGGGTGCTGTCTCGCAAAGCTTTGATGTTCACATAGAATGCTCGCAGGGATTGATCCAATTTGTATTAGGTACTCCTTAAATCTTAGTATGGGTCAGTTGATAAAAAATAAAACTTCAGAGAAAGAAAGAATGCCCCGCACACGGACTCGCCAATGAGCAATCGAGAAGATCCCAGCCCATGGTCTCCCAAGTTATGGTTGTTTATATGTTACTAATCCGGTTATTTACTAATTCGGGCATCTCGGTTTTTATTGGGCTCGCATAAGAGACAGTTGACGATCGTCGTCGGATGGGATTTGGCATTTGGTGCGGTTAATTAGTGACAGATCTGAGAGGCTTAGTTGGAAACGGATTCTAATTAGAGTTCTGGCATATGGTGGACAGGTCGCACGATGATAAACACGTAAAATTACGAATAATTACATATTACACTGGTCTACAAAATTAGATTTATTCGGTATAATTTTGGCATCTAAAGTGACACTTTCCAAAACTGATGATTGTCATAAACGGTAAGACTCGAATTTCCATAACTAGTTGTGAAAAGTAGAATACTACGCAAATGGCTGTGAAAAGTTAATTCCACAAATTGCGAAATAAAAACTGTAAATACGTTTTTTTGGAACATTAAATAGAATGAATGGAAATGTACAGAGTTCAATCACAGATATTAACGGTATTCAGAGTACACAATTTGTATAATTTTTACAGTAACAGTCACATTAATAATAGGTACCTCTTGCAGTGTAATAGATCCTATCAAGACCTACCAAGATCATTATACCTATAAGTACTAACCAATTATAAGCCCTGTATGCTTGTAAAGTTTGGATGCGTTAGCAACTGAAAAAACCTGTCGATTCTTTGAAAGGCAAATACTTAGTAAAATATGTGGCGCAATAATTGATGCAAGACTGAATCCGCAGCAATAAATAATTGGATCTATATGGATACTGTAATATTGTATTAGAAATAACAAAATAGCAATCGCAGTGGGGGGAACATGTTATCAAATAGTCACACAGTCAAACTCGCATGAGAAAAAGCACCAGTTTGAAAAATACCATTGGTACATCTTCCTACACCTCCGATAGAAAGACAATATTGCCAAAGAACTAACGAGAATGAATATTGGTAAACAACTTAATGCCATGGCAGACCGATAGCAAAGGAGGTTTCTTGTCAAGTCTTCAAAGGCCTACCCAGGTTTGTAACACATGGCGTAAGTGACTGACAGTGTCAGGTTTCCACACACATCCTACAGAGCATATCACACTCAAAGTTAATTTGTCCTATGTTATTAAACAACTTTTGTTCAACACGTGTTATAATCAAAAGTTTGATTTCGGACTTCCATTGTCTATAAAATTCTGAGTATCACGACGTTTCGATTGATATGCTATCAGCGATACAAGATCCAAACGAGATTCTCTAGGACTGCCACCCTCAGAAATATCCTAACAAAAATTAAGCCCAGGAATGAATCTCAAGAGACAAAGGACTGCATCTACATGATACCATGTCAATGTGGTAAAATCTGTTAGAGAAACAAAAAGGCCACTGGAAGTAAGAATCAAAGAACATCGTCTCAACACCCAGCGAGCAGAGACAGGAAAATCTGGAATAGCTGACCACGCATGGACGGAGCACCATAAAATAGCTTGGGACGACGCTAAGGTTATTGCCAAGGAACCGCATTGGTATCGAAGGAAATTCAAGGAGACGGCATTCATCACCAACAGCAGCAAAGTGTACAGCAAACCCAGCGTAGACATTAAACCAATCTGGCAGCCACTCATAAAGAAGATCAATAGACTGCGACTGGACCATACAACAAACAATGACCGACAAACAGCCACGTCAGCAGACCTGAATACCGCGCATCGGGAACCAATCAGAACAGACCGCGCACAACGACACGTCACCGGACGGGGTATAAATAGGCATGAAAGGAATGTGTTCGCCAGTTCACCTGAAGACGATTGAAGATAGCATATCAATCGAAACGTCGTGATACTCAAAATCTTATAGACAATGGAAGTCCGAAATCAAACTTTTGATAAATCTACCTTGTCTACAAGTTTCAAACAACGTGTTATAATATAACGTACAGTTTTGGAACAAAATTTCATGATTGGTTGGACCTGATAATATTATCACCCGAAGAACAGGAGGTGAAAAACATTCATGTCAGCTTTCTTTTTGACATTTTTATACATATATTCATATATTTTGTACGAAAATGAAATTATTCTATAAAACTATCTATTCATATACAATATGTGTGATCCTCAATAGCACTCAATACCAGTTGACGCCACTGAAGCACAGTAATTGTGCATACAAACCTCTAATAAACCTCTTGATCACCAGTTTTGTATAGACGGAAGACATGTTTCGTAGTGTTGTTGCTTCATTTTTCTTCAAAATCATTATCTTCTGTACTTTTTAATCATCATTAGTGTAATAAACTGTTTCCTAATATTTTAAAATACATACACTTGGTATCTATTTTTGTAAGGTATTATAAGAAGTAATGGAAACATAAAATGTTTTAACATATAATCTTGTATCAGTAATTTACATCTTATCTTCCGATACAGCCAGTTATTTTTCGTAACTGTTCATTAAGATGCTAACGTTGCTTTCTCCGTAAGTATAGCCTCGCTCCTAATTTGGATACCAATTGTTAATTTTTACACCTTGGATAGCAGTAAAAATATATTAATACGACCTTTGTGCAAAATTAAGCCGTTTGCAGCCAACATCGCTTAATTATATAGTGCTTATATTTGAAAAATTGCCACCCTTATCATTTAATATTACTTTACTGGACCAATTAACTTCACTATACGTGTCGTTAGTATGACATTACGTCGAAAATACGTACGTATGAAGATTCAGGACATATATTAAAAGGATTATATAACATAAACTGATTGCGTACCTTCCAGTTTCGATTAACTAATTACGAGGAAAATTGTTTTCATGATCAGGAATCTCGGAAAATGGAAAAATAAAATATAAGGATTTTAACTTCTCTAATTTTGAGTTTTTCGATGAATACTGTCATTGGACACAATTTGCAGAAACAATCATATTTTAGTTCGTTTGGTAGTTATCGTTCATCTTTATTTTTTTTTTTGGGAGGTTGCATTCTGGACGAAGTCGCGTTACCAGATACAAGACCACAAGGTTGAATGATTGAAGCTCTTAGATAATAATTAATGTGCTTAAAATTTTGATTTCACACCATAAATAGTGCGCAAACATCCAAGTGCAGATAGCTTGATTAATGGCCTATTTTTTTTTTAGAAAAATACTCTACATTAATTAGCACAGCTAATGTATTCAACAAATGTTTTTAAATGATTCAATAGGTCACAGAATTAAGGCCTTTTTCAAGATCTTTATAGAATTGAAACTTCATCAGGTAAATTTAAAGGTCGTCGTTGAATAACTATATACCGCGCTCTCTTGACAAATCCAGTTTTTTATTAGAACGGTGCTGATTTACTCAAACTTACCATTATGACTTGTTCAACTATATTTATGAATGTCACATGGAAACTTTGTTATTCTCAATGAAGATTTGTTTTGCTTCGTTATTGGTTATTTAACAGTAAGTATGCCTTTTTGCAAATAAAATTAGATTTACGGAAGTACCTGTGATAATTCTATAGCTAAATAAGGTAGAGA
Source organism: Bruchidius siliquastri (assembly GCA_949316355.1). Classification (NCBI taxonomy): domain Eukaryota; kingdom Metazoa; phylum Arthropoda; class Insecta; order Coleoptera; family Chrysomelidae; genus Bruchidius; species Bruchidius siliquastri. Next base: position 1,431,293 of record OX438534.1, on the reverse strand, counting down.
ATAATTAAAACTAAATTTATAATAAATGCTAGAATTGACGACCTCCATCTTTAACATACACCCTCTATTAGATGTTATCTGGCATTTATCGTGTTTTGGTAGCAAAGAGACAACGAAAACACAATTTGGCAATACAGTAATCTAATTTTCAATCTTTGAATAAATGGCTCCTTTCATATTAAAAATAAATAAAATAGATGTAGATTGAACGATTGTTTACTTAACATACAGTTTCACAAATGAAACTCTTTTTCTTTCAGTGACGCGTTTTGATTTATATTTAAATCATCGTCGGACTGTCAGATTTGACTGTTATAAAAGGCTAGGCAGATTTTTATTTAGTTTTTTAATAATAATTTTGTGTACAATTCAGATGCTGCTGATTTGTGATCTGCATTCACTTTCTCGAACTCGCTATCCATTTTATCTGACTATTTCTAGTTTTTGTTATCAATTCTACATAATGCAAAGTCACATTTCCGGAATTTTTCTAAATATTAGTGGAAACGACGTTTCACATAAAATACGTATTCATATTTGGTTGGACCTATATCTATTATCTTAAAAAAATTCTTCAATTATAGACGATGTATTTACTGATACTCTATTCAAACGTATAATATTGGCGAGATGCAGTTCTCTGAAAAGGAGTCTTCAGAAAACACTAATGTGCTCTTCACGGAGCAGCACGATAAATATCTTCGTAGACAACTGTAATTGTAGAAAAATTTGGAACACGTGCTTGTAGCCCTAAAAGCTAATTCGACTAATTGGTTGGTCTGAACGATAAATAATAATTTTTTTTATAGCAGTGCCGGATTCAGAGTGTGGGACAGTAATAAAGAATCGAAAGCTCTTACGAAAACCTTTCGAATGAAGTGTCAGGTAAGTGAATATTTTCCAGAGCAAAATTTCTTTAAAAGTATATATAAAAATGAAATGTCCTTATTGGAGGATGCCATCACAGTAAAGTCGATGAGCTTCCCCAAGGTACAGCCAATGCAAATCATCAAATGATCAATTTAGAGAATGTTGGTCCCAAAACGATGAACGAAACGATGATGTATATATTTCATATATTCAAGCTTAAACCATGATTTCACTCAGAACTATAAATTATATTATTATTATTACCATTACCATATTTCATAATATGAACATGTATTCCTACCGGATCAATGAGCAAAAAAACTAAAAATCACCAGAACATGAAACTTCATTTTTTATGTTTGTCGAGTATTCAACTACATGGTATTTTTTGTGACAGACATTTTGAGAATTCCTGACACCTTATATTTAGATCTTTCACAGTTATATCACTTCAGGACGAAGTTTTTCAAATTCCCTTAACTACATTTCTTTATGTTTTTCACATAGTAGGTCACTCACTTTTTATATGCTCGAAACGGTTCTATTGTTATTAATATTTCTGAAGCTCTCTTTTGTCTCGAGGCAACCTCAGTGACCGATGTTCATGAAAACTGTGGATAATTATGATGTGCGTCAAGACCACTATTTATTCTGATATCACATTATATTTTTAATGGACTGACTCTTCTCCAGACAGTTTTACATTAAATATTAAAACCCTACCACGCAAATTAATACAAAACATCGCTGAGTCGATTCACTTGACTCCATTAGTTTCCTTGGACAAGAAGTGGTTAATTCCATCTAAAACTACGTTCCAAAGCTTTCTAGGAATATGAATGATTATAGTACAAATCTTCTAAATCTGGATTCATAAGCCCATTTTTTAAAGCTGACTGTTCTTGTTAGAGAATAAGAGAAATAAATCAATTTTTCATAAACAAGAAATTCAAATTCATTCTCCACAAAGCCTGAGCTCAGAATTAAGACAAATAACTATACCATCATCAGGAACAATAGGAACTGGGTATAAATAACCATTTCTAGCATAACAGAGTTTGAAGATAACATTGGTATTAGAATCGAAAATGCATAGTAAAAATGTAATTGGCGGGACCCACACACTTTTTTAATAACTTTTTATTGTGCGGAACCTGGACCCGGGCCCTGAGCCTCAAATGCATAAGCCTTTAACTTGATCTGTCGGCGAAGCGGCAGATCACAGACGGCTACGTCGGAGACAGTCATTTGTTATGGCAAATCGGCCATGGCGTGCACCGCCGCTCAGCTGTTTAGTGATGCTCGTATGTCATTCATTTCCGACGTCCGGCCACCGTTGTCAGATTTAAATCATAATAATGATTGGAGGAGTTGTTATCTAAATACGCTACTGATTGTCTCTACAGTCAACTTTTTTGTATATGGTGACCAAACATAGTAAAAAATGACCTATCTGATCCGAGGTTACTCACGCTGAAGAAGTTCACCTAGTATATACATATATTTAAGTATATAAAGAAAGCAGTGCTGGTTTTACCCAACTCCGGGCCCTGGGCGCTGGAGATTTTGGGCCTCCTTCATTGCTCTTCTTGATCAGAAAACACAAGCTTCTCCGTACGTCTAGTGAATGCGCCCGACCTCACAAAGGACCTCCACAGTCTAGAACACCGAATAAGGGTGGTTGATATGTCCCTATTCTATAGATATTGTCATGTTAAGTGTTTTCCTGAGCTGTCTCGTATAATAACACAAAAAATCGGCAGTACAGCAAAGACTAGAGGAGCTCAACGAGCGTCTCCTCACCTGGTGGAGCTTACAACGCCTTGGACAAGCCTCTTCCAAAAGTCGTTCTTTTGGAGAACCTCCACGTTGTGGACTTAGCTACCGAGCGTAGCAGACTAACCCACCCCTTTCTGAACAACTAATGGCCGCCACCTAGTGGTGGAAACATATTTCTGTAGTTGAAGTGCCTGGTTTTTGGACGGAGCAACAAAAAGATGTCTCTTGTTTCTTCTCCAGTTCGTTCCATACATTTATCTAATTAAAATTATAGGTTGAGAATCCTGCTTCCCCCCCTCTCATCCCATAGTAACCACTAACGCCAACGCCCTCAATCACCAGTATTTGTAACCATGGATTCGGACAAATGTGGCAACGTTGGGTGTGGTGTAGGCACCGACTTCCTTTGATGACGACGGTGTGATTGTCGTTTCATTGTTTTGCGACAGGGTAATTTCAGTGATTAGCAATTTGATATAAAAGGAGTTGAACATCACTATAGACCGGCGGAAGGACCTGTCTGGAGCACTTCGTGCGTTGTCGGCACTAAATTAAAAGGCTCGGAGCATTTAATTACATAATATACAAAGTGTCAAATAAAGGTATATATTCGTTTCACCTATTTAAGGCAATATTTCCTTATACTTAAGAGTGAAAACCAAATGGGTAAAAATACTTTGTTTTGTATTGTATTGTATAAATAACCTCGCAAAGGCTGAAAGACTAGAAGCGCTGCTAATAGACAAATCTCTACTCACATTGAGTGTCAAGCCTGTAAATAACGAGTGATTATTTGTGAGTTCCTTTTTTCGATAGGGCAGTTTTCATAGCTGAGATAGTTGATTAGTGTTGAGCTGTCATTGTGGTTTCACCTTAGTATTGTATAACATTCAATCATGGCTGGACTTACACCTCAACAGCGTCTACAGATTGTGGAACATTATTACGAAAATCAGCGTAAAAATTGTTTGCCATAGACTGCAAGCAACTTATTGTCGAAATAAACGACCCTTCCGACCGACACTATTGCCAGTACCATTAAAAAATGTTGGACCCAATTTTAATTTTTCAAAAGTTAGATTTCGGACCTCTTTTCGGACTTGTCTATAAAATTTTGAGTATCACAACGTTTCGATTGATATGCTATCTTCAATCGTCTTCAAGTGAACTGGCGAACACGTTCCTTTCATGCCTACTTATACCTCCAGCTAGCAGAGACAGGAAAATCTGGAATAGCTGACCACGGATGGACGGAGCACCATAAAATAGCTTGGGACGACGTTAAGGTTATTGCCAAGGAACCGCATTGGTATCGAAGAAAATTCAAGGAGGCGGCTTTCATCACCAACAACAGCAACGTATACAGCAAACTCATCGTGGACATTAAACCAATATGGCAGCCACTCATAAAGAAGATCAATAGACGACGACTGGACCAGACAACAAACAATGACCGACGAACAGCCACGTCAGCAGACCGGAACACCACTCATCGGGAACCAATCTGAACAGATTACACACAACGACACGTCAACGGACGGGGTATAAATAGGCATGAAAGGAACGTGTACTGTTCTTTGTAGGATTGAGTCACATATGCGAACAGTGATCAAGAGATGATCTTGGCCTTGTAGAGTAGCAATAGATGTTCCAGTGACGTCCAGTTTCTGGGATTCCGGATTATGCCAGGAAATGTTATTGGTGATGTTGATCCCCAGAAGTTTGATGAAAGATGATTTGAGAGTTATGCATTTTTCCATGACCACTGCAGGCAGACCAATATGTTATTCTCTTGTCATGGTAGTTTTCTTAATCTTCTGAGCGTTGTCTTCGTTGATTCGCCGATGTAATATACCTCTAGATGGTAGGAGTTTGCCTGGATACATGATCCATGCAGGAAATTTTAATTATGTCGCAATTTGGCTTCAGTAACATCCCTCCAATGGCAAGGTCCGTCAAGAAGAGCGAGACACGTGTGTGAAGGGACCCAATTTCAAAAAGGGTCCCAAGTTTTTCTCACCATCTGATGACATTATTACGTTACAGTTCCTAACCACAAAATAGTTTGATATCGAATATTGAATCCCTACCCCACAAATCACTGCAAAACATAAACAATTAAAAATGTCAATTCTTTTACTAGCTCTCTCATGAATTATGATGGACAATGGCACCTCAGCCAGCAGAATATAGTATCGCAACGCTCTATGAAGAAACATAAATTCATAGGAAGTACTTAATCTACTCACGTGACTCCATTTTTACTTGACATTCCTATGTTAGGAAAGCGTGAAGCCTGAACATTTGAGATGATACGATTTCTTGATGTTCAGAACTCACTAACTTACTTTTTTGTGTCTCGATGGTTTGTAATCATTATCTGACGTAGAAAAAACTGGAGGGTCAAAAACTTTCGAACGTGCCCATTTTTTTACTTGTTTTTTTCGAATTTTATCTCCAAACTAGATATATAATTAAGCTAGGTTTAAACTACTTCGAAGTTTCGCTACACTAGCCCTAGTAGTGTCCTTGCATTACATGTTCCATCCTTCTTGAGTTCTTGTCCATTTTTCGGGCAAATTAGGAAATTTTGAAGGGCTGGACCCATTGTATACATCAAATATGCAAATTCCTCAATTTTGATAGCGCAAAATAATATCCATAATGAACATGTACATAGGCTAACCAGCGCTTTGATTCCATACGTAGTTAGTACTGAGTCAATCTACTTGATTCATTGCACCCTGTCACTCCTCTGTTAGGTTGTTACCAGATCGTATTTTACCGATATTGATGCTTGCACTAATGACATTCGATATTCCAGCTTCGTGGAAACGTTTTTAATTTGTGTAACTAATTATAACTTTTAATAAATCAGCAACCTTTACGAACATGTTAATGAGGTACAGATATTAATATCCACTAATGATATTACTGCTAATGCCTACCTAGATGGTGATTTGTGGTTTATTTTACCGAAGCTCAACAAATTGAATACGCTAAATGAGCAGACCGACAATTATCTTCATTTACATCTCAACAAGTAGATTTGACCGGATGATTTATTTATAGTCTGAGAAATTGAAACTTCTCTTTCGAATGGTCACAGCGTATAATTACAGAAGGTGTCGGTTTTCACTATGTGTCATCGATACGAGTTTTTGTTGTTTACGATGTATTTGGTTGTAGGTAAACATGACATCACCAATGATCCAGCGTGATGGAAGCAAGTAATTTGCTTCAGCGTGAAAGTGAATTGTTTAAAATATAGAGGATGGTCTTATGAAGGTCTGGATGCAAGAAGAAGATGTAAAAAATCTGTGATAATCGACCCAACAATCTAGTCAGGTTCTTGGGAATTTTTTTGCATATAAGGAAATAATGTACTTCATAGCTTCATATGTATTATAGTTAATCGAGAACAATAAGCTGATACCAGATTTCCAATTTGGATTTCCACTATCGATTCAAGTTCATAGGGTTACAGATGTAATTGAAAAAGCTTTGGAGGAGAAGCTTGTGTGTTCGGCTATTTTTCTAGACGTTGCACAGGCTTTTGACAAGGTTTGGCATGAAGACTTAATTTAGAAGCTCAAGAGAATGTTGCCAAGGCAGTATGCTGAAATTCTATCGTCATATATTACAGACAGACTATTTCATGTCAAACAGAAAGATGATTACTCTGACCTGCAGGAAATATATGCGGGTGTGCCACAAGGAAGTGTATTGGGACCAGTACTTTACCTGTTATACACAAATGATTTACCAGAAGTTGCAGGTGTAACTACTGCTGTATTTGCTGATGACACAACGTTACTTGCAGTTGGTACTAGCTCAGAGGACTCTACCGATAAACTGCAGGCTGCAAGCACCATTATTCAAAACTGGACAAAGAAACTCAAAATAAAGCTTGATGAACACAAATCTGTTTATGTTAATTTTACGAACTAGAGAATCATAGATCACCCAGTAGTTAGGGTAAATAATATCGCCGTACCGCACGCGAACAACGCTAAGTATCTTGGAATGAACCTTGATGCAAAGCTACGATGGAAAGAGCACATCAAGAAAAAACGTTTTGATCTTAGTGTAAAGTATAGACAGTATTACTGGCTCCTTGGAAGGAATTCTAAGTTGTCACTATGTAATAAAATTCTGTTCTACAATCAGATTTTAAAACCAGTGTGGCTTTATGGCATCCAGCTTTGGGGCTGCACTTGTGTATCAATTGGGAATATTATTAGGACTTTCCAGAATAAAGTGCTTCGTAACATGGTGAATGCTCCATGGTACGTTCGCAATAGTGACCTTCATCGCGACCTAGGAATCCTAATGGTCAAAGATGAGATAAAACTATACGCCAATAAGCATGAAGTCAGACTACTTCATCATGTGAATACGGAGGCGATACAGCTGCTGGACAACGAACGTCGGAAGACTGAAAAAGACTAAGCCATTCGAGCTGGTGTAGTGCATTGTGCAAAACAAAAAAGTGGAATGAATAGTGTAATTTGTACAACTAAGCTAAACTGAAGGACATCAATGGATGAACTCTAGAGCATAAGTATTTTAGTTTTAAGCTTTATTAGAGACAAATCAATGGTTGATCTAACTTGATCAGTTTTGATGGACATATCACCTTCGCTGGTGTTTACAAAAAAAATGTATTCGCCCAGCTTTATAACTGAAACAATACACCCTGTATGTCATATACTAGAGAAGTTCAACTTGTTTAGCTGTTATTCTATAATTATGAAACGCCAGGTATTATGGATAACGAGATTTGAAATGAAGACATCCATACTGAAATATTGATGTACATATCTCATAGCCTCAAGATAGGTTACTCACAGAGCCAACATAGTAATTGCAATTATACGCATGTAAACATAAATATTATAACCACTATGAGTAAATCAGAGGTGTACGGCATGTGAGAATAGTAGCTGTATTGCAAAAATAATTGGTCAAATTACTGGTGGAGCGTAAGCAAAATATCTATTTTACGATTTTTCCTGATACCAATTTGAAATCTCCAATAATACCACTTTTGGCCATCTGATTGGTAATCCCTATATAAGCCTTCTTCGTGGATCAGTCCGTATATCAATGAACGAGGGCTGTCCTGTTTCTGTTGAGCCTAGTAGGGTGAAACACTATTTATTTACAAAACACGTGTAACTAAAATTTGAAAAATAATTATCCTTCACAGTCAATGCATTTTTGAATACGCGGAAGCCATTGCTGAAAATATTTCTTCCAATCTACTAGTCAAATTTATTTATTTCGTTTTTGAATGCTGCTTCATTGACCGATCTGAAACGGAAATTTGAAGTAGTCTTTAGCTGCTAGGTCTGGACTATACGGCGAATAACTATGTTTTGGGCATTCAAATACGCATTTGTTTGAGCAGTAGTGTGAGCCCGAGCGTTATCTTGATGGAAGATGATCCTTCTAGCTTTTCCAGAGCCTGTAGAATAACCTGAGGCAAACAAACTGTAGTGTATCGTTCTGAATTATTGGTAGTGATGTATCCTGTAGTGTTACAGTGTAAAAATGACCAGTGATTCCACAAGAAGGTGATGATGTTTCGGTATTTTCAAAGATCAATACAGTGTACCCAACTGTGATGACGTACAAATTGCGGAAAAATGTATTTTGTAGGTTACTTTTGGAAATATTTTAATGTATGTTGTGGAATCTTGTTATGATCACATAATAGTCAATAACAGATTCATAATTCTCTCGGAAAATGAATATGATAGAACGTCTTCTTCCAAAAAATATCTTTTTTAATATTTCCCCCTCACGACCTCCACACCTCCTAACCCCTCTACCCATTTGTTCAGAAAAGCAAACAAATGTTGGAGCTGTTTAAAAGTTGTAGCAAATGTAGATGTTTGAATTGTTGCATTTTGGACGTCCATTATCTACATAATTTTGAGTGCCACGACGTTTCGATTGATTCACTATCTTCAACCGCCTGTTCATCACCTGAGGACCATGGAAGATAAGCAAATCAATCGGAACGTCGAGACCCTCAAAATTATATAGACAACGGAAATCCGAAACGCAACAATTTAAATGTTGGACTATATTTGAAAGGGATTTGAATACATGCATGTTAAGTAATCAGTCGCTCATATTTGAATCTTTTCATATAACAACGCTACTTTGCTTAAGCTAATCATCCAACTCAGGCACTGCTCGTCACTATACATCTTCGTTAGTCCCATTGACGTTACAATTTATCTCCCAGCCCATAATGAAGACACCTCCCAAAAATAAAGGAAAAACCTAACGCTCTCTTGTTAATTATAAAATTACTTGAGCGTATTTTGTACGGTCGGTCTGCGAATCCTGGAACAGAACCGACTGGAAGAACGTCACGCTTTGCTTCAGCCAGTAACGAGCCTCTCAAGGATATATTTATGCCTTTGCATGGACAACTAGATCCACAAACACAGACAGAGGTATTTCTGGTAATGTTATGAGAGGACCGGAGGTTAATGAGGTTCTATATGTTTTCTTCCTTCAAATATATTAATCAAACTCGTTTTCATTATTTATTCAGCCCGATCCTTATATGAAACACGAGTTTCTAAATAAATACCCAGTACGAGAGAGCACTAAGACATTTACTTTGAAACGATGAAAACTAACATTATCTCCCATTAGTTTTAGTGGAAACTTGAAACGACACATTATTAATGATTTTCTTGAACTTTACCTGTTTATTATCTAGTTTTTCTGCACAGGTAAGAAAATTCTTAATTCAAGAATTGCGATATTCTTGTAAAGATAAGACAAGAATATCTGATCTTATTCGCAGAAAATTTATTTGATGGTTCATTTGAAACCAGAAAATTCATATTTTCGGTTTGAATACTCGATAAAAAGTAATATAATTTAAAGAAAAGTATAACTTTATCCACAACTAAGATTTTAATGATTTTCTAACAAACATTCCTCACTTTTTTTTAGTAAAGTTATCATATTGTCCAATAGAGCCCCGTTTACTTCGATCAATAATACAAACGTCTTGTGATTCGCTCTAAGCAACTACGATAGAACAACTGAAGACCTGGCATCTCATTCATAAATTCATTTATGTCTATAGTCAAACATGACTTTGGGCGAGGGGACCAGCGGGGAGAGGGGAAGGTGGCAAGATAGCCGCTTGATGGGGACCGTAATTTCGTTTGTAAACATCGATGACATTTGGATTAATCACGAAATTTGACATGGCGGGAATTTGAAAAAGTACACAATTATACTTACTGATGGAAGGTTACACCTGCAGCTTCAGCCTGGGTGCTGAACAGCTTACACACAACAATATATCATCATTTTGACAACAATAAGCAAAATTCAAACCAGATCAAACAGAGAAAATGAACAAAAACTACGATGTCTGATTCGAACGCTCACGTCAAAATTCAAAGCGGTTGACAGTGACCTGACGTAGACGGTTGACGGTTCGGTTCTGTTCAAATGGCGACAGACGTTAAATTAGTAAAATATTAATGAAAAATGATACGTAGCGGCTAGTAGCAGTCAGAATTTACTATAAAGCCATGTTGCCAGCTAGTGTGTGAGGTGTGGTTAACATTGCGCATATAGGAAGATATGGTATAGTTGGATGAAAAAACATATTCTTGGACTGAATTTATTTTTATGTGTGCATCTATGTATTTAATAAGGAAAAAAAATATATTTCTAGGTACCTGCTCATACTAACATTATCTTGTATGTAAGGATCATGTGAAATTGATGAGATGAATGGACAGATAAACAGTTGACACCAAATACTATATCGACGCTTGTGGATTTTATTTATTTATACACACGCAAACTACCTCTACATTACGTTTTATTGTGTAACATTTTTCTCTGAGCCTTTTATAGCTGTGCTTTGCCGGCATGCGATTGATAGCAGTTTTATATCCATCTAATAGCAATTAAAAAGGTATGGCTGCTACATTTTTGGCTCTTTTATAGACTTGCTAAGTAGGCACTACCATTTTAATTGCTTGATTGTTGTGTACACAGGCACCCGCCCAATAATACCTTTTCAGTGGATGGATGCAACAAAGTGGGTAGCTGCGATGCAAGCACGTAGCGAGGGGATGGTTTGAGAGGGTAAAGCCCCAAATAAATCTGTAAATTCATCGTCAAAGACACGCAGCAACGTCACTACTCTTTCAGGAAAGCATTTTAAAGATTGATAGATACTTTCAAAGCTTGTTGCAGGAAAATGATAGAAAGTATAGAAGCTACGGATTAACTACACTTCCAAAGACCATTATTCCTGTTAGTGAAATTTAAAACTTTACAAGACCTATTGAAAAGGTAGCTTCAATCAAAATCGATATAATTTATTTCATTAACGTAACTACTACCACAATGCATCAGACCTACTATAGACATGCATGTTTCGTCTTTAGCCTAGACTCGTCAGTATAGGCTGGCGGTCTAAGTGGAGAGCATACACTTAATATCAGTTGTCAGTTTCTGAGGATGAGCCGAGATAACGGTACATCGTAAAAGTGTTCACGAAGGACAAAGGATATCGTTGTGAATCAGTTCATCCTTGTTGAAAGATGTCGCTTCAAGGCAGTCCAGGTGTTAGGACCGTTGGCTTCGTAAGATGTCAATGGGCGTCCCCATAGAGGGCGACACTTAGGTGAGTTGATGCTGCTATCACACCCTTGACTGGTTTACGTCTATACCACCCGATTGCTCTCTACATACACTTAGCATACACTTAATGTCAAACATTATTGTAACAATATAACAAAAGAAGACTTTAGAAGCAAAAGACAATGTCTTTCTTACGTCATTCACGTCTTTGGAGCTGCTTAGGTATAGGAAATCATATAGGGCTAGAAAATATCACAGATTTAGTCGAATTTTAATTAGTTTTGAATGGTTGCGTTATTTACGATCCGCAACTGTGTCCAGTTAATTATCACAACGAGCTCTGAACATCAAATCCGCCAAAAACACGCATCCACGTGACCATCGGCCGTAGCGGCGGAAATTTTTGTTGGCCCGGCATCAACCAAAACCCAATTACACCAAACGGCACATACATATCAACCTAACAATCTCTAAAGATACCTTAACAAATCGACGTTGGGACAAAAAATATAAATTCACAGTGGCGTACCTTGGTGGCTAAGAAATGAAAGATTTCCTCTTTTAATGATGAAAGGTATTCATAATAATAGTCCAATCCGCAAGGACAAAGATGATTGGAGCTTGCTACAAAAAGCTGGTCAAGTTGCACTGTTGCATACAAGTTATTTTAATTCAGTATAGTTTCTTTTTGCTCTTTAGGTTGTCAAACGGGCCCTGAATGTCAGATTTCCCCCTGGTCCAGATTTTCTCTCGACGGCACTGCGCATGAAAATACTGAACACTCCAAAAAATGGAGTCAAATAGATTTACTCGGTACTTCCAAAGCTATAGTGATATAATTTTCGAGTATAATGAAATTAGAATTTCAAAACATTGAATTAGGTTTGAAAAATCAAACGGAGTTATGCTGTCTACACGGTAAATTAGTCAGAAATGCAAGAAACATCAAAAACTAAGTTTTAAAACTTCTGAACCACAAAAAAATTTTTTTACGATGATTAAAAATTATCTGGCACTCGACAGACGTGAAAACTCTCCAAATTTCATCCAAAACCGATGCAGCCATTACTGTGGGTACGCGGTGACCTGGAAGGGCATATGACAAGTAAATCGACAAACAAAAAATCTAACCACCTGAAAATTTCTGAGCACATATAAAGTGTCTCGCTTCCTGGCAAGCATTCAGAAATAAAGTTGATTGCTTTTAAATTTTTTTAAGTCCAGTTAAAAGATGTTTGACGTCAGGAAATGAAGGCTGCGTTTTTTTATTTTTCGACTAATCTTGTCAGCAATAGACCAATTTTCTAATGCAGCACCACAAGCAAGCATTACAAACAATTTATCAACAGTTAATCGAAGTTTTCTTTATCATATTTTACACTTGCTGATCCATTTAGGTAGTTTTGGAACTATGGGAGATTTTGGAAAACTTGAAAGAACCATGACTTCGATGTGTAGACGAACGTTTACATAGTTGGCAGCTAATTTTGTCATCAGAAAGTTCTATTCCTAAGTTATTGATAGCTTTCACAATTGTATCAAAACCATGTGCTTCAAATATTACTGAAAGCTTTTCCGTTGGTCAGTGGTTCGTATGACCCTTAAATTACACCATCCCTAATAATTGTTGTTTGAGGTATTAACACTTAGGTACTCCACGCAACAAACCCATCAAGTGTTCATGCTCTACCTCCTGAGATTAAAGAAAGAAAAGTTATGGCCAATCTACAGCATCGAGTACAAAAGTTACATTGAACTCAATTGTACTGTTAACTTTCAATGTGAAGCTCGCATTCCTCAACAAATCATACTACGTAGTTGCGCCTATGATTTCGCTACCATACTCTAATTTAGTCCAAGACAGCTGCTTGGAGTTGATCCAAACAAAACCGCGCTCACTCCCTATAAGCTCTCTCTTTCTCTCTCTCTTTCTGGGCTAATATTAACCGAGTTTTAATCGAAATATTACCTTCTGGCTGTCAACTCATTATAAAGTCGAGAATTATTTTGTTTGTTCCATGCAGACCGTGCTGATGTAGATATTGTGTGGTAGTTTAGTCTCTGTAATCATTGTTCCAGATTTATGGACATCTTCAGATGTTTTTGGTTGCTAAGAAGTGGGCGACATGCGTCGTTCATTTGTTTGTCGTATAAACATCTTAATATTTGTGCTATTATAAGATACTTGGCATCAATAAGGAGCAACAAGCTGCTCAAAATATTATTCCGATGAATAAATAAATAAATGTCGCTGATGTTGACCTGTTCACCGATCTGTCTACTATTCAAGGCTCAGATCCGATCATCCCTGAAGGTTCTGGACCCAATCTAGAAAAGACCACTACCACTACGTCTAGTGCATTCATCTGACCTTACAAAAGACCTCCACAGTTTGTTACGTCGAAGAAAAGTGGGTGATTTTTCCGTCTTTAATATCTCGCATAATAACTTCCAACACCTCGAATGAGCCTCTTTCTAAAGGGATCTCAGCATTCTACAATATGCTGATGAGGAGTTTGTTCTCCGATGGTAATTTAGAGCGTTTCAAGGTCAATGTGTATCGATATTATTTCATCCTTTGGGGGTGTTTCTGAAATGCGATATGCTTTCGCCTTTTGCATTGTCTAAAAAAAATCTGTGGCCCTTATACTTTCTATAGTTTTCAGTATTCCACTCAATGTTTCTAAAAACTGGATACTTTGTTCAATGCAGTCCAATATCCTGTTTCTGGACCTTTGTATTTTGATTTTCACACGAATGAGATCCCTTCAGTTTTCAGTTAAACAATCTCAAACAGAATCATCAAGCGACACACATAAAAAGAAATTCTCATTCCAAAAATTTCGATATTCTTGTAAAGATATACTCACAACAAGAATATGTGATCTTACTCTAGAAAAATTCACTTGACAAGAAAATTATTTTTAATCTGCACCAATAAAAGTATACTTTCGAATTCAATGCTCATTCTAATACCTAATCTACCTTTTCACAGTTGCGGATCCTGAGTCTTCCCTACATGGTGACCACGCACAGCAGAGCTGCATCAATGGCAAGAGGATCACTCTGGTATTGTTCTTCAGATTGTCGATCGGTTGGAGTGAGATAGACATATGGAGAAGAATGACGTGAATGCTCAAGAAGATTTACGGTAAAAATACAAGTTGGAGCACTCGCCAGTCAGTTGAACAGGACCGCTTGTTTCCTTCGTCGTTAAAAAACAAGATATTTACCATAGATACTTGGCCGCCTTCCCTGGGCGAGATATAATCGAGAAGAAAATGCGTGTTAAGGCATGTCCATGGATCCGTCATAGGGCACGCCCACTCGCTCGTCCGATTGTGTCACATTTTCGTAGGTAGCGCACGATACGAAAAAGTGTCCATGATCATAGCTGTGGAGGCAACATGCTGTACACATAAATAATAACACAATCCAACCAATCTTGGCTAATAGTAGTAAGGCGGTACAACTTAATGGATTACAATGGCAGCATTCACTATAGTTTTAATTTGCTATTTGTTGTGGCACATGTAGGTGGTGTATCATTCGTGGAATTTAATTTCAAATCTAATTATTATTTGTAGGAATTGTGCCAGGACGTACGTTTTATATTACAAACATGTTGTAGGAGTTTTGGCAAATTAACGTGTGAGATCGTTATCTTATAATGAAGTAGTGGATATTCAGTAATATTTATAGTAAACAGTGCCGCCTATTCATTTTGATGATTTATATAAGCCGCATAGACTTTCGGCTGACATCCTATATATTTTTATGCATTCTTAATTTATTTTTGAATTTTTCTAAGAATAACTACGGTAACAAACAATTTCTACAAGTAGTACTTCTCATTAGCCATTATTATCATCATTGTCGATAATAAGGATCCATATATCTTGATGAAGAACTGCCACGCTTGAATGTCGAACAAATGTGGCTCCTTAAAAATATTGAAGCTTATCTGAGCGAACAAAAATTCTGAAAAAGACCCGTTAGTGACTGATTGTCAGGCTTATTCAGTCTTTTCTTGGAATAATTAATGGCTCTTAGTGTTATTATCAGAGACAGCTATGTAAAATCTATATAACAGGGACAGATCAACCACTTTTTTTGATCATCTGGACTGGTGCTTTGTAATTTCAAGCTTGTCAACCAGATGCACTGCTCTCTTCTGTATTGAGCCTAGAAGCTTCAGTGAGTGAATTGGACTGCATACCCACACATGCGAGTAGTTTTCGAAGTATAGTCTGATTTGAGCGTTGTGGGGTAGTAGATGGTCTAATTTTCAGCTGCGAAAATGAACTGAAAACTTGTGGGACGCCAGAAAGGAAGGCCGGCAACATGGCCATGCTATAGCATGTTATTGTTGATTTGATCTTGGTTGATATGTTGATAATTTGGTTTATGTCCAAGTACTGCAGAAGTTGCACGTTAGTAACAGTCTCCATAACCTTGAATATGATGCAGAGAAAGACATATGTAGTTTTGTAGTTGTTGGGGTATATTTTTGCCCTTTACAGGTGTAACCCATGTAGCGTAACGTTCAAAGATGGCGGTTGGTATTTAGTTCCGAAAGTACATGGATTTTTCACGAACTATTTAATACTTATCCTAAAAATACATAAAGTTTTACCAGTTAATATGCTTTCCAACCAAGTTTTTTCGAAAAAACCTTGCTACCTAAATAAAAGTGCAACACGGAAAAAAAATCCGCGTCCTTGAACAGGGTAGCGCGAGGTTGTTCTTCAGCTCCCTTTGGTCAATGCTTTCACTTTACCAGAGTTCTTCTTTGATATCTAAGCATTCGAATTTCGCCTGAAAAAATCTGAGGGAGCAGGCATAATTCGGAGTCAAGAAGGCTCTTTTGGAACAATGGATACGCAGTAAAAAACACTAAAAGATGCAATGAGAGTGTTTTGGATCAGTTTAGGTCATAGTATTCTTCATGTAGGCAACAACAGTGACAGATATGTAGGCACGTGCTAATCCGCAAAACGGAGACAATGACCAAATTCGCGATTATACGACCATTGATAATGAACAGTACCTAGGTTCCTAGGTATGCTTTATATTTGAATACTGTAGCTACAAAAAGCTCCTTACTTTTCTGGAATATATTTTCAATTGGATTACTTTTTTATTTGTTATGTATTATATCCGTATTATATGATTTTTATTCAGGCTTAATTAGGGCTCCTAAAAATGCTCAGGACGACAACGCCAATGTAGCTGTGATTCTCTTAGGATCAATCGAATCTAAGAAGAAACTCAGGAGACTGTAGTTTTTTCGAAAAAATATAGGAATTAATCCATTTAAATTTAAACATATGTTGTTTCGATAAGATCTATCACTTTTGAGAGTTTTAAGATAAATTTAGAAATTATAAGTAAAAAATGTACGATTTCGAAGAGTACGGCGCCATCTACCGACGCGAAGCCCACACGTATTGTACGAATTGTAGATAGGTAGATAGAATTCGTGGTGGACCGTGACGCTTACGGCTAGTTTCCCTTGCAGTTACTATTTAACCCGAAAGAGGGAGCGGGGCTGCTGGATATTTCCAACGACGATAGAACAACTTCTATCGTCGTTGGATATTTCTGACCGAAGTGCTCAGGGACGCATCCAGAATAATTTAAAATATTTCAAATTCCAAAATAAGATCATATCAACAAAATGAAATACAACTAAATGCATAATAAGGCACTTGGAATATTAAAGAATATTGCATGCAGCAAAACTGTATAGGTATAACTTGAATCTTTTATGATTTAAGAGATTCCCAAAATTTCCATGATTCCCTAAAATTTATTTCAACTGAATTAACAGTTATAAAATCCTGTAGGAATAAGTAATATTAAACTGTTATCACTGTACATGAGAAATACGTCACCCATTTGACGCTGTTTCAAGTTTGATAGTATTAGCAGTTGTTGAAACAGAAGCAGGATAAACTGATCCGTTAGAGCAATAATTTAACTGTTAATGCCATCTGAATACAGACTGAACATTCGTTAGTATCACTTTAACAGTAGGCTGGAAGTAACGCGTAGTTGCATGCATGCGTAGGTTGAGTTGTTCCCTGCTGCCACTGGATCGATATCTCAAAAAGTACCAAGTACTAACATGGTCAAAATAGATCATATAGAGTATTCCATCGACACCTATTATTTTTATCGCCTCCCTCACCGGCCTTGTCACACAAGCACCTAATGTAAAGGTTTCATAAAAATCCAGAACTACGAGTTATAGAGTGGCTAAGGACCACAAAACAGTACAGACAGACAGGTAGATAGAGAGACAGATGGAAGTAAGTTACATGGTTTTTCATGCTGTAAATGTACTTTTGTCATGATCATGAAGAAAACACAATATCTGGAACACGAAATCTATAGCGATTACAATACCTTTATTGATCTATTGATTTCAGAATGCATTCAAACTACATCTTTAAATTGCATTGATCAATCTACCAGCTGTCCATTAGTAAAGTAATAGGTGATTTAGCGTGTTACCATGTAGCACTGTACATGTATATCTATTTTTGCTGCGAATTTGACACCGTAAACATTGTTTTATGGAAGCTGCGGTCACTAATTTAGGATAGCTAAAACGCTCGTTTACGAAAACAGATGTATAATACGTGGGTTTTCATGCTTGACGACTTTAGGTAAATCTGTAATTGATTAGGTATACAATTTAGAAATAGATGAAATCCTCGCTGTATACTTGGATCAGCAATAGGAATAAGGATATGGATCGGAGGTAATGATATTGCATAATTATTTTGCTTCAAAACTTACTTCAAGTGGATTAACAGTTCTAAGATCTGATCAATATATCCAATAAACTGGCACCACTGCTCGTGAAATACATATTCAACCTACATGAAGCCATTTTCAGGGCTAAATAGCATGTAGACTTGATTTTACAACCAAGTTGTCAAAGTCATCTGTTTTGAAATATCGTGTTCCTCATCAGGAAGATGGGGGCAATGGTTAATTTTTAGCTTCCAACTGACAGGTAGAAAACTGTCTCTATACCTCCAAATAAAAGTAATATTATTTTGCTGTCCACCATTAATTTTTGTGAATTTTGATGTACATTCCGACTGGGTATATCATTCACTAGTATAATGAATAAATCGGAGTTTGTTTGCTCTTTTTACGATTATCTGAAGTTAGATACCTTTGTGGGACTGTTATGAATTTGTTTATCGATGCGTATTTATTTAATTTGAAATTGTGAAAAAAGTAATAATTTTTTCAAATAAATAAGACGTCAAAAGTGGTGTGGACCAACCAATGCCTTTGACCCAGCCAAACATGTTATTTTGGACTACTTGAAATTGATTGGAAACTGGATTAACTCAAAGAGAATGGAATCTGAATAAGTTTTGCAAATTGTCTCATATACTGTCATTTGATTATCGAGGCAAGTATTATATAGCTTGGAACGTGGTACTCCATTTAATATAATAGGTGAAAGTTTGTTGAGAATGCAATTTTGTGTAAGTACGACTGTGTATTTATTGTATAGGTTTTCTTCCAACATTGCAATTTTTTCTTTTCATTGTTTAGATTTTTACAGCGGAGTCAGGACACTTCAAACGTCATTTATCGGAGAGTACTTTCTGATTAGTCTACATAGTGAGATATGAGTGGATTTTTATTTTTAACACATTTTGTATTAACTCCACGTGTGTATGTATGTATGTTACAGAATATCCGAACGCTCAAAACGTCAGATTAATTTTACATTTTCCACACCTATCGATGACCGATGAGGATAGGATAGTTTAATAAGTTTGTGTCATTATTGCTTTTTATTTCCAAATTCTTTATGATAAAAGTTATATATTTAAAGTTCAAATACTTGGATATTCAAATTATATGACATTAACACGTTGAGAATGCCGTACTTGTCACTTATTTAGCACATGTTTTGAATTCCTTTACTGTAAATACACCCAACAATCAAATCCCAGTCAAGATGTGTGAAAAGTGATCTTCTATGACTACGAATCCTAAAAGCAGTGAAAGTGTTATTTTTTAGATGACAGAATATTTGCAATAGTGAAACTTTAACTACACATAGTAGGCTGTGGGTGAAATGAAGTGTGGGCTCGGATCCACAGAGAATATTTGTTAGCTTCTGGGCTTGACCCACGTATTATACACATAACTCAAGCACATGAAACTATAGGCAATTTTATAAATAAATTTAATTGTTGCTAAAATAAAATGTTGCTCTCGTCTGATCGCCGAAGCAAAGCTGCATCGGGCGCGGTTAGTATTAGGGTAGGCGAGAAAACCGCGTGTCGTTAGCTATTTATTTAACAAGCTTTTTTTCATTTGCTTCATCTGGATGTATGAATGATTGTAGATTATTCGAACGCTACTTTCACCCACTGCAAAATTTAAGATTATTTTTAAATACACTCATATCAAGGACCGATGACAATACAATAGTTCAACAAGTTTGTCCATAATTCATTTTTATAAGAAAATACGTATAGATGATGATACGAATTAACATTATAATTACATTTATTATCAGTTCTTGAAGCAATACGTTTGGGAAGTGGTAATACGAATGACATTCAATATTTCTTCTCAACACACTTTTATTGGTTTGACCTGTATTACAGAATGTTTGAAACATTGAAACATAACAAACGTGATTCATCCGGAGCCCCGTAAACGGAGATAATACCCTTCAGACCCCTTACAACATTCCAGCAGCCGCGTAATTGCGGCTCCAAATATCAAACTACTAATTTGAAAAACTAAAAATCACGCTTTTATAATTATTCGAACTATAATGTGAAAAATAATTCTCAATATAAGAATAAAATATGATTAATGAGAAAAAGAATCATTGTTATATCAATTGTTATAATTTCTTACTAGTTCTATTTGAAAATGCCGACAGTGTAAAAGTGTAGTAGGTAAAAAGCATCCCAAGCTTTTATCACAATGACATCAATTTCTTCGTTAATCATTTTATCCTTATAATGAGAATTATTATATACCTTTTAGTTCGAGTAACTTCAAAAGCGTGTTTTTCAATTTCTTCAAACTATAATTGCTTCTTCTGCTTCAGATAGTGCTCAAATTAATAATAATACTAAAACAGCTACTCTTACATTTATCCCCAATTTTTAATTTTTTTATTATTCCCTTCAATTAATCTCTTCCTAATATCATACGGTTTGTATATGGAATAATCGCAATTGTCTGATTATCAGAGCTCTAATTATGCAGAAGCACTGCTTGTAGAAAATCAGAGAACCCATTAAATCCCCAGAGTAAACGTTTTAGTCATCCGGAATTAGTGGCCACAACGTGGATAGAACATTGTTTACACAGACAAAGCTAAAGCCAGAACGTGCGCGTCTGGTCTATGAAAACCCGAATATAACTCTTTCGAATATACACACTCCGACCTTTTAATGTTACTTATGCATATAAACAATCAAGCTTCAGCACAGCGCAACGTTTCCTACACTATTAAAATTTCATATATTATTTTCGTTTGGGTTAATGGAGACGGTTTAATGTTGAATGCTCCACCAGATCCTAGGCTCGCCGAGAGCATAATGGCTTTATTTTTGGAACACCACGACTGCTTGACGAGCTTTTGTTTGGTTTGTAAGGTAAACCGAATACTTTTCCTTTAATTTCGATTAGCAGTTTTTCGCTCGGTGAAATTGTTATTGTCGGTATAACTGACGAGGCTTAGGTGACTCATCAGTTATTACATTAGCTTTAATGAGGAACTGAACGTCATTAGCAAGGAAGGTATTGTGATCAGCAACATTTGGGCACAACTAGTCAAACTATTTGGTAGTCCTTCCATTTTCAGGCGTTGTGAAAAACGTACTTTGTCTCATAATTCTTAGACCCTCTATAACTTGGAAAGTACTTTTCGGATTTTGACGAATTTTTGATACTAAGTTACTACAGGAACAAGGACGAAAAAAATGAAAATAATTTCGGGCCTTGTGAAATAATAAAAAACAAAACCCGCCACAATTCCGTTTTTGGTTGTTTTCCGAGGTCATTTTCTTTAAAAAATTTGGGGGGTCAAAAATTAGGTCAAGTAGGCTGACTCTGTACCTCACGTGGAGTTATATCAGGTTACTAAGTATTATTATCGGATTGTAGAACTGAAAATATAGTTGAATTAAGTTTTGGAAATTGGATGATTTGAAATTTTTGAAAATTTTAGGATTGTCCCTCGTACTAGTATTTATTTCGTATATTATTGACCTTTAGATATAACATAGCTTTCATTTATCATAGCTTATTGTGATCACGAAAATTATTGAAATTTGGCGAGCCACTGATGGCGGTTATTAGCAAAAAATTAAAATGATACCCAAACTTTGTTCTAATTGTAATATTTCCAAGATTCCGATGATTTCTGGGCATAGCCAAAAAACTTTTGGAGAGGGGCATACATGTTTTAAACATCATGTGTCGCACTCTATGGGGACGCTCATGGGCAACTTACGAAGTCAAAGTCCTAACATCTGGAGTGCCTTGGAGGGACATCTGTTGCCGCTTCAAGCCAGTCCAGGTGTTAGGAACTGTGACTTCGTAAGTTGCCAATGGGCGTCTTCATAGAGGGCGGCACTTTGAGATGAGTATATGTTGCTATCACACCCTTGACTGGGTTACGTATATATATCATTTGATTCTCACTACTGTTAGACTTCCAGGCCAGTCTAGGTTAAAAACGAAACATGCATGTCTATAACAGGTCTGATGCATAGTGGAGACTTACTTAGTTTTTCAGATTTTTTAATTTTAGTTTGGTAAATTCCCTGGTTTCTGTTTTTAGGACACAGTCAAGCATTTTTGAGTAGGTAATTCAATATTTTTCTAATTAACAAGATTTATCTTCTTTTCCTTGATATGTCAATTACGATGTTTTGCCACCTCATATCACTAATCAACATAAAATGGATTGAATGCTCTCCAAATAGTATTATATTGAATATTAAATCCTACCATACGAAACTATACAAGGCACCGACAAACACTAAAAACGTCCCCAGTTTCTTAACGACTGTTTCACGTAACGAGATGATGTGAGTGTTACGCAGTGATCTCATAAAATTTCAAGTAACTTCATTACAACAAATAATATTGCAGTCAGCAGAACATAGTATCGTCAGCCGCTATAAAGAAACATAAATGCATGAAAAGTACTGAGTCGATTTACTTGAATGCATTTTACAAACACTATACTGAAAGACCTTACCTTTTAAATGTTTCATACACAGACGAAAGTTATTCGAAGAAAATCCCAGAAACACAAAAAACACATAGTATATGAAATTTAGTCCTTTCTCATAGTGGACGACCAGCTTAACGCCAGCGTGGCAGGCACTGTTGCTTCACTCTCGACAATTGGCCCCATTATTCGACCAAGTATGCCACATGTCTCGGCGCACGTCGGCCCTTTGTGTCTCCTAAAGAACAGTATTGTCACAAGATGCTGATTATACGCTGCCGGGCGACGGACCGCGATAGACAGACAGATCGCTGAAATTTGGGCGCAGGAATTATTCATGCTCGGTAAATAAGGGTCTAAGTGCATTTTTTTAACCTGTATTCAGAGGAGGGTATCCAGAATTTGAATCACGGTTTCCTTCCATTTTCATATGAGCAATCCACAGCTGTAAAATGCAATTCCTCGTTATTCCCTAGAACAAAATCGGTCTAAAGTGTTATTATACATGGTACTTTAAGTTAGGAACCCTAATAGATCAAAATCTACAATAGCTACAAAAATCCTATTATGGTATTCCAAACTCTGACCTTGGAGTTAAAGTTAAAGAGACCAAGTTAAAGAGTTAAAAGTGAAATCTCAGGTTTTTTTAATTGGCATACAATTTTTTGTAGAAAACAGAATGATGTTAATATTATCAAGGTTTCAAAACTACCTCTACAAAACTCTAAAATAATAGTTGAAGAACATTCTAAAAAATGATTTCTGGTAACCTGGAACATCTTTAATTGTGGTTGGAAGAACCCTGAGCATCGGAGATCGAAACAACGGCCTTTGAAACGATAGTATTAATAGACTTGCAAGTTTATCAAGTAAATCATTATCCTCAATCATTTAAGATGATGATTACAACCAACTATCATGAGAAAACATAGATGATGGTTTCGAGAAAACCGAAACGTGATAATAAATTAGATAGCAGAAATTTTTCGACTTGTTTTTTGATGGAATTCCTCCATATGTTGACAAATTAGTGTTCTACATCTTGTCACACCCTAATGACGATTC
Source organism: Bruchidius siliquastri (assembly GCA_949316355.1). Classification (NCBI taxonomy): domain Eukaryota; kingdom Metazoa; phylum Arthropoda; class Insecta; order Coleoptera; family Chrysomelidae; genus Bruchidius; species Bruchidius siliquastri. The sequence continues at coordinate 1,407,688 of OX438534.1, read as the reverse complement.
GTAGTGCCACATCAATTAATGACGAATAAATTCGTTCAATGTTCTTCCAACATACGAGCGACACATCTTACAGCGATCCTGGTTCAGATGAAGCTCGTGATCTGCATTCAAATGACATTTCCTATTTATCTCTGAACCCAAACTCTTTACCCATACCTAAAATCGATTCCCTCTAAAAGTCTAATTAACCCCTTATACAACTTTCCGAAGTTCGACGCAAAAGGAAAAAGAGTCAAAGATGAGGACACGGAAGAAGGGAGGAAAATCCGTCCTGACTGCAATTTCCCAATTAAATAATGACGCTTTTTAGTTGAACTCAAGGGCGTGCGACCAAATACAGAGTCCGGTGGGAGGTAAAAACCTGAAGATTCTGAAAGAATAATATACGTAAAGTTATTTTATAACATGGCGCTTACGTTGGCGAATCTAACTGATCCAGCATGTTTTGGGAATAAACGATGAGCACAAAACTCAGTCAACAAGAGGTGAATCCTAGGTTTCACTTGGAAAACCACTATTCAACCTTTTACAGTAACATTAACACCACTAAACAACATATTTCACCTGCAGGCAACACAGAAAGCACAAAAAAAGCTAATACAGACATGCAAGTATAAATATAAAGTACAATCTATTAAGGATACGTCGATATGTTAAAATATGGGACTGAGTCTACGTCGCGTGAGGAAACTAGTCATTGTTTGGATTATAGAGAGGCACATGATATGCTTAAATCGTCTTCACTTTACCTAAAAATACCAAATTATACAAAATGCAACTAACCGATAAGGAACTTGTCTCACCAACCCTTCAACAGAATATAAATAATTTCTGTTTTGTGGTATTATATGATTAAGGTATTTCTTCATTATTCAATTTCATAAGCTGATTTCAAATAGATGGTATAGAGAATTTAGTAGTTTTCAGTAATTTTTCACGGTTATATCTATTATAAAGTGGTCACGTTGTGCATGGTCATTCGACACATCAAATGCTCCCCTAAATAGGCTACAGAGCACGGCAGTGTGGTGGAAGTGAGGTGGTGAATAAAAATGCAGGCAATCGTCTTATATTCTTTGTGAATCGCGATCAATTTGCCGGTAACCACAGCTTCTAACAGGCCGTAATGGCCCTGGGATGAACGAGACCGATTTTATTTGGAGACACGCTTCAATCAGGGGGCCCTTGACGTCCTCCTACCCTCGCCGCCTCCCCTTGCAGCCCTGCAGCCGCAACTCTCGTCAACAAGTCGAATGGGTACAGTCCCAGCAAGAAGTGTTCTAGAATTGAACGGCTCAATGCGACCAGTCTTTATTTCTTGCGTCATCAACAGGATAACTTGTTGTTGTGGAGTTAAAGTTGTTTTATACCTGCAGTTCGTAATGCTAAATCTGAATACTATGAGTATAAGCAGTTCAAGGAGAAGTGAATGCGAGTTATGAAGTGATTAACTTCTGTATAAGCGGCTCTTATAAGGTGTTTCAAATTTTCATCATCTCAAGAGCAAATGGGGCATTTCTTGGTGTGAAGAGAGATCCAGAATCATGAAGTAAAGTCTGGAGCAATATATGATCCTCTATTCCTATTCAACAGCCTTACCGACCGATGTTTCTCAGAGCCAGCTATGAACCCTTTGACAGCTCCGCACTCATCTCTATCCGACCACGTTTCCTGTATGTCGTTTCATCCAGTGGTACCAAACTGCCATCTGCTACTACCCAGCATGGGTTCTGGGCAAATGTATGGGCCCCCGGTTCCTAATTTCGCTAGATGATTAGCTTCTGGTACACCACTGTGACCAGTGACCCACATAATATGAAGGGTCGTCGATAAGTCGAATCCTACTTCTCTGAAAAGTATCAAGTGAAAGAGATGGCGGCTCCTCAGACGAGAGACGAGTATTCCTGACCAGGTCTTCTCTCAACTTCATACAACGCAAGAAGGGTGGATGACAAAAAGTACCTCGGAATAAATATTGTAGTATTTCATAGCAATTAACGCGAGATGTTTGTGCATCTCTTTTGAGTCCTACAAGCAATGTGTGGTGCAATTTCCCAGGATTTGGCCGAGAGGTGGCTTTCTGTCTGCAGGTTCAAAAAAGGTATGTATGTAGGTTTCTTGAAGTGTGAACAAGTTATGCGAAGATATGTTTAACAGGCGGGATTGTCTGCGAGTTTAGAAGAGAAAAATGACGTCATCCAAGTCTTACCAGCTGATTCTGCGGATGTCGTCGAATACGGCACTCGTAGAGCAAAAGAGGTACATTATTGTGATATTACTTTCTCTAGGATGTCTATTTCCTACAACTCTAATCTCCAAAAGGGGCAATTTAGTCGCCTGGGGGAATAGGCGTTGGCAGTTATCACCATTGAATCCGCGCTTGCCTACACCCTATGATTTATTCATAGTGCTTGGGTAGTTCTTAAAGCCGTATACTAACACGAGTACCTCTTTTTGATAAAGTACAGTATTCTGGCAAACATTGAACTGAATTATATTATTATACTGTTATTTGTTGTCTAGTAAGAAGTACTTTAAAGGAAGTAGGAACTCCTTCGCGGAGTGTACTAATAGAGCCCGATCTTTCTGCGGTAGAAAACTCTAAAAGATTCTCGAGAAGCAGTTGATAACTTCAGCAAACTTTTTTGTCGGCCAATCAAATGCCATTCTCTCTGTACTTGGCTGGAGAGAGATGGTGGGTTTCGATCGACATACAGGATTGGACTCCACATACAACGAGATTAAAAAGTTTTATTTAAAAGTCTCGCAGCAATAGCCTAGATATTGTATGTAAAGTGTATGTCAAAAAATCGATGTATAAACAGACACGATCACGACCTTGGATACACAAATATTCATTCTATTTATCTCTGTTTATATTTGCTACCCCTTACAATCATTTCACTATGCCAATAGGTATTATAGAGATATTCTTGCGCGAATATTACGCAAGGTAATTGAGGAAAATGTCAATGTTTTGTGATGAAAGACGTCAAATTGTCTATAAAACATTAGTCGTTATTAGGCTGAGAGGAACACAGCATCATTTATATTTCCTCCGCAGCCAACTTCATTGTTTGAAGTTGGCTGCGGAGTAGTACCGTAAAAATTCTCAATAGCCCCTTTCTTATATTCCTCGAGTTTTCGAACAATTCTTGAGTGAATAATTTTTTTTTGACGATCAAAGTCTTTGAACAGTGTCGAACCTTCATACTTACAAGTTTCTAAGGTTCCTGATAAATGTATTTTGCACTCAGGAATATTTTAGTTGGTCAATTTTTCAAATATAGTACCTCAATTTGGGTAAAAGTTATATCCTAATTACTTATAATACTTAATAATAATACTTTACTATATTGTCCACCAGAAAAATCCAATTATTGGACAATGCAATACACAAGCAATAAACAAACATAGTCTTAGTACTAGAGTGAAAAAATGTAACATTCATGCATAACCATGCCGTACTTAATTGATATCAAAATAGCATATATTATTTGAGATGAATAGATTAATTGCCTATAGTTCTGAATAGAAACTATGAGTTAGATAGAAGTGCTCACTAGACTTAATTATTATATTTCTAATTGCACTGAGATGTATATCACAGGAATCTGAGATCAAATTAAAACATGAACACATAAAATGTATAGGGGACCTCGTTAAAACATTAGTTCTTGGCATACTCTGATAAAATGTAGGGCATCTTCGTGAGTTTAGTTTAGGCACATAAAAATTAAGCTTGATCAATAAGAGAGGAGCGTCTACTTGATTGTGCAATAGTTTGTAAAGAAATCGCAGTGCGTGATTGCTTCTTCTAAGTTCCAATGGCTGAGCATCAAACCTCATAGGCAGTACTGCATGATCACTTCCTCGTGGTGGATAATATCCATCTAATTTTAAGGCTAGATATTTTAGAAAGCGTCGTTGCACCTTCTCGATTGCCCATATATGGTTTTGATAAAGAGGGTTCCACACAATGGATGCATATTCCAGTTTTGAACGAACCATTGTGTAGAAAAGAGTTTTTAGTGCAACATCATTTACAAAAGATTTGCAGTTTCTAATAATGAAACCTAGATTTCTAAGAGAAGATGATGCAATATGCTCGATGTGTCTGACGAAGGTCAACTTGGAATCAAAGAGTATGCCAAGATCTTTTACTTCAAGGCACCTTGTTAAGCTTGTATTTCCTAATTTATAATCAAACACCACATACTCGGTCTTACGAGTGAAGGAACAAACTTTACATTTGCTTATGTTTAAATAAAGTCTGTTGTTTTCACACCAACTTTTAATTATATTGAGATCGTTTTGAAGTAATAAGCAGTCATTGATATTATTTATCCGTAAGTAGATTTTTAAGTCATCCGCAAACATCAATTTACAACATTCCAAAGAGTGTGTTAAATCATTTATGAAGTACAAAAATAAAAGTGGGCAAAGATTGGCACCCTGCGGCACTCCGGAGGTTGAATAATAGGACATTGAATTTAAACCATTATAAGTTATATATTGCATTCTGTTATTCAGATAGGAAGTAAGTAACTTTATCAACTGACTACTAAATCCAAACATGCAATTTGAGGATGACTTTTGAATGGCTCATTTTGTCGAAAGCCTTCGAGAAATCGGTATACACTTATATTAATTAAGCGTAGCTACAACGAAATTTCTCTGAATATTGAGTAGTATACTAATCCTACTAGTCCAGTTGCATTTTATTCATTATGTCTTGCAAATTCTTATTTGTCCAAGCGGAAAAGAACTTGTTACGGCATGTGAGGTACCAAATAGGCCTACTTGACCAAATTTTTTAATGTTTAAACAATAAGTTATGAGGGCTTTGTTACGAGTCGAGAATGTAGACTTATTTTCATTGTAAATACTGTTATTTTGTGCCCAATACTATAATTATGAAGCTTAAATCTTAAAGAATACTCATAATTCCTCATCATCATCAAATTGAAGCTACTCGATCAGAACTACCCAGCTGGGCAGTCCAAGGTCATCTATCATCTATCTTAGTTTCTACCACTTCAAACCGCACACAATCTGGAGAACACGCCATCCAGTGCGTATTCTCACCCAAAAAATGAGAGCCAAATTTTCTAAATACTTCCAATTTTGCTTGCGGCTTAAACTTTTTTTAAATTTATAAATCGAACACAAACCTGGAATGAGCAAGAAGACTGCAAAACTCTGCGCGTACATGTAAAACCTAGTTCATTCTGTTCGTAATTCAACCTAATATTGTTATGTTATCTTACTCCCCCCGATCTAGTTTAGATAAATGATTCACCAGGCAGGTCTGGAATTAGACTTGTTTATATTTGGTTCACTAGTAAATGAACCCATGCAGTCTTTACATTATTCAGGGCAAATCGATAAGGTCCAAATACCGAAAATTCTAGAAATAGGCTTCCATTCATGATAGGATTTCAGAATGGACCGGACGTAGGAGAAAATTGCTATTGGTTGGATTCAAACATACTAGGTATGTAAGGTGTAAACATTCATATGTGCTGTAGAAGTGATTTTAAATCTCATGAAACTGTGGAATGACGCAAACAGATGAGCCATGTTTATAACTTTCTTGTTCATCAATGGATTTTGATGAAAATTGGAATGTATATATCATGCACAATCATCATCAATGTGGTGAATTTCCAGTATGTTCTGAAATTTGGACAACAGGTAGTTAATTTCCGAAGGTTTTTCCAAATTTGAATTTGATCTTAGTGGATATGAATGACCGCAAAGGTATATTTAAAGTCTCCTAAAAAATACCATTTCACAGATGGTAAAACAATTATACCATCTGTTGTCCTATAACCTACAACATATCTATGATGCCAAAGCTATGATTTTGTTCAAATCGAAACGATATGCGCGATTTGTTTTTGGAAAATATGATATGATTCGACTTCCTAACCGCGTACCATTCAAGAAACTTTTTTATATCATATTGTGAAGGTTAAAGAACCTCGTTCAAAAAAAAAACTTTCGGAGTTCAGAATGTGCCATGTGTGAGTACTTGAGATTATGGAAGTTGACATTGCCTATTTTTATTACAATCAGCTTTGTTCCTCTTGTAATGAGTACAGGTCTCAGCTAAGTTTTTGTTAACATATAATTCAAAAGAAACTGATGGTCGAGCCTGCACTATTTTGACCAATTACGATAACTATTTGAAATTGTTTTCTTTGATTCAGAAGAAACTCCATGAATCTCTCGATAGGAATAGTTTTGAGTACTTTTAAACAAACTCCGAATCTACCACATGTTCATGGTTGTGTATCTATGCACTCCCTAAATATAGATAGGTTAGCACAATTCTTTATTGTTTAGCTTCTAAACCATAAAATTTGAATAACAGGTCATCCTTCGGCCTTTTCATATCCACTTGCATATAACAAAGATGTTCACTAGGCTGATCACAGATTTTACAAAACGCTTCTCCACACGTATCTTCTCGTTCATTAAATATAAAAAAATAGAGATATCCTGGGTATCTTCTTATTTCGATACATATTGACGCAAGATGGCTTTTGTTGACATTGAAAACTTGTGTCAAAACACATACACATTCTTCTGCAAAATTATTGCACTTTCGTCCTCATCCTTCCCCTGTTAGCAAACGGACTGAAGCTACAACTAGGCAAAATGTCACTCAAGATTGACATACATCATGGAACATCATCGAACTGTACTAAAAATCATCTAGCCACCTCCTTGTTGAACTTGTTTGGAGCAGAAGCTGAATTCTATTTTGTCAGTGGGTGCCATATATAGCCTTCTGTATGATTCAATTTATTGCTCCTTTTACCCATCTATATCTTGAGGGTTTGAACTACAATGTGTGTCCGTGAAGACAGAACCTAGGTAAAATGTAGTGCTGGAATCTAAACTATGCTAGGCTCAAACTGTACATCGCTATAATAAACCAAATTAGAAGTCTGTGTCTCCCTTTTTTCCTCAATAATTGCGCTATTCAGATCTCTACATGTACACTAAAATCGCCAGCTGTATGTTCAATTATTTTTTTCGATATCGTAGAAGTAGTCAATATCTATAAATAGAAAAGCAACAAAACAGAGCAAGCCGAAAACATAGTATGAATAAGTTAAATTTGAGAGTGCACGTTCAAACAAATAACTGTGCTATCTTTAGGAATCCATCAATGAGCAATTTCTTATAACTCGCCAAGCTTTTGCTGTAAATGAAGGGATGTTCATTCTACATGCTTTATGTGTAAACGTTGTCCATACCCGCAGACATCTTTTCATCATATATACTACAGCAAAAAAGTTTTCGAAACAACACTTACATTGTAATACACCTTGATCTGTATTTATTTCTAATCGTTGGACTGTCACGATTTTTATCGATGCTATTTTTGTTCACTTACACAAAAATCCGGTCCACAGGGTACCTAATAAACTGAAACTTAAAATAGAAATATGATAATGTAGTGAATGACCCAATGAAGCAAATGTTAATTTAAAATAGTCATGTCACGTAATTGTCGTTCTATAACTTAATGTGTATTTCTTATGAATTAGTGATTCTAGTTTGTACCATGCAGATTGGATCAAATCGAAAGAGGGTTGAAATTGATTTGATTCTCCAAAATTCATTTTTATCGGTCTCTCTGTCGGTCTTTCTAGAACTTTATTATATTCGCGCGGTATCTGCAACCCCAACCTCACCTATCGGTTTGCATGTCAGTTGCTGTTAGTGTCACCACGCAATTACAATAACAGTTTTATGGATTTTGACGGAATTTTGTATGGATATGCTGTGGGCCAAGCGGCACAGTGCTTCATTTGTACATCACATAAATTACTATTTTTCAAATTTACTCTCCAAATAGTTTTATATTGAACACATAAACCTTACGGTATGAATCATCACAAAACATCAATTTACTCGCTCTTAGTAGATCGGATATCCACCGTGTAGAATATATCCGGGGGCAGTTCCAAGCCACAGCAGGCTTCAGCTTCGCGTTCCTCCTCGAACGAGTCGAGTTGGGTCTCTAACAATGCCAGAGAGACAGAGAGATCTTCGAGGCGGGACCTCGAACATTCGTGAAGGTGACCTTGAATATATCTTGCGACCTGCATCCGAGCGAAGATGCTGGTGTGGGCGACTGCTGTTATTAGCCTGTTCAGAAGCTGCAGCACATCTAGATAAACGAGTTTCGCTCAAAGAGCTCCCCACCTGGCATCCGGAGGTCCGAACGGCCAGGTATTTTAACTCCGGAACTGTTTGATCTTGGAAGCGCCATTGAGCATTCTTTTTGTTCCTTGCGTCACTTTAGGGAAAACCGGTACCAATGGTTACAATTTAAAGCATTTCATTCATCCTTCTCGCAATGCTTCTAGAGGTGTAAAAGTCACCACGCGCTTTGTAAGATCTAAAGCTATTCCACTCAATTCGTATCCTCTGCCAGCCATCTGGCGAGTTTCTTTAGATGTGGACGCCGTTTCCTGGCTGATGCGAATACGTACGCAGGAAACTCGTCACTCGCTGTTTACATCAATAACCGTTTAGTAGGCAGTTAAAAATAATATATACCCAGAGCCGGCGATTGTTTTTCTAAGCAGACAAATTGGCTGTTTGATTGGCCAATAAAACCCACTATTAACTTGCCCAAGTAGTAAATGTTTTGTTAGAGTTCTCGGAGTTTATTGGGGAGTCAGCCAAACAGGTTTTAGTCGATTTTGATTGTATGAGTAGTCACGTGTACTGGCTTCATTAGTCCCATGACTACTCACCAAAATCGTCATGTGTATGACTTTATGTTTGTTTTCGAATTGCTCAGAAACTGTTAATCGGAATGCAATGATCCATTTTATCAGTTTAGGTCTGTGTAATGGCTTAGACAATAGTGTAAAATTAATTAAAATTGGCTTTGTAATATATGAAATATGAACTAATACATGTATAACTGATCAATACTGGATTAATGTCGTTCAGTCTAGTTAACGTCAGAACCACGTCCCTTACCTAGGTCAATGTTAATAGCCAGCAAAGAATCTTCCAATTGAAAAAATAAGTTCTTAGTTTATAACTAGTGTATCTAATCGGCATTTAGTTTTGGGAAGGATCTAACTACTAAAGTACTGAAGCTGTATTTCGGCGGAAAATATAAATCAGATGAGAAATTGTGTGATTAACACAAAGTGTCACGAATAACACCCTCTCTCTTCAAATGACGCGTTTCGATTTAGATTCAAATCATCGTCGGACTGTCAAATTTGACTGTTCACAAGAGCTACCCAGATACTTGCACTTGTTACTTCAGCCCTCTGCGAAACCTGATTGGTGTCCGTTTTACCCCCACCACTCGATCGTCGGTAATACCCCTTCTTCTCCCTCGGAATAGAAATTAGAATCAGTTCAATAACATTAATCAAAAATTAAAATCCGTTAGTTATCCAGCTTGTGGTTTATTGATAAATTAAATGGGCATTTCAAGATATTCCGCATGTACAGAATACATTTTCCAGGCCGATTTTCATGAAATAAATACGTTGAGGAAATTGATCGTTTCACTAATGTCAGTCCCATTACTAATTCAACCAATTTAAAGTATAGTAAACAGTGCTTATTATGGATTGCAAACCTGGCATAACATGGCTGTGTCAATATCTAAATTTAAATTCTAAAGGGAGCAAATATGAATACCTTATGACAGCATATTTTTGCATGCTGTCTCTGACTGCATTTGCGACAGTTTAATGGTGGTTTCATGTAATAATATAGGCTTCATACGCGTGTATACTACCATTCAAAAGTAAGTTCAGTTATGGTGTAATATAGTGAGATTATTTATACCTGGTCAAAACATCTTGAACCGAGTCACTGGTGATAATGCAGTTCATTATAGAATTTCGCTAGCATGTCTATTCCATAAACCATAGCGTCTGGGTTATAATTATAACGCAGGAGTTATAACAGTTGCACCGTAATGTAGCTCCTGCAATCTATCCTATCCTGCGTCCGCTATTCAAAATCACATGCCAGTGACAAATATCTTTTCAAACGTTTCTGCCGACTGGGTTGCTTTTATTAAAGTACAAAGTATAGGAAAAATGATGGGAATTATAAATCCAAAACAAGTGACACTGCTTTCCTTATGAAGAAATGAAACACATAGCGATATGATCCCAAGGGAACAATACAAGTTCTCTGCATTTGGGAACCAATAAGGAGCCATGAGGAATCCTGGAGAAAGACTTATGTTGGATCGTATACAGTGGACTTAGGCCTGAGGTGTACGGCACAACAGAGTTTGACAGGGAGAGAGCTACTCAGATGAATGGTCAGACTTCATGACGGTTATCAGAAGGTCTGGTTGGATCGACACTAAGGAACTACCACGTCTGTCATAGTTCTAGTGATGGTCCTCGGGGTCTGTTAAATGGGCCAAAGGTTGCCTACTTGCCAGACTTTGCCTCCCCATTACTATTACTACCTCTGGATCACAATGATGAATATTTCATATTTTCTCATAATTAAAGGTTAATAAACAGTTTTTTGTTTAAGTATCCATGGTTGATCTTAGTATTATAGACAGATGAGCAAAAACGTTTGGAGCAATGCTTCCCAAAACTCATCTTTGAATATAGTTATATTATATAATGTATGATTTTTTTAATTTTAGTTATATAATTTATTTTAAAGGAAAGTCTAGTTTGTGTGCCATTAAGTGGGGTACTGTATTAGCACATCATTAACCAATAATTCCTGTAAAGTTACTACTACTTTTCGTTTATCAGAAAGACCTTTGCCTCTATGCTTCATCGGAATCTTGTCCAGTGGTTCCTTATAGTTTCTACTGGTCACTAATAAAAACCACACACGGTTACTGAAATGTCTTCATTAATTTTTTGGCTGCCTTGGCAGGAAGAGAGTTTACAAAGGGCTGGTCCAACCACATAAATGACAAAGAATAAAAGATTTGGTACAAGGTCCGAACCCTGAGGAGCACCCACCTTGGTGTCCCGTGTTGCAGACAGAACATCGTTAAATTTGACACCAAACTTCAATCCTTCCAGAAGAGAAAACTTTTAAAAACCTTTTTCGATCAACTTGTCAAGTAAATCCCTCTAACGGACCTTAACAGTATATCGCTCATCGACGAGATCATTGTCCAGATCATAATGTCTATCGTTCCAAGATATCGCCAAAAACCTCCACCTGTCCTGTAAGCAATGGAAGTTATTCCTGGGTGATTTTGCTACCTTCTGAAGAGGTATAGTTGAGTCGAGCAATCCCTTCAGAAAGCTATGCCATAATTCCCTCCGTCATTCACAGAGTGCGCTTCTCACTTCATGGACAGCAGTCGTTGCTCTACGCAATGACCAGGATCATGAGATCTTTTTGCTTGCTTACTTGCTACTTTATGGTCAAGAATTCTCTAACGGCTGTCTAGAGGGAGCATTGACATCATCTATAATCGGTTCACTAGGAAACTCTGTATGGAGCAACTTGTATAGCTCCCAATTAATGTGTTTGCTCGGAGGTGTATTCTCCTCCGAAGTTTGGATGAGTGCTCAGTGCTGTGTAACAAGGAGTACCATGCTGGATAATTTGGAGTCCCCTGCCACAATAAGTGGACCAGAGCTATACTACACGTATGTGATCTTCAGCGGGACACCTCCAGTGGTATTTACTACAACAGAAAGCACCTGAATGCTTTGCATCTCAGCGTTTGTACCTGTAATAATCAATACCATATTTAATGAAAACTGCCAAGCCGCCGCCTTGTCTAACAGTGGTCAACAGTTCTTTCGGAAACCTAAAAACTTCAACGATGTTAAATCGACCATTATCTGTTACTGAGGTTAACCGTAGCTAGAAGATTTTTTGAACCGATGTGTGGAAGCACCAAGTCAATCTATTTGAATTCATCCCTCCAAAAAATACATCCTTTTTGTGGCAGTTGTACCTCAATAGGTAGTGAAACACATCATTCTCTGAAATGACTCGTCTCAGTTAGTCGACATTTTTTTATCCATACTTTTCCCGAGAGGCATTTCAATCCAGTCACAAATAAATGAAATGGTATGTATATGTTTGCTGGTTTCCCGCTGCGAACATTATAAACTGTTCCCACTAAGAGCGTACAGTAGCAAAGACAGATGACTGACGGATTGTTTTAACTGCATCATAAACAAACGATTACATTACAAAAATGCGTCTTGTTCATTCTCTCTCTGGCCGCTTCCGATGCTTTTATGGATGATGAAGGTGGATGTAAATAGACTGGAGGAAGTCTGGCGATGCTTTTAGGATGAGGAGCCTAAAGTATGAATCGATCCAACATTCTTACTCATAATAAGCATGGTTCATCGTATTTGTTCTGGCCGTTAATTGATTTGATAGATACCGTAACTTTAAGAAACATTTAAAATTTTTTCGATTGCTTATGCTTTCCAATCCACAAGCCCCTAATCACATTTTACTTACTCAGACGCTAATAGGCGAAGAAGTATTGTAATCGCGAAAATTTCGAATTCAATATATTGTGGTTTCTTGATGCTTTATGACTATACGCCACAAACAACCATGTCATACATTTCCGATTGTCTGTCTGTCGGTCTGTATACGGAAAGTATTTTCCGGGATTTTGGTGAAGCTTCGTTTTTTAGTTTCTGTCGAAATATTATAAATAAGAGTTTTTTGCATCAGGGAAATCCAGGAAATGCATTTTATATATGTTTCGTGAAACCAACAGCACAAAACCTTATAAACGTATCAAAATGTGATATCTACTTACTTCGCAAATTTTTATGGACATTAAATTGATTCATTATTTGAGTTTCTACAAGCGAAGCACATTATTAAATCTAAAGCTAGGAATTCCTGAATAATTCCTCGACGTAAGTGTGCTATCTAAATTCGGAATAGTCAGCACTTGCGAGCTGTGTCACTCTGAAAACTCTGAAATATAAAGGAAATTGGCTTCGATCCGCTCCTGCTGTGTTGCCATTTTGAAATGCGGAGAGTTTTTGGACCTGTGGCTTTATATTATTTATCTCTGTCGGATTATTGAAACCACATGAATCAAGAGCGACTTCGAATAAGGTAACGGCCCTCCTATACAGATTTAAAAAAATGGGTGCTTGAATTGCAACCGATGTTATTCGATTTTATGTATCAAAGAATAAAGGAATGAAATAGTTATTTGACATTAATAAGATAATATCGATACAAACAATGCATTCAAAAATGTAGTGAGAAAGAAGTTGAGGCAAATAAATCGATTTAGTTCTTCCACTGGCGTCCAACGTCAATCTCGTTTTGACAGCTGCTGTTGTTTTTCGTGAATAATATTACACAATTTCTGAGATTGTGCGGTTCATGGGTTGACTTCTGAAAAGAAAATTTGCGGAATGGATGTTATTCCATTATCAGCTGTCAGAATTTGGTTTCGCCACTCGCAGGCAGCCGGACCTACAGAGGGAGGATAATGTTGCTAGAGGGATCTACATTCTCATTTGATAGAAGACAATGGCCTCTCAATTACGGTAAGAGTTTACTGGCATGATCTTTCATATAAAATTCGATTTTGGTGCAAATATATGATCACGAAATAACAAATAATAATACACAACTAAAATCGTTTTATCGTGGTCAGCATATAATAGACTATATTCATCAGGAAATCAATTTAACCATGGATATCCATTCTGACATAGATCAACAATCACTCATCTGATAACCAGATGAGAGATATTCATTAAGGAAACAGTAAACATTCTACAAATTGACTTATTAAAAAAATTTGGTCCAAACTCCAAAATAATGACCGCCGGCGTTTTCCAGGTATCTTTTTTCCAACGCACCTCTTGCTTCCATATTAAAATAGTATCATAATATATTCGAGGAGTCTGATGGTACTTTAAAAGTTATAGAGAAGCAAGAATTACCAAGCAACCAACCAAGACAACAGACCGACGGAAATATAGCTAGAAATCTCTTCCTAGAAGCAAGAACAAAAAATATATTAGGAAATTAGCTGCCAAAGATAAATGGAAAGTTCGATTTGAGAATTCAGTTTTATATTCCTTCTGAGAGTCATTTGTTTTGTTCAAAGCAAGCTAAGATTAGATATGATCAAGTCATGATCAGTCAATTTGACTGTCCGACGATGCTTTAGGAAGAACGTGAATCGTGTCACAGATTTAAGACACTTTTGTTAGTGATATTCAATGACAGTTGGAACGACAACAATTAAACTTCATAAAAAAACCTCTAATGGATATAAGTCGACTATAGACTAACAATAACGATATCGTTCATCATTCGGCAACATCGGCCGGGACAATTCATTTACTGCCGGATAAATCTTTAACCGTTTTAAGTAAAATGAATAAAACACAAGTCTATGTACGGCGCTGAATTAGTGAAGAACCCATTACAAGTGATTATTATTTGAAAGACTGAGCTACAAAATGGTGCGCCTGAATAAGTTATCATCGTGGTGGAAAGACAGGAGGTAACGCTGAGTAACGCTACATTCGTATGCAGATTAGGGAGAAATCTTTGCCGGAAATATGAAGTTTTTGAATAGGAGCGGCAAGTATGAGTGGAGAGTTATTTTAAAGTTCAGTTCCTGGATGAGGAACTTTGACAGCGACTTTCTAATAGCTGCTTGTTCCAGTTAAGGACACAGTGTTAGTTAGGCAGTCCAACAATTCTGAACACAGGTGTGAAGGCAAGGGTACGACAATGGATAGAATGAATAAGGAATTGAAAGAGATTATATATTTGAAATTTATTTCTTTCAGTCGTAACTGATTTTTTCAAGAGACAACCTCTTGCAAAGGTGATCGCATTTCGGAAGCGCTGCAATTAAATTTTTTGCTCATCTCTGTAAAGGTTTTTTACTGTATCTGGAATACGACGACAGATAGACACAAAGTTAGCATTTAGCTCCATAGTTGTCATGACTGTATATCCCGAAAATTTAATTAGGCAATTTGATGAGCTCGCCTAGTTTCTCAAGCGTGTTAAGTGAGTGCTGATTTTGACGATTCCAGCGGTTATTGAAAAATATTTGATGAAACATTCAGACACTCACAGGATTAAGTTACATTTACCACATGCTAGTATGCTTTCAACACCTTCTAAACTCCACATATCAGGTCTTATATAATATATAGTGAAGCAAAAGTGACACATTCATTTAAATGGTAAAACTGCACTTCACCCCGATGCAGCCTGGTGTGATTATAATTTGAAAGTATAAGTAGGAAATGTAAATAATACCCAATTATCATTAGCGGGAATTCCGAATGATCGATTCAGCTAAATGCAATTCCTGATTTGGAAGCCCCGCTGCGAGGTCGGCGTCGCCTTCCACTTCATGCGACGCGACGGTTACTTTTTCGATCGGACGAAGAGGACTTGAAAGACTCTCGTTCGCAGAGGCGTACGACAAAATATTAACCAAGAGAATTGGCTCAATAATCCCGATGCAATTCAGCAACAACATATTTCGCCTATTACTGTGGCTAATCAGTGATCAGTTCAGTTCAGCGGCTGACAGAAGGGATAATGTTGTACAGGGTGTCTACTAAATATTCGAATATCATAAAATCTTGAGAACAACGTTTTTATCATGGGGAAAGTTTACACCAACGCTTCAGAAAACGATAAAAGGGCGATAGGAAGGAAGGAATGGAATGGCTTAGATTTGATTGCAAATTTGTGTGAACATTTTCAAATGAAGAAGATTTATACGATATACCTTAACTTTTTGTTGATAAGTCGTTGAGTTATGCTTTGACGGAAAAGACACTAAAATTTGGTAACCCTTATAAAATAAAATAAAACTTTACAGCCTCATCCTCAGTTCCAATTCTATTCAATTTCTTGCCCACTAAGAAAATACGGCTTAGTCAATAATATTTCATAGAAATAACGGCGTTGTCTAACGTTGCGGTATGAAAACGTTTCGAAACAAATATTTTATTTTTCATCTACTTAAGTTACTATGTACCATAAATTTTTTATCTCACCAAAAAAAGCTTTCAGATATGTAGAAATAATCTGCTGCTATGATGTTACCATTACTTTATTCTGAAATCTGGTATCACAGAACCGTTTTTCTAAACTGCAAATATCCGTAATTCCTGTACTATTCCAAAGATTATAAGAGCGGCATACAAAACCAAATAGTGATAAAATCTTATCTTTAGACATCATTAATTGGTTTTAATGAGCTGTAAACCTTCAACGTAATGTAACGACTGCAATTTCTATTCAGTTCGTGCAGATAGAAGGAGTGGAGGAAGGTTTTCTTATGTAAAGCCTAAAAAGGGCTAACAGCATTTAGTATTACAACATCCACTTGTGATCGCGTCCAAAATAAAAGGTACGCCACTGTGACGAACCTCCCTGAAAGCTTTCTAATAGAACTGATTCGAGAGTAAAAAAAAGAACTAAGTGTTGTGGTTAGAATTCAAATGAGACTGGCTGGGGATTAATTTTCACCATTCTTCTCCACCATCAGGGTCATCAGCAAATTAAACAGTGATCGGTGGTTAAGTCCTATCGTTTGTTTCAAACCTTGTGGATTTGTGAACTATGATTCAAACAATATTTCATATACAGGGTCGGAGAATACGCCTCTGCATGGCGTGTTTTGAAAATTCTAATACATAGACAGATATTTTTGTTTTGGCACTTTAATAACATATCTTGTAAAAAAATCTAAATAAATTTCCATTTCAATAGTTTAAATATATCCTAACACATACGTAAAAGTGTAGAGAAAATACTAGATAATAATAATAATAATACAGTATAATGATGAGCTAGATTGTAACAATACAAAAAATGTCATTGTATAGAAAATTAGAACAGCAATTTCTTCCAAAAACATTATGAATCATATCAGTTAAGAAGATTTTTACAGAACAGAGCTGAATTGAGAATGAATTTTTCCGTATTTCAAAATGCGAATTGAGTATCAGCTTCCACTTGGCGGGAAACAGCAGGAAAGTGATTGTAACGTTGGTTGCCTACATAGTGAAAGTATGATTGTCCGATGTAGAGGTGGAGATCTTTACCAACCCAAACACTGACGCCGCTGTACCTCGAGATACGAACGACGCAAGCAGTTTGAAATTCGGAAGAATGGCGTTTTCGAGAGATTCCGCTCAACATCATCCGCGCTCTGTGACAAGTGGGTAGCTGCCCAGTTGGCTCAGTTGGTTAGAGCGCCCGACCGGCAATCGCAAGGTGTGTGGTTCGATCCTGCACTGGGCCAATTTTTCCGTATTTTAGAATGCGAATTTTGATACTGTCGCGTTGAAAATATGCTCATGTGCCGTGCCACAATATTTCGTTTCAAGCGCTTCGTTTTGAACATATATCTACAATAGTATTTGTGTAGATCATAGAGGTTCGAAGCCCTTTTCTTGATATTTCGGTTACCAAAAAACATACGAAATGAGTAAAACAATGTGAATATTCATTTGACAATATCTAAGATTTTTATATCAAAAATTTAAAAAATTACCTCGCACAAGCACAGAAGCAAACTTTCTCCATAATTTGCAAAAAAATCGTTCCATTTCCTTGAACAATGAGCGCTAGAACCGAAATACTGGATACCCATTCAAAACCTATTTTATCCTAAGTAAGATTTGTAAATTGCTGTTGGAGATCTACGTAATCTATGTAAACCAATTATTATTCGCTAGATCTGGTATTCGCCAGTTCAATGAAGATAGGGCGATTGGATGTAACATATATTAGATTGGGAGAAATTATCACAGGACATCACAGTTGGAACTAGAAACGCGCTGTTTCGGAATCACTGAGATTCCTAAATCATCCAATTATTCCAAAAGTGCCCATTACCTCAAAGTATTATTATAAGAGCATGGCAAATATAGGTATCCTTCACCACTAATTTTAGCAGGAACAGATATTCTAAGCTCAAAGAATATAATTTATAGCTATATTGCATAAATATTTTGCTATGTTCCTACGTAAAAAGTAACACTCAACAGAGTAACGTATATATTGCAAAATTGTTTTCTAATAGTTCAACTAATAGGCACTTCAACGAAACTGCGTCAAGAGAACTAGAACAGCAGGCGGTCCAAGATTTATGGTGTTATCAGTGATGTGAAGAGACCAGTGGCGTACTCTTCAGTTTTTGGTTTACGCATTTTATTCGTTTCAGGAAGTTAATAACACAGCATTGAACTGGACCACAGTTTTTTTTATACAATTTTCACATGTTTGGTGTTCAATAGAGATGAAGCATTCCATATATTTCTAAAACACTTCTAGGGAAGCAATGTTAGGGAGACATAAGAAACACAACTGCTCCTTGCAGACAATAATATGGTTATAGTGTAAATAAGTTTTTGAATAGTTTCCTTAAAACAATGAAACTATATAGAAGAGTTGAATCTATTCATTTTCCAGGCTTATGAAAACTTTATAAAACATTGATGTATTGGTTTATACAACGTCTGTTAAAATAACTTGTCTTGTAATAAACTTTACTGAGATGTGACCTGGTACTGAGGAAGGCCTTGTCATTAGAATTCATTCGAGGAGTATGAGATGACTCATTAGGTGTAGCCTTGAATATAGCCAATAATTTCGTCCAAATATTTGACGTTGAATAATGGAAAAATTCATAGCTCAGTGAACAGGAATATGTGAATATTATATCCAATCGTAGACTTGTTCTATAACTTTTAACTTGTCTAAAAAATATCTCCGTCTCACTTGACAAATATGTTGTATAAATTTAAAAACATGGTGCAATCAAAAACCTCCAGTATACAAATATCCACTTACAGTGATCTTTACATCTCTATCTAGATCACAACTCCAAAGCTCTCCACTATAGCCAAAACACCATGACGACCTTGACAGTGATGTGAGTGTGAAATATGAGGCTCCTTATATCTTATCGAAACGAATATGAAATTTCACGGAGGAAATTGAGGTCCAATGAAATTCTTTTGAAAGAACTTTGTTTACCCTTTTTCGCTCTTCAAGTGTTTTGAGCGAAATGCCCAAGAAACATTTATCTGACTCCTAACTAAATCTGGCTCTAAAGCGTCGTCAGATTAAGTAAAAATTGAGGTCGTAACGTATTGACACGACTGATGACGTCGCTTTTATGTCAAAATCGACGTTGTTAGATGTTAGTCCGTGTATCCAACGATCCGCCGACGTCAAATGTCGCTACGTAGCTTTCTATTGATTTTCTGACGTCGGCTTCTCCTGCACGTTTGTTTATCTGACGTAGAAATTATTGGAACAGTATAACGACCAACCGACATTGTCATCGAGTACGTCTAAGTGATGGTACCCTAATTAACGTTGTATTCGCTTTCCCTATTTTACGTTCCTTTTCAGTACCTAATTTATTTTGCGAATCAATGAACCTTTATCGACGTCCGACGAGTTGTGATGCCCATACATGTACGATAGTAAACATAACCTATAAAATTGTTTTGCTTTATATTTGTTTCGAATTTGCGCTAGATTAGTTTACCATGTCAAAATACAACAAAAAAGCAAACTTGTACTTTAACAATACACTCTCCATATTTCAACCATCTTTTTTTGTCTGGGATATAGGACGACGAGTTGTACTGATGTTTTGATATCCCTTTTCGTTTTTGGAAACTAACAGACCCCACCTTCCTCCCACATATGAGGAATCGGCACCACTTTCTTTGGGTTTCAATTTACTCTAATCTTCTTGGTACACTATCTTAAGATAGGAATCTGCCATCTTGAAAGAGCACGAGAAGCAAGAGGATGCAATTTGTAAGAGGAATACACGAACGTTATTTTCATCGAAGTGAGGAGAAAAGCCAAAGAAATTCTGATGTCCAAAATAGGTACTGATAGATATTTTTTGGTACAAAATCGTCCTGATAGAAGAGTATAAAATTGGTATTAATAGGGTTAATTGGACATTAAAACATTTCAAACATCAAAACATTGAGGAGTCATTAACCAATCTGCATTCTCTCAAGGTAACTTAAACAAGAGTATGTTGATTTAAATATGGCTGACCATAAGGACCAGGAAAGAGTCCTCAAAGCATAAAAGCACACGTTTAAATTAGGTCAAGGGACTATTGACATATAAATAATAAAAATTTCAAACAGTTTTTCTTTTTTTCTGAAGTTCTCATACCTCTATATTTTTATAATTTTTGATTCTTCTACCCGTGATTGGGCTGAAGAGTCCATCCACCCCTGACGAGTTTCTGATGTCAAAAACCGCGGATCAACTCTTGCCGCAGCCAGGATAGCGCGGCCACTTAGCTTGTTTAAAATAGTGTATTTTATAAACAAGCCCGTTAAGTGTACCGAGGCACTTGAACGAAGTGGACCACTTCTTTGGTACATGTGGTTATTATAACTCTCCAATAATATTTTATACAAACATACTGCCACCGTTCACGTGTGCATTGATCATCTAGACGAGAGACGGAACGGCGTAAACAACGGTTCAGAATGTTGTGGGAATATCATCTGTTTAGACTTGCACCTGCTGAGAGAGTGAGGATTTGTTGCTGAGTTATTAGCTTACTTGATTTTATATGACCAGGATTGAATGACGCTCCATTTTATTTATTTGGAAGGTTTTTAAATTGTTATATAAGAGCTGGATTCACTTCCTATCGAGATAGGCCGGTCGGTCTGGATGGTAGATGAACAATAAGTATATGGTTTTTTCATTGCCAAGCTGTTGTGAAGATGCAGCAGAAATGCAATATACTGTGACTACTATAAAGAAGATAAGAGAGGTTTTTAATAGTAGGATTAACGTCCACAATAACATATTGCTGGCCTTGCTAGGTCGGCGCCTCAGAAGCTGGGGTGCTCTTTCGCTCCAAAAAATTTGTATTCACCAGGACCTCTACTTCCTGAAGCTTGTGGAAACGATTAGGGAAAGAGCAATACGTCTATTAGAAACGCCTGAGCTTACAAATGACCTGCACAGTCTGGAACTCCCAAGAAAAGTAGCTGATCTGTCTCTGTTCTATATATTCTACCTTAGTAAATGTCTAGCACAGTAACCCTTGTAGACAAGGTGGATTTTTCAAAAGTTTGATTTCGGACTTCCATTGTCTATAACTTTATTTTTTGAGTATCACAACCTTTCGATTGATATGTTATCTTCAATCATCTTCAGGTGGACTGGCGAACACGTTCCTTTCATGCCTATTTATACCCCGTCCGGTAACGTGTCGTTGTGTGTGGTCTGTTCTGATTGGTTCCGGCTGAGTGGTGTTCCGGTCTGCTGACGTGGCTGTTCGTCGGTCATTGTTTGTTGTCTGGTCCAGTCGTAGCCTGATGATCTGCTTTATGAGTGACTGCCATATTGGTTTAATGTCTACGCTGGGCTTGCTGTACACGTTGCTTTTGTTGGTGATGAGTGCCGCCTCCTTGAATTTTCTTCGATACCGGTGCGGTTCTTTGGCAATAACCTTAGCATCGCCCCAAGCTATTTTATGGTGCTCCGTCCATGCGTGGTCAACTATTCCAGGTTTTCCTGTCTCTGCTCGCTGGGTGTTGAGACGATGTTCTTTGATTCTTACTTCCAGTGGCCTTTTTGTTTCTCCAACATAGATTTCACCACATTGACATGGTATATGGTAGATGCAGTCCTTTGTCTCTTCACATTCATTCCTGGGCTTAGTTTTTGTTAGGATACTTCTGAGGGTGGCATTCCTAGAGAATCTTGTTTGAACCTTGTATCACTGACCTATTCTTCTGATTCCATCTGATATTCCTTTGACGTAAGGCAGAATGAGTAAGTGCTGAGATTATTCGTGTTTAATTCTTCTACTGATGGTGTTCTCCTGTATTGATACTTCCACTAGCTTCTTTGGGTATCCGCTTTTCAATAAATCTTGTTTAATGATATTGGGCTGTCTTTTTAGTCCCTCTTGTGTATTACAAATACTCTCAGCTCGGTCGAGTAAAGTCCGGATGACTCCCTTCTTCGTGGCTGTTGGGTGGCTTGAAGTATAGTGTAAGTATTGTCCTGTGTGAATTGGTTGCCTGTGTACTGTTGTGTGTTGTGTGTACCCTAAGAGTCATTAGTGCAGCAATCATTAGAGATGCTCCACAGGTGCGTCATCATCAGGTCCAACTTCCAACTGCTCGAACGAGCCTCTTGCAAATGTAATTCTTTAGAAGAATCTCAGCTTGATGGGATAAGCTGTCGAGAAGTTATGAATTTACAGCGTTTTAAGGTCGATGTGAATAGAAATGTTTCCTCTCGCTGCGCTACTGGGGCACGATATAGGCTTTCAGCCTTTGTGAGAGGTAATCTATATAAAGAATATGAGTTTTGAACTGATCAACGCTCACAGATGGGGCAAAACGTCTATTGGTGGATTATTCCATATTATTGACACTGACAGAGCTAGACCAAAGATTTAATTTCAGTGAAATGTCTTTAAAAATGTAACTTTACTATTCATGAATAAAGAATTACTAATATTAAAGTTCACCCTCTTCACATAAACAAACCGAAATTGTATAAAAACGTTCAATTAAACTACTGATAAAATATAATCAAAAATCGCATTAGATATATGAATAGTATTTGTTTCCACGTATAGGGCCGGATTAATTCTATTTATATCTTTCCTTAAAATATTTTTTATTTATTAAGAGGTCTGTCATAAGCTAAATAATTACCTTATGTAACTGAAAACTAATACATTAACGTGGTATAATAGAATATGTTCCTTCAGCTTCCCATGTATTACCACTTTGCTGCCACATATCAAGTAAAGTACAAGCGTCCATAATGTGGCGATGCCATTATCAAAATTAATAACAAATCGATCACGAGAAGCTTTTGTACATTCCTTTTGTCACACCTACCTTAGCACTTTTGTGTTTTCTTCATTTCTTATAAACACTCACTAATGTTTGTGTCAACTTATATTAATATTCAATCACACGTTCGCATTACTACCAATTCAATCAACAATTAGTGGAACGTCTGACAACATGAATAATTAAAAAAAACTCGCGTTTCACTTCTGTTGGAGAGTTTTATCATATTATGTTATGTTTACAAACGATAAAACCTGTGATTCCTTTCTTATATCAACCTCCATACTCACTATTGTTCAGGAAGTTTCTTGGCGAATACATTACCTTCATAATAATTCCTGTCAACTGAACCGATGAAAAACTTCAACAGCATCTTACAGGAAAACAAATTTAAACTAGCCGAATCGTTTAGGAAGTTTTGTGCCTCATACGTTTTAAAGACAAAATAACTATTCTGGGGTAATAATGGGATTATAAAGAACAGCAATAATTTATTGCATCCTTTTTCAAACAAAAATCACGTTGGCAGCAGTCAATTCTAAACTGGACTAAGATGCGTTCTCCTAACTACCTATACTTTAGTGCCCATTCTATTTCTCACCATGGCTGTGTTCATGATGAAAGTGTAAAAATCAAACAATTTATATTTTCATCAGTTTATCTAAATATTTTTTTAGATAAACTGATAATCTAATATACTGTTTATCCTGTCTAGCTATTTTTCTATCACACTATTTATTTTTTTATTAGTGTATCGATAAAAATTAAGATTAAAAGATAAGTCTGTTCTTTTACTACAATGAAGTCAGGGTTTCCCCTAAGACAGATACAAGAAAGGAAAAATAATTAAATACGAAAATAGCTAGACAGGAAAAATAGTATGCTAGATTTGAGAGCTCTAGTTTTGTATACATGATAGGATCTAGTTAGTTAGTTGGCAAGTAATCTGGGTAGCCTTGTTAGCAGTCAGTCCGACGATGATTTAAATATAAACCGAAACGCGTTACTGAAGGGAAAAAGTTTTATTTGTGAAACTCTGTGTGTTAATTACACAATCTGCAAGATCGGAGATTTTCACCAAGTAAGAGTATCTACAATCTACAAATAATTTCACGAAATTTAAATTTTCTTGGCGTTTAATTTGTTTAAGAGAAACTTTTTGATCGTCACGATAGAAACTGTGCTGGTTTTAGCTTGACGCGGTGTTTATATAATAAACTAAGCTTTATTTCTAGCACTGCCTAAAACGCCAAATTTTTACTTCTCTCAAGTATACCTATGTCCATTTTGAAGAATGCTCATAAACATTATTTTTACAGGTTAAACATATTTTGAAATGTACTAGCAGCCGAAAAGTTGAAACACTTTTTTTGTATAAGGTAAGTGTTTATTTGTGACTGGAAACTTATTATGTGTTTATCTTTATGATTCATCACTAATTGTATTGGCCAGTAATTGAAAGTCACATTTGAAAACAGCACTTTGCTGTAAGCCACCCTGTATATTAAATCAATACAGGTCGAAATCAAAAAAGGGGTTATTACCCGGTGTATCATTTCGATAAGCTCATGCTGGCATAAATCCACTTCCTGTCAGGCCACGTGTCTAGCGCTTTCAACTTTTCTACACTGCCGGAGATATACTTAATATCATTTCCAACATAAAGGACAATCAAATTTCCGGTTTTGTAAACAAACCGTCTACGCTTCTATTAATTTTAGTGACAGGGTAGGCTGCTGTTACGCCTGTCTTATGTTTTCCAACTAAATAGGAATTCTGTTGGAATTTGGTAGTAAGTGATAAGAACAAGGGTTTGTTGTTCCAGGAAGAGTAATTCGTCAAATAATAATAACAACAAGCTTGGTCTCCCTTATTCATCAAACTCGTCATTTATTGTTTTTCTGCATAATCTATCTGTTACGTTATAAAATTAGTCGGGTATCTAAACAGCCTGAATTCAACATTTCTGTGGAACATACAATTATTCAAAGAATCAAATGTGTTTCCGTTGGGCAAACTGAATGTATTTTCTCTGCTTTTACTATAGATTTCTCAGTTAATGTAACCAGGTAAAATATATCCACTGTCTAATTTCATATATGCATTTCTTCTCTAATTGTACCAATTGCGAAAAAGTTAAGTTCGCCTTCGGAATGCGTGGAATATGTGAAACGGCAACGTCGAAATGGTGTTTACCTCAGAACCTGGAACATTCTTGCGTTTTATCTGCTTTGCCGGCTGTGCTCTTCTCCTTAATGAATATTTCAAGTATTCTAGAGGACAAGTTTGCTTTTTCAAGTGTGCACCTACGTACCAACTAATAGAAATTTTTTGATGTTATCACATTTAACAGAAAACTACAAGCACTTCAAAGGCACTCTAGCCTATATATATATGTAGAAGCTAAATTATAATGAAAATTGAATTTTCAGTTACCTTTGACATACATAATAAAAACAAACACGCTCTTTTTTTTTGCAACATCAACACTAATCTCCAAGCGTCGCACACTATGTCGTTGCCCATTAGCAACTTACGAAATCAGGTCCTAATACCTGGTGTCGCCAATGGGCAGCGCCATCGTGCTCGCCGCTTGGAGATGAGTATTGATGTTGCTATCACAACCTTGACTCGGTCACGTATATACCACCCAATTGCTCTCTACAGTTTGACTGTCAGGCTGTACTGACGAGTATGGGTTAAAGAAGAAACATCAAACATGCATGTCTGTAGCAGGTCTGATGCATAGTGGAAAACATACTTTTCTTCGTTTTTTTACTTAGCATAGAACAAATCGCATACCCACAAATGACCCAATGTAGAGAATTGAAAAACGTTCGAAATGGTTCTTTACAGTTCGAGATCGAACAATTTCATAGGATAGTTGGAAAAACGCATATAAGTAATGTCGCCAACGGTCAATGATTATGATAGCAAAAAATATTCCAAAACTGGAATTTTTGTCTGCAAACCTTACGACAGGCGAAGATTGAACCCACTCATTTCCATTATTTTCCGGCTTGCTAGTTTGTCGACGAGTATGTTTTTATATTTCTCATGCTGGATGTCTTTATACGGTAACTCATAGCATCTACACAGCTTCATCAACGTTTGACTGGCTGATAATCATAAAGTCATATGTTCTCGATGTTTCGGTTGCCTCGGCAGCCTTTTTCAAAGTATAACACCTGAAAGAAATTACATTTTGAAGACTGCCTATTACACATCAATTAGTTGGCTGTTCAGAGAATAGCAGTGGTTAGTTCAAATTTGGTAGATAGGTATCTAGATTGTAGATGCTCTTACTTGGTGGAACTCTTCCATCATTTGGATAAAAAGTTGTGTAATTATTACACAGTTTCAGTGTGATAATTACACAGTCAAAATGTTACTACGATTGCACGGTAGGAACGGAGAGGACGTACTTAATAATAATTTATATTGGAATTGCATTTTCGGTGCTCTATAAAATCTAAGCAGCATCCAGCATGTAAGCCACAAATCACCAGAAACTGCCGGCAGCCTGACGCACCTGAAACATCGTCCCGGCAATAAAAATCAACAATCGCTCAGACCACTAGATGACGATACGGCGTTTAACGTGACACAAGTCCCACCCCCTAGATAATCAAATCGTTCAAGAGCGAGAGAGACGAACGATAATCCAGTACCCAGTCAGAGCAGGATAGAGATAAACTCGTGGCTCCCGGATCGCGCGGCTATTTCGTTACGGTAGTTTGATTTAGGGAATCGTTGTGGCAACACATTCGGCGTCGTGTCAGGGATACATTCCAGCAGGAAGGCGATTCCTGCTGAGCGGAAGAAAACGTGGTTACTCTGGAAAGTAGTGATTCCGGCACGTAAATCAGAAAAGATTTGTGAGTGGAGAAGCGAGAAGAAAAACTGAACAGTTTGGTATACTCCTGAAATAATTCTATTAATGTTTGGAAGAATATCGTGAGACAGTTGAAACTACTACTGGATTAGAAGGAGTGGAAGAGCCTTGTTTCGGTAAGAGACAAAAATCTAGCCAAGTGATACGGATAAGCAGCTCAAGTGAAAAAGGTAACTGCCGTTTGAAAATTGTGAGTCATAGAGGCCATAGAGGCATAACACATGAAATTCTCAAAATGCAGTTAATGTGCCTATAGTCCAAATATATTATTTGAACGACATACTGAAAGGCTCGAGTACAACCCGTTCACTACTAAAACCGAGAATATAAAGCTTAAAAATCATCTATACAGCATCAAACAATAACCAGCACACAGCAGCTAGTCACTAAGCATTAGCAAACAGGTGTCCTGCTGAAATTAATATTTGTTGGATAGTAAGGACTTTTTTATTGTCATGGATGAAGAGTTGAGTCAACATAGTTTGAAGGAAAGGAGCATTACTGTGACGCCGTTTTCCATAAATGATATTTTGAGCAGGAAAGAGGACAGCAGGGATGAGGACAGTGACGACGTGCAGGAGTCTGCGCTTGACATGTCCAAGGCCTACAAAGAATGTGAAGGTAATTAATTATTCATTCATTTCAATTACTATCTCCAAGTGTGCCGTTCCTGAGGACATGTTTTTTATCATGTCTTTACTAGTTTGATCTGTATGATAATTTGAAATATTGCACACGTAACAAGGACAGATGAGAATACAACAATTTGATGACTACATGACAGTAAAATATACTCATTTTTTGGAAATAATAACAATCAGGACTTCGGGTTACCGTCAAATTTAAGTTTGTTTTAAGAATAAAAAATATAATATTTATGGAAATCATGGAGAACTAAAAAACTCTTTAATAATAAGTCAACCTGAAAATAAATTTTAAATATTAGGATTTTCCTCAACAGAGACAGAAAGTCAACTGACTCAATATAATTAAATAATCTTTCATACCTGTAACTAATTAAATAGGAGCAGCTATCAACAAAAGAAATATTATTTTTGTATAAAAGCGTGTCGGGACTATTAATATACTTTTATTTAAACTTTTTTATTATACGAAATAAAATATATTTCTTGTCACTCACTATATTCTTAAATTGAAAATTTCAAAAATGATCCAATTAAATTGAGTTAAATGACTTTCTGTACCCTGTTGAATAAACGATCTATTAGATATGGTTTTTTATTGTTTTTGTTGCTATAATTAATTGAGAATATTTGCTGATACCTACATAACACGTCTTTCGGAACTTTCACTCACATTAATTTTTTCTTTTTGCCGTCATTGGTATTGCATCGAAATCTATACGTGGTCTAAAAGGACTTCTGAAGTGTGAGGAATTTTGGGACTATTAATATTCCATACTACACCTTTCTAGAACCGATATCATCAATATATTTTACTTAACCATGTACCTTATGATAAGAGATAGAAAAATTAACAATTCTATGGTGTCCACATTGAGGCAAAGTTTGACATACCTATTTGTTATTTCCTTGCATTCCCACGAATTAAAGACTGAAACAGAGAGGAATTTTATTTTCAGATCACTTGTTTTCAGATGATTATGTGACAAGTTATTAATTGTTCATTTTGATTCGATTTGGAGGCGGAGTGACAAAACAAAAGAAGCCTGAGTATTTCATTTAGTGAGTTACAAATCACATTAGATTATAGTAAAAAATAAAAACGATGGAGAGTAACCTCTTGAAAGGTCAATCTTCGTCTCACTTCCACGCATAAGCAATAGATGTAAAAAAATTAACAATACCTTAAACAATTGAAAAGCGTTAAAAAAGTTAATTGAAATTTGAATCACTTAGCCTAATAGGAACATTTGAAAGCATACCCAACAATAAATTGGTTGAAGACATATAATTCAAATGTTAAAAAAGTGAAACCTAAAGGCAATAATCATCTGATTCGAATGCAGAGCAAGAAACCCTACCCGTTGAAGGGGTTAAAAACCACAAACAAAAATCTAGATGTTCGAAAAAATAGAGAAATGTCTTTCACAAGAAAGGATGGTATACTTGCTGCTTATAATCCGTTTCTTAGATTCTGCCTATAATACTGACTCAATTCGTTTGAGTTCAATGCCAGGTATACCATTTATTCTTAACCAACTTGTTATTGCTTTTCGTTTAAAGATGTATGTTAAAATCAGCTTTTTGTGTTGACCGCGTGGGGTATGATATTTCTTATATTGTGTCATATGTGTTCACTTTTAAATTTTAATCGTTCAATTCATATTTGTTTGAATATTGGGTGTTTCTTTATGGTTATCTATATTTTTATGTATTTTTGTCATATGTATTTTACAATTTTGCAGTACACATGTTTGAGGCTACATTATTTTTCTGAATATTTTATTGTTTTCAATGCCGTTATGTTGAATTTAAACTTTTACATCTATTTCAAATATATTATATTCATTCCTCATTAATTTCAGCCCTTCGGATGACGTCCAAATAAACAAATGTATAAAAATTAAGAAAAAAAAGTGTATCATAATTTGTGTTACTCAATCAACAGATTACACAACTTGAATTATCAACAGATTCTAGAAGTAATATTGATCATAGATGTTGGATATAGTTTAAGGCCTACCCTACATCTCGCTATTTTTCCATCAGAGGTTTCAAGCTACTTCAATTCATACCTACAGGCTCAATTTTTTTACTACTATCATTGAGATTTCCTAATGGTCAGATTTGACAGAATTACCAAACAGTTACAGATCTATATCGGTATGACTTGGAATTCATTTACCCCACTAATATTTTCAAGAAGGCCTTATCATTTAAACCAAAGTAGCTTTCTGAAATCGAATAATACTACTTAATCATATTTCTAGCATTAATTTTCAATTTACTAAATAGAGCAAATTAACATTACACCAGAAACTTTGTTAATTAGATGCCTAATGAATACACTATATCATAATTCTCTTGACTTTGGAAGCCACCAAGCAACTGATCCTCAAATATTCATGACCTTTTAGTAGCGTCCTAATAAATGTAGAATTGTACACGATCACATAATTAGCACAGCAAATATAATAGGTAATAAGGGTACGTGATATTTCAAACATTATAAATTTCATACAAAGCTCTTTGTTGGTCTAGTCGATCTGTCGCCTTATGTATTAAAAGTAGAACAGTGGATATCATACTTCTGTAGCATTGAATACTTTTGGAAGATCGACTTAAGGGCAAATGTCCCACGGACCGCCCTGACAAGACATGACAAATAGAAAAAAAAATCATAGAACCAAAACGTTGGTGCTGTTTCTCAGTAATTCCTAAGGATCTATCATTTTAACCAGTGATGTAATAAATGTATATTCACGTTGACGATAACACTGTGAACTGTCGGGTAATAAACTCTGGCAGCCGATGTTATCCAAAAGGATTGAAAGAATAACGTTTGGAAGAGACTCGTCCGGGGTGTTGAATTCGACCAAGCAAGGATGAGCCCGTTGGGCCCTTCTAGTGTTCGGTGTCTTCCATATTCAGAATACTACATCCCGTAACAAATTAAAACTGTCAAAAATAATCATTGGTCATTGGATCATTCCACTGAATGCGTATCACTGTACCTGTTTGTTTTTTGTATATTTTTTTAAACGTGACATCAAATTATGTGCCCTATTGTATATTCCTTAAAGGTTGGGATTTAATGCATCTTCATTTCAACGTCTATACTATTTTATTAAAACAAACAAGGTCTGTTTTCCTTTTGAATTCACGAAAATAAATATATAAATGATATCTGGGAACATATCATGGTTTGGAAAATGGAGCAAATCTTTGGAGGTGCCAAGACTAAAGAAATGCCCGAAATGTGCTCCTTAACTAATATCAGAAAAACATGTATGTGTATAAAGTGCACTATGCATTACGTGCTATACATATACATGAATGTTACGTCTTTAGCCTAGACTCGTCAGTATAGTCTGGTGGTCTAACTGTAGAGAGCAATTGAGTGGAAGTCCAAGTGTTAGAACCTTTGACTTCGCCAGTTGCACATGGGTAGCGCCATAGTGCGCGACGCTTGGAGATGAGTGTTGATGTATCTATGTGTATGTATTTAGAAATCACCAAAATATTCTTGTCAACGATCCTAAAATCTACAACAAAATGATGCCACTGCACGTATGATCTCTAAATGATTAATGGTTCGTAAAAGAAAATTTTGAAGTTTTTACCACGGTAGTACTTTTTAAGTTATGTTTTCAGTGGCAGCAGAGTAATACGTATACAAAGCTACGTATCTGTATAACAACGCGGGATATATCTGGTGAACAACCTCAGTCTATCGGTTAAGTGATACCTACTGTCGAATGGTTAGATTAGAGGTCTATAAATATAATGTACATAAACGTTCCCGGCTTGTCAGCTTGTTACGACCCCTGTGACACTCTAGTTTATAATATTTCTGATTCAAGAATGGCTGAGATAATACAAATTACCGCATTTTACCCGAATGAGTATAATTGATAATTACGAAAGTGATAATTAGCTTCCAACAAAGTAGTGTTAAGTAGGTTGACTATTGTATTACAGGTACAATGATATCAGCTTACTGAATATTCTTATTGAATTTAAAAACTGTTAATCCAGTTGAAGTAAGTAGTAGAAATCATGGAAACTATAAAAAAAATGAAATTTTGGGATTTATTTGAATCATAATAATAAATATTTAAGGTCTTTCAGTAGTTTATATATTATTGTTATTGAAATTCAATAGACAAGCAGCTCCAACATTCATTTCAAATGTGTGCCTGAAACTACAGCAGAATGAAGCGATTTCAGCAAAGCTAGCATAGGGACAATAAACACTCCTGCAATATTAATACTCGGTTTGCACCCTCCTGACAAATCAACAAGGATAACCGACGACAACGATATCAATTTTGATCGGCTTGAAACTGCTGAAATTTCCGTTCCATCGGCTTTTCCGAACTCTCCAGATACTTATGAGGTTGAATGATGCATTATAATCCATTATGTGGGTTAATTATATAGGGTAGATCGACATTATTTACAGGTAAACACTAAAACTTTCATCTGGATAGTAAGTATTTGATGCCGTCCGACGACGGAAGGTATGGAAATGCCGGAGTTTATAGATTTACCTATTTATTTGAGGTGTGAGGAAGTTCAAAAGGGTTCACTGATGCTCATATACGTAGCCTCCGTATTAAACGATTTGGGTCGGCCTATTTGTCTCCCAATCTACCCTCTGTCTGTCTGTGCGTCCGGCAAACATTCTACAATGTGACCATCCTACAGAAATATTTTCATCTCAAATTCTGTGAAGATACCACTACAGCATTCTTTGATTTTAGAACGGTTAGATATATCAACGCACCTAGTATGTACATTATTAGGCACACAAGTGGTTGTTCATGATGAGATCCCTATGCATACCCTGATAAGGGAACCCAAGTACCAATAGACTTGAGTAAGCATTGCCACGCTACATATGTGTTTATGTATTATATACTGTACTAGGGTAGGTTTTAGATTATGAAATTTGTGAAATACCTTCTATGTATCATTTTTTTTAAAACTATTAGAAGAAAGGTGCTTATATGCATATATGGTATCCATGTAGCTTCATAAGAATTATTACCAGTCCACCGTCATGCATTTGATGCACCAAAAAGCTCTGATGAAGTGTACATCATTCCTCAAACCCTATTGGTAGAAGGCAGCGCCTTGTTATAAATAAAAGTAAAATTTCACTTATATTTGGTAGATTGCTAGGCTCAAACCTTTTCCACTATTGTGCGATTGACAGTAGAATGTTTGATGACTTTTCAAAAAGGGCATATTTGTGACAATCTGATGGATATTACATCTGATATGTTTGGGGCCAAATCGATTCTGGTTTCTGTAAAAAAATTATTGGTATCCTGGAACCGAACTCCGACCATGGCATTCGGCCATTACCGAACACGAAGACAAATTCGGAAAACACCCATCATCGTCCCCCATTTTCTCTAATGCTGTTTAAATGGAGCTCATAAACCCGTCTTTTGTATGCGTCAGTTATACCAGCACCAATTACCAAAATTAAGCGGGACCACGTAAGTCGCAGTCGCATTGAGTGCTAAAAGCTTTTAGCTTGAACGTTTGCCAAAGCATAGGTGCCAGTCAGTACCATGACGGAGATAATGGCTTTCCGTGACGCGTGTCTTGGTGACGGTGATTGTATCACACCACTACACCAGGATTATTTATTTAGAAGCATAGGGATACCACACAACATAATATTCCAGCTTGTGCAAGATATAATGAGCGAGGTATGTTTTCAGAGATTTATTATAATATCGAGTAACACTATTTATAAGCTATCAGCTTAGAAATTTGGATTTGATTTTGGAACTGAGCTGATTATTCAAGTTTTCAAGTTTCTATAATTTGCAATATTTACAAAACTTAGTTCAAGTGTACAGATAGAATAGTTGTGTACTCAACACACAGCTTAATTTTGTGGACCATCGTCTTTCATTATTAATAGTGGTGAAAGCATGGCTTATACAGTTTTCTACTGTTGCGTTCCATAGGAATAATTATATCATTATTCGTCACAATTTCTTAATTTGAATCAGTCTTTCCATTTTTACATCACTCGTATTGTTCAAGTGCAATTGTGCAGTACTTAGTATTAGTAAGGATAGCAATCTTCAATGATCAAGATTAAAGGTATAAAATAGAATTTCACACCTTACCTACAACGCGAACGTCGTCTCATCTTAACATGCAGCAGCCAAGCATACCTTTGTCCTTGGATCATTTTGTCACGTACCTACCCCTCAGCGCAAGCAGTTTTCATTTTTTCAGCTATGACCTAATGAGTATTACGTTCTGGAAGTTCTTCGCTTAAGTGTGTTTCAAACATATGTGAATTGTTTTAGTAGGTATTACTGATCCTTTAGACTGGACTAGAGGTCAAGGAAGGTAAAACGAATTGTGATAATATGGAAAATTAAATAAAATGAGGCACTTCTCACGCCAGAGAGCAGGGGATGCAGTGGATTCGCAAAAATTTTCGAATTCCAGAGATTCGTTTTCTTGACGTTTCATAGCCTACACATAAAAAGTTTTGTATTTTAGGAAAACGTCGCTACGGACTCATCAAAAAAATTTTTAGGCCTCGTTTATAGACGTTCTATGAGGCCTCTGAGCATTTTCAAACGTCGGCGTTGGTGAAATAAGTTCTACCAACTATGACCTTTTGATCCTGGTAATTATCTTGACTCATTTGCCTTCGAAATAGAGACATGATTATTGAAAATTCCCTTCAATAATATAATAAAGTTGGTTAGTTTAAGCACAAGGTTTTATATATAAAACTAGATTTATGGGAAGTGTTTCGACTTAATATTAAATCATAATAAGAATGTGAAAGATAATTTGAAGGTTAAATAGTGTAGTGAGATTACATAAATTTAAGTTTCGATATCTTACGACTTTTTAGATAAATCTCCCTTTCAAACATAGTGTAAAAGGGGGACAGATACCATTATTTGAAATGTTGCATAATATTTATATGGTTAGTTTCTAACTGTCCTATTTGTATGGTATATATTCTGAAAAAATATAATCGATTATAAAAAGAAAATTGGAGGTGGATTCGGACGGGAGGGTTGAAGGGGGCAATTCCACAACTGACCAGGGGCGGCAAAGAGATCAAATCCGGTTTCCATGGCGCCCAGGACAAGCTCAAACAAGTCCTGAAATACGTGAAGGTCCCTACTGAGGCCATTTCAAAAATCTGCTACGTACGTTATTTAAAAACCATAAACAATGATAAGAGCCTCTCTCTTGTGGAATGCTTGCAAACATGAAAGGTCCACCACTGCTCTCTCACGGTTTCAGACCAAGGTTCTGCGCCCCTGGCCCCGTTTGCCTTGCCCTAGCTGTGATACTGTTCACAATTACTGATTTCGTTCTCTGTACCTATCTTAACCCCCGGAAACTGAACCAAACCTCCGGCTGTTGCAGCGTCCTCCCCATCGACTTCCCACTGCCACGCCGACCAATCAGAGGACCAATCAACGCCGTCGTCGACGGCCGGCGCCGGCCGCAAGAAACGCTCACGAGCAGCCTTCACGCACGCGCAGGTGTTTGAACTAGAGCGGAGGTTCAGTCAGCAGCGCTACCTCAGCGGTCCGGAAAGGGCAGATTTGGCAGCCGCATTGAAGCTCACGGAAACCCAGGTGAAGATTTGGTACCAAAATCGGAGGTGAGTTTTGCGATCTCGGATGGTCTTTATTGTTTTCTCATAATTGGGATTCTCATAATATGAATCATCGATTCGAAGTAGCAAATTATGTACCCAGAACTAAAGAGCAAATATCCAAGTAAATAAAAAAACAGTTTTTAGTTTTAATATTCCCTCTGAAGATGCTAATATAGTAAGCGGAACACGTGTCTTTAGGTGCGGCGCCAAAGGTACCAGTATCGCAAATATAAAATATAGAAAGAATATGAAAATATGTGAACGGAATTTCTGAATAAAAATCAAGTGAACTAGTAATCAAAACCTCTGGAGCAGCAAGTATGAAGAACATACAAGTGCCTTGCATTAAAAAAAGGAATTTCAATTCCTTGGTAACATTTTCTCATTCCTTGGACAAAAAACTTTATTGGTTTTGAAAGTCGGTGTAGTTGCTGCGGAGTTAATGTCAAAAACGAAAAAATTAAAACGTTTATTTTGGATATTTTCGTGTGCCCTGATCGTTTTCCAAAAAGTTTGTTTGGGGGTAGAACAAACATTGCGGTTGAAGTGGGAGGTGGTGAGAGGATATCCCAAAAAAGGTTACGTGTTGATTGAGGACTCTTTTGGGGTTGATAATAGAGAGGGATATGAATAATCATCAATTAATTTACTCAAGCTGTATTCATGTACCTCAATGGGAGGTCAAACTTTGTTAAAGTATAGAAATTCTATCTTTTGTTATTTCCAGGTACAAAACAAAACGGAAGCAACTTCAAATGCAAGAATCCAACATGCTGAACCAGAACGCCAAGCGAGTAGCAGTGAAAGTTCTGGTGAAAGACGACATGCCGCTGTTCCTCCAACAAAAGTCGCCCATTTACCAGAAGAACTTCTACGCCGAACAGCCAAAGGGCGACTATTTCGTTTACGATCAACTCAACAAGAGCATAGCTCAAAAATACCCCAAAACTATACAGGAGTCCATGTTGAGCTTCTGTCAGCAGTACTCGAACTCAATGCAATTGTTTCCGTATTTCAACTATTACCACCCTTCTCTGGTAGGAGGCCTGGCTCATACTCCAGAAGAAGATATGAATTTGAATAGCAGGGATTCCCCGGAACAGAATTAGAATTAGAGCTGTAGATATAGGTTTCACTTTACTCCTTTACTTTCTTTTTAAAAATTCAGTGAGTCCGATAACAATATACAAAGATATTCAGGTCACTTTCGTCTAATGCAAAAAGTGGAGTTACTTTCAGTAATAGAAGAAAAAATAAGAATACCGTTTGCATTTAGAATTGTATATGTAATTTGTCTGAATTTTTATTCTGAAAGTAGGTGAGGATATTCACGTGTATAGTTTTGAGGAGGAAAATAGTTCATTTCTCGAGGTTCTGATTTTGTTAATGATCATCTATGAAAGATGTTGTTGAATACCTGTACGGCACCGAACATCCGATTGAAGAATTACTGTTGAAAAAATCTACGAGTACTTAAAATTGTGAATTATGAGAGAGTTTGTCCAACTACAACATCTTCCACCTACATGACCTCACGTCAACCTCAAAATCAACTGTATTACTATGAGTGGTACATTTTACATACTCAATGTCAGGCCTATTAGGTATTTGTAGCCACATAACCTCAGTAACCGCTGTTTGGTAAAATTTCGGATACGAATAGTTTGGGTTTACAAAGTTCATTTTTAGATTTTTCACAACTTTCTGATTGACTCAACGTTTGTCGAGTACTTACTCAAGTGTAAGGCAGTTAGTAGAATTTTTTTGTGATTTTATACCGATTGCAAGTACTATACCAAACTAAATTCAAATCAAATATGCAACAAACGTTAAATACAGTTACCTAC
Source organism: Bruchidius siliquastri (assembly GCA_949316355.1). Classification (NCBI taxonomy): domain Eukaryota; kingdom Metazoa; phylum Arthropoda; class Insecta; order Coleoptera; family Chrysomelidae; genus Bruchidius; species Bruchidius siliquastri. The sequence goes on along the minus strand of OX438534.1, from coordinate 1,370,762 downwards.
TACACAATAATACAAAAAAGAATCGTTATCCAGCCAATATCAATGAAATTCGGCTCCTTATAGTCAGGACGTACAATCTTGGATAATTCAAAAAAAGGTCGTCCAATAATTTAATAAAGGACTAGATGAGTGAAAGAGAATTTGAGTAGGACTATGATTGTATTTTTTTACGGGATTGATGTTACACTCAGATCAAGCAATCCAAAAACGAAAACGGTATGTTTTCCATCATTATTTATCTATCTAGTCCATTTCTTAGGGAACGTTATTTCATATATACTTCTATCCAGTGACAATTATAGAATAATATCTCCAGAAAAATAAGATTTCACGAAATTGATATCTCTGCTATGTTTTACAAACTGAGCTAAATAATAAGTTAGAAGGATATGAAGACATCAAGACAAAAATATGAAACTCAAAAGTTACTTTGTCAATGAAAGATATAGGTACCATATTTGTTAAAAAAAATGTACTCAAACGTTTATGAGATAAATCCGTTTAATAAAATATTTTACCAGTGATTAGAAATCAAATTACAGGTATAACTAGAAAACTGAGCCCTCTTCTGATGCAAACCATCTGCCAAATTTCGTTGACAGTGGTTTAGTAGTTTTTGAATAGTTCCAGTTATTTTTAATAGCATGTATCGGTGCTTTGGTAAATAAACGTTTGTATGCCAATTTTATTGTATTATAGCAGGCTATATTTAAGTATTTCTTATCAAAGAGATTGTGTATTCAGTATTATCCTGAACGCGGTACATGGACTTCCAGTAAGCTCTGGTTTCAAAATGTGTCAATGCCACATCTCAGTTTATTTCAGTTTAATTAGTAATTTTCGTGTAGGTTTATATTTATTCATGATACGCAATGACCTATGTTCCTCAAAACTCTTAGAAAATACAGCTTGTATCCAACACATGAAGCTAAAAGCACAGTTATGTTGTATATAATTAGAATAGACCTTTGTGCAATAAGTTTTGTAATATAATATACGTATTTATGTACGCGGAAATACCAAAGAATGTAAACCACTGTAAAAATGTAGATTTTCGAATAAAAATCAATCAAACTTCATTCGTATCTTTATATGTATATACAAACCTATGCCTGGGTTACGTTGACATGCATACTAACAAATGTCACATGTTTATACAGCTATGATAAAAACGTATTAAGTCTATGTTTGTTAGCACGGTTGTACTTCATTTTATTGCAAAAGTCACCTGGAGATAAAATTTAACCCGATGAACTAAACACCTCTTGTATATAATGTGAAATCAATTCGAACATGTTTCGAATTACACGAGTGGTAAGTCTTTCAGCTCAAGTCCAACTAATTACTGAAGCTAATTGTACTATGAGTGTTATACATTATATAATATAAAAAATAGCCAGGACCGTTAAGAGAAAGTCAGAAAATCGGAATTCTCTTGACTGGATTAAATGCAAAAAAGCAAACCTTACTGAATACCTGAAACAACTGGCAAGTAACAGTGGAAAATTTGATTTATTTATTTATCTGCGGTAACACACCCTCAACCAACAAGTAACATCATTAAAGTTATGTAAGAGTAAATAGCGACCAAAATAAAGACTCCAACAGAAAATCGACACAAAACAAATATCATCATTGTATAAGTAACAGATTAGTGATATAAAAGAAGAGAAACCAACGACATATACCTATCAACAGGGTCTGTGGAAGGGAATACAAAATGTACGTTGAAATCTTCGCCCCAGGCGAGATACATTGAAACTAATATAACCTAAAGGGCTATGCTTATCCAACATGCTATACACCAATTTGAACATGAAAAAAAGTTTGATTGCTGTTCCACCATACTAGCATTTTGATCCTCTATACTAGGGCGTTTCTTAAACGCTCGTGCCCTTAGAAACGTATGCTGATTTTTTTTTTAAATGGCGACCGTACAGTTAAACAATATTCCAAGGCTGCCCTGATTAAAGGAGAATGGATTAAATGGGTAGTACTCAGAGTGAAACATTGGCAATTTCTCAAAGCAAATCCTAGCATTTTGGTACCCCTAACAGATACAGAATTGATATGATCAATGAATGTTAATTTATTATCAAAGATAACACCAATTTCTTTGTAACTTTTGTAGAATAATAACGACGGATAGATTTTGGTAGAATCGTATTATCCCCCTCTTTTCAGGCGTAGAAACAGCATATCAAACTAAGATTAGGAACACCTGTAGGGTAACAGAAGCTGTATTTGATGATGGTGGCATGACAAAAAATCTCATTGTACAAGGCTAAACATGTACTAGCTTATTTTGCTTTTAGATCATTGACAATCAGTACTAAATTACGTGTGACAGAGATGTACCTAATGATTTTGTTGACTGTATGGAAAGAGTTAATGTTGCTTTTTGTAGTTGGATCATGAAACAGGTGCAAAAAATGAACAATTGCTTCCATTATCCAGTTTTCTGGATAGTCCGCTCGGGATACCGTCTATAAAATTCGTGATTTACAACGTTTCGATTGATGGTACACCGTCGTCAGTGAGCTATTCAGCGGTATACGATTGAATACATTACATTGGTCAAAACGTTATGAAACACATAATCTATTGACATAGTTCGAAGCACTGTTTCGAGGTAGATATCATGGTCTACTAATTTGGAACAGTAACCTTTTTGAGCTCGCGAGACGTCTCATAAAAGACCCTCAAATATAGTTCAGTAATGTTTTGTTTGCACTATTCCTCAGCTTTTAGAATTAATTATATCGTAACACACTGACAGATAGACCGATGGAAATAATTTATACACAGCGACCACATTATACTTCAAAACATATTTCTATAAAATATCCTGCTGTTCTAATAACTAGGCAGCCGAAACGTTAAGAATTGGCCCACTGCGGTTTACAAGCGATTGCTGCAATATATGCCATTAGCTGATACAGTCGTTCGTCAGGTTTTTCTCATATTAATCCTCAAAACCACAATAAATCATAAACATTCCCTTCGGCACCCTCTTACTTCGATCTATTCAACACATCTTTCAAAAACAACAAACGCAGCAAATCCTGTTTATTATTCCACGGCAGCATCGTAATTCTTCACTTTTTCGATGCCTGGGTGGTAGGAAGTTTATAAATCGTGCAGACAAAATGTAACTTAATCTACCCCAAGACAATTTTAATTATGTCAGGAACTGTTGTTTACCTTACGACTCTTTCAAGCCATGTGCACAACACTTGAGTGATGAACTTTAAAAAGCTGCTGCCAGAATGAGCATGTTTACTTAAGGTAAGTGGTATGGTATATGCTATGCATTTTTCTTAGCCCGGTTACGCAACACTATTTCATTACTTATGTTTATTGCTCGAATGTCTGATCCACCTAATCAAGAGAAAAACATATTTTCTCGTATTGTTACTGTTCTCACTAGACCTTCGAGAATCAGATGAGTCCACCTAACACAACCAGTGCTGCATAGAATCAGTCATCATTCATCAGAATGACAGCAACACATGTATTCTAATTTTTTAAATATTAGACACACATTATAATAAAACTGAATTGTCAGTCTTTCTTACACAATCGAATTAAAAAAATTAGGCTCAGTCTTTCTTACAAAATCGAATTAAAAAAATTAGGCTCACATTGAATTTGTTCAAAGCTCTGAAATTGAAGTTGGTTAAGGTTGGTGCTGTGCTTCCCACACAAAGATATCAGCTTATAAATAAAATTTGGGATTGGATTCTGGATCTTCAAGAATCTGCTCACGAGATAAATAGTAAATCTACTGCCTTTCTTCACTGATTCGTTATTATTATTCATGATTCTTATCCTATTAAGGCAGTAGTTGCTAAAATTTATCCTTCCATAAAAAATTAGTATTTGCTAAAAACATATAAAACGGTAAAAAAAAAATTTATTTTCGTCTAGATACGAGCTTAAGCATCTATTATTTCATTCGATTTTTTACAATTACCACCACTGCCGCCGATGTTCAAAAGCTGTAAAACTTATAAAACCTAGACGACTGACTTTGATAGACAAGTCAGAGAAGCCACTAGACTAACGGAAATTGGTGGAGTTTTGCGATTACAATGACTCCCCTCCTGTTTGGGATGGGAACTAAAACCAAAAACTTAGCAGTGATTATCTATGAAATTTTATCAAACTAAGAGGTTAGACCAATCATTAGCAAAAACGATCTGACTTTTCCTTTCGCTTTGGCATTCTAGTACGTTTGGAACCCCCTGTATACGATATCTACATTATATACAAATGCTTATATTACATGTTGACATATAATTAAATAGAATACCAGTTTGTTATTAATTTGATCATAGAATGGTATACAATAAAATTGATCAAGACACCATAAAATATTATTCAAAACACAAACAATAAACGCACAATGTTTCATGACAAATGCATCACGAAAAGCCCATCATCCAATACTTGACATGCATAAAATTTTTAGTACTACTATACATATAAGGAAGAGATTAGACCATAGCTGGAGTACAGCTCACTTGTGTAGGAATGTGCTTCCAAGCACTCACTGAAGCTTTTGGATACAATCCAGAAACATTTTTATATTTTAATATTTTTTTGAAATTTCAAATTATGAAAAATTTAATTGAATGAGTAAGATCTAATTTAGACAATGTATGTTATGTTATGTAAGGTGTGATAGCAACATCAACACTCATTTCCAAGCCTACTTCAAGTGTTACTTGGTGAGATGCCAAGGGCAGCGCCACCATGCGCAAGGTTCGATATGGGTCCTGTAATATAAAATGTACTTTCAATATTTTCAATAACATAATTTCATAACCAAATCCACTTTTTTTAGTAACCGATATCTCGTGGTATTATTCAGCCTGCCAAAATCGAACCCATATCAATTTTCAAATCGGATGAAATGGCTGTTGGGGGATGCTTAGAAAATGTTTACCATCCTACTTACCGAACAAGATAAATTCATCATCGACCCTCTAAAACAATAACCGCGGCATTTTCCGGACGATCGCCAATGTTTGCTTTGGGTAAAAGGCTATCGAGTTGACCAAGTTGAAAGCACAAGTGGGATTGATTGTTTCACGAAAAGCGCTTTTGATCGGTATTTTGGGAATACGTAATTATACAGGGTGACATGACAGGGTGATTCAAACACATTAATGTTATTACAGAAACTACCGCTTACTTTGACTAATATAATTAATCCAAAATTACTGTAAAGCAAATATATTAACGTATGGTCACTATAGTGCGATCATATATCAAATTAGATAAAACAGATAAACTGCTGTAGCTCATCTAGTCCCGTCTCTCCGATACGTACAAATGCGCGCTTGAGTCGACCTTGATGGTAGTTCCAGTCACGCTATGGAATTTCGGAAATCGCACAAGAAATATGCAATTGATTTTGAGTTATCGCAAGGTTTGCGAAATTTTATTTTGATTTCAATGATACCTGACTCATATAATTTATTTCGAAAATAGGAGTTGTTCAAAAATGCAAACAAAACGGAAATCAGTGCAAAAAATATGCTGAAATAGAAATAAACCTTGTATAGATCTGTTATTTTTATTTGAAACGTAATGTATAGGGAAAAATACCGAATTAGCAATCGTTTTTATAAAAATTACATAACTCGAATCTAGATATGAACCGTTCAATCATTGGGCAAAAGCAATTGAATAAAATGGTTGACCAACAATCTTTTGGGGGTGGATAATTACCCAGACTTGTATACGGCTCTGTAGGTATTGTTGAATTAAATTATTTTTTCATTGTCTGTCTTTTTGACAATTTCACAAGTGTAAAGTGAAAGCTCCTATAAAACCTTAACCATCGCGTCCATCACAGAGCAAAAAAACCTCCACACTCAGGCATTTGCCGCCCTTTCTTAGCCCATGAGTTCACGCATCATTCAGCTTGCGTCCCTAGCGCAGCCCCCGAGTGACCTGCCCTGCCTTAGCTACGACACTGCTTGGAAGCTTACTAAACGAACACCACCACGTGGTTGTCGATAGTATTTTTGGTATAAAATGAATCCAAAATATACTAGTTAATCAGCTGTTATGCGTAGTACCAAGTATGCCCGAAAATGGTTTCTCTTCACTCTACAGCCCCATCAACACTTATACCCCATTAGGACGTATGCAAGTTAATCAATTTATCCCCTTGTATTATAAATATATGCTTTTTATGTAGTGTGGCGCCATCTCTACCTTGCGCTTGGAAACTCTCATATCCCTATAAGAAAACAGGCTCCAGAATAAGACAGGTTTCCAAACATACAGTAAATACATCTTCGTCTTTGTTCGAATTTTCTCCAAGAGATGCCAGGGCCATTGCAATGAACGATGTCGGACTAAAGTTGTTTTCGGTGCTTCAAAATGATCAAATGGAATAATTCTATTTACAAATTTTGGTACGATGGTGAGGTTATCACTCAGGTCTTTTTTAAGTATATTTATATTTTTGAAGCTGTATATTGACGATATTTTTGCATGACTAAAAACTATAGTTAAGGTAAGATCAGGTTTTCGTGGAACACATATAATAATAAAATGACTAAATTCTTGGTTTTCTAAATATATCAGTGGTTCTTTTGTTCTTCTATAACATAACTATATAGGAAACCAACATATACCAATATATATTTGCATTTCAATTAATCATGCAATGAATATAAAAAAAAGGTTTCAGTAAGATATTTTTAACCACGTGAAATGCATATCAAACCAGTAAAAATTTTAATAGGATAAACTTTTTCCGGAGCAGGTCCTTTACAATAATGCTTATCATTAAGTTCATTAAGAATTTGTCAAATCTTAACCATTACTTAAAAGAGATTTGTGAAATAAATCATTTTCAAAATTCTGTGTGCAAATAATTGAACAAAAAATGGGTCTTTATAATAATGGTTGCATTATGTCGTTGTAATCGTAGCGATCGATATAAATGATCTGTTCAGAGATAGACATTTGAGAGTTTATTATTTATTTGTCGATTTGGTACGCATGCATCTCAAATAATCTAAAAGATGTCTTTAACCCATTTTGATACAAAGCAAAATGTCTTGAATCCGAAATCGACAATTGCATCTGAGGCTCTTGACGTTTTCGAGGTTTACAGTGTTGCCATCTTGCATGTTGAATTAATTGCTTTTTACAAAACCGCCGTTGCCATATTACAACCTACTTTGTGGTATTTAGATGTACCTTTTACTTGTTCGTCTGAACAAAGTTTTTTCTTGGTTTTTTCATTAATTTAGGTATCTACATTTTTACCACTTCCATATTGAATGTTATATGCCAAGTTTTCGTTGTGGTGATTGGATAAAATAATATGACATATGCAGAATGAATGAAATTCACACCTCTCAAATGTCTATCAAAATTACTTTTTACAAATAATCAATTCATCAATCACAAATACTGGCCATAATATTCCAATTGATTTATACACAAAGCATAAAGCTTCACTGCAAAATTTGCAAAATATAAAAAACTTACGCTCCAGAACAATAAGTTAAGAACGAACAACGAATTGATTGGAAATGTTTCACAATTATTTTCCCTTTTGAGCAAGCCAAAACAATTAACTCTAAATCAATGCCAAAACTTTACCTTATAACCAGAACCATTGAAACAAAACTCGCGAAACTGTTATCCTTGGCTCCTCACCATTCCGTGAGAAACACGAAGAGAACTGGCGAATTTAGCAACCCTGTATGGAATATGTCAAATACCGAACTCATCAGACCTGGCGCAACTTTGGTCCACATCAAAAAAATCCGTATTACTTGTTTCCGTCGGTTTGTCTATCGATCTATTGGCGTTCTTGTCAACTCGTGATCTCAGTAACCGCTAACAGTTGAAATTTGGCCGTTCTTGCAAAAACATGCATCTGTCGATTTGTAGGTTTACGTCAAATGTCTGGTTTTACGTTTATATGCTTAATTTTTGAGGAAACATGATAAAATGCTAAGCCACTCCGTTATAACGGAAAATGGCATCTTTGTCAGCAAGATACGAGTATGATACTTTAATGCATGAAAAGTATTGAGTCGATCTACTTGACTCCATCTTATATTTAAAAATAAGTTGATCTTTGTTAGAAAAATATGACTTCGGATAGGCTTATAATCAACGAACAATCTCAATTATGCGTATTATCTTATCATATATATTTCGGTAGTAGTTTAAAAAGTAGTGAGCAGCCCAAAATTTAAAAATAATGTCTATAGTTCAACTTCGTATTACCTTTTGCGGACAACATTTTTAGGGTAGAGAATAGTGTAGTTTTACTTAAAACATTTATTATGAACATATTTACATATTTAGTCTATTTACAAAGTCCGTATAAAAACATTTAAACATAAAGCTTCATTTATCTCAGTCTAACTCTAACATGGTAACAATAATATTTTGGTACGTATATTTTCCATGAAAACACAACGTATAATTCCGATCATTCAAATTTTTGTGAAAATTATACAAGAGACACCATGCCTCTACGTATGCGGGATTACCTACTTTAGAGTGGAGATTTTCTCAAAACAATCCAGTGGAAATAATAGTTTTTTGTATAACTCCGTTAAATTGTATGCTAGCGACATCCACCAAACCACACTTTAATGGTCGATTCACCTGCTTTTAAAAAGATTACAGCTCCTCTCGACTGGTTTTCCAGTTGACTTTTTTGGCTGATAAAATACTTCATTCAAATGATTTAGTATCTCTTTTACGAGAACAAGCAAGAAACTAATATCTTTGTTAATTATACAGCGGCATTTATCAAGACACTTTTTCATTAAAATGCCCATTTTAAAGTGTTGCCTCTTTCCCAGTATGTACAGTTAATTTTTTAAATATATCGAATATAAATGTATAATCGGAAATATTTGATGTATATTCATATGGGAAGTAAACAAAAGTTACCTTTGAAATGCTTTAAAAAGTTCAATCTTACTTATATATCCTACTTTTGTGGATTGTCTTAACTTCTTTCAAGTCATCACACTTGACCAAACCAATCATTCGAATCACATAATTAGTAAACAAATTTCATTGACGTTTTGGCTGCATCAATACAAAAATTAAAGATATAATTTTGAGAACTAGAGTGACATTGACATTAATTGATTAATCCTTGAGGTTGAGTCACTTTTTATTTTAGATCCCCGTAATCCCCTATTTTAGTTCAAATTTCATATCAAAACACTGTTACTACTACTACTAGTATACTAATCTCATCTAAAATGTAATTTCATTTATATTTCCTACTTTGAAAAAATTACCGTGGCAGCCAAAACGTCAGAAAAGTTCGTTTAATTATTAGATAAAGTTTTAAATATCGATCGCAACAAGTGCGATGAATCCAGTAGAGATATCGACAGGAACATTTCAGAAGTTACTTTTGAGATATTCTCCATCTTGTGTTTAATCCATAAATTTGCAACATCAAATCTTACATTTTTATATCAAGTCTTTTACACCAGTTTTCGATCGTTCACTTTCATCAAAAATTCAGGATGATATCAGAGTAAGAGTCGTTTGTTTGTGGATAGGCAGGGTTCATAATCTGGTAAATATGTGGATTGTGTGACATCTGCTGAGTAAAGTTGAAATTAGGGCTTGCAATAGTACCTTCTGGTTTCTTCTTGTCATCTTGTTTTTCCGTTTTCAGCTTTTTGCTCTTGTACCTGTAAAAAATATAACCATATAGTACGATTTTCGGTCATTAAAGGATATTTCAGGGATACGGTACGACATATTGAATAGCATTATCTGACTGTCCAGTTTTTTGTTGAAAATATATAATATTTTCTAAATTTACTTCAAGCGGATCAGCTGCTCTTAAATTCGATCAAAAATGTCAACAAAGTTATATTTATGATCTCTATTGAGCTAACATGCCGTAATCTGTAATAAAGGTTGGACCATATATGACACAAATGAGTTTGACATTTAATAAAAATCGAAACTGTGTGATAACTACACAAGTTTTTATCTACATGATGGAAGAGTTTCACCAAGTAAGAGCATCTACAATCTACATCCAAAAACTTGTCGGATAATTCCAGATCAAAAATATTTGATGTGCTGCAGCTTCCAGTTTTGTGCAGAACTACATAATACGCCATAAATTCAATCCCATGACATGTCCAGGCCGTTCGTACCCTTGTCAACCACCTCCCTTATTTTTATTGCCGTTGCTTCTCATTTTACGCATCTGACTTCAAGGATAGCACCACAATCCGGTGATAATACCCTTTTGATTTATACGTTTTTGTCTGGTACATTAGCATAAGTCTACACAGGCAGACTCGATGTCGAATTACAGAAGTCAATTTCAATAATATATGATGATTGACCTATTGTCAGACCCGGCAAGAGGTCAATACATCTGAAGGTCGCCCAGAAATGACTATTTCAATGTTTCACTCTCTTAAGTATCGGTTCTTTTGAGGTGTCTAATACATTTTGATTTTTTGCTCTCCAAGGTTTTGAAGGGGAGGAGGAATTTCAGATTTCTTCTCGGGCCGGGATGTTAGAAGCATCATGGGATCTAAATAGCATTTTTGCAAATCGTAGATGTTTGTTTTCACGTTTGCTTTCAAAATACAGAAATGACAGATTTACTTGCTTTACCTGCACACCAAGAAATTCACTATATAATCATTATATAGTGAATTTCTGGGTATATTATATATTCACTTATAATCATCGAAAACTTTTGACGCCTTTCGATTGTAGAAACAAATTCATACCATTTAGATTATTTTCACGGGAGTTTAAGGGCGCATTTCCACTTTTCTTCTAAAGGGGGTTAATTTGACCGTTTATGTCGTCAGCTACAACTGTTATAGATTTACTGCATTTTAACTGTCGAAGGATCTAATAATAATGAAATCCTCTTAAAAATTACGTCAAGTCGGTCATCTCTATATTTAATATGCCGTTTATTGAAAAAAATTATCGGATTTTAGAGCTAGTGATCCCCTTGAAGTGAGATTATGAAATATTGGAATGGAGAACAGAAAAACAAAAAATCCGGAGTCACGGAACGAGAAGTATCTGGCCAGGTGAATAACGATTTGACGAAACAGAGACCAATCTATTAGTATTTACCTCCTATTCTGGAACCATATCTTGACCTGTGTCGGCGTCAGTTTCAATCCTTGTGCCATCTGTTCTCTTTCAGGCGCTGAGAGGTACTTCTGCCGTTTGAACCTCTGTTCCAACTCGTAGATCTGCGCTTGAGAAAATAGTACTCGCGGTTTCCGTTTCGTTCTTTGTCTGGCCGATTTTCGGAGTTCTGTGTTGGAGCTGGTCACTTGTTGGACTTCTGGAATTCGTTTGTTTAGTCTTAGAATCATGTTCAAACAGCTCAAGCTATCAGAAAGGAGAGAACAAGAATCCGGTACGTTGTGTCGCGACATCCCAAACTTTTATGTTATTCTATTCAAAATATGATATTCAGACTTTATTTTGCGGTATTATATAACGGAAATATTTTTCACGATGCAAGTTGTCACTCATCTTGTGGCTTCATATACGGCCATGAAAATAATATAATTCATTCATGATCTAATTTGGATCCTTGGTAATTAAAAAAAATAAAAATATCTGCCAGATGCTGATATAATCAGTCCGACGAAGAGCAGAGAATGAAGATCTAGTTTTTTAAATTTTTCAGTGAATGGAAAAATAATTTACTACTCTAAAAAATCAGCGAACATTTGAAAAACATCTAAAAAATAAAATTATGCATTATGAAAAATGTTTAGGAAAGATAAAGATCAGTTTAACATCCCATATAAAGCAATATTTGAACCACTAAAATGCTGGGATACATTTTTAACTCAACCCAAAAAAAAGTATCAGACCTTCTTTCGATGCAACATTATCCGTCTGGGAATAAATATTTGGATTGGATTTTGACACTATTGAAAATGCAAGAACTGTAATAGTAGTTAATAAAGGAAAAGCGTTATGCTTTTTTATTATAGTTTATTGTCTATTGTTGTTATTCATTTGTTTTTTTCAAGATAACTACGCCCTAAAATGCCATGTAAATAAAAAAATTAATTGAACAAATTTTAAACGTATAAATTTAGCATAAGACACGATCGTAATACATTCCAAACATAAGTGCAACAAAATCGAATACATGAGTTCCTGACAATTACAACATAAAACATAAAGTACGTTTAATAAACGCAATTTGAATAGGATGCTGCCAATAGATATGACTTACTTGAACTTTCAAGTTTAGAGTAACCATCACACCTCGACTCTTTGTGGTCTCCCTCACAGCTAAGATCATATTGTTGGTTGGAATTCTGGTAGAAGCAGCTCATTTGTTGGAAATTTGCGCCTGTTTCAGCGTGGTACGCATCACAGCTCCAGTACCCTTTATTGTAACTGTCTACCTCGTTCTGGCAGTAGTACCCGTACTGTTCGGTATTGTTGTAGTAGCAGTTTTCCCAGGTTTGGTTGTGTAATTCGGAGTAGGCCTCCCTTTTTATGCACTGTGAGATGAAATGAGCGTAAAAATGGATGAGAAATGTAATTTCGCATTTGGATAATGTGAATCGGGGAGTTGCCGCATAGTCATGGAACGAGAAAATTGTAACATGTTTTTGCAGTTTTTTGTTGTAATTTGATAATATACAATTCGCATCGAGACAAAGTTCACCAAAAAATCAAAACAAATAATCAGAGAATTGCGAGAAACTCAAAATATTGGGTTTAGTGTGAAATTATGATAAATAAATATTATATACCTAGTGGAAAGTGAAGCCCTTCTTTTTGAACAAAATATGTTTCCTAAAAAAATATTATTCCAAATTTCAAGATCTTTCACAGATGCAGATGGAGAAATATAAAATCTAACACTAAAAGATGTGTCAGTTCTTGTTTTGGGGAGTTCTGAATGTTCTGTACATATTTTGTCTAATTCAAGAAAGAGAGGAGAAAATTCATACAAAACTTTAGACATTTATTTAAAATCTCAAGATATCATTTATCTTTTTGCAAACCTTGTCCTTGTTAGAGGATATATTGGTTACACACTACCAAAATAGGATGTCAAAAAATATACTTAATTATTATTAAACATTCTTGAGATATAAAAATTACACCAAACCCTATGGACGGTACTTTTCTTATAGGTAGTGGCTAAAATCATACATTTAATACAAGAACACATAAAAATATTTTTTTAATTGGTCCAAAATATCATGTATTAAGAAGGAAGCTGCATTGTGCAAATGTTACAAAACATCCTGTGGTATGTAGTTTGGAGTTTTGCACTCTGATAAGGCTATCCAGGCAGCCGGAACGTTAGAGAAGGTATCTATTTATTTAAACACGTGTATAGTTTCACTTAGCGAACTTTACAAGTTAAGAGGGAATGTTACACATAGTTCAATAAAACTGTTGGATTTTTCAATTATAAGAAGAGCGAAGCGTCCTAGATAAAAATTGTAAAATCTTATAAATGTTGATTTCAATGTATTCTACGAATTCAGTAATGATATGTTAACAAACTTCTACATTCAGTCTCCCTCTCACAGTGGAATATCTCGCTTGAACATTTTCCATGTATTATGCAATTTAAAACCTCACAAAGTTGAATTTAAACGATAGCGTCTCCATGCAATCGCTGTTCTTGTCAAGTACGATTCAAACTCGGCATCACACTAAGCAAACGTAACTTAGTAGCAATAGAAAGCATGAAATTACCCCAGTCTTCTGCATTGCACTATAATACTCATTCTGCCCCTGCATATTCAAAATATCCTTCACCGAAAATGGAGTAGTAGAAGTGGCACAGGTTGTATCGCAGGTGATCTCACTGTCAAACTGTTGCAACATTTTCACACATCCACTCACTTCAGACGCACGACTAATTATGTTAATACTTTTAGACAAATCAGGCTTATTAAGACGTCACACCCGCCCGTGATCGACGGTACTCGAATCTGGTCCGTATGGTGATCGCTCAAAAGGCTATGATACGTTGTGGTCGGCTTAAGCAGTAAATAAGCGTTGCTTGGGGTTTAGTTTGCATTATCTGGCTGTGCAGTCATCGGCAGGATACGCCCCTTATTCAGTGGCGTAGAATATAACTGTTCTCCTAGGTTGCGAACATCAAAAGCTATATATTTTTTCCAGTAACGTTTTAGTTTAAGGTCGTCGAGCCCAGGGATATTAGAACGAGTTTTGTTTTTATGGTAATTAACTGTACAAAATTAGCGCAACACTGAAGATTTTCTGTAAAGAAACATGTTTTTCACTGCACACAATCAAGCATTCATATTAATATCGTTCTACTCATTGGTGCATATCAAACTGGTATCTTTAGAAATTCTCGAATTAAAAATACCTTCACTTTGAGATTATAAAATCGAATACCTTTTGTTAGTAGATCTGAATAATAATTATGCCTAACCATATTTTTACAGGGTCGTAACAATGACCAAAAAAATCCTTACTATCTATTTGTAACATTTTGTTACATGCTACTCAAAACAGTTCAATTATTTGTATAGTGTTTCTATAGTTAATTGAAGATTCGAATTATAGTTTTTATCTGGTGGTGTTCAAAGAAGTGCTATATTTCACAATGAAATCTAATGAAATATTCCGTTACGTGTTGTGCTGGACAATCCTGGTATAATATATATGCTGTGGATGAGCATCGACAAAAAAAAACTACAGCCAGCCAGTCAAACACTGGAGTATCTTTACGTTCAGCGTATGGCATTATTTGGCCTGGCTAGCCTCTACGGGATCGATAAGTATACGTGATAAAAGCCACTGCTAAGAACATATTTTTTACGATTCTCAATTGAATTCGAGAAAACAGTACTTCAATGAAGCTTTTTGTTAAATAAAAGGATTTGCATTGCCCATGTTTACCATTCAGACCTTCTTTAATACTCACCACTCAGTCGCCTATCAAATAAATACACAGGGAAATACCTGAAATAGCAATAAATTTAATTTGCTATTAAAAATCTGAATACCTTTTGTCTTAGTATAGTATTTATTAATAGTCTCCCGAATACATTTTTATTACAAGTCCTTGTACGCTACTGAGTCGTAACCAAGCGGTTATGAAACGCCTCCTACCAATAGCAACTGAGCCCAGACCAATATTTGTCTTGGGATGATTGATAGATCTGAAACGAGAATCGTAAATGGATTTTATTGATGAGGGTTTTTGCTTTTATTTGTTTTGGGACTGATGAAGGATTTGACACCATGCCGGCTTGATGATCCGTAATTTAATCGCGATTGAAAATTGACGGAAGTATTTCATGCAAATCAAAATATAAGGCGAACGGCCATTGATAGTTCAAGCTTGAACGTTTTGGTCTGATCTTAGTATCTTCAAAGCTAGCTATAAAAATAAGATCGACAGTTGAATCAACTCAAAGAAACAGGAACCAGTGCATAGGCCTTTATCGCGCCCTTGTGCGTTTTCATTCATAACCACCACCATAACGTGAGCACATTGACTAATTCACCACCCCCATTAGGTACATGAAGATATCGCCTACACCCTCATATCCAGGCAGATACCTAGCGACAGTTTCTGAGAAATCAATTTTATGAGGCAAGATTTTCTTCTCAAGAAAGCCTAGTTTACCTCTTGTGGAACAAATATTTTTGAAAAGTATAACACTTTTCATATGACAGGAGGTTGCTGTAAGTACCGAACATAAACGGTAGACAAGCATTATAACTTATTACGCCTGTATCAGACCAATTTCAATAGGCCAGTAGTGGCAAGATGAAAATGTGCTAACTTCCACCGGTACCAAAAATGGTTAAACCAAAACAGTAAAGAAATACAAGGTTATAGCACAACCCACGTAATATACCTCAAACAAGTGATACTTTTTTGTTTTACCGACTTTTACAACGTATTACTACATCGAAGATTGAAACTGATTGAAAAATATAGGTACATAAGAGGGAACCTAGAATAAAAGGCGTTTCAGATGGGTTACCAATATTTCGTTTCCAGCGCTCATTTTTCAAGATATTGGAACGATTTTTTTGTAAATGACAGAGACAGGTTGGTTCTATGCATCTGATAAGCTCTTTTCACAATTTTTAATAAAAAATCTTAGATATCGTCGTGAAGGTGCTTTTATCAGCGGTAAAAATATGTTCGTTTATGGTGCCACAATATCTTGTTCGAAGCGCTTGATTTTGAACGTAATCAAAATATTTTTTATGCATATCATAGAGAAAAGACGGCTCTATATCCATGCAAAGCTCTTTTCTTGATAGTGTGGTTACTTTGGTTACCAAAAGGTTTAAAAAACAATATCTCTAATATATAAGTATTTGAGAATGCAGAGAAAGCAGACGCGAATATAGAACCAATCTTTCTCTATGATTTGCAATAAAAGATCGTTCGAATATCTTCTTGAAAAATGAGCACTGGAAACGAAATATTGGAAACGAATGCGAAACGCCTCTTATCTTAGGTAGGGTTCCCTCTTAATTACGAAAAGCCTTAGTCTAGGAATTTGGTCCGGTCCAGTGGTGGCAAAATTCAAAGAATTATCGGAATTTCGGAGACTCTAAAAATCAAAATTACCATACCATCTACAAATTATGATTAGGGTAAAAAATATTGAGACTGTATACACTGGACTAGTTTATCGAAACTAAAACATGAATCAGGTGATGAATCATCTTTGTAAGGCCAGATGAACAAGATTGATAACATGATCATAGGTTACGTTTCAAGGTTAATAACACACACATACTCACTAAAATATCTATAAGATATCTTTTTATACACCGATAAACCTAATCCAACTCATCTTGAAAATGGATGATATCTAAAATTATATAGAAGGCCGTCTTGTTATTCTACTGGTCATCGTATACATTCTCTGAACAAATGACGAACAAAAAGCTAAAAACAAAAACACTATTTACGACAAAGCCTGGCGCATCTAGTAAATGCACCTAATGGTACTACCGAGATAACAGACCGTACATGTACATGACATATGTATGTTTATAAAATAATGTGGAACAATTTGTCGGAACAGATATTACATTTCATAAATGTATTTTACTATGATTTATAAGCTTAGGGTGCTGCATTAGAAATATGTTTTGTATAGTTAAAGCTGCCGAGATATGTATCAATTTAATTTTGATTTCACTTTCACAGTAAAATAATTATCACATTTGAGAAATTGTTGTATTTTTTAAGTCATCTCCAAGTTATTTTGTTTTTTAATGTGACTGTTTTGTTGTGGAATTGACAGAGTGGAAGTAGTTGTACCGATTTTCGTGGTGATGGTTGTAAGATTACTTTTTATGATACTTTTGAATGCAGATGGCTTGAAAACGCATAAAAATTATTCAGTATGTTCGTCTCAAAAGGCATGGGTAAAGTGTAATGGAGACTCTGAACTATGATCTCAAATATCGCATAAATATTATGGTCGTGACGATCAGATTCGGATCAAGTAGAATATTTATATCTATTGATTTGGGTGTAATCTTATTACGGTACAATCGCTTCTGGTATCACAAATCGATTTACAGCTGCTACATCCAAAATATCTATTATATCAACAAAGTTTATCCACATATCGTGAAGATAAATTATGAACACAATTCGATTGATGTCTCATTGATTAAGATATGCATATCTAATTTTATATAATATGTCTAACATATCCATGCGGATTGATTGGGAGACGTGTCTACGTAGCTCAATCGTAACTGTCTGTTCGGCAAGCTGAAGGTGCCTGGTGTTTGGATCCTACCGTGACCCAGTTTTCATGATTTACAAACGCGATGTTATGGATTAGCAGGTAAATGTCACTATCAAGGATGATTTTTTGAACTGGAGTCTCATTATTCATCAGATTTTCGCCATCCTAACCGATCATAAAATGTGCATATTTAGTATATTTAGTATTAACCTACATCATACCTGTTGAGAGTATTACCTGTGGGTTCTCTCTGTTACATCATGTATTTGTACAAGTCGAGGCAGCAAAAAAGTTATTAATGTTAAAATTTATCTCTGTGTCTCTGCCAAAGTGCTGCGCCACTTTGCGTGACACTTACTTACATTGTTACTGTCACATCCCTACTTGGCTTAGACATAAAAGACATATTTGCTACCTACTGTCAGACCGTAAGCTATACTGACGAGTCTAGGCTAAAGACGAAACATGCATTTCTATAGCAGATCACATGTATAGTAAGCATGTATATAAAATATCTAAAATAGGAAAAAAAGCGAGTTCTTTTCTGTTTATATTTTGAAAGGACCTTCTTATATTTGATTTGTGTAAGCTTATCTTCTCATAATTCTATAAATGCCAATATGTGAACTATAGCACTTTATTCTTAACACATCCCTGAAATAAAAAATATGACCCTATCCATAACTAAGCTTTTCTTTAAAAGCAAATTTATTTCGTGGGAAACCACTTAACGGTGTATATATGACTAAAGTAGATTGGAATTTACAGGGGTAACCCACATGAAGGAAAAAAATTAAAACACCTATTAGATTATCATTATTGCTCCACTTGTTCCTGAATGTTTACGAGTATTTTATCTTGCTCTTCATGCTGGAAGCTTTCGGTAATTCGACGGCAAACCCAGATATAACAGCTCAGTTGATATTGGAAATACGAGGGGTTGGTTTCATGTTCCCTTTGTTTTTATAGATGCAAAGGCAGATAGCTTATCGCGCTTCATAAGCACTGCGCCAGGAACAAAGTCCCCGGTACCTCATTCCACAACGCCGAGGTTATCCATCCACAATTGAGGCGAGTATGGTGATCCTAAGGTGTTTAAATTCTAGATATTACGTTTTTGAAAAATCCACGAGGTCGTGCGTTCACGGAAATTCATACGGCGACGTCTTTTAATATACAAAGTCTTGCAATTCTTGGTATGGTCAATCTTCGTGCGTATATACAAATCCTATTACTAGATTTATAGTAGAGTTGATATCCACGAACAAACAAACAATCGCATCATGCGAAGGAGCAATAACCTACTTGAAATTTGTAATCATATTACACGTTGCATAAACCTCTCAATATCGCACTTGATTCTAGTGCTTCGGAATGAAATTTATATGAGATATACACCTTGAGAACTTCATATTAAACGAAATTATAGATAAGTGCGAGCAATTGTTAACCTACTAAGTCTGTCTGTCCGGTTTTGATCAAATTGGGCCATTGTCGGCAAAGTAGTAAGCAGAAAACAAAAAATCGACCAGAATTTCTCCAATCTTCGTTGTTACTTTCCACGTGAATGGACATGAAAGAATTGTAATCGCAAAACATCTCAAACTCTAAATTTTGTGTTTTCTTGATGTTTCATGACAAATCTACATTACGAAAAACCTTTTTCATTCATATCTGTCAGTCTGCCTGTCATTACTCTATCCAGTAATCCTTGTCTCCTTGAAAAACTCATTTTTTTAAGTTGGTGAAAGACGTTCTATCATCGATAGATTTTTGAGCCAGGCAGTCCTTCGTACTTGTTAGATATAGATGATCATTAAAACATTTACACTCAATACAGGTAAACACAGTTTTCTCAATAAGTGTAAGTTTTGAACATAGTACCTCGATTTTCAAATATGATCTTTTGAACAAATTTAAACCATTTGAATCTTTTTTATTTTGTACGATATTTTCGGCGCTTAGTTTGCTTTGTTTATAAAGTTCATTTATTCCTTTCCTGTTTTTGTGGCTTTTACTGAAGATTTTCCAATACTTATCTGAATATTTCACATGCAGTTTCAGTGTCAGTTCATTTAAGATTGTGTGGAAGGCACAGCCTCAACATATCAGGCTGTTAAAAAAATTCAAGATCTTATTCTAGGGCATGACAAAAAATTAATTTTGAAATTTACGGTGACATTGATCTTGAAAAGCAAAATAAAAGGCTGTTATTGCAAGCGAACGGTACAAAACATTGACTTTTAAATTCTTCAGATTCAGAAGTCGGGCACGTATTTTATATATCTTCCTATAGTATTGATATATTTCTGATTATTGCCCAATCTATGTGATGATTAGAAAATAATTTAGTTATTGAATTTAAATCGACTGATTTTTTCCAATTACTTTCTACTGTATCAATTTTTGCCATAATGAGTAAATAGTAGAATGCTAACAAAATAATTTAATTATCGTAAGATCTGAAACAGCATTCATGTGAATACAAAAATTGCTTCAAGTAGGTTAACGCTGTACTTTGCATGTGATGATATGGGTTTAGCAATGAGGATTTGGATCGAATGTTGTACGTTGATAGTTGGAATTCAACTAAGTAAATATCAAAAAACTAATCTTTTATTTCATAAAAAAAAATACCAGACTTTTCAGGGTTTAAGCAATTTCTATAATTTCCATCATTTCCAAAACATACCTTAAGTGAATCAGCAGCTCCAAAATCCAATTAATATCTTCAATAAACTATTACAATTGCGCAGAAAATTTCATGACGGCACTTTTTTGAGAGGCTGAATAGCAGGAGTTTCGTCATCCTTCATGATCATTATTCAGTAAAAATTGCCACTCAAACATCTTTTACAAGCGCCTAAATTTTATGTCCCTTCCAAAAATTTTGTTGAAAAATGACCAGTTGTCTGAGGAACGTCTAAAGACTAAAGATTGAATGTTTCCTTAATGTCCACATCCAATCCTATCTACAACTTCGTAGATGATGTTCTTTTGGAGAACCTCGGCGTTGTGGAATGAGCTTGGAATGGGGAGTTTGTTTTCCGATGGGTACAATCGCAGCGCTTATGAAGCACGATAGGCTTTCTGCCTTTGCGTTAGGTAATCTATGAAAAAAATTCATGAAATGTCAAGAAAACAATTTATCTTGATTTAGATATTAATATCCCCCCCCCGTTGAGCAGTAACACGCAAAGGAGTCAAAAAATTGAAATATTAGATGCCATTTATATAGGCTTGTCAGATGGCCGGATTTCTCTTATATGATTATATTTTGGTACCTACCAAATACATGGATATCTTTAATGCACTCGAAAAAAGTGGTGTGAAATAGGTTAACCTATCAGTTTAGATTAAGATGACGGTTTGAAACTTTGGATCTAATGGTATTGAAGAATAAGAGGAACAAAAAAATGTGGGTTAGCCCTGTACTTTCCACGCAGTGGTAACAGTTTTTGAAATAACAAGTTGTATCAGATTTTGGAGTCTTTGATTTGTTGGATTTAAAATATAACAACAAACTACATCTTTTATAAATTGAGGAATCCTAAATCATGAAGTAGAAATACGAAGTAATACTCGGGTCAAAATTTTATAAATGATAGAAGGTCTTCTGCCGACAGATATTTTTTGAAATATCCCCCTCACGACTTACCCACCACAATTTATGACCTCCAATTTTCTTTAAATGAGATGATCATACACAAACGATACGTTTTTTTATAGTTTTGACGCTAACTCCCTTACCAGCGACATAGTTTTAAAAAAATCAGAGCAAATTTTCCATAATTAGTATAAGTCATTAAACAATAAGAAACGGTGATCCGAATCCGATTTTTTGCGATAACAATGCTTCCCCCGCCTATTGGCGTGGCATGTGAAATGCACTTCTACCTACGTTGACTGGACAAAGCGGTCTTTTTCTCATGTGCATCGGAAAGCTTCCACATGACTTTCCCATAAATCCAGCGAGCAAGCGGCGTGGCTGCGTCCCGTCCGGCGGCGTAGCGAGAGTGGCGCCAACTCTCACAGGGTGTTCGATCCTCGCCCGACAATAACCAGATGACCCACGGAGTAAGGGGGCATTGTGCTGCCGCCGTCGCCTATGACCGACCGGCTGACAGACGTTCTGGATTTCAGTACGTATGGCTGTGTATCACCTTACTCCGAGAACAACAATCGAGTCTTTATTAGAATACGAGAGTCACGCTGAACGCTTTTAGATACAGAAAAACTACAAGATTTTTTTCAAAAACTTTATTCTGTTTTTTCAACATATTCTCCCCCTACCTCAATACATTTACGCATTGAGTGAAACCTCTTGTCAAATTCTTGTGACCAACGTTCTTTTGAGAGGTTGCTAATTTCCTCTTCAAATGCAGCTATTGCTTCTTCATCGGTGGAAAAATGGCGACCCCTTAACTTTGCTTTGATCTTAGGGAATAAGAAGTCGAACGGAGCTAGGTCGGGAGAATAAGGTGGGTGAGGCAACAGTTTGACACTCTGTTCAAAAAAAAAATCGAGTGTTCTAGTGGCGCTGTGGGCGGGTGCGTTGTCATGGTGCCATTGAATACCCCGCAGACCAGTCTTTGGTCGGCTCTTGCATAGTTCTTGGAAGACTACAGGAACACATTTGGTTATAAATACCGTTCAGAAGTAATTGTTCTTTGATTTTCCAAGGCTACTGTTGTAATGTATCCACTTTTAGAAAGAAAAGATGCGACCATTTCCTATCCGACACTCTTGGAACGACGAATTTTTATTGGAGGCTGCTCACTATCAAAGCACCAAACTAATTACTGCTGTTTAGTTTCGGGATCATGATGATATAACCATGTTTCGTCTCCGGTTACGATATTAAAAGTGTTTCTATTGTTCCCATTATCAAACTTTTCAAGCATGAACGCAATGAACTGTTGTTGCTTTTCGCTCACTGGTCAACAAATGTGGCACCCATCTGGAACACCGCTTCCTTAGGCGAAGGTGATCATGAATGTTCGGACCGCTGCCGATCTAATCCTCAGAGAAGCCTCAATCTCGGTGTAGGTTATATGTCCATCTTTTTTTACCATATTTTGCACAGCTTCTACAGTTTCCGGAGTAACAGCAGTGGGCGGTCGACCTGTGCGAGTTTCATCATCGAGTGAGACCCAACCTCTTTTAAACTCAGTAAACCAAATATAAACTGTAGCCCTAGAAGGGGCAGAGTCCCCAAAGCAACAAACTAAACTTTCGTGACATTCCGCTTGTTTTAGTCCCTTTTTAAAGTCACACAAAATCATGGCTCAAAAATCGCGACTACTCGGTTGCATTTTCACGTTAAAATTCGGCCAACACTTAGATGCATTCTAGACCGTGGCAAGGCAAATACTGAACGATTCTAACGCTGCCTTTGAGTGTAAGCACTTACAACTTGATACAAAATAGCTGCGTGCTCAAACTTGTTTAAACTTGTATAGATTAGGAATATCTAAAGACTTTCAGCGTGACCCTCGTATGGTTGTGTATCACCTTACTCCGAAAACAACAGTCGAATCTTTATTAGAATATTGCTACTGGGTACAGTTTCCCAGAAACGGTAATGCAACGTTATACGAGCTTATGATATAGAAAAGTATTTATCAAATTTATTTGAAGCGCGACCACTTTTTGTCAAAAAAGCTTGTTCGCGACCAACTATTTCCCCCTACTATTCACTCAAACTAAAATAGCGGCTTACTAGTTAAGTTTAAATTAAATACATTACTATTAAATTCCACAGCTATTTTTGGATTTATCCCAGTAGCAGTACTTATACGAGACTAGCATTCACAATAAAAATAAATAAACAAAAAATCGTTACAGCACATCTTTGTTTTTATCTACATTGTAATACATTTCCACAATATTTGCGATTGTCCTATCTCGGACTCTTCTAAAATGAAAATACATGATTTAACAGAGTGCTGGTTTTGTCTCATTTAGGAAATTTCCGGCGGAGCCTTCAATACCTATATTTTGGAAAACACCGATATAGAGGTTCGGAAAAACTATGAAAAACATCGAATCCGTGAAACCATACCCATTTTGAAATCAATTGAAAAAATTGTATTTTATATAAAAAATACTTTTACTGCATTATAACCCATTCATCCAATGTGAAGAAACATAGTGAAGTCATAAAAATTTTGGTGAACAGTAATTATCCTCCTGGGTATATAAACTTGATCAAATTTGAACACCTATTAAGGATCAATATCAATACAATAATTTTAAAAACTTATGGAACCATATTAATAACAAAAAAATCAGTTATGAGTTCATATCTGTGAATCCACTGTTCTCCGGTATTCGAGATTGTAAATACTCCTTAGATCAGGCTTATATCACTAGATGCACAGCTCTTTCCTGGATGGATGGATGAACTTCAGGTAGTGTTTTTAAGTGCAGTACTCAATTGATGATCTTGGGCCGTTTAGATTAGTAGTAGTAGTTGCTATTGCTGTTGTTGTCCCGTTGAATCTAATTATTTGCATCGGAAGAGAATTTGCAGCTCTTAAATCTAGTAAAACTGACAATACCGTCGTGCAAGGACGTTTTGCTGATGTTAACTCCCAGAAGCTTGATGTAAAATCACTCGAATAGGCATTCTTTCATGTCAGTGTGACTTCATTGTCAGTTTAGTTGTCCCAATCTTCAGTGCATTTGTGAATCCCCATTCCACAATTGTTCCAATGTCTTCGGTGATCTGAAACGAAAAAGCAAACTCAAATACTTATAACAGATATATCAGCCTTTCGTATCGCAACGACACGACTATTTTCTGAACACTCAGTCATCGCTGACTAATCTTCAACTGCTATTATTGAAAGCCCGTGTGTATGTGTGTGTCTGTATATTGCCTCCCAACCTGTCGGAAAAGGGTTAATCTCGTCGTTGCCCAGATATCTCGGTTATCTTGAACGGTGCCAAAAGCTTTTAGGTTAAAAGGTGATCTGGTGCTAACTACTTGAATTTTTTCGCCCGTCGGCATCACAGACAGAAGCCAGCTAAACAGATTATCCAGCTATTAATAAGACGATTAAATTTTATTAATAAACCCTGAAATGCAGGATTACTTAGGTTTTGATGAACGTTGCCGGTTTCGCTATCTTGTCCAACGGCAAACTAAAAGCAGTATATGCACAAATTTCCCTCAACTCAAGCAAACTTCATAGCTTATAAATTATAATTAGTGCGTTAGAATAAAGCAGCATGTACCTAGACGTGTGATCAAATCAACTGGCCCTGACCAGTTTGCTCGAGGTCAGACTCAACTCCCATCAAGTTGTTGATTTTTGTTAGTGGTAATATTGTTATTACCACTAAATTTTAATTTTATATTTATTATATTAAAAGTATGAGCTGTTTTCATCCCCCGCTCGATCACAAAGTACTAAAAATATTATATTTAACGCTGTAGTAAGGATCTTTCGGGATATCAGTAATTATTATTAATTTCTTACAGTATTTAAAAACGTATTTTCTGTATTTCCTCACTATGGTTTATTTGTAACTTTTCATTTATTTCATCTTTTGAAACCACCATCATACCTTCGTCATCAAGTGTGTATTCAAATTATATTACATTCCATAATTCAACCTAAAACAGGATCGCCAAAAAGGCCAAAAAAATACGAGAATAATATTTACCAACGGGTAACAAGATCTCGTACTGTACACTGCATTAAACTACCGACTCCATTTTTTTATTTTCAAAAACCGTACAACGTTGTACATAATGGGTGGCACAGAGTATCAGTTGCTCATACAAATAACTATAATAAACATCTGATAAATAGGTCACTGAAAAGTTATGATGTGAATATCGGAACGTTTACATCTCCTAACCCAGTGTTACTTATTTTATTATTTTATTTTACGAACCAATCAACACCAACGAAAATCATAAAATGTTCACTCTCATTTCGAATACCTTCCCACAGTAACCAATCCATCCTCGGCGCAATTTCACGCAACCTGTTTATTTTCTTAAATCCCGTATCCATGACGTGGTTTCGGCTTCTTCCTGGTCGGGACCCATTCCAGTGGGGTTTAGAGGGAGGTGGGGGTGCGACCCATCAGTGCGTGTGACACATTTAATATGCAATATACATGTCACACGTTTCTCTTTCTCAATGCCGGTGGCGCCTATTCCATATAGAAAGGAATCTAGGAAGGCCGTGCCGAACAGTGGCGTACGTGATGGGTTCGGGTTTACCCCGAAATGAAATATTCATTTGAATACATAGCTTTCAATCCAGTTGCTTTGCGCACTTTTATATTTTGTTGTTACTTTCCTATGCTTTGCCTTCATCATCCTGGGTAACAAATTCAAATGTAAGGGTGCTGGAAACTTCTTTAATCACAGAAAAGGTACGATATTGTTTCCCCTGCGCCTAGGGGCAGGACGTGTGTTCGAAGCAGTCCCGAAAATGATCAATCAAAAATATCTTTACATTTCACACGTAAGATACCAGTGTTTAAGTAAAGTTTGCCGTTTTCTTACCTATCAAGTCTTCAGGGGGGCAGAAATTAGGTTTTTCCCCGCACTCATCAGGTCTGGCAACCTACGTACATTGTTCAGGTTTCTCTTCCTTTTATTGCTTCGTTGATATTTATATATTTATGTTAAATATTTGAATTTCAATAAAGTGTATGCATCAGCTGATGTAAAAGGTTGTAGATAACTTAGAACCTCATCTGGTGTAATGTCAAAATTAATTGAAGTCAAGTAAGTAATTCTACGAAATAAATACAAGTTTGATATCTTAAGTAAATACTCTCACTTCGCTCCAACCCAGCATTTTCACGAACTACGGACAGTGCCATCAAAGGCGGTGAAAGACTGCCGCCAACCTGAGCCCATCTGGCTTCGAGAGTTTGGAGGGGGAGGAGAAGGAAATAAGCGGTTCGGTCGTCGAGTATTAGGAAAGCGAAAATATTGACAAATTCCGTTCTGATGCAAATATACCTCCCAGAATTTTGGATTCAGAGACGCCTATGATTACACATGGTAAGATGACATACGCCTCGCAATCCAATACCGGAGGATCTCAGTCGCCGGTGGTGATGCAAAAGTGTCATAATTTGGCAGATAATTGGTTGGGTGCCTAGCGGGCTAGACGCCTTAGTGCGCAGAACAGATAACAAATTGGCCACTTTTCACTCAACTGCTGACACTTGTTTACCATTTTTTAGGAGTATTGGGGAGAAAAAGAGATGATGCGTTAAAAGCTTTACCGATGATAGAAAAAAAGTTGGAATTAGAGCAGACTGTTAAAGCGTGAGCGGTTTTGGTGATGCATGCATTGGGATGGCATAGAGATAATGCAAGGGTTTGATAAAATCACATTTTTTCATTTCAGGAAAACCACAGTAATTTCACTTTACCGGAGCGATAATCAACGTTTACTCATAGCAGCAATATTGAGTTTGCATTTTAGCACAGCCTAAAAAAGACACAAACATAATGTTCTGAGACGGATTTAGTCTTACTAATAATTTTGTTTATTATCAATAAAATCAGCCATACTAGGGGAAATAACGCTTAGATAAATCAATTGAAAAAGAGGATATTTACACAAAACATTAGCTCAAACGTCAAGTCGACTGTAAAACATTCATGCGTCTTTTATTTCACAAATAAGATATAAAAAAATGGCAATTCAATATAGCGCTTAAAGGACAGCAAAGATGATCAGAATTATTAGAAATAAAAAGACAGCTGCTTCTACAAGAATCAATGTTTGTGTTCTTCCGAAATTTAAAAGCATCATACTGTGAATTCCAGTCAATAAATAAAATTTTCACAAAATTCCTTTGCTCAACCTTTTTCAGCAACCTAATTTCAGTCTAGGGAGAAGCATTTATTAATTTTCAGTTAAAATGATCGATGGACGACTTTTTTGAATATTGTTTGTTGAAATCTCAAAACAAAGGTATGAAGATCAAACACCTAGTACATATTTATTGAACTGGAGGTTGTGCAGGAGAACGGGCACATTCCACACATTAAGGAAACCAATAATATTGAAGTTTAAAAATAGAAAACTACTTAACCGACTTGGACAACGTTCAAATTCTTCACTTAAACTGCGCAGCTCTTGAGGAGCAGCAGAACTAAATGGTCCCTTCTTTTCCCTCGCCTCATGATATTTTCATTCTCATTGAATTATATTTATAAGTAGATATGGCTGTTGTATAATCCAGCATAGCGAGCAATAAATAGAATTCCTAAAAATAAAGCATAGAATAAAAATTAACTTTTATTTTCGAAACGTAAACGTAAACTTTTTATCTACTTACAACTTATAAGTACAACGAACATCTGGTTATTACTTACAGTGTATGTTTCATGCAACGTTTTATGTAAATTCTCTAACAAACGCACTCGTTGACCCTGATAACAGTAATTAATCATCTTACATTTATAATTTACATCCTGATTCCAACTTCTAGCTGCGTTACTAATGAAGCAAAAATGGTCTTTGACATTTAATTAAAAAATGCTTTCTAGTGATTTGGAGCCCCTTCAGCCTTAGTCCAACACTGTACTGACGCACTTGATGTTTGTCAAGGTCTCGTTTCAAAATGAAAACCTTTTTCATTATATCCCTTAAATTATTAATTGAAAAATCTGATAGAATAGTACATTGAATTGTCAGTTTTTTTATCCTTATTATTACAAAACTAAAACTGTTACAAAAAGATTCTTACGCCAGCATGCAGTGACATCTACATGTTCGTGTCTATATTCAGTAACAAACACTATTCTAGCTTCTACCAATGGATGGCGCCATACCTATTAAATGGCGACATCTATCAGTAGAATATCTAAGAGACATGGTTATCGTAATTCCTTTTACGAACATCAAGGCCGCTGCAATGGTAGCGGTTCAGTTGACTGTTGCTTGCCTAGATGGCGTGAGGCGTCACAATTTTAATATTACCAGGTACATTATCAATCATTTGTTGTTGAATATGATTGAATGATTCTAATTACTTGAGAATACAGGGAGAGGAGCGAGTGTCTTCCATCTTAATCAAATTATCGTATAATATGAGAGTTTGCCCCTTCAGCCCTCAAGAATTGTTGTTTGAAGAACCGTCGAAGATGACAGATACATTTGAGAGGTCTAATTGCAAAAGTCGCATTCTTCACTGGTTTTCCAAATTGAGTTATTATAAGATTCTGATTGAACGTTTTGCTCTGCAATTATTGCAATTGAATTTATAAGGCAAAAATAACATTTTCCTGCTCATTTTTTAAGCTAATAATTACGTTTGGTTGCAAGATTCACGATCTCAGTCAAAAGTCTGATTAAAAGGTTCACAGTCTGTTTCAATTACTAGGAGCATTTGTAATTAGTCACGTGAGACTATCTACTTCTGAGTGACCTTACTGTTGTCAATGTAAAAAGATAATACGTTTGATCAGACCAATTTGTTTAAAATGTTGTGAAACGTGCGTTCCCTATTATGATTTATGCCCTTTATTGATCGAAACTATTGGACATCCTGCTGTGAACTTAATTTCTTAAAAGACGCAAAAAGATGAGCTTATTCCCTTGACTTAGTGAAATGGATGTTCACATGACGTCATAAAGTAATTTAATTTCGAAAGTGAAGTTAATAATTCAAATAATTTATATCGTAGGTACTAAGAAAATATCAACCTCTCTGTGAATTGTACTGTAAGGTGCTATTATGATCCATTCGCATACCGCTCATTATAGGCACTTGTTATTGGCTCTTCAATGTTGAGACGCTGGTGCATATCCCTCATTTAATGTGTTGACTAATTTATCTAAAAAAGTACAAAAATGTGAATTTTACTTCGACAACTGGAATTTGGAAAATATTTACATTTCAGAGATCAGCCACTGAGTTGATGATGGTTAAACTTCTGAAATAACTGTAGAAATCAAGTAATATAGATTCCAATTACGTAGATCCTTTCTTCCTGTCCTTTTAATGAAAATGGTCAAACCCTAACAGTGATATTTTGAAACAATGAAAGAATCCATGCTATCAGTGATGTTTGGCGGTTTGCCTGCCACCTGCAAAGCATTCCGAAAACCGCTTTGTAAATATTACTTCCACCATAGAACAACCAAATGAATATCAAGTAACACATCAAGCGTACATCATTTTTCATTCCTCGAAACAACAATCAGTCGTTTAGGTCTGTTTTATTTATTATTTTGACCGTATAAATTAAATACAACATTAATCAAGTTTTTTTCGATCACAATATCTTCATTCATCACTTCATTCTCATTGATTCGGTGACATGAAATATGTGGGAGTCTATCACCTTAGAGCGTCCACACACATACACACCTGTTGCCGCTTAGTCGGTGGTACCCAAAAAGGTACTGCAGCCAGTGCCGTAGGTGAACTTGCACAGCCACTAGCACTACCTAAGTGTTTATTTGAATTATTGTTCTGTTAAACATATTACTTGTTCAAACCAATAACTGATACCTCATGTAACTACTAAAAGAACATTACTAAGGTTTCAATTACCTCATCTTTTTCATCAATTTATTGTTCATACATCGTTATATCTGTATATGATCCAAAAATAAAATCTGTAATTTTTGCGTTTCATTTGTATGTGGAAATTCAGTTAATGTAACTTTGTCGAAGAACATAATATCTCGTACGTAAAATTGAATTCTGTAAAACTATATTCTCAGCAGCAATTGAACTTGTTCTCCAGATCGGTGTGCATTTCGATTGAGGGCGATTCACAGTGATGAGTGGCGTGAATGAGAAAGACAGTGGCTACAATGCTACGTTAACAGGGAACGCTTGAAGCAGGAGTTTGAGTCCCATCCGCACAAAAAATATTTCTGGATATTTATCACTTCCATCAGTGACTTTTGTTTTACTTGTCCTAAATTTTTGTTGAATGCGTAAAGGAAAACTATGACCAAATAGCTAGTCTTGTATTATCAATGGTTGAGGAATGGCAAAAGGAAAAAATAACGGAGAATAGCTGAATTTATCTGTCGTACATTAACGTGAAAATAGTTGTGCTTTTATGATTTGTGGTAGTCGTCTTATGTAGAGGTGATCCAACTCAAAACGAACATTTACACAACTTAAATAGATTAAATAAATTTTCACACAATCACAGAGCTGCCCAGTTCTATATCTCTGACACGCCAATGGCAAATACTACAGACTACAGAGAATCACACGATCCATTAAACTTATGTAAAAAATAAAATTGGAAGATCAAGAAACTGGTCAATGAATAGATTAAATTTAGCTTGAAATTGTCGGACTTACCTGCCTATTTTTGTCGGCACCACTTGGCCTTTATTAAAAAAAATGGTACCACTTTGCTAAATAAATGAAGCGGTTACTCTAGTGTATGCGATTCCCAGGGTGTTGTGGAAAACTATTTGATTAAATTTTATTGCACAGAAATACCAGGTTTCTTCTTCATTTTTACCTGCCACCGATTTACACCTTACATTTGTAGGGTTACATTGTTGCATAAACCACCTGATCGATTTCTATCCAGATCACTGATTGCTTTTATTAGAGGCTTAGCTTTTGAATGAAGAGATTGTTTTTGGAGTTTTGGATATAGAGTAATTATTTCCGACACATTAGCGAAGGGCTTACTGTAATAGTAAAAAATAGAATTCGAGATATGTTTGTTGAACGTATGATAATGTCTACATCACTTATTTCTCTCAGTCTGTCTGTTAGATTTTTTGTCACTGCATAATCTCAGTAATTAACCTCTCTCTTCTTCTTCCTCTTCGGCATTTTGCCCATTACGGGTTCGCCGTTTTTGCCCTCCATAAATCCCTGACTTCCCAGTCACCTACCCTGAGTCTCTATCTACCATTGTATGTCCAATATTTATGTTTCCCATTTTAGAGCAGGTCTTCCCCTACGTCTTCTTCCTGGGGGTTCCCATTCTAATATTCTTTTTGGCCATCTGTGTTCTGGCATTCTTTGGACATGACCGTACGATTGCAGTGTTTTGTTTTCCATTTTTTTTAGTAATGGAGCATTCTAAACCCATTCGATGCCATATTTCCTCAGTTCTTATTTTGTCCTTTCTAGTGACTTGTAAACATCTTCTCATAAAGTCTAATTCCACTGTTCTTATTTTATTTCGTACTGTTGTTGTTATTGGCCATACCTCTGCTCCGTATAAGGTAATATTTAGTACTATGCTTTGAAAGATTATTTTTTTATTTTCTTTAGTGAGGGTGTTGTTCCAGATCAATCCATGAAGTGCTTTTGTCGCTTGCTTTCCGCGTGGTATTTTCATTTCTATATCTCGTACACAAGAACCACCTCGATGTATCATAGATCCCAAATACTTAAAAGTCTGGCAATTTTTTATAATCTCGTCTTCTTCATTTAAATCAGTACTCCCCGATCCGATACACAGATTTTCTATCTTACACATATTTATCTTTAGTCCCCACAATTCGTATTCTTGGTGCCATATTTTCCATGTCTTCCTTTTCTTGTGCAAAAATGATCTGATCATCCGCGAATAGTAATGAATGTAATACATTTTCTTGGATTGGTATGCCATTTCCACATTTTCTATACCACCTTTTTAAAGCCTGTTCTATATAATTATATATATAAAAAGTGTGGGTGATAAACCACATCCTTGTTTGGGACCTTTTGTTATGTCGATTGTTCTTGTTAACTAGTTTCCTGATTAACCCCTCTCAGTAATCCTAAAATTCATAGACATTCACTTGTATTGGCGTATTGGCGATCTTAAACTGGGATTAAAAGTACTCTTTGTTGTATCAAGTTTGCTACAAAAAAGGACCAATGTCGAGAACAGCCTATACTGAAACACTGCATCATTTTTCAACTTCAAAGTAGAATGATTCCACTATCCGATTATAGAATAGCACTAGTGTACAGTACTCAATATACAATTTTTAGCGTCATGAAGTCGGTATTATTTTTTTTTAAAATACCCCATTATTCCTCGTGAACCGTTTACTCAGCCTCGCGTCAACATCGCCTCTTATCTCGGCAATACCTCTCTCCCGGCGACGCTAAATTAACAGCCAGATAATCTTAATTTGCATGCCTCAAGGAATAAATCGCCCAACGATACTCATCGCCTATTTATATGCCACCAGTAGCGTTTCTGTAACCAAGGAATTGGACTCGGTCTACGGTTACCTGACGCATTTAGTTCCATAGACATTCTATCTTGATATATTTTTTTATAAATAAACTCTCGCTCTCCAGAAGCGCAGTAAAAACAAACTCCCAGGCAGCCCAATCCACAACTTTGAGGAATTACTTTTGGGAGAGGCTTGTTTGAAGTGTTGGAAGCTCGACGTGGTGGAAAAACATCTGTTGGCTTCTGTACACACATGAAAATAAATTCTCACACAAGAATATGTGCTTCCATTAACTATATCATATATTCCTATATGCGCAAAGATATAATAATCTTCAAATAGGAATACTTTATTTTTTATCATATTGAGTTAATTTAAGTAAATATATTCAATTCAAACCTGCGAAACTCTTGGAAGTGAGAATACCAAACTCTCAAATTGAGGATATCTTAATCTAAGCACAAAGCAGAGAAAATATAGCCCAGAGGAATACTATTCTGATGACTGAAGCATTTCATGATCTTGGCGCAAATAGTTCAACTTCATTATATAGTTTATTATTGGTATAAACATTCTGTAATTTTGATATGCTGTTGGTTCCTTAACCTTAAAAAGCGGATCACAAAAAGTATCAAAATTGCACCAATGTGACTTCTTTCTTACATTTATCTGCATCATACGAGTATAGTATTTTTCTTATTTAGGTTTGGAAGGTGTCGTACAGATAAACAGAATGTAAAAAATATGCACTTGTAATTGAGCCAAGAGATATACGTACACCATTTGTAATAGAACTTATCCAAAACTCTCATATCACTCAGATCACATTAACACCTGTACACTTGTATGAGATTCTCACAACAGTCACAACCCCACCTTTTTGACAGCATATTCATCCTGAGAGGTGGTTGGTAAAAATCTCGATAAAAATTACATACAAAAGAAACTAACGGGTGCCGAAACAGACACATGCGTACTGCTGAATTGCCGTTGACGAATATGGCAATGCCAAACAAGTAAATGAATTACTTGGAGGGAATCGCAAGAGTATTCTTGATTGAAGTAAACGGAGCTTCGCTGGAAAATTTGGTAACGTCAACAAAAAAATATGGAATTGCATTTACGAGGCTGGACATCTTTTTTCGAAGTATCAGTAAACCAGCTTCCTTTGACAACAATACATATTGTTAGAGATGAATTATGGCCTAATGAATGCACTATGACTAAATCAAGTAGGTATTCAATCATCGTATGCAAGCAGGTACATGGTCATACTTTCTTAATCCACGTCCAGATCGGCAATAATACTTTTGAATCATTTGTCTTCTATTTTCGCTGAATTTATTTAAAAAGGAATATATACCATTACATACATTCATTAGACAGGAGTTCAAATTTGAAAATATCAAACTTTCACAAACCATTGTCGTGACTTAAAATAGAAAAAAAAGATGACTGTTTTGTGGTATATTTCTCGAGACAAGTAAGTGAAATTGATAGGAAAATATTCAATTTATCTGGAAGTATGTTTTCATTGTGAAGATTGGCAAGTAAATTGTTGTCACGGTTGTTTACTGTTGTTGTCGTACGACTGTTCGATACTGGGGTCTGTTGTCAGTAACCGCGATGGGAGATCTCCCAGTTCTGTATGTAACAAGTAATGAAAATCAATTTGTCTTCTTTTACGCAAAGTTAACAAAAAATCTAATGAACAGTTTCATATATTTTATTAATGATATGCACGACGCCACTGATATGCATTGCACAAGGCTGAATATGGAGGATAATGTTGAAAATGTAAAATTACCTAGTCTTAACGAATCAACATAAATTTATCTCATTAAATGCTACCAGTTAACAAATTTGCGGCCTTATTGAATATTTATAACTGCCTGTAAAATGCCATCTTACGATAAACGCGTATAATTGACTTGCTAAGTGATAGACAAGAGTTCTTGGCTATATACAAGATCCGAGTAACTGGTATGCAGCTGAGAAATAGCTTTGTGTTTCTCTCTCTAAATTAAAGAGCGTAGAATTAAATATATAGATAAGTATAAACTTGTAAATAAATAATGCTTCCGAAAATGTTATCTGTAGAGTTTCAGTGGCGTAGCCACGCTAGGTCAGTTTGGTGCAACGCTCGTGGCCACCGAGCGTTGAGGGGACCCTTGAAAAAGAAATAATAACTCATAATAAATATATGCGTAGCGCGGTACATAGCTATATAATTTAAATTTGTCGATTTTCAATAGTTCACTTAAAAATACTCAAAATAAATTCTAATTCAACCCATACCATCCTTATACATGTTTTGTGAATCCTGAGTAAGTGTATCCCAAAGGACTTTGCACCGGGTAGGGTCTTCGATACCTTTAACTACGCCACTGGTCTCATTATTAAAAACGGTAGAGCCGGAAAAACGATCTTTTTTAGTTAAGCTTTGATAGAGAAGTAGCTTCATGCGTCACTATAAACTGAAGCTGTAATCCTGCTTGCATACGTGCATATATTTTACTTCAAAAATATAATAATCAAAGTGAAAATTCTTTATAAAAGCTTGTCTCGATTATCGTCATCTTATAGTTAGTTTTTGAGCCCAAACGTGACCTGTCGACAGGGCCATGCAGACTTATCCATCAATATTTTAAAGAGTCAAAATGATCATCTAACACGTTTTTGCTGCACATCGTTGAATAATGGGCTGGAACTATAAGTCTCACTCAGTAGGAAGTCACCAATTGATGTTTTCACATCCTGTTTGTCTTCTTTTACTGCACACATAAAAATACATTCTCATACACAGAATATGTGCTTCATTTCAAGTATAACATATCTTCCGATATACGCAAAGCTGTAATGAACCTAGTAAGAAGAATACATTTTCAATCAATAAAAATATTTTCAATTCAAAAAGTAAAAAAAAAATTGTTCTGCTTAGCAGAAGAATCTAAGAGCAGTATTGCAAGCACTCGGCAATTTAAATGAGCTTAACTTTAACAAGAAGAACCAAAGCATTGTTCAAAAGGTAGTAATGTGACTTCTTTCTTGCCTTTCTCCGCGTTATATATTATTCCTAATTCGAGTTTGGAATGTATTGCTCTGATAAACGTAGAATATAGAAAATATGTATCTGTACTAACGGTTGATAAAAATAAAAACTGATGGAAAATAATAGGCATGGAAACAGACACAAAACGGGAAACGCGTACCGCAGAAATACCGTTGATGAAGTTGGTGATGTGAAATAAATGAATTACTTGTAGAGAATATTTTCGAACCAAGATTATCAGCATTCTCCGATAAATCCATATTTTGAAACTGTGGATATTACTGGCTGATATCTCATTGGTTATAGCAAGAACAATAAAACATTGGCCATTAATTAGGGCAGACAAGCGCAACAGTGAGAACACCAGCCTAATAAGGACAAAAGTACGTCCCGACGCGGCTTAATAATGACTTATGGCTTTATTTAATTCGGGCCGTTTTTAATAAATCGTTACGCGAACGATAATTACACGCCAAGAAGTGAAAAATGAGGCCAGTCGGGTGAGAAGTGGGCCATATTTCATTCTGAAGGAAGAGAAAAGATATCTCAGGTGACGGAGCTAAGGTGCAACCGTTCATATCATGTTCCTGGACTCTTTCACGCTGTTGTGTATCCTGGCTTCGATACTGTGGAACTTAATTTATTGGATTGAAGGGTTTTACCTAATTAAAAAATGAAGCTTGATGGTAATTAATAATATGAGCCTACGGCATGCATGTTTCTAAGCTTAAACAACATCGATGCAATGACAGCTACACGTATAGGCCGACAGACTGAAGGATAGGTGGACCGATTGACATAATGAAACAGATTTCCATCATGTGCCTTCAAAAACCACCATCCAGAAAGATCAAATTTTGCCAAACACTTACTAGATACTAATCAAAAAGCTGGCAACGACAATAGAATAAGTGTACATATTACAAAATAAAATACATGATTTAAACTCCATAATAACATTAGACATTCAAAAATATCTGCGAAACCCTGACTTCATTGTAGTGAATGAACAGACTGATCTTTAAACTCAATTTTTATCGATACACTACTAAAAGTTTCCATCTATTTGTATTACTCCTCAAATATATTAGGGACATTTTGGCGGCGATGATTAAGGTTTTGTAGGTGTTTTCCTTGACACTAGTAAATACTTTCTTCAAGATAGACACAAAGACAGTTAGAATGCTAGATTTGAGAATTCTAGTTATGTATCAATGATAGGGACTAGTTAGTTAGTTGGCAAGTAATCTGTGTAGCCTTGTTAGGAGTCAAATCTGACAGTCCGACAATGATTTAAATATGAATCGAAACGCGTCACTGGAAGAAAAAGAGTTTTATTTGTGAAACTGTGTGGTAATTACATAACTTTTTATCTGCATGATGTAAGAGTTTCACCAAGTAAGAGCATCCAGAATC
Source organism: Bruchidius siliquastri (assembly GCA_949316355.1). NCBI lineage: Eukaryota > Metazoa > Arthropoda > Insecta > Coleoptera > Chrysomelidae > Bruchidius > Bruchidius siliquastri. The sequence continues at coordinate 1,333,359 of OX438534.1, read as the reverse complement.
TACATCATTTAATTTAATAAAATTACTTTTTTATAGGTATGAAGTGGTTTGATTTGTTTTCGGTGTGGATTGAGCCCACTGACGATAGAACACTAATAGACCTTGTATGTTTACAAAAACTTTCGTCAGACATTGGTGCACAGTTGCCAGAATTCACCAAAGGACTACAATAACATTAATTTTTCTACATAGCTAGTTCACAAGATCTCATGAATATGTTCTACAATGAATATCTTAGCCATTGAATAGTAATAAAAGTTAAAAATAACTTCATAATTTAGAACAAACCTGCAATGTAAATCACACCTCACTCACTAGCTGGCAACATGGCTTTATAGTAAATTCTGACTGCTACTAGCCGCTACGTATAATTTTTCATTCATATTTTGCAAATTTGACGTCTGTCGGCATTTGAAAGAACCGAACCATCAACCGTTTACGTCAGGTCACTGTCAACCGCTTTGAATTTTGACGTGAGCGTTCGAATCAGACATCGTAGTTTTTGTTCATTTTCTCTGTTTGATCTGGTTTGAATTTTGCTTATTGTTGCCAAAATGATGATATATTGTTATGTGTGTAAGCTGTTCAGCACCCAGGCTGAAGCTGCAGGTGTAGCCTTCCATCAGTAAGTATAATTGTGTACTTTTTCAAATTCCCGCCATGTCAAATTTCGTGATTCATCCAAATGTCATCGATGTTTACAAACAGAAATTACGGTCCCCATCAAGTGGCCATCTTTCCACCTTTCTCTGTCCCCGCTGCTCCCCTCGCCCAAAGGCATGTTTGACTATAGACATAAATGAATTTATGAATGTGATACCAGGTCTTTAGTTGTTCTATCGTCGTTGATTGAGCCTTATGAAAGGGTCAAACATTACCGAACAGACCGACTTAGTTTAGTGACTTCTTTTTTGTAAGATAAACCCGTGCACTCTATAAAACATCAAAAATATCTCTAATTCGAAATTTATGGGGATTACAATACTAGCCTCGCTCATTCGCTTGGGAAATAATGTGTCAATTTCAGAATTTTTTATTTGTTTAAATAATACGATACTCATTTTTTGCCATCTGCACAGCTTTGGTTGTGATGAGTTTATCCCATCTCTAGCTTTCACGCAATTTCGTATTGCCTATCCCTGGTGTATTTATTGGTCTATCGAGTGCGCATTCCCGCCATAAAACGATTTGCGGATTTTGTTAACAATAGAACACTTTAAATATTTCGAATTTTATTGTCTTCTGTGTTATTTTAATATCGCTGGACAAAAAGAATCCATGAATATAAATCGGCTGATTTTATTGCTATGCAGTTGTCGTTCGCAGGAGATATATTGCGTGGCAACACGGCCGTTTTTCATTTTGCGTTGCATGAAAATGGAAAAAGTGCATTTCGATGGAGATTTTTTACATTCATTTGATGCCCTTCGGAATTGTAAGAACTATAGGCTGTACCTACTTTTATCATCAATGTAACTTTCGAAACTTATACTACGCTCGATTATTTCTTCATAATAACGACTGTAGCTGTATCTCATGAAACATTCAGTCCAGATTTATTGCTTTAGAATATTTGCAATGAAATCATCCAAAACTAATTGCTAGAAATTTGGAAATTATCCCGAAATCCCTGAGCAAACCTAACATCAAATTTGGAAATAACGTATCTCCTAAAATACTCATTATCAGTACCTAAGACTTAAAACCGCTTGCCTCATACTTAATTTGAAAATTTCTTCATTGAGGTTTGTTAGTGAGTGTTAGCTAGAGAACGGTGATATTAGAACTACCCAAAGTGATATTCGAAGTATAGATAGAAACTGATAGGTATAGGTATAGTTTCCTATTAGTCACACAATAGTGAATAAAATCAATAAACTATGCAGACTATATTCAACAAGAGTAAAACAAGAGAGATCGACGAAAATATTGGATTTATATAATTTCCTAGCAACCAGTATTACCTACCAAAATAATGGATGCTTGACAATGACATACGTCAATTGTGCTTCGCCATAGATGAAAGGGAATTGTATCGTGATCAGTGCATATGGTTTGTGCTTTCCAGACTTCGTATTAAAAATAGGTATAAATATAAGTTAACGGCTTTTGGTACGTTGTCACGTTTCCGCTAACACTCTAGTTTATCCTGCTTCTATTTTAACAACTGCTAATACTACACATTGAAATTTGAGTTAATTTTTAAATCTTTATTTCCGATTGATACCAGCGTGGGTGAAGTACAGCGTTAATCTATTTGACGCCATTTTTATTCGTCTGTTAAAGCCAGTCATCTAAATATGGCTTAATATCCAACAGACACAGGTCGAATTATTGATAACGTCCTGAAGTCGGATAAAAGTCGACCACGCGTCAAATCATCTCGTTTCCTCTCTATTCCTCGGACTTCTCAATAAGCAACTAATGACGATGAGTTGGCCGAATCCCGGTGAGATGATCCGAGAGAGCGCGGCGGGTACCTTGCGGACCACCCGATCGCCATATCACAACATTACCATTGTTACCTCGTAATAAATAACGTTAATTGTTGACAGGAAACCGCATCGTGGCGGCCATGATAACATCTTAATTGCGACCCGGTCGAGGTTTGCGCGGTGTTTTCTTAATCAGCCACTCTGTACCGAGCTGCTGAGACCGCGGAGGTGGCAAGACTTTCTTATTTGCTCTTTTTCACTTCTGTTGGCAGCCTTGAGTCGTTTGGCCCATATAAGTGTTTGTACTACCTCGTCATAAACCCCTGATATACACTTTCGTTCTTCGTATCGACCATAGGTTCCTGAAAGATATTAATGTATATGTTTTGATTCCCTCTACGTCATTCAGATGAAAAATTGTATGTTTAACACAAAGTTTCGCAAATAAAACTATCTTTCCTTCAGTGACGCCTTTCGATTTATATTTAGATTATCGTCGGACAGTCAGATTTGGCTGTATCCAAAGGCTTCCCAGGTTACTTGTCATTAGCTAACTAGGTCCTATCATGAATGCACAATTAGATTATTTATTCAAGTTCATTTGAGTTATTTTATCCAATTTTTTAGGGGTGAGATCCAACTCATGACTACCACCTTTGTGGACGAAATTTGAAATTTTGAAACTGTGACTGTTAAAAACTATGCAAAATCTTAGCTGCACCCTTAAAATATCTAAGTAGAGGTCATCTTTTGCCTGTTTTAGATATTGTTCCATGTGCAATTTTCAGACAATTTCAGATAAATACATTACAGTGAAAAGACAGCAGACCAAAAGTTCACATGAACAAATATTACTCCAATGATCCTGAAAGAAAAAATATTCCTTTTATCGAAATACATTTTTAAGGTCAACATGATTAGACAATTATTCTCTCGCAGCGCAGTTGGAGTGCAAGAGGCATCTTTAAAAAAAGCCGAATGCGCTAAGAAGCCGGAATTAGCACTTAAAGATCAATTCAGTGATGTTTAAAGCATAATAATACTGGATTAAATTGTACTTACCATGTTGTTAACATAAATTATAGTTCGTTGATATTGTTTCACCCTGATGTTGATTTTTTCCCAGTATAAAAATGAAAAAATCAGAGGCTCTCCAAAAAGCGAGAGGCGCGTACAAGCTACAAATTCTCTGAAAGGCTTATCTGCCTGTGTTTTTAAATTTAAATTTTCCCCCGTGTGCTGCTGGCGCAGATGGCGATGTCTCTATTCGGGACCACACCAGCGACCACGAAAACGACCAAAAAGATTTGCAGGAGACGTCCAAAACAGAAGAGGTAGAATGAAAAAAATTCGAGCGATAAACTTATAAGAGTTGGCGCGCGATCCCTATCTGAATATACTTCGCTGTACTGTTGTCTCTTCGCTAACCTTCCGCCAGCAACATTTGCATAGTACTATACAGGGTGATCAACAAATTGTAGGGTACAAGGGTGTCAAAATGGCAAATAGGTACTTAATGTCATTTCTGAAGTCACTGATGTCCCACTTGATAGACTGTAAGTCTGTGGCTCCTGAATGAAAAAAATACTCATTAGTAACATCATCAAGATATCATATTTGCAAGATTATCTTCAATACTTATAACCAATGCGGTTTGTTTTGCTTATCATCGCTGATTTGTATACATTTATTCTGAAACTTTCAAAAACATTTAAACAACATTTTAATTGTAAATGATGACGAGCTCTCAGTGTTTCTTTACTATGACGTGGGCAGTGAAGTCATAGTGATCTATGATTGCTGATTTGATATCGTCTCGTAGAATGGAAGATGAAGAAGTTCAACACTAGTCAACAAAAATGTATCAGGCTTAGATACTTGGCTAATTCTTCAGTAAATTATTGTTCTGTGATACTGTATTTGAGTCGTGCTGATGTGTCCTGCTCCACGATGGTCTGGGGGATGAGATGGACAATATGGTGTAGTAGGAAGTAGAAGTATCATGTTAGCATTGGAGACATGGTTACAATTCCTCAGATAGTGGCGCCGCCTGGAGGAACTTATTAACTTTTAATCAAATACGTATTTTCGAAGTGATCTTGATTAAAATATGTAGCCAAAAATCAATTAAATATGCACAACTCCACTGAATCATACTGGATATTATGCAAAAAATTTATTCCCAATAGAACACAAACAGATAGGTAATTATATTTATATACAATAACAATAATAGTAATAATATCAGAATCCTATCATGTGGGGACCTTGTGCCCAAATCCATGATGCATGGTACTGAATATTGCACTTACTTCTCTGCATAGTATACGTAATCTCCAAATTATTGTGATGTTCCAGATTATAAGAAGGAATAGAAGTTATTCATACCATTATCATCAACTTACGTTTCATAATGATATTTAGAAAAATTAGAAAGAAAAATTTGTCGCCAGTGGGGATCGAACCCACAACCTCCTGCATTCTAGGCAGGCGCCTTTACCGTTAGACCATGACAAACTGGTCAGGTAGAACGGCAAATGCGCTATGGAAGGTACATCCCTCCTGTGAAATTCTTCTTCCTAATTTTCTAACCTGTACAGCTCGATCTTTGATTAGACATCTAGTGCCAGAGGCCGATACTATCTTCGGTCGATAACTAGCAGAGTCCATCAAGTTGATTGAGCCAAGTGCGGAAATCTGCCACCTTCAGGTTGAGCAAGTTGGGAAAGCTCAAAATTAATATCTATGCATATTTGTCTCCACCTGATACTTTTGCTTGCTTCTATTTCTTCTTTTTTGACTGACAATGTGATTGATTGTTTTCCAGAAATCTCTGACATGCCCTGACGACCAACAGGAGTGAGCAAAGACGGACAAAATTGTAATGGGTGTTTTTGCTATGTTGAGTTAATGTTACTTCATGAAAGCGTATATTAAATCCAATATATAGTTAATTCGTGTTTCACGTAATGATAGACCTCAATCAGAACATTTCGAGTCAGGAATTATATACATACAAAATTGATGTTCAAGAGGGATATCTACAAATTTTAAACAGTATTCTAAGAAAGGGGTCAGGCCATCGAATAACAGCACGATGCTGACGACGAGATTCAACGACTTACGACTAACTGAGATTCAGGTAACTAACACGTCCAATAATAGAAACGATGCTAACACGATAATAACGATAAAGATAAAGTGGCTCCCATACTGGTTAATATATGACCAACGGTGGCAATTCACTGAAAAACTACCTTTTATGCTTATTAGCGATATCCATTGGCTGAGAAAGGCAGCAGTTATCATTGGCGTAACATAAGGCCCGACAATTTTGAGTTATTATGTTATACCAGCGTACATGATTCAAATAATTCCATTGAAGCCACATATCAAAATAGATACAGAACGCAACTTTAAAAACAGTCACAATAAGAGGTTACTTCAAAATAGATATCGTATAGTAAACAATATTCTTGATACGTCGTTGTTGCTTTTCTACTTGGTCACCGTCCCTTCGCTCCCCTTGTGTATCGTTGGACTTCAATATATAATCTGAAGGGCATTTAAAACTTTTTCGATCAAGATGGGTGATCTGTATCATACAGAGAAAAACCAATAGATAGTCACCTAGGTTATACGTGGGACTGGATTGAATATAAGTTTTTTAATCTAGTATATATGTGACCTATCTAGCTACCATTCTATTAGTTACGACAGTGGTTCATGATGACCAAGGGAAATAAATTAGATCTTTTCAAAAACTATTAGGTCAACAGTAAATATTATGGTCTCCGTTTCAGTCTGACATTGTAAAATTGATTGAAATTCAAGAAATTTATAGGTCTGCAACCCTTTGAACCAAGCATTCCAAATACCTGTCCACTATCGAATTTATGTATGGAACTGACAGTTCACCGAATGCGTAGCACCAACGTGCTTTCACTTGTTTGTCCAAGGCCTACATCGAACTGCGAAAATTTTGCGTTTCTGTAGCTGAAATGGCATTTCATCTGGCTGTGCGCCACTGTGGCGGTTAGCCTGCATTGTGTCTACCATCTCTACCGCAGTGCCAATTCGCGAGAGTCGATGTCTGTTGGGAATTAGATTCTTGGCTGTTTTAGTACCAGAGAAATTAACCAATCAGTAGCGGCATGAGATGTTTGATTCCGCGGTCAACAATGACTTGACGGAGACAGCATCATTGTCAAGCAGCTCGTTTAGAAAATGGCTGGAGCGTTTTTCATTCAACGGCCGACTTTTTGTTGAGGTACCCACTTTCACTTAATGATCGGATGAAATGAAAATAATGTAAAGGTACTTAAAGAGGAAGTCGGCAAATTCTAGTTGCACTCAAGCCCATCTAGACGTGGAGGCTTATGCCCAGGTCTTTCGCTGGCGTCGGGAAGAAATCATTTGAAATTCGGTTCTCCCATGAACACCTGAAGACGAAAACAACAGGAAATGGAATGTAACACTAAAAAGTTTTCATATTTGATGAGGCCTTCACTTTCTAAAAAGTATTCAGATTTGATAATGCTTTCAGTTTCTGGAAGATTTTCAAATTTGATAAAGCCTTCAATTTCTGTCCCTTTCAACCGGCAGGGCCGGCCCCAGGGCAGGGCGATCCGGGCGGCCGCCCGGAGCGCTAAGCTCTAGGGGCGCCAAAATCATCATGGGAAATACAAAATAAATTGATAAAAGAAATAAGTTACAAGCTTTTTTAAAATGCACTAAAACGTAAAAAATTATTGTTATTATTTTTATCAATGATCATTTTTTTTTCTAAGCACATTATAAATTTAATATATGTATTTAAGCATTAAGACAAAATCTAGTTGAGTTCAATTCATCATGACAAAACCACTCAAATATAAAATAGAACTTTTCTTTCACACTGTAGATCAAGCAATAAATGCCTTGGAAACCAGATATAATTTGCTAAATACTCACAGTAATTATTTCAGCTTTTTGTATAGTATTTTTGGTTTAAAAGACATGCGCAGAAATGAGCTACTGGCTTATTGCAAAGATTTGGAAGTAGTTTTAACTGATGGAAATTCAAGCGATCTTAACGCCCTGGAACTGGCCGATGAAATAAGCATTGTTTCGTCATTATTAACAAAAAAGGAAACCCCCGTTGAAGTCCTCAAGTTTATCGCTGCACTTAGACTTGTACCAAACCTCAGTATAGCATTAAGAATCCTACTTACATTGCCAGTCACTGTGGCTTCAGGGGAAAGAAGCTTTTCAAAACTAAAAATAATAAAAAATTATCTCAGAACGATGCAGACGCAAAATCGTCTCAATGGATTGGCAATGATAGCTATAGAACACCAAATTAGTGACAAATTAGACTTAAAATCACTGGTTCGTGAGTTTTCCGAAAGAAAAGTTAGAAAACAGGCATTCTAAATACTTTGGTTAGTTAACATTCATTTATATTATAGGATATTAGTAAGCATTAATTAGTTCATTTTAATTTTTGTTATTTTATTTTACCTTAGTGCTAAATTGCTTATCTGTTACATACCTGTTACCTAATGATCGAGTTTTCAATAAAATGTTTTTTTTTTAATTTAATATTTTTCAACGTTTTCTTGACTCTCTGTTATGGGAGCATGAGATTTACTTTGATAAACGGAGAGGGGGGGCGCCAAATTCAAGTTTTGCCCGGAGCGCCAAAATATCTAGGGCCAGCCCTGCAACCGGCTTCTCAGAACCCCCTTCATATGCCCCCCACCTCTACGGAGCTAATTGCACTAGTTCAATAGTAAATACGTTAGATTTTCCTGATAATTTTTCAGATAATTTTTGAGTGTAAATCTAAAATTCCAAAATTTGGCTTTTTTATGCTTCATGAGCTATAAATCATGTTTCCTCTGACAGCACTTCTGGAACGTAAAAAGCTTTTTCGTCATTACGAAACGTTATAAAAAAACACCCTTAATGTTGTGATCCATGAACACACAATATGGATACGTACAAATACAAATCTGCCCCAAAGATTGGCTTGGGAAGTGAAATAAGTAGGGACGTCACTGAAAGGTACTTAATAGCTAACCTAAACGCCTGACCCTAAGTTCGGAATATGAATAAGGGTTCATGCGATGGCCTTATACCAAATTTCCTAGTTGAGGACTCATTGTATACGTTTACCGGTACAAATAGCGCTTCCGAATTTAATATTCCCACTAAACGAGTTCGGGCAATTCCGGCGAGTAAAAATGGCTCATAGGTGGGCTAAGCAGCAATGTATTTTCTCCAGATAAGCCCTCAGTAATAAATAGTACGTTAGGAAATAACATTTTCCAGCTTTTCCCGGACGTTTGTTCTGTATTAAAATGCAAATTTCGTTCATTTCCTAGCATAAATCTACCTTAAAATATGCTCAGAACGAAGCATTGCTTCTGGATTGATTTATACGGCACGGCAAAAGGCTGTTTATTGGAATGGACTTGCATTTTATTAGTATTTACACTCACAGCCATTTATGATGATGCTGAATTGCTGAAATTAAGTCTTAAATCGTATATACAAGTAATCTATTAAACACTAATCCAGACAAATCATTGAAACGTGATAATAAGTTAAAAGTGAATGAACTTTCATAAAAACAAGCTCTTATTTAAAAGCACTAAAAAGAATGAAAAAACGTTTCCTTTAAAACAGTTACTTTAAACTTATAACGTCATTACACAATTTATATGACATAAAAGCTTGCCGCGAAATTTAACTACTCGTAACTACTTAGTTTGAGAATTTAAAAAATTAAAATCAATCAGATCAAGTTTTTTAATTTATTTGTTTATCGACGCAGGAAACTACTGGGAAAAGCTTTTATATCATATGAATTGTGTAATGATGTTGTAAGTTGATAGTGAAACTTATAAAGGAAAATTTTATTTTATACCACTACATTTGTCGGATAGCATAATATTATAACCACCAAAAAAACGTACTAATAAGTTACCTTCACAGTTAAAATAATAAAGTTCAATACAACAATGACATATCGTGCTTATACATAATTTATTTCTATTAAGACATGGCTTTATATTGCAGTGGGTTGTGACCAAATGAATTATGGCTGTGAAAAGTGAATGTAAATCCACATTGTTGCATGTAGTCACTGTATCGGATATCTTATCACGATTTGTTAATTTGTTGGTGGTTAATGTATAATTTGTTCTGATATAATAAAAAAATCATTATTGGAGTTAAACCTTTCACATTGTTATGAGCCCTGTTCTATGGAAGCATCTAGACTGTACAGGGACATTTTTCCATGGAGAGGCAATACCGCTATTTATGTTCGCATTTTAGCTTAATATACTCTTAACACTTAACCATATTAACTCGATGATAAACATGTGAAAAAGTAAACGTGTGCCAAAATAGATTCAGATACCATCCATCCAAACACAGATTCTACCAAATTTCAAAGATAGACACATACACAGGGAGAAAATATACTAAGCTGTGAGGCTGGATATTGGATGAATTACGATTATGAACTCATCAAAAATGGTCTAGAAAACAGGAAAATTTCAAGGTACTATAGTTTGCTGAATCACAGTACAGAGGTTAACAGCATTATAAAAGAAAGAACACCGGAAGATGATTGTATTTCTGAGAGCTTAGTTATGAACTGCAGGCAGAAGAGTAAGTTTTTCTGTCAAATAATATGGTTATCAGTTGAGAACAAGGAAAAGTAAATAATAAAATATTATGTGAGTCTCTTGGTTCATCCACCCTAGAAATCTGTACTCCTAAGTTACATGTCGATATTACCTCAAACCACACGTAATTACGACACAGTACAATACAGTACAATTATCGGCAGAAGCAACGATTGTTTCTATATTCTTGTTCTGTCTGCCAAAAATGTTATCACTCATCAACTCATCTTCAAGTGTCGCCCTGGATGAGTACGCCCATTGGCAACTTACGAAGTCAAAGGTCCTAACATCTGAACTGTCTTGACGCGGAAACAGATGTCCCTTAGGACGTCTGTCAACAAGGGTGAACTGAATTACAGTGATCTCCCTTGTTCTTCGTAATGGAGGACGACAATTGGACTGGGTTACGTATATACCACCTAGCATGAGGGAATTGAAATTGAAGTTGTTCATAAAGTCATTTTAAAGTTTATTTTGTGAGAGATAGATTTATGCAACTAGATCTATTCATATAGATGCACATTTTCTAGGCAGCATAGGTATTTATTTTTACATATTTTTAAATCGGTTCAAAACAGAAATAAGAAAATTGTTTAAAATAAACGATACTCCATTCATCTAATTATAAATTTTAAGAATCGGAAAGATAATTACTTATATGTAGCACAGTACAACGTCTAGACAGTGAAACTCCTGTTCGTAAGGGGACCGCAAACTACAGTCTGCCTCGCAACTTTTTTGTACCAACTCTAGCAAAAAAATATCACAGCAGTCACCATTTGATGTCAAGAATACTTGAACTCTTCCACTCGTAAGAAAACGAATATCTCGACGAATGCCAATTACATACATTTGTAATCGACCGAAAATATGCCCAACCGGAGAATTGTATCACTACAATCTACTTGACTATATTTTGAAGTTTGTTTAAATATACCATTATACTTACCATAAATATCCTGAAATAAATACATACATAGAAACGGAATTGAAATACGTGGAAACATACCGCGAGGCCTTCAAAACGTACAAAAACCTAGCATTATTGTTCTCCATAAAACACATTTCATCTTGTACAATAATATATCTTGCAGATCTGCACCAAGTAAGCGATGGGAATTCAATCTAGATATCGTGAATGCAGCGATCTGTGGTACCACGCTCTTTATACCATCGAAACTGACTTCCACTCTGTAAAGCTTGGTGGCCACACGATCTCCCAGATTAAGACATCAGTATAAGACTAAAGTTTCTTTCATTATAACAGACCAAACACGACTTGCTTGAATATAAACATGTTTATGCATTCCATAGGCGTACCAGAATTTCTACATCTCAACTACTTGAACAATAACACAGCTACACAAAAAAACGTCTGGCCTGGGATCAGGCCATGTTTCCTATTATGTTTGGTAAGTCGCTAAATTTGAATACGAGGTTCACTTAACCCCATCACTTCAGGGTTTTGCTCTGAACTCAAAAAAATAACTGAGGATTTTATCATAGGTGAAGAGTTAGTTTGAAAAAATCATCTGACTGTACTCAGGCATTTTTAAGATCGCTGATTCCGATGCCAAGGTCGGCTAACACTATCACGTCAGCTTCAAAGTCATTTGAAGGTCTAACTAAGAAAATGTGGAAAAAATCTGAAAAAGTCATACAAAACCACTCGGGCCACTCATCATAAATTTGAGGTCGTGTTTATATATGTGGGAAACTATCACTTTCCATCTGGGCCAACCACTCCCAAACTCAACAAAAGTCGATTTTTGTGATGCGTTTCGCTCCAATCTAACAACGCTTCAGATGTTAAATCGAAAAGTTTTACACAGTACGAATCTTATTTGAATAACCTTGTGTAAAATTTCACAATTTGATCTTAATAAAATTATTAGTGGCTGTCCGCCACTGGTAGACTTTATACAATCGTCTCGATATATCGATAAATATGCCGGCTTTTCGGTAAACATCGTTGTTCGATGCCGTGATCTCGTTTATTTTTTCGAGATTTATTTCTTTATTGTTATAGCGTTTACAAGATATCCCTCGCGGTGTCTACCTATGGTTTTATTTTACCTTTTTAAATTACTAATTTATCAATATTAGTGAGGTATTCCTGTTCTTATACCTGCGTGGCTGGAGAAATTATCATAGAATGATTGAAACATTTTCAGCGGAACTTACTACAAAAATCGAGAATCGCCACAAGCTACGAATAGTTTTGTTCAGTTAATGCGAGACATCATGCTGAAGCATCAGGGACAAGATAATGATACGAGGGTCACGCTGAAAGTCTTTAGATATTCCTAATCTATACAAGTTTAAACAAGTTTGAGCATGCAGCTATTTCGTCTAAAGTTGTAAGTCCTTACATGCATAGGTAGCGTTTGAATCGTTCAATACACCCAGATGGGTGCCACATTTGTTGACCAGTGAGCAAAAAGCAATAAGAGTTGATTGGGCTAAGTTTATGGTTGCAAAATTTGATAATGGGCATAGTAAAAACACTTTTAATATCGTAATTTATTTCACTACAATCATTCATCTATTCAATCATCATCAATCAACTAGGAACTAGCCTCTGGTGGATAAAGAACTCAATTGGCAGTCCATTTTTTGAATAGTTTTGTTCTCAAATTATAGCTGGACAGAATCTGCATTGTTCATAGATCCAAAATGACGAATATAATGCCTTGCCACATCAGAAACACAACACTGCATAACGCAAATCTCTGTTTGGAATTATCGAAGAAGTTTGATTGGTTCATTTTATAACTCCACTAGTCAAATCCACATGTCATCAACAAATTCACTTTACGCTTCAGTTTCTTGGGTACCTTTAAGAAAAAAATGGAAAAAATTAATTAAAAATTAAATGTTGTACGTGAGTCAACAAATTTAGGAACCCACAATTCATACCTTTACCTTGCATATCACATAAACAAATGGCTAATCCATCATTGATTTCAGAAAAAAGCAGGTTAGATCAAGCTGCTGCAGGAACACCTGGTGGCATCAAAAATACACACCCGAATGGCAGTGTGACAAATCCAAACCGTCAGCATAAACATTGCATGCGAGTCTTAAAAAACTAATTGCTAATTTATTTATAAATTGGTTCTTGAAATGCTGAAATAAAGCTACTATTTCACACAATGTACGGCTTGCAACGCCAGCGATACCGATTGACCATAATGGAGCTATTTGCATTTTTAAATCGGTCTTTCTGGTGTTTGTATGCATATGTGTGCCTTGACGATTGCGGCTTTGATTTGCGAGAAGCTCGGTTGGTAGATGTATGTGTACGGGGGGCTCCCGATTACAAATTTAGTTATGGAGGATCATGAAAATAAATAAAGAGAGGCAAACATCGATAGGGACCACCATTTCGAAGAATTATGCAAATAAAATATATATTAACAAACCTTGGACATTTTTATAGATTTTGAAGGAGCGTTTGACAAAACTATCTAAAAGAAGATGCCACCACTGTCTGTGATTGGACACTCAACATATCAGAATTGGTACAGTCAGTAGACAGATTTAACTGACTCTCGAAGCTCACAAACTATCAGCGAGATCAGCACTGGACTACCACCAGGTGCTTGTGAATACATCATAACAGTTTCTTGTTAAAAGGACACTTACCTTCCAAAGGCAAAATAACAGCTGACCGACTGGCAATGAGGGCTGCTGTGACCAAAATCCTGGTACTGACCCACACTGTATTCTGCCCGTCAGGGCTATGAAAACTCTACTGGTAGAAAACATCCAAGTGGTAGTAGAATGAATTCAGAAGCTAAGTAGCTAAGTGTATGCTCTCCACTATGTATCAGACCTGCTTCAGACATGCATGTTTCGTCTTTAGCCTAGAATCGTCAGTATAGCCTGGCGGTCTAACTGTAGAGCAATAGGGTGTGATCAACTCAGATCAACTCACTCACTGTCTCAGAACCGTTACAAGACTAGGCAAAAAATGACCTCCTCTATAAAAAAGATGACAAAAAGCAGCAACAAAATACTAAGTAATTTATGCATATATAAATATTATCCTATATCCTACATATTAGGAACATAATAATTGTAAAATGTAATTCTGTACGATTCATCAGCGGTTTTATATATATATATATATATATATATATATATATATATATGTATACGAGTATAATTTTTTTTTCATTATTAGTAGAATGAGTTCAGAATATTACGATGTCTCTTTGTAGATGTTCCAGCTAATTAGTTAGTTTTTCTGCATTTTTGTGTGAGTGAGTTGGTACAATATACTATGTACTTAATATTTTTTTATTTTTTTGTATATTTATTTATAAAGCCTAGCCTACTGTTTGAGATCTTGACTGACTATAAACATACTTTAATTTTTTATCAGTAAAAAGAAAAAATATTATATCTATCCCATTATCTTGGGAAAATACGAAACAGCCCATCAATAAATTTTACCATAACGTGCCGTTTACCGTAACATTCTCAGTAATAGTAATATTATATAATAACAAAGCATGGCTAATAACTTGTCATATTGAACGGCCTTAAGGCATGTTTGATACCTAAAACATTATAGACCGAGTCTGAATCTTGTGTAATCTAGATGAGAAAAAGCGTATTATACGCGTTGGGGATAAACAAATCAGGTATTTTGGTACAATCGGTACCCATGTTAAGGGAGAACGACAATAAATTCCAGCAAATCAAATTTATAGACTACCCCAATCCCTAAATTAATTTTTTTTCCAATACAAAATCAATTTGATATCCCCTGGTATCTTCATTCAGTATGAATAGTTTTAAATAAGTTATTACTGTGAAACGCGTAGTAAGCCGGGTTTAATGTTGGTGTTGAATAGTCAGAGGTCGGTTTACAGCCTTGTTTATGGTTTTAGAACTAACGGTGGACGTCTTTTTGCCCTTGCAGTGCAGAGCAAATTATTCCTGTGATGTGTATCTCCCGGCAAAGTCAATTTCAAGTATGGTGCTACGCTACTAATAACTTCATCAAAACGGTTTTGAGGGAAGGCGATTTTTTTATGACATATATAGGGTAGTCTATTTAACTTGAGACAGCCGTATAGCGCGAACACGAGTTTTTAGATGAAAACATTCAGATGAAAGTTCTTGGGTGCAGTGTGGGAGAGTTAATGATGACTTTTATTTTCTTCAAGGTCAACCATGTTTTTTAATGGTAACATAATATATCTTTTTTATTGCAGAATCTTACTCTACGAGAAAAATCTCATACCTTTTGTTCACAATATTTTGAAATCCGATTGCAACTCAAGTAGATGAAGAATACAATAGTTATTCTTTTTATGAATCTCCCAATAATTACACGTTTTATCAGAAATGCTTGTTCTCTCACAAAGACCAAGGGCGCTAATGTTCCAGTTCTCTCAATCATCGCGGATTTTCCACAGTAGTGCATATTATGTTAATTCACTTCACCATGATTTGTACAACCAGATTCATCTAATAACAACAAACAAAAGCAAAAATTCTATTCAATTCTATTCAATTTTTTGCCCACTGACAAAATCGACTCAGGTCAATAATATTCAAAAGAAATTATAACAGCGTTGCCTACCGTTGCAGTAGTGAAACATTTCGAAGAAGAACAAATTCTTTATACTTTATCTGCTCAAGTTGGAATTGGATTGAAAAATTTCGTGAACAAAAGGTATTTGTTCTTTCTCGTAGAGTATTAACATCTCATTTAGTATGCTATTACTACACCTCTCATGTTTTAGTATCATTTGATATTGAGAAGTAACATGAATTTTTTATCTCCAGAATACTTGAATCTTAGCTGCCGATCACTTAGCAATATTTTAAAATCAAAGTAATAAATTCATCGATAAAACATCACTTGTTAATTAGTCTCCAGTACAGAGCTTCAAAGTTCGAGAGATCGGTTCGACGGGTTTGCCTTACTTCAGCATTTAGTACAATAAGATGATTAATGGAGCTAGAGAAAGTGATCCAAATTCTATTTTTTCAGTGGACCTGTAGCGTGGGGGGGGGGGTCAAAGCCCCGTACTTTATAATAGGCGTCAGCAGATACGCCACTGTATGTATTTTGTTAAATTTGCTACAGGCTGGCCTAAATCAAATTCAATTAAAATCAGCAACCTGAACTGGCCTCTCCACCAGCCGTTATCAACAAATCTAGCTACGATGGTGCTGAAAACCTCATAACCTTTTATGGACCTTCATAAAACGGTGGTCGTCAAATCGACATTACGTTCATAATTTCCCTCTCCCCTCTAACTCATTGCCCTCTCCCTCTCTTCTACTACAGAATTAAGTCATCTTCCAATAAATGCAAATTAGCAATAGAACACATAGAGTGTAGAACATGGGTGGGCGTTTCGAAATGATATGGGGTGAACAAACTGTAACTGGTTTCTTCTGAATGCAAGAGTTTTATGTTAGTTTATGATGTTTGCATCAGGAAAATCTATGTAATTTTAGCTCATTTGACAATCTCGCAGTGTCTATTTTTGAGCTGCATAGTTTCAACTTTGAACAATAACTGGATTTAGGAAGATACTCATTGTGATGTTGCTGGTTTTATGCCTTTCGAAAATATGAACATTGGCGGTCAAATAATTAGCAGAAAATACGTTATCTACTAATGGGTATAATGTATACAAACATTTCAGCAACCAACTATTCATAAAATGAATCTTGAACACACATGCCCAAAAAATTGCTGCATGAAAGCATTTTGAGGGTCCAGATAAAATTATGATTTCATATATACGAGAATAACATTCACTAGCGAAATAAGGTCTTTACAATATGGTAATTATCCTGTCAATCTAATTTTTGATGAGATTAATGTGTTTCAGTGTGTGTATACCCAAAATGATATTTTTAAAACAATGCCCCTCTTTATTTTTGCATGTTTCTTGGTTTCAGGATAGTCGTTCGGTCTAACTGGCAAGGCAACTACTGAAAAATTAAAACGCTGCCTTTGCGTGTAAGCATTTACAACTTTAGACAAAATAGCTGCGTGCTCAAACTTGTTTAAACTTGTATAGATTAGGAATACCTAAAGATTTTAGTGAGCGTGACCCTCGTATATCTTGAACAGCGATGTGGCTTTCCTTGTTTTAAACCCCTCCAGCTCGGAAACCATTATTTTCTTACACATCTTTCGTTTCCTTTTCTATTCGGTTTTTAATTCTTTTGCCATATTTATAACTCATGATAAGGAATCGGTTATGCCTAGTCCTATACAGTTGTCACAGTCTATTCGTCTATTTCCTTTTTCTTTCTTCTATAACTTACTAATGTATGGTTCTGTCCATTTCTACAGTATTATTTCTTGTCATCTTAAAAACATTGAATATATCCGCTGGTAACTGAAAAAGCATTTCATGTGATGTGTTAGCAACTGATTTGGAACTCCTCCCAGGCCCACAGCCTTTTTGATTTCAGATTTCGTATCACCTGCTCGATTTCATCTGTTGGGATTTCTTGATCATTTTTAATGTCGTAAAATGGATTCTTCTCAAATTATGAGAAACAAATTGATGGTTATGAGGGTATGGATTTCTATAATAACACCTTTAGCTCCGCCGATGCGAACAGTTCGGCCGACCCTAGCAGTAATTTTGCATAAACGTTGTGCTCGTAATCTTTATTATTTTCATAAAGCTGATCAATCATCGACGAGCGTAGCGGACACGTGTGAAAGCGATTAACGTCAGATGTCGTTACTGTCACGCCCACTAAGGGCTTAATTCAACCCCCGCTTTCATTGTTGTCTTAACGGCAGTGCCTCTATGTAAATTTCTTTAGTCATGTGTCTAGATATGTATTCATATACGAGGTTCACGCTGAAAGTTCTTAGATATTCCTAATCAATACAAGTTTAAAAATGTTTGAACACGCAGCTATTTTGTCGTCTAAAGTTGTAAGTGCTTACAATCAAGGCAGCGTTTGAATCGTTCAGTAGTTGCCTTGCCACGGTCTCGAATGCATTTAAGTGTTGGCCGAATTTTAACGAGAAAATGGAACCGGGTAGTCCAAACTTGTTCAAACTTTTATGGATTAGGAATATCTAAAGACTTTCAGCGTGACCCTCGTACTACTATGGTACAGTAATGCAGGAGACATATTATCAGATCATCATGCCAAAACCAATTTTCCATTCGCGTTTATACTGTAGAAACCAAGAAAATCCAATTTACTCGGCGGCAAAAAGTGGCAGCATACAAAAAGGAATTAATAAAAAGGGGATAATGGAGAGAAAATCTGTCCCGGCTTTCTGGCTGTGAGGAAATTCGTGCTGGTAAAAATCTAATAAATATCGCATTTCCAATATCCGAGTGGTCGTGGTTTTCCCGGAAGTCTAGCCGGGAAGACGGGATAAGAAACGGGGATAGAATAATGGCTGGTAGGGTCGTGTTAGTGTGCTGCATGCGAGAAGCAGCGGCGTGCTATAAGAAAACCCCATTTCAAAGTAAATAATAATAGACATCACTTTCCGCGCTGTTACCTCGCTAGTTAGACCAAACTACCCTTGTAGTAAATGGATTCAAGGTGAATACAAGGTTCATATTCACCGCGCAACCAATATTTCTCTAAGCTCATAATATTGAAATCCTCTTAAAAATTGCGTCAAGTCGGTCAACTCTATATTTGACATGCAGTTTATTGAAAAAATTATCGGATTTTAGAGCTACTGATCCTCTTGAAGTGAGATCATGAAATATTGGAAAACATGGAGAATCTAGAAAAACCGAAAATACGGAGTCACGGAACGAGAAGTATCTGGCCAGGTGAATAACGATTTGAGGAAACAGAGACCAATCTATTAGTATTTTCCTCCTACTCTGGAACCATATCTTGACCTGTGTCGGCGTCAGTTTCAATCCCTTTGCCATCTGTTCTCTTTCAGGCGCTGAGAGGTACTTCTGCCGTTTGAACCTCTGTTCAAACTCGAAGATCTGCGCTTGAGAAAACAGTACTCGCGGTTTCGGTTTCGTTCTTTGTCTGGTTCAGGTCACCTGAAGACGATTGAAGATAGAATATCAATCCAAACGTCGTGATACTCAAAAATTTTATAGACAATGGAAGTCCGAAATCAAACTTTTGATAAATCCACCTTGTCTACAAGTTTCAAGCCTCTATCTAAATTATCTAAACCAAGAGATTTGTCTACCTCAAGACTAATTAGCTTGCTTCTCATTTTATCGAAGGAACGGAAATTGGATAATAAAAAATAATAATAAAAAATTGCAGGTCCCACCGAGATTTGAACTCGGATCGCTGGATTCAGAGTCCAGAGTGCTAACCATTACACCATGGAACCGTTGAGCGTATAACTCGAATTTACGGATAATACACTATCACAGACTAAAGATAATCAATAATTTGTGGTTTCTGGATTTTTTTTGCATATATCTGTAATTTTAAAATGAATCTCTATTAATTACAACTACATTGAATTGGCTGTATATAGGAAAAAATAATATCCACAACAACAAAATATTTCAATCAATATGATGATCTAGTTACAGACACTAGAGAAATGGTAATTTCATTATCTATTAATATCAAAATTATACAAAGTATTTCAACTATCACATGGACAATATCAAAGAAAATAAACGAAAATATCTCGAGTACAGTATTTACAAAAAAAAATGATACAATGAAACAAACACTATTAATTTATCAAGGATAACGTAAGAAACTTATCTAAGCACGTGTACAAATTATTTTTCTCTTATAACACAACTATGTATTTTATAATGCTTATACGTGGCAACGCCGCAAAAACGTTCGTTGTCAATTCAATCACATACAGTCCACAGCCAGCTTTTGTAATCCGAAAAGTAATAAACACCAAAGTTACAGAAAAACCGAGGTTTATTACAACAGCATGTGTGACAAACACTTATAAAGTAGAATCATTGAATTATGAAAGCAGATTCAATATGCGTCAAGGAAGAAAAATAATACTCAATGTGGCAATAGAATTAGCTAGCATAATTTTCCAAATTCAATGAAGTATATTATATTCAACTGTTGAAATTAAAAAAAAAAAATAAAAATCGTAGTGAGTTCCTCAAAATTGAAAGTTTATATCATATATTTTTTTTTACTATCATCCCTATTCTCAGAAGATCCATTCGTTTGATACCCACATTGTAGGAAAACATGAATACTTCGTCCGTAGTTAGGCTTGTATAACATTTTTTTTTACATCCAGCTGACTTTGGCCTTGGATAGTCGAGCCAAACTTTGTTTCCATTCCATTCAGTCACTACAATAACAGAAACGTACTGTGCCTTGGAATATTTGTAGATCTCAGAAAAGCATTTGATACTGTGGATCATTCACAGCTTCTTGACGTTCTGTGGCGTATAGGAATTAGAGGAGTGACACATGAATGTTCAAGAGCTACTTAAATTATAGAGGATAATATATAAATGGATGTCTCAGATATAGTAACGCGTAGAAACTCCTGCTTGCCAACTGCTGGAGAAATAATAAGTTTTACGGATGATATTTTTGTCATCTACAAAGCAAATAACTGGGCAGACTTAAACAAGATATGTGAAAGAGATCTCAGTAATATAGTAAATTGGTCCGGCCTACACTTTTAACTGTAAACTACAACTGTAATAAAAAGGAATAGCAGCATTAATAAATTTGAGAATGACGTGAAAAAAGTGATAATAGCTCAGCCGAGATCTAGAGAATTTAGAAGTGCTATTACTTGCCTATGTACTATTATACTGATAAAAATAATGTTTTATTATAGCTCTGTATGTGATTGTATGGTGAAGCGATAACGTCTACCTTGGACAAAACTGGAAAGTAATCACAATCAGTGTTATCAAAAATGAGATTGTCGACCTCTGGACTTTATGCTCTTAATGCCTTACATAACATAACATAGCATCTGAGAATGTTTTTTGCACCATTACTTGTGAGGTACAGGTTAACAGCTGATAAGCACAGTTGTTTTTGATATACCTCTTAACGAATATCGAGGACAAATTTTA
Source organism: Bruchidius siliquastri (assembly GCA_949316355.1). Lineage (NCBI taxonomy): Eukaryota > Metazoa > Arthropoda > Insecta > Coleoptera > Chrysomelidae > Bruchidius > Bruchidius siliquastri. The sequence continues at coordinate 1,312,203 of OX438534.1, read as the reverse complement.
TTGTTATTATTACCTCGTACAGACATGGCTCTACCGAAGCATAAGTTTGCAAAAGTCCGACTTAAATGAGGAAGTATCCCATATTGGACTTACTTAGTTTGCAATAAGTTTAAGTCTTTGTCAACATTTGCACCAGCAGTATTTAGGAAGACAGCTGGCTATCAAAAATGTAAAACAGCATTCATAGTTCCTAGGCCCCTTCTGACTGCGTGCTTGTTCTCAGGTGACGGATGACGTAGAAGCCACCACTGTGTCCCCTCCCCGCGGTTCTTTCGTTCGAATTATTAAAAAATCTATGACAAAAATGAAATAGTAATAGTATGAGTTGACATACTACGAATCCATATATGCCTTGTGGGGGGTGGGGGAGATTTTTGAGACGAAAAGTTGCAGTACAGGTATACAAGTTCAGCTTACTGCATTAATTTTATTGAACAACAGTTTTTCGAATTCTGTTGAACCTAAAACGTGCACTGGAAAACGTTGTACAGCAATAGGGAGTAGGAAAGACAATTTCTTTCTTAAGGTTCGATTCATAATACAGATACATTTCATAATTTCCTTAATAATGTGTTTCAACTCTTCGATGTTTGATATATTTTCAGTTATTTGAATTACTACTACCGACTGCTGATCAATAATCACATAAGTTTTCTGTCAAGTTAACGGACGAGGAACCAGCAGAGAACTTCAACATCTGGTCAGGAAGACTAGCAAAAATAGTTTGCAACATATGTTTCTTGTTCGACACCTGACTTGCACTTTAGGTGAATTTTCTTTGTGGAGACGGTTGTGATGAATATGGTCTGCAATTGTGGGGTATTTGAGTAACTGGTGGGGAAAATTATAATCAGTGATTGTGTCCAAAACTTGGAAACACAATCATCGTATCGTTTTTTCAAATTAGATATCCCTTAGCTTCTACAAAGGTCATCTTGGTAGCTGACATCATTTCTTCATTCTCTGCTGTTTCTCAAAAGCCGGACAGCTTTTAGAAGTTTATCTACGCTCAATTGTTTTGCAATAAATACAGTACGATTTATTCTCGCTGCAAATGTGAGCATCATTTTTCTTCGGCTATAAAGATAACACCTGGTATAAGTGTACGGCATTGGATATCTATCCATGTATCTACATGCACCCGTATCTTAAGCAGTTATAATATTGTGTGTGAGATGCTGTACAGATCTAGACTACTGTTTTTCTGGAAACGGTTCGACTGTTACACCAAAGGGGACAGACATACATCATCTTCTGTTTCTTGAGTTGAACACAGCACTGATTTTGTTAGTTATATAGTATATAGTAAGGTAACTATGAGAGCGGTAGCATCTCCCTGGTTCATGAATTCAGTGCCGTCCTCCAATGCTTAGCCCAATCCAAGAACGTGAGGCTTATGTTGTTTGTCCCTGGCCACAGCTGAGTCCCAGGTAACAAAAAAGCAAATTGCTTGGCGAGCGTGAGGGCAAGCAGTATATTTATTGGCCCCGAACTCATACTGGGTCTTAGCAGAGGCCAGGTTAGTACTGCTCTAGATGATTAGGCATACGATGAACTTACGAAGGCATGGCTGGAGAGAGATGACTGCAGGTCGGCCAAGAGGTTCAGAACAGGCCCCGACAAATGTCTCAAGTACCATGTTAGTATTAGTGTTAGTTCTCGGGATCAAATTGGCCTAATTTCCAGGCTTCGCCTCCTCACTATTATTACTATTATTCCCAGAATGCATTAAAATAGGACTTCAGGATTACTATGGTGGCTATTCTGGAGTAGGTTTAATAGAAAAAATCGTAACATCTAGTTCCTTGAGATTTTGTCAATTTATCATTCGTGTGGGGCCAGGTTGCTGGTTACTTATAAAATCAATGTATATCTGAAGTAGCCCCAATTCATCCAAAGTACTTGAGAAAATTGAGGTCGTGGCATTTTTTATGACAAGTCTGATATGTAAATTAAAATATTCACGTTAAAAAAGCTATACTACTTGAAAGCTGATATTTTTTATCATTTTTGCATTACTATAAATTCAGACGTTCACAAAAATTATGGTCACATTGCCTTTAGTCCACAACAGACATCAACAATGAAAATGTATATTGCCTGGATTGGAATTGCCGTACTGATCTGTACTCTCAGCTCAGGTGAGGGACCCATTATTTTCTTTGTATATACATTTTGTTCGTATAGGTGGCCAGAAAGGAGTTGCCTGATGTAGTTCCTCCAAATTTTGCTTTTTCCATTTACTATTGCTTCTCACGCCTAAGAGTGGTAAGAAAGATTTTAAATAATAGGTTTTTTAGGTGAGATTAATTTGTAATTTGGGGAAATCATTCTACTGCATGTTTTCTCAACAGGAATATCTCTCACTTATTTTTAATTTTAATATTATTTTTTTTAGAGAGGTTTTAAAAAACATCGTAAAATGACAATATTTGGAACACCCGTCCCAAATATGGCCAGGTAGTGGCAATATTAGGAACATGATTATAAACACAGCTTGTGCCGCTTTTTTTAGAGCAGATTTTGTCTGTACTCCTTCTTTTGGAGCAGATTTCGCTTGTATCACTTCTTTGTTGGGAGCAAATAAATCTTTCGTTACTTCTTGGGCCCTTGAGTTAATAGCAGGCTTTCTTTTTGCTGATGCAACTTTTATTTCAGGAGTAACCATAAGATCCAAAGCTTCACAAGGTGCTTCTTTTTCCGGAATGTTTTTTGAGGAGGCTGAAATAAATTTTGCTAGTGGCTCGTTGTCGCTTTCTGTGTAGGAGTCACCATGAAGGGAGCCTTCTGATTCTGATGATGAGTGACTTTCCAAATAAGCAGTATGTCCTTTCTTTTTCATTTTTGGTGAATCTACACCGCTTGTTCCGGGAATGGCACTTGTTTGCCCATTCATTTTTGATTGACTTTTGTTTTCATCTGTTCTTGTCACGATGCTGGGTGCAAAAGCAGATTCTGGGATTGCATCAGGAGAAAAGGGATGGATACCTGTGCTTCTAAATCCCGAAATTATATTCGATGGCGTCATTGCTTTCAACCACACCTTTGAGAATATTTCTCCGAACCTTGTTTTAGTTAAAGCTTTTCCAGGTTGTGTTATCAAAAAGTTCAATACTTCTTGGTCCCAAAATGCCACTATACATTTTCGCCATGTTCAGGGGCCACCAAGTGAACACGCTTTTCCCCCTTTTTCGCCAAGACACTTTGTTGTTTGTGAATCGTTAAGCGGCAACCTTTCTCGTCCATGTTGTACACGTTTCCTGGTTTATCGAATAACTCTAGTTTAGCGAAGACATCTTTTAGTTTCCCAAAATAATCATTAACAATAGATGGGTTCATTTTCTGAGCAGCTTTGCTGATGCTGGATCCATTTCTTACTGCTATCAACGCCGTTTTAAGGTCTTCCTACGACCACTCAGCCCTCTTTTTGTTTGGCATCTGAAAAAAAAAATTGATAAAGCTAGGGGAAAAAAACAATATCCGTAAACAATTATTGAAAAAATTTACAGGTGCCTAATATTGCCATAATGTGTATCAAGTATTATCGATTTGTGGTTCTCAATCACATGTTTATTTAATATCATAAATTTATTTCAGAAATCGAAAAAATATATTATATATGCCGAATATTGCCAGAGCAATACCTATATATTTTTTTCACTAATTTATCTCGGTTAGAAAGCTGATAAGAAGTCGAAAACACGTGGAAGTTGTTATAGTGAGGTTAACAACCATCCGTCGTTCTTATTCGGGCCGACTGAGCGGTTTTCTGTTGCGTTCAGTGTTGCCAACTCAATTTCTAGGAATCCACCAAAGCGATATCGATTTTCTGCTAAAAATTCTACTAGATTTTTTTCTGTTCTACCAAAAAATCGACTAAAACTTTTTCGTTAAATCTAAACTAAATTTTTTTAGGGCGGTATATAACGAGTGTTCAATAATTGTTATGGTAGCAGGTGGCTGTGGCTTCCTTTTTCTATCATGAACGTACGTCAGTTCATCTCTAAAGGGGAGGATTACCCGCTGTCGGCGCTGTCTGTCATTCTTTTGCAATGCTAGCCAAGACATACGTTTTTTGTGACAATTGCTATTCATAGGTGATCTGACCATAAAAATGATTGAACACCCTTTACTTGTTTAACATTTTGTTTTAGGTAGATATATAGATAACACAGAAAATACTTTAATACACTTTAAAGTGAATAGTATATTTAATCAAACGAAAACATCGACAAAAAATAAAACTAGAATACTGTGAACAAAAAAAATATCACTCCATTATACCTACATACCTATCGATCTTTTTACGTCGATACATCGATTCAATAGTAGAATTTCTACTGAGTTGGCAACACTGGTTGCGTTGGATTAGTATAAATACCGGTCACCCGAGTAGTAACGTCAGGATTTTGGGTCGGGCGGCAATATTAGGCATACATACCTTATATCATCAATCGATAACTAAACAGAATGATTAATTTTTGAAGACTGATATGTCGATTAATTGCTTCTTGTCATTTAAAAAAACATCTGTGAACCATTATGACTTCTGCTTCACTATGGATGAATAGCATCATCGGAAGAAAAGTTTCATATTCTAATGATCATTTCAGTATTTTTTAAGCACAACATGAAGATTTCAAGGAACATGGCAACTTGCTTTTTTCCAATATATTTGTCACAATTGTACTTTCTTCTCCACACGTAACCAACAGCTATAACTCACCCCCTTTATCTCATGTAATGCCGTTGACAACTAGCCTGAGCTACATAACTTTCTGTCTGTAAAACAGACTGGGGATCTAAATTAAAAGACCGCAACAAAAAGTTCCTTAAGATTTTTCGAAAGGTAGGTCCAAGTTTTTATAAGGCATTATTTTAATTTTCCATTAAATTATTAATGTTCTATTCGTGTGAATCTAGTACAATTTGCTAGTTTTGTATAAAACCGATTATATCCGAAGTATCCTGTATTCACCAAAGAAAACAGATCGAGGCACCTTGGGTTAACTACTTGAAAATTGATATCATTCTCCAATGGCGATAAATTCATACGTTCAGATGAATTATGATCATACTGTTTTCGATTTGTAACAGACAGCAACAAACAATATGTTTATTGCCTGGATTGGAATTGCCGTACTGATCTGTACTCTCAGCTCAGGTGAGGGACTCATTATTTTCTTTGTATATACATTTTGTTCCTATAGGTGGCCAAAAAGGAGTTGCTTGATGTAGTTCCTCCAAATTTTGCTTTTTCCATTTACTATTTCTTCCAACGCCTAAGAGTGGTAAGAAAGATTTTAAATAATAGGTTTTTTATGTTTTTTTTTTTCATTTGATACAATAGTAGGAAACAATACAGGAGAAACCAGTTAAGTATTAACTCAAATACAAGATAATAAGTAACCTATCTTCAATTATATGTGAGAGCTCTCCAATTTTTTTTTTGTATCCCAAATTTCTCTTATACGTCTTTGTACTTTGGACAAGGGAAAAAACACTCCGTCCACTTAAAAAATCGAAGATTTACTGATCAACAATAATAGCGGATTATTCGAGATGCCACGCGGTCGATAACGCCAGCTGCCATCACGGAGGTGATACATAAAGTAATGAACATCGACTCGTATTCATATAACTCAAAATTCATTTTTTTTCACCGAAAGTCGATCTTGTCTGCATTGTTATATGTTCAATAAGGGTAATGAACTGGAAGTTTGCTGTACAAAAAGTCTTTATAGCGATATTTCTAAAGATAAAACATAAGGACTACGCATACGCACAATCACGGCTATTCAAATAAAAATTTTCTAAATTCAGCTATCTGTTCCTCATTGTATATATTTCTACTTCTCAAAACTGTTGTATATTTAAAAGTATTTTATTTGAACATCAAAATGATTGCGATGAACTTCGATTTACATTTCATGAGAACTACCCTTAAGTGCGTCGAAAAACAAATATAAAGAAATATCACAATCCCTCCTGTAAAACATTAATCTTAGTTGCCATGTGTGATATACAAAGTCGCATGTAGAATCCACCAAGGAATTCAGATATGCATTAATATACAGGGAGTTTTATTTTATAAAATGCTACAGTTGTATATTAGTTCCCTGTATAACTTTTCCAATTCAAGTTAAAATATTGTAGTTTTGTAGCATTACAGGTGTGCCAACACGTTCGATGATAGACATCCGAAAAGTGTTTTATTAGACTCACACCCTTCCATCAAAGTATTAGTAGCTCACCCTTCATTTGGGAAAACTTCATTATTTAGAAAAACTTCCAGAATTCCACTGTATGATTTTACCTAGTGCTTTCTTTATTTAACAAGGATTACTCTTTTTATATACAGGTACCATTCTTTCTTTGTAGTCACTGAATATGTCTCCAGTATCGGTGCTGACCTAGATATTTTTGGTTGGTTAAAATATATAAATAACATTTTCAAACATGTACTCGTATCATGTACTCACTTTTTTGGATTATATTTTTAATCTGGCATTTGTTACTGTTTAATGTTTCAGTGGATGGATTAACCTGCTATGCCTGCAACAATTGCCCGTTACCTTTCAATCCGGCTGCAGCTACAAAAGCAGCATGTGGTGGCGATCAAATTTGTGTAACTGTGAACACCAGAGGTAGTAAGCCTTTTCAAAATGTTGTAAATACACATGTACTAATGATTATAGGGTTAATCGAGATGTTGAATTTCGATTGAGTATTCTAAATGTCAGACAGACAATAGGCTGATCACATGACAGACCAACAGACGATACACTAACAGATCGACGGATTGACAGACCGACAGGCCGACAGACCGACAGACCGACATACCGACAGACCGACAGACCGACAGACCGACAGACCGACAGACCGACAAACCGACAGACCGACAGACCGACAGACCGACAGACCGACAGACCGACAGACCGACAGACCGACAGACAGTAAAAGGAATACGAGTAACTGGTAGATACAGTTGAACGCTGCACACGATTGCAAGTACTGAACTAGAAATAACCATACGAAAATATTCAACTTTTATTTATTATTTTATTAAAAATTCTATAGTGATGTTGTTCAACTGTATGCGAGCAGGATTTGTGGTGATCACTCACTACTTTTCACTTGTCAGCCATTGTTTATAGAACCTTAATCTATATCACTGGTAATGCTAAACCTATTTGAACACGATATTTATGTTTTTCCGTAGGAGGCATTGACAGAAGATGTTCTCCAGCAACCATAGATGGAGAAGACGTGTGTATCCACCTAAAAAAAGCGGGCGGTGCTGTAACTGGTTGTTATGATTGTTCTAATGATCTCTGTAATGCATAATCTACTGTCTCATTCTATTCATCGCTCACCGATGTTTATCACATTAAACCACCGTTTTCAATAGAGAGATAAGCAGTTTTAATCATATGCCCAATCCCCAGCTAAATGTATTCAAAGAACATGTCAATTAGATTACTAATATATTATACAACAAAAGCCAATTTTTTGTTTCGTCCTCTACACATCAGTATCTCCATAGAGGAGCAGGTTTCTAAGAACGTCTTACTATTTCTGTGTTTCTAAGATTGTTCACATATTGCGAGATATTTTTGAAATATTCAAATTAACGCTACCGAAAAAGTTTATAACTATACAAAAAATGTATCTTCCTCTTAGAGGGCCTATTCGGGTCGAGTTGATCCGAATAGGCCCTAGAATACTGGAAGAGTTACTTCTCTTAGTTGTTGCGGAATGTTGTTATAAAGTTTACAAATGTTATACTTTCGAATAAGGCAGATGGGTGAACAACCGGTGTCAATTTATTTTGTTTCGATTGTTGGGATTATGCACAAAATAACGTTTAAGCTTAATTTATTTTACAAGTACGACGGTAGCTTATAGATCGTGATCTCATGATGCTGTACTAGACTGTGTAATAGCCTTAGCTAATTCATGTTTAACCAACCCATATCGGAAAATTTTGTTGACAAAGAATCATATTTACGTATGCTTAATACGAGTCTAGGCAAAAGTTTTGTGCTCAAGCCAATTTCATTAAACATCTGTCACAAAAATTAAAATGTGGAAGGAGGTATTGCATAATATGGTTTTAGTTCTTTTTGTTCAAGTAAGATATTTCACCAAAAATCAGCTTTAAATATAATATGCCTTTTCAGAGCACTTGCTAACATGTTTTTTGAATCTCACTTCCTTATCTATATACAAGCCTAAATTACGAGCTACAGAGCTTATTTCTGAATTATTTCAATCAAGTTTTATTCTTGCTGGAGATTCGCATTAATCTCTCCATTTTTTGGCCCAAATTATACGATCATACCTTTTGTCGGATTCAGTTCTAAGCATAGGTATATTGCGTGATGGTTTGACAAGGTGGCAAAGATTTCAAACCATTTGCGCCTGCATATATGGCTGGCAAAGCTGTCAGCAGTGACCTTTTCACCAAGCGTCTTCTTCAGTTATCTTTGTTATTCTGCCCATCTGCTACATTATAGTAGATTATCTGAAATCTATTTTTACTGCTTTGTCATTTGATTTATCTCCAATTTTTTCAATGTTTTCCTGTTTTTGATTGATTTTTATCTTTCACGTGTACATTGTGAGTAGTGGTTATTTTGTCATTGCGATCATAAGTATTTTTAGACGGAATATTGAATAGGAAGGATTTATATACGTTTAATTTAGGTTTAAAATGTATATTTCTCATATCCATTGAGTGATATGAAATTTTTTTGCAGTAACTGTTACATAACCTGTACTTACGAAGTCAATAGTTGGATTTGGTCTGCCTTGAAGCGGAGACAGATGTGAACAAGGGTGAACTGATAAACAGCGAAATCCCTTATTCTTCGTAATATAACCCAACTTCCCTCAATTTTCCTAAGAAAACTGGGTGAAGAGTGCTAACTAGCAACCGGTAGCACAGAGAGAGATGAGACTCTGATCAGAGAGTGAGTCACTATGCACTATAGCAGGTCTTATACATAGTGGAAAGCAGACATTCAAAATCTACTTTTATTGCTTTGTCGTTTAATTTATTTCCAATTTTTTTGTATTTCCTGGTTTTAGACTTATTGGCTGATTTTTTCTGTCTCGTGAACGTTGTATTTTTAGACAGAATATTGAATATGAAGTATTATATTCATTGAGTGATATTCAAAACCTTTGCAGTCGCTGCTACATGACTTAAGCTTATAAATAGTACCAATTATTGACAGACTTCCAGTGTACGATTTGATGATAATGCTTAAATATATCACCAATCGATAACTAAACAGAATGATTAATTTTTGAAGACTGATATGTCGATTTTGGCTTCTTGTCATTTAAAAAAAACAGTGTTTGTGAGTTCCCTTTTTCCATAATACATGCTAAGATTAGCAATTTAAAGGTTTTTGGAACACTCGCACTTTTGTAGCTCCTGCTTATATGGATCAGCTCTCTCCCTCTGGACAACCTGCTGCTCATGAGCACCTCGCAACAACATTTGTGAAGCACTATGACTACTGCTTCACTATGGATGAATAGCATCATCGGAAGAAAAGTTTCATATTGTGATGATCATTTCAGTGTTTTTTATGCACAACATGAAGATTTCAAGTAACAAGGCAGCTTGTTTTTTCCAATACATTCCTAATTGAACATATTTATCACAATTGTACTTTCTTCTCCACATGTAACCAACAGCTATAACTCACCCCCTTTATCTCATGTAATGCCGTTGACAACTAGCCTGAGCTACATAGCTTTCTGTCTGTAAAACAGGCTGGGGCTCTAAATTAAAAGACCGCAAAAAAAAGTTACTTACGATTTTTCGACAGGTAGGTCCAAGTTTTTATAAGGCATTATTTCAATTTTCCATTAAATTATCAATGTTCCATTCGTGTGAATCAAGTACAATTTGCTAGTTTTGTATAAAACCGATCATATCTGAAGTACCCTGCATTTACCAAAGAAAACAGATCAAGGTCCTGTGGGTTATCCTGTTTATGTTTGACACATGCGCGCACACTTACAGAAGAAATCAAACTACTTGAAATTTGATATTATCACTTTCCAATGGCTATAAATTCATACGTTCAGATGAATTATGATCATACTGTTTTTGATTTGTAACAGACATCATCAAGCAATATGTATTTTGCCTGGTTTGGAATCTGTGTGATGATATGTACTCTCAGCGCAGGTGAGACACTCATTATTTTCTTTATATCTAATAATGAATAAAATCTTCAGAATGACTATTGAATTCGAAAATTTACATTTATTGCTTCGAATAAATAATAACTTTCTCATCATTAAATTGTCCTGTAGGGAGAACAAATGTTCTTGACGTGAGTATATCTTAAAATGTTAATATCATTACCTTTTACTCTCGCTTCATGACTGTCGGTACGTCTGTCAGTCGATATGTTTTCGGTCACTCTAGTAGTAGTTTATTTCTTTTTCTACTTTAATGAGGGCTACCGAAGTGGCCAATATGTTTGTAAAGCCCTTTCATCAGTTTATGTTGTTTTAGTTAGCAGTTAGTAAGGGGTGATGATTCATTGTGTGGTCCGTATACAATAGGACTGTTTTGGCATGTCAAGCGTGAGTGGTTTCAAGCTCTATCATGATTTCACTCAATATTGTATACAATTTACTCATGGTACAACTTACGTCTGAATAGCATCTACAAATAAAAAAATAATAAAAAAAATCGTACACTGCGAGCAACTTATGGTCGAAATAGGCGGCCCTCTAATGACGGCTATTTCTGGGTCAGAAGGTACGTCATTGAACAAAATTCCCGTATTTGGACTGATCAAAAACCCGAAGAATACAAAGTGCTACCCTTTCATCCAGAGAAATGCTCGTTTTGTTGTGGTTTATGGTCCGATGGAATCATTGCTCCTTATATTTTCAAAGAAGACAATGGCCACACCGTTACAGTTAATGGCAATCGCAGTGGTTTCTAGAACTGTTGTTTGAAACTTGTAGACAAGGTGGATTCATCAGAAGTTTGATTTCGGACTTCCATTCTCTATAAAATTTGAGTATCACGACGTTTTTGATGTGCTATCTTCAATCGTCTTCAGTTCACAATGGAAGTCCGAAATCAAACTTCTGATTGTTTCTAGAGTCGTTAAATTTCTATTGCGAGATCTGTATATTTAGATATATTTTCAGAATAGGTGCTTTGTACGTTGTTGTAGCGATAAAAATTAAATAAGTAAATCTTCCTGCTTCCGATTGAAAAACGAAATTAAGCCTATTGGCTGGCCAGTACAGTTTATACTGATGGTTTTTACGTCATTTAATGTCTTGTTTTTGCAGTGATCGATTGAAAAAAACTTAAATAAATGTTCAGTTTGAGGGTTAGGGAAAATTCCGCGGTAGGTTTTAATCTAAAATGCATTTATTTGACTTATATATCTACTGTTTTCTTTTGCAGTCATTAAATTCGCCTCCAACATTGTTGCGCATATTAGATTTTTTAATTTGGTTACGTATAAATAGCATTAGCAATAGATTTATAAGCATGTCTTCTGAATTTCATCATTTCAGTTACATTTTCAATCTGGTATTTAAAACTGTCACTGTTTCAGCTGAGGGAATAACCTGCTATCTCTGCAAGAATTGCCCTGTGCCTTTCGATCCTTCCATAGCCCCAAGATTAGCATGTGCGAGCGGTCAAATTTGTGTAACATTGGGCGTCAGGAGAGGTAAGCGTCTTCAAAATGTTTAATATAAAACATCTGTGCTAATGACTATAGGGTTAATCTATATGTTGACATTATCATCATAGAAGTTCTATGATTAGCCATAATGTTTCGAAGGTGGAATAGTAAGTATTTCAAATAACCGATAAACGTACAGACGGACAGACAGAAAAACAACTGTTTAGTTTTAAATTCTAGTCACGTGGTTTGACAATGTGCGATTGGGGTTTGTATTGATAGCAGTTTGAAGAGCTCTAGTCTAGTAGACAGCACTGGTGGGGCTAATCCTATCTGAACATATGTTTCTTTAGCAGGTGGAGTTCAGACCGACAGACATTGTTCTGCAGCAACCATAGGTGGAGAAGACGTATGTGCCAATCTGAAGCGAACTGGCGCTGCTGTTAGTTGTTCTGCTTGTAGATCAGAGAAATGTAATACATAATCTGTTGTGTCATCTTAGTTATCATATTAAACTCATTCTTGATGACAAGACTTGTTGTTTCATTCGTATTAACAGGACCTTCCAGTAATCAATGCTAATAATATGAAGCTCTCATAGCAAAATAAGTTCATAGAAAGATCAGGTTTTTTGCAACTCAACAAGACAATCGTGCGCAAGAGATTGTTCGGATTTGAATTTGCTGTTGTAGTAATTAAGAAAGAACCAAAAAACAGCGAGGTTTGGAGTAGAGAGTAATAATTTTTCATTCAAGAACAGCAAAATGATATAAGAAACCATGCTATTTTGTAGAACTAAGCTCTATGGCGGCACTGTAATACTGGTTGGTTTGTGTCAATGCCAAGGTTTGTACTTGTAGTTGGACACGATAGAACATGAAATGCCTATAGAAACACGAAACGGTGAACGATATTGATATTCATTCTGCAATCAGCAAGTAACAGCTCAAGCTATATTTCCTAGTGACACTACTGGAATATCAAAAAATCCTGGCACAGCAACACTTTATTGCATTTTATCCTTATTAACCCCCAATAAAAAGCACATATACTTTCTATTTGATCCAATATCTCAGATATCAGATATTATGGCGTGGTGCTGAATTTCGATTACGTCTTTTATAAGGCCTGAGGTGTGAGATACATGTACAATGGCAGCCTAGCATTACTGAAGCAGCTATTTTATTATAAAATTGAGTAGACAGAAGCTATATTACGGATACTTTTTGCTAGTCACTTAAATATGTATATTGGTTGCAGTTATAACCCTACTTTCCTCAAAAACCGGTAGCTCAGAGAAAGATGAGATTCTGATCATATATATTATATGATATTACAAGTGAACTGGGGATATTCTGGCTTCCCATGGCAAAGATGGTAAGCTGGAGGGAAGCATGGAGGAAGCCACTCCAGGGAAATGTAGACATCTAGGAGAACCAGTTGTCATCAAGAGCCATTGTTGTGTTCGCACCCGCGAAGAAGGGCTACAAAGCGATATCTTCTTTTGTTGTCGGCCGAGGAGAACTATGTCGGACTTGATAGTTTGCACACTAGATCATTGGAAAGAGAAAGTTGGCATATTAGACAAGCCATACTATTCTAGATATTTGCGCTGCCTTGAAAGCAAAAACATATTTTTGAAAACGAGTAGGTATTTTATTTCAGAATACGCAGTGTCGCTCAGGATCTTTGCCAGTCGGCCAGGTCCTTTGGAAAGTGAGTGTTATTTTATCCAACCCATTGTAATGTCGGGAGAAGTATTTACAAGTGCCTGGTGGCAATCGAGTGCTGATATCGTTGTTAGTTTGTTACACTTCACAGTGAATCGTATGTGGTAATGGTCAGTAGGAAATATTACGAATATAATGGTGGTACTTGAGGTACTAAAGTGGAAAAGAATTGAATTACTTTAGCATAGCACACGTAAATTAATCTATTTTTTTATTTCATCTGTCACATCAGTTCCAAAGAATCCGTACCGCGATACCCACGAGCCGCGTTGTGAACCGGAGCGACGCGCTCGTCCGCACCGTACCGAAAAACAAAAGACAATCGATCACCGTGACAGCTAGCGCCAGCTTTAATGAACGTCTCCGTCGCAGTCGGCCTGACAAAAGAACCACCAATCATAAATTTCATTTGTTTTAAATAAATCAAATTCGTTAGACAAACAATGCCTGCTTAGTTGATTAATTACGGCTAATAGGACTGAAGGTAATTACGTGTCACGAAGGGGTTCGGCGCGCCGCAGCTCGATCGCAGTCGGCTATGCCTGGCATTCGACGTCCATAACGGGACCACACTTGAAAAATGTTACAGACAATAGGCAATGTACGCTTGGACTAAACGTATACCGGGTGACCCATTTCGATTATTCATAAATTTCCTTTCGAGTGACAGTTTGCTGCAAGGTTCACTCCGTGGCCCTAAACAATGTCTACTTGTAACATATAATTTTCCGTCATTTAAAATTCCGACGTCGGAATATGGATGTCCTTTTTTCTGTCCTCTTTTAGAGAGAGCCATTTTGAAAGTTTTTATCCAGTCATTCAAGATATAAACCGCCAAATATTTCTTCTGATATTCACTAGCACTATGCATACTGCCACATTTCATTATGAAATGCTCAGACTCCGGAAATTCTTAATAATTATCCTCAGACGGGGGACCTCGTCCTTCATTCGAGTTCATAAAGATTATGAACCCAAACACACTACCATAAAATTGATCTACCTCACGTTCTTCTGTGGACGTCCCCATCATTATAAGAACTTGGACTTCCGCCTTATTAATTCGGGTCATAATCCCAGATGTGAATACCCACTATCTGATTCACTTTCCTCTCGTCTGTGGTCTGAAACATCAACACTATGTTGAATTCCTTACGATAAAACTGGAGCATCTCCTACCAGTTTCTCTGAGACAAACGTATCTGCGAATTTTGTTGAGAAAGATGATTCCTTGCTGTTTAATATAATAGCTGAATGCAGCACAATCTCATTTTTCTTCATTGCACGCATCTTCCAAGTTCCAAGGTACGTTTACCCCTACTCTCCTGCACATTAGAATTTAATCTAGTGGCAAAATTATCAATTAACTTATCATTTGTTTCATTGGAACAGTTACTGCAATTTATGCAATCAGTCTTCTTCCTTTCGTGATCAAATTGTCCAATCTATAACACGTCTTGACCTCCACGCATCATCGCTGAATTAGCGCATCGTGCTCTGGAGCACAACCTCCATGGCTACATAAATCCACCAGTCCGATATCTATTACTCCAGATCGCAGGTGCCTGGGCCGTTCCTGTTCACAGCCGGCCGCATTAACATTTCAAAACTATTGTTTACGAGTCTCGAATGCATCGCCTCGATGTAGGTAACGAGCGTCGCCTTCTTCGTTCTTGTCGGCTATCATAATCGTGGCCGCACGACGCTATACGTTGAGCGATCTCGGCTTCGCTGCCCACCAGCCTGCCATTGGTGCGTCCAGGAGGTATATTGTAGTACAGTTTCATAAGTAGCATTTGTAATTACTTATCGTTAAATTGGCAACAGTGTGAAGAGTATATAACCCATGATGCACCTACATTGGTATGCCAATGCGCATTAGAGGCTGGCGATCTTGTTTCGCGTGACGTCACTGTCACAATTTAAACCGTTATTGGATAACAAAAAATTAAAGCACGGACCTTAGCAAAAATCACACTTTTTATAATTGGTGAATTTCGACACTTTTCTCTGCAGACAGTTACAAAAACTTATTTTTCTATTAACATCTCTTTATGTCCTTGTCCTGCTCAGGTACAGGTTTGCTTCGATATGGGAAAGTGGGATGCCATTTTTGAGCTGATTTTATTGTTGCTCAAAAAATTCCCATAAATTTTAGAGAATTCGGATTCCATGTTCTGGGCGATTTCCTATAACTCTCCATTGAGGTATCTGAGATAAACTTTAAACAACTAGAAATAGATAGCAATCGATTTGATATAAATAGTATCTATGATACACAATTGAATTGCTCTGAAATACTATAGTTCCGCACGAAGAATGCTACATACACTGACTTCTCTTTGCGAATTCTTTTGACTTCGTTCACTTAAACTTACAGGGCTTGAAAATCTTCTTTAAAAACTTACCATGAATGAATCGAAAACATGACGATGTCGTGTTCGTAGCATATGGAGCATACATTTTCAGGTAGTCTTTTGATTTATTTACTACGATGAAATCAGGGATTCGCAAATATTTTCGAAACTCTAATGTTTCCATGAAGTTTAAATCATGTATTTTATAACAAGTATGGAGTACACTCATTCTATCGTCGTTGCCAGCTTTATGGTTATTATTTAGTGAGAAGAAAGATGAAATTTTAGCACTTAACACTGGACAACAGGCTTGTATCCATTGATTTAGTAAATCTTATTTTTTTGTGAGAGAAAAATAGCGCACGTTCAAGTTCTTTTATTATGGTTTTGTATTCATTGCAGTTCGTCCCCCTTTCTCACTAGGACTGTCTTGTGAGACCCTTCCAGTAACTCCCTCCGCCCCAGCAATGGCTGGTTAGTGGGATCCTCTCTCGAATTGAGACGTCGCAGTCTTGGTCGATTTGGAGGCGGGCAATATGGCGTCGGCGTCGGTCGGAGAAACGGCAGGCATAAATAAGGCGCAGGACACAGGGCTGTAGAGTCTTAACCGCCAGCCGCGCTGCCTTCTCGTCGCAGGTTCGATACATAACTCCACACGGGACAGCAGAATGGCCGAGAGACACGACGCGACGCAAAATGATAGAGAGCCGACCATTGTCGAGACTCAGGTACAAGGCCTGCCTAGGTAGAGGTTAGGAATATCGATATAGGAATTCTACGATTAGTTGTTATCAGATGTCCTGGTGCCAATAGTAGTAGTACAAGCAATATTTCAATGCTTGATTAAAAAAAAATGTGAGGCTAGTCCAAAGTTAAGGTAAAAATAGGAGTTCGATAGGAATGCATATTGTCACCGATTTCATTCAATAAGTATTCTGAAAAATAACTTAGAGAAACCCTCGAAGACATAACGGTTAGAGTTAATATCAACGGTGAAATAATCAATAAACTCCGATACTTATAGCATATAGGGCAGAAGGTTTACAGAGAATAATAACTAGTGAGTAATCAGTATGGAATGGAATAAAGCTTAAAAAAAATAATATTCTAGTAATAAGTTAATACCTGTCACCTAAAACAACCTGTTATCTCAACAACTTCACATTGGAGCAACCAGAAAATGTTACGTAGCTACCTGTGATGTAAACCTTAATAAGGATTGGGATCACTAATGGGAATTCAGCATTCAATCTACAATTGCGTCTACTCGAAACTGCTGTATGTCGAGTTTTTAAATGCTCGATGAACATGAATAATAGAATGCATGGGCAATGGGAAGATTATTAGTCAAACTTGGAAGAAAACATTGATTTAGATATCAAAGAAAAAGATCTCTTAGTTTTTTTAAGCCACCTCGATACAACTGCACTTCTTAGTTGGTCTAATGTCTACAAGTTTATCGATAGTTTGATTTCGGACTTCCATTGTCTATAAAATTTTGAGTATCACGACGTTTCGATTGATGTGCTATCTTCAATCGTCTTCAGGTGAACTGGAAGTCCGAAATCAAACTTTTGATAAATCCACCTTGTCTACAAGTTTCAAACAACAGTTCTACAAGTTTAGTTTATATGTTTAAAGTCGGCGGTTCGAATCCTGAGCCAGAAAAAGTGCCATTACCATTTTTATTTTTGTGGGCTATTGTGAACACTCTTAATTTACTTGACAGAAACAATTCAAATGAACTAGCAATGAGATTTGATGGATTGAATTCTTTCTAAAATATAATAATGACCTTCTTATTCACAGTGTGTCTATGCTAATTAAAAATACATGTTTTATCCTAAATCAAAACTTCAACCTTCCACATAAACATTCAAAAACGAAAAAAGACATTATACTAAATGCAGTGTATGATTCGCTATTGTGGTATACAACGAGTGGAACAGTTTTTGAAGTTTTGAAGCATCTGGCAGTAACATCACGTAGGTTAGAAATTTTTTTTATACCGTTCCTAGATCTTCTCTTTGAAACAGCCCAGCTTTCAAACCCATATGTTCTGTAACAACTAGTAAGTAATTTATGGTCAGAGTAAAAATGATGTAGATCTTGTGATTCATAGATCATACTCTATGAATGAGACGAGAAGCAAAGGAAACCACAGAATAGATCTCAGAAGAGAATCAAGAAATATTTTGGTGTATTATTGGAATATTTCAAATTAAAGGGTGAGTTATGCTCCTGGTCCATTCAGTTACTTTGTCTTTATTTTAATCTCTTGCACAATGCTCAGGGTAAGTCATGTTAAATCATTCATTGTAGCACATAAAAAATATTCGCTAATAAAAAGCTACTTCCCCTTTACCAGATACGTACCCTACTTTTATGGAACGCCTCCAATCATTAATCATTAAGACAATTACACATCGGTTCCCAAGCCATTAACACCCTTATGACATTCCTGTTTTTCCGACGTCGTATTCCCCTACACCCCTTCCACCACTCTCCTACGATGTTACAACGTGTGTGCGAAAAGCAAACATTAAAAAGATGCCGGGCAATAAAATCATATTCATGTTGGCCAGTCGCGCGGCGCTGGGATGCAGTTACATCTCTCTTCACACATAGACGGGGTGTAATCGGGGTAAAAACAGGGAGAAAAAGGAGACCAAATGCGGAAGCTAGCAGTGTCGTAGTTATGGGCTGGCCCCAAGAGCGACTGTACAAAGAGTAATAACCCTAACGAACGGTCAATAAGAGTATCGCATTGCTGATGTAGGTTTGAGCTGGATAAAGCAGGTATTTTACAACAAACAGTTCTTTTTTGATATTTAAGAAGGCATGAATGTTTTTTAATTTGTCAGGGTACAGAATCGTTTCCCAGATGCTACTTCGGAAGCCAGACAAAAAATGTAATACAATTTATTATGGGCAAGAAGGCTTGCAACTAAGGAAGACAGTTTCGCTGAATCACTGAACCCTTTGTCCTACATTTCTATGTTACAGACTGAGATGCTGTATTGTACTCTGTGTTGTACTCAGCGTAAGGTTGTTATGTTTTAAGCCTATCGTTTCCATAGCGATTAAAACATGTTCAAAACAGAGCCCTTTGTTTAAGACCTCTTGTTAAGTTATATTCTAATTATGTGCTTTACAATAATGAGTATTTTCCTTATATATATATATATATATATATATATATATATATATATATATACATATATATATATATAACTTCTGCACCAATAATTTGTACAAAATATATGCAGAAATAGTAGTCGATTTACTATCACAGGTTTCGCGCTTATCTTTGAAGTATCACCATAATGTCATAATTGATTATTTACTAAGCTTTCCCAGATAGCTTTCCAACTAGTTATTTATGAAGATAAAAATATCATCATCAAGCCTAGCATTCTGCTGATGAATACTCGCTAATTGTTTACTATTTTATCTTTTTTCTCCTTGGGAGAATATAGTCTTCTAGCTACTGTATTTGCACTACGCTCAAGATAAACCCCTAGAAAGCCTCAGCCATCAAGGAATAAAATATCTTGAGAAATAGACTATTTTAGCACACGAAGTAACTTGAGCACATTTTGACGGCGATGATTGAGGTTTTTTTGGGATACAATTTCCAAAAAGCTACCATATATTCCTCAAAGACGCAGAAAATATAAAAAAAATTAATATAAAAGCAAATAGACAGGAAAAATAGAATGCATTATTTGAGAAGTTTATGAATTTATCGATTTTATCTTAGTAGCTATTGGAAAGATATTGAGGTTCGAAGCTTCATTTCACTCAATTCCAATCGATGCCTAGAAGCAGTCTACAAAAAACTGATAAGGTTCATTAACCCCTACACCCCCTCACAACTACTTCACTGCCCCAATCCGAGCTATATAAATAAATCTGTAATATAATATGCACCCCATCGTATTATGCGGTTTACAAGGATTATTCCCGCAGCAGCTTTTTAACCAAGGGGCATATTGGAACTGTAAAAGACCTCTGATATATTAAACTTGATGATTTACTAGATGGTGCGCGTGCCTGTTATATGTGCGGCCACTGTTTAACTTTCACATAGCTTTTTATTGATGACTGGTACATTGGTAATCTTTATATGAGCCCCCAAGAGGTGAATAGGATTATTTTGTTTGCCGAATTGATCCAATCACGTTCATTTATTTCAGTGGGGTTGTTTTATTAGGAGGCAAAAATGAGCTTATCTCATTCATTGATATCGATTCATTCTAGTCCAACTCTGAGTCGAAAAGATCACAGGCTGAAAACAATTGTCACTCAGAAGCAAGGCGATATCGTTTTATCAATCTGAATGTTTGGTTCTTCCTACCTTTCTGCAGGGATTGGCGCTTTTGGCTCCAGAAACACGATATTAGATAGATTATATTATATAAGTAAATAAAATCTCACAATCAATTATCAAACTTACCTGATAACTTCAGTTTTTGAATTACCTTCGTGCTTTGTCTCGCCGATTTTCTCATGGCAGTCTTTAAACAAAAATCTAGCACTCATAAATTATTTAAGTTTGTAAACTTTTTCTTATCGTACCAGACAACTACGCTATGGAATGTATCCAACGAATCAGGGATTCCCTCAAGTACCCAGCTGACTGCATTCCGAATTAACATTTACCTACCTATACCGGTACAAGCTTTTAATATTTTCATTTATTATTCGTGTGAATACTTTGATATTGCATAATAATTTAAAAGAGCAAAAATGAACATTTCATCTTCATATATGAATACTTAAAAGATGTGAGATACATTGATACTATTAACATATACCCTCCATAACCATACAAAGACCATCGCTTCAATGAGCTGAAGCGATAACGCGCTACCAGTTTGTCAGAAGGAAATTAGATGATAGGCCCTTTAAAATATCACGATCACGGTAAATTTGAGCCGAGCAACTCTATTAACGGCTTATCAAGAAGGGTAGCCCCCTAGAAGGGTGGCAAAGTGAAAGAGAGGGTCGACACATCCCGTTTGGAATTCGAAAGGGACCCACAAGGAATGTTCATCGTCGATGAAGTGGAAGAACATTAGGTGTAGATGTTTTTGTGATACAGATAACATAAGAAAAATTGGAAATAATGCTTATTCTCTTAACTAATGACATATGATAACCTACAATAGTTAAGCAAGTATAGCGATTTTCCGAAAATAAAGCGTGTTAATAAGCTGACGACACGCGGTGACCCCACGCGTGTCACCCAACCAAGTACTAACCGCGCTCGACGCTGCTTAGCTTCGCCGATCGCACGAGTCTCCACCATTCCATTTGCTTTGATTCGGGGTTGCGTAGTGTGGTTCTGAAATTTCTTTTATCCATGATAATTCCCAAATATTAAAGAGTTTTGCTTCCTTCAATTCGCCTAAAAATTTTATATCTAGCATGATAGTGCGGTTCATAACTTCAGTATTTAAACTTTTTTATCAGATGGAATTTGGAAATAAAAAGATATAATGGGACAAACTATTGTATTGTCGCCGGTCCTTGATAAGTGTACAAATTTTAAAATCAGTCTGGCGTCTTAAAGTGGGTGAAAATAGCGTTTGAAGATGTGGTTCCAAACATACATACATACATAAATATATGTGAGGCTGAAATTGGCGCGTTAAAAGCTATATCGCCATCTCTGCTGTTATTCCTATCGAATACTCGTATCATTCATCGGCTGTGCGTGTGCTACAGATAAAGGCGGTAAATCAAATCGGTTATCGTTCATTCGAGTGGGTTACACGGTAAACTTGACGCTCAAAATTCGAAAATAAAGGCCGCAATAACAATATCGGTTTCGGTGACGTCGTTCGTTATCGACATGTTCGTGTCTATAGCATGAAATACCACAAGTTTAGGCGACATTATCGCCAGTTGAACATTTTAACAGCGATCAATTTATTGTAAAGTTGTTTCGGATATATTCCATATGAAGTTCTCCAAGTAACATTCATGCACACATATAAAAATAAATTATCAGGCAAAGAATAAGTTTTTTCATTCAAGTATACGATATCTTCCTATATGGGCAAAGCTATAGTAAGTAAAAATAATACGTTTTTGTTCATACAAATAAAATAAATAAAAACCAATGGAAAGTAATAGGCACGAAAACAGACATGCAACAGGAGATTTGTACCGCTAAGTTGCCGTTGACGAAGATAGTGATGTGAAATAAATGAATTACTTGGAGCGAGGGGAACTTGGAAAGCAGCATATATTTTTGAACCAATATTGAGGAGCTTCTACAATTTCGAACATTTTTGTGTTCGGGATCGAAGTAAACGAGTGTGTGTAACTTAAAAAATATGCCATACTCGTATATTTGTTAGAAAACCATTGAAATCTTTGTTCCCTAGATAATATTTATTTAGAATGAGTATTAAAATCGGACTTATCTTGGTTCGAATAAACCATAATATTTTCCCATTAAGTAAATTGTCTTATATGAGAACAGATTTTCTTGTTATGAGAGAGAATTTCTCTTATATGTGCAGCTTAATGGTGTCAAGGGAACCTTGAGTAGGTGTTAATGAAGTAATCAGTAAGAGTAGTGTTTCATGGCTATCTTGATTATTGTCAAATTCACTACAAGATTCCAAAGAAGTTTTATAAGAGTGTGTGAAAATGCTTCGTTAAACTATTATGTCTTTACAACACCATTAAATCGATGTTACTTCAAGGAAAGTTTCAATGAAGTTTAATGGTTTTATTAATAAGTTATAGAGGAATCACCATTGAAGCTATCTGGAAGCTAAATCCTTTTTCAAGGCAAATAAGTACGCACAAGAACTTCCTTAAAGCTTTTTAGGTTCAAAGATGCTTTTGATAAAGGTCGTTCGAAGACAACTGAAAATCGCCTAAAGGTGTCTTTATTCATGAAAAATTAATTTACCATATAAGAGATAAAATATAATTAAGAGAAGTGAACGTTATTAAAAACTCTTTCTTTTAGTGACGCGTTTCGATTTTTATTAAAATCATCGTCACTAAAAGAAAGAGTTTTATTTGTGAAACTGTGTGATAATTACACAACTTTTTATCTACATGATGGAAGAGTTTCACCAAGTAAGAGCATCTACAATCTACATGATATTCATAATTAGTTATAGAAAGTAGCATCTCCTAAAGCTGTATTAGATTTCAATATGTTCAACACTACACTACACGTCAAAAATATCGTTAAATTGCCAAAGACGTACCTTATATAATGAAACTTCCACCATACATAGAAGATATTTCACGTCATCCCCTTATAATACGCGATACTGGCCGAAATACCCTGATAACAGTGGCAAGAAGATAATGGTTCACAGTTGATCGTCTTTGTTGCCGCCAAATGAGTGTTCTTAAATCAAACTCCAATATGGCGGTTAGCGTGTGTGCCTAATCGACCAGAAACTTAAGATTAGGGAGTTTTCTTGACTCTGCACTCATCCGCGAACGCTATAGTCCAGTCTAGTTGCGAACAAATCGAAAGTAGTTTCATCAAAATCACGAAGTATAGATATTGATTTACAACTTCCTGTGCTGTGATTTAAACCATTTTATTTCCCACGCAATAGGCGGGAGAGTATTAAAATCGTGAAAATTCAAAATCTGAAGCATCATCGTTTCTTGGTTTATTTCATATACATTTCGGCATCTCATTCTGCTGATATCTGCCTGTCTGTCTATCTCGTAGTTTGTCCGATAATCCTTGCGCTCTTTATGGTTGGAAAAGCACAATTCAGATTTTGAACAATTATTAACACTAGTTTAATCTGGCAAAGACGAAAAAATATTTTAGTTTTTTGAGAAATGAAAAGAAAAAATCGCTAAATATTTGTTTCTAAACTTATGGATGATGGAAGGTTTTGATATCTTTATAACCTCTTTGTTTTGTTCAATTTTACTGAGCTATCTCCTTAATGTACCACACATGCCACATCGTCGTCGGGTGTTAGGACAATTTTTTATTTTTGATCGAGGTGGATTTGTTCCCATTGACATCCTGCGTCGCTTTGTGTGCTTCAATGGATTAGGTGGGTCGATTGAGAGGAAAACGGATGATGGAGATTCTGTTGAAAGGATTACCGAGCTGTACCTGAGTTCTACTGATTCTGCACTATGATACTATCCGTGAAAAAAACTTATAACAGATTGTTGCTTTTCCGAAAAAAAATATAGTTTATGAAGAAACTTCATAGGAGGAGATTATCTTATTCTCAATTTAACTACATTTTAATAAAAATTAAATACCTTACAGTAAAAGTGGCATTGTGATTTGGTATTTTTTTGAATTCTGAGGCACCCGGTCTTCAGTTGCCCAAAAAGGATTTCACAGAATTTTCATAATTTATAGCATTTACAAAACTTGTCTATAACAAATCGAGAATCCAAATCTCAAAAATCTTCAATAAGTAGTACCCCTACATATGAAATAGAGATTCAAGCTATTTTTAACAGGTTAAATCGTTTTTTTTTCGTAATTATATATGATACTTATTTAGTTGAAATGGAGTAATCTGTAGCAGCAGTAGTAATAGTTGCTGAAACAGAAGCGGGATGTGAACGTAGCACAGACTTCCAATCCGACTATTCATCAGTTTCGCTTGAAAGGCATAGTGAGGACCAGCCAAATGTATTGATATACCAAAGACTAGAATAAATTTAATGATGGAAAAGATGAGATAATTAAAAATGATAAGGAAATAACATCGAAAAAAGTGGAAAGAGATAAGGAAAGGATAGTATAGATGTGTCTACTGATGTTTGCTGTGCTGGGTTTGTAATTCTTTGAGGAATTAATCTCAGTGATGTAGGAATTATCAGAGAGAACACCCCTTGTACATGACGATTATGATAACAGTCAAAGTACAAATGAGCTTCCACTTATCTACCCCATGAGGGTGTCAGATATGCATATAGAAACTCATGATGCACAATAACAACGTCAGCATCCTGAGTTCTGGTCTTGTCGCGATTTCCGGTCGAGCAATTTTAAATTTAGTCCCCGTAGACAGTTGGGCTGACATGCATTAAGGGCATTATATCCCGAAACGAGAGGGCGTCCTCCCTGCAATAGATACGGGCGTCAAAAGGCCGATAGCGGCGATAATTGAACGTTGAGCGCACCCCCACCCTTGCAGATACGCCGGGGGCGTCGGATCATGTTTAGATCGCACGTTTAGATCAATTTTGTTTGTTGTAGCTTAACAATTGACGCATTATAATCCGGGCTTTATATTTTTGACTGACGGGTAGATAAGAGTGATTTTTCTTTGTTCGTTCAACCGGTCGGCAGTCGTTTCGGGATTTCGGGATACAAAGGAGCCAATTAAAAGTTGGGAAGCGCTTTTCAGATAAATCGACGATTATTTTTGTGTGTGGATTCTGTGCAATTTTCCGAAGTGAAAATTGCGTGGTTGCCACATTTTTTTTCAGTGCATAGAAAATGAAGTCAAGCACCAGGCACTATAAATCGGCTAGTGGCCCTAGAGATGTGGATACATAGACGAAAGCTACGGATACAATGGGTTGCAAAACGATCAAACGAAGAAGTTATATAAATGACGAACACTATTCGAGAAATATTAATGCCGAAAAATCTCCTATTCAGGCCTCATCTGCTGAAGTAACCAGGATCGTATCCTGCAACAAATAAAAATCAAAGGCAAGACAGAAGGACGAAGAGGAGTTGGTAGAAAACAAGCATCATGGCTGTAAAACATCCGCGACTGATCAGGTATATGCACCAACACCAATTATTTGAACTTGCGCAGTATAGAGAAAAACTCGCCAGAATAATTATTGCAAACGTCAGGGAGACTGGACAAGTCATATAATGAAGAAGAGAGTCAAATATCTAGTTCCATATAGTTCATCTCAAGTGCTAATTATTCTGCTTACAAAATTACCATCTTCTGTTATAATGAGTGTATGTAGAACATTATGAGTCCCCCTTATAGCGTCTATTTCTTCTTCATACATGAAAGGACCAGCAAATTTTTTTTTGTGTTTGTCGTCGATCGATATACGTTTGTTTAAAAAGGACACTGAATATCCTTAATAAACTTTATATGAAATTTTCAATTAATAAGTAAGGTCCTGAATTTTAATATTCTTCGTACACTAGTTAATCGTTCATTAGGGATGTCATGTAATTTCCACAAAGTGGGTGAATTTATGTATTGGTATATATACTAGTTGAGAAGGGGGCTTACTGCATGCACTTTGATAGCTATATTTCAAAATTTAGATCTCAAAAGCATTTTCAGACACACACTAAATTGACGGATAACAATTCAAAAACAGAATTTGTAATTTTGCACTTAAACATATGTTTTTTGGCGATGCCCATAAAACGTCGGATGCTTTAACGTAAGGCAAAAACAGGATTTGAGAATTATTCAATATTTTTTTGATTTTTTATAATAACTAATTCGCCACCATCACCAATGAACCCATATTCAAAACGTCGCAGCATCACCTACTACGACCCAACTCCCTAAGTTTAATGTATTAAATAGTTGTTGCTGTTACTTTGATTAACACAGAGCATTAAAAAGACGTTTAATCTCAAATTCTACAATTTTCATTCCCTCTATTACCTCTTCCGCTTATGCAAAACATAAAAAATTATCTATTTACATTTCAGAGAGGCTCGTATAAACTGTGCCATAATCTACGAATCTAGATTCGTTTAGAAACAGTCAAAGAATCTTGTATGGCCAACATAAAGTTATAAGTAATAATCCAAAAGGATCTAGCCTATGTAAGAAAAGGAGATCTGAAAGGACTTTAATTTTACCACGTACTCCAGCTTTGTGCCGAACAATTTCAATTTAGATGAAAACCTGGCAGCACTGGCATGATGAATAGCGGGAGAAATTCCCATCGGAATATATCTGGAATTGTAAATCTCCCAGAAAAAGGGATATAATTCAGTAATTCAAATTTGAATATTTCAAAATGTGAGACGTAATTTACCCCAATAATTCTCCGACGTCGTAAAAATGTCGGCAGATATTTAAATGTCGTTGAATTTATAGCGAAAGAAATTAAAGTCGTCGCCATCGTTGGGGGTGCCACAACCAAGGGCGGAGAAAATATTCCTCCCACAAGTTATCGTATACAGAGTGTACCGGCTGGTCATGCAAATAATTCTAGGATATGTTGGGAGTCCATAGGAAAGTTTTTTGAGCTCTGGTCTGAACTACTGGTTTTAGCAAAACTTAGCCCAATCAGCTCTTGTTGCTTTTTGCTCACTGGTCAACAAATGTGGCACCCATCTGGAACACCGCTTCCTTATGAGAAGGTGATCATGAATGATTGTTCGGACTACTGCCGATTCAATCCCCAGAGAAGCCTTAATCTCGGTGCAGGTTATATGTCCATCTTTTTTTACCATATTTTGGACAGCTTCTACAGTTTCCGGAGTAAGAGCAGTGGGCGGTCGACCTGTGCGAGGTTCACCATCGAGTGAGATCCGGCCCCTTTTAAACTCAAAAAACCAATTAAAAACTGTAGCCCTAGAAGGGGCAGAGTCCCCAAAGCAACTAACTAGACTTTCGTGACGTTCTGCTTGTTTTAGTCCCTTTTTATAGTCATACAAAATCATGGCTCGAAAATCGCGACTACCCGGTTCCATTTTCACGTTAAAATTCAGCCAACACTTACATGCATTCAGGACCGTGACAAGGCGACTATTGAACGATTCAAACGCTGCCTTTACGTGTAAACACTTTAGACAAAATAGCTGCATGCTCGAACTTGTATAGATTGGGAATATCTAAAGACTTTTAGCGTGACCCTCGTATGAATTTACAAAAACTGTTACCAATTTGGTGGACTACGAATGTTGCTTAACCTAATGAAAGATAGACTACGACTTCTGAATTTTCATATTGAGACATATCTTAGTGATGTTAAAGGGAGATTAAGCAGAAACATCTATCAAAATTTTTAAAAATGATACGTAATTCTTCTCGTCCTCTCCGTTTCGACGCCACTGTCAACGATTTCATATTCGAGGCGAAGGCGCGGCGGTGTTCGCTTCTTTATTGCCGGTATTCCTTGTTATTACGTCTTTAATATCAAATCTGAATCATACTTCTAACTTCGCAGCTCCACTCTCATTCCAATTGTATAACTTTTATAATTGGAATCGCCCAGAGAATGCTAAAGAGACCATCGACGTGATTTTTGATGGTGTTGATTTATCGGTCTTGTAAAAGAGCGGACTTAATTTTTTTGAAGACAAAACAGTAAAGCTAGTAGATAAAAAGTTGTGTAATTATCACACAGTTTCATAAATGAAACTTTTATTTGTGAAACTGTGTGATGATTACACAACTTTTTGTTTTCATGATGTAAGAGTTTCACCAAGTAAGAGCATCTACAATCTACATGATTAAAGAATCCCCGTTAGGAGATCAAGCTCGTCTTTTCAAGAAACTTCATATTAAAAAGACTACGGCTGCCCAGATCGCTTGGTTTAATAGAAAATGTATCGCCGCAAAAAAGAGTTTTATTTATGAAACTGTTTGATATTTGCACAACTCTTTATCTACATGATGGAAAAGTTTCACCAAGTAAGAGCACCTACAATCTACATGAATGAAGCTTGTATTAAACGCAGCAAGATATATTTTTTATTTCTGAGATTTGAATTGGCTAGAACGAATGGGATGAATTGAGAAAAAAATGACACTTATATGTGGGAAATACATATATAAATCTCTAACAAAGTAAAACAGAAAAGAATGAGGAAAAGTTTAAATCGGTTAGTAAAATTTTGCAAACGATAGTAATAGTCGGTATGTTAAGATTTTTATCAAAATATTGCCTTCCAAATGAAAAATAAATGATTTTTAAAGATAGTAAATGTAGTGTTGTTTGAAATTTGTAGACAATGTAGCACCAACACCTGAAGACGATTAAAAGTACATACATATATCCAAATGTTCTGAAACGTAAAATTCTCTTCGAGTCCGTAGCAGATTTATGTAGAATATACTTCGAGATAATCTCGGACTTGTACATATGCATACATATCTCGATACATACAGAGGAAAAGAGAAGCTAATTTTTCTTTCCATTTCCGAATGGAACTAAATTTTTTAGTCTTGCAAGTAGCAGGAAATAGTAAAAAAGGTGAGGTTGCTACTTTTTCTGATATGGCATTTGAATAACGTGATACTCATAGTTCGATTGCATTGTGAGTCAATTCTGATATAGCAATGGCTCATTACAGTACATAATACATAAAAGATATTATAGTAGCAAGACATATATTTATCAATTTGCCAACAAAATAATCAGCAGTTAAAATATCTCGATGCTTTGAAACACAAACTGGTTAAGTGTTTATACAGCTGAATTGTTTTCAAACCAGGTTTAACCAGTACATCATTTAGAATTCTCAGTTTAGTTTACAAAAGTGATATGACAATGTATTCATAATTATTTCATACAATCAAATTGTAATACTGTTTTTATAAGAAATAACGGATAACGAGACACCATACGCATCTGAGGCAGGAGTAATTGAATTTATCTAAGAAGCACAATAAACCATAATAACACTCAACACCGTCTACATCTTCACAGTGTGAGTATCATCCCCCTATCTAATATTCCTTTCCCGGCTGAGTGCAGCAGGAGGAATAAAGAAGCGAGGGCGAAAGTGGGAGTTAATATCGTGGAGCGGCGAGCGCATAAACTTTATTGGAGAGCGCTCCATTCGGATCGACGGCGACTCTCCAGCTCCGCCATTTTATTAGGAATTCCACTTTATATTTAAATTTGGCCGATCCAATATTCTGGCAATTTCATTCCGTTTTCTCTCTTACAAAACACGTCCGAATGGAGTGGAGTCGCTCATGAGAGTGTAGATTTGCATGCAGTGGCGGTGCCCAATAACAGGGGATGATGATTTTTTTTAATGGCACCAGGCACATGCCAGGCCAGGCATGGTTCGTTTCATCTATCAGCAGTTATCTGCAATGATACACATAAATAGTCTAATACATGATCATAAAGGTTATCATAAAGTAACGAATTTACAGGTTGTTACTAGATGACAGGTTCTAATTCTAAGAAGGGTGCATTCTTGAACCAGGCCACAAGAAAAGCTCATATAAACGCGTGTCCTTGGATATCTCCGTGTTAAAGTTGAAATATATATTTTCTTAAGATCTCAAAGATCCTTTTACTATTTTATTGAAATTTGACAGTATTGTCTATTGTAATGAGAAACTAAGTTAGAACTAACTAGAAGATAACGATGACTTCGAGTAGCATCTGGACAAGGAGTCGCATGAATAGTAATGATAAAAAAATACCTCACTAGCATTTTTTAAAAACTTTACCCTTTTCGGTGGGATTGCTTCCCGAGACGCCACTGGATTTTACTATTCTTCTATTTAGTGCTAACTGAATATTTTATAACAATGAATAAGACTTACAATTTTCAACAAAAGCTGCACTAGGACCTGTAATTAGCAGTTTATGTTTTCACAACAATTAAGTTTACAGCAGGATGTGCTTATGTCATAAAATTTCTTATCTCCAGCAGCGATCAATGTTCGACTTTTTCCATTTTGCTGCTGTATAACAACAAACAGTTCTGTAGATAAAAGGTTGTGTAGTTTTTCACACAGTTTCACAAATAATACTCTTTCTTTTAATGACGCATTTCGATTTTTATTAAAATGATTTTAATAAAAATCGAAACGAGTTTCACCAAGTAAGAGCGTCTACAATCTCCATGAACAAACCGTTCTTCCAAATTCGGCCATGAATTTACAAAATGTCATATTATAGCTCAATCTTGAAAATTCACATTTAGCAATTTTCAAACTGTTCGATAAATATCCATTCTGCATAAAAATAATGTTTTCAATACCTTTGTGCTCGTTTTGTATCCTTGATTCAGCATACTATCCTAATCTGCAGGTACTTTCTATATCACCTCAGATGAGTATAGTTTAATGATAAAATTTGCTGTGAAACATCACCAAACAGTAGGTACAGTAAAATCAAATTATTGAAGTCATTAGATCTCATTTACCTTTTGCTACCAGCTTGATTTTCTTACATTACCTATATAAGACTCTAAATTATAACTTAATTTATAACTACCCCATGTTTCTGACCATACCGTCCAGCTTCAGAAGGATGGTTGTCTAGTTGACATTCATCAAATGAAAAACGACGTTTCTCTTATAATTCAATATTATCCAGAGGTCTTCTTTTTTTGGATGGCTTCAAACTTTGATAAGGCAATTTCGACCGTTTTCCTTTCGTAACTATTTTGGAGAGTGTATTCACACTGAAGGTGTTTTGGATATAATAAAGTGGAACGTCTCTTCAGAAACTGTTTTTTATTTTATACGCCCCACCAGCGAACTGATGAAGTTTCAATCTTTTTGCAACGTAGGCGTACTTCCAAGTTTTGCACACATGCAGTTGTTAGACCGACCTGATATACAGTTGGACGTACCCTATAGTGTCGGATGATCAAATCCTCAATACAGATATTGCCCTGATGACCTGAGCAGCAGATATTTTAGAAATTTTCTCTATATTCGCTCTTTTATATGTATAGCGTAGATACGATACCTCATCAGAAGACTTCCAAAACATATTTATCGAAAAAAATATCTGCTTTTTCGCATGAAGAAGCCTAACTTCCTATTATCGGATGATGTTATTCCATCTATGTGCGCAGAAAACGACAATCCACTGTCAAAGAGAATACCTAAATATTTAATTTGACTACTTCTAATCACCCACCTGTTGATGATTTTGTAAGAACACACATGGGCTATTTCTTCCTGCAACAAGTTAGGATAGAGCATTTATCCATGATTAGACTAAAATAATTATCTCTGCACCATTAATAATGTTAAGAACACTTTTTAGTTCATCGGCATACAATAATTATTGGCAAGTAGTTGAAAGAGCCGAGTCATTTATATGCAGTATAAACACTAAAGCTCCTAAATTTGAGCCTTGAGGAATGCCCGATATTGGTGAAAAGGTATAACACAACACAAGCAACAGGTCACGGTGAAGAAAGGTAGCCTCCCTTAGTATCTTAAACTTATGATTTTTTTTCTGGATACGCCGACGTTAGGGACTGTATCACATTGAACAAATATCGAACCACATTTAATCTAAATGTACTTTAATGTGTGTCCTCGATTTCTCCTTTCAGCCACAGTAATCTTCGAATTTACTTCCCAAATATCAGCTTTCCGAAGTAATGATGCATAATTTCTTAAAATCCTAATCTAAAATGAATTATTTCTGAAAAACCTATAGAATAGCCATCTCCTTTGAACGCTACCTGCGCCACTGAGCTAGCTCCTTTCGCCACCTCCCAGGCAGGAAAAGTGGGGAAAATTGCCAGAGCGCGAGCTGTAAACGTATTCACACGCCCATTCTGTCGTCGGCATAAGTAGATTTTTATTCAAACGACCAACGACGGAGGTCGACTTATTTAAATTCTGACATTACCAAAGGTGGCGGTAACGCTGTTATATATTTCCCCTACTGGAGGAAATACGGACGAACTTATTGAATCTAAGCGTTATCGTTTACTTGGAAGTTTAAATTGGGTTTTTTCGTTTTCCATGTGTGATTTGGGAGCTAGTTTGTGCAGGTCAGCATCTGCGTATAGAGGATTAAACGAATAGAGTGAATGAACAGGGCCTATGTAGGGAGGCCAGCCTATATTTACTTTCTTAAATACGAGCTTTTATCGCCCTAATCAGACAGAAAAGCTAGTCGGTTATATATTACTCATATCTGTCAGTCTGCTGTGCCTAAAGTCTGAAAACTCGGTCGTTCGCGTGACCCTTGGAGGGTAGAAGCATGTTTTGTGTACCTTAAATGCACCTATGCCGGGCTTTTTTTGTATATTTCACTCTACATTTTGTCGATACCACAGCGAATACACATTTTATTTATTTCCTACCAACTCCTCCATCCTACTGGATACAAGATCGGTCATAAGTAACTCATTCCTGGAGCTTCAGATCAGTGATTCTGCTCTACATCATGTCCATGGTTATGGATCTGGGAGATATTCTACCCTTCATGACCCACATGTAGTACAGATTGACGGAGTGTCTCGGGATGTCGCATTCGATACTCAAAAGCTTCCGATAGAGTGTAACATGAGGGACTTTCCTTCAAACTCATTGTCGATGAACTGCCACCTGTTCTATACTAAAGACTGGAGTGTCATTATTTTCTAAAATCTCAGCGATGGTGCTGTGGGATGAGGTCACAGGGAACTTATGCTGAAATATTGAATTAACAGAGTTTCCACAATGGACGGAAAATAGTGCATAAAATCAGTTCAGATTACAGATCTACAAGAGGACCTCATGAACTGTTCCTTTATTATTCCGAAAATGTTCATTCAAAGCGAAATACTGTACTGGAAGCGCTGAGTCAATATGTTTAATTCCATTTTTATAGAGACTATTTTTGTAGATTTTAGATATTCTTGCTTGGTGAAACTCTATCATCCTGCAACATATAAAAGTAAGTATTTTCCTTTGAGTGACGCCTTTCGATATTTATTCAAATCCGATGATGATTCAAGAAAAAGAGTTTAATTTTTGAAACTGTGTGCTAAGTACACAATTATTTTATCTGTATGTAAGATAATCTTTTATGCAAACTGTCTCACTGAAAATTCTAATTAGTTAAAAACCAGCACTATATTCAGCATTGTTGAAAAAACCTCTTTTTAATATAATCTAATATATAAGATTAATTCATACGAGGATCACGCTGAAAGTTTTTAGATACAGGAAAACTACAAAGTTTTTTTAAAAAACTTTATCCTGTTTTTTCAACATATTCTCTCCCTACCTTAATACATTTACTCATTTGATAGAACTATTTGTCAAATTCTTGTGACCAACGTCCTTTTGAAAGGTTACTAATTTCCACCTCAAATGCAGCGATTGCCTCTTCATCGGTGGAATAATGGCGACAACGTAACTTTTCTTTGGTCTTAGGGAATAAGAAGAAGTCGAACATTTTCTTGCCAACACTCTTCGAACGATGAAGTTTCGATGAAGGCTGCTCACTGTCAAAGCATTAAGCTAATGACTGCTGTTTAGTTTCGGGACCATAATGATACAACCATATTTCGTCTCCGGTTACGATATTTAAAGTGTTTTTACTGTGGCCATTATCAATTTTTTCAAGCATAAACTTAGCCCAATCAACTCTTGTTGCTCTTTGCTCACTGGTCAACATATATGGCACCCATCTGGACCTCCGCTTCCTTAGGCGAAGGTGATCACGACTGATTGTTCGGACCACTGCCGATACAATCCCCAGGGAAGCCTCATTCCCGGTGTAGGTTATATGTCCATCTTTTTCTACCATATTTTGCACAGCTTCTACAGTTTCCCAGTTTCCGGAGTAACAGCAGTGGGCGGTCGACCTGTGCGAGGTTCATCATCGAGTGAGAGTCGGCCCCTTTTAAACTCAGCAAACCAATTAATAACTGTAGCCCTGAAGGGGCAGAGTCCCCAAAGCAATTCACTAAACTTCTGTGACTTTCCGCTTGTTTAAGTCCCTTTTTATAGTCATACAAAGTCATGATTCGAAAATCGCGACTACCCGGTTCCATTTTCACGTTAAAATTCGGCCAACACTCAGATGCATTCGAGACCGTGGCAAGGCAACTACTGACGATTTAAACGCTGCCTTTGCGTGTAAGCACTTACAACTTTAGACAAAATAGCTTCGTGCACAAATTTGCTTAAACTTGTATAGATTAGGGATATCTAAAGACTTTCAGCGTGACCCTCGTCTTCATAGTAAACATCTTTTAGTATAAAGTATCAAGAGCGAATAAGGTTAATTCGACTGGAAGCATCACCTTAGTCGGCAAATCAAAAAAGACATCAAGTGCGCCGCCAAATACTCCAACAATCGTGCAATGGCGGTACTGCGTGTCTCAGCTGGCATCCGAACCCATTTAAACTCCTCACCAGAAACAATATCCGACAAGTAAATATATTTAAACTGGCAACAAGATGTAGCGCCGGAGGACCAAAGCCTCCCGAATCCGGCTGGTAACAGTCACATAATTGAAAAACAAACAGGGCGGTTGACATTAAATGTAAAACGATTAAGGGCTTCCTCTTGTTCAAACATCAGCTCCGGAGGGTTGAGAGTGCGAGGGGGCTATCGAATCACGGAACCCACCCTCGGATATTACGTTACAAACGCCACCGATAGAGATTTGGGCTGAGCGACGACGGTGTGCGAGGGTGACTGAGCTTACACCATTGGCGGAGCGAAAAGGGGCTTGTATTCCAAATCGAATATATTTTTCTTGGAATTTAATTAGATTTACCATCGAGTTGTTCTGATTTAGTTTCCATAGGTTGACGTGCTATCGCGGATCCAGAACTTCAACCAAAAGTTATAAAATTGATTAAATGTTAAAACTTATACGGACAGAAACATGGTGAATCCTTCTTGCCCGTTGGTCGGAAGAACGGATCATATGCGTCAATTGTTAATTAACAGCGAAACAGGATAAAATAAGCAAATTGAGAGAAAGTAAAAGAGAATCATTTACAGCCCAGGACACCAACTGATATACAGACCTACAGATGAACCGTGGTCATGAAAAATATCTAATTCTTAAATTTTTGAGCTAACAGTTAGTAACCAAAACCACCAGGCATTCATGCTGTATCACATATAAACATGAAATAGCATCCACGCCACTGAAATAATCCTCTTAAGTAGGGTGGAAATCATTGCCATGCGAGTGGTGTGTATGGGAAAGGTTTCATATGCTTATAAGTGATTAGGTATGATTTATCGACGTGTATAATGAGCTTAATGGAAACGTCAATAGCTAGTGGTTATTGCTAAAGTCAGAACATTTGCTATAATAAGTAAGGAAATGAGGATGTTTAATATCAAAGTATTGGAGTTTCATTGATATTTGACAAGATTATTTGTGTCGACAGCTCCAACACTTTTAGTATAGATTTACAGTAGACGACAGTATTCTAGAGCCTTCCTGATGCTTTGTGTATTGCTACAGCCAGTGTAATCAAAATTATAAATCCTAAGAGATTCTTAACTTACGTTACATACCCAGGAGAAACAAATATTTTTTAATCTGCTTGTTTTGGTAGTATAACGGTGTTATAATGATACTGTAACGTACAGGTGTATAATGAGTTGATATGGATACTATCATCGCGATTCTATGGAATATTCAGTAACCATTATCAGTAGTTCCATAACCAATTGATATGATTTTTCGTAAACTCATTTATATAACCAAAACACCACTAGTTCAGTTGAATAGTGGTGTCATCAATTCACTTTATAAGCACTGGTAAATCGTGTATGTCGTATTCTGTATTAAAACTTGTAGTCATACTACTTGTAACGAACGACGCTTCAATAAGACTTATCAACTATTAGGTCACCTCATATCAATTAAGAATAATAATTATTGAAAGTAAAAAGTTTAACACTACACAGCCTCATAGTTACACAAGTTTAAAGCAGAATGCAGGAAAATACAAAATTACAAATCCAATAAATAATATATTAGAAAACACTTCTGCAGGAGATAAAATTCGTGTCATCAGGGTTACTATGAATGTTAGTGCTATATGTCACTAACAATCACATAATGTCCTCGACTAGACCTTGAGAAGAATACGCAACATTCAATTATTTTAACTTATTTCATCAAATGATGTCGAACTCACGCGTGCTTAAGCTAAGTCAGAAACATTGATGTTTGATATCAGGCGGATTTAAGTTAACATTCAAACATAACACGCAGAAAAGAAGTATGGAAGAGTGGATGCAATACTCTTTTAATATCCTGTTAGTTTGAAAACATAAAGAAAGAGCGAAGAAGATTGCCTTCATTTATCTGTATAAGAGTAATCATGTACCACCTATGGCTCAATTTTCATCTTGTATTTACTCAGTTTTGACTAAATATTGAGCTTCTGCTCAGGTGAACTAACACATCCACTAAATCTACTGTAAATAGACATTTGATACTCTATCTATAAATAAGGATACTCACAAAGATTGATGGGTATTTGAAAAAAAAATCTTTTAGCAGGCAATTGGCAATCAATGTGTAAAGCAATATTCAATGGATGAGAT
Organism: Bruchidius siliquastri; assembly: GCA_949316355.1. Classification (NCBI taxonomy): domain Eukaryota; kingdom Metazoa; phylum Arthropoda; class Insecta; order Coleoptera; family Chrysomelidae; genus Bruchidius; species Bruchidius siliquastri. Next base: position 1,275,216 of record OX438534.1, on the reverse strand, counting down.
TCATCCGTAGATATCCATAGTTAATGTAAATCCTCCATCATTCAAGAGAGTTTTAAAAAATTAATTGAATAATAGCATTATCAGCTACAAATAAAGCTATACTATATGTTCTGTACAATCTTACAACTAAATTATATAACAATTACAACCTTATGGAAATCATTGCAATACAGACCCAGTGATATAATAGTATTGATGAGTAACATGCTAGTTAAGACCTACATACATCATTTACTTCATTAGGAGGTCCATATCCCTTTTGGTAACAAATACAACACAATTCCGAAGACGTTTAAAAAACAAAAACAAAAAGATGCAAGTGTTAATGTATTGATTAAATCGTATATACGAGGTGCAGTCATATACAATTCAGGTTTCAGTTCTGATAAAGGTATTGCTCAACATATTAATCTTGTTTACAAAATAGGTGCCACTTTTGTTGACCCACAGTATCTTATTTACTTTAGAACTTAAGTATATCATGTTGGTATACATTGTCAAATTGATTTATTTCAAATAACACTACTTTCCTGGGCGATGTATAAAGTAAGATACTTTAAAGTTAAAATGGTTTCAAAACGAGCTTTCGCATCTCCCGGTACTCAAAGCGATTATTCTGGGTACGTTTAAAGGCTCATAACCGTCAAAAAATAATAATTTCCTTTCTCCCTCATGGAGGGTGGCTGCGGTTGTCATGACAACGGTCGAGGCTTGCCTGATTGTTATTATTCGCTTCCCTCTGCCGCTTATCGCGACCTCCTACAGCGCTGTCATACCTGCGAACTTGCTAACTTGCTACATATTGATTTGCAGGATTTGCCGGATAACATAAGGTTTGTCGTTGGGGTGCTGTATATTCTTTGCTTGTCATTGTGCAGATGAATTTTTATAAAAGAAAAAAATAATTATTAACATACAGCTTACTTCATCTCTTGATAACTGAGGCCACTCTGCCTTGTGAAAGATAATAGTAGGTATCACATAATCCTCATCCTCTACATATGGATAGGTGTAGAGTCAAGTCTAGTTGTCTTGTTAGTTGTGTGTTTTAACAAATGCTTGAAAATAACCATTACTGCAAAGAACATTTTCGGAGAACTGTTCCTTCCTATAAAAAATTTATTAGTTCGAGGAAATATGTTTTGTTATATCAAAAAGACTCTTTATCATGTGTTTCCTTATAGCCGCGGCATGGTTAGATTCAAAATATAAATATCTATTAGTATTCGTTGGTTTTCTATAAACACAAGAATTATATGTATAATCCATACAGAAAAACGGATCATCAATATTTTCAAATTATTTGTAAATAGTTTAGTCTAACAATATCAGTTCATTCTGTAACTTTTTGCTCTCTTTGTTATATTACTTTATCTCTGAATATAGTGAAACTGGTCACATATACGTAGAATTTTCATTTGTGGACCTAGGAAAGGATAATCCCTATCTTAAGCACAAATTTTCTTGGGAAAGAATACATTGATTCATCACTAGTCTGCGCACAAATTAAGTCCTAATAATATCACGTATACATGTTTCACGGCAATATAATTTTGAGTCACTTAAAATACTTTTCGTAATCCTAGTCAAAACACCACTCTGGTAAAGGAACATATCAATAACAGAGAAAACTCTTTCAGCACAGAGGAAACAGATAATTACTTAGACCATCCATATTAATCGCCTTCTAGTGTCACATTAACACCCAAAAAACAAACCGTGAGTGCTCATTATCTCTTAGCACCTATTTAAGATCACTTACCGGCTCTTAAAAATCTAATAAACACCATTAACCTCGATCATTTCAGCCTCTTAGACGTTTTTTACGTGGTGCATACCCCAATAGAGAAAGTGAAGAAGTTCCCCTTTCTGGCAGTGTTGCCGATGTTGTTGGTGGTTAGGAAATTATGACTACTACCACTTAGAATACCGATCTGATGTTTAGTCAAAGAAAAAGCGATAGCAAACCTAGAATACCTTGCTGTGAAAAGTGTGAATTAGTTTTTTTTGCAATTATTAACTTTTATTATTTATATTAATGATTTACTTTGTGAGTCTGACATTGATAACTCTGAAAAATAAATTGTACTGACAAAAAATATAAGAAAATGCGTAAGAAGTGCACACACTTAATCATTCGCGAAATAAACAAGATATTTGACGACACTTCATATCCTTACTTCCAAGCCTTTCCCAGTAAGTAAGAGCATCTACAATCTACAAATCTATTAGAAATAATTGTTTGTTCCAGCAGCCCACATTCAATATCAAATACCATTTTACAATAAGCAACCTCCATGTCCAGGACCAATTGAAGAAATTCCAGTACAGAGATATGAACCGACATACCGACAAACATCTACCGAAACTGTTCTCTCTATTCTAGATTATGTTTACTTTCACCATTAATCCTACATAGTGGCAACACTGCCGCCACTCTTCGCTCCTGCACTAATTACCTGCTTTTCGCTATAATGAGACCGCAGTTGAGTGGCGTCTATGAAAAAGCGGCGTCACTATTGGGAAAGGCATATGTCGTGAAGGTGGTGCACCTGTATTTACCGACGAGCCGCCGAATAGAGACGCCGGGGCCGGAAATTGTAGATAATCCTCTGTATAAATATGTTGAGGAGGCTTCTTTCTTTAAGCGGTTTAGTTTTGTGTAAATGCTTTTGACGGGATATTGGTTTAAGGGTCGGAGGAGTCAAGCCTTGTCAATAGGGATGTTTTGATGTTGCTACATGGTGATACCCCAAACGGGAAAATCCAAAATAGAATTTTAAGAGGAACGCGGAGGTGGGAGAATCGGGGAATGACATTTTTCCGAAACGCACGAGTATTGTGTTGAAACATGATTTGGAGAAAAGCGATTCTCTTGCCTCTACCTTCCGCTATCCCCTACTATGGGTCGGCCATGTCTTGAAAAGGAAACACTGTAAGAAGTCGCAAACGTAGCAGCGGCCTGAGGGTGGTTCATATAGGGGTTGCATAATTTCACAGCTAACAGGTATGGTCAAAAAACGGTTACCCAAAACATATTATATTTTATACTTACACACATCTACACACCCTTCACTCTATAGTCTGTTTTGAGGAAATTGGAATTATGGCACTTCATATTTTAATTACATCAACTCGATACCACAGGAATATAAGTCGTTCAGCCTTAATAGCTTCAAGGAACATATTGAAAGTTTGATGGTTTCCAGAAAATAATAGATATTTGAATATGTGACTAGAATAACGTTGAATAACAGGTGACCCTAGGCATGTTTATTTCTTCCATGATATTTTTTCTTTATTTGTTTGATTCAGCCCTCATTATTATGTTAAGATTAACAAGGGTCGAGTGTCAGAGCATCTTGTGTGAACACCCTCTCGAGATTTTCCGAATTACCCCGTTTCAACAGAACAAAATACGGGCTTTCTATCTGTGTAATAAACCGAATCAAAACAAACTTGTGTGGACATGAATGACTATTTGTCTTATTTCCGTGTATGTTGTTTAGTCGTAAAGAGCAGACGTTATTGAAAAATTCGAAAACTTGTGTAAAAAATGGGTGAAACGATATGAAGCTACAAAACAGTCGATGACCTGCCGGGAAGTAGAACAAATCGAGCAACGACGCAAAAGGAAGACAAAGTCATTGTCAAACTTTTTCAAGATTTTCCTACTTTAACGTTGAGTGTTGGAAGAGAAAAACTTATGAAAAAGGGTATACATGTAAGCATCAATACGATAAGAGAACGTTTAGCTGAGGCAGATATACAGTAACGTAGTTCAAAGCTGAAACCGTTGCTTTCGGAAGAGCAGATGCAAAAACGCAAGGCCTGGGCTGTCGACATTATTGATCGTGATTTTTCTAATGTAGCCTTTCCTGATGAAGCCTCTTTTTGGGCATGGGTTCCTATTAAACGAGCTTGGTCTGGACCTGGTGTTCGTTTCATTCAACGTACTGATAAACGACCGGTAAAGGTTCATGTTTGGGGATGTCTCAATCAGCGCGGATTGAAGATCTTAATGCTCGAAAAATGGTGAAAAGTTATGAAAGCGGTCTTTTGAGGTCTGCAGAAAAGTGGTTTGGTGGTAGAAATGAAAAGTGGGTCTTACAGGAGGACAGTGACCCTAAACACCGAAGTCGTTCGTGTACTGAGTGGAAAATCAAAAATGGTATCGAGTGCAAGGATTGGCCGTCTCAGTCCCCAGATGTCAAACCAATTGAAAATGTTTGGAGCTATATGAAGAGAAAACTTGCTGGAAAACACCTGTATACACAATTATCTCGTCGTATCAAAGAGATATGGCGCTCTCGCCATTACATTCGCGGAAAAATTAGTTGAGAGACCGTGTATTAAGGTAAGTCCGCCAAGGTCCTTTAAACATACTTTCATGTCAACACAGGTTTGCTTTGATTCGGTTTAATTAATAAATATAAAGCTCGTATTTTGTTCTGTTGAAATGGGTGTACATGTAAGACTTTTCAAATAATGGAAAATAAAGATGTATTATTATTATTATTATTATTATTTATTACTCTAAGCTCCCGTCAGAATTATCTCAACTGCTTGGCACATGATCGCTGGATGACATCTCATGATTAAAATCTTGGCGTGCATTCTTTAATAAATTCAAGATGTCATTGACAAATAGCTGAACGCACGCTTCTTTCCTGTCCGTTTAGTTTATTGTTGTGTTGCCACAGATTTATTAATACATCATCCGTCTCGGATTCGTTCGGACGATCGGCGTCGACGTCGCTGTTGGCCGTTCAAAACACGCTTCTAGGTCACTATAATATGGATGTCGTTAAGAATGGAATCATAATGCTTCACAAATATAAGACTGAAAATCTTGTGACGCGTTCTAGTATATTTGGTAATATTTCTAGATTGTCAAATTTTCATAACATATTTGCCTTTCTGTCTAACCGGTTTATTGGCGTTGCAAGTAAAACATCCGAAATCTGTGCAAATGAATACATTAAATGTATACATACACAAATGGTATAACTTATCGTCCCTCGCGATGTGAGCATTTATGAAGCATACTTTTTCATCAACATGTCAATGAACAGCACAAACGAATATATCATTTTCCAATCGTACATATATCCAGTTAATTTGGAAGCCTTTATTTTTTGATTTTCAATAGGACGTCAATGCCGCATATCACACATTCATACACAAACTGTTCGTTAGTGTACAGGGTGTACCTTTTGATATTTTGTATGCCTTCTGGCGAGTCCTTATGATGTTTACCATGAAGTTATGTGATGTAAAAAATCGTTTGATTTGTGTCTTGATGGAATCGATTGGTCAAGTTAGTTTGGTATAATTGCAAGCAGTACAAGATTTCCTATAGTGTTTTCTAAACAATGAACACGGAAACGAGAAACAACGAATGTAATGCAAATGCACTAGGAGGAATATTATTGTACCTGAACTACGGAGAAGTTTGATCAACACAAGCTTTACCTATATATTTGTCTGTATACCGGATGGTTATAAACATTGGATTGCGTTAGAAAAAAATTAACGCCGTAAAAATTGTTTTCGCTGCGTTCCAAATTACTGAGATGCTTGTGAAATATATAAAAATGAAATTAAGACACCGAAACTTCTCAGCCCATTGAAAAAATGGTTTTTGATTACACCCTAAAGGAAGTCATAATCTTACGAACAATCTGCGCTAATGCATTGATATCCAAAAATATAACACAATTGCCTAACATGGCCCCCACTCAAAATTTCATCCAAATCGGCGCAGCTGAGATTTCGCGCTAACAAAAAACGCCAACAGGCAGACAGATCGACAGACCAACGGAAGTGAGAGAAACAAATTTTGTTGTAAACATCATGAAACGAGGAAACGTCCAAAAAAACATATCTCGTATTCCAAAATTTCCTTGTTCAATAATCGATCTTGTTGAGAAATGATAGTAATAAATATATTTATTCACCACAATTACAGAGTGTAACTGAAATGAAAGCAACAAGCGAATAAATATAGATATACAAATCCACTGTGGGTGGAAGAGAAATACATAATATACTTTTGAGAATTTAAATATTTCACTTAACAAAGAAGAATCAATGCAGTTATGGAAAAATATGAATATTCAAAATTATGATGTGTCAATATAATCATGTATAGCCATTCGTACAAAATTCAATATCCAAACTTCCAATTTTTTCTTGAATTTTTTATATAAATATGATACAATTTTGGAGATCAATATATAAATGCTATTGAATGAAGCTGTTGTGTGGTCTAAGCATGTTTGATGACCATAGTTTTTGCATAGTATCATGCTTATGATTCTGATTCATTCAATTGAAAAACGTTTTGTGGTATAGATTGCTTTGAAATCAATCGTTTCCAGTTTCATCCATCCTGTATAGGCATATACTGCCAGTAATATTTAAAAATTGATATGAAATTTCAATTAGTGAACGGGGACCAGTCCATCCGATTGAAAAATAAAAAATGGACGAGAGCAAGCGCGTTATCACTGTGAACGGCCGCTGAAATATGTCCCAGTCATATTTCAATTAAATCGAATCGCTGCTGGGAATAAAAGGGAAAAATGCTGTAGTATTATCCTGTTTGCCAGTGACAGGATGTCAGCGAAGTCAAAAAGTCAGAAACGATGAAAGAGAGAAGCTATTTATCAATATCAGAAAAGGTACGAGATAGCTAACCATGGAACGTGGACAAGAAGACCACTTCCAAATGATTCAAAATGGAAAGAATCATATAAGCCGAGACTTGAAAACCTTAGATCTATTTCCTGATGCGGGAGGTGGGATGAAAGATGTAAGCCAGGGGTCACCAAATGACGGAACGCCGACCTAGTTTGTGCGGACCGCGCGTGAGGTTTGTTCTTGCTCTTCAGGTGTTTGGTGGTTTGATGCAACAAAGTCTTAGGAAAGACACTTTTTTTTATATCATTTCGTATTAGATACCGGATATAGTAGCTTTATTATTTCACCATTTTATAACTAAACAATAGAAGAAGGCTTGAATTGTTCAGCGACAAAACGATTTCTTGTTGATTCATCTTTTAATTCAAAGTTATGGTTAACTGTTTAATTCCCCCTGTCCGGTTTGTCAGAATTCGCACTTTTCCAAACCAATTTTAACGTGCCGCCTCTGATTTATCCCATTAATCCCGCTCACGTCAAACGCTGAAAAACAAAAAGTGATCGTCGGAGAATGACAACACAACGTGGAAAAAATCGACACATACACGTGTTTACATGACAGCAGGGTTGCTATCCACTGCCAATAAAAAACCCTAAAAATAATGGCGAAGCGCTAACTGAAAGCCATCACAGTTCGGGAAATTACAGCGAGCTTCAAACCAAACGCCGCTTATCTTCTCAACAAAAGATACTCCATTTACCAGTAATATCTATAACTCGTTCGCGTCAAAAGCGCGCGAAAAAACGGTAATGTGACTTTTTGTTTCGGATTTTCATCCGTACCGGGTCGATGGAAAAAAGTTAGTCGTGTGGATTGTTGTAAATGGATACGTCGAAGCGGGAGTTCATTAAAACTAAAATGGTGTGACACATCTGGTTTAATCTATCTGTTGGTCTATTCACTTTTTTCGGCTATTGTCCATAGAGTTCCCATTAAAGAGGCATTGCCAATAAATGCTGACATGAATCCAAGCCAAGTTCAGAAGTACAAAATGTAGTCAAGTAGGTTGCCTAAGGGTAGTCGGAAATAAGGATTTGTATAGAATAATCTAACTGTTTATAGTTGTAGTTTACATTAAAGTCTATTAAAAAAAAATTATTTTATAACATCAATAATTTCCTAAATTTTCAGTTTCCAAAAATTTTTAAATTATCCAATATTTTCATAACTTACAACAAGTGGATCAGCAGCTATAAATTTCGATCAGAATCGTCAATAAACTGACACAACTGTACGTGTAATACAAGAAAGTCAACCTTTGACATCTACTCACTTGCTTTTTACGCAAGGTGGAGGCTGATACACAATTAGCATTTTGAAATCCGCAAAAAATAGCCCAATGCGGGATTCGAAGCATACCCCTTCCGATTGCCGGTCGGACGCTCTGGCCAACTGAGCTAACTTGGCACCTCCCCACTCGTTGCAAAGCGCGGAAGATGTTAAGCGGAATTCCCCGAGTAAGAGAATCTACAATCTACTCGTATATGGCATTTAGTTTTCAGATGGCAAAGCACAAGAAGAATTTAAGAGCAGGGCATATAGCAGACTAGGAATATCACAAGTACAGACATAACATAAAAACCCCCTTAAAAGAGAATGATTTTAATTTGAAACCAAATTAGAAACGAGTTGGTATCTTTATTTCAACTCGCATTGAGATAGAAGGATATCAGCGAAGCCAAAACCCAATCTTGACTCTAATGGAACAAATATATATCCCATTCCCAGCAAAGCTCGAGTCTGTTTGGTAGACCATTTCCTGTTCTCATAGAATGCCAATAGTCTCATAAAGCAGCGTTCTAGTTACCGACGCAGCAGCAGAAGGCAGTAGCCAAAGAGCGCTTACCAAATAGGTAAAAAAGCTCGGTGCCGACGATAAACATCCCGCACCAGTCCACTTAGCTTATTATTCCGATATCTTCATTCAATGTAAAGTGGTCTGAGCGCACCAGCCAGCTACTAACAAGACACTAAGAGGTGGCGGTGTCAGTCAGCCGCGCCGTAACGAAGAGAGGCGGGCACCACCGCGCCCAAAGTCGTACCTCACCAAGCACCGACCGCGCTCGCTCGGTACTAACACACAATGCGCCATTAAGCGGTCAGACCAGCCAGCTACATACGTGGTCTAAATAACAACTCTCCTTATCATCTACAAATTACTTCGATTCGATTCAATGTAACAGGGTACTGCTTCCATTACCAGGACGTCTAAGTACTTTATTGTTGAAAAGCGCTCCTAGGTCACCATCTGCTTCTTAATACTACTCAAGTCACTAGTGGAAAACCTGAAACAGGATTTTCTATGGAGACAAACGACAATTAATTTCTGGCACACCACGCTTGTATCACGATGACATTAATTTTTTTGTCCATCTTTTTATTCTTATATTAACCCATCAATAACCAAAGGTACGTGAACGCAACCTTCTGTTATGTATTTTTATTTGCAAATAAGGTTAATATTTTATTTGATTATTCTATAATATGGGTTCTTCAAAGTCCAAGAATTATCGGCGTATTCTTGGTAGTTCAAAATATGGATCGATTTTTTGTTAAAAAAAAGATACCACAAATATAACCTGAAACAGGTTTTTCTATGGAGACAAACGACAACTAATTTCTGGCACACCACGCTTTTATCACGATGACATTAATTTTTTTGTCCATCTTTTTATTCTTATATTAACCCATCAATAACCAAAGGTACGTGAACGCAACCTTCTGTTATGTATTTTTATTTGCAAATAAGGTTAATATTTTATTTGATTATTCTATAATATGGGTTCTTCAAAGTCCAAGAATTATCGGCGTATTCTTGGTAGTTCAAAATATGGATCGATTTTTTGTTAAAAAAAAGATACCACAAATATAACCTGAAACAGGTTTTTCTATGGAGACAAACGACAACTAATTTCTGGCACACCACGCTTTTATCACGATGACATTAATTTTCTTGTCCATCTTTTGATTCTTATATTAACCCATTAATGGCCAAAGGTACGTGAACGCAACCTTCTGTTATGTACTTTTATTTGCAAATAAGGTTCATATTTTATTTAGTTATTCTATAATATGGGTTCTTCAAAGTCCAAGAATTATCGGCGTATTCTTGGTAGTTCAAAATATGTATCGATTTTTTGTTAAAAAAAAGATACCACAAATATAACCTGAAACAGGTTTTTCTATGGAGACAAACAACAATTAATATCTGGCACACCACGCTTTTATCACGACGACATTAATTTTCTTGTCCATCTTTTTATTCTTATATTAACCCATTAATGCCAAAGGTACGTGAACGCAACCTTCTGTTATGTATTTTTTATGCAAATAAGGTTTATATTTTATTTAGTTATTCTATAATATAGGTTCTTCAAAGTCCAAGAATTATCGGCGTATTTTCGGTAGTTCAAAATATGTATCGCTTTTTTGTTAAAATAAAAAGATTCCACAAATATGCTGTAATTTAGAGATTTATGTTTAGGCTCGAGGAAACATTCATTTTTTCTTACTCAACATGCACAAAAAAATATGTTTTTCTTAAAACATACGCACCTTTGGCCGGTAAAGGGTATTCGTTTATAGTCTATTTACAAGTTGAGACATGTATCGACTGAATCTTATTTGAAATTTGTTCAGTGTTACTATTCGCCTTGACAGGATAATTGTTTAAATTTTTGAAAATATTTGATTAGAATGAGGTAAGAGATACTTTTCTTGTGTAGATTGGCTCCATCATTTTCATCTTTTTTGTTTTAGCAAGTTTTCAGACTGGGAAATGAGAAGACCATTGACTACCAAAGAGCTTCTTGCTTTGATGGACGAAGACATGGACTGCCAAGAAGCTGATTCTATCGATTTCATTTATATGCCGCCCGAAGCAGATGAGGTTATGGACGAGAAGGATTTTGACGAAAATATTATCGGTGAAGAAATTTTGCAGAAAGACATAGTTGGAACTTATGAGGTAGAATCAATAATTTCAGAACGCAATAGCAATATGGAGGGAGGAGATGTTGATAAAACTTCTAATATTGTGCTAGAAAATATTGAATTAGCCAAGCGTGCTAAAGTCGATTGTCGAGAGACAACATCAGCCAATTCGTGTTCGTCTAAATTGGAAAATGATCTGCATATAGATATTTTGACAAACTTATTGAACTATTTTATTGTCATCGGTCCTTGCTATCGGAGTCTGAAAATTTAAAATTGATCTGACATTTTGAAGTGGATAATAATTGCGTTCGCAAATTCCGTTACAAACAGAGCGATACATACATAAATGGATATACGTGAAGTTAATAAGAGTGTTACATTTTTTTAAATCGCTTCAATGTAGGCGTAGTTATTGTAAAAAGATCTAAAAAAATTATAAACAATCAAATTTCGTTTTTGGACATTTCTGAGGCCTCTGATCATTTTTAAATGATTTTTAAAATGTTAAAAACTTGAGGGAGTGGGAAAATTTAAACATTTGTCATTGATAAACGACGTTATATTATCCATATATTCTTTATCCTAGTAATCCTGATTCCTCCGTCTTGCTAGATATCGATGAATTAAAACATATTTTCCTTCAAGACAGATTAATAACAATAATTCTTCAATAGATACCTCTAACAGTGAATTTTGTAAATATTGTAAACAATGGAAAAAGAAACCTAAAAAAATTTGCAGCATTTGAGAATATAATAGATTCATCTTTTCAGTGTATTTTAGATTCAGTTCCAACGATCAACAGTTCTGAAATCTGATCCAAATCCTGATTTTCTGATGCCATTGCGTGTTAAGTAGATCGGAAACCTGCACTATGTCATATTTTCCATTAGATTTCTTAACAGTACTTCAGCCAGCCAAACTACAGTTTCTCTATATAACAGATAGAGTTAAAGTGAACACAATTATGCACTGAGCACGTGATCTCCAAAACTGAAACCTTGGACGGGCTGTACTATAGAGACTTCACTAGTTTACATTTAGAGTGAAATACTAATGGAAATTATGCCTATTAGATAACTTGGGGTGTAACTCAGACATGGCGAAAATTATTTCTATTCCACCGTTAATCAGCAGAACAAGTCCGTACGCGTCAGTACTGGACGTTGGAACAGTCACAGTCTCCATTAAGTTTAACGCATTTCTCTGAGTCTGCTCGGCATTACGAGCTAGCCAGTCATTTATTCCCAAGGTAATGATAACTCGAAACAATCTACCGAGTGTTACCCTTTCATATGCCATGCAACCTCTTCACATAAAAAAATATATCAATAACTAAACTCTACACCCCACTTCGGGCTGTTTTGAAGATCTTCGGATCCATAAATACATGATGGAATCATGCAGCTTTTCGTAAACGTTTTTCCAGCCGGGATTCGTGAGATTCTTTTCAACCTTTAAGAAACTGTATTATATGTATTTTTGATTGAACAATACTGTAGAGACGTTTTTCATATTTTACGGCTGAAAATGCTGGTGATGTAACGTACAGGTCCTGAAGATTAGTAAAATGTAACCTTGATGTTCTCCAATCTTCTATAACCACCTCCTCCAAGATCCGATGAGCTAGACGATCTACATTTCTTAAAATCCGACCATCGATAAAAAACAAACCCACGTGTCACCAAATACGTTCACGTGACAATAAACAAATTATCGATAAAAATTCCATCTGTTGTTGCAGCCGCGTAACGATTTTATTGTTCTGAGAAAAAGACACAAAGACATATTCGCTTCCCTCCAACGAAAGAGTTAAGGATCTCCGGCAGAGCTTAGAATGTGGAGAATTCACACAACTGTCTGCTGGTTCGTTTGCTTTCACATACTCACCTCTCACCGCATAATTCTCGTACAATGCGAACAATCCCCGTCTCTCTCACACCTCAGTCAATCGATTAAGTTATTGTTCTTTGTGCATAGAATAAGAATGTTTGGGGGTATGCAAACTTGGATATATTTCTAATAGAGACTACTGCTATATGTATAATACTCTCAGAGCTTCTTGTGATATCACCAGGAAACTTTGAATGAGATGAAGTGCTCTGGTAATTGACGTTGATTTTATAATTTATTATATTTACTTGGGGTTAACGAGACAGTGGTTTGTATTTGTCTCTATAGTTTTTCTGAATAGTAGAATAAAATTAAATATAGCGCTATAATAATTAGGTACAAAGGAGGTATTATTATGCTATCTTATAGGAATCGACTGAACTAGTTTTTGGGAAATTCTGTTTGGTTCCCCATGGCTTAAATCGCAGAAATTAACCGGAAACTGCTACTCCTATATCGTCACAAATTATAAAATTGTAACCTGTCTTAGAAAATTCATTTTCAAAAATTTTCGAACAATTTACATTTCATTAGAGAATTTCGTTTCATCCATATTTCTGTAAAAATTTGTAGAACTAACACACGTACTTCAGTGGGAGCCCGTTGAATTTGAGGAAAATCTGTAGAGCTTGACTATTCTACAATTTATTTACCTCGATTAATAGAAGACTGGATTAATTTTTTATTCGAGGTACTTCCTTAATTGCAACGATAGCTGCGGTGACACGACAGTGGTGGTACAGGCAGCATTCAAATGCACTCGCGCGGTAGCTGCTAGGCGATGCTTGTAGTACCGCAGTGAAATTGTTTTAAGACTCCTGTATTTATTTCTTGTTGTTTTTCAGCTCATTCTACTGCATTAAAACATTCGTCAGAAGTTTATACATTTTTGAAATGAGGAGGTGAGGGAAGAGGAAGAGGGTACGTGGGTATATTAGTGTTTGTTGCAATAGGGAAGTTAAACAGTAGATTTCTTGAATTTTTATTAACATGAAACGTCTATTTTTTTGAAATACTAAACAATAATACTAAAACTAGCACAACGGAAAATGCTAGAAAGATAATTCATTCAAAATTATATATCAATTATTGATACTATAACTTGATACTTGAGATTGGATGGAGTATTCGTTGCACTAAATTTTACTGAATAAAAATTTGTGAATCTGTGACACCTGAAGATGACATTTACCAAAAAGAAGACTTCTATGGTATTCAATTATAACATTGAGGGCATGAACAATACTCGTCAACAGTATATTACTGATTCAGGGGTAGTATTTAGTTCGCAACTCAGTTTTATTAGACATATCCACAAAAAAATATCAGAAGCATATAGGATGTATGGCTGTATTTTACGTAACTGTCTTCTGTTTGACAACATCACAGTCTTAAGGTGTCTATTTGACTCATATGTACGTTCGAAACCCAAATATTGTTCTATTGTATGGAATCCTGTCTGCCATATTGACACGTTCAGAGGAAGTTTCGGAAGTAACTCACATCCAAAATTTATTCTGTATATCCTAAACCAGGACCTGGCCATAGCTTACTGTTGAAGCGTTTTGAGTTTGAAAGCTTATAATTTCGAAAAATGTTGTCGTCTCGCGTAGTTTTATATAAGTCAATGCATATCAGAATTAACTGTTGTGATTTAGTACATTATAGTAGTTTAAATGTACCTCGGTATAATTGCCGCCATTCTTAGACATTCTATTGTAAAGCACATATAACAGTGATGTGTACAAATCACAATAGTATTTCAAGACATTGCGATATTTTCAATTGTACTATTTCTGAGCTGAAGGCAATGGCTAGAAATATCTTATTATCAACTTGGATTCCTTATAAGCAGATATATATGTAATACTGTCATGAAATGTTGCACTGTAAATGGATGTAAATCTGTTGGGCAGTAAATTGCTATGATTATGATTATGATTTCATCGGGCAAATGGGACGAGTTCTCTTTCACCATTTTTATAAAGATAAACTAATGATCGCTGACATTCTATGGCGCTATGGATCTCTTCACATTGACTTTAAAACTCAAACTCCCTTTCCCTCTCACCATTGTTCGTTGTACTTTTTATTGTGCGAGACAAATTTCTCCAACGTTTAGAATACTAGGATCTATAGAAGAGAGCTGTTCGGACGTCTCCTCACATGCAAGCAGTATTTCAGAAAAGGTCTGTCCTGAGGCTTGCAGAATAGCAATAGATGTTCCAGTAAACACACTTACTAAACCCATAGAACAGATACATTATTAAACCTGACAGTATTTTTCATGCAGTCATATATACATATATAGTTTTACAAAATGAGATGTCCCAGACTAGAGCAGGTATAAGGTATAGAAATTTACATTCGGCCATACAACCGATACACTATTGTAGGTAGCAGAAAGTGAATTATCATCTTTTGTTGCTGCTACTAGAAAAATATCCGAAGAGATGCAAAGACCGATATCTTCGAATTTCCATAAAATATTTATGCGGCAATTGAATATTCTTTCCCGACTGACCGCCTTCTGCTAGTGCTCTCTGAAAGCGCCGACAAAAAAGCTCCGTGGCATAAATTCATCTTGGAGTGTTCTGTCGTAGAAAAAAATTATGGCGAAGCAACTAATAGACACATTTCAGGTTTGTTGGGGAGTAGTACAGGGTATTTGAACACTTTGGCTCTAATCTCCAATAAACTGCTTCACGACATGCATTAATTGACTTTAGTACAGTATCTTTACGTGCTGTCAACTTCATGTAGTCTCTAAAGATGTTACAGAAAGGGACAGTCCGTCAGAGTCAATCGATTCTGAAATTTTGTCGAATCGCCTTATATTTGAAAATAACTATGCTATCCACTATTTAACTCATTTGGCACAAATGCTCTCACCAGTCAAATAAATCGTTCAGTAACCTGTATGATTTACACTAGAGCACTAGTTTAGTCTTCCGATTTGGTAGCCCCATAGGTCTGCCGGCTGATCAATTTTCGCGTGTATGGTCAGCCTTACAGCATTCTGCTTTTACTACCGATGCTAATTATAGACGAGGAATTATAGTAATCGCAGCAAAAAAAATTGAGATATTATGTGTTCTTGATGTGCATGTCATAAACATCGCAAAAAACCTTGTTATGGATTTGAGGTGGACGATCTGTCTGTGTTTACCTGTCTGCTTCTCTGTACGGACACCCTTAGCCCGTTTATAACTTTGATTTCGACGAAATTTCAATACCAGATTATGGCAAGGAGAAAAAGCCTTATAAAATCGGTACAGTGGCGTCGGAGTCATCGTCAACAAACAAAAAAAAACGATTCTGAGGCCTTTGATAATTTCACCAAAAATCTTGGAGGACTCAGAAAATGGGAGTAGGTATTTTTTTGGCTTGGATGAAATACATACATACATACATACATACATACATACATACATAAATCGGTACTTATGATTATTTACACATTTACCTTCAAAACAAATGAATTACAGACTTTTTCCAATAACGTAGGATCTACAAAAGAATTTAAAAATAAGGTTTTTTCTGTATGGTGTTGCAGAGCGTAGTTAGCCTTTCAAAACCTAAAGTGTTACTAATACGCTGATATGACCAGAAAACTTTTCGAGTGTACCCGCATATAACAAAAAACTACAAATTATCATCTGGAAGGAGAAAATTTTAATGGAACTAGCAGAAACCCTAATTGCAGCAATTAACAGACCACCGTTAATGGTTTCAATGCATAATTTTTCACGAGTGTGTAAACACTTACTGAGAATTTTCACTTAACGCAATTAGAGCCAATCTGGCTCCTAGAATGTTTATTATTTGGAGCCGGCAAGCAAATGAACGTTTTGATAATATCAATAAGGTTAGTAAATAGCACGCGTTTAGAGCTAAGTGTCAATTAGCACATTATCAGCCAACCACGAGTTGCAAATATTTGTATTGGTTCAGTATGTTGTCAATATTGTCATGTTTGATGAATTAACAAGTTTCCTCATAGGTGTTTGTTATTTAATTAACTTCAATGACCACCATGACGTACTGGAAGGTATTTTTTATTTAGATTGTAGATGCTCTTACTTTGTGAAGCTCTTACATCATGCAAATAAAATGATTATGAATGAATATTCGACACACAGAACTATTACAGAATAGGAGACAGAACATTACATTACAGTAAACATATCTTGGAAGCACTTGCTATAACGTATCCAAAACAACGAAAACAGTTTATCATGATCAAATAATGATAGCTAATAGATCAGTAATACTTATTTAAAGATCATATTGAGTCAATTCAAAAGAGAAATAACCAGATATGTATGTCAGGTATTTATAAGATTTCCTTTGCCTTCCGTAATGCTGTTCATACAGATCATCCAGCTAGATCATCTACAACAAGATACAGAGAACGTATAAGTGCATTCAGCAACCAATATTTATAAAGATCAAATTTTCCCAAACACTCACTAGATACAAAGATTGTTAACGCAAATGACAGAGTGTGCTATACATTGCAATAAAATACATGATTCAAACGTAATGGAAATATTAGAGATTGAAAAAAACTGCGAAAACCTGATTGCGATGTAGTAAATGGGTAGACTGACCATTTGGACTCATTTTTTATCGCTACACTACAATAAGGTTCCATCTATTTGTATTCTGTGTTAACTTACTCTTGGTCATAGAATGTAATACCTCAATGAATAAAATATCTCAAAACATGAAATATTCTAAATGCGAATTTATGTATCAAAAACTCCGTCTTGCGGAGAGAAGCAAATTGTGTATCATGATATATTCTATCACATGAAATATCTTAACGACATTTTGGATGTCCTTCAACACTAGTACACATGCAATCGTCAAAGAACTATTTCCATAAGACAGCCACAAAAAATTATGTACCTGATAGGAAAATAGCTAGACAGGAGAAGCAGTACGCTAGATTTGGGAGCTCTAGATTTGTATCTTGTTAGCTGGTTGACAAGTAACCTAGAAAGCCTTTGTAAATAGTCATCTTACACTCCGACGATGATTTAAATATAAATCGCAACGCGTTATTGGAATAGAAAATGTTTTATTTATGAAACCGTATATTAAACACACAATTCTGTTATCTGATTCATTTTTCTACAAGGTAATACAAATACAGCAACTTATTTTTGTGATGATTGTCAATGTTTCATCTTTTAACGTGAAGAAGAATTAATTAATTATTCCAAAAACAAAACAAAATATCGAGTATTGCTCGCTTGCGTATCTCTCAAAAATCGTAGAATGCCGAACATTCTGTGATTGTATGAAGCATTTTGAACACTCAACAGTGACAAATGATCGTAAATCAAGCCCAATATACCGTTATTTGGTCAGTATAGGCAGGACAGATTATAGAGACAACCACAGAATACGTTTCAAAAGTAACATAAAAAACACACTTCAGAATCTGTCCACCAATTTCTCAAAAAATTAGACCGAAATAAAGGACGTGCGTCAAGTTCCCGGCTTCCCTCCCAATGACGATATAATATCGTGAATGGCGTCTATATGAGTCGGGTGTTATCTTTGGCTCCTGCTGGGCATTCAGGCCGCAAGAAGGGTCGACCGCCATATCCCGGCAAGGCCATAATTGGTATATTAGTTTTGCGGTCGTTACTGACTCCCCGCGGATTAGAAATGACGATAAAGTGGGAAACTGAGTTTTCCTAACAGCTGCGTAGCTCTGGAGCACAAGGTTTTTGTGTGATACAAAGAAGACTTGATCAAAGTAACAACATAACGTAACTTCACAAGCTTATCCAGTGGTTATCACACTTATTTATCTCATACGCTTAGACGCTTACCGCTAACAGACAGTTCACGATGCGAATGCATACTTCATTTGATGAACTCCATCAACTCATCCAGATTATTTATTGCTTATTAACATAGCCATTAAAGGGAATCATATCAAAGCATCGTCCATGAGAGTGTAATTTGGACAGCTATTGATTTTCAAAAATACATTCGATAACGTTCTCGCTAATGATGCTGACTGCCTGATAGGAGTATCAGTAATCTGCTTTGCAATGACCCTCACTTTCAGCTAAACTATACCCACCCTCATGGCTATTTGCGCGTTTATCTAAATTCGATCTAAGCAGGCCAGCGCGTGGCGATTAGGCAGCTTACGCAACGCGGCGGTACGCTGTTCGCTTGTTTTGTTTAAACAAATGATTGATGAGCGGCTTTTGTTCAGCCGGGCTAAATCTAGAGGGCAGGTGAAGATTTGCCGATGGATTTGTACCGGCATCGACACACACAGAGAGCTTGTTTTGCTAGGCATGCGGCCCAATTTTAGAGTGGTAATAATTTGTGTGACAAATGCATGTTTGTGAAAGGTCAGGAGTTACCAGGGATTTGCGAGTTATCCTTATAAATACTAACTTACAAGGAGAATTTCTTCGACGAAGATCCAAGTGGTTTAGCTGATAAATATGATAACCCAGAGAGCATGTAGGCTGTAAATGCTTTTACTTGATTGAACTCTTCCATCATTCAGATAATAAATTGTCTGGGGCATATTTTTGCTGCCAATTCTACAATAAATTTCAAAAGAGGCACTCCACCAACTACCATCAGTGTGGACACAAAAATAACAGAAATTAGATTCCAACACCGAGATAAAATCGCATTCTAGAAGAACTAAACTCCAGGGAAGCTATTTAAACTCTTTTACCAGCAAGGAGTGTTCCTTCCTCCTGGAAGGGACATCGGTCGAGTACAACCTATACCTGAGAAGGGCAGGACAAAATATACCCAGCAACTATAGACCAGTGACTCTGCTCTGCATCATGTCCAATGTTATGGAGACTGTTATAAACGTACAACTTTTGAAAGGTGTGAATGAGAGACTTTTGATCAAGCTTGCTGCCGATGGGCTCACACCGGGTCTGTGTAACTGGTTGAATAGCTACTCAGGGATCGGTCCTTATTTGTGACGCTGGCTGATTATGCTTCCTATGTACTGACCATCAATGCGGAAGTTCCACAAGGATCTGTTCCTTTCTCCAACGCTCTCCTTACTGTGAATCGAGAATTTGTTGGAAGTGACATCTAATTCTATCTACAGCTTCGTTGATGATAGCACCCTTATTTCCAGCATAACTCCAAGAGTCCATGAAGTGCAATAGGCTATATACCTTTGCGTGAGGTTATCTATAAAAAAATGAAATGCTAAATTCGAGAACTTTAGTTTCTTGCATGACAGGACGTAGTTAGTTAGCTGAGGAGTAACCTAGTAGCCTTTGTAAAAGCGAACGTTTTATTTGTGGAACTTTGTGATAAATACACAATTTTTTATCTAAAACTAGTAAGCATTCACGTCCATACCATCAGATCTAAACTTTTGACAGACTCACAAATCGACAGAAAAATTAACTTTTAGACCGCCAGAAATTAATGATGATCTTTTATACCATATACTCCATAAAACATCCAAAGAGCATATTTTAAATTTTAATTATATCACAATATCAATGCCTGAAGGGTTGTTGGAAATTTGATCTGGCGACGAAAGTTCTTCCACCTTTTATAGTGTTCATTGTTATGATGATTTTCGATATATTATTTATCAAAGACAGCTCTGCTCTAATCTGTGCCATGGTAGAATAAGTACAAATCAGCTCATTTATTCGATACCCTAAACAGTAGATGTGCTTTGTAATATCAATAGCATATCTAATCAAGCTGATCATGTGGTTGATCCCTGGTCTGTAATTGCAACTAATTGATTGAAGGTTTGGGCTGCCTCGGTACTTGTCGTTATTTTCTGAATGTGTCTCTTTCCGAAATAGGAGTTGTTACAACTTTTGTGTATGACTCATTATCCACCTCGAAAATCTAAATCTAAATTATGTGCTTGAAAACATCTGACGACCCAGGTATAGCATAAACATATGTTATTCTCAGCAGCTTGGCAAAACAATTAGGCAAATTAACCTACATTTTCATGAATGAGTGAGTCGTGCGAAAGGATGGCAATCAGTCACAAAATGACCGGTGCTGTCTAAACTTACTAGTTCCATTCTTCAAAGACACAATAATGAATGAAAGTTTATTTTTAGTTGTTCGATTTCCAATTTTTCCTTTTAGTTTAGGTGTTTATCAATGGACTATTTTTGTCAGAGTGTCGAACATGAACAAGCTGTATGGGGACGATATTTTCTGTCTTTTTGGTAGAAACCACTTGAGATTGTTGATATGATTCGGTAATATCGTTTGGTTGATTTCTAATGAAAGTGGAGTACTTTGAATAATATATTATTCTATTTTTGTACGATTTATGGTATCTACATCTCCTAAATATATGTGTCTCATTTCGGTCAGTCTGTTCTACGCCTTTAGCGATATTAGTGACATTTGATGGGAATATGGCTGTGAACCTGTAGTAGTTAATAGTACTCTAGTTTCACAATAATTTCAGATCTCAGTTTGAAAAAATGCTGACCATCTTTTTTATATTTCTTAACTTCAAATCATTTTGAGACGTAACAAATAAAATAAATGTCTAAACTTTTGTAAGATATCTGATAACGATTAAGAAAGTTTTTCAAGTTTTGGATCGCTACAGGGGTAGTTAGTAACAATATCAAGTAGGTACTTCCTACACAATGATATTAGTTCATATTGTAAACTTTTACAGTAAAAAAACTAAATGGTTCAAATTTGTTTACCGAAATGGGTGAAAAATTGTCTATGCCTATAAGTCGGATATATCCAAATGGTCACAGCTATTGAAAATAAATCATCTGGAATCCAAACAGCCCCCATTCGTATCTAGGTTCGGATTCTATAGAAAACCTTCAAGATGTGAATTTTGTCTATCTGCTTTTTTCATACGGATTTGCAATGATAACTGTTGCATATTTTAATCTATATTTTGTGCTTAGTCTATCAATCTTATTAGTTTTCGCGAAATATTGCGGAAAAAATAAATGAACATAATCAGAACAGAAAACAGAACTTCACAAAATCCAAGACACAATTTGTACATTTTGTTTGAGGTACGGTGGTCACGCTGAAAGTTTTTAATAAAGAGAAACTACAAGGTTTTTAAAAAAAACTTTATTCTGTTTTTTTTTACATATTTTCCCCCTACCTCAATACATTTACGCATTCGGTAAAGCCACTTATCAAATTCTTGTGACCAACGTTCTTTTGACAGGTTGCTAATTTCGTTCTCAAATGCAGCTATTGCCTCTTCATCGGTGAAAAAATGGCGATCTCGTAACTTTTCTTTGATCTTAGGGAATAAGAAGTCGCACGGAGCTAGGTCCGGAGAATAAGGTGGGTGAGGCAACAGTTTGACATCCTGTTCAGCCAAAAAATTGGATGACTCTTGCATAGTTCTTGGAAGACTACAGGAACACATTTGGTTATATACCATTCAGAAGTAGCTGTCCCTTGATTTTCTAAGGCTACCGTTGTGATGTATCCACTTTTAGAAGAAAAAGATGCGACCATTTTCTTACCAACACTCTTGGAACGCCGAATTTTAGTTGGAGGCTGCTCACTTTCAAAGCACCAAACTAATGACTGCTGTTTAGTTTCGGAATCATAATGATATAACCCTGTTTCGTCTCCGGTACGATATTAATAGTGTTTTTACTGTGCATATTATCAAATTTTTCAGGCATAAACGTAGCCCAATCAACTCTTGTTGCTTTTTGCTCACTGGTCAACAAATGTGGCACCCATCTGGAACACAGCTTTTCTCAATCAACAACTTTAGACAAAATAGGTGCGTGCTCAAACTTGTTTAAACTTGTATAGATTAGGGATATCTAAAGACTTTAAGCGTGGCCTTCGTAATGAAAGTGACAAGCTTCCAAAGCCTACTGAGATGTTTTTAAACATATAAAAGTTGAAATTATTTTTACTATTTTTTTGCAGTATATAAAGTTTGAAACAGTATTGCAGAAATCGCTAGCGCTCGCTCACACTCCTTGAATAAAACAAGATAGGTATTTAGTTCCTATGGCGGTGCTACAACAAATAATTCCATGGACTAAATGGAAACTATGCATATTTTTCTCTTCAGTCACTCACATTTTTGCGTTACTTCAAACGTCCATGAATAAAGTATTGTATACATCCGGTTTTCTACATTGTGAAACCCAGTTTTTCGTTTAATAATAGAAACCATTAGGTAGGTGGGTCGTTATAAATTTGCGGGAAGTGGCTTTTTTGAAATATGAAACTTGTTTTCTTGTCTCGATAATTACATAATCTGTCAGGTAATTTTCTGGCTGGCACAACTTAATTAGCACATAGGATGTTGTAAATATAATTTTAAGATCTATTTCAACTCTTCTTTCCAGTATTTATTCAAGTTGAGATCTCGAAGCTCAACTTTATAATTTTCATTTATTAACATTCTAGTAATATCTTATATATTTTGGAGGCTTATTAGAACTTCATAGAGCTAGTTCTTTCTATAAATATACTTCATTTATATTGTAAATTTCAATACATATCAAATATTATTGAAAAAATAAATTCGTAAGTGACAATTCTGTTGAGTTTAGCTACTCTGCTAGCCACATCCAGTGAAGTTCATTTATCGGAGCTTGGACATCTAGCTAGTTAAAAAATTAAAGGAATATCTATGTTTTGACATATGCGTATTTCCATCAATATCCTGGAAATCAATTGTCCTAAAATAAAAATATATTGATACTTTTTTATTACTTTTTATTGTTTAAAGGCTTCATTCATGAAAAGATTTGTTGAGCACAAAGGTTCACAAATAAAACGCTCATCTGTCAGATTTCACTGTTTACAAAAGGTTACCCAGATTACTTGTGAACTAGTTAACTAGATTCTATCATACATATAAAAATATAGAGCTCTCAAATCTAGCATTCTATTTATCTGTTGTTTTAGTGAATTTTCGTTTCTTCTGCTTGTCTTAGGAGAAATATTCTTTTTGGCGACAGTCGTCACTATGTTCCTAAGACATTTCATGTGATAAAATATTTCATTTCTGTGTTTAAAAGATCACTCTGTCCGATCTACTACAGTGCAATCAGGCAAGGTGAACTGGAGTAGCATTCAGAGTTAACCATCATTACATTTTTGAATTAATTTCAAATAATAAATAATAAATGGCAATTTATCTTGCAAAAGCATTTTTATTTTAAATCGGTTTCAGTTGAGTGTAGATTCTCAACTGAGTGTAGTAAAACTTCGATACATTTTTTATTTCTTGAATAACATCTCTTCGACAAACATTGACTACAGGTCTACAAAAATTGTTTTATGCTGCCTCTATCGACTTCTGGAATAGAAACGCACAATTGCTAGTAGCCACCGTATGGAAATTATTTTTAGCATTAAAGGTTGCTTTTGCAGATTACTTGGTTGAACTCTTCTACTATTAAGAATCTTGTAATTTA
This sequence comes from Bruchidius siliquastri, assembly GCA_949316355.1. Taxonomy (NCBI): domain Eukaryota; kingdom Metazoa; phylum Arthropoda; class Insecta; order Coleoptera; family Chrysomelidae; genus Bruchidius; species Bruchidius siliquastri. Next base: position 1,251,237 of record OX438534.1, on the reverse strand, counting down.
AGCGAAAAGATTCATAAAGGTTTTTTGTTATTCGGTTAGATTTAATATTTAAATCATCCTCAAACTGTCACAACTGACTGTTTGCTAGAGCTGTTAGATTATTTGATATTTGTAGATAATGTGGTTGTTTCAAAAGTTCTTACGGCGCTCTTGCCCCAGTTGTTTGTTCAAATGTCATTCTCCATAATTTTAACCAAAGCATAATTATACTTGTCTCCACGCAACAACCGAAACCACTCGATTTCCAGGCTCTCATTAGAACTTTATAATGAACCTTATATCGCCTGATAGCCTACAGGGCATTTCAACACATAATCTCAGAGATACAAACCGAATCGAACTAATAACAACCATATCTAAACTCAGATGCTAATGAGAGCAATTTATAAAACAACCAGCCAGCACACGATCTAATTTCTCATCGGCCCCCATGGTACAGATACGAAATGCCGATTAGCATGTTCGACTCTGTTGGATTTTTTCGATGCCGTAGATCATCCGATGCCTGAAATGTGTTCTGCGTTCCGTTTGATGACGTGGAATTATAACGTCCATAACGAAGGATTAAGCGATTATTGCCTATTGGACATGGTGGTATTCCGATTGGTGGTCACCGCGTTCGACCAAGCTGATGAAACCGCGATACAGATACAGGGTGGTTTTTTGACGTGAAATAGTGGGTGAGGACTCAAACCCAGGTCTCCAGAACCCTTATTTCCTGCATGGAACCAGGCAACCAATAACATCCCGAGATACCCCACAACGACGGGAGTAACATGTCTTTTAGATCAATGAAGAGTTGTCGAATTGGAATCTACAAATGGAGTTCAGTTCAATGTACAAAAGAATTAAATAGGTATCTTGAGAAAAACTGATGCTGGTTTGTGAGCCGTGGAGATGGAGGGAGGTCCAATATCACCTTCCATCAGGCTTCTGATGATTAACATCAATAGTAACATATTCTGACGCGGTCATGTTGCTGGCCTTGCTAGATCGGCGTTCCAGAACCTGGAACTCTTCCGCCCCCAAAAATTTCACTTACCCGAACAGCAGTTACTGCTTCTCCACAAGGCTCAGATCAGTCCATATCTGGATTACTGGTCGTATAGGTTGAAGCTTTATGGACACAATCTGGAAAATAGTAACGCTTCTAGTGGGTACGCCTGACTTTACAGATGACCACTCACTCTGGAGGGTTGAAGAACAGTGACTGATTGGTGAAGTTGAATTAAATGTTGTTATTTTATATAGTTACAAAAGTGTGTGTAAATACAACAGAAATAAAATCGAGACTACTTCCACCCTGTACAATTTTCAGTCAATTTTCCTCGACTACTCTCGACCCTAATACCACTGAATGTGCCAGAAAGAGAGAGCAATGAGTTAGAAGAAGAGGGAACGCTGTGCGACAATGGAGCATCGTAATTGGCTTGTTTTAATTTACGTGATGGTAGGAGAAACAATTAACCTGGCCTTTATAGTTTTAATTACTTCATTTTCGTGGCTATCTCGACTCTCCCTGCGAAATAGAGTCGAGCTCACACTCGCTGGAGAATGGCATTAGAGGAGGACTAATGGGTACAATATTCACAGGGTCGTGTAGTATTTTGTGTTCTTTGTCTATACATGGCTAATCTTGGTTGAACAGAAGAAATTAATATCTTAGGGCCTGTGTCACATTGGTCGCATAAACGGACTGATTCTTCCGAGTTTTTCGATTATAGAGTAGGTGTTTGAAATCGCAGAACACGATAAGGCGCGTCTCATGATATGAATACGTTACTCTATTTTTATAACACGTAGGTATATTTTCTCATGGCAGAAGCCGAAATGTGAATTGTTTGCTATTTTTTAAATACAAATGACGTCAGAGAATGGGGAGTGCTTCTAAAATCTCATAACGGATCACCAGCGTGGAGGTGGAGTGTAAAAAAGTTGACTAAAAGGCTCACAAGTTTACTAAACGTAGTACCAAGATTTCTTCAAAATTTGATAATTACTTTCAGTGATGAGTGGTTCAAGAATTTCCAGAGACAGATGATATACAGACCAACGGAACTTAGTGGATCTTCGTATTGTAATCTCATTAACCATGCATGAAAAATATATCTCGTATTCAAGTTTTTTCCGTCTATTGGCGTGCAAAGTCAGACGCATAATCCTCATCACGACAAATGGTACCAACGAATTAGTCAGCTAATAGTGACTGGAGTACCTACTACCAGGTACAGGGACATCCTTTAATTAAAGTGTAAAACTTTAAAACGAACATTTCTAAACAAGAAAACTCCTTCTGGATCATGGCAAACTATGCTATGTCAAGGCACTAAAAATTGAAGAAATGGAGAGTCATATGAGCTTGAAGAAAAGTGATATTGTTCCTCATTCATTGGCCCGGAACTAGCCTTGGAGGTCCTTAAAATATAGTGAGGAATTGGTCAAGGAATGGACTTGATGACTGTATGCAGGCCCAGGAAACAATTCATTAAAACACCATGTTTAAAAACGGGAATCAGCTCAGCTCCGTATAATCACTGGACACCTTACGGAATACTGTGGCCTGAAGGAGCACCTGGACGAGCTAGGTTTTTTTTAATTGAGACCTGCAGATAATGCGGTAAAAGGAACAAAGCCAGCCTTTCACGTCCTCTGTCAGTGCCATGCACTTTATCGTTAGCGGAAACAGCTCTTTGGGAAGCCTTGGCTAGAATACAGTTCCATATATCACCAGCAAGGAAATCACAAACTAGAACAGAGTTCAACACTGCTAGATTAGGTGCGAGAATTCGAAGGCCTACAATGTTTCGTTGCCCCTTGAAAATCCATCGCACACTCTGCCCCTGCCTGTCCACATCCCAGTCGGCAATTTCGTCCGGTGTGATCCGGACTGCGTTATCTCCCTGGCAATTTACCATTTCTGTATTCCGATTATGCCGAGCTATATAATGACTGCATCATTGTTAGGGGCGGCCATTTTAATTTCTAGTAAAAACAACATGGCGCGCCCGGCCAGGCAATTAAAACAGATGATAGCCGATATAATGGCGTTAATTAATTCAGCCTTTCTCTGTCGGCGCAGCTAATGTGCAAATTAAACTGTAACACAGACCGGGAACAGAACACAATTGCTCTTCTCGCGCCACTAGGGAACGCTATCACCTCCAGGGACGGAGTCTCAACCTTAGAGTATGCCTGAAGAAGATGAGATTGCTCAAAGATTTTCACCCTCCGAGAGGGAAATCACACTTAAGTGGTGTTCGATGTATTGTCATAAGATATTCGTATTGTTTGAAGCTACCTACCTACAATTGTGGAGATGGAATGACTCTCAATAGTCAAGTCCATCTTATATTAACCTTCTGGGGAGTAAGATCAGCAATAACATGTTGACGTTGTTGCTAGGTCGGTATCCCAGAAGCAGACAGTCCTCTTTCTCTCAAGACAATTATGTTTACGTACCGGAACAGTTTCTACTACTCTACAAGGCTAAGCACACCTTGACACATCTGGAATCGATCCAGAGACGATCAGTACGTTTGAGCTACACTGGTGAAAATGAACTACGACTTTGGAGGTGGATGAAATTGATTAGCTATAGGGGTAAGGAAGAAGAAGTGTCAAAAACTGAAGGAACTGATTCCATCTAAGGACAGAAACAGTTAACTATGTCACTTAGTCACCAAAATCATTGCATCGTCTTATCTCGTACTTTGATACGATGCCCACATCGAAAAAAAAGGATGAGGACAAGCTATGGCCAGCAATGGGAGAAAATCGTATTAACAAAGCGTGTTTCCAAGGGATTGAGGCAAAGATGCTCCTTAGCCCACTCTGCTTCAAGGTATATAATTGTCTGAATATTTGTGTGAGCACAGCAACGAAACAGTGCACCAAATGTTGATTCCTTGTAGTGATTGTTTCCTAAAATGGCAAAAGTATCGATGATATATTCAGTAAAGGCAAATAGGAAAAAGGCAACCATACTCTTTTCTTTAGAGTGAGAAAATATCAAGAAGAGCAAAACACATGATGTACAACGCTATATTTCAAGCCGTTTGTAAGAAATGTCCATATAATTAAAGAGGTGCAAGTGAACAAAACCATTTTAGATACGATAGAATCTATGGAATTACGAAGGTTCGGTCACCTCTAGAAAATGGAGGACTCGAAAATACCAACAGAGATAAATAGATGAGCGCTTGGAGATGGAGACTGGAGGGACCGGCATTTTTGGAAGTCGAGGAGTCGGACACGACTAGTGAGTCGTAGAAGCATCCGTCTATATATATTGGAATTGGGAGTAAGCCAGTTAATTAACATTCAGATGATCCTTAGTTGCTATGGATTCCAAAATCCATGCTGCGGATAGGCTTTGGCTTTTTAGTAGGCGTTCTCATTGAGTGCCACAAAATGCGTCCCTGTGTCACACATGAAGCTTGCCAAAGTGATCTTAGCGCAATCAGCGTCTTGGTCGTTTTCTGTTTAATTGTTATATTTACGGGATGAGTAGGAACGCTAACCGACTCCATCATACAGCAAATTAGATAGTGGAGCTTTCATTAAATTACATCGTGTAGCATTTATTTTTAACAGTGCATAATGGCGTGAAATAGTGTGCACGAGACTTATCTTTCGTATTAATCTTCGACGGGACGAAGGTGTATTATTGCAACATCGATTCCAATGTATCTAATATAATGGTAAAGGTCATAGTAGTTAATAGGATCCCTGAGGCTTATCCTGCGTTTTCTCCATTGTCCCCTACGTCTAGGCTACCATTATCACATGTAGACTAAAAGAAAGCCCTTACGAACGTTTCGCTTACCCCACCAGCTAAAGGAAGCTAAAGAAAATGAATTTGGTAGTTTAGACCAGATACCTTTGTTTCATGATATTTTCATCATCATGCCATACCCTTTCACCCCTAATATATGAAGGGTCTTGACAGAGTCTTCAGTGGTTTAGAAATTAATTATAGCGACTGTAACAAATGACAGATAGTACAAACTAGGAAACCTATTAGGTCTATATCCAAGGAGCACAAAACGCATTTGAGATAAAAAGCCTCGTGTGGCAGAACCCATGTTCAATTATAAACGGTTGTTTTATTGTTTTGGATATTTAATTGCAAAAGCTTCCTTGATAAATAACTGTAGCACTGAATGATCTACTATTTTTGGATTAGTTTCATTACCGTAAACAAATGATCGTGTTTGCATAATTTTGAAGCCAGGTTGGTTTAATATTTTTTTTTTGTAAACACCAGCGAAGGTGATATGTCTGAAACTGATCAAGTTAGATCAACCATTGATTTGTCTCTAATAAAGCTTAAAACTAAAATACTCATGCTCTAGAGTTCATCCATTGATGTCCTTCAGTTTAGCTTAGTTGTACAAATTACACTATTCATTCCACTTTTTTGTTTTGCACAATGCACTACACCAGCTCAAATGGCTTAGTCCTTTTCAGTCTTCGGACTATCTGTTCGTTGTCCAGCAGCTGTATCGCCTCCGCATTCACATGATGAAGTAGTCTGACTTCATGCTTATTTGCGTATCGTTTCATCTCATCTTTAACCATTGGGATTCCTAGGTCGCGATGAAGGTCACAATTACAAACGTACCATGGAGCATTCACCATGTTACGAAGCACTTTATTCTGGAAAGTCTGAATAATATTCACATTTGATACGCAAGTGCAGCCCCAAAGCTGGATGCCATAAAGCCACACTGGTTTTAAAATCTGATTGTATATCAGAATTTTATTATATAGTGACAACTTAGAATTCCTTCCAAGTAGCCAGTAATACTGTCTGTACTTTATACTAAGTTCAAAGCGTTTTTTCTTGATGTGCTCTTTCCATCGTAGCTTTGCACCAAGGTTCGTTCCAAGATACTTAGCGTTGTTCGCGTGCGGTACGGCGATATTATTTACCCTAACTACTGGGTGGTCTGTGATTCTCTTGTTCGTAAAATTAACATAAACAGATTTGTGTTCATTAAGCTTGATTTTGAGTTTCTTTGTCCAGTTTTGAATAATGGTGCTTGCAGCCTGCAATTTATCGATAGAATCCTCCACCTGCAACTTCTGGTAAATCATTTGTGTATAACAGGTAAAGTACTGGTCCCAATACACCTCCTTGTGACACACCCGCATATATTTCCTGACGATAGAATTTCAGCATACTACCTTGGCAACATTCTCTTGAGCTAGGAAATTAAGCCTTCATGCCAAACCTTGTCAAAAGCCTGTGCAACGTCTAGAAAAATGGCCGAACACACAAGCTTTTCGTTCGTTTGATATGAACACAAAATCCCATCTAATTCTTGCCATTCTCAAAGGAGAATAAAAATTTAAAAACATTCATCGAATTCACTTTACCGATCCATGGAATCTGCAGTGTATACCTTCATCCCAAACTCTTTCTCCTTGCGACTGCAGAAGGGAAATAAAATAAAACCCGGCATATAAATGGGCCTATTATCTGGACATTTACGACCGCCTTGTATACATGTTGGCTCAACAGATTTCTGTTATGGGTGCTTGATGTCCATTTGGCTTCGGCCCCTTCTCAGATATATTCAAATTATTGTTTTCCTAGGGCTGTCTGGAAAGCTATACTCGCTGAAAGACACTTGAAGTGGCCGCGTTATCTAAAAGAATTTGTGTGGGACTAGCAAAATTCTGATTATTGGATACAGTATAGGACGCCAAAATGTTATTGTAGTAAAATAAAATAAAAGAAAGATGTGTCGTGTAGATTTTTTTAATTGGAGGGATATCTTCAAACAAAACATTCAATTTTTTTACAACTAAGCGTATAAATGTTTTGGCCATTTTAGGCAGAAGTACTGATTTTTATTTTCTCGGTCAATCCAATATTATCTTATTGACCCGAACAAATAAAACTGCTAAACAAAATTGGTTGTTAGGCTTAACATTACCTGATCATTGGACACACCTATGCTTTCGAAATCTTCGAGCAGATACATCAGAATTCCTTGATCAGTATTTCGTGCTAGAATAAATCAATAATCAGAATAAAATAAGTGTTCAATCATGTTACCTCGTGCCGCCATACATGATCCAACATTCTCCCATTCAAAATTCAAACCGATTCCGTGACAAAATTAGCATACAAAACCTAGCCATCAACTTAATTATCACGTAAAACAAATGTCACTGCGTGCTTCGGAATCGACAATCACACGCCATTACTCTCTTGCAGTTCAACGCATTCAGATTTATAACAGAGCTTTTTCATTTTAATTGGTCGCTTAGATGGTTGATCCTCCGGTGTACAATAAGCTCCTTTGTCTGTTGGATTCATCTCGTTATGAGGTGATCAGTTAAACGAAACGGTACAACTCACAGTTACCATGGAGTACTTAAGTAGCCACAAACAAGTGGGCGATTGCAAGAACCACCATAAAGGGTCAATATTTATTTATAAAATATGTAACAAGGAGAAAACACATCTAGTGATCTGCCAGAGTATCTTTGTATTCAAAAAACTTACTAGTGTATAGTGTGGTATTATCAACGCCTCAGGGTGCACAATTCGGAAATAAGGGAGGTATTTCTTTGAAAACTGTTGGGCTCGCCACTATTGCAATGTGAATCTTATGAACGATGTTTTAGGGCTACCGTTTTATTTGCGGAATATAAATTTTCTATATCCAGCTGTCCCTGACGCCCGAAGAGTGAGACTCCGAAAATCCAGCATACTGATCAAACCCCTCAATCGTGTCGGCCTATGTGACCTACCACAAACAATCAGTACATTTGTTTATTGTTCAGCGTCATGTTATTAATCACAACAAAAGGTATTTTCCCTTTCATATCGCTATATTTATGCAATGTGTCTTTATTCATTTTTTTCTTTGGCTTTAGGTTGAAACCATGTAGCCAGAAACTGATTTACGAAAGGTCCAAACGCACTGTTACTGCAATAAAAAATTTGACTTGCAAACTTCATTTATTCGAATACGTATCCACAAGTAATGAATATGAAATTTTCAGAAGTAAATGAATAGGAAAACGTGTAAACTTATATGTAATTCAAAATGCCGATGTCGGTATAATTTGAACTGTTGCAACAAATCATTATCGAATTTTGGGTAATCTCGAAAAGCTTTATAATATATTGAGATATTACACAGATATTAGTGACTATACCGTTTTTATTTTACACTAATTTTTTTTGCTTTCAATGAAGGACTACTACTATTATTCGTGATGCCTTGTTAGAGCAGTCCTTGTGATCGTTATACTCTAGAGTTGATCGCCTACGAGCACAAGACTACTATTTTTTTTTTAAGTGAGACTAATAAATGGACTCAATAAAAAACTGAATGGCATTTGATGCCGGGGAAGAGTCCTCAACGTGATTTATCATTTGAAGACTTATAAAATGCCCATATTTTATTTATTAGCTTCTACTTTTCGCAAATTTATAATGCAATGAAAATCACTCTAAACTCCAAACTTATAACAAAACAAGTCAAGTTATTTTCTACACAGATATTAACCTAGTGATCTCACGTACTTATGCGACAGACAGAGTAGTAGTAAAAATGGATATTTTTTATTTTATTTTTTGGATGGTTAGGTCGATCCTAAGTTTTATTTGACAGACGAAAAAATAAACGATTTCTGAATCTATTGTAATATGTCAATAAAATATTTGTTTAATCGAGATTTGTTGAAATCAATCTTTCTGAGCCTGAAATTTTATCACATTCCAAAAGATAGAGGCTAAATTCAAGATCCCAATCATTCCAGGTTATATGGCAACACCGTTAGCGATAGTTTGTTCAAAACATCGCTGTACCTGTCTGCGGTCCGCCCCGTGCGATATTTTCTAATGCTTTTTGTAGGTAATTGAGCAATGCTTTTGGATCTAAAGTCACTATGCATACTGTTGTCTAGCGAAGAGTATATATAAACACGTTTGGTGTGGCCACGCTTACTAAGGTTGGACCTCTATATGCGTTTAGATCCCCTTACTAAGGCCATCACGATGCATTAACACCTTACGATATAACGACCCATCTCTATTTTGTGGTTTGAAATGACAGAAAAGCGCATAACCTATAACAACTGATAAACTGAGCAGCTGAGGCGGGTTATCTATGGCTGTGGCGCATAACAAGTACAGCAATTTCCTATTTTCTCAAAGTATAGCAGCAGAAAAGTATTGTGTTCCAATTCAAGAGCTTATGCATCATCTGTAAACAGTTTATGATGTTAGTTTGTCCTTGATACCATCCGTATTAGGTATTTTGTATAACCCTATCAAAATCAAGGAATGCTGTGCCCAACCAGGGGAATGAAAATAATCGGATTTCTCTACTGGATTTTGAATACAATTACTTGGCAATTACTAAAAGTTTCTATGACAACGTTTCTCACCACCTGAAATATTTGTGCAGGATGGTCAAAGTGTAGAATGTTCCTGTATTTATATGAGGTAGGTACCTATATGTAAATAGTAACTCAATAGTACTCCTCCACGAATAGTGCTATGGAAATTAACTGTGTATTCCAAAAATAAAATTGTAGAAACGTTCACTACATTGGAAAATAATTGATTTGGACTGGAAATTTTAAATTATTCACCATTTTGATTCAAATTTCTGTAAATTTTGGAATATTCCATAAGCAACTGACATTACAATGCCAATCTGTCATTTCAGAGGTTTGAAAATTTTGTTTTATATAGTCTAACACCATTGGATATGTAAATTATAACGTAAGACTCTAAAAGCCTATTGGTAGAGCTCGATAAGATTTCATCCCATTGGCTCAATATAACGACTGGTTATTTGATGAAATCGGCCCTAAAGTGTCAAAAAAGTCACGCTCAAACAACAAATCTTCCCCTTTATAAATTGTACTCTGGATCTGCCCCTAAGAAGGACCTTGTTATAATAATATAATGTTTCTTCAACAATTTAAAGCAGTATTTAAAAAAATGTTTTCTGAGAAGCATCTCATTTTATCGATATCATGCATGAATATTAATTCAGTCTAAGAATTAGGCTCTATCATTTTGCTTTTATCATACAGCATGTATAAAACTAGCGGTAATGTCGAACTGAATGTGCCAATTCTTTTTTATAATCCAGTCTTGCGATCTCCCAATTAGGATTAATCATATCGAAAAATCTTCAAACTATATAATCTCGTGTAATAGCTATTCAAAGAAAGGAAATTGTCAATGGTGTCCTTTATGTGCCTATATCTCCATAGAAAAGGTCTTTTAGAGACACTTGTCTCATTATTTTGTGTCTTATAATATATGGATCTGAGAGATTACCCACATCCCACATATTCTGTGACGCCCTGTAAATGAAGCTCTCGGATCCGTGACCCTCCCTCATTGATATGCTCAAGACCTGACATTTAAATAAATATCTAAGCTTCCCCACCCATCTATCCGTCCTTCCCACCCTTCAAAGACGCTAAATCACCGCTGCAAACAGTCGCGATTTTACAGGAAGTGACGTATTCAACGATTGGCAATCTTCGCTATCGAAAGCAGGAAATCTATTGGTGCTGCTGAATACGATTGGCTTCATTTAAATTCTAATTCGGTGCCTAAAGGAAACTTGGCTGGCACAATTATTGATGGCGCTAAGGGAGTTGGCAAGGCAACGCTAGTAGAATGGGAAATGTAGATTGAAACGAGTACTTCCTGCATTTTCTACGCTCCTTAATCAGTGAGAGTGTAGTTGCATTTGTAGTAATAGTTGCTTAAACAGAAGTGAGATTAATTAACCTCATTATAAAAAAGTTAACTGTATCATAACACGTCGTATGATTTTAAAAAAATGGTTCTAATTTATTGTAAATACTCGAAATGCATCGAATATCTACTACTGCAGAAGTCGAATCTATCATAAAATTTTATTAGAATATTTAGCTAATGAAAAATGCAATCTTTTATGTTAAACAGGTACGAACCGTTATAGGGATCAACATTGTATAGATCATAGTACATTTTCTGCCAACGCGAACGAAAATTAGATCTACTCTTCCACCAATCTCTCACCGCCAATTTTGGGCTCCACCAAAAAATATTGTACAACTATTAGGAATCTCGGAAACATACAGGTTTAGCCTTGAATCAAGTGCTGCACAACTGTGTTATGACAGAGAAAAACCTTCGCTAAATTTGCTGGACTACACTGAGTTTATTAGGACGATGAATCCGAATTTATTGACATCGCGGAGGCTGTGGACCGATTTCAATGGCGGCCTATCTCGTTACGGATGGATTTTTCGGTAATAGCTCGGAGATAATCGACGAATTTATATGGCAGCCCCGATTTAACTTCATCAAACGTGAACGCAATTTGAATACGAATATTTGCTGTCGATGAGATGGAAGGACTTTTTCGTGCTTCAAAATGGTGGCTCTGATTCGAATACCGTAGTGGTTCCAGAACCGAAGAACGCGAAGCTACATTGAGGGGGCGTGAGGGCCCTAAAGTAATGTACATTTTCAATATCTTGAGAGAATAATAACATGGTCACATGCTATCAATCGCTCCAGCACCATAGAAGTTTGGGAACCACTGGAATACTGTTTAGGGTGAAAATCAAAAGAATTACTTTTGGAACAGGGTCATTCGAGCTGTATAAAGTTTGACCTGGTGAGGATGAACCCGTCGGGGAGTTTTAGCCTTGGTTGTACTGATGATTTGGTATAATTATTCAGGACACCACAATACTTTTAGGTTTCTATAGAATAGGGACGTTTCTCCGATATTTCAGGCTGTGGAATTAATAATAACGTCTTCATTAGGTCTTTTTAATGACAGGCGCACTCACCAGACTTATCGTTCTTGGAATGATGTTCCTAAACATGCTATCATTATTCCAATTATGGTCTGATATATCATTTTGTGTTTTGAAATGTATGATAAATGTCTAACAAATACGAATTATTACCGGGGTCAAAAATTAATAGCCGGTAGAACGTCTTTTACCAAAGCTAAAAATATCGAATTTTCACCCCCTATAAGTTTTTGATCTCTCGAAAAATATCTATAGAAAACGATTAATAGCCTTGGTAGCGGCTATATTTGCATATTTTTCAGTTTTCTTTATTTTGGAGGATAACCATCACCCTTTAACAAGCTTTTGATCCTTGCCATAGTATTGTGAATCTGAATGTTACATTCCGAGCTTAAAGGTGCTAAAGATTACCGGGCAGTCGCTAAACGAGAGGAAAAATAAGTGTTAGTTAAGTGAATATAATATAATTCAGCTGGTTTGGGACTGAACTAAACTGCCTGGAGCTTGAAAAGTTATCCAGTGACAAACAGTCTTTGTAATGCTATCATTATAATAATTTCGACGTTCATTTATTTTGTTGCTAACAAAATATTGAGGTTCCTACGGCTACTTGATTTTTATGATGATTGCACTGAGTTGTCTGCCAAAATGTGTAATAGTTTGTCGAGACATCCAGTCACGCTTGAATTGAGAGAAATTGAGCAAAGCAAGACAAACTATTCGCGTTTTAAAATAAGATAAAAAATGCTGTTGTTTTTCGTACTCTCTGGCAATTAAGGTCAGCTACGCTAACTGATAAAGTGGGATAAGGGCACAAGATCCAGGAGTAGTTTGATTTCTGCTACTATTAACATTATAGTCCCTGAACGGGCAATAGAAGCATATTTTGATTAGATTCATATATATTTGGATTAACTCAAAACCAGAAATTTGGCGTGAAATTTGTTTTTTGGTGAAAATATAAAAACATTATAATTATTGTAATGATGATACATTTGGTTGACAATTACTGATCAGCGTATCATATGCTACTATTAAATACTTATAGAAAGATATTCCACTAAACCACATACTTGCAAAAAGAATAAAGGTAAACAATCAAGTTCAGTCTGTGGCTTATTTGTTTAACAACCATTCCCTGTGGTCCAGTGGCCGACTAAACTCTCTTTTACCATTTAACCAAGATATTTGGCTATAATTTGTTCATCGTCTACACTACATGTAGGAGAAGGGAATGCATCGGCGTTATCATCCAATGACCCCATAATTATGTCATTATCATAATTTAGATATCTTCAGAGTTAATTTGACAGATTAGATGGAGCAATAATGCAGTCCTAATAGCGGCTGTAAACACACAAATCTAAGAAAATTATTCCAATAATGTCCATGTTTTCGTTATAGTGGGAAGATTAGGATGTCATAAAAAATCGATAAGGTCCATAAATTAATGTAGGTGGATGTTGAGAACGGTTCTGAATGAGAAAATGAATGGTACCTGTATGTTAATTGGATTGTATAATAGATATGCGGGTAATATAGAGGAAAATCATTTACAAGGCATACCTACTCATTGCATGCCATTTATTCAATTTTTAATTTTTAATTTCAATATGGATGACAATGAGAAGAATGAACAAATAAATATGTTTCTCTAAATCAATTAATGGGTAATACCATACCTTATTTCAAAACCTGTTAGAACCCTCCGATGGCAAAGTACAATTGCCATATAACATGCTTACTAAAAACACTTCATAACGTTGTTTGATATGGATGAAATGTAAGAAAATAGATTGAAATAAAACATTAGGTATTCTAGCGATTTTGCCCATTCCTGACGATAAATATTTATATTATGTTTTTGTCCTGTATATCCCATAAAGATCTGTTTTCAAAAACCATCCTGAAGAGTTTTCGATATCCATTGTATTGATGTATACAAATCGCAATGGTTGAACGAAAAGCACGCAGTATAGCCACAATGATCTCTTTCAGACTTTTTGATGTGTTCGACAGAACAGGCATCCACTATAACCATAGCCTAACTGATACCATAGTCGACTTTGACCTTCCTTGCTTGAACTGATACAACCACCCAAAAGGTTGCAAGGCACAACCGTAATAATTACTCCCATACGAGTGGAACTCTCACAGTGTACTAGCAGAAGTGCTTTTTCGTGTATTATGAGGAATTTATAGCTGCAAGTGGTATGAGGTGCGCTCTGACCGATGCCGCAACATCGATGCATGTAAAAATGTATAGAAATATATCATACTTGAGGAACAACTAGACCAAGCTTTTTCCTGTTCTCAGCTTTCATTCCAGAGCACTCAAGAAATACAAAGTTTCACATCTTCTTTGAACAGACCAAAAAATAAAGATCGGGACACCAAGAGTGGTAACATACGAATGAAGAAAAATATCTTGGAAAACGAAAGGACAGATTGACAGATAAAATAAAATATTACCGTCAGTGCAACGAAACAGGAAGATCTGGAATTTTAAATTCTGAATGGATCGAAAACCACCCAATAATTTGGGTGATAAATAGAGATGCACACTGGAACGACCGACAATTCAAGATGGCCGGTCTATTTGCGATGAACCCCAACCAAGGGAGGGAGCTATGGCTATTAAACCGGAGGAGGGATTCACACCTTTTAGTAGTTATTAAGGATCCTCACAGGTCACTGCAGACTTTACAGGCACCTGACACTCATGGGAGTGGTCAAAGATCCAATCTGTCAGAAGTGTTGGGAGGAGGACGAGACCTCGTTCCATATCTTTTATTAAAAGGTCTGTCACAGAAGGTACATGTTTGGCAATCCACCTGAAGACGATTGGAGATGCTACATTAATAAAATCATTCAATCAAAAAATTTTACAGAGAATAGAAGTCCAAAATATGATCATAAGCCGTACTACGATGCATCAAGTCCAACTTAGTTGTCATATATCTCGTAAACTAGCCTGGGTCTGACACTTTTTTTCTCAATTTTTCAAAGAATTAACATAAATCTGTTAACCAAGAAGATTTCTTACCTGTAATATTAGAACTCAGCTTTTAAAATGAATAGGTATCAGTTCGACAGGTCCCTCATGCCTTTAAAGAAAGCGAAATGCGTCATAAATTACACGCAATTCATCTCAATGTTAATACCTAAGAGGATCATACTCGTAGTTCAATTTGGCATTAAATACATCTTCCTATTTGCTGAGGAATATGTATTCAGGTGTAATTAGTTCAGTACGCACCATTAAGGATAATTAGCTGACAGTGTCCCATTGTTGAGCAATGGTGGCCTTCTACGCAATTACCACCGGTAATTGCTAGATGGCGCTGACCGACGATTGGCCATTGTTTGCTCGCTTCCTAGACGGCGCGGTGTTTGCAGATTAATCTCCTAGCAATTATTGTCTATCGTTTCCCTAAATAGCGGATAATATGGCATACGGGTGAGTGTTCTTGGGTATGCGTATGTTAGATATGGATAATATACGTCGGCTTTACATTTATTTGCAAGAGTAATTGATTCACGGATCGTTAATTAGATAGGATTTATAAATTTCACATGGAGGCTAGTTAATTATATGCCATGGAACACCAATTGAGCAAGCGGAAGTTCTTATGAAAGAACAGATACTTGTGCTTATCGCATTCATTTATATAATAATCTGTAGGGTATACAATGTTATTTAACTTTGTAGGTACTTACTGTGTCTGGGGGATCTTGTTGAGAACAAGAATATTCACATATGATTCAAAGTGATGTCCGGAGTCCATACTAAAGAGACCTTATCCATTTCTTGCATTTTTCACACCGGCTATTCCGATTAACTACTTGCTTACATAAATGACTGTTAACACATTTGCCTTAAAAATATAGAAATGATGAATTTATTTCCTATAGTTTTGAGATCAGAATTTCACTATGAATCCGAATTACGAGCATAGTATCCAAATGACTCAAATAAATAAAAGCCATTCAAATCTTTTTTTGTTTGCATGGTGTTTTAGTATTATTAACTTTTTTCTTTGAAGGGGTCCAATTTTTTCCAATTCTGTTTTAGCAACTTATACTCCCGATTAGGTACTTCAATTGAATAAGGCTGCCTAATAGCTCATTCATGCCGATGCCAATGGAAAATAATGGGCGTGGATACAGACAGACGTGAACCGCTGAAATTTCATTGACGAAGATAGCAAAGTGGAATAAATGAGTTACTTGGAGCGAATCATAAGATGTTCATATTATTGATTGGAGTAAACGAGACTGCGTGGGAAAATATGATAACCTATCTAAAAAAAATATTGAACACATCTTAGAAAAGCATTGGAATCTTAAAGTTATATTTTTTTATAATGTATATTTCTTAACAATGAGTATTGAATTCGAATATATACTTTTCTTGGTTCAAATAAATGATAATTTTCTAAAAAATTTCCAAATTATCTTAAAGTGCGATCAGATGTTTTGTCATGAGTATATCTTCGGAAGAATATGGCAATTCTTGAATGAAAGTTTCTTTTTATGTGTGTATAGCTTAAAATATGTTGGTAACATTCTACCTTTCTTAATTTTCTGTCTTCTTTCAACCTTTTGAAATATTCAGATACGTGGAATCAGTAAAGTTCTAGGCAATCATGAACTTTTGTGATATAAGCTAGTTTATATAGAAGTAACTGTGCGTGATATTAATCTTTTTTGATCGACTTCGGTTGTAAATTTCCGCCTATCATACACAGAAATCCCGTCTTTAATTGGCCTCAATAGTGGACGAAAGTTTGACGTTTAATGCCAATCGATTGCATAATATTCCACTTGATTAGTAATAGTAATTTAATTACGATACTACTCTATGGGTAGTTAAAATTTTGTCATCGGCGCCTCCACCAGCTTTAGAAATATCTAAATCTTGGAAGGGACCAATTTTCTATCAGCAAACATATTGCAGAGAATATTCAGCTCATCTAACACAACACGTCTTAGCTGCTTCTTATTCTTCAAGGAAGTTTGTAAGAGCAACAAATGTACTTTGAAAATAATTTATTAGGTGATACGGGTTTCTTGGTGTTTCTCATTTATTATTCTGGAAATCCTGTGTCAAGCCTGCATCTCTCATTCCAACCCATTCGGCGCATCACCCTGTACAAGTGTACATAACTGGCATGTTCATATTGTACCACCTATAACAAGAGACATTGATTATCAAAAGCCGTATTGAAAGCGAGCTGTCAAATCAAAGAAACATCCACACGTTGCCGCTATTGATCACATGCACCAGGACCGGCTTAAGAGCGGTGAGAACCTATATTCAACTAACAAATCAAGTCATTTCGAACAGATTGACAGTTTTTTTCATTGCCTCATTCGGCTCATTTTTTTCTCCGTCCTATTTAAACATTATCAACCTTAAAACTGACTATATGTTCTTTATCGGCTTTAAAACTGTATAACGATGTCGATATTCATGCTCTGTTTATGCTGATAGTTAGCATACCATGTATGATTCCAGGCTTCAAATTATTAAGTAGTTGAAATATTTGTGTACTTAACACACTGCTTCACAAATAAAAATCAGTGAATCTTTCAGTGACGCTTTGTGTTTCAAAATTCAAAGTATACTGTATGTAGGTGTAACCTCAATTGGGGGAGAATTACGTATATTAATAGCGATTTTTAATCAAAGGAAGACCGGAAGACTTCATAAAAGCAAAATCAAGCACTAACAAAAGGCTGTTCAATGAGGAACATGCGCAGCAGTTAAATGAATATTTTGTGTGGGAGCAAGAAGGAGCAATGAATTTTGAAAACTGTACTTAAATATTTAAACAATTTGAACGATAATGAATGTGACCAGTAGTGCACTGGGCAAAGCATATTTAAGAATACAATTTCCATTTTCAATGAAAATAGTATGCAGATAGGATTACAAGAATTTTCTCTGCCAAGGTGGCCGAAACGCCTGGCAAGTTTGCTCTATAAACATCTTATTTCAATGATTTGCCGGATAAAGCGCGTTGAATATGGATGAGTTCCAGAATTTACATTAAATGGTCTCAGGTTTGGATGCATGTCTGTCTAGGTAACTACACTACCAGCAGGAATATGATTAAATGCTAAATAAACTAACTATTCGATAACACACGAAACGCTCTGTTTAATAAAACAGATATGAAGATTTGAAGATTTTCCTGCAAAGCAGAAGTAATACTTCAATCATCTGAAATAAAGCAAATGTACTGTGTCCTTTTGTTATAAATCATTTGGTGCATGAGGACCAAATTGTCTCCTATCACCTTCTACTGCTTTCTGCATCACCGTGTGAAGGGCGTCTACAGTGGACTTGCCTTTTCTTGATCCATATCATACAGGAGTCAGTATCTCAATCAGTCTTTGGTAAGTGGTTCTGACAGTTCTCCCAAGAAACTTGACGTACACAAAGGCTTGTACTTAATTTCCTTAACATCGATTCTTGAACGCTCCGGGAGAACCACTCGAGTCCGACCCTGTCCTCATTCGTTTCAATATAATTGATTGCTGGCAACATAATGGAATCGTTTATGTCCGCATGTGTGTAATGTTTATGAAATGTCCAACAGGATAAATGCTATTATTGATTGTTTGCATTTATAACGTTCAAATTATTAATTAATATCGTCTGAGCAAATCAACGATGCACATCAATAGGGAATTAATTTATCAATGGCCGTGTTATTTCCCGAGAACATTCCTGAGATGGTGTATCGTTGTTCTTTTGTTCGGTAATGATATGCCCACACTTTCTCGACTCGCGTACTCGAATATGACAGTGTTCGTTTGTCCCGGTCGATACAAATCAATTTGTGTTAACTATGAGTCGCCAGCGATTACTTCATTTCAGTTAAACGTCCTGAAGATTTGAGTCAACTACAGTGACTCAGCACTTCCCAAGTAGTGATTCGTTTTGAAACAAATGGAACCTGGTGATTTTTTTCACTTTTTGCGAGTCTGTGACAGGCAGAATTCCTTTCTATCAATATTAAGTGGTGAAATGTTTTTCAGACGCAGTCTAGCTTTTGTAATGTTCGTCATGGAGGTTATGTCACGTGAACAAAATGTCATATTGGTATTTTCATACACCTTCTCTAAACTCATTTATTTTTGTTTGCCCGATAAGTGAACAAGGTCTTAACTAAAAATAAATATGTTCAATACATCCAGATTCAACAGAACCTTGAGAAGGTTGTAATTATTTGGAAACTCGAAGAAATTGGTAATTTTATCAAAAAATGGCATCACGTAGGTTCGCCCTACCTTCGCATGCATTGGTATCAATTGAGAAATGAAGATTTCCAGTTGATACCAATTTTGGAACTTATTGCCTATTGAAATCGAATTCATGAGGATGGCCAACCATAAATCGTAAAATATTTCTGTTTTCCAAAACTACTTCAAGTAGATTCACAGTTCTAAGATGCTATTCAAGATCTTGAATAAGGTGATATCACTACACGTCAAACTACTTTTCTCAATTTTTCTAGAAGCTAACTAGTATTTTGGTTATTATTTATGATCCTTATTCAGTTGAAAGGCAGTAGTAATTTGCAGTAGTAGTTGCTAAAACCGTAGCGGTGCATATGCCTTTCCTTACCCCTAAAATACCGTAAAACAAATTTCATTGGCTTGAATTGGTTTAAAACATCGAATTTCATCGTTTATAAGTCGAATGTATCGTAAAAGTCCACATCTATTGTTTTGGCGGTACAATACTTTGCCGCTATGGCATGGGAAGTAAAACAAACAAAATTCTGACGAAAATCAATAACGGATCTTAGTCATATAGACACATAGAAAATATCTCATTTACCATAATTTTATTTTTGAAATAGTTTAATAACCTTCTACTTTTTGAGCAGAAATGCCTTTTCTAATACTGAATAGTTTGTGACTAGCTTTCATAGTCTTCTAACTGTGTGGGATGATCTCCAACGTAATGTGAATCGATGTAGACTTCATGGAAACGTTTTTATATCTTTCCTGTTTATTTATTGATAAAATAAATGTTACATACTTCGGCCTACACCATGTATCTCATTAATTAATTTACGAAAAAATTATTGCCTAATTGAATGTATAAATAACAATCACTCTTGACATGGAAAAAATATACAATTAAAATATTTAGAATTTTTCAAATAATAAATAAGTACATTAATCAAGAGCGTGGTGTTTGCGCTCTCAGAGCTGTTATTAAATTTACAAATGATATAAAATGGTCATAATGAATGATATGTTGAGATATCGTACGACCAAGGTGGGAGAAGAAATGCAATTGTCGTAATTGTAGCCTTAATTAAGTTTGCTATACAAAAACTGGGCGATTAATGACATGATAAATGTTGCATAGATATGATTTTTGTTAAAGGTAATTGCATGCCATGCTGTGTTAATGTTTTCCTGAGAAGAACTTTTCACTTCCCACGCGCAAATTGGATTTCGGGATATTGTATTTCCCCCCCCCCCCCCCCTGTAACTCGGAAACGTTTTTCGAATTTTTAGAAACTTTGAAGCTAGGTTATTAGTGTGACAAGGCTGAAAATGCGTTGTAGTTCTTGAATATCGATTCTGTAGGGACGAAATTATGGACAAAAAAAATAAACTTCATTCTTGAACGTTTTCGAGGCCCCTGATGATTTTTATGTTTCTTAAGGAGATAAAAGGTAGTGAAAGGGGCGGTGGCAGTGGGATTTCTCAAAAAAAATTACAATAATTTGTTCCATTACTGTTTTAGCCGCTTTAACTAGAGATTACTGCGTTCCAGCTGAATAAGTATCTTGAATACGGAGAAATGTGCTATTTAGTCACTTGAATAATGGAGTCAAGCAAATTGGCTCTGTATAACTTTATTGAAGGTGGTGATTCGATTTCAGAGCTACGGATCCACTTGAACTAAATTATTGAAATTAATTAATTAATAGATAATATAATGAATATTTTTTAAATTCAATTATAACTATCAACAGCTAGTTCTAGAATCCGATTCAAATGGTTATGTCTAAACTGATTGCCAGAGAATTACAGTGTCAACTTTCTTCGATTTTTTTCAAAATTGAAATAATTGGTGTTTTGGATGGTTATTGACGTCTGGATCACGTGTGTCTGTCTGTCTGTCAATATAATATCAGAGCTTCCCTAAGCTTCACTTCATTTTTTGCGTTTTGACTACTGCAGCAAGGACAAAAAGCTTTATTGTTTGTGAGAATGTGGTCGCGAAGCCATTGTCGAAAAACGAAAAAAAAATAATGCTCATAGTTCGTTTTTAGAGGTTTCTGAGGCCCCTCGTTACACATTTAGCTTTATAAATGAGATATATGCTTCAAATATGGGCTGATCTGATCAATATGATGATGAAGTTATCAATTTACTAAAAAAAGCTTTAAATTAAAATGTCCGACTGAATATATGATGTTGAACTCTAGTATTAGGTTGTTTTCATCCGTAATATTTGATTTACACTCTTCATAATTGCAAAAGGTACTTCGTTTCAAAAAAATCATCATCGTGTACAAATTGTCGTGGTGGAAAATGAATTTTCTAAGCTACCTTTCGCACTATTAGTTGAAATTTAAATATGGGTATGGTGCGTATGACCACAAATATACATTTTTTGCGATAGTTCATCTAACAGACATCAACATTACGACCAGCAGTAACAAATCAAAAAAGTTAGCCCACCGGTCATTTATCTCTCTTTTCTCTAACCTATTCAAGAACAGTCTTCCTCCTTATATATTTCTTGTCTAGATAGCTGAAACTTAGGGGGCTAAATATTAAAAAGTCATCAATTATTTTTATGTCACACCATAAATTGATTTCTTTCGCTAACGACCCATAATCTGGTTATTATAATTTTAACGATCTTTTTGTACAAATATAAAATTATGCAAAATTATGTCTCTCGGCAGGTACAAAAACAGCAAATTAATTTTTTATTTTTTGTTGCCGATATGCAAAGAATTCCCACGAATATGTTTTGTGTGGCCTGATGATCATTTATAGATCTTATGCTGCCAAGGCCATATTCTGGATTATTATTGACCAAAATTCACCAGAAGTGAAAGATAGACATGATGTGAAGACAATGTAGTCATCAATAACATCAAAGCATACTGTACCTTTAGATGCCATTGGCTCTTGCACTATTTATTTATTTTCGCAGTTAATTACTCTCCATAAATTCACTAAGCTATCTCTAAAATCTGATGGTTGGCGAGCAAAAGGACGAGACAGGGGAAACTGTTCATATAATTTAAAACATGTGACTCGACCAGAGCGGTATTTTCGGCAGTAGCCGAATTAAAGGCAATAAAATTTAGTGGATTCTTGTCTCTAGTTAACGATGGGTGTCCGAACATTGCGCGCCAGTGCAAAGATTAAGTCGTTTTTCTGAACGCAGGCGCGCCTGTCCTCATGCTCAGACGTTATCTGATTGAGGACAGCAGATTAAAGCAATAGCTAGGAAGAATAAAGAGTACATTGTTTTGTGTGAAAGTAAGTGAATCAAATTTGCAGTGCTTATTCGTTGTTCCTTCCCCCGTTTTCCTATCTCCCAATTGAGGTAAATAACTTTTGGATTTAACCATGCTTTTTTCCAATATGGCTTTGAGCTATTGCTTCATTCCATAAAACAGCAGAAATATCTCAAACAGCTAACGATCTCAAATTCAGTTTATGTGGTATAACTTCTGGAACGTATCCTTATATGACTACTAGGCAAATTTTACTGATGCTCATCAGTCTTTATAAGAGTAAAAAATGGCACAATATTAAGTTTTGATAACTACAATGACATTTCAAGTTTTTAAATTGGTAGCTAATGTTAGTGACAATATGAACTTTTACTACTGCAGATAAAATATAACACAATGACTCAAGTAAAATCGATCCTCATGATGGTGAATACAGTTTCTATTATCTAGTCGGCCTAATTGCAAGCGATATTCAGATATTTGGTAATAAAAGTGATATAGATAAAAAGTTATGTGATTAACACACAGTTTCACAAATAATTATTACACAACTTTTTATCTACATGATGGAAGAGTTTCACCAAGTAAGAGCATCTATAATCTAAATAAAAGTGATGTTAAACAAAATGGCGACCACCCGATGATCATTTTTGTTTTAACGCTATCTAAACGGCACCTAATACTAGATTTTTCGTCCAATATTACATTTTTTCCTATAAGTATATTGTGTGTGTGTATATGTTACCGTGAAAGACCGAAATTAGGGAATGTCGACATACACCGGTTAATGTCGACAGACACCAAATGTGTTGGTGAAAGACCGAACATCTATTAGTTTTATTAAAAAATTCGGACCTTCACCGGTGTATATCGACAAACGCACAAAGGCTTCGGTCGATGTCAGAAATGACAGGTTAGAACTGGCTTTTTGCGATTTTTTCGGTTCCCTTCCGTGTGGGCTTGTCGTCAGTTTTACGCAAGGTTTCACTGAAAGCGTATGTGCAGTCCTACTAATTTAATTTTAATATATATGAGCTAGGTGTTCAATAATTTGTGTTCAATAGCGTTTACAGTAAATAGTGATGTTTCTTGAAAAGTTTCATACCCTAATTAGAAGTAAACGAGAAGACAATTGTTTTTATTTTTCTCAAGAAAGGCACTCTAAAATCGTCTCTGAAGTAATTTCAGCTTAAAGTAAGTGCAGTACACCTTTGGACTACAGGCGTTTAAAACGTTTTGACATTTTGAAAGTTAGTGCCGAACAAAAGTTAATTGTGTCATTAAAACCAGGAGAAACGAATATTCAATATTATGTTACAAATGAAGAGTTGTTTAATATACTTTCCGAAACTCACATACGAACAGGCCATGGAGGAAGAACACGAATGCTTGAAGAATTGCTTTACTTATGAAGTCATAATGTTGTATTTTATAAATAAATGATAAGCTATAATGTTTTATTTTGTTTTCATTTAGAAAAAATGTTTCTTTTGAAGTTTTGAACATAAGTTAGAAATAATTATTTTTGATCAATATATCGGACATACGCCAAGTAACTTGGTGAATGTTGATATTCTCCGGTATATCTCGACATTCACCGGATTTCGGTCTTTCACAGTAACATATACAGTGATCACCAAATAATGCAAAAATCTAAACTTCAAGTATTAAATGCAGTTTGTATAGCGGAATGATTGGAAAAACGTCAAATAATCATTCTGAAGCTATCCCTACTAGATTACTAGTCTAATGATAACCAGAACCTTTACACTTTTTGGAAATATGACTGTTTTTGTACCATGAATTTTATAAAAATGTTTAATAAATACCAAGAATATCAAATTTTGCTTATTTTTTCGATTTTCTCCCTCCTAAACAATAAATATAAAATCACTATCAAAGAGACATCCGTATGTCTGAATGATTAGTGAGCTTGAGATTTATGAACAGACACTCAAAAGCCATGATTATAAACTGCTTGATATGATATTGTCATTTTCATCAGTAAGGAAATGCCCAGATGTACATTGATTCACTCGCATCGCTATAGTTAAATATTCTCAACAAACGTTGACATTTATTAAGTTTTTATGTATTACTTTTATCACTGTTAACGGTACCCCTTAATGTTTTCTGAAATAGCTACTATAAATACGAGCCACTCGCTTTCGACTAGAGATAATTTCCAGATCATGGACGTTCACAAAGGAACTCACTAAAAGAAGCTTCAATCAATTTGATATGTACACAATTCTGTAATTTAAGCACAAGGTTTTAGAACCTAAAGTAGTGTAAATGCAGTCACAAAACAGGTGTGTCCCTCAAGTAACCTGGGTAGCATTTGTAAGCAATCTAGTGATGACTTAATATTAACCTCAAACTCAACCTGAAAAATCGACATTCACTTGTGAATCTTATGTTTCAATTACCTACACAGTTTTATCTTAATGAATGAAGACATTCACCAACCAAGAGCAATGTGTAATTTTATCCGATCTTGGTGCCAATAATTGTTACTTAAGTAACTCTTTGCAAACTGAAACTGATATAGTTCAAAATAATGTCTGTACGCATATTTCAAGATCAAACTAACATATTATCATATGAAGAAGTGTAGTAGTCGATAGATGGAGATTCTATTTAAAAGATATCCGTTCATTAACGTTTGTAATTGGAAATTCTTATACATTTTTGTCTCCATATAATTTAAATCAATCATCTTATTGCATTATGAAGTGCACTTTGCATGCTTTATGATGGACATTGTTTCTGAAAACACATTATGTTCACTGTACCTTGTTTTAGATGCTACAAAATGCAACTAAAGTTATGTAAATTTGGTTTGGAGTTTGTACAAACTTTCGAGCTTCACAAAATATACTATACTCAACAATGCATTGAAATGCGCGAAGAAGAAGCTGTGATGATTTTTTAAGATTTTATCGCTCTGTCACTCATATACCGGTTAATAAATATAGAGCACTAAATTTCATCAATATCGGTCCAGCAGTAACTGAAAATACATGTCGACATAAACGGCGACATAGCGACCGATAGACACTAAATAGTGTTTTCAATCTAAGGAGTGTGAATTTAATGATCGGCCATTCGAATGGGAAAAATCAAGTTCATGCAGCAAGACTTCCTTCAGTTACGCCACTGGGTGTGTGGGTATTTTAATCTCGACAAGCCAGTCGTTTACGTGTCGGACACAACACTAACGGCTACTGTACGCTGCTCTTATCTAGATCGAAATTATACCAAAGAAAAAACTCAAGCGGGTGCTAATTAAAATTTATCAAAATTTCTAATCGATGTCATAACGCTACGGATTTTTCGGCATCGTGACTGCCGTGTTGGCATCTTTATTGATCGTTAATTTAATAATATTTCGTTCGAAACTTCTGGGTACTTTTTGGAGTATTCTTGGAAACTGAATTTTGAATATAATCTGATATCTGACTACCCAGATCTGCGGCTGAATCGCTTTGAGTTCTTTAGCAATTCCTCCCAACAGTTTATGGGAAATTAGAGACATGTGAATATATTCATTTAGCCATATCAAGTAGGCAAAATATATGTCGAGGCTGAAAGGAATAAATAATGTTACTCGGGGATGTCGAATAAGGTGAATAAAGGTCATGTAGATTGTCGATGCTCTTACTTGGTGAAACTCTTCCATCATGCACATAAAAAGATTGTGTAATTATCACACAGTTATTTGTGAAACTGTGTATTAATTACATAATCTTTTTATCTGTAAATGAAGGTACTTGCTTTTTTCCCCACTCGGCGATTCAATTCCCTTGATATTACTACATTTGAATAATTGGAAAAATAGATATTACATATTTTACAACACACTTATGTGTTTATCTAACCTAAGTCATTTATTTCCATAAACTGAGAAAATCTCATTACAGTGATTAATTTTACTATTATACTTGCATCCTTTTGCGTCCTCCGTCCACCATCACTAGATCAAAATGTGCCTATAACGATATTCAGATAGAAAATATGGAAGAAAAATAGTCACTCTGTAATAGGATCACTCCGTACCGATTTTCTGCGAGGGTGTCCAATCATATTGCCTTAAAATAATTTAAACTCTCCGGGGACAAACTTTCTGCAGCCCATTCCACAACGCAGCGGTTATCAAAAAAAAAAAGATTCTTGGTTGAAGCTCTTTTGATGCAAGTTCGGCCTGGTGAAGATGAGCAACTACAGAATATGGATAGATCAACCCTGTAGTGCAATTTTCTATACTGTGAAGGTTCTTTGTAATATCAGGAGCGTCATTTAGACGCACTGGTCTTTTCTGGATTCAGTCCAAAGGCTTCAAGGGGCGCTTAATGAGGAAAAAAGCCACAAAAATTCATGTTACGCGAATGGCGTTGAAGATCATCGTTCAGCAGTTGGTCAATGATTCGATATTCGGATCCATTTCTAAAATAATATTTTTGGTTTTTCTTCTGCCAGAAATCGGAATGTACGTATTTTATGGATAATCAATTTTTATGGAGAATTGTGTGAAAGTTTCCACCAAACTGGTAGTACCACACATGATATGAACAGTCTACCTACTTCACGCTTGGAGTATTTAAGAGGTCCATTAGCTTTTTTGTAACGGATGATTGATCCTCGTTTAGTTGAAATGAGAGAGAGCAAGAGAGCACTTGTTCAAACATGTTGTTACATAAAGTTGTTCGTGGACCAGACTATGGAAAAAGAATGCCAAGAATTGTCCCCGCCACTGTGGTGCGACGGGGGGCAAGCACCCCACCGTCCAGAATGGGCCCATAATTGGACCCCTGCAGTGATCCCGCCCCCCGCCGCATCCCAGCCGCCTTGATTTTTATTGGGGGTTCTCGGAAATTTCGCTGCCGCTACGCCGTTCGCCTTTTATGACACACTAAATTAATTTATTAATTAAAATGTCCGGTGATTTACCGAGCGCTCGACGATCTGGCGCGATAATTTTATTAATAGGCGATAGAAAATTCTTTCCTATTAACGAACTTGTTAAGGCAATTTTTACCAAATGTAGCCTGTGGTGCTGCGGCATTGCTGAAGAAACGCAGCTACAGCTAGATATGTAATCAAGCTATGGGCCATGAGTCAGCTTAAAAATCTCTTACCTGCAATTTTGTATTTTATAACAAGAGAAGCCCAACGGGGTTCAAGGCGTTGGGTAGAGAAGAGTAGAGACAGATCAGTCACCTTTCTGCGATGTTCTAGAACATGGCTGTCCTTGGTAGACTAAGGCGCATCCTCTTCACGTATTGCTTGATTCAGAGCACACATGCCAGTCCCAACTTCTGGGACGCCGACCAAGCGAGGCAACATGTTCGTGCCATGATGTCTGAGCCTTATGCTTATATAACTGAACATTATTTGAAGATCCCCATTCCACA
The DNA here is from genome assembly GCA_949316355.1 of Bruchidius siliquastri. NCBI lineage: Eukaryota > Metazoa > Arthropoda > Insecta > Coleoptera > Chrysomelidae > Bruchidius > Bruchidius siliquastri. The sequence goes on along the minus strand of OX438534.1, from coordinate 1,223,501 downwards.
ACTACGTCCTATATTCTTTCCTTCCCGAAGTTAGATCTCTCGGGATGTGAATGGTTGGCCAGGTTCCATGTGGCAAATGAGGGTTCTGTGGTCTGCGAAGCTGTAGATATGATTTGATGCTATTTCTAAGAGTTTGTTAATGTAGATCAAGGAGAACGAACTGTTCCCCACCCTGAGGAAACTATCCAACCATTGCCACAAGCTCGATGGCAGCCCATATGCAGTCCATAAACTTGATCAGAAGCTTCGATATATCGGAGGCGACGACTCGATACTTCCCAGAAAGCACAATTGCTCTGTTCCAGTTTCGTGTAATGTAGGGCAAAAGATCTCCTGTGAAATCATATTTGCTTTGATGATATTATTTTTGTACAGGTACCTCAGAAGCTGCTCCATAACCTTGGACATGATGCAAAGCAGAGTTACAGGTCTAATAGTTGCTGGGTATAGTTTTCCTGCCCTTCTGAGGTCAATGGTTGCACTCAACCGATCTTCACCCAGTAGCGATAGTTTAAGTAATTTGCAAATGACTGGTTATAAACTCTGCAACTCAACGTTTTAGGAGCTTTGCAGGTATTTGGTCTGGACCACTAGCTTTCCTGGAATTTAGTTTTTCAAGAATACGTTTTATATCTCGGTGTTGAAATCTAATCCCTGGCATACTGATGGTAGTGGTTGAAGTGCCTCCTTGGAAGTTAATAGTAGTATTGGCAGCGAGAACCTTCCGCAATATGTCTGCTTTTTCTTTCGTGTGGATGCCATGGATTCATCCGCTCTCGTCAGTGGTGGTATGGACGAACAACAAAAGTTCTGGATAAACTGTCTTGGCTACAGACGAACTGGATGATTTGGAAAATGATAGTTGCTTGTTCTTTATTTTCTGCTTGTGCTCCTCGTTGCTGTTATCGATGACTTGTTTACAGTGGATTCTCGTACCGGTAACCTAGTGTATTAATTACACAACTTTATCGGAATGATTGAAGAATTTGACCGAATAAGAGCATCTTAAATCAAGAAGAAAAACTCATATTACTTTTTGCAATACATCTACTCCACTAATTGTTTAAAAAATTTGTATACCGTCTATGGGGATAATATATCTAAAAAGAGGAAGGTAAAATGAAAACTGTTGTAAACCCTGAATAGTAAATGAATTGTTTTGATGTGCAGTCTAATAATAGACCATATAAATAAATTATAGTCACACCATTCCTTAACTAGTTGTAGAAGTTGCTCAAAACACGATTACACACGATAGTAGTTCCGTCGATTTGCTGCCGAAACCGGAACTGAACCGAAATTATAATTTTGGACCTAATCTACTGACACATAATATTCTATTGGACAATAAAACATACCTACCTGTATAGCTATTGGCACCGCCTGTCTCTCATACATGCCAGCTTTATATAGATATTTGATTTTGGATTTCATGTATTCGACCACCCATCTTCTGATGGCATCTCCATGCAATATTCATCATGAGTTGTACTAGTCTCCACGTTACTATTGATATAATTTCGCCAATCTAATTGAAACGCATGGATACACTCGACAGCGCATTGCATTATAATTTGTAATAATTAACGGACAAAAAGTTTATGCTACTCAACAAATGCTTTATCTGTTGCGATATATTTAAGTAATTAATCGTTAAGTTAAGTTTTAATGAACTTTTTACTCGCATATTTATGTTAAGTTGATCTACCTCAGTAACCACACGAAGATACGGCAATACAATATACAAAAATATATAGTATACCTTACGTTAATTTAGTAACAAAGTCTGTTGGCTTCTAGGACAGTTATAATATTGTTTGGTGGGACTATCTTCTACTTCCCACGCCACAGCAACTGCGACTCTACAAAGCTTATATCACGCAATCGCTGGAGCACTGCTCGCATCTGTGGAGATGCTCTTAGAAGCACTTCCTAACGCTTCACAACACAATCTAGAAAAGACCAATACATCTAGTGGATAGACCCGAACTCAAAAAGGACCTCCACAGTCTTCAGTTCACAGAAGAAAAGCATCTGTCTCTATTCTATAGACCTTGGCGTTTCCGATGGACCTGGTCATATTTCAAAAATCTTGGAATTTATGCGGGTGTGTATGAGACAAATCTAAACTTCTTTGTCGTTAGTGAAAGACGTTCTATCATCATTGATCCTAGTAACCCTTCGTAGTTGTTAGTCATACATGGTTTTTTATATATTCGCCACCAAATCACACGAATTATATATTTTTCAATAGCTGTGAATATTAAATTTTATAAAATGTTAGACTTGTGAACATCATAGGTTTCCGAACCATTTCATATACTTCAAACATATATCTTTTGAAAAAGAGGGTATATCACGTAAAACAACTGTTTTCTGTCATAAATTTTATTTTTCTCTCAATTCATCCAGTAATGCTTTTTGACGAATAAATTTAACCTAAATCTAGTTATACAAGGGGCTCTTCTAATATTTGCATATATTTTTACAAGAATATAGCTATCATAAAATAATTTACACATATACAATACTATATACAAATCTGTACACAATATTTACATAGTCGTACTTAGTCCATAATTTAAATGCTTTACCAGATATGGTGGATAAGTATATTGAAATTAACATATCTTTAAGAAATTGAATACAGCCAATACCAAAAATGGTTATACAGTGGGATGAAAACACACGACTGTTCCTTTAAAGAGCGAAAATTTCCACAAATATCATTCTCTTCATCATGATCAACCGTTTGATACAATGAATCCGATAGGTATTCATAAGCGATGATTGAAAAATTGCAAAATTGCAGGCCAAACATATACCACACAAACCATACGTTCAAATCTTCTGAAATGTATACTGACGCAGCAAAGATGACTTGTATCTAACCTTGACATCGAAGGACACTGTCCTTTGCATTTGAAAATAGGTGATAAGATTTATCTTCAGCATTACTCCTAACTTGTAATTGTACAAACTCTGACATCGGCATTTACAATTAAATATTTCATTATGTTATGAGTACCTATCAGTTTGATGGTGAACTGAACATAGTGACAATTTGGCTGAACTAACAGCAATATGTCGATGTCATAATTGAAATGGTTACATTTTTCAATTGGCGATACAGACAATCTCGTTAGCCTTAACTAAAACTCATCTGGCCTATTATCTTATTACCAAAAGAAGCCTCATCTCGCTATAATTTACTTGACTATTTAAAGCTGTTACATGTGAGTTAGAAAGGCGAATGATTCAATTCCTTTTTTCTCTCTGCGTGCCATTTTTGTTACTTATCCAAATTACAAATACCCTTGGATGATCCAATTTAGCATGAAAAAAAGTAATACATGAATAAAATTCAAACAAAAGTACCTAGTTATAAATTTCGATAAAGTAATCAGCAATATTGACTCTTTTTACCCCTTTTATGTCTAGTTCGAGTCTCTAAGTTAGCCTTACGGCATTTCCTCCTTGAATTTATGTAACCTCAGCATTTCAGTATTCACAATCTAATGTTATAATATCTATATGAGGAATATAAAGAGCTTTCAATGTATGAATTCAATTTAACTTTGTACAACTTCATATTTTGCAAAACAAACTATCTTCGACTTTATACATTCAACATCAATCCAGTAGGCTGCCACAGTCTAGAAGCTTGTGACTGTCACGTAAAAAAATTAGAAATAACACTTTTCGCGACAGTGTACCACAATTGACATTATTTTAATCGCAACACGAATTCAATATTTTTTTAGTTGAACCATCTGATATACAGAGATTTCTTATATTTTTTTATGAATGACGAAAATATGGATGAATGGGATAGTCCGTTAATAACTTCACCTCCACCATCAATAAAGTATCTGCCACATCAAAAAATGGAAAGTAAGCTTCGAAAAATTAATTACATACAAAGCCAATCGAGCATTCTTTATTTAATTTTCATATTTCGATCAGTCACACAGCATCGCCTGGTATGGCCAACGTTATCAACTTTAATAGCGTTTGACCCCCGAAAGTGGTAGATAACCCCCGGTAATTTATTTACAAGCCTCGAGATAAAGCAAATTAATTTGTCTTAAATTTCAAATGACAACAAGAACATACAGATTGATAAATAATTTGACGTTATGGCTCATTCTAAAATTAACCGACCCGATTTGGGCGATTAATTTGTTGTAAACATTGATAATCGGCATCAAAGTAGGAAGTTCATACTTGATATGTAATTGAAAATCCTGATACAAGACAAAGATGATTGCAACACTAAACATGAAAAAACTGTTTAGATTGGAATTTAAAATTACAGTTCAATGGTCAGATGGTCACTGGCTACAGTTTAATTTACATTGCCACATACCAATAAAAAAATTAGAAAAATAGGTATGACCTGGTATGCAGATGTGACTGAGTCAATCTACGTGACTCGTTTTTTTAAGTAGTAAGTTAGTAATGCACACGTTCTGCTCTCGCTTCCATGAACTCAGTCATATTTTTCAATTTTTTTGAAAACAAGTGTTGCCTCCATATTTTATGTTTTCTTGTTTTTTAAACTTTAAGCTGGTTCTGTTGGATTTCTAAATCATATTTTTTTAACGTGTCAGACTTAGCAAAGATCATTAAAAATTAATACAACCAACAAAAGGACAAATATTGGTAGATGAAAAGGAAATTATCAGGAACGATAAAAACAAGCATTGTAAAAAACCTTAACGTCACTGAAGCCTTATCATGGCGAACAAAAAAAAACAATCCTTGGAAATTCAATGGAATGTAAACAAACTAATTACTTTATTCTGAACATGATTCTATAAGATGATCTATATCTATTGCTAGATGAACTGATATCAAAGCATATTTGTTGTGTGTCATGAATATGCGTCAAGTTGGGATTATGAATCTTTCAAATGGAATAATTTACAATGGGCAAAATGCTATTTCTGCAAGTGGTGTGGTTTTCTCCTCTGCTTATCGTATTCATCAGAACATTCATTGAATTGAGCATATGATTTAATTTCTTTTACCACAAGCAAAATCAAAAATTTTTTAGTTTCATCACCAGAATAATAAAAAATATGCTTTTTTACGATTAATAACGCAGCTTTTGTTTATAGATATGAATTGATTTTTTTTTTCATTTCAAGGGACGACTTATTCTTGAACACCACTAGTTTCAATAGAAACAAGGACAAGTTTCAAGCTTATCTCGCTTCATTCTAATCTATAGTAAAGACATTAATTTTGTCACCCTTCTACTTGTATTTTCCTGGTGTTTAATATTACGAAAAGCCATGTCATCAATCCATGTCTTCCATTGTAGTCGATTGATTGAGTAATTTGAAACGTTCTGAAACGTAATAATGACAAAAGAAATCAGATGCAGCATTACCATACAGATTTTGATGACGTTTGCGGAAACATATCCTGTGGTTCCGTAATAGGAGATTCTAATTTATTTTTAAAAATTGGTTGACGGTAACCAGAATAGAGGAACTTGAAACAAATTTGACCTGCATTTCGTATTCAGATACGTGCAAATGAGTGTTTATCAAATACTTTTTTATGTAGGTTTTCAGAGTGACAATAATAGAATGTTTTAGGCAGAAAGAGCTAAAATTATTATTTTCTGTCTACGCAAAATTTCCTTGTTCACTAGACCTTATTGTGGTTTCCCAGTTCACTAAAGATTTCACGCAGTCTCACATCAGGGTGAAGTCAAATGACCAATGAGCTTTAATTTGGGAAGAAATATGTTCATCGTCAGACTGGATAACAGTCTCTGGTACCCCCAATTTATTAACCCATCATATGCAACTTCAGAAGATTTATATCCAAAAATACTAAATATTTCAAAGGCTATTACACGTGTTAGGCTGCAAGTCAGAAAACATTCCGAGTGCACATGTGTCATGTAATTACTTTCATTTTTGTCGATTTTGTCTTGGTGCCACAACTGACAGCTACCTATTAACTCTGCCAAAACGTAGAGAGACTAAACTGGCTCTGCGTATAGCAGTTGCTATTATTATTTATGAAGACTGTGAGTGCATTGACGTACGGGGTCTTCTTGTAACAACCCCGTAAAATTGACAGTAAAAGTTGGTTACAAGCAAGCACGTAGCCAGAAAATTGTTTCGGGCAGAGGGGGTCCAGGATTTTCAAATTAAAATCAAATTCGGCTTTGTTTGGTATGATTTAGTATTTTATTTGAGTACAACTTTGAATTGGAGACACCTAATTAACTATATAAAAATGTGGCAGTTTTCTTGAAAAAAAAATTCTTGAAATTTCAGTGTGGGGTCCGGATGAAAAAAATAGTATCTAGTTGTCTTAGCTTTTTGGGCTTCGATGTCGGTGAAAAAAATGTTTATGAGTATTCACAACGCTTACTTCTTACCCAAATTTGACAATTTAATTAAAAACGAAAAATATGACGACTTCATTATCCTGAGCAGACTTATCTGTGCAAGTCAATGGGCACAGCAAATGATTATGATTTATCCAGACTTTAGTGTTAAATATTAATTATTATGGGTATAAAGATCGCTTTTCAAACCATAAAAGATATTTTTATGAGGTCATTCGTTATCGCTACTTGGCTGCTGGTAATATTTAACTAGAAGTATAGGGTGGACAGATTCAACAAAATTACGAAATGGTTTGGTATAAACTTATTCGGAAGCCTTCATTTAATGAAATTAGCTTTATCGTGTCTGAATCGCCATATAAAATCACTTAAAATGTTGATTAACTAGCTCTAAGTAATCCCGTTAAAATAATTATTATTCGTGTCATAAACGTATTGCCGGCAAAACAAGTAAATAACGACTGTACAGAGTAATTAAATTTTACGACCGAATTTAAATAAATTAATAAATTATATTTCATGCATATTTTAACAATTGGAGAAAAAAATAACGTTCAGCTATTAACATCTGTGAATATTTACATTTATTGTGACGTCCTATTGTAAACAATAGAACTACTAAATAAATATTTGTACATTAGTAGATATTTTTAATCAATTTTAAACGGAATTTTAATATTTTAAGTTCACTCTTGAGAACAGGACTGTAGGTACTTAAAAAATCACATCACATTCTGTTCACCTTATCTAGCTGGTATTCTGTCAGCTGTATTGCGGTATGTTTGAAACACTCTTTAATTTTAATAAACAAACTTATTTTCAGGAAACGGTATAGTAAAGCTATTACTATGTCCAATTTTTCAGTCTACGCTAATTTTCCTTGTTTACTAAACCTTATTGAGGTTTGCCAGTTCATTAAAGATTGCACGTAGTCTCACATCATTGTGACGTGAAATGACCAATGAGCCTTAATTTGGAAAGAAATCAGACTGGATAGCAGTCTCTGGTACCCCCCAATTTATTAACCATCATATGCAACTTCAGAAGACTTATATCCAAAAATACTAAATATTTCAAAGGCATGTTTGAAATACTGTTTCATTTCAATAATCAAACTTATTTGCAGGAAAACATATGATCTAGATTGATGTTACAGGTTACAAAATTGAAGTAAGCACGAGTATTGTGCACAATAGCTCACTTCACTGCACTTTTTCTGCATTTTAAAGAAAGATGTAAAATTTGGTTCCAATGCTTCCACCATCCTCAAATTACATTATGTAGGTTGTTGCCTGTTTTCTGGATCTGTGACAGTGAAGTGTCATTTTCTTGTTCTGTGATAAGTGTAAGAGCTGCCAGTTGCTGACACTTGGCATTAATGCCAAATCTAAAAAGACCATAAATTGCATAATTTTACACTACTGCACAATTTCATTGTACTAAGGTGTGCAATTCAAAAATCCCCTATAATAACCTTGTCATCAGTCTTCCATTTTCTTACCCCGTGAAACCACGCGCGGATTTAGAATTTTTAAGACAGCTATCTTGTAACGAACTGTGAGCCGAATACGAGTAGGTTCCTTTTGGTAATGAAACTTTAACAATGAATTCGGGAGTACAAAATTATACTAGCACTATACAAATACTTAAATTACATCCAACCTCACTTCGTACCCTTCAACACTTACTGCCTTCTCGTAATACGTGATCCAACTACCCTATGTCGTAGGGTCTTTGTCCACTATATCGAATCATACCATGACCGTAATAGAACCGTGTCCGGCACGAAAAAGATAATTTGACCACAACTAGGCTCACTGCAATAGAATAACCTCGTTCTATCACCAAATTCAAGTTAATAAATAGGTACAAGTTGGAGCACTCGACCGTCCAACTGGTTTTTTCTCCTTGAGCTAACAATAAGCATACCTTACCCAATGAGACATTACAAATATTGATACATAGTCGATGTTTGAGGCTTCCTTATATACAGTATAGGCAGAATTTATTCTAGAATGTAGGATTAATGTGTGAGAAAAAGATGAAAAAACTGAAATACCATTCTAGAATTAGTGCTTTATCTCCTATCTTTTTCTTACTCATCGATTTTACATGCTAAAGTAAATTATGCTAGTACTGTATAAGAACAGGAAAAAATCATGGGGCAAAATGAAGAAAAACCTAAAATATCAAAATTCGCTATTTCTGCTAAAACAGATTCCGTTGTTTATTTGTTCTGTATGGGTTTATTTCTTGTTTTGTGGTTCAACTTCATATTTTTATAACACTCATACTCATCAGTTTTTGCTGAAGAAGGCAAAATAATACTGACTATGTTCGGAGGATCTACACCGACATAGAAATTATTTGTCCTTGAATTTCTCGAAAGGATTTCCATTATATTTTGGTATTGGGTGGATATGATATCATCATAATTTGAGGAAAATGGATGAGAAACTATAAAATAATGACGATTATCTATTATATTAATAAAATTACTATGAAGTACTATCATAATAACAAAGGTGTGAGAAAATATTCGACTGAACCACATTAAACCGTCAACAGCTGATCGATTAACAAATGAATTAACGTTGAAGCAACCTTAAAGTAGCAACCGAACTACCTTATCCTCAAGAACGATTTAAGTATGTCTTGGATTTGTTCCAACAATAAGGCTTCCTTAAGATTGAAGGCCACTTTCTCCGTTAACGGCCGACTTTGATGGTAGAAGTCTTAATAATTATGAAAGGATTTAAGCGTAGAAAACTAGTTTGTGTTTATCCCGTAAACTATGGCAGCACGACGGAATTACAGTGCAATGGCACCGTTCATTGGACATTGTTTCATATCGATACATACTTTCTATGTCAGGATGGTTGCGGTCCTAATATGTTACGGTATACTGGGACATTGAGCCATACTTCCCGGCGGTCCAGGATGTGTTTCCTGCTAAGGCGTTTAGGGCATGAAGTTGAGGAGCTGAATCTAATGTCGATTCGATAATAAAACCGAAACAGTGCATGCCAGAGTGTACAGAACCGGACTAGCATCCTACAGCTTCTTGAATACCATTCAACATCACTTTCAGCACCTACGTCATCCTCGGACTAGGAGCTCCAACTGCAGTATGAGTCTGTGCCGCACTTCCTGTCGACGTTGCCATGTGTGGTGGCGGGCCAGGCGGTGATGCCAGATGTTGAGGGGGTGGAGGGGCGGATGCCAGGTGCTGCGGTTGAGGCATGAGACTGAGAGGAGGACCGACTGGCGGTCTGCCTGCCAAGAGGGAAGCAAGGGGATGTGCTGAGGGGAAGTAGCCTTGAAGAGCGGGGTGCGGGTATAACGCGTGTGGATGGCGGGATAGTGATGCCATCTTCAGTTTTTCAAGCTCTGCTTCTTGGAGACGCTTCGCTTTAGCTCTGCGGTTCTGGAACCATATTTTCACCTGGAAGAAACATTTTAATCAATCAATTATTGGGATAGACTGGCTGTTATTTGGATTAATCTTTGACAGGTTTATTGGAGGTGGCATAGTGCCGTAGCTACCAGGTAGGTCAAGGCGGACAAGGTCACTAGACGCCAGGCGAAAATGGGCGCCAAAGCCGACGCTCGGTTGTTTATTATTACAAAAAGTTAGATTGATTTATATGAAGCGCAGGATAATTTTTTGTTTACCTGTAGAAGGACGCATAAGGAAAGTGGCATATGCCTGATTCCAGACCTTTGTTTTATGAGCGTAGAATGAAATCTAACTTCCTTAGCTTTTGACATGATCATACAATTACTCACCTGCGTTTCTGTCAACCTTAAAGAACTGGAAAACTCTGCTCTTTCAGCTATACTAAGATACTGCTTATCCCTGAACTTTTTTTCTAAAGAAAGTAGTTGCTGCGTAGTAAACGGAGTCCTAGGTTTTCTGTTGGGCTTATGTTTCCTTAGATTGCACTTCAGTTTCGGCGGCTCCCCATTCGAGTCAACTGCAACAAAGGAAAGTATTTGTGAGTAATACTGTCTTTCGAGATTTACCGAAATGATATGATAGGGGAAACTGGAGAGGAATGAATGACGTATGTAAATTTTTATTTGGGGCATCATTCAAAATTCACTCTACTTCACTACACAAAAGCGGTGTGATGAACTGAATTTGTAAGAGTTCTGATAATTTGCCTTGTTCATTACTACTCCAAAAAATGAAATAGGACCTCTTACGTGGCCACAAAATATCCTTACCCAAATTTCATTGAAATCAGTGCAGCGGTTAATGAGATTACTAGGTTAGAAAAGAGATACAGACAGACTGACAGACCGACTGACAGTCGGCCCAACTGACAGAAATGAGAGACTTATACAGTAGTTTCATTATGTAGACATCATAGAGCGTCCAAAAAACATCATCTCAGATATTAAATCGTACCCTGGTGTCAAACTTTCATCGCAATCAGATTGTTCATAAGATTCAGAAAATTCAAGAAATATCAGATACCCTTACAGACATAATTGAACCAAATGAATCTTGAAACGCTTTATCTGAAATCGAATTATGATACGATTATAATAGTGTAGTTTTCCGCTATTACGCGGGAAGTATAATGTTATTTTCCTCCATACGTCTACAGCGTTCAAGCATGGCACATTACAATTCCTAATGATCTGTCCAGTCGAATGTGAAGTAGATCGTAATACATTTACTTTGAGACAATCAATCATGACAGTCGATGACATTGCATTTAAAGAATCCGACAAGCCTTTCAGCGTTAGCTCTGGTTAGGAACAATTGACAAACCGTTAGATATACAGGACAAACGACGATCATAAATAATATGGAGGTATTATCCGGTAAAAAACGAACCGTTTTCTTGTGGAATTTTTTTATGGGCGGACGTTAATAATAATTAGCAGACTTATCTGATATAAAAGACGATAGAATTAATTAAAATTAGTGAAAAATATATTTACTGACGTTATAAACAAAACTATCCATTTTTTATAGGTTTGGTTAATGGTGGGTTGATGTAATATCTCCTGATCTACACCTATACAACTATTTTTTAGATTCTTTAACTTCTCACTGGTAGGTTTTGAATTAGTCATCTACCATGGTTTCCAGTAGTAATTTGTATATTGTATATATATATATATATATATATATATATATATATATATATATATATATATATATATATATATATATATATATATATATATATATATATATATATAACAAATTGAACAAACAGTAATCATAAATATAATGTATTAAAATATCGTGGAGGTACTATGCCCATATCCAAACCGTTCATGGTTATTTTTCATCGCTCAAAGATAATTAGCACTATTTGGTATAAGTAATGGGTCCAATTAAAATATAAGAAATTATAATTGCTGGAGTCATTAGCAAAATTATTTTCACTATATAGTCGTGGATGACAAATTATAATATTTAGGAGTAATAAAATATATTTATGAGATATTGTCTGGTGTGGGTTGATAAATGTATAATAGTTGCTAATTGTACGTCATTTTCATGATATAATCAATAAATACACTTTGAAGGTAGGATGCTTAACAAACGTTCCAGTTTGATAGTAGTGGAAATGTTGATTTCAATATCATTGTCAGTATAAGATGGAAGAAATATAAATGAAATATGCAGAAAGCTTTTGACTATTAGAGTGGAGCAGGTGACTTCTAACACAAAAAAATTAAGTCAAGTCGACCAACTCAGTACTTCCTCTCATTATAATTGGATCTATTTGGCGCGTACTCACCTTGCGATACCGTATTTTAGAGACTAAAACGTCATTGCATGTCAGTGCAGTGCAGATACTTGAAATTCTGACATATCTTCATAGGGCAGTTTTCTATTTTGACGTTAAAGGGTGGGTAAATGATTTACCGTGTTTTGCTGTGCTTCATTGATATTGTATGTATTGTCCATGTAGTGGAGTCTCAATATCCAATATAAAGAGATTACGCGTATAGTGGTAGATATGATACTTGGAAGCTGTGTAATGGTGGACCTTTATGTCAACAATGCCTTGAATATGGCACAGTGGCATAGAATCATCTCTATGGATTGTAACACAATGCTACCCACCACGATGAAATGCAAGTAGAACTAGCATGGTGGGATACATAGTGGAGGGGTCAGCCAATTTTTCCTATTTTCAATGCTTCCTTTTTAAGAAATTGAGCGGCATTTACCTACTGTTTATGTTTGTTTTACCTGTCCGAAGGTATCGCTGCAGCGGTCACTGATATTACGCGGTGAGAAAAATACTAACGGGCAGACAGATCTACAGCCAAGCTGACAGACAGAAATATGCGACAATGTATTATCATAGCGCATAAAAAAATTAAGAAAACTATTCAAAAACTTTCTGAGTTACAAAACTTGCTCCGTATAGTTCAATCTTCAGTCTCGGAAAAATTTTTCAAGACATAACGTGGATCACACCCATAAAAATTTTACTAACAACTAATAATAAGATTCACTCCTTCAACTGTACGAATGATTTTTGAAATCTCTTTCTGTATAGAAACGACGATGCTGTGAAAAACAAGAAAAGAACGTAGATAATCAGATCAGATCATATAATATTGCCTACGACAGTTGCTGTTATCTCCTTTCTTCATAGCCTCAAGATTTTGGTAGCAGTGCTTTTACTTCGCTTTCTACTACTCTACTTAGATCAGAGTTTTATTGAATATGAGCTTTTATTAGCTTAACCAGTATCTAACCATCCGCCATCAATTTCACTCACCGAAAACAGACGGACGTTCATCTCACTCGACTCTCTCTGTTTTCGTCCAATTAACTGCAAGATCAAGGGGACCCCTAATTAAACAATTAGCAGGGCCCGTTTCTGTGCAGGCGCAGCGCGCGCCTGTTGTGACAGTCCGCGGCACATAATGAGCTTTTTATAACGTCACACACTGGCAGGATATTGCAATATGTGGGCAATTAGCTCCCTATGGGCCGTGTACTTTCAACATTTGTATCTTTGAGGTCAGAAATGCTCCACTGGTACGCTTAATCGTCGAGAAACTCGACTGTTCGGTATTGCTGCGTTAAGTTGCACTTCTAATTGTTGAAACGTCTGCTATTACATGGGCCTTTCCCATAAAAAAAATCCCAATCGCCATGGCAAGCACACCCGCCAAGGTTAAATTGACAAGTTTGCAGAAACTTTCCTTCGAAGATAGGACTTAACCAGCTTATTTTTCTTTACAGTTGTTGACCAACTGATCTCCTGAAAGGCTTCTACTTGACTTTTTTCCTAAAGTCCCCACTTGCTGGTTAAGTGGTTAAATAAAAAATCAAATGTCGGTTGACCTCAGAGGCAGTATCAACGTCACTATGTGCGTTTTGATAAGAGATAAGGATGATATAGCAAGATTTGTCAGAAGAATGATGACCGATGAATAAGGAATGTTAAATAGTTGTCCAAAATTAGCTTCGCTATAGATATGTTAACCTAATAAAGTAAAAATTGAAAGTACTTATCTTCTATTCTTCTCGCCTATTCTTCTATTATTGTATATATTGTTCGTATATTTTTGTTGTTAATGGAAGTACCAATAATTTCTTGCCGTTTTTGACAAGGCTATCTACCATTTGTTATAACTCATAAATCGAAAGCATCCAGAATAATATTTGATGTCCATTTTTATAATAATTAAATAAATTTAACAATACAAGTGGCAATAACAAAACAAATGTTATATTAAATTAAAAAAAATTTAAATATAAAATCCTATATAGAAACTAAAATTGCTATATTTCTTTATTCCTTCAAATTTAATCTAGAAACCTGACTCCTAAACTTATTAAATGTAAATCTATAAGGGTCCAGATCAATATTATTGATAATTCAGCACATATCTATGAGATAGTTTTGCATAGCGTAATCGGTTGGGTGGATTGGTATGAATAACAACAAATTAAAACGTATTGTACGAGAGGAAACAAAATATATGGAACCCTCTGACTAATTTGAACAAAAAATGTGGAAATGACTGTGCTCTCCAAGACTCCAATGTTTTCATTTAAAAGTGATTCAACACAGGGCTGTTGTCTACATAATCAGGGTTTTGTGTACTATTATGCATATGTCAGTGCTTATTGTCCTCATATGGGTGTCATTCAGTACTACCCTTGGTTTACACATCCTTACCTGAGAAAGGTATGCATAGAAATTATTTGCTCTCTAAATCAACTTCCAAGCTTAACTAACGAGCGTCTAGGCTAGACCGACACATGAATATCTGTTGTAGCAGCCTACGTGTATAGTATAAGAGAATGTACATTTACTGCTATGTTTGTAGTCCTTTTTTTGTCGGTAACTCTTTTATCTGACTGTCGCTTAATAGCCTGGTACTATTTTATTTTTATAGCGAGACAAGATATGTCATGTTAAAGCGATCATCCATTACCACACAAATAAGTTGTACAGATACAATATCCACAAAGTCCCACCGTTCTAAAAAATTGCCCATCTCATTAGAACATCATGCAGGAATAACACGAGCTTCCACAAAAAACAAAATAAATCAGACGTATGCCCACTCGAAATATTCCAAGACACGATCCACGAAAAAAATAAATAAGTAGCAAGAGAAATAGATGACAACATCTGAGAGGTACGAGTAATGGGCTATTATTCAAGACATCCTAAACATCTGTTTGCAAATAAAAAAAGAAACGCGGAGCTGCCTATGTCTTCAGCTTGGGCCATAATGAGGTCGATTTTGTCCCATAATAGCAACATTTTTAACCGCTATCGTAAAGAGAGTTGGTTATGGTTCAAAAAGATATTTAACATAATTATTTACTTATAATGTGTAGGTGGATCTGGATTACTTTCAGTGACACTTTAATATACTGGCTTTCAGGAGTTGGATTGTGAAATGCCTGATATTTTCATGCAAATAGTTAACTGAATGAAAGCCATTTTCATACCATTGAACGGGCTCGAACACACATAAAAAATCACATTCTGATCCGTCAGGCATAGAGTTGGAGGGACTCCCAAGAATGGAGTCATCATCCATCAAGCTTCCGGGACCAACATCAACAATAATATTCCCTGGCATGATCATCTTGCCAGCCTAGCTAGTGCGATGTCCTTCCGCTCCAGAAAGTTGTATTTACCTGAACAGCTACTGCTACAAGGGCCAGATCGGACCAACATGTATGGGGATGAGCTCCGAGGCAGTGATTTAAACTTCTGGACACAATCTAGGAACGAACAACATGTCTAGTGGATGCGGCTGACCCTACGAGTACAGTGGATCTCCACATTCTAGAACATCTATGAAGTATGTCCAATTTGTCCCTATTCTATAGATACTGTCACGGCAAATATTCGACCGAGCTGTCAAGCATAATAATATGGAGAGTAAACACAAGAAAGGGGCCAACAGTCGCATCTCACCAGGTCAAGCTTCTAATGTTTCAAAAGAGTCTCTTCCACAAGTCGTACTTGTGGAATGACTTGCCAGGTGAATGTGAATAGACATTTGTCCTCTCACAGCGCTTATGGAGCGTGATAGACTCTCTTACTTAGCAAAATATTCTCTATGTAAAATCATAGGCTACTAACTAGATTTGTTCTCTTCATGGCATTGTTATCAGGTAACACCTAAATTGCCTGCAAAAGAACAGTTCACTTTTCATAGGAGTTAGTTGAAAACTCATTAACAGCTAAATAAGCAAATGAATCATTGAGCATATTTTACTGAGCAAAGTTAAAAGTACATTTTTCTCGATGCGGCCCGCCAGTCTTTAACTTCTGGATTGATGTGTAGCATTTTTCACGGGGCCCGGAATGTGTCTGGATAGAGCTTGTCGCCCGCCGTCTGCCGGGTGATGGATGAGTGTAAGAGCCGTAAAGAGCCCCCAACGATAAATATTTAGTAATGATCGTTTAGTAGGCTATTTAGCTTCCGACACCCAAATATATGCTGCCGCCGCAGCCACCGATGGATTTATTTTTGGGCATTCCCTTCATAAATGTCTCGAAAGCATTCTTCTGCTCTTCCGTGTTCATCTCTTTCCACTATTTTCTTCCTTATAATTCTTCGGGCACTACTTCAAAAAAAATTTTTTTGCCTGACTTTAGTGATTCTGAAGGTTCCTGCCTCATGCCATACAAAAGGGCGTCAAGAAGGTGACATAGCACGCAATCAGTTCAAAATTTCTGAGAGTGCATTTGTTTTTGTATATATCACGCTGACAAACAAAACTTTATGTAAATGTCAGATTGATCTGCTCATATTCATTAACACTGCTGTATTTTAGAAGCCATAAAAATCAGAGTTTAATCATGTAAACTCAAACATTACATACGTAACCTTTTAATGACAAAAGAAATTAGTTTTTTAATCATTCACTTTCTTGTAACGATTATGCGCTATTCTGAATATTTTCAGTGGTATGATGTTACGACATGAGTGTAATATACACGTTGTTAGAAACGCTTGGGAAACGATTATCAATTCAATGTTTAATAACGATTCCACCTTAACAAGTCAAGTAATATAATTAATTACAGTCAAGCTGTATATCTATTATAATTTACAACGCCAAAACCGACCGTTCTCAGTGACGTAGACTAGAGGCAATCGTCATGGATGGAGTGGACAAAGTGCAGGAACTGGACATTCTAAATGTTTCCAGTGGTATACAGTGATGACATACATAAAAGTAATATACTCATTGTAAGTAACGCTTGAGAAATTATTAGCGATTCAATATTTAATAATGCCTTAGCACCTTAACAAGTCAAATTATATAATTAATTACATCTGCCTGAAAGACAGACATGGTACTTGTACAATATACATTAACGTGATGACCGTACACTTATATGAATTATGAGTTTCATCACAACCGTCTTTATAATAAATTTTCTACCTTTCATGAAAACAAAATGAGTCTTATAAGTTTATTCATTGGTGTGTTGTTTCCAAATTAGCCCTAGATAATGTTTTATTAGACTATGGCACTGAACGGGTATGTATTGAAAAAACCGGTGGAATGTTCCAAAGTGGAGCAAGCTGATTGAGCAATGACGATTAACTGGAATATCTTAGATTTATGTATTGAATACGTCTTTATGTATAGAAAATGACCAAAGCATAGCTTTGTGTATCTAAACAATTTCGGATGATGTTTTTCTATAGAGTATAATATATACTAGTGTTAGATTTAAATCAAATTTGTTTATATTTAATTGCAAAATTGAAGCTATGACAAAAAGTAAAATTACTGTTTCTTGTTATGCTGACTATTTTTTTTTAAATTTCAAACAATTGAAATGTTTATCTCTGACTGGGCGTGAAACAACAAATTCTGTTAAAATCGAACAGATTTCCACTGATTTGTTCTTCACGTTTCTAATTATTCTTAGTCAGTTAAAATCATTTTTGAGGATAAAAATGTTTTAGAATGCATTTTTTCACAGGCTTTTACTCATTTTAGGACGAATTAAAACTTTTTTTTAGGATGCTCAGTTTTTCTAATTCACTTAACAGTATTTTTCATCGTCTCGGTACCGCTTGCTCGATTTTGAACTTTGAGGTAGTTATGCTGTAGGACAAGAGCATCCGCTTTATTTCATCATCATAATTTCTAATGGGCTGATGATTCCGCAAATAATCTTATATCGAATATCAAAACCTTACTGCACAAAACATTACAACACCTCAAATACAAACAACAAAAACATGTCCACCTTTTTATTCGCTCTTTTAAGTGAAGAGGTTAAATGATACATAAGGGAACCTCATATCATCCTGAGTAACTACATTGTTACGGACATTATTTACAAAAATATATTTTTCAAATCAACTTTCCGAAAAATTATATACTATTTATATTACGAATAATATGTCAATGGAGGTGATGCTTAACTTGCCACATTTAGAAATGTGTCTAGAGAAAGTGGTCTTGGCGACGATGTTACGCTGCAAATCTGTATACCTACAGCCTAACTTGGGTTATGAGATAATCAAAAGTCGCATGTGCAACATGGCTGTTGGAAAACTGCCTTTTCAACAGCCTGATAACACCAACTTACTGGTAAATTTCTTCAAAGGTTTTCGACGTGTTTGCGTTCAGAGACCAGGTGCATATTTGTACCAGCCTATAATATGCACTACACCGTTGAGTACAAACATTATAAATACTTAATATTTTTTCCAGACATTATATCTATGATAGTCTTCATATTCTCTCAAAAATGTACACCACAGATAGGAACATCAGTTTCCGAGCGGTGAGGTGAGGGTCCCATTTAGTTTTGCCCCCATGCATTGTATCGAGTGGCAGAAGTCACGTTTTTGACAAAACATTTTTTACAAAAATCATCATGTTTTACTCTTATGTTAGTTATCGTTTGTTATTACTTGTCGCGAACGGTTAAAAAAATTTCATAGTGTAACGTAAAAGGTTATATGAACCACTGTTCTATAGAATATACGAGTACATATACTCAGCGTTATCTGGAGAGATCCACTCCTTCTTAGCA
Source organism: Bruchidius siliquastri (assembly GCA_949316355.1). NCBI lineage: Eukaryota > Metazoa > Arthropoda > Insecta > Coleoptera > Chrysomelidae > Bruchidius > Bruchidius siliquastri. The sequence goes on along the minus strand of OX438534.1, from coordinate 1,204,592 downwards.
AGTCATGATACACCAGTGATCATTCTTACGCGTCCTTTCTGCAGCAAAAAATCCGGCGGATACGAAAATTTCATTTCATAACTAATTATCTTTTAATTGCCAGTTAATTGGAAGTTATAATTAATGAGTTGGAATAGAGAGAGTCGGCATGACGAGAATACCGCCGATTGTGTCTTTTTTTTTTGGTGTTCGCTCACTAAATTAAAAATTACGATCGCAGTGGGATATGCCGCGGCCTCCTCTGATTATGGGTTCCAAATTTGTTATTCATTACTTCTTAGATTTATGCGTGGAAAATGAGCACATTTATTAATGAAATTAGAGGTTTTTGTGTTAGAAAACGGGCGACAAGACACTCTTAAGATGATTGGAAATACATATTAATTATATCATCAGTAGATTAGTAGATATCTATAGCTGTACATATGAGAACCTTGACCTTATAATGTATTGGAAGCTTTAAAGGACAAGTCGACCTAAAATCGTAGTATTAAATAGCTATGAGCTTGCCTTTTTCCTCCGATTTTTTGTGTGTGTACAAAAGGCAAGCAGGAGGCTGAGTGCATTCTCTCCATTATGCATCTGACCTGCTATAGACATGCATTTTCCGTCATTAGCCTAGACTAGTCAGTATAATCTGGCGGTCTAACTGTAGAGATGAATTGGTTGTTATATGTATATGTAACCCAGTCAAAGGTGTGGTAGTGACATCGACACTCATCTCCAAACGTCGCGCTAATTTCAAGACCTTGACTTCGTAAGTTGTCAATAGGCAGCGCCACAGTGCGCGACGCTTGGAGATGAGTGTTGCAGAAGGTTGCTATCAAAGTTATAAATAGAGCTCCGAAAACTAAACTAATTAATACGGATATTGCCAAAGAGTGACCTTACATGTTGCAGTTTAGCTTTTAAGGAACTAGTATAGGATAAGATGTAAATATGGACTGAATATATAATTGTTTCTTTATTTGATGATGGTGAGATAACTATAACTGAACCTGCAGCCTTATTAATGAGGTAGTGTCATAAGGCAAGAGAATAGTTTCACAAAGCTTAGGTACAGAATCAAATTTCATAATGTGATTATAAAATAAATAAAATCAAATTTTGATAACGTGTGACTGCCTATTGGGACAACAACTGTATGGTACTGAGGTTCTGAATTTGTGAAATATTAACTTGGCTGGAATTTGCAGGAGTAGCTGAGGCCGGAGGATTAGTTCAAAAATGCAATATAATAGTTGCAACACGGTGTGAAACACTATATCTGAAGGGTGAAGTGAAAAGCGTCTTTGGAAAATAGCTTGGTGCTATTTATTGTGAATTCTTTCAGCAACAAAAACGAAAAACTAAATAAATGCGCATTTTAAACAAAATAGATATTTATACTCTAGCTATGCTTTTGGAGTTCTATAGGCTTTCTTCCTTTGTGAAAGGTTATTTAAATTATATTATTGCAGTTTTCTTTAAGAAAGCTAAACTATATATTGGACTGTTCGACATATTACAAATTTCATCAAAGCATTTCAGATAGATGCAGGGAGCATCCTAAAAATGATCCAGATAAAAAATCCATTAAAATGGATTTTAGATGAATTGCATCTAAGACAGCCTCATAACATTCCTCCAATAGCGTAATGGCAGTAATTATATTGTGATATCAATCAAGTGTTTCTGTTAATTTTCTCATTATTTCGTGATTTGTGACAACGGGTTTACTGTTCTATGTCAGATATAAATAATTTAATAAATCAAATAACTGAAGATGATGTGTGAACGTCGAACCTTTGTATTACAGATAAATAATGCCAGTGACCAAAACCCTAACAACTTTTCATCAACAATATAATCTATTCGAATTGAAAAATTCCCACAATACTGTGATGAAGTTTTTAATATTTCATTCAATCAGTGAAGACTGTCTGACTATTAATCTAAAACAAAAATTTATGAGTACATAATTTATATCCCAATAGCAAAGAAAGTTTAAAATTACGCCGTGTAACTATTGTTTAAATTATTTGACATAACAATGTGCAATTACCTTGCAAGCATAATAGCTACGATAAAACGTAATGGTGATTTGACAAATTGTATTTTTGTGTAAATAGTTAGCGACTTCAAAATAAATCATCGTAATCAATACCACAATTACAAATCACATGTGTGCACATAGTAACGAAAGCGACACGTGGAGACGGAACAGTGAGTACTTTTAGTTGAGGAACTGACTGATTTGTACTTGATATGATCTCAAGCATACTCCCATCTCCACACACACACACTTACAAATAAATTCTCAGATCAAGAAAATGTTCTTTCATTCAAGCATACATATCTTCAATGCGGATAGCTATAATAATCTTGAAGTAAGAATACTGTATTTTTGTTCATATTATTTAAGTAAATATATTCAATTCAAACCTGGGAAAGTCTTGGAAGTGAGCAGACCAAATTCTCAAATTGAGCTTATCCTAATCTTGGCACAAATATAATTTATTATTGGTATAACCATTCTGTAATTTTGATGTACTGTAGTCTTGGTTCCTTAACCTTAAAAAAAGAACCAAAAAGGTATCAAAACTGGACCAACGTGACTTCCCTCTTGCATTGATCGATGTCATATAGTATTTTTCATAATTAATGTTTGAAAGGTCCTGTACAGATAAATAGAATATAAAAAATATGTACCGGTAATTAAGCCAAAATATATACGTCCACCATATGTAATACAACTTATTATTCACAACTCACATTATCACTCATATCACATCAATACCTGTACACTTGTATGAGATCCTCACAAAAGTCACAACCCCAAATTTTTAACAGCAGATTCATCCTGAGCGGTGGTTGGTAAACATTGAATTCAATAGAAACTAACACTCGCGTAACGCTGAATTGCCGTTGACGAATAGGGCGATACAATGAATTACTTGGAGGGAATCGCAAGATGATTATATTCTTGATTGAAGTAAACGGAGCTCCGTTGGAAAATATGAACACAGAACATATGCAATACTAGTGAGAAAAGCATTAAATTCTTATTTAGAGTATATTTCTTCAGAATAAATATTGAATTCGAAAATATACTTTTCGTGGTTCAGATTAGTAATAATTGTTTTATCGAGTAAATTGTCTTAGAGTAAGATCAGAAGTTCTTGTCTTGAGTATATCTTCACTAGAATATCGAAATTATTTAATTGTGAATTTCTTTTTATGTGTGCAATCTCATATTTTGAAACTCGACAGTTAGCAGTCATGTATGAGGCAAAATAACACAATGTTGCCATGCTACAAATATTACAAATCACCGGACAACTTAATTGATATCTTATCAAACGATCAATCTGTACCCACCGATCTTTCAGCAAACGATCGCATAAAAATCCGGCTTCATTAAAATGGAAACCGACCTGAAACCCGTTATACAACCATATCGATAGCATAAATTCATCATTAAAATCCTCGATCTGTTTTAAAATTTATGTAAATAAATCGTTTCTAAATTGCGTGTGCCATGTCTCTGTGGTACACGATGATCTGAAATCAAATTATCCAAATATATTCCGTCGTTGAGCTCGACATAAATCTAGCAGCCTTGTCGAGGCTCAGCGGAAACAAAAGCGAGTTCTGTCAAAGCCTACTTCGACTCAAATCTCGGATCGAATTTAGATCCGTCAAGCTTTGCATGTCTCCCTGTTCCATTGTTTCCAACATTTGATGGATACCCGGTGAGATAAGCATGTTTATTTGCTAATATAATTGGTATTATGAATTAGTAGCTGGAATCACGAAACAAGAATAAAAATATACTGTTGTACCGCATAAATATGTATGTTACAGATATGTGAAATTTATGTTTGAACCCACCTGAATCATAACGTGGAACGCGGTGATGTCGTGTAAAAAAAAGGTGGGGACGTAATAAGTACTGAAAATTGTCGGTTATTTTATTCTACTTGTGAACTAATTCGACTTACTTAAGCTCATTGATATTATGCCAATATATCGTAAAAGACAGATAGTCAGCTAAATTTTTACATTACGGTTGAATTTAAAAATATCTGAAACAAAAAATATATAAAACCTCAAATCTAGATTTTGATTAGACATTGATAAATCTATCCATTTACCAAAGTATTCGAAACTGGCATATTATTTTGATTTATTATGTATTTGACGGACATAATATGCTCTATGAACGGCTGTATAGACATTTTTCAACAGCATTAATAAAATATGGAACATATTTATATTAGGAAAAGACGCCTACAAGTTCATCTACTCGGAATTGCCGAAGTAGACATTTTTAAACACAACACAAAGAATAAAAGTTGCTTACTAACCATGTTGATAAATACGAAATAGTATAATTATTTTTTAAATAACAAGTATTTGTGTATGGTAGTCTTATGTAAAAATTGTTTATTGTGTGCGGAATAATAAGATTAGATGAAGACAAAATATTCATCCGAAACCCGGCAACGCCGCATAGCTCGCGTTTTATGTTCACGATGTATTATTTTGTTTGCCTTAGCTAACAAAATGGACTTGATCAAGTCTCAAATAAAACTGTATGGTTTAAACATAAAGTTTCGAAATAAAACTCTGTTTTGTGACGGTTTTTGATTTAATATCATCGTCATTCGAAACACGATACAAAAATAGTTTTATTTGCGTAACCTTGTGCTTAAATTACACAATTCAATGTGAACGATGGCAGAGTTTCACCAAGTAAGAGAATCTAAAAAACTACATTATGATTAAGTCTTTTGAACTTGTAGGTTAACTCTTCGAAATTTGAGGGACAATGAAAATACGTAAATATTTTGCTATTAATATTTATAAAGAATACACTGTGCGTGTTCATGAAAAAATTTCCGTTACCGTATTGAAGTTCACTAACATCTCAAACCATCAACATTGTAGCATTTAGATTCATATTACTGGGTTATAGTCTTTCCAGAATTCTGTAATATCAACTTCTGATTCTAAAAGTTAGATAATGAAAGAATCCGACTTGAAATGTTAATAGCATCTCGAGGCCGGTTTCTTCGACTACAAAATACCCAAGCGACTGACTGTTAAAATGTATTAAAATATAAAATAATTTACACAAAACTATAAAAGAATGCTTGTTAGCGCGAGGGAATTTGCAATTTTAATAGAGCGTTATAAAAGTCGTATAAAATATTCTTGGTTGTACCAGCTAATTAAATGTTAAATGAAATTAGTTTGCGCTAAATTAATAATCGCAATTTGTAAGGTATAAACATTTCAACTGTAAATTTCACGATAGTGTAGATGGGAGATTTTATTAACTCTAATATACGAGGGAACTAATAAAAGTGTTGCAATTTATACTTCCTAGACGTCAATATTTTTTGTATACTATAAACCGTAAACCGCCAGTAATTTTCCAGACTTGTTAAACAAAATCCATAGTTCACATATTTTCCATCAATAAGTATACAAGTTATGTTTCAAGTAGCTGTGAAGAATGTCAAGATACATCTGACTGTCAAACATAGTACATAATATATTCTCGATGCATTTCTAATGTTTCTGGCAAAAAACCTTCAATGTGAACAACCCTATATTTTGAGTCGTAAGAAAAATATAAATAATGATGCAGATCACAACACCATATTCGACGTCTAGGCCGAAATTGATTGCTGCCTGTGATGACAGGTCGTGCATAAAAGCGGAAAGTTTACTGTATACTAGTTTTATAAATTAGTAAACGTGCTTATATTTTTTAATTACTATGAGATCCGGGCCGCTCCAGGATCGGCGAATAAACTGGGACTGAAAAGGTCAGTACCTACCTTTCGAGCCCGCTGAAGTAGCTGTTATTTATTGTACTTCTATTCCATTTTAATGGTTTTTGACTTAGATATAAGGTCCCCTCTATCCAATTTGGAATTTTCCTAACTGTGTATGTGTATACCTAGGCCTGGATTACTTTTCCGCCAAATAATGATTAACGGTTTCTGGGATACTATTAAAATTTAAATGAAATTCTTCTATTATCTGCGGGTTTCGTTGCCTCCATTAAGTTTTGACAAGCAGCTATTAGGCTTAAATGTTAATTTAGTATAAATATTCTGAACCATATCTAGAAGCTTATGTGCGACCATATCCGGTTCCGTTCGGCGTTTTTAGCTTGTGACTATTTCGAATACCATCTTGTTAATTAATTGTATACTCTCCACTATACATGTAGTTTTCTAGAGACATCCATCTTTTGGTATGCTACCTAGAGGTCAAATGCGTTGTATATACCTACAAGTATTGTGACAAGCTGCTTATTAACGTTCCACAAAATCAATAGACTCTAGATTTACGATCACTGGAATAGAAAACCCTCACGGAATACTTTAAGGAGGAAAGTGTTTACAGAGATCTTTCACCCTTGCCCTTCGATTGTACTGGCATTAGCCTCACTCTCGTTAGAGGCTGAGACGTATAGTAAGTGATTATTCTCCACTATAACATATGAAAGGGCACCAAAAAAATTATTATGTCAAGTGGATCGACTCAGTGCTTCGCACACAATCGGTTTTCTATACAGCGCGTAGCTATATCGTATTCTGCTGGCTAAGGTATTGTTCGTCAAAATGCAACTTTATATTTTCATGGGGTCACCTCGTAGTATGACTTTCTCTCTTTAGGGGCAAGAATAGGTGAAATTTTCACATTTTTTGTAGTGTGTCGTTGATATTTTGAATAACTCTGGGCGGTAGAGGTTATATTCAATATCATATTATTTGTGGACTATTCAGCCAGTTGAGAATGTATTGTGATGTGAAAATGCATGAGTTTTCTTGACCGGCAGCATATTCCTACCCAAAATCCATCAAATTCATTTCATCAATTAGTAAAGCGCTCACTGAGATTACGCAGTAACAAAACCGGCAACTGACATTCAAGTCGGAAGACATGAACTTTTGAGACTGCAAATATTTTTGAGCAAACAGCACGTGGAAAGTAAAACTTTAATTTGTAATTTCCTTCTCGTCTTCTTATTGGAATTCACGTAAAGCACATTTACATTCCACTATTATCAGTCAAAATGCTTAAAGATCGTAAAATTACGCCAGCGCAGCCAGTTATTTCCGCCACTGCAGTAGCGTTTTTACTGAGCGATTTTATAGTTTTCTTTACGGTTGCAAAGCCATAATTTCAAATTATCTTTGTAATTACGATGATGATGAAGATGTAATCGACGGTTTCGTTTTTGTGGTTGTAAAACGGTGGTTATTGAGTGCTCTGTCCTCTAGGTAATATCCAAGGTAATATCTTGATTTGCTGCCATCGCTGGAAAACGGCAAAAGTCGACTAGCAGAAGCCAGTGAAACGAATAGTTTATATGAAACAATTATAATCACATTGGCAAGAGGGACATCGTATAAATACATTTTTATGATTAGAAACACTCTGAAAACATAGCTGCCAGCCAATCATAGTTATACAGAAACGGAAAGAAAGTTTGCAGCATCCCTGATAAGTAGCTTCCATCCCACCATTGAATACATGTTTTTTCTTTGGTTTTTTCTTCTAATTATAATTTCATCTACGAACTATATTTGTTTGGTTCTACAAAACACTCAAACAATACTATTGAGTTTTGTCTGAACAAAAATAAAACGTCATCTGATCTGTCCAAAATTTGAAATATGACTGTCTGGTAGATTTATCCGCAATAGCCGTTAATGTCGTCTCAAATAGCGTCCCAGAGAGGTAAATTTAAAAGAAAGCTTTCAGTTGATGGAATGATTTCAAAATGTTAGTGCTTAGCAGAGACTGATGTAATGGGAACTAGTTCAAACTGCCCAACGAATCGTCCAATTATTCACTACCCGGTCCTCCTTGATTTCCCGAAATCTCGAGAGCGATCACTGACGTCTGTCGTTCGGAGAGAGCTCTACGACCGAAGCCCGGCAGTCCCAGGCCCATTATCGACTCAATTATCTCCTCCCAGGTGCTTGTTTTCGGAACCGAACCGGTAATTTATTCTCACCAATTTGGTATAATTGGTGTCTTTGTGGCCGATACCAAGAGCCAGTCAGTCGAATGCCTAAAACCGGGAGCCCGTCCAATTTAACTGCTACGCGATAAGGTACACTGAGCTATACGGCGAATCAACAGCAGTGGTGCAGGGTGACAAACACGATCCAGTTCAACTTCAGAACAGAGAAGATTCCGTCATTCTTGAATGGGGATTTGCAATATGCACGGTTGGGCGATGTCGATGAATAATCTCACTTGAAGACAAACAATAACCACCACTTATAACTTTCACAGAATAGCCTAAAACAAACTAACTATTCGTAGAAATCACAAACTTAACCTCAAACTGCGACATTGTTGACATCGTCGACCACTTGTCAGCATTGTTCACGTGATCAGCAAGAAAGTTAACGCGTTGACGGTAAACTGCAATAGTCAGGGGTTGGAGTGAGGGAAAGAAACAATTGAGATTAAATAACATTTGAACGATCACACTGTCGAGGAGGCTAAGGCCAACCTCAATGCTATATTTTAAGCCAATCCAAATGTGAGGATTGAAGTCGAATATAACTTTGCGAATGTTGTATATGTCAAAATCCAACGGTACAAAAAAATACAAAAAAGGTCAGTTCGGATTGTGGAATTGTTTATATTATGAAATTAAATCTAAAACATATTGGAAAAATTAAAAACTTTAAGCATATACCACTGCACGTGAAAAGCATGAACAATCTACTTGATGTCATTTTCTATAAGGTGAAATACAACTTTCGTAATAATTTGTCTTAATTGAAATGCAGGACTGATAGTAGTTGCTAAAACAGAAGGCCGCTTAAGAATAAATATACCTACGGCGTGAAATGCCGTACAACTTGTAGAAAGATTTGAATGGCTTATTATCGCAAAAATAATTGTTCTGCCTCCACCTGATACCCATTTAATTATTTAATTCTTGACATTTTCATGTTTCTTGCTTATGAGTATGCTTTTATGTGATACCAGAAATGTGCAATGTCTTTGTTCCTTTTTTGGATACCCACCAAACCAGACTATAAAGATTATTTGGATTTGGAATTTATAAACGCCATTTTTCATAATCATTATATAGGTTAGGTAATTATTGACTTAAGCAGGATTTTTTGTAAATGGGTGCTTCTTGTATAACTGTGATTTTCACAACCCAGATTTTTTTAGAATCAAAAATGCTTCAAAACTTGTAATCTGGGCACTTTTGATCTTTTATTATCCTCAAAATTAAGCCTGTAACGTAATCCTACTACAACTTCAATAGAAAAGAAACTAGAACAAAAATTAGAAATTTCACCGCCACGGTACTGACATCAAAATATAATATTCAAAATATTTTCCTAAATCTCTTTAAATTCTTAAAATAATAAAACAAATAACAAATTGTAGGACTTTGATAATCATACCGAGACATTTACGGTATTTTCTTTCTTGATTTTTACAATCCTTAAAATTTATTAACATTAGAATTAAAATAACAATTTTTATTATAGTCTTAGAATAAAACAAAGTTTAACATTAGGTAAATATTCAAATTAATTGAATATACAATAGATTTTAGGTATAAAAGCTAAACTTTAGATTATAAGACGACTCTTTATCGAAATTTATACATTTAGTTTGTAAAACGAAAATCAGACATGCCATGGTACTGACATTTTGGGTATATTTCTGTAAGTTATTCATGATCCATGAATACTTATGCTTTAATATACAATGTCGACGGTAAAATACTATCAAATTTATCATATTTATAATTTTCTGATAAAAAAAATCATGTCGAATAATAAGTAAAGTACTGGACATAAAAAATCACAGCTATCTGAAAATCGTCCAAATATTCTTCACTTCGGTATGAGTACCGAATCCGGATACTGGCAGTTGTTTTGTTGTTTTTTAAACAAATTAACAACCAGTTGTCTTACATTTGGTGCATATCTTTTCTGGCTTTAGCCAGCATATTGCTGATGTTTTTATACAACGATTTTATAATACGCTTTCATATAAAGCGTACCACATGTATTATGGTATAACTTTAAGCGTATTGCTCCAAGAAATAGTACAAAATTTAGTAATAATGTTCATCGTACCATCACTTCTCAAAGCATTGCTTTATGAAAATTAATAATGGGTAAACTTATTAAACTATTGTATTGTCATCGGTCCTTGATAAGTGTACAAAATTTGAAATGAATCTGACGTTTTGAATTGTGAAAAACAGCGTTTGAGTGTTTGTTACAAACATTCATACATACACGTGAAGCGAATATGAAGCGTGTTATTATTAGTTTTTCAAATAATGTTATCCGATCACCGTAGAACTTAGACCTTCGTATCGTCAAAACAGACTCCAGCCTTTTTTAAGTGCCAGCGAGTCGCTGCTGCTTCAATCTCTCTCCTCGATCAAGAAGCAAAAGGCATTAATTAACACATCGGGCATTTGAATAAAATGCGCATTATACGATTGAAAAGTGGTGTTTTTTCTGTGGTGACGTTATATTTTTTTTATAACTCCATTGATACGGAGACTTTGTATATATCTCATTTTATTAGTCAACACGTACTATAAAATAGATTACCGATGAGTCGTCAATAACCTTCTTCTATAATTAAATCTCTTAGAGATCCCCATCATTGTAGAATGGGACTTTGTTTCCCTACAACCTTACCCTTACAATTTGCATCGCTTTAACGTGAATGTAAATAAAATTAATTTATAACAAGATGAATATTTCCTAGTTTCCTAGTTCTTAGTTCCAAATATAAGCATTCGACTATAATTGCGACTAAGTGAACTATGTCAAGATCCTGTCCTGCTGTGCTGAAGCCTACTTTGAATCAACTTAATCCGTCTTGACAGCAATAATAAAATACCGGGACCTGTAAGACAACTAGAATGAGTCCGCTTCCGTAACTGTGAAACACATACAAAAAACAGAGTTTTGGAGTGATAGAAACCCATTAAAATATTCGGTGCGGACGGGTCTCGAACCTCTGACTCAAGCATGCCGTGGCCACTCGACTAGCGCACTTCGGTGCCGATCTAAGCCGCCATCTAAGTTATGTTGTTACTCGATTATAAATTATTTTGGGTATTTGTCACTCCAAAATTGTGTCTTAAATCTGTTTCGGCACCATTTTAGTCAAAGACCTAGTCAAATTGATCTTACTATTTTTAGTGAGAAATATGCTTTCTTGGAGAACATCAAATCTATTTTAATCATTCTAAGACACGCCATACATAAATTAAATGAAACAAAAAATGCGGCGTGAATCTTGTAGATGAATGTCCTACATGTTCAAAACATTTTTTATCCTGCAATCATCTCTCCGTGGCAGCCACCTTGTTAATCTACTAAAAGCTGGTACCCGCTTTTAGTGCCTGCCATGACGAACGCCGCTCTTAAATATTATGACAGCTAATGACTTGTATTTTGACAGTTACACGTAATAAATAAAGCGTAGATCGCCGGAAATGACAAAAGACGAGTGCCTATAAGTATCCGCTCGCGGGTTGCTGCGATTTCTAATTATAAATAGGAACGTTTAGTGCTGGCAGGCTAGATTTGAATCGTCGATATTAGTACAGGCGGTAGAGCGTGACAATTTAAAAAGCGTTTGGTGGTGAGCTTTCGTTTTACGCGATGGCAGATAACATAGGAAGTAATTCATGACGTTTAATATTTTAGATCAAAACAAACTCCAAGTTCCAAAACAATCCAGCGAGTTGCAATGGCCCGATATCGTCTCACTTTCATTGTAACCTCAAAAATTGAGCTAATGCTGTCATAAGTATTTGTATTTAGATTGAGTAGTTGTTTCTGAATTTCAACGATCTGCTTCTAATAGTTTTCAATCATTTTACAGACACAACAGCTGAGTGTAGGCAGTCGACGGAATAAAAATTTTGAGGAACGACAAACTGAAACGGAAAATGTTTCTGAACTTTGTGCATTATCTTCCTTGGTGAAGCTATACTATCGTTTGGATGTTTGAATGTGTTACTAGTCAACACGTCATAGCGCAAACAAAACTCACAAGATTATACTCGGGATTATGAGGATTGCGCATCCTCAAGGGGACCTGTTAAATTTCTGATTACATTAGACGAAAGGATGATATTTTGAAAAGGAAAACGTTACCAACTACATCTTGGAAGGTATATATGGGAATCTACTTGAATCAATTTTTTTATTTTGACCAATGTTTGATGTTCTGTAACGCTGTGCGTTGGTATGGAAACTTGTTTCAGTGAATTAGTAGAGAAACGATCGTACATGGCGCTGAACTTAACAGCGCATTGTAAGCATATTCCTACGTTCTCTCACCATGATGCGACGATCCCACCAGCCTTCGCTGCCATTAATCGTGACCTAAGCGGACAGACATTGTGGTTTCTGAGATCCGCACCTCCATTACACACCGTGTTTGCAGCAAACTGGTATTTTTGCAATTAGACAATTACAGATCGACAAACATACCTACTGGCTAGTACCAGAGGCGTATTCTGTCGTCAAAAGTTTATTATTGTGTTTGACCAAAACCGAAATTGCATCACTTAAATTATTATTCAATAAATAAATATACCGGTCTACGTATATAGGTCCAATATGATGTACATTGTAGATGCTCTTACTTGGTAAAACTCTGTTTATGTTGAGAATATTACAACAAGTGTCGGCATTGAAAATAAAATTTGTAGGACTATTCATTAAAATTGGCATTTTTATTTCATTATTTTCAGAAGTAGTTAAATACAGCTAAGCGTATTACTACTGCAAAGAATTCATTCATATATAACAATATATTGAATTGTAACAGCCACTTTTTACTCTGGTTACAGAAACAAACACTCCTCATAAACACAATTCTTACATTTGTAAGATTTTCAGAAATAAACGATGCTAAGGGAATTTTGAAGGATGGAAAGGGTTTCTCTCAACCCAAATGCAACTGTTGTGGAAGAAACAATGCAGTTTCTATTTTATATCGTGATTTTCAATACAAAAATGAGATAAATTCCTTTCTAGATAAGGAGACACATACATTTTTAAACTTTAATTTTTAAGTGGTTTCCATATGATAACTTTATCAAAGTGCACTACTTGAATCTAAAATATTTGAAAAGCTTATTCCGGTTGAAGTATTATCAATAGAAAGCTCTTCAACTCTGGACAGAACCTGCTTTTGATTCGTTTGAAACCCCGGTGCTTATAAATTATTTACTATTTTACGCTGTTACGCCTATACAAATCATTTTTCTATGTTTTGTTCATAAGATGTTAATCAAATATTTAAGCTCTGTACCTTTATTTCTATTAATTTATGTCATAACACATATTTTTAGAAAATATTAAGAAGGTTTGTTAAATTAATTTATGCCTTCATGGCTGCTTAACTATAAAAACCTCTTCCCAGAGTATTTAGAATTTCCTGAATATGGGAAGCTTACATTCCGTTACTCTCACGTGAAAATATCTAGCAAAGGACAGACACTACGGCCATGATCAAACCATCATCTTCGCAATAATTAGTCAATTCCAGAGCATCGCAAGAACTATTTCTATTAATTTCCATCGACGAGTTGGTAATTACCTCAGAAAGGACATTACAGACGGCAGCAAATCATCCACATTATCGCACATCAAAGACGCTCAACAACCACCGGACGCCATATAAGCGAATTGTTAGTGCTAGCCTGTCTCTGAAATAGACTCTGAACGAGTCTGTCACACAAAACGCTCTGCTTTTGGTCAGCTTTTGCGAAACTGGATGACTTCATTAAGGCTTCGGACGATTCGTTCAGCGAGATCCACGTAATTACAATGTTTATGACAGTTCGGTATTTGTGGAATGACTTTGCCCTGTTGCGTTCAAATACATAACGTTTATCGAATATTTTACAGAGCTGGATGTTTTATGGAGGCGTGATGATATGACACTGTGACTATCTGAACTGCCATGGTAACTAGTCAAAAGAGGTATGAAGCGCGAGTTTTTCAAAGCCTGACATCAGTTTCAAAACATCCTCAACTAGTGCTTCGAGAGGTAAAAGTTACACAGCATTATCTAGGATAGAAGTGTTTCAAATCAATTATTTAACCCAGAGTGATCACTTCATACAGTAAATAATAGAACAGGAATGTATGTGAAGAGAATTAAAAAAAACAAAACAAATAAAATCCAGGCGTGCGCGAATACGCCTGAAAAGAGGAGGCGTGAAGTTAAGTGTAGCGCTGGGAATCCACCTTTTAGGCAGATATGTTTGTCATCTTAAAGGTGACACATTCAGCAGAAGTACAACAGTGAAAGGATCATGACAGCAGGGCATATGCATATGCTCCGATATTTCTGCAGCTCTTAAAGAAGATCAGGTCACCCCTGGTTCAAGAATGCAATGCAGCCCATTAGTGTTGAACCCAATCCAAGAACGTGACCCTTACGTGAGTCCCTGATCACAGCGGAGTACCAGGAATGAAAAAGCAGATTGCTTGGCGAGAATGGCGGCAACGAACTGGCGAAACCATGGTTGGAGAGAGATGATTGCAACCAGGTCATCGTGTTCATAGCAGGTCCTGATAGACGTCGTGTCTGCTGAACAGGAAGAGGGAATCACTCTACTTGTCGGTAGGTTTTCAACACTGCCATTGGAGATTCAACAGACACTTCATTCATAAGTTAGATTACATACTACAGCTCTTGAGCATGTTCCCAATGCAACGATATCAGACAGGAATAGGAAGTGAATATTTTTTCTCAGTGTGCCTGTTCAACTGATCACTACCCTTCTTGGAGTGCAATATAAAATACGAACGGCATAATGAAACAATTACTTCGTTAGCGAGTTCGCATGCTATCTGGCCATTCCGGGTAATTACAAAATGGCCGTGTTCAAGACAAAAGACAAAAACAATTTGCTCGGTCTGCCGGGAGTCTATTACACGTTCTATAAGTACCTCTTTGAGAATGTGTACCTGATCGCAATGTATATGAAGCCGAGTGGAGCTGTTACCGGTAGACCACTAGAAAAACAGCTCCTTGCGCCTGGTTTTATCAAAGAGCCACTCGGAATTGATATTCTACGTTAGGAGTGTCTAGTGTGCCATTGTCTCATATACTAGATTCTTGCATTCGAATTAACGATCCGCCATAGAGGCGGCACCGATGGCAAAAAGGCAACATTGCTCTATTATGCTATACAGTTTGTTTGGCGATATAGCCCAGTACTCGGAATTGTTTTCCCCGAGACCGATACCTATTCGTGATGGAAAATGGATATGCATCCAATATATTTACCATCAACGCGGGATCCCACAGGGATCTGTCCTTTCTCCACCGCTCTTCTTGCTGTACATAAACGAACTATTGGAGATAACATCTAATCAAATCTACCAGCTTCGCAGATGACAGCAGCCTTCCATCGGAGATAGTAAATTTTGGTCTAAATCAACGAACATATAAAGCAATTGTCGGTTGAAGATCTATAGATGGTTCAGTTGACCGCGTGGGCGACTCGGACGATTATCTTAACACGAAGATGGGATACTGGTTTCCCAGCCATGGAGATGTTAATACACGTTTCCGGCGTTGCCATGGCGGCGTCCCAGAAGCTCTTACTCTCCAGAAAATTGCATCTACTGGAAGAGCTGCTACAACTCTACAAAGCTCAGATGACCCTCAAGATGCTAAGAATTCAATTCTGACGAAAGACATGCCAGTTTTTAAGAAAAGTGATTTGGGATTGATTTATTTGGTAAGATTTTCGAGGAAAAATAAGATCATTAGGTTAGCTGAGCTTCAAAAACAGCAATCCGGAAAAGTTCTCATATATATCATTTATATTCTTGTCTTTGTATACTTTGCAGCTATGTATGTATGTACATCCAGTAATTCTAGATATAAAATATCACATTGAAATTAAATTGCATAATATGATACAAATCAAGTACAATTACGCGTTAACCTAATTGACGAGTTTTTTTTCAAAGATATCGTCAGAAAATTCAGGAATTTCCCAATATCGGCTTTGATGACAGATTATTATAGAATAAGATTATTTTGTGTATGTGAAACATATTAAGTGTAAATACAATTCCAACGTTACCAGTTGATATATTTTACTAATAAACAATACCGACAGCTACCATTTTGTGTAGCTGTAAGTGATAAATCCAGTTTGAATAAACAAATAAATCATGTTTTACTATGCGCATTTCAATTGTAGCTTGGAAAACTTAATTGTTTTGTATGTGCGAATATAGCAATTGAGCAATTAATTATAGCTAAACATTTCAATTATATGCACATGCCTTCCAGTATTAACTTATTCTCGGAGACGTAGTTTTTTTATAGTCCAATTCAACACTTTACTTGCCGCTAATGAAGTTTTATTAGCGGTAAATTAATGACTCTGATTATTGCTGGTGTTGTAAAATATATTGAAACAAATATAAAACGTATTTATAAAATTTAACTATGCATTCATGCCAATGGCGCAACTTTCATTGTGTAACCTGACTTCGCCGATAATTTCTGCGATAATCGTTTAATCTTGCGACTTTATAACAACCGACCAAAATGATACCTCTATAGTTTGTCCCATTATTTATTTTTATAAAGCAAAACGTTTAGAAGTGATGATATGAATTAACATTATAGTTAAATGCTTACCCCTTTCTTGTAGCGATAGGTTTAAAAGTGATAATACGAAATGATATTTAATATGTGTACTTACATAACACACTGTTATTGGTCTGACCTGTATCTATAGAGACAGAATCTTTGAAATATAACGATACGGGACTTATCCGAGGCCTCATAAATGGAGATAATACCCTTCATACCCATTAATTAGTATCCTTCTGAGAGCAAGTCTAATCCAGCAGCCACGTAATTTCGGCTCCAAATTTTGAAGTAGAATTATGTTAATCATTTTATTCTTATATTAAGAATTATTTTACTTTAACTATAAAAGCGTGATTTTATTGCTTTTTTAAATTATAATTTATTTCGTATACTAGGTACTTAACGATGCGTATCCACCGACAAACTTATTGCGAACACACAGAAGAAGATTTGTGGTTTTTGCAAAGAGCCACGCTTTGATTCGATGAGAGTTTACATTCAGTATTCCTCAATTACAGAATTTTTTACACTTGGAAGGGTATATTTGGTAATAAATATACCGTATTATAGATTCAACTAGGAGATTCTATTGGGTTCAATGAATGATCCAATTTAGGTTGAATCAAACCTATGTTTTATAATTGGCGGGGAATTATCGTTATCGCCAAAAATTTAGAAATCGAGAGATTGTGCTTTCTTGATCTTTCATGACATATATCAGGTAATACCTAAATCTTCTTTTAGGATTTTCGACCTGTTAATCGACTTGGAAGTTTATGGAAAAACTATATATTTTTGGGAACTCTATCATAAATGATTTAGGGTTTTTCAGTAGTTCATTTTTTCTTTTTTAAAGGTCAACAAATATCAATAGCTCCAAAATTCGATTCAAATCTTAGTTCCCAAAATGACTACTTTATTACTACCCTCGAAAATGATCGATAACTGAAGAGTTTGGAGAAGTTCTGATAATTTGATTTGGCACTCTGACGATCTTTTGTAAATAAAGTGAAAGGCATCACTAATTTACTTGTCTTTTATTCCTTAAACATAATACGATGATTTCGCAATGAAATATTAAACAAGCTATTAATACACAAGTATATAAATTAATATTTTACATTTAGAATGCTTTATTGAATCGTAAAACATACGCATCACTGAATTTCACTATCTACAACGAAGGTATCCAGTTATAGCAGTTCTCCTTCCCCTAATCCTGGTGTCTGAACGTTTTATTGTAGGATAGCTTCAAATCCACTGTTACCATGTTCATTTGCTTGAAGGCTTCTAGTTTCCGTGTGAGAAACCCATAAGTAGTAAGTGCTAGTCATAATCTATATATTGCATATCATATATGCCTATGGACTAAACTTGGACACCTGGTCCAAATAGGTTCACTGTTAGTTCATATTCAGTAAAACCGTGAAATCCGCCATACTTAACAACTTGGGCGTATGTATGGAATCTTGTTGTTACATACCACGCCGTATTCACATATATAAACATAACATACACACACATACACGCCTACATATACCCATTATATACCTGCAAAGCTTTTTTGTTTTTTTTTTAAATTGATATTCCTGCTCGACATCTGACAATCCATGAAATATTTTTTTAGTTTGGATTTGAACTTATTGATGTTGAATAATTTGAACTCTTTTGGTAGTAGGTTATAGTAGTAAAGTTCGATCGCAGTGACAATGGAGGATCGGAAGCATTCCGAATCTTGTGAGTGAAATTGTTCAAGTGGATTTATCTCCTATTTGCCATATTCAACCAATCACATTCATCAATTTTATGAGAGACAGAATCGTATTTTCTTATGCCAAATATTAACCTGCAACAGCTGTTTTGAACCTTCTGGATTCTCCAAGCATACAATTGAGTTAAGCAAGGACCGTATATAAAGTCACAGTAGTTAAAATGAGAAAGCACTGAAGATTCTTTTCATCTTCATACTGAGGCTGTGCCTATTACTATAAATTAGTTTAAGTAACGCATAAGCTTTACCTATTACACTTTGCACATGATGGCAAAAACGCATATCGGAATCTAAAAAGAGTCCTAAATTTTTTACAGAATCACAGTATTATCGACTTTGATAGATATATTATTTTTGAGAAAAGCTATTTTTTTCTGACCAGCGAAAAATATAACGTTACATTTATCAGAATTTAATTTTAGGTTGTGCTCATGAGCCGTATTTTTGATCTTAATCAAAATATATCATCCACTTCCGCCAACATAACGCATATATATGTACCTATTGACTTATGAGTCATATTAATGGCATAACTCAGGTCTAGGAAAACGAAATTAAATGTAACGTCCGTATCTAGCTGCTAATTTTAAGTATAGGAAATACAACGTGGAGACATTGTAGGTAAGTTACATTCCCTATATAGGCAGATCCCGACGTCGAGGCGACCCGAATCTGTAGTCCCCATTTAGGTGTTTATACGGGGTCGTCATGTCGTCGTAACAACGTCGCGGTTGACATTCGGTATGTTTGACGCGACGTATGAGCAATGTAAAATGACGTCATAGATGAAATATAGAGAATGACGCCTGCCGGTGAGGGAGGTAAAAAACCATTTTTCGAAATACGAACATAGCGCTTGTGAACACACATACATCTGACCTCCACGAAGTAGCCTGAATTATGGCGTTTACTATACCAATTTCGTAAAAATCCCCCGTTGATAGCGATATTGAAACGTTCTACCTTCTGGGTAGACAGCAACACTGCTCCCTACTGCGAGTGATTGGTTGTTTTGGTATCATTTACATACGTGAGGATACGACTGTTGAGAAGGCATTATTTACTTGTCATTGATGGGGGCTCTACTGCTGGTTGATGAGACTACTTTGTGGTTGGCTACGATGCCGAAAAAAACCGATGACAGGCTTTCGAATATGATATATTTTTTGAGTTTTCGTCTATCAATCGGTCTGTCTTTCTGTCGCCATTATTGTAATCGCAAAAAATATCGAATTCGATATACTGTGTTTTATTGATATATGATGAGACGACGCTGATTTGAAAGTGGAAAGTGATAATAGACATTAATTTTAAGATTCAGTCTCTTGGTAAAAAGTTTAATCAATACTGCAAAAAAGTGTAATAGCCATCCACTAGATGTATAACCTGCCATAGACCTGTACGTCTTCAGCCTAGGCTCGTCAGAAAAGTCTAGCGCTCTGACTGTAGAGAGTGATGCGTAGAGTGGCGCTCCCTATTCGCATGTTTACGATAGTAAGGTCCTAACGACTTGGACTCAGCCTAGTAGCTGTTACCTTCCCTCCCTATGACATGTGTCAACAAGGATGAACTGATTTACTTCGTGAACACTTTTTTCAGTGTCAATGTAAGGACTTGGATTCTATCTCGATGGAGAGATACAAAGAGAGTCAGAGAGAGAGAGAGAGAGAAAAGATAATTTTAACATACCATAAAATATTTCATTGATAATTGTTGTAGCATGGATATAGTTTATTTATTGCTTGATTTTTCCATAATTATAAACTTTCAATACTTGTCACGTTTGTCATTCTCGACTCAAATTACTGCAAACGATTGAACAGACAAAATGTTTACCCCCACCTCTGGTCTGACTAATTGGCAGAAACGAAGACAGGCCGAAGCACGCATAGGACACAGGACAGAAGTTAGTAGACTTAATTACAGTCCGTTTTATTCCTGATGGGATTTAATGTTTCGTGACAGGAGCCAGTTACGCGCCGTCGAGTAGTGGGCTGACTGGCAGTCCATTAAGGTAGTCGCACACGTCGACGATACTTTGCATATTGGCCCGGTAACAAATTAACGCGATATCGCCAACTTGGCTGCTGCATTGCCCCGAATTGAAGAAATTGTGCCAATTGGATAAAACAGCTGAATATACCAAGTTGCGTCAAGTGATCTGCTTGCTTTTATACTTGACCAGACATGACATCGAACAAAATATGCAACAGTTTACATCCATGAATGCCTTGAAAAATGAGGAAAATTATATATTGTTTTCAAATATATCCAAAATATACAATGTGAAAGTCTCAATAAATCCGTGTATTTAACGGAATTCCTTGCATACTCGTTAGGTATTCAGCCAAGGTCGCACTATCTGTATTTTGTCTTTGTGGGTAGCGTGGTCGTAAAATTTATTCCAATGGAATTCGTATTTTTCTCACCTCTCTTCACCTGGTAATTTCTTTGGAAACATTGATATCTTTTTGGACCTTTTCACCTATTTCTCGCACCATAAAATTCACCTTACGTCAAGAAACATTAAATTTCAATCCACTAATTTTCGTGATTATATTCAGCAAAATTATTATTGGTGAGTCCTTCAACAAGCGCAAATTCTAATTTCGTTTGGTCATCTATCCATCTGCGGCAACCTAGTTGATTGTTTGGGATATCCATCTCGTCAAGGCAATATATGCAGTTTGTGTATTCCTTCTTTCCATATTCTCTTTACCTTAGTTGTTCAAATCACCATCTTGTCATCAGTCCTGTTGATCGACATTTTAAAATCTGGATTCAATCCTCAAATCCACGTGTCACGTTTTTCACTATGGCGCAAAATTAGTTTGGGACATCTGGAAACAAATCCTGGCCATTTCAATTTATTGTTTATTCAACACAAGAGGCGCCTTGGTCGTTTCCTCAAATTTCATCACCTGGTTAGTAATAAAAAAGACATGCTAAGCGAGAATCTCCCTATTTTAGTGACTATAGATGTCAGATGTTACATTTATATATTCTGAGTCATTCCCGCGCCTCAAATTTTACTTACTATCCCCTAAATAGATCTGTCATGGTAGCAAGCAGAAATGATTACCGATGACATATACCGCGTTTATTCTGACAAAGTTATTAAATACAGCAAATCTTGCTTCACATAACTGAATACTACATTTGTGTGAAAACGTAAAAGAGCAACTTCAATAAAGTTCAAAGTTGATTGCAAAGTCGAACTTATTTCAGTCGTAACACTACAACCATTTCAAATTCGCGCTCAACGAATCCTGTCTCTGGCAGCGTATTTTCGGGTCCCGGTCGCAATTCCAGCCGTGTCTCTATCCATGAAATACGACATAGTCTGCCGGGCAATTTAGGATTTCATTTGTTTAACGACGCTATCGTTTTGTTTCGCACCGCTAATTTATGCACGCTGCAATTACGGCAACTGCAAACTGCTGTCTCGTCGGCTTCACCACGGCTCTGCTTTTATTAGACAAGCTAAATTGTTCCAGCAGGAAGAATGACACAGTAAATATTGTTTTAATGTTTCACAAAATTCTGTTAATAATTTCATAGATTTCAGATACTCTAACTTGGTGAAACTCATCATTAAGATAAAATTGTGCATTTTCTACACTATTTGTCACAAGCAAAATGCATTTTGGAGTGTAGTTAACTTTTTTCTAGAGGCTAATTTTTGACGACCTGTTTTAGCAAGTAGTACTACTACTGCATTCTAGCTGAATGAGTATCAATCAATAACAAAAGTGCTATCCAGCCTCTTCAAAAATAGTAACAAGTAGGTTAAACTCTTTTTATCCAGTTCATTAAAGTTTACATTAAAGATCGTATTTTACAATTACTGATGCCCTTTAAGTTTAAGTTTCTTTTGGGAATATAAAAAATGATAAATACTTTGAAAAATTTTTAAATTTTTGTACAAGGCTCAGACCAAACCATCACTGGAGTATTGCTCGGATGTATGGAATGCGCTCCAAGTCACTTCCTGAAGCATCTGCATGCAATCCAGAAACGAGCAATAATCTAGTGGACGTACCAGACCTCACAGAGGACTTTCATAGCCTAAATCATTGAAAATGGGTAGTTGATCTATCTCTATTCTATAGATATTGTCATGGCAGATGTAAGACAGACCTGTATCGCATATTAACACCATGAGTCGCCAGTACATCAAAGAGCTTTGATCAAGTTCATCAACCCGTTGTCGGCTGTTTTGGGAACGCCTGCCAAATTTTGCATTTAACGTTAGCGCAGTGATCCAACCTGTATTATTCCATGAACCTTGTTTAGGGTTACCATCTAAATTGCCCCTTTAGTCCACCACTGTATTCGCCAGTGCTGGTAGCCTGGTAATGGCTGGATCGAAGTCGAGCAAGTTGATGGTCCGTCTGGCGAAACGACATCAACATGTCCGCACAAATCAAACGGGACGAGAGGACGCGACGCAACGCGAATTCCCGATGACGATACGCCATGCCATCGCTACCAGAGTGTCGCAGTTATTCCTGTAAGAAGCTGAATTCATGAATTTCCTTAGTATCTGCTTGATATATACTTATCTCGTTTACCATCTCTCCGAATCAAGATCCGGATTGGAGATCGAACCGTGAACTTTGGATATACAGTGTCATGAAACAGTTATACATAACTTAACAACGTCACAAACTAGGTATTTCTTTGTCTGAAAATTTGTGTTTTACAAAATTGCGTTTCCAACTAACTAACATGTTCTTTTTATATATACATTTTCCTCCACGGCCAACGCCGCGTTATCCGTGCCTTGATTGATACAGTCGGTGTTCCTGTCCAGAAAAGCTGTCTCTTGCTGGCATATTCAGCCGGTGGTGATGACGTGTACCGCTGGGATAATGTGCTCTCTTTTGCTACTGAATCTATTCCGTTCACATGTAATGTATTGTTGATCCAAGGCTTTCTACGTTTCTTTTCTCTCTCGTGTTCTCCCTATGGAGCCTAAAAATATGTGTTTCTTCTCCTTACGCATCGAAAGAAAGAAGCAGTTCTTACTTAAACGTCACTTGAGTAATTCCTGCTTAATCCGATATGATCGGTGAACTGGAAAAAGGAACAAAAAAGCAGTGGCTCGAGAACAGGACGTAAATTTATCGGTTATAATTTTAAATTATAGTTTACGGCGAACGACCACCGGTCGGCGCAATTTGCTTTCATCTGGTGGGTCGGCTTTCAACACTTTTCGGAACGACCGCCAGTAGAAGAAAAGGAACGCGAAAAGTGTTATGATATTGGGTAACGGTGTGATAAATATGGAAATTGAGCTACGTGTTGATTTGGATTTGCTGGACTGAGAAGATGGAGACTATAAGTGCTATTTAGTATTTTACCAGTGTGCGATTGGTTGGAGTTCAATTTTGTTCGCGATTACAAGACTTTCTCCACCTGGGCATGCGGAGTAAACGAATTAGTGATATTAAAACACCAAAGGACATCGAAGCTATATGGAAAAATCGACTTTCACAAACCCTTTTACCAATTCGATATGTTACAGTTGTTTTTTATACACAAGGACCCAATTATTTTATTCTACACACTCCAATTCTCAAACTTAATCCTGCGTACATCCCTGTAGTAGATTTTCACCGTTTTGGCTTCAACAATGGTGATTGCATCAGCTACCGTGAACGGTATAAAGCATCATTTTATCAGTAATGTTTTTAATCGCAATTACCTTAATAGCGAGTACTAACTGCGAAACCATTACGCCAAACGCCATACGGGTATAATTCCGAGATACATTACAAAATCAAATTATCAGTCTGGAGACAGAAAGCAGCGAAATAGCGATATGGAGGAGAGAGGCAGAGAGAGATAACATCGTTATATATTTTTGCATTGCAATTTGATGAGCATTTTGCCCTTTGTTCGAAGTAGTTAGTTCAGTAGTGTGTCATTCTATTGGAATTACAAACATCCAGCTATTTCATTGGCCTCGCAGATCTTTTAACCCCAGCGTGCCAAGTCAACTGGTCCCAGAAAATGTACTTCAATCAGTGTCTTAATGCATTCCACCATAGAATCGGTATAAGTACAGTCTTGTTGCACTTGGCTAAAAGCCCTATGGAACCGTGAAGCCTCTGGGTCCTTTTCAACCTCTTCACAGAACCTCCTCCACTAGCCCTCTTAGCTTTACAGAATGCTTATATACAGTATTGGCAGAATTTCCTTTGCCATGTAGCGTCAATCTGTAAGACAAAGATAAACGATGAAACATAAATGTTATAACGAGTGCGCGAATCTCCAGACGCGTGACAGCTCTGCCTTTAACAGGTTCCCATTATAGTCAAGTAAAATTCGCATTTCAAATATCAACATTATTACGCAAGATGTCGTATCGAATCCAGGAGAGGGCAAAGGCAGAACTGTATTCATAATACGTTCAAATTACTATATTAGCATTTTTGATAATCAACAGACTTTATTCGCAATGAATTGATTCTTGTGTAATCATTCATCTGAGAGCAGAACTGTTTTATAACATTCCACAAGTAAGCAAAAATAAGCCCCTGACGCTGCTGTGTTCAGTTCTGACCCCTCTTGATGCTTTGTGCGAAGTATTTGCCAAACATTTGTGGTTCAGAATGAGTTATTTGCTTTTATTAGTTCAGTTTTCCATATTGAATAGTTCATTTTGAAAATAGCCGTGCTTCAATAATTTAAATAAGATGAAAAAAACATTTACAGATTTTCAGAGATAGTAACAATGAAATGTCAAAATGACAAATACATGCAAAATACTTGATGAGTTTGTGGCTTATTGTGTATCATTACATTAATCACTACTCAAATGTTCCCTACGAATTAATTTCTTAAATATAGGGAGATTCCTTGGAACCACTTTAGCATAACGTCCCACCATATCACGGAAAATTGTTTGGTGAAATACCTTAATAATGTCAAGAATTCGTTACGTACATCTTGCGTACAAATGTGGATCACTTCGATGCTAATTTTACTAGAATATAACAAGAGCCTGTAGGAGGGCAGCGTTGCCACATGTTGGGAGATTCGCGCTCTCATTCTAACATTTGGGCTGCACCTTCTGTCTTTTTTTTATACATTGATTCTACATGCTTAAGGAAATTCTGCCAGTACTATATGCCAAAGAATATTTTCGAAGGGATCCTTACAATATAGTAAGTCTACTACAACAACTGAATACATAAAATGGTAGAAATACTGCATTGGACATGACTCTCCAGGAGGGTTACAGCAACACATAAAAACTATAAGATTAGATCAATATTCACATACCATAATTCCCCATTATTCGTAAATTTGACAGTAATTTATTGCACTGTGTTTACTGCAAGACTGCTATCTCTTAAAACTAAATGCCAACAAACTAATTTATTCAGAATATTCGCTAACAAGGCTACCTTGCCGGTTATTTTTCATCGCGGCACGACAACGCTAACAGTAGCTAATTGATTTAATATATTTTGACGTAGCTTGTAAACAAGTTATTTTAACTATCGGCAGCTTATTTGTAGTGTTCAAGTTTTCGCCACGTAAAGCACCAGGCAACGCTGTACGTGGCGCTTTTCCAACGGTAACAGCAACCGAAAATGGGTGGAGTTTCGCATGAATATTGTAGGAACTGGGCGCACTCCACAACTTCGTAATCGATATTCGAAACACTGGAACAGTGACGTGCTTGTAAAGGCAAACAAAGAGGAATTCATCTTGTGTTATACTTGTACTAACTGCTAATTGAAACCACATACTATGATAGAATAAATAACTATACTAACGTAATTTCAAAATTTAATTTAGTTTTCTTTACTCTGATAATGTGACAATTGACAATCTGACAGCAAAAAGCTGTTTTCAACTCTCAGCCAATACGGTGCAATTTTGATCGGTAATAACTTTGATTCAATTCAAGTTAGGGAGCTCGTTGACGTCATTTTGTAGACCGTCTTCAGCTTAGATGCAAACGAGTTATTGACATAAATTAACTCAACCCCTCTTTCAGGATGGCAGCTATTGCCATCTCACAAACTTGATTTCTTCCATTGCCAGATTTACCCGAACAAATTAAAAAAATGTCCATCGAAAAATGCAATTTCATTCGGTTTTACTAACTAATTTGATTGGGATGGTGTCACGGCTCTATCTTCGCCACCAGGTGGCCATCGGAGCTCTTAGCTCTCAATACGCATGTCAGAAATGCTCGATCAATCTAGTTCATGAATGCATATTGTCACTCGCTCAGGATTCCAGTGTGATTTTTCTATGAATAAATAACACTTAATAATCTTTGCGATGATATCTGCGGCGGTTGTATATGTGCGCGCATTATAAAATGCTGGAAATTTATTACTAATTCAACTAATTGCAAATAACGCGAGTTATCGAACCGTTCATCTGTTTTACAGCGGCACGCTCTCTCACGAGAATTGTGAACGGTTGTACTTGGCGAATGGTGTATTTGCCAATTAGATGATTGTCATTGTCATTGTCACAGCTAAAAATTATTATTTAAGTTCAATTTTTAAAGATGCTCCCATTATTTTTCATATTAAGTAAAAAAACTGACATCAAATTAGTTGACGTTGTATTTCCCACGAAATATATATATTACAGCTCTACAAGGCCTTATAGGCCCATGACTTCCTAAAATTTAACATCACATTAACAAATCTATTCCTCCTGTTCCATCCTATATACCAAAGTTCTCCAAGCATTCCGGTCTGCAGAAATATCCTTCCATGATTGTATCCCTAGTCTCCTTAGATCTTCCGTGACGCTGTCCAACCATTTCTTGTTTGGCCTTCCTCTTCTTTTATTTTCACATCTCCATTCCAGTAACGCTTTTCTTGCACACCTCTGTTCTGTCATGCGATTTACGTGCCCCAACCACCGAATTCTTTGGGCTTTGATCGATTTTGTAATGGATGGTTGACCATACATTTCCATAACTTCGTCATTTGTCCTTCTCCTCCATAAACCTTCATCTGTTTTAACTCCTCCAAATATCTTTCTAAAAACTTTCCTTTCCCATACTTCCAACTTAGCTTGATTTATTTGTGTCATTATCCGGGCTTCACATCCGTACATTACCGTTGGCTCAATTATTGTTTTATATAATCGTATTTTTGCTGCTCGTGATATATTCTTTGCATGGAATATTTTGTTCAAGGCTCCTGCGGCCTTGTTTCCTTTCAGAATCCTTTTTTCGATTTCAGCAGATTCCTCACCTTTGCTGGTAACCAGTACCCCTAGATAATCAAACTGCTCTACAATTTCGAAACTGACTTTTCCGCCTTCTGTCTCAAAACTTACGTTGCTTGCTTTCGGTTCTTTTTCCCTGCATTTCCATATATTCAGTTTTTTTGCAGTTTACACTGAGACCATATCCTTTAGCTGTACTCTGTAGCCTATTATAGATAGTTTGCAATTCCTTTCGGGATCTGGTCAACATCGCTATGTCATCGGCGTACGCAATGACTTGGTGCCTGCAATGATATATCATACCTTTTCTGTGTATATTAGCTTTCCTTAAGATAACTTCCAGGACCAGATTGAATAAAACAGTAGATAACGGATCTCCTTGTTTTAAACCCTTTTTTGTAGTGAACATTTTTGAAAGTCTTCCTCCTACGCATACTTTGCTGTATGTCTTGTTCAAAGTAAGTTTCACAAGTTCTATTAACTTTTTTGGGATTCTTAGCTCAATCATAGCTTCATAAAGTTTGTGTCTTAGCCGCACGAAATAGTCATTTGAAAAATGACTAGGATTTTCGAACTGTTGATCTTTCGGAATGAAATGTAAGAAATATTGAAAATATGGAATAACTTCAAATCTTTTATAATTTCAAAATATCTCAAAATGTTCCCGATCGTTTCTTAAACACTTCGATCAAATGTTCAATGAAATGAAAACGTAAAATACCGAGTCAAGATATCTGATGTCATTATTCAAGAGGCTCGATACGTCAGTTTCGATTACTCATTCTTACCGAGCTAAAATATGTAGTATTAGTTGATAAAACAGAAGCGAAACAAATTAACCCCTCAACAAATGTACAATCGAAAATTCAATATGTCCAGGAGACAAATCTATCCTAAAAGCCCACAGGCAGTGATCATAAATGTACTTCTGTATTTTGAGGGAAAATGTGTCTAATAAGTTCGGAGGATAAGTTGGAAAAGTACTTTCTAAGTAATAGGACTAGGATCATCGGAGAGACGACAAATAGATAAGTAGGCGGATCTCCTTATTATGTTTTTTAATGTCTATCTGTCAAAAAATGAAATAGACACATTGAATGAATTTTAATTATAGACGCCCAATCATTGCATCATAAATCAAAATAATATTTATTTTACTATAATCAAATTACAACATAAATCAGAAGAAGGACCACTATAGAGATAAGTTTGCCGTAGGGGATGAAGGCTTCAGCGCCACCTGACTACAATTCTCCACCCTATGGGAAGACAGCTGACAAGATCACTCAAATCGTGGAATATGTTTTAGTTGCAATGGATCAGGACAGGCACTGTTATTGGATATCTATTGGTGGATATTCAGTCCTAAATGGCCGGTGAAAGGATCTCACTATGTATTCACTTATGGAAATATTCTTCTTGTGGGCTGTGAATACATTAATGTAACGTAAGATCAAGCAATCAAAAGGCACAAAAGATGGAAAGTCCATCAAGTATTGAGGGAATATTGTGTATTCTAGGTCTAAATATATGCACTGCCCCCATTGTTCTGCCCCTACTTGATAACGTCCATGCGAAACATTCCGTTTGCCTAGAACATCTTAAAGGGTTGTGGAATATTTGGATCTATCCACAGGCTGTCTGAAAGTTGGTGTCAAAGTGCACATCCTAATCAAACAATCAATTTGTATTTCAGGCGAAAATTACGCTAGTACGGTTTCATCAGCGCGGATGAATTTTCCATGTATGATATTTAATCAAGAATTTCTCAAACAAACAGATATTTCTGAAAAAAATGAGAGAAACTGAAAAAAATGAAGTGGTTGTGTTCTCGGATATAGTATAACCCTACTTCCCCCAATTTTCCTAAGAAAACTGGGTGAAGAGTGTCAACTAGCCACCAGCAGCTCAGTGGAGAAATGAGACTTTCCAGGTGGTGAGTCACTAAGCATGATGAGGTGGAATGACTGGGGAAGAAAATATACAGAACATAAATGTAAAGAATTTATTGAAAAAAAATCTGACCACATAACGGCATCACAAAATAGAACTTATCTTGAGACTGGGGCCATGTTGAGTTCCCCAGGTTCTCATGAAGTCAATGGTCATCCCTGCAGGTGCAAAGCAGGTTAGCGCCGATTAAATCTTCATTAAGGACCGCTTCAAGAAAAAAAGCTGAATGAGAAGGGCTCCTCTAAGGATCATCCAGAAGATAAAGGGGGTCATCCAGAAGGGTCCTCCAGAAGGAAAGGATCCTCCAAAAGAAAAAGAGGTTCTCCCAAAAAGGCGTGTTCCGCGGAGGAGTCAGCATATTCCGCACACTAGAAAAAATGCTTTACATATGCATTTTGTATACACGAGTTATTACAATGAAGAGAAGAGACGACATTGCGTCACAGATTAATTGATATAGCTCAACGTCTCGGCGGTCAGAATTCGAGTGGGATGATTTTCAGGTGCTACGTATCCAAATCACACAATACACGAAATCGCAAGCGCGAAACCACACATGGGATTAAAAATCGGAATCACAAAACCAGTTAGGGAAAGAGGGCAAAATAACAAATTGATTGACTTCCTGTTAATAAGAGTAATAGAGATGGGACATTGAATTTCGCTATGATTGAACCAGATTAAAATCGAAGAAATATGAATGATTAGAGGATTATGACTAAGAATAGATACAGGATATTTACATATAAATTCAGCATTCTATAAAATGAAATTTGTAATCGGTTGAACCGTTACAATAGAACACAACAAAAATGTCGCTGTGGACATTCGCCTCTACCTATTTGAATCCTAAACACCTCAAAATTATCAGCATGTATAGGATCACTCTGTCCGTTCCACACTAGCTTAAACTACAGTTGTGTCAACAGTTGATAAACAACAGTTGAAAGTGCACAGGAAGATTACAACAACAAAATCAATGGATCAGTTGGCAGGAGAGAAGTGAACAATTCTTACAAACTATCCAGACAATGTTAAATATGACATAAAGGTGATACATCTTTTTTGTGGCGGCGGATTGACATGCTTCCGATGTGTTTACTATCAATGCAGGAATCTGTCCTTCCTCCAATGGACATCTTGCTGTATATCAACGAAGCTCCCTACAGCTGCTGGACACAATTCAGAAACAAGCAATACGCCTAGCCGGATGCGACTGACCTTATAAAAGACCTCCATAGAACATCGAAGAAGGTTGACTTAACGGGCGAATGCTATCCAGATCGAGCTTACAGAACCTCTTCCAAAAGCCGTTTCCTTGTAGAACCTCGGCGTTGTAGAATGAGCTAAGGGGGGGTCTGTTCCCCGATTGTTACAATCTACAGTGTCTACAGGTCAATGTCAATATACATTTATCCTCTCACAGGGCTTACATTTTGGTGAGGCTATCCATAAAAAAAACAAAGATACTATTGTCCGGCAAGATATCTCATGACGAAAGGCACTAATTACCACGTAGGTACCAGAATATGACTTGTCAGGGTCCGAAACATCCTGATGATTATTAACAAGATGAAACGGTACTATCTGCGAGGGTTGGAGTGAAAGAAGTAATCACAACACTCATTGTCTAGACTAAACAATGAATAAATAATAATCGTTTAGCAATTATATAGCCAAGATCGAACCCTTCTCTTTATCGAGGCTGTAGATGGTATCGAAATATAAGCGCCGATCAATATTCATTATCATGAGCAATAAATTTTCTGGGTGACATATGACTATATATCCATCACTACACTACCCACTGATTATTTGGATCTGACTTGGACCATGAAATGTTTACAGTCGCCTTAGTAGAAACAAACCATGATTTATATTCATCAGGGTGATTTTTATGTTCTTTTAATAGGTTAAAATCTTTGGGTGGTATGTGTTGTATATATTCCATACATCCGATTATTCCGGTATTTTTATCAAATGACCAAAAAGAATGACGTCATAATTAAATTGCACCCAATTTTACCTTCCCACACCAGTAGGAAAATTATAGATAATACGGCCTTTGGACGTTCTAAGATTTGTACATAATGAAAATTGCTCTAAGCAATTTCTATCGACTTTTCTGTTTGCTTGACTTCTGATATGACTGAGTATATTCAAATATTTGAGGACAATATTAGGGAATACATAAAAAAAATCATATAAGTATGGACAAAAAGAATTCCCGCAATCAAGAAATCGACAGAAATAACTCATTTCTCGTATATCTAAAGCGACAAGAGTATCTCAAATTTTTAATTCTTACTTTCTGAGAATGGCATTGATGCAGTACTAACATTCATTTATATTATCTCGCAATTTCTTATTCCTCAAAATTTTCTCATTGCCCTAGTTTAAAATAGACAGAAAAGATGCTTTGTTTTTTGACACAAAAAGCAGTCAAACTAAAATAACCAAATACATATTAAAGTTTATTTACAGAATTTTAATGCTCTGTTTTGATTTTTTTTTTGTTTATTTACTCCAGATCATTATAAAAAGTCACAGAAATGGCAAATGTCTGTGTGTCCACTAAGCATTGACCTTTCTATAACTGGGTACCATTCCGAGGATTTTTCACATTAAATTACCACTATGGAGAGAAAAAAAAAGCTTTGTAAGAAACCAGTTAAGTAGTAGTGGAGTAGTCGTTAAAAAAAATAATAACAAACAAATTTTAATTGTGGTTTTTTTGAGACCCCTAATCATGATTCAAATTTTGTTTGGAAGGGTCAAAGATGGGGGCTGTGGGCTTGGACGAGGGGGAGATTGGAACTATTCTTGGCATTGCTAAACGACGTCCCTCTCAGTACTAGTCATAGATATAATTATTCACACATTTGCCTTCAAAATAGATAAACAGAATTTTATCAATAGTTGTGGAATTTTACAAAACATAGTAATTATTTATTTAACAAATTAAATCGTAATTATTTTATCAGTGTCCGAGTAAAGGTGAGACTCAAATATTTAAATTCATTCCCATGGGCCTAAAGTGCAAAATGAATCAACTTGACGCCATTTTTTACCTGCTTCACTTGCCCGTTTTACGGTACGCAAAACGTCCGGTCCAGTAAAACATAATTATAGGCCAAAGCAAACCTAATTAAACGAAAAGACGCCCAGAACTGGCAGTTACATCCATACCAGGTCCCAGAGTCCTAATTAACTATTTACGAGCAACGCCCGGAGAGTCTACGCGCACACGTAATTAAGTTGGAAAATTTAACAGTTATTAGTATCGTAAATAATAGCGATAAAACAATATGGCGAATGTCAGGACGTCGCGAGACCGACAAGAGTAAATCACTCTTTTATTGACTCTCATTGTTTGAACAGCCTATTGGTTGTAAACACTGAGGCGAGTCGATTGCAAATGTGATGGAGCTGATGTCGTTATGGAAATATACGAGGTTAGTTCGAATTCTATGATCATTACTATTGTTGTTGGTCAATAAGAATAAGACACACGGAATAAGTTAAAATCATAAATTACATCTGTCTCAAATGGTTATAGTACTACTAGGTCAGTAATGTTTTTATAATGAGTATGTATTTATCGTACGAGATATATACAGGAATAAATAAGCTTTCGCCGAATGATCTCCTTCAAAAGCTTTGCCCCATAATGTCGACTTCCTTTCAGGTTGCAAAGAAGAAGATGATCTATCTATCTGGATTTTTCTATTATTCTAATAAAATCAATGACGATGTTCCCAATGAATCGGTCTTTGCGCTAACATTTGTCTACTCCACATTTAAAGTAAATAAACAAGAGAACAGAAGACTAGTAGGAACTGTCTCTGTTAGAAACCAACAGCCGTATTTAATTAGGAAACAATCGCTACCAGCAAATCATACATTTTGGCATATCGAAATGACAGGTAACCAAAGGAAAATCTGCTACCATCCAGCCATCTAACAATGTATGATGAGTTGGTAATAGCTAGCCTAGAATACTGCTCCCATGTCTGGTGAAATTCTGCCAAACGACTCACAGGAAGACAATTCAACATACCATTGAAACCTGTTAACGCATCAACTCTGGCATGTTTATCATTTACGAGTGGTCGGTGATTCAATACGGGTTTACTGTTACATCAAGACTATATTAAGTTCTTCTGAGCTTTCGTTCGCGATTTCGCAACGATCAGAACCCACGAAAAAGACACGCTAGATTATACCGCCCATCATCAACAAGGAGTCTTTCTCTGTCCTTCAAGACCATTCTGGTTAATATGGTTTTTCATTCGAGGATTTCTATATTTTGAAACAATCTACTAAAAAATGCATCTTTTCTTTTAGCACTTGATTCGATACACATTAATAAGAGTAGGATTCAAAAATCTCTTCATAGATATATACTACATTGGTTTCAGGTTTCGCCTTCGTGGGTACTTAAATATGAGCAACGTTGTATTAATAAAGAAATACTCATATTGTTATGGAGAGAAAAGAAGTTATTAGTTTCATGCTTTTCCGGAGAAGCGGAGAATATTGGCAGATTGGTGAACTCCATTATGCTCCCCAGAACTCCTGTATATGTAAAAAGGATGACACTCAGAAAGTTAATGATGAGAAGTCGACGCATGTTGGTGCTGCTTATTATTTCTGCCTTTAAAACAGCGTTTACGGCTGGTGGAAGATCTAAAAGGGGTTCACAGAAACGGTGGAATAGCAAGGCAGATGAAACAGAGTTCTTCACTAAATAGCATGGAAAATGGGAAACAACCATCCATCGGACGTGAACTGATTCCAAACGTGTTTGGTGTAACAAACAGGTAACTGGGTAGACTACTTACCACCCTATAGGTCCTTGGGTGTTCAGATAGCTACCCCAAGTTGAATAAGGGAGAGAAACTACGCAAATTGATTATATTTTTCTGGCGAGGAGAGTACTCCAAACTATCTATACTCGTACTGCAACTAGTAGATAGTAGCAGTACAGCTAACTAGAGAATACTCGAAATGACTTGGTGAAAGACTTCACTGATAATTTTTCT
Source organism: Bruchidius siliquastri (assembly GCA_949316355.1). Lineage (NCBI taxonomy): Eukaryota > Metazoa > Arthropoda > Insecta > Coleoptera > Chrysomelidae > Bruchidius > Bruchidius siliquastri. Next base: position 1,169,939 of record OX438534.1, on the reverse strand, counting down.
AAGGAATGATAAAACATGACGTTAAAAACTGTCAAAGAATCTTGCTTAGATACAGAAGGATAAAACGGTATGACGCATGATACGTCGCTACTCACCATGACGAAATGCATGTCCACTGCCGTGGTGCGCGATAGACTATCAGCATTTGCGTAAGGTTATCTATAGAAAAAGTGAACCAGCGTGAGCCATTGTCAAATAAGGATTATCATCCGTTTAGAGTAATGAACGATAAGGTGTCCACAAATATTCCCATATTGCATGGGCTTCCCAGAGTTGCATGCTCACCAGTTGTGGTCCACCTGAGAAGGGCCACAATCTCATTTGAATTATTTGTGTAAAGTATATTTCAGACCAATATTTGAATAGATTTCCGAGTTCGCAGTGTATATGATGGAACAACTGTTCAAACGTCACTTGTTGACAGTGACAGCCATCTGAGCTTCATTTTCACCAAACTTTTATTCCTAGTTTTGTTGACATGACATGGGGTCACCCGACTTATTCATATTATCTGGTTATAATTAACTAATAACCAGATAATATTTTGGTTTCTATCTAAATCTAGTACATGGATTCAATACTGATGGATCATACAGAAATCAAAACTCGAAAGGGTCCGTTTCTTAGATCCCATATATATCGATACATACAGAGGCGACACAGCAGAGGGCCATGTACAGATGTTTCAGAGATGATCAGTACGATTGTGTATCCTCCGCTCTCGCTTCAACACATCACAAGACTAATCACGCGGTCTCTCTCGCACCCAGTAGGGTACAAGGGAATTTTTTCAAAGTCATATACAAAGCCTTGAAAATGCTACAGGAATTATACATTGGCATTCTTTATCGGAAGGTCCCGTAGATATTTACAGAGTTGCAAAATTTTAGGATACCTACTGACTTTTGGGTCAAAAGGTGACACAGATACTTTATGGTAGTATTTCCATTATCGATGTTTCGGGTGCTAGCATTTGATTCCATTTGTTCATCCTCCTGATGAGTCTCAAAGGGAATGAAACGACGACGTCGATGATTGGTCTTGGATGAATGTTTCGGCTAAGTACGGAAAATTGCTTACATTATATACTTGTCTTTTTGTCCCATGAAAATACACATAATGTTATTTGTTGTGAATAAATAGATATCGTACTGTTTGTCGCCGTCGGGGCAAGGTTCATGTTGGGAGGAAATAATTGGATAGGTTTGTAACTATTTGACAAAAGGAACCACAAACAACATTGATACAGTATAAGTAGATACCTACTTCTTTGAATCACGACTAAAATGTTGAGAAATTTGATTTGGGAATTTGTTGCTACAACCCATCTTTTTCAAATTGTTCCTTCCAATAGCTTGTTAGTAATAATTGTAGTATCACTGGCTGTAATGTTTTGTTTTATGCAGTGACAATACTGCATGGTGCATAAACCACCCACACCTAAAATTTCCCTATTAGTAACGTGACCATAAGTCGCGGGGAAGGAGTGGGGGATTTCTAATATTTACACACCATGAACAAATCTTTAAAAATGTGTATGCCACCGTTTTTCTTCTAGAAACATCGTAATACATTCCATAGAAGATATTAAAAAGATTACATGTTTTTCCGACGCCAAATCGCTAAAACCATATGATGATTATTCGCGCTTTCTATTTGAAACTGGTACTGTGGTGTGCCTTCTTTCTAGAAACGGGACATTTTTCCGTCCTGAAAATTGGAGAAAAGGGTCAGGTTACCTAAAAACAGAACGATCACATCATCGCATTACCTATGAGCACTAAGTATACCCACATATGGATAAAAACTCAATACCTATAGTTTCTTTTGCAGCAATAAGGTGTGTGTAGATACACAAATATGATTTATACCTCAGCAACAATTTTATAAAGAAAATGTATTATTTTGAAGTGCTCAGTAACTTTCTAGTGACAATGACTGTATAATTGAACTAAACTTAAAGGACTTCTTATGCATATAAACAGCATCATCAATCATTAGCAAATAGGAATAGGAATTCTTTAGCATTCATCACCTACCTGAGTTCAAGCTAGGGACACCAAATGGCGACGACCCTTGAAACAAGGGACCTGGGCCACCAAATGGATTAACAAGGCCTTGATGGGGCCAATTAGGATGCGCAGCCTGGTAAACAGCTGCGGCGAGTGCTGAAAACGGAGTGGGTCTAATAGGACCTTGACTCATCAGATTGTCCTTCGGAAAAGCCTCTTTTTGAGGTTGCATCTCGCTATCCTTCGTCGGAACATCTTCGTCTTTTTCTTCCGAATTCAAGTCCTCCACGTCCACGATGGAATCTTCTTGGTTTGAATCATACTCTTCGTCAGAAGACTGATTAGGTGCAGGACTTGAGGAACTCGGCGTCGGAGGTCTGACGGGCCTCGTATCGGCCAAAAGAGAAGCCACACTGAAACTGATATGCCCATTTTTGTTAGCTGTCTGCTTCTCCATGGCCTCCAGGGGTTCCAAATTTTGGACAGTCATTCTTTGCGCACTATCCGACGGTGTTTTCAGCATATGTCCACTTGAAACGCGTTCCACTACAGTACCATCGCGTTATCAAACCCTTTCTTACCGGCAGAGGCACGCGTTGCACTGACCGACCGTTTCGGAATGGTTAGTAGACGCTGGAAGTCCGCGGGGCGGGGCCTAATGTGGGCACGGCCTCATGATCCGCCCTACGTTTAAGCGCTTTATTACACAAATCGGCCAATGAGCTTAGTTGTCCTTAGTTACCGGACAGCTGTGCAATGGAGTAGTGCTCACTTTTACTTGGGCTTTTGAATGAGAATCTGCTGGTTGATTGTACATTCACCTTTATTTCCTTTTGTGGATTTTTGTTATTATAACTAGGAGGTTTTAGAGCTTACACTTGTTTATGGGCATTTAAAAACGGCCTCTCAAATTGTTATATCTTAATTACGATAGAGACGGACTACTTCAAGTAACCTCTCTGTTTCTCAGAGGCGCGCGATATCGACGAAAGGGGTAGATATGCTTTACTCAATCGGTTCACTCAATTGATACAAGTTAGCGCACTAGTCGGTGAAACTAGTATCTTCATCCCTCCTTCGCTACATTCGTGTGAATCCAGGGAGGAACGCTGCCTGACCTGGACTGGCGTCGAGTGTAATGCTGACTCAATCGATAGCAGCAGCTCATAAAAAGAGTCTGTCGGAGCAGATTGCTTTAAAACTCTCGATCACAAAACTTTAACTCAATGCCACAAAATAATATTCAATCTATAACCGTTAAAAAATCTGTAAATCTGTTAAACTATAAGGGGGGCAAATAAGACTTATCGATGTTAAACTCAAATAACTTTTTTATTTTGTGGCATAGTTATTTTTCTCTTGTTGCAGGTTATAATTGAAGTCTTGGAAATTTATTATGGAACCATACAGTATACAACAACGCCTGAAACTTATCGAGTTTTTCTATTCTTCTCAACGATCAATTGTTATGACGCACCGTAAATATCGGCAATATTTTGTTCAAGAACAGCTCCCACAGCCTTTATGATTAGGAGTTTGGTAGGACGTTTTGAGGAACTGGATTCAGTGGCCGACCGTGGAAACCGCGGCAGGGGATCCAACTGTATGCCGTTGTTCCAGCAAATTTGGCATTTCCAGAACGACATTGCGTAGAATTTTAAAGTTTAGAGACTATTAGACAGCTAAATCAGCATATTCGAGATGAAATACTGAGCCTGCAACCAGACACATCACGTGGTGTAATGAAAAACGCGTTAACAAGAGCCAATCTCTGTATCGAGTAAAATGGTAGACATTTGTCTGATGTCAAATTTCATACATAATTGCCATAAAATATATTAAATGTAAAATAATAATAATAAATGATTATTAAAAGAGTTATTTGTGTTTAACATCAGTATATCGGTCTGTATTTTGATTATTACCTATTACTAAAAAGTACATACAGCTTGTTGAGAAAATATATGTTAAAGATACATTACGCAGCTTAGCATCCATCGGCTATTGAAAACACGGATGCCTGAGAAGTACTGAGACGATCTACTTGACCCAATTTTATTCACCAAAATAATATATCTAGCTGCTTATTTTGGAAATAGACTCAAAGTATTATGTTTTTCGAAGGTCATTCGTCCTGCCAGTATTAAATTAATAACTGCTATGGATGAACCAACTGTCTATAGTTTTCGAGATCTTCATTCATTAAGGACTGGAATTTGTGCTACCCTGTGTACCTAATCGTGACATCTGTAACCTATTTTCGTCTCACTGTATAAAAAAAAATAGGAAGTAAACCACAATGTTCTCGGTAACAGCAAATAAAAAACACATGGAGCTTACAGTGGTCATTAATGTCATTATAGTGTAACTCAACTCCCAACAACTTGTGTTACTTTTTGCAAGGATACATGGAGACAAAGTTTATGTGATCAATCATGGGCGGATACACTACTTTGTTTTGAAAGGGATAGATGAAGTGAAAACAACAGCGATATTTCCAACATTCTTCGCTAAAAACTCAAAAACATTCCCTTAAATACCTACTTAGGTACTGTTCCCAAGCCACTTAAAGATATATTTTTGCTGATAATTGTTAATTGAACTGAAAATCAATGAAATTCACACCAATAACCACATATCAGGCTAAAAGTGCAGCTTTGCTTCACTAGATAGGATTGGATTACAGTAAAAATAAGGGATTTGAACAGGCGCTGTTCATAGGACCTTGGCATAGGACTTGATTTCATCACCAAAGAGATTATTTCCTCAAGTAACTTACATTTCAATCTTGCCCAATAGTATCAAAGTTGCGCAGAAGTTTCATCATGCCTAGCAAAACCTCGACGTGGTTTAGTCAATTGAATCCATGATCCATTATTCCTGATTGAAAGATATTGTTCTTTTAGAAGAACTGCTATTGGCCTTATTATTATATCCGAATGCATGCAAATGTAGATTTTTGTTTCTTATGAATCGTTATGCATGGCTCAGTCTCGACTAGTTAGACTTCCATTCTGAGAGCTCTTACATGTTCAACCATGTATGGGCTACCGCGCGCCAAATTCAAGTAACCTTTGGACCTATTGAGTATTAGTTATTCTTTCTTGGATGGCGTTATCGACCTAATTTCCCTTGTCTTTGAATTTTTTCTCGTCTTCTTCGAATGGTTATTCCTTCACCTCTTTTAAAATCAGTTATTGAGTAATTTTTTGTGGACGAATCCTCCAATTTTCAAAAACACCACATATTTTTCGTCCTTGCGATGATGATAACCTGGTACCAAAATTGCATCAACATCTCAGAATAGTAAATTCTGCATTATAGAAGAGTGATGGACTACTAGACAGACAGATAGAGTGACACGGTTTTTCAAGATGTAGATATCTTGGCCATCAACAAAACAGAATAAGAATGAAAAATTAAACCAAAAATGTTATTTCTCCTTCCTTAATACCTGGCACCGACTCTAAAAAAATCAGTGGGCCTTTCTACTTAGATAGCTACTTTCATTTTATTAATTTCAATAGTATTTTACTTAAATACTGGACGTATTATTTTAAGAAATTGGTTGCATTACGTTTCTTCATTATCCTCTTTTTTATGCATCCCTGATCTAAACGGGAGTTCCGTATGCGCCTATGATCCGAACCACCACGTGTGGTAAATTACCCAAAATAAAAACCAACAAATTGGATGAGACATAAAAAGTTTAGTCTTGACGTGAAAGGCTCCCAAGCGAGCGTAAAATAGTAATTGGAGAAGATGGTTATGTGAGATTTTGGGCTTAAAATTGGACGTAATTTTGACTGATGGACAGCCTTATTGGTGAATATTAATTATTGTCTGACGTACAATAGCCATAGAAAGAAGCCGCTGTAGTTGGCTAGATCGCCATTTCCATAGAGACTTCACAATTGCTACGTGTATATGCGTACAAAATATATTTTAGACTGTTGTTTGAAACTTGTAGACAAGGTGGATTTATCAAAAGTTTGATTTCGGACTTCCATTGTCTATAAAATTTTGAGTATCACGACGTTTCAAATGATGAATGCCGCCTCCTTGAATTTCCTTCGATACCAATGCGGTTCCTTGGCAATAACCTTAGCGTCGTCCCAAGCTATTTTATGGTGCTCCGTCCATGCGTGGTCAGCTATTCCAGATTTTCCTGTCTCTGCTCGCTGGGTGGTGAGACGATGTTCTTTGCTTCCAACAACCAACAACAGCAAAGTGTACAGCAAACCCAGCGTAGACATTAAACCAATCTGGCAGCCACTCATAAAGAAGATCAATAGACTACGACTGCACCAGACAACAAACAATGACCGACAAACAGCCACGTCAGCAGACCGGAATACCAAAAATCGGGAACCAATCAGAACAGACCGCGCACAACGACACGTCACCGGACGGGGTAAAAGTAGGCATGAAAGGAACGTGTTCGCCAGTTCACCTGAAGACGATTGAAGATAGCACATCAATCGAAACGTCGTGATACTCAAAATTTTATAGACAATGGAAGTCCGAAATCAAACTTTTGATATTTTAGACTGCATTCAAAAATGATCTAAGATTCAAAATGCACAAAAAGCCTGTTTGGGAAAATCCAAATAACATTTTATTTATTGCTTGTTACTTTGCCGCCATTGTATCGATTTTCAATGATAGAGCACGGGTCAAATTATTTCATAACATATTTTATTGAAATCTAGGCAACGCCATAGTACGCGAGGGTTGAAGGTAAGTGTTGATGTTGCTATCACACCTCTGACTAGGTTATGTACATATATCCCACCCAATTGCTCTCTACAGCTAAACCGCCAGGCTCTACTGACGAGTCTAGACTAAAGATGAGACATGTATCATGTATGTCTATAGCAGATCTGATGCATAGTGAAGAGCATACACTAAATAATTTAACATCACTTGTCAGCTTCTCACGTGAATGAGCACATCGTAAATAGTGTTTACGAAAAACAGGGGATATCGCTGGAAATCAGTTCAATCTTGTCGACAAATGACGCCGCTTCACGGCAGTCCAGGTGTTAGGATCTCAGACTTCGTAAGTTGCCAATGGGCAGCGCCATAGTGCGCGACGCTTGGAGATGAGTGTTGAATTAGAAACACGTTTTTTTGTTACACAGACAACGTAGGATGACCAAAAAAACCTTAACGTTAGAAATTTTTGAAATCACAACTCTCGGTTATACGCGGGCAATAAAATACCCAGGAAATATAGTCGACCTTTGTCTTTTCTATACCTATAACACGGTTACTACTGTTTTTTCACAGATCTATGTACGATGAGACTTTTTGAAACTCGGCCTAGCGTTGTGATCAAAAGGTTCGAAGACTTCAAAATGTATATGGCAGTTTAACTGGTGTAAGATGGCGAGAGTTAACAAAACAAGAAGATTGGCATGTGATAGGAGATCGTGACGCGATGATAACAGAGTGCCTCAAGGCAGAATATCAGCAAGAGCTCACAGCTATTGCAAATGAATTTGTTGAAAGGAGATGTGTGAAGAATTATTATCTATGCCTAAAAAGTGACTAAAAAAGCTGATAATATCCTTCCCTCTGCCTCCCACTATCTTCTTACCATTCCTTACTTTCCTAAGAAATGTTTGGTAAAGTTTGCTCAGGAACCTCGGAATCGCCCAAAAACGTAGTTTGAGCGCTCATGTGCCTGTTTTGTGATAATCCATCGGCCACCAGGAAACCGATTTCCAAAAACTACAAAATCCATTTGTCCTTGCCATAGGCTCAAATTTCCACGAAAATATGAAAGCTACATTTTCACTTACCTATAGAAAAGCCAAGGCCTATCAGGAAGAAGATGACGACAGACAGATAAACAAACTGAAGTAAGTGACTTAAGTTTTCGTTATACACGGAGAAAACAGATTTTTGGACACGCATCAGGTATTCACGAAAGACAAAGAAAAGAACATTCGGAAAACTTGCAAGTGCGAAAGATACGACCTGTGGAATCGCATGTTTGGCAACATAGCGGTATGTTGCTTCAGTCAATAGTCCAGTCAATTTAGGCTCACCAAATATCGGATGACTATATGGAAGCAAGCAATGTCTCATTTCAAAATAGTAAAAAAATAGTTGCATTCATCTCATACTGCAATGGATCGTAGTATGGTGTAACACCTACTTGCGAAAGAGCTAAATCTGATATTTCAGGAGCGTATATTTTCTCAGAAAAGAACTGGAGGACCTCTCGTCGGAAAATGATGGCACGTGGTACCCAGGTCCTCAGAGACGTATTGTATTCTGTTTACAGTTTGTAACAGGATAGCTGACAGTTTTATTATTGGGGATTTTTGAATTGTGCACCTGGATACACTAAAATTGTTCATTTCTCTTTTCATAGCTGCTATAATGCCAAGTGTCAGTGACTGACAGCTCTTAGGCAACCAGGCGCGTATCTGAGGAGGGGCAATGGGGGTGATTACCCCCCCCCCCCCATGAACGAAAAAAAGTACCAAAGGAACTGGTGGAATATAAACCAGTGAACATTTGGTTTATTACAGTACTGTCAGAGCCATCAGTAAATATTTGTTCAAATACGCACATAAAAATGTGAATTACAAGCGGCCTCCCAAAAAAGGATCTTGACATTTTACAAATTTCCAATTTTCACCCCCTCTATTTCAAAGAGAGTATTACCCCTCCCATAGGTTAACCCTGAATACGCGCATGTGGGCAACACGCCCCAGAACAAGCCGAGAACATGAATCTTTTTGGTGGTGATAAAAAACATGTTGACACTTGACAGTACTGTCATAGTCCTACAAAACAGGCAACAACTAAAGAAATAATGTGGTTTGAGTATAGTGGAAACAACGTAACCAAATTATGCACCTTCCTTCAAAGAACTTCTAGAAGAACTAAATGTAAATAAATTTATCTAGTTCAATTAATAGTCGGTGATGTGGACGAACATCAAGGGCAAAAGGTTCCACAAAGTTATATTTGCAACGTACATAAATACCTTAGCCAAACATTCGCCCACCTACTGTTTATGTGTATTCTTGCTTCTAATACTAAATACATAAATACATTTCGCGTTACAACATACGCACTACTCCTCCAGAAATTGTCAGGCGATATTTCATCTTAACTTGAACGAGCTTTTATTTTTCAGCTCGACGTTTTGTACGCGCATTAAATTAGCATAAAGCCGCAAACTCGCCACTTTACGGGGCGCTCGCCGCTCGCGGCTCTGGAGCCGTCATAAACTAATAAATTAATGATACCGGAAGAACGCCGCACCACCGCCGGCCGCCCGGATAAAAATACACTTGCTGCGTAACCTGGAAGCTGTCGACGAGCTCGCGCTTCTTCGTCCAACCGCCAGGTACATGAATGTTCCAAAATTAAAAATTCACAAAATGTTAGCGTTTCCGAATATTCACATCATTTTAAAATATGCTTCAAGTGAAATCAATAGTCCTAAAAGCTAACATAAATGTTCAAAACAACTGAGTCTACCGACTTAACCCCTTTTTTCAAGAGGCTGAAACGCAATTTCATAATAATTCAAGATGTTTATTCGCTTTTATTCATGATCTGGCATCCCGGCGAGCAATCCACCACTTTGTGTAGTGATCTGCGTTATTACTTACGTTTTATTTACGACTCTTAATATAGGCGTTCGTTAACTGTTGTTTGAAACTTGTGGACAAGGTGGATTTATCAAAAGTTTGATTTCGGACTTCCATTGTCTATAAAATTTTGAGTATCACGACGTTTCGATTGATGTGCTATCTTCAATCGTCTTCAGGTGAACTGAAATCGAAACGTCATGGTACTCAAAATTTTATAGACAATGGAAGTCCGAAATCAAACTTTTGATAGGCGTTCGTCATTGTACAAATTAGATGGGAAACACCTTTCAGAAACATCCAAAATGCATCGAATGTGTGTGCACACTATGTTCGTGCCTCAGATATATCGTGAAATTCCACAGCTACTTAAAACATCTCTTATTTTTGAAGCCAAATGTGTGAACTATATTTTAATAAGTGTATGCTCTCCACTATGCATCAGACCTGCAATAGACATGCATGTTTATGTCTTTAGCCTAGTCTCGTCAGTATAGCCTGCCGGTCTAAGTGTAGAGAGCTTCGTAAGATCTCCGCCATAGAGGGCGGCACTTAGTTGAGTTGATGTAACTATCTTTTATGTCTAACAAGTGAGAACAATTATAGTTACAAACCCCTAATAACTTTAGTGTGTTCCCCTCCCCACCCAATCCTCCACCTACAAAATATGATACTTCGAAATTGAAAAAACCTCAATTCGTTTAAAAGCAAAATTTGAGCGTTTTTCATATTTCTTTTTCCGTTTTTCAACGTCAACTCTGACACAACACTGAATCGATTTTCAATTTTGTCCTTACCACAGTGTCAAAATATCATCAAAATCCAAAAAGTTAGCGGACAGAGTATAGACAGTCAGACAGACAGACATACCGACGGAAATGAGTAGCATGGTTTTTTGTGCTTGATTTGTTATGAAACATTAAGTAAACACAAGTTAATTGTAGATGCTCTTACTTATTCGAACTCTTCCATCTCACGCCGTAAATTTTGGGTTTCCGGATAATCATTAAAATTTTCGAGGCATTACATGAAATTAATTTGTGAAAAGTGCATAACCACTAGATAAGCAGGCCCTGGTTTTGATAGTGAGAATCACGAAAGTTGAAACATGGTGCTGACACGGGAAATCCGTGAAGAAATTGAGAATGCTGTTAATAACGCTCTGAGCAGATGTATAAAAAACGATACATTTATATCTGAAATAGCGAGTAAGGTAACAGAGGCCATCGCAAAAACGATGGAACAAACTGTGCTGAAATTTGAAACAACAGTGGCGGAGTTCGAAAAAAGATACATAGTAAAATGAATATAATTCAAAGTAAGATAAGTAAAATAGAACAGGAATAGTTTGAGCTGGAGGAAATTGTTGATAATATGGATCAAAACAGTAGGCGATGCAATGTAAGAGTCTTTGGTCTGAAGGAAAAGCCAAATGAGAACACCAGAGAGGAGTTAAAACATATTCATAACACTAAAATGTTAGTTGTCTGTACTATAATTAAAGCGAAACGCCTAACAAAAAACTGATTTTATTTCTGAATCCCTGTGTGTGAATTGTAAAATTTTCACTTAGTTTGTTTAATTGTTTATATTGTTTATTGTTGTTGCTCAAATTGTACAAAATGTTTATTTTATGCATGTTTCGCTAATAGCAATTCCTCAATACTGGGCACTACTACCTAGGCAATACAGCCTGTTTTGCCTCCTGCCCAGTAGAATTATGGTAAAGTTAAGGTGAAGTTGAAGTTATGCACGAGAGTTCGCAGTGAGAGAAAAAAAATAAAAACCTCACCATTTTTTACCCTCCCCTTAAGGTGGGAAACGTTCACAGCCTTCGTTACGTCCTTAGCATCACCTACTGTCAAGGTTTCATCAAAATCCAAAAATTATTTTTCACTGAGTTATAAACAGGAATCAATACAGACAGACGGACAGACGGACATATGCGACAAGGTATTTCGTGATGCATATGTCATGGATTATCACGGAAACACCAGATTTGGATTTCGAAATGTTTCGCGATTACAATACTTCCCCTCCCAGTGGCGCGGGAAGTAAAAAGCAATCAACCTCTTTATGGGCCGCGACCTACCAGTTGGGAATATCACAATCTGACATCAATTCCAGCCAATTTCCGAACAGGCCCAGCCTGAAAATAACCTGAATTGTGGTTACTTTTTATGTTTATTCAAGGCAATTTATACCTATAGGCGCGGCTATCGTGTAAGCTGATTTTCTTTCGTTTTTTTGCATAGCGTGGTTCGATCATACAAAATTTTACACATTAAACATTTTACAAGTCCTAATTAGTGTCAGAATTGATGACCGTTCGCCAATCGAATACGAATAATCAGTTAATAAATATTTAGTTGGTTGTCGATTACAAAAAGCGGACCCTGACTCTCGACGAGCCACAGGGCTGTAGATTTGGGCGGGGAAGACCAATAATACATCGATATGAATTCAAATTCAAATTATTCCGGTTTGCTCGTTGTCCCATTGGAGTTGGCAACATGGTTCAGTATTGTTTGTGTGTTCAATGGATTTGTTCCAACGTTGATATTTGTACAGCCATTGAACCGCCTCGAAACTGTTAGAGTCCGCATGCGTTAGCTTTGTGTGGTTCCGTAATCGTGCAGAAATGGAATCTGATAGAACGGTCTCAAACACCTTTCGTATGTGCTGTACAGAAACCTTCACCTGTTCAGTCGGAATAGTTGATTGATAATTGAAAGTATCATGTTGGAACACTTTAAGCGTACTGCGCATGTCCGGACAGCACAGCGTACGGTTATCAGTATTGTTGGAAAAACTCAATAAAACTGCTTCAGACTTGGATTGTTTCAAAAATATTGCGTTTCACAACGTTTTGATTGATGTGGTCTCTTCAAAGCAAAAATCTCGATAGAATAGAATGTTGTCTCTTGATAAAGGTTATAAAAGGTTTCAGCTGAGAATGGGACAGCGCTACTTTGCACGACTTTTGGTGATAGCTCTTAAAAGAAGAAGACAATATAACAAATTTTCATAATTCGACCTGTGCCGCTACTGATCCAAGTGACCCGCTGTCTCCTCCTGTAGACAGTCGATGTCGCGTTGAAAAAATGCTACTGAAACGTTCTTTCGGTAGCTCTGGGCGTCCATAATTCCACCAAGATATCCGTTAACAAGGACAATAACTCACAATTAAGTGATCATTATATCTAATTGCAGCTCTGCCCCAGCATCGATTTGGAAGGACATTTCATGAGCCGCGGGCAGGGAGGGTGTGCGAATGTGAGTGGCATACATTCAACCATGTAATTCCCATGAATGATAGTTCACGTATGTTTATTCAATGCGAATCAGATAAATTGATGGCATTTACATGTGTTGCAGTATGTAACCAATTTAGTTGGACCAAATATTGCAAATTAAATAGAGGCAGAGCTTTTGTAATAAACTTAATGGGATCTCTACCATTTCCAACAAAATGTTGTTTCCAAGATCACTTATTCAGTTTCTAGCGAACCTTGTCAAAATACTACTATTGTTTGCTCAATGAAGTTTACGATGAACATTCTACGTCCGAAACAACTTGTAAAGAATGGTTCCGTCGGTTTAAAAGTGTCGATTTTGATGTTAAGGACAAAGAACACGGAAAACCACCAACAAAAGTTGGTAGAAGAATTAGTCGATCAGGACCCATGTCAAATGCAAGAGAAGCTCGTGCCACCATTACATGTTGATTAGTCAACCATTTCCAGACGTTTGAAGGCCCTTAGTTTTATCCAGAAACTCGGAAATTGGGTACCACATGAATTGACGTCAAGATATGTGGAAAGGCGGTTTTGCATGTCGGAAATGCTGGTAGAGGTTACTACATAGCCTACTAATTAAAGTTCTGTGGTAACTCAGTCACGTCTAACGCCTATTTGCACTTCAATATTTAGTCGTAAGTGAAATTAAAAAAATTAAAATCATCAATACTACACAATGAAACAGGTGCGTGAAAAGTACTGATTTGACTTGGTTCTTGGATTCACCAGCTGAAAGTGTGCAACACCTCTGCCCTAATGGGATACGCCCATGATAGCCATCATTAATGTCAAATACGAAAACAGGGCCGAGCATCTTCTTTTTATCCTCTGGCCGTCTGTCCCTATTTTCGAAGCGGTAACAAGCAATTTGCAAGGCTCATTAGGGCATCTCGTCTCTCTTTCCTCATTGTTCTACCGGCGTATTTCCATCTCGCTCTGTACTTCCTGTCTCACTCCGACAATAGCTGGCTGCCAATTCGGCATTCGCAGAATTCGAAAATCGAAGACATCGAAGCTGAAGTGTGATTCAGACTGTATACAGAACTTCCCATGGGCGCGGGTCACGTGCGTGTGTAACTTGGATTTTTTTAGCACTTTAAATAAATTCCCTCCAGTGGGTTGACGCATCCATCGTCCAAGTAATGCGAGGTATAAATGATAAATTTGAAGTGATCGCAGAAGTGTAGTCGAGTGGCTGTCATCTGACTGTTTGATGGAGTAACGTATGAGAAATTTGTATTTTCCACCATTTTAGGACTTTTAGTAACTATTTTTTCTAATTTTTTCGAGAATTGTGATCTTGGTAGCAATTCTTAACTCATACTGCATAACGAAGTTGTGAAGAAAGTCCAGTGAAGTGTGAGATTTCAAGCCATTCGATATTCTATATCGGGATCACAGAAACGGTATATGCATGCAAATTTAATTTTTCAGCCATCATTATATTATGAGCAACTATATTCTCAATACCTCTGCACATGGTTTTGTGATCCTGGTGCAGCTCTTAAATCATACTGTATGACGAAGTTGCGAAGAAAGTCAAAACCAGTCCATTTTGACATTATAAGCAACTTATCTTCTGATCACCTATTCACGTTTCTGTGATCCTGGTATTAATTCTTCACTCATACTGCGTGGCGAAGTTGCGAGGAAAGTCTAGTGGATCGTGGGATATCAACCATTCGATATTCTGTTTCAGGATCACAGAACCGGCGGAGGGTGTTATTTGCACGAGATCTGCGGGCTTCCGTGATCCTTATTCTTTACTCATACTGTATGGAGAAGTTGCAAAGAAAGTCTAGTAAAGTGTGCAATTTCAAGGCACTGGGAATTTTGTATCGGAATCATATAATCGGCGATTAGTACTCTAGTGTGAAAATCATATTGTAAAGCTTTTGTGAGGATTCTAACCTCAAAATATTATCGATGCGTTTAGTCTCAAAAGGGATCTGATCATTACTTTTAGAATTTCAAATGGTACTTTTGAGGACATTTCCAATATTTGCCAGCTTAATAGCAACAATTTACGTAGCTATAATTGGAAATTGAACAAAGAACCATTCAGAATAGTTCAGCGGTAGCAATTTTTTGCAACTATTTTGCCCGGTTTTTTTTTTGTTAGTAATAGATGTCCAGGTCTTGAGCCTAATACACTAACATTAAATGATATGCGGACGTGCTATAGTAAGTCTGAGGCTAAAACCCAGTTGTGAATCTGAATAAATTAGCAGATTCTAGTTGTTAAATAGTAGAATAACACCGGGACCAGAAGCCTTGTCGGTGTCAAGCACCTTCCTGACAGTCTGGGTATTGAAGGACATCTTGCTCGTTATGTGGGATGCCCTTGGTATGGAACTTGGGCATACTTTGTAAAATTGTCATGAAAAATGTTAGATTGTTACGTTCTGACATGTTAGTGTATAAATCATATCCACTTGCCGCTTTTTGTTGGCTATTAGCGCCACAGAATTTGTTTACCCGTAAATTCATCAGGATCCAATGATTGAGGATTTAAAAATGCACCTGTCTCTGAGTGAGCTATGCAACCACATGTAGAACAACCTCCTGGAATGCCAATGATTACAATAGTAAGAACGCACCTTTACACTGAACATTCGTAGAATTCTAAAATCGAAACCATAACAAATAATGAGGGAGCGAGAATGGTTGTACCAGCAGCACTCTTGTGACATGGACAGTCGCCATTATAAGAGTGGTTGTTTATTTGTATTGACGAAGTGAGCAGGGCGATTAGTCGCAATGGTAAAGCTAATAGCTAATGGTTATGAGTTCAGGAAGGACGAAAGGCGATCAGGCTTTGTAACGACCGTCAAATGAGGATAAGGCTGTTTGATTAAATTGATGATACTCCTTGAAGAACTTTATTGAGCAAAAAATGAGCTTCCAGCTTAATGGACTTGGGTTGGCATGAAATAATGCTTCCTGTTTATAACAAAGTTAATTGTTTGATAAGGTGGACTTAACTGATTTCTTGTTTATTTGTGAATGAGCACAAAAAAATATACATAACCATAACAATGTGCTTGACTAGACCTTCAGTGGCATAGCATATATTATAAGATAAAGGGTGAGACAGTATTTGTGAATATGGCTTAACCATGATACATAAATTACTAAATGTATCGAGTTAGAAACTTAAATACATGCAGGTCTAGTTAAGAAAACAATGATTCTAATATAGCAAACATCAAATGCTGATTTAGTTCAGATTCACAGATACACTTAATCCATCTGATTTCAAAGACAATTTATATTAATATCTTATGGTTGTCAGCCACACAGATCTAGAGAGTAAGTGCTGAAAACTAATATATATTAATTATTCATCGAAAGAAGAAAAGTGTATGCGTTTCAATCCGTACTATTCATTGTAAGTGTGCATTATACTTGGATCGATATGAACGTGATAAAAAGATTGTGTACTTCACACACAGTTTCACAAATAAAAATCTTTTCCCTTGAGTCTGAAGGAACGCGTCACTGAAAGAGTTTTATTTGTGAAACTGTGTGTTCAGTACACAACCTTTTTATCTGAAACCTCCTGTATATCCACACTCATGGTGACCGGTTTAGCACCAGTAATTTCCTACTAACTGCCATAGGAAACACATGTTTGTAGCCACGTAAGCCGGCACCTTCCAATTTAATTAAGCAGGCACATACTATTCAAATGCCCCAAGCGTTCGGATAATTATTTAAGACGGAAAAGGATCTATTACTAGGTTCCTTTGTCCATTGTACCACGAAATATGCTGTTGATGCACCCATTAACTTTGACTACTCTATATGCATTTTTTATCATTATATCCAAACTAATGATGTACATTAGGACTAACAACGCCCAAGCTACTTCTAAGTTTCAGTACACCTCTAAACCTGCTGAATGTAACGGTATTCCATTTCTTCCGATATTAATTATAAAGATTAAGTAAGTGCTGCCAAATATTGATAGAGAGACACTTAGCGACCACAAACTCAAAAAGCAAAACAGGTAGAAGCAATAACAGTAAAAAATTTTTTTTGCAATTTGGTGGTTACAGAAATCCATAAATTTTTTGAGATGTGGAACTGAGGTAACGTTTTAAAAATTGTTTGTGGTTATCACAGACTTGATCATCTATAAAGTCGATAAGCGCAGTTGTTAGACAATTTTCAATCGTTTGCCATTGAGTAGTCAGGATTTCGATATTAAGGATTATGGAAAAGTGCCTAGAATAATTCTACTCTACTTCCCTTTGTCACCATTCTCAACAAATAGAACACAAAAACAGAGATAACAACCTTTTTTTAATGCCCGAACCCTCAATCATCTGTTCTCTCTGAATTAATATCTCTGTTTTTCCATCTGGAGAGCGTCTCTAATTAAAACATCCAAATTGCCAGAGACCTTTTAATTAGGTAGCCAATTACCGTAGTTTTTAAGCTGCTTAAATTGTACATTTAATAATTACCTTCGACCGACTGATTGCATCTACGCATATAGATGGCCGTTTTGAGGATTCGAATCTACGAGGGGGCTACGGATTTTGTTTTTTTCGAGGATTCACGAATTTATTCAGATTTTTTCGACATCAGTTGTGTACGCTGTGCGCATATTGAACATACATCCATCTGTTTGTCAGTTCTTCTCACCTGACTATCTGATTCATCTGCAATGTTTATCACGATTCAATAACGGTCCTTCACGTTTTTTTAAATATGTAGTGTATCACGTTGAATTTTGATTTCCAGACAACTTTGTTTAAGCTTAACCAATTTATTAAATTAATTTTACGTCGGGTCGAAAATTGAGGTTTCTTCAAAAAGTATTATTGGTGTTTTATTAATATTTTGGACTTTGATAGGCGATCTTACGTCTATTAGACTTTATAATATGTGTACTTTGTCATCTGTTCATCAATGAGTCTGTAGGAATTTGATTAGGCGGTAGTCAGACTATACTGTGGTCAGACATAGAAAAAAACATTTGATGACATTAGAATAAAGAAGTGTAATTTTAGAGCAATGAAAAATTAACCTGCTGCATTCTCCGAAATAATAAATAATTGATATCATGCATTCGAAATCCATACACACATCCTTTTGAATCTGCTCAATCATATCGACTGTACAACATACCTTGATTTTTGGGGAAGATCTGCTAGGGTATCTGAAAATACTGTCAAGTTATAAAAATCACTAAATTTTATTCAGTTCGATTTGATCAAATAGATACAACGAGTGAGTAACGATGAAGTTACACCAGATAACAACACCCAATTTCCGCATAGCAATGAAGCTCAATTGCGCTGCTCCAAATTGCTTGCGCAAACCATATTGGCTTCATGGGATTCCAATCCAATTTCCATTTCATAGTCATCGATTATTATTCTTATATAATTAAATATCCAATCCTCAAAGCATAGTGAAATCTTCGATTAACGACCGAACAACGACAATCTCTTAGATGATTATAACAGCTAGCTGGTAATCCGGAAACAGGCATCAAATTCGCGGCGATCATCCGTGAAGCCAACGACGAAGACACGGATTGAATCCGGATCCCATCCGCGACTGCGCCAGCTCATTAGGAGGTATGCGGTGCTAAACTGACATATGTTCCTTACAAATATTAATCATGTTCGTTGGGATGTAATTAAAACGCGGCCTTAATTAGGGGGTGTTTAGTTGTCGCTTCGTGTTACGTGGTGCCGTATTAGTGTCGGTCGCAGTTGCAGGACCACATTCCACGAAATTTGCTCTCGGCGCAAGTCAATCCGCGAGAGGAAGTCTCACGTTTATGACCTCGCGTCTCCGGATATAACGAGGAGGTACTTTGTGATACTTTCTCATGTACTTATTGGAAATACTACGACAATTCAAAATTATTCCGCAGTTCAACACCAGAAAATTGAGTAGGTGTATTAATTTTTAGGAAGATAAATAGTCAACAGTTTCTTGGAAAAAGCTGAAAATCGGCTTTATTCCCATAACACAAATTCACCGTATATTATTCGAATGGCCATTCTATAATAGATTTAACATTATATTACTGTGTTTATTCGTCTATTAGGTATATTTCCTACGTGACGAACCGCTACTGTTGAACTGGGTAATCCACAAAATCAAACATCATCCCCTTGCATTTGGTTACGGCTCTTTAGTCCCCTAGTATACATAGTTTAGAAGTGACTTATGTTCCCACACCCCATAATCGGGCACATAGGACGTAATCGCTTTATTTTATCTCATCTCCACTTTTTACAGGCTCTACGAAGCTCCAATACAGTAATTAAAATGACAAAAGGCGCAGTCAGTACACTGTAATATCAGTAGTAACCAGATAGAGGGGTTGATTTTTCACTGTTTAGTAAGGGTATGGTTTGGTTGGTTAATTAATATTGAATGCTGTGGGGAGAATACCAGGGAATTCAGATGATGAAGCGACATTGAAAAAAAACGTTACCGAAGTATTAAATCACAGCCTGCGATTATTAAAACCATAGGTATTATGTTTAATCTAAAAACAAAAATGGAGTCAAGTGGATCGACTAGTTGTTCTCGCGCATTCATGTTTCGTTATATCTCGTATTAAATCCATCTCCAAAACTCAAAAGCGGTGAAGGAGTCATTGGATCTATGCAACGACAAAAAAGACAACATGACCAATAGACCGGCATAGTTCCAGAAAAAAGCTCTGTTTTTGAACAAGTAAAAAGTGGCTCCCTAAAATGTAACTTGTACTCGTATGTCAAAACTTTTGAGCTTTAGAATTTCAAAACATCTTCACAAATTATTTTTCGATTTTTGATTACCACTAAAAGTCGTGGGATAATGGAGAAACATTGAAAACAAAGTTTCCCACTATAAATTGATGAGTTCGCAGTGTTGTCAAACTAAAAAATATATAACATAGTCAGAAATATTTTGCGATCACCAAAAGATTAAAGTGTTCAATTATCAGTCAATTGTCTTTTGGTAACAGTACCAGTAAACCATGCACATCAACGTCAAGTATCCATATCATTACTCGTGATGAGTTAGCAACCAGGTATTTTTGGGGTGACGACACAGTTTCCTCAATCTTGAATTGTCAAAAATGCAAATGTATCGCTTTTTACTTTGGTCGTTCCATGACAGAAGCTTTTATATTACTTTCACAACCTGAGTGAACTGTAAACTATTTGCCAATCAAAATTCAATTTGAATCATAGGTAGATGCAATGCATTTTCTTAATTCACCATATTTGGTATCGTACTGCATGTTGAATTTCATCAAGCAGATAAAATAATTAATTGTGTACTTAACTGTATCTACATGATGGAAGAGTTCCACCAAGTAAGAGCATCTACAAGCTACATGAATCAATTTTATCTAAGATCTATCAATTATAATTTTACGTTGTTCTATACTTATGTAACTTCTCAAATTTATCCTGTGGATGATAATTTCCCCTGGCCATTGATTGAAACCACATACGTATGAATGAATATCTTTGCTGGGTTCCGATGCGATTCTGCTTGGTTATAACGTTATTGCACCAGTTGTTCAACCTACGTTATCATGTCAGGACCATGGAGGTATCTACAAAGAGTCTCATTTGAAGCCTACCATGAAGCGTTGCTAAAGTTCTGTTCTGCAATTATGCGTTTTACCTAGAAAACACCAAGCCGCACATGTACAAGTGATAGCTGATCTAATCATCATTCTGTAAAGCCGAACTTCATTGATCAAACTTAATTTTGTTCCACATACCATTGAGTAGAGTTACCGAATCGTTATTTCGAATTTGGTTTTCAATGCTTCAGTGAGTTTCTGCCAGGTCAACCCTTTGAATCTCCTCAAAAATGATACCCAAGTGCTTTGTGGAATTTTCCCCTGGTATGCGAGCTCCTTTGACTGAGACCTCAGATGGAGCACCGTGACATCTTTTAGTTGCACTAGATAGCCTACGTTTTCGAATGCTTATTTTTGATTAGCCACTCTAATAGTTCGTCCACCGCATTCTACAGTCCGTCGTGACCCAGGTTACAAGACCACGATTGGGCCACAAATGCAGTGTCGTCAGTATAGAGAAGACTTCACAGTCGCTGGGACAAAGGACATCGTGTACAAAAAGTGAGTAAAGGATTGGTTCAAGGATAAGACATTGATAATTTTGATTTCCTCCAAGGAAGGATGTCAATAATTTTAAAAGTCATAAATGGGAGCTGTTTTACGAAGTATTTTTGTTGAGGACAAATCCCCATAAATTGACTATAATTGTTGAGATGATTTTGTTATTTTTGTTAATCCTACGATAACTACCCTCACTTGAAACTATTCGCAGCATCAGTCATTGCCAATTTCACTATTTCTATGCGTTCATCACTCCAATTGCCAATTAAATCTTTCATCATCACCAGATAAAATCATTAAACTGCCAGTATATCTGGAAATCTATAACGCCTTTGTCCACAGCTAGACACCGAGCGTTGGTTGTGTGCAATGTACGCAAAAATAATTAACAGTAAGTGTAATGGTTCGTACAGAATTGACTCCGCGAATAGCTAATAATTGTCGAGAGTTAATGACGCGTTCACTGATAAATTCTATCAGCATATTTAGGGTATTTACCCTCGTTGCGTCGCTGGGATTGGTGCTATCCGCTGGCGTTACGTCGAAGCGTTTAACAGAGTGTGAAGTATCAACTTATCTAGTAGGGTTATCAACGGTAGTTTAACTGATCTGAATTTATTTTTATTTGATTCGTATCACAAAAACGATATCATGAAGAGAATATACGCTCAAAATGGCGTCAAGTAGGTGGACGCTATACCTACGCGAACGATCTCTCGATAAATAAGAATTTGGATCGTATTTTGAAACTGTTGGTAGTTGCAATTGAATTTAAAAAAACGTTGGAAAGATTGTAATATTTAGTAGATCCAAACGTTTCAAATATTTTAAAGTTTTGAAAAAATGTTCAAAACTTGAGTCAACCTACTTGACTCATTCCTTTAAGAGACTAAATAGCACTTTAGTCATGATCTATGATCTAAATTTGTAGACAATGTAGGCGTTATAAAAACAATCATTCGGAATTCCGCTATTTTGAGAAAATTTATAGCGTTGCGATTCAGATTTTTTCCATTAACTTAGGGTGAAAAAAGTCTGAACCTAAACCTGAAAAACCTGATGAAGATGCCACATCAATAGCGAATTTTGAAACGTGAAAATGCTAAAAGTAATGTCCGTTAATGGAATCTTCCGACATAGCCTCAAAAATTAAAACTTTATCCAAAAGCCGAATAGTACGTACCTTGAAAGTTATAGATATGATAGACATCAGAGAAAATGAGGGACATGGTTTTCATAATATACATGTCATAAAACACCAGAAAAACCTGATACATAGAACTTCAAATGTTTAGCAATTACAGTGACTTCCTCAGCTTGTTTGCGAAGTAAAAGTACGGATACAGTAACATCCACTTATTGAATCTCTAGAACTAGATTCCACTTGCTTTTTATTACTAATTTGATTTTTTTTTTAAGTTTTTGTCCTTCTCTCCAGTCCTCGGTTAACTGTTCTCTGACTAAAAACAGGTGTTGACAATCGTAGAAGTGGCACATCTGAACGGTGTGTCAATATTTGGATTCAATATACTTTTATCGATAACCTCTCATTAAAACAGAACGCCTATCACGCTACAGGAGCGTCTGCTTCTGGAACCACAACCTAGCTAGGGCATTAACATTATTGAACTAGAATATGTCTTAGCTGAAGTCAATCTCCAAAACATTGATGGTAGATGACGCGAATATTGGGCCTCACTCCACCTAGACGCCTTGCAGACTATCGTGTCATTATCTTAGTCTCCTGAGCTTCCTTTGTTGATGTTAGTATAAATCGACAAATCGATTCAACGCAACACCTACAGCTACTATACAATGCCCAGATCAGACCATGACAAGTACTGCTCGCATGTGTGAGGATGTGATGCTAAGCACACAATTTGAATAAACATTCATACTCTCGCTGCACTTATGAAGCACGATAGACTCTGTCTGCGTGAGGTTATCTATAAAAATCGCTTCACTTCCATTAATTATCTATCTAGAATAATTACTACGGATTACCTAGCCTTGTAATGTCTCATTTCTGAAGCATTCTGAAACAGAAAAGGGCAATAAATCAATAATCTTTATATCAAGATCAAAGAACATACAGCATATAACCAAAATAAAATCGGATGCTGCCACAGGATACCTTCGATTATTCGAATAAGGTAATCTTCATTTCACGTCAATTTCTTGGGACGAATTCACAATTCAAGACAAACTTGACAGTCGGTATGTCAGGAAAAAACCGACGACCGACCTCCAATTCCTCATTACTGTACACCGAATGACGAGCATAAGTACTGCAAATGGCAAAAACCGGAAAGTGGTCGAGTTTTTGTATCAATACGCAATTTGGTCCGGTCCAATTTACTCGAGTACGTGTGGCCACTGGTAATTCCCACATTAACCCGAAATTTTTACGATTACGACAGATCGTCGTCGGAATCAGTGAAGTCGATGTGAAATGAGGGGAAAATGGGAGGTACAAGACCTAAAATGACGCAGAGAGGCTAATAAAGGTTTGTTGGTGCAGATTTCATTGCACCAGTGCAATGCTCGACCAATACATCGTACTACGTACAATTACTGTTGCTGTAGCTGGTTCACAGTGATTGAAGGGGAAATTCACAGTTCACGCCTCCGACTGAAAATTTTGAACCTCATGCTCTTTTCAGCTGTATTAATTGTTCCAGGGCCCTGACTTTGCTTTCCCATTTTATACTATGACAAAAGCTGCAGAATCAACAGAAGCGTTAGTCTCCCTTAAACATAATATGGTTTCAACAATCAAACAGGTGGACTGTATCTAGGATCCACAAACAAATAATAAAAGCCTCTATACAAATTACATAGTTACAAAGCTAAAGAAGAACCTTCAAAGTCAGTGAAAATGGTTGGAAGATGACACACAAAATATAATAGAAGTAAGTTTCTAAACACAAAGAAAAAATATCAATTTAAAAAAAAGGTCAAAGAAACTACATTTATGAAGTTTCGTTTGGATTGCTTATTCGAAGTCTTTTCATGTTCTATGATCCAAAATGTGGAGCGTTAGGTAGCATTAAGACACGTTGAGTTGCTGGGATGACGATGTATTATGTCCCTCATTTTGGATTTATCAATAGTTAAATATCAAATCACTAAAAATTTCGAATTAAAAATATAGTATTTTCTTGATGTTTCATGACTTATACGTCACGAAAAAACATGTCACTCATTTTCGTCGGCCTTTCTGTATGTCTGTAGTCTGTCTGACAATCCGTAACCCCTCCTATAACTCGAAAAGTACTTTTCAAATTTTTATGAGACAAGGACAAAAACATTTTTTTGAAATGTGGTTCAGGGGTTGCGGAACGACGTTAAAAAACGAATCATTAAAAAAAATAAAACCATTTTTTGGACGTATCGGAAATATTTTTTCAAAAAAAAATGTTGAGTGTTGGTATAACATGTTCTATCATCTATAAAATGGTGACCACGGTAATAGTGCTAGTCCTGTTAGATATATATTTGAGATATCAATGATCTACTGCTGAAATGACCTGAGGAACCGGGGCAGTAGATAAATATCTGTTGACGCGCCTGACTTCATTAATAATAATTTTTTTTACGATAAACGATACTACTAGCACGATAATACCTATCTAATAGATAGAAAATATATGAAACACAATAGATAATGGAAAATTATGGAAAAACTAAGAACATTCAGAAATCTGGAATTTATAATATTAATTTTTTCATTATTTTTCAAATTCAATTCTAACTATCATTTGCTGTCGCAGCCGGAAAGTTCGTTCAGTATTAATATGCCGGTAAAATTAACGCTCGGGACAAGTAAATACGACTTACTTCGTATACCATAATAAGTATTTTACTCTGCAAAGAAAGTGGTCTCCGCCACTGACCTACTCTGCCCAAACAGCGACTGTCGTTAAGAATTATAACCATTTCGGAGACAAAATATCTGCGAGTTCAATTTCAAATAAGAAAAAGAGAAATTTTGATTGGACAGTAAATCCTTGAGGCTCCTCTAATTGATTTAGTCTTACAACCATCTTCCCAGATGTGGATGATGTGGATATCACCAGGTACAGCCTTTGCATGTATTTGGTGAAAAAGTTTATTTTCATTTAACTCGGGACTTCGATTTTTTTAAATCATAAAGCATTACAGGTCTTTCAGTATTTCAAAAACTTTTTTTTGAAATTCATAAGATCCACAGCTCCAAAATCAGATTCAAATGTGTATAACCAAGCTGATACCTTTTCGTGAGGAGTACAGCGTTCACCAATTAACGACATTTTTGCCTACCTTTTGGAATACAGCATGTGCCAAAAAATCTTGTCGCGTTCTGATACAACTACTTGTGCTGCCTTCTAGTGTATAGAAATATACAAAATCGCAGTCCTGTTGCGTTGCAGTTGCTGCTCATAAGTTGCTATATATTTTTTGACAACTCTGTGATGGCTTCTCGGCCCGTCTCTGTCACCTGTGGCCATTTATCCAAACTGGGTGGCCATTTATCGTTTTTATCGCACACAAAATGGGGTATGTCATTCGCAAGGTAGCGCGACGCGACGAATTCAGTGCAATGGCGGCTCGTCTGGAATTTGTTCTAATTAAAATCCCGAGTGGCCGTTCCGTGTTCTGTGCCAGTTTTTGCTTCCGCCAAAAACAAATTATAGGTTCGCCGGCCACTGATGCCTCGGCCACATTCCTCAATTAGGTTGGTCGGTAACAGCATTGACCGACAGACAGCCAATAAAAGGGTATTAATTGGTTATTGGGTCCTGGAAGGCGATTTGAAACAGTTAATATGGAGTCAAGTAGACTGACTCGGTGGTTCTCAGACTATATTCCACTTGTCTCAAAGTCCCCTGAATGTTTTCAGTTACCAGGTAAATGAACGCCAATTCAAGGACCATAGAAAATGTGATAGTAAACTGGAAGCATTAAATCCATACTCAAATTTTGTAGAAGATTGATCGTAGCAATCCCTGAGTTATAACAAATTTTTTCAGTCGGGGAAAGCTTTTATCGCGATTTCAGGCCATTTCAGGCAAAAAGCTTGTTAGATATATATTTCTTATCCCCGCCAGCAATGTGAGGGGGTTCGGAAATTCGGCATACTCACCAAAATGCTTCAGTGTCGATGAACCAATGAATTGGGTATAGGCATTGATATTTCAGATAAATCTGCACCTTCTATCTATCGTCCTCTTATAAACTTGATGAATTCGCATCGGAATTATCACTACAAATATTTTAGTCTCATTTTTTGTCGAATTTCCCATTAGTGAAACCATTTACTTCCCACGCCACGCCGATTGGCGCCGACTCATTTTTGGTTGTATTATTAGAACTGTTGATCCAGTGCAGTGGAAATATGACGAATTTTCGAAAATGTAAAAATTATGTCAACTTTTAAAAGTTCACAAATTTGTAATAGTTTTCAGATTTGATTCTAAGCACTGGTATCATCGAGTGGAATGTACTGCGTATATCTACTTGACGGTATTATTTGATTTGCTTTCATATCCGTGACAAGAAATTTTTGTGTAATGTTCGTCTTATATTCGGTCATACAATCAATTCACAACTGAGGAAATGTCTTGGAGACCTCCGACTACTTGACTCTGTAGCAAGAACATAAACAATGGAAAAACTCACAGACAATAAAAGACACAAACATACACATATAAATCAGCCAAAGGGTCTAAACAACTAATTCCTCAAAGGCCTCCTCTCTACCAAAATTAAGCCAGATCTGTCCGAGAGTCGATTCAGAAAAAGAGCTTGTTAAAACGGCATAATAAAACGAAATTTTTAAAGCATTCCATGAAAATCCGTCTAACAAGCTTGGCAAAGACATCAATGGTTTTAATATTCATTATTTTGAAACGGCATTACATTTGCATGTGTGATCGGAGATTGCCGTCGAAATGCGAATCTGGTCCCTACGCCGAACGGCGGAGGGCACATTCATACCGAACCGGGTGATTCGGTCTAACGAGAATAGCACAATGCTCTTCTGAAGATATATCCTATTAAAAATATCCGCGAATATAACTGAGCCAATTTACCTCCACTAGATCGTTATCTTTGAGTTGCCGTTGCTGCATCAGAAGCGTTTCACAATATTTAAGGATGTGCAACCCGACCTCTGAATAGGGGCCACTATTTAAAATTAGTGATTTGTAAACGAGGTTGTTTATAGTACAGTCAATGAAGTAGGCATAAAAAGGAGGTAACTATCCAGTATAGTGGGCATACATTAATTTAAGCATAAATATAATGATATCGGCACAAAACATAAAACAGGAGACGCGTACCCCTGAAGTGACACGTCGTTGGCGCAGATGGTGATGTAAAATAAATAAATGTAATTTAGTGAATAGAGAAATCGAAATCGAATATGGAATACTTGTTAGAAAAACGTTAAAATCTTAGTTCATTACATTTTTCTTTACAGTATATTTCTTTAGAATGAGGATTGATATAGAAAATATACTTTTCTTGGTTCAAATAATCCATAGTTTCAACATCAAATAAATTATCTTAGATTATGAATACGTGTAATTTCTTGAGCATATCTTCATAAGAATTCTACAGGGTAAAATTATTTTTACAGGTGTATTTCATTTACTTCTTGAGCACAAGATTATTTGTATGCCAAAAACGTAGTTTTGTATAAATTAAAGGATATTTTAAATTCTGTTTCTGGTAAATATTCAAAGTTTTCTTTGCGAAATTTTCACCTTGAGTGCAAGATTGCTATGAAGGTCACGATTAAGGATATTCAGCCCTATTTATATCCCATCAGCATAAGAATATACTAGTTTTCAGAATTTTTCAGCACATTTTTCTACCTCCAATTGCGACTTCCATTCGACTTTTTGATACCTTGGTCAAACTGCAATATCAAACATAGTGAAACGATTAGAATTTAATCTTGCTATACATTTTAAGAGATGACAATTATTGTTTGAAACTTGTAGACAAGGTGGATTTATCAAAAGTTTGATTTCGGACTTTCATTGTCTATAAAATTCAGTTCACCTGAAGACGATTGAAGATAGCACATCAATCGAAACGTCGTGATACTCAAAATTTTATAGACAATGGAAGTCCGAAATCAAACTTATGACAATTATTATTAATATAACAGGTTTAACTAGTATTGCGATTGATGACTTTGAACTTTTTTCAAGACTCAAATAATGTCATACTACCTTCCAAAGGCTTTTATATTGGACATTCGTCGTTAGATTCGGTTGACCATCTAAAGGAGATACCACGCTTCCAAACTTTCACCGCTCTTCACAACACGGAATAAAAAACCAGTATAATTACGCAACGGGAATGTATCTAAATGGTTTCCCAAAATATCTCCAACAATTTGTATTAATTATTTTAGAATGTGTATCGAAATATTTTAATTGGGAGTCGGAAAACCAGAAGCCGTCCGTGTAGCGGTGGTCCAGGCATTTTAATTTAATGGCCCAAACTCGTCCGACGATACCTTCTAGCTGACACCTGAATTAATATGGTAATAACGGCTTATCAGTTCTTCGGTTGTCGATAGGTTTTTATGGAGTTGCCTATTAGGAGTGTCGATTTGTGTATCCGGTAGTGTGTTGGACCATAGCAGCAATTTTTCAAGATTATTCAGATTATCAAATTCAATGGCACGAGGCTTCATGTCAGACATGACCTATTTTATCAAAATCAAAACAGGCTTTGTATAAAACATTGTGGTCAGTAGATATTACCTCGGTACTTGTTATGCATACATAGATATGTCGAATTAGACAATACAGCCACATAACAATTAGGGACGTTCCGATATTTCCGATACTAGTAGGTATCGATATTTTCCTTTCGATATTCAGAGTATCGGTATCGATATAGCTTGCCCAATATTATCGCGGTATCGAAAGAAATGTTGGAGTATCGGTATCGGTACGATCCATACGTACGAATAGAGCAGTTCCTAGTTTAAATCGCTGTTGGTACAATTTGCATTCTTTCGCGATTTTTCCTGTGCGTTGGCGTATCTCTATTTCTTTCATTCATGTTCCTCCATTTGTATTGTTGTTCCATGCACAGAACAATACTCACGGAGTTCCATGAAGACTGTATACAGGAGAATCAATTTGATGCTTCTATGTGTCATTTCTATGCGCGAAAAAATGCGAACAGGCGAGGGCGTTGCAAATACTCACTTCTGCGCAGTATTGCACTGCGCACTGTATGTAATTGACATCATTTCAAGGTGAATTAAATAATGTTTAAAAAAAACAGGGTAACCTATTTATAGAGTTAATCCTTTCAGAAATGATTATTATTATTTTACCTTATGAATTCATATGAATGCTTTGAGTTACAACATTCTGTATTAAGTTATTATATCAATAATTAATAAGACTAAATGATTTTTTTTTAAACTAAAAAGTTTAATAAATAGTAAGCAATTTTATTGACGACCCACTTTGCACAAAATGATCAACAAAAATGATTATTTGTCTCGTGTCCACTTAGCGGCATCTTATGATCTATTCAGCGATCCAAGAGTCCAAGAACAGCGCAGAAGTTGAGTATAATTTTAATTATTCAACTTTGGGGAATCCATGATTTGAAGTGCGTTCCGTTTCGATACCAATCGATTCGATAATGACGGTATCGATACTTTGGGTCCGATAATATCGGGTATCGATACTTTTGATTCGATATTGTATCGATACCAAATATGGGTTGAAAGCCAGTATAAGAACGTCCCTAATAACAATGCCGATTACCACAAATTATATGGCGCTAAAAAGACAATTGAAGATATATTACATTTTAGAGTTTCACCAACATTAGCGATTTTTGAACATCCATTGATTTTTTGTTTTACTTCTTCCTTGGAATTTTTACCATTTACGAATGAGCATATAGTGTGCTGCGTTTAAATTACCGAATTCATACCAGCGTCAAATGTTTATTTTATAATAGGACATTAGAAATCTTTTTATACACAAATCAAATGTATTAGTTCCCTTAACCTCCCACACCAGCCCCTCCCTCCCATTTCACCTCTTTCAAAACTCCTCAAATCGAGATTCATGCGTTTTTTGTGTTTTGCTCTGTCGATACTGAATTGACTTTCAAAAACTATAAGGTGTATGCTCTCCACTATGCATCAGAGCTGGTATAAACATGCATGTTTCGTCCTTAGTCAAGACTCGTCAGTACAGCCTGGCGTCTAGCTGTAGATACCAATCGGGTGGTATATACGTAACCCATTCAAGGGTGTGATAGCAACATCAACTCATCTCCAAGTGTGGCCCTCTAAGGGTTGCCCATAAAAGCTTCATAATTCCAAAGTATATTTGTTCATATTTTGTACTTTGAATCAAGCTGCTCAGCAGTTGAAATGTTAGTAAATATATTTAAGTAAATTATACGTGGTTCCAGTTAGTCGCTTGTAAAGAATGTAATGAATTAAAAAGACAAACAAAAGATAATTTTCACAAGTTACATTAATGCTGATTGGGTTTGGAAATTTTATTACGATTAAATCAATACACCAAATGGCATCTATTTTACTATTGGGTTGTTCGGAAAGTCACTTCGTTTTTTCCCGACAGAGGATTGAAGCTGATAAAGACGCGATAGAGGCATTAGTTGATGCGAACCGGCGAATAACAATACGTGAGATCGGATTGAGGTTAAATTTATCAAATTCAACAGCTTATGACCACTTGAAAGACCTGGGATTATCCTCGAAGCTCGATGTATGGGTTCCCTATGTTCTCACAGAAAGAAATCTGTGTCGCCGCATCGACGTCTGCGATTCGCTTCTCAAACGTCACGAAAATGATCCGTTTCTGAAGCGCATCATCACTGGGGACGAAAAATGGGTTGTATACAACAACGTCAAACGCAAGAGGTCATGGATCAAAAAAAATGAACCGGCTCAAACCATTTCCAAAGCCGATATTTACCAAAAAAAGCTGATGCCGTCTGTTTGATGGGATTTTAAAGGAATTGTTTTTTTGAGCTTTTACCGGATAACACAACGATTAATTCGGAAGTCTACTGTCATCAGCTGGACAAACTGAATGATGCACTTCAACAGAAAAGGCCAGAACTAATCAACAGGGAAGGTGTAGTGTTTCACCAAGACTACGCGAGACCTCACACAAGTTTGGTCACTCGCCAAAAGCTTTTACAGCTTGAATGGGATACAATGCCACACCCACCATATTCTCCAGACCTGGCACCATCGGATTATTATTTGTTCCGGTCAGTCCAAAATTTTTCAGACGGAAAAACCTTCACCTCAAATGAGGAGGTCAAAAACCACCTCGATAAGTTTTTTGCCAGCAAAGACTAAAAATTTTATGAGCGTGGAATTATGCTACTACCAGAAAGATGGCAAAAGGTGTTGGATCAGAATGGCCAATATATAATTTAATGAAGTATTTGTTTATTATACGAAAACTGTTTTTCATTTCCACAAAAAAAAACGAAATTACTTCCCAAACAACCTTATAGTACTATCTGAACTTCTGAATAACTTCATTTTAC
This sequence comes from Bruchidius siliquastri, assembly GCA_949316355.1. Classification (NCBI taxonomy): domain Eukaryota; kingdom Metazoa; phylum Arthropoda; class Insecta; order Coleoptera; family Chrysomelidae; genus Bruchidius; species Bruchidius siliquastri. The sequence goes on along the minus strand of OX438534.1, from coordinate 1,138,324 downwards.
AATATCGGAGCTAGGCCTTACAAATATTATCGATACAAAATGCCATAAGAACTTGGACAGTACTGGGTCAACGTACTTGATTGAATTATTTTACTATACTTGAAGCACTACATACAGTATTCTAACAACGATAATTCCTGTTGGACGTGATATTGCACTGTGTAGTCCGTCAAAGATCTATAGCCAACCAGTACCAGTCGCTGCGAAGGAGTATAAGATATTCTTGCAGATGATGTAAATGAATTAAGAAATGATACGTTGAACTCAGGCCTTGATACTGTTTCGATCCTTCTACTAAAATTGGTATACCACGCAACCTCAATAAAGACTTCGCACCCTGTAATTGGCCAGATTTTTACGATTTGTGTATTAAGTGATTAGATGTAATAGCTCCTTTCTCTCCGATATCGACAGCTTGACTTAATAAAGTAATCTCTTGCTAACGGGTTAATGGTACCCTCTGCCCGGCAATTACTTTAAAAGACCTAATGGTCGACTGGAATCAGCAGGGCTAATAGTCATAGCCCGGACAATATGGTGAGAAGAACCGAAAACCATTATCGCTTAAATGAAACCAAATACAAGTACGGATACCATTAACACTGAACATTCACCAAGACACTTTGAGTACTGAATAGTTGTAGTGCGATAAATAGTACGCGAAGTTATATGCCGTATCTTCTTTGAGAATTAACAACACCGCCAGACGGACTTTCAACTGTACTTGAAAGAACGATCTCACATAATATGTATAATTACGCGTTTTTAGAGCACATAACTATTTCCGTTTTTTTATTGCTTAGTTAATTTTCAAGATTAATTTTTCTTCCCATGCCAGGTTTACGGATGCGAGTGCGACCAAAAGCGGTTCGACCGCCTCGTGCCACCAAATTGTTTTTAATCCGTAAGCTTAGCTTATAACTACGTTTTGTAATTGATTTTCTCTTTTTCAGTTGATTTTCTTTCTCATCATGAAGAATGTATTACAAAATACGATAGACAGTCTGTGGCTGTGGGTACACAGCCAATTTGACCATCTGAGGAACTAGCCGTGATGACCTTGAAAGACAGCGTAAACTGCATCTCTGACCGCCATCTTGACCACCTGAGGAACTAACCCGGGTCAACTTTAAAGACAGCATAAGCTGCATTCCTGACAGCTATCTTGCCCATCTAAGGACCCAGTCCTAGGAACCTTGAAAGTGAGCATAAATTGCATCCCTAGCAACCATCTTACCCATCTAAGGGTCTGACCGTGGTGACCTCAAAAGACAGCGTAAACTGCATTCCTGACAGCTATCTTGCCCATCTAAGGACCCAGTCCTAGGAACCTTGAAAGTGAGCATAAATTGCATCCCTAGCAACCATCTTACCCATCTAAGGGTCTGACCGTGGTGACCTCAAAAGACAGCGTAAACTGCATTCCTGACAGCTATCTTGCCCATCCCAGGACCCAGCCCTGGTGAGCTTGAAACTTATCGAAAACTGCATCCCTGGTAATCATCTTAACCACCTGAGGAACTAGCCCGTGTGGCCTTGAAAGTGAGTGTAAAATGCATCCCTAGCAACCATCTTACCCATCTAAGGGTCTGACCGTGGTGACCTTGAAAGACAGCGTAAACTGCATTCCTGACAGCTATCTTGCCCATCTGAAGACCCAGTCCTACTGACCTTGAAAGTGAGCATAAATTGCATCCCTAGCAATCATCTTGCCCATCTGAGTACCTAGCCGTGGTGACCTTGAAAGACAGCGTAAACTGCATTCCTGACAACTACCTTGCTCATCTGAGGTCCTAGCCCAGGTGACCTTAAAACAAACGTAAGATGCATCACTGGCAACCATATTGACCATCTTAACAAGATCCTGGATGGAACTATCATGAAGTCGTCCAGAATCTTAAGAGGATAATCCATGCCTTTCAGGATCTTGATGGATACTACTACTATAAGCTCTCGCAACTGCACTATAATAGGAGAGTGTAAAGTGCGGCACTAAATTGTTAGGTGTGTGCGAGCTGTGAGACGAAAGAAGACCAAATAACCCCTTAGGAGCAATTTCGGAATTGGATCACGTAATACTGAAGGCATTAACACCGCAGTTTACGGAGAATCATCCGAACAAATTGAACGGTATGGAAGAAGCTCAGGTGATAGAGGGTAATGGTTACATGCACAAAATAATGGAATGTCAGTGGCGATTGCATAGTAGGATGTAAAATCTATACTCCAAGTATGAAAGCTTCCCTGCGTACCATTAAAAAGTAAAAGGGAATCATGGAAAGCGGGTACTAGTAAAATAACTCATAATATCAGGAAACTTACTTATCGTCTAAAGATGACTGAAGGTTACAGAAATCAAAAGAAACTTGGAAACCGTATTCGATTTTGTGAAGTCTAATTTCACGATAACTGCAAACCACCGCTATTATAGCAATAATCACACTTTATATCTACCTCTCCATATTTACTTCCGCTACAAGCACTCTACTAATAACGATTGCCCATTCTCTCATTAGATATGAATACATAATAAGGTAGCAAAGGCAGTTTCACTAGTTTGAGAATGTTATTTGCAGGTATAGAAGAAAGCAAACTAGATGATGTGTAAGTTCCATTCAATAGAAAGTAAATCATTATATCAAACTACTTTTCTCTCCGCCTAACTCACTCACAAAATTGCATGCTGCTGCTCTTCGGCATTTATTTGACCCAAATCAGTCTCCAGCTAATAATACGTTCGTCGTCATTAACTACTTTACTTATTATCCCCATGACTTGCCGTATAAATTAATCACATAATAAATGAGACCGCTGATCTCCAAGCTTCATAAAATAATTACTAAATTGGTCATTTGTTGTATTGTGCCAGATATAACAGGTGTCCAGGTTTGTAGTTTGGATGCTTCAGGAGTTGAAATAGGCAGAAATGTGGATAGAAACTTATTTATTTTGAACCTATGTTTGGTAGATACAAGGTACTGGAAATCATTTAATAAATATCTATAGACCTCCATGGTTTCTGGGCAGATATCAGAAGGCATGATACTGTTGATTCAACTTGATTCAGTTATTCGAGTTCTGGGGTTGTAGAATATTTGAACTACGTATTTCGAAATGTTATCATTGTCCTCTCGTTCTAATATCATTTTGAATTCTCAAGCCGATGGGAGGTGCAATGGCGGCGGAGCTATATTATGATAATTTATTTCCGGGGTACCTAATCATTTTCCAAAACTTTCTTGGGCGCTAAAAATTCGAGATGAGGGGAAAGCTGAGATAAGAAGTATACATCAAAATTTTTAGGTTTTAGTAAAAGTTTCAATATCTCTGAACTTTACCACGGTAATCCTGTGTACTTGTTAGACATGGCTGATTGTTCACACATTCGTCTTGTTTAGAAATATATATCCATTGTCAATAGCTGTGGAATTTTCAGATACATCCAACTTATAAAAAAATGTTTTAGATTAATTGCGAATGTTTGAATCAAACTTGAAACATCCATTTTCACAAGTTGGTGGCACTTTGAAGGGTAGTTAATTTTATTCCAAAAAGAACTAGTTTACTCAATTTAGTCTTACCACATCTACCATACTTAATTTCAAAATCACGATTATACCCTCCCTCCACCACTGATTTTTGAGGCCACAGAACAGAAATTGAATTGAGAATTATTTTCAATAATAAAGTTTTTATGGCATACTAGATAGCTAGTGTCAAGGTTTCATCAAATTCATCAAGTGTAGATTTCCGAGTTATAGAAAGGCCAAGGATTACTAAACAAACGACAGGCTGATAAAGGACAGACAGACATAATGAATACAATACTTCCTCTGCCTTTTGGCATGTTAAATGCAAAAATTAAATACGTTTCATGAAAAATAACTAAAACCTCTTTAATCTTTACATACATGTGTCCCATCAGTGCGTGGTAACCTCGTGAGCAAAAACCTTACAACCTCCCATAATCTGGCAATTTTTCTCGACGAATCAGGATAAACGACCCAATAAATAACCAGCCATAATTAATTTCGCTGGAGAGCTCGTAAAGCTATCAAGCTCTATTTCATAGAAATTCGCTGGATTCCGCAAAGTGGTATTTTTCCTTTCACGAGCTCCGTATTGTATGCGAGATAAAAATGACAAAATTACGACGTGTTCGCTTGTCGCGCGTCGACAACAACACCATGTAATCATGCGCCGACGTTGTTTGGTGCATATGCAACACGAAGATGATATAGTATACGCCATGCCAAGGAGTACCAATGTCTGGCATAGACCACGCCAACGCTAAAAGGCTATACTAAGCTTAAACCTCATCTCAGTGGCGTTCGTATACTATATTGAAAATGAGATAAATTCACTTAATAGTAAATGCAATTTTATAACAAGTAAGTTGTGAAGTGTGCTCTTTTCACCAAGCTTTCACATGTTCTGCATCCATCTTCAGGGCTACAATATCAATAATCAGTACCAAAGAAACATAACACCCAAGTGGTTGGTTGGAACGACTAAGGTGTTACTGTCCAGTTGCAATCATGGATCAGGAGTAAACATTACATGGGTAAATCGAGAGAGATTCACAATAGAGTTTTAGGTTAAAATGTAATATAGAAATTGGTAATGAAATTATTTAAATTCGTATTATTTCCGTCGTAACTCAAGGAGCCCGGGACACCTTGGGACCCCCTTTTTGTCGCGCCAAGCAATGGAATATATCTCGCTTTCGTCTACGATTCACCTACCGCACTGGCAATGTCGAATAAATAACCTCAGTTGCACCGACCTCTACTAATTTTCTGCCTATAAATTTATATTTTCACACAAACAGAATCCGACTTTTTCGACCGCCGGACTGCGCACTGCTGTTAATCAATTACGCTTATCTTATACAGGGTGATCCAAAAGGACAAGATTCATATCGATTTAGCAATCACCATCGCAGAAGTGAGCTCTCACTGACAACAGGAATACCACATGGATCTGTACTGGGGCTTCTATGGTAGAACATATTCTATGACGGAGTGCTCAGGATGAAAATGCTGGAAAGAGTAAAATGTACTATGTACTGCTATGACCACAAACTTACGGTGGAACATCAAGAAAAGGGTCAGAGTCAAGGGGTCAGCATATCAGCGGAGGATGAGGGTAAGTCAGATTGCTCACTAACCAAGGTGTCGAGGTCTTTCGACTCAGGATAAGGTCCTTGTGACACTCGGGTCTCTCTGTTTAATAGTGCAGTTCGTCTGGATGATATTGCACATGTTCAGATTATAAACAATGCATTTAAATGTAAACAACTATCAAGGGTTTCATGCCCTATGCCCTATAGGCATTGTTTATACTAGGCTCATGTTTTGCAGAACGTGTAGTCAAATTTAGAAGTGTGAGGAAACTGTACTTAACAAATATTGAGGTTCAATAGCTCATTCACAGTTGTTCAGACTATTTTCAGCGACTGAAATAAATCTACCTTCTATGTAGCGTTCTGACTGAAATTCTTTGAATTTTTCTCATTTTATTTCATAGGGTTCCTGGATATAACATTTAGAATATAACTTTTTATTAAACATTAATTTAAAACAGGTGATGGATATATTGGAGGTATTTTTTTAATTTAAATTTTCTCCTGCAAAACTCCGTCAATACACCAAGAACAGTACCTTTTGTTGTTAAGTCCACATACATTCCATTCGCAATTCTACGAGTCTATTCGATTGTTGCACGTTTTGTTTAAACAAAAATCGAATATCGAGTAGGTATATGAATTTGATTAATTTTCCTTTGGACCATACATAACGGAAATATGTTCAGCGCTCTACTAGTTGGCTTAAATGTCTTGTTTCATATGAAATAACTCACCTTTTGCATGACCATAATCAAGTAGCATCTATTAGGATCATCCTGTATATTTTGTAGTTGCTCGCGGTCGAGAGACCATTCATCATACCACACAAATCTTCTTAATCCGATATTTATTCCGTCATTATAAATAAATTATTCACCCGATGTGTATAAGTCGGTTATTAGGTTCTTATTCGAATACAATTAGAGATGTGTCCGGCCACACTACTTCGAATGGTCCTTAATGAACTATAAATATGTCCGGTACAATGTGCTTCTACCACTTTATTTATGTTAGGCTGCAATATATTCATATCGCAGACTAAGCGTCCTTCCTTTGCCGTGGCGGGACACTCCTCGACACGCTCGATTTCTCGATGGTCTCTTTGCGTTCCGCCAATTTTATGGGTACAATTGAGGAGTTATGCCGCGTTGCCACAATGATTTACAAAAAAATTCAGCTATATAGATTACCTTGGTACTTATGGTGCATTTATGTGAAACCATGTCCAAAAGACGTATAGTGCTTGACATCTCCTTACGCGACCTCATAGATATACCGTCTGCTCCAGAACAGTTGGACATTCTCTTAAATTCATGTAGAATATGTGAAAACAATATTGAGGTCCTCACGGTTTACGTTTTCACATAAATTCCATATGAATCACAAGATTTGATTTCTGGGATTAAACCATTCCGGAGATACAAAACCTATCGTTTTGACTCTCCGGAACTCAGGTGCTACTGGGAACGCTTTGAGTGAATCTCGATTACCAAGGTGTATAGCTACTTCTCAAAAGACTAAGGACAGCTGTCGCCATCTGCCACGGCTTCACAGGTACTATAGGCCACAAGGATACCGGAACGTGTTCAGTGTGGAGCTCAGGAATGTAAGAGATCTCGCCTCAAGCATAAATGTTACCCAGCAATATTAGCAGACAGCCGGCTATTCAGCGATAGAAAATTGCTTCAGATATAACATGGACACAATTCAGGTGAAGATACAGTGTATGCATATATATTTATCTCAAACCAGGACTCAGGACCAGGACATGAATTTGTCCAAATTCATTTGCTGCATTTATAGACCACCGAGCAGGAAATACAACAGCGAACTTTTATATGTTGCAGCTACAATGGATACCTCATAAACAGCACATCTCAAATCATAAATAATATCATTGGGTGGCTCTATATTGACAACACCTACGTACTGGCAATAGGTACTGACTGAAACATTCCAATGGAATGAATGACAAACATTAGAATAAACTCCTCTAATGACCAAACTCTTCCAGATCAATCTGGTCTGCAACCAAGGATATCTATCACCCAGAACTTCCATTAACCACCACTAACGAGAGGCGGTGGAATCATTGCATCCACCCCCAAAGAAAAATCACGTATTTTAAATTTCATAAACTTCCATCTGTCCTGAATACTTGTGGAAAATTTCCATTTGATCAGACGTCTTGAAGTCGGTGAAAACTACGTGAAAAGATTTCGTTACATATACATATAGATAGATGGATGCATATTAAGGTGATACAAGTGTGCTGAAAAACTAAATCCGTCCTGAAATACCGTACAAAATGTAGAAAAAATCTAATTGTCTAAATGTGTTACGAATATTCTTAATGCAACAAAAATCTACTTTGTTGATAGGTCGTAAAATTCATCAGGTATCATATAGTATCATTTTTGTGGTATAAATGCAAATATGTGAACAATAATAATGTATAACATGTACGGATGGCAACCGAGGTAAAAATTTTATAGATGTAAGAAACTACCGACCAAGCGGCCTATATTGTATTGAGATTTTCGAATGTATGTGTGGATCTGTTTTTTTTTTACTTTTTAATGATATTTCTGCAGCCATCAAAGCGATTTCCGTAAACTACAAAAATTTACCGTCTTTATCACAGTAGTGGAAGTAAGAAGTAAAATGTGGACTTACGAAGACGTCGTACCTGGTAAATCGTGAAGCAAGTTACGCCATTGTCACTTTGCAACATAGCAGAAAATCTATACCATTATTACTTTGAGATAATGTGTAATATCGTGAGTAGCTCTGGATGATTCATTCGAATATAATATATCTGACAGACAGGTAGACGACAAACAGACAGCTTGAAAGGTATGCTAGCGACGAGGACTGTCCACGTGAGGCTGAGTAGGACGAATCGAAAGCAATCAGTCTGTATTCAGCGGCCGGCGAACAGGCAACGATTGTCCGGCAATTAGGGGTCATTTCACGCAGACGGGACAATACCGTCGTTCATTAGCTGCCGTGGATTGATGCACACCTGGCCCTCCTGAAACATGCTGACCATATTTATGCTTTTATCAGATGATCGAGGCTTTCAGACCAAAACTGCTGCATCAACTATTTTTCCTTAAAAAGATTAATGTGAGGAAATTGACTATCCCTGATCTTAGTTCAGACTTAAGACCCACCCGCTCGAGGCCTGAGATAAAGTGTGCAGCCACTGTCGGTGAGAAATGAGCAAGATGAAGAAAACATTCATTCTACCATCAAAAGATGAATACAAATGAAATTTAGATATTCTAGCACGGTCATGTAGCCACCTGAAGCTCCTTTCTTGACCTGGTTCAAAAAGAGCAATACATTATTGGATGTGCCCAACCTTACAAAGCTCCTCTGCCGTCAAAAACCTCGAAAAAAGCAATCAATATGTTCCTATTTCGTACCATGGTAAATGTTCCTCGGAACTGTGTCGCGTCATAACACCAAGAGTAATCGGTACAACAGACCCTAGAGAGGCCCAACGATATGAGAACTTGGCTTCTATAAGGCCATGGTATGGCATAACCGTGATTTAAGGATCAGGATGTGTGGTCAGGCTGGAGGTGTGTAAAGAGTCGAATACATAAAATAGAACCAGTCATCAATTGTGCCAGTTATCAAATTATGACAAACGCCTCGACCAGGTGGTTGGTTTTGAAAGAGCCCAATCGAGTTCCATCATTTGACGTTGCAATATTCGAAGAGAATTACCCCTAAAGAGGAATAGTTACTGTTTAAGAAGATATAATCCAGGAGGTATGCCCAGTTGATATCTGTGTATCAACAATAGAGGCAGGCAATAAATTCTGGAAAAGTAGATTATCTTTTAGCCGGATGCGTTCCAAACCACTCCCCGAAACTTCTGGACTCAATCCAGTAAAAGCATTGCGTGTAACGGGTGCACCAGAACTTACATAGGAACTCCAGAGTGGAACATCAAAGGTAGATAGCTGATATGACCGTATTCTATAGATTCGACTAATATCACCAAGATCATTAGTACAACAAATACTAGAGTGGCTCAATGGGCCAGAGTCGAACCTCCAACACATCGAAAGAGCCTTCTCCAAGAGTCATCATATTCAAGGTAGCTTTAAGGAATTGAGTACTGTTTCTAGGGCAGCAACCAACTTTAATCTGAGGATTGGCCTTTATAAAAAAACGCTCACACAAAGAACATTTTTCTATCATGGACCTAGGCTCTTCAATGTACTTCCAGCAAATCTGAAATGCATAAAAAAAGTTAGTGAATTCAAAAATAAAGTTACAATTCATATCTGAAAATCAAGAAGCTTTTAATTTTTGAATAACTGAATTATCATCTTCCATCTCCAACCTTGTTCCTCTTTGGTTCTCTTTGTATCCCTTTCTTCTTAACTCTGTGCTTATGTTTTTACAAAAATCTGCATTTTTCAATATTTATGTAAAACCTGGTGTAGTAATATATGTATGTATGTATGTATGTATGTATGTATATTGGAGGACCTTAGCGTTGTGAATTCGGATGCCAGGGAATTTGACTCCTGAAAGTTACAGTTTACATTGTTTTAAAGTCAATGTGAATAGACTTGTCTTCTTGTAGCGCGTGATAGGTTTTCAGCCGGTTGTGAAAGTTTATATAAATCTCCTAGAAACAATAACAACTACTCTTGTTGACCTCAAATTATATGATGCATTTTTCCATATAATTAAGGGGTTTATGATCGAAACATTAAGCTCATTTTTTATCAAGACAAACAATATGTTTATAATAATTATGTCGAGTGGTAACTGATTAAAAATAATTGCATTGTAATTAGCATATTATTTTTTAATTAAATGAAGGATTTCACTGACGCCACTGTGGCGATATTTTTCATGTTCGGTTATAATCTGCAGTTAACGAGATTATAAATTGAAATACATGGCATATCCGTGATCAACTGTCTAGGTTCAACAAAAGCAAGAGGGATAAGTGCCTGGATTTTCGTAATATCATGGAATTTTATGGTACATCACGTGAATAGGATAGGGTTAGATGAGAATAATAATACCATGCATAAATATAATAGATATTGTAGCTCTCAAAATTTAGAAATCAAATTTGTTTCTGAGACTGAATTTATTTGAAATAAAGGGCGTTAAGTAAATTGGCAAAGCAGTATCAATTGGAAAAGGATTTAAAGCTGATTTTCCAAAAATCTTGTAAATGATGATGTACAATGCATTCCAAGAAATTGACTTCTGAAAGAAAACTCATTCGAAAAAATTGCCTCAGATAGGCTGACACTGTACTTCCCACGCGTCAAATCGATTTCAGAAAAATATTTTAAATGTTAAAAATATTTAAATCTTGTGAAATTAAAAAAATCTAAATGTTCATTATTATCCGAAATTTCTACAACTTCAAATGGATTAACAGTTCTAATATTCGAACAACATATTGAATGAACGTTGAATACAGTACCACTATTAAGGAGGCTAATGTCACTTTCATGGTTACTCATGACGTTTATTCAACTGAAATCCAGTAATATGTAGTAGTATTTGCTAAAACATGCTTGAAACATCCTAAACGCTTTGAAAATCAACTGTGCTCATAATTACAACGTATATTGGTAACAAAATCATTTCTTGCAGGCAAATGTGTTGGCAATCATGTAAGTCTGATAAGTGCGAGGTATTACAAACCTCAACAGTTTATAGACGACCCCAATCAGCAGAGGAATTAAAATGCTACTTATATACAATATGAATTGGATTAACTGACCATAATCAGCATGTAATGCTCAAAAGCAAGTTTCTATATATATAGGCTCAGAAAAAACTGATTCGAAAATGTACTCCTTCTATATATCCAATTTCATAATTTGACCATTCTGATATTATTTTATTCAATGAATTCCTCCTCTACAAAGGCATCCAAAACATCAGTCAAGCTGTTTCTTCAAATATAATTATGTGGTTTCAATTATTGGCGATGGAATACACAGTTCCAGCTGCGCAACATTGAACCATCTGGAAGATATACTGCTTCATAATTATAGGTATACACTTACATACTGACACCTATATATTTATTCAATTTGATGATGGATGTAATGGATAATTCACGATTCAATAGGAAATAAATGATCGTCCATTTGAATGTAACCGTCCCAATTAGTACCAATTTAAAAGCGTTCCGTTTCATTTTTTCCGTAAAGGAACTTCGACGTTCAGCGTCGCTTTGAAGGTACATAATAGAAATTAATGGGCCTCATAGCCTCACCACACAAAGAACACCTGTCCGTTGAAATAAATTAATTGGTCACCGATTATAAGGCGATAATCTTAGAGAAGCGGATGGAAATTTTGTGACAAGTACTTTTTGGACATTGATGAAACATTGACACTAGGTTACTTATGTGACAAGGACGAAAGTTGATAATGTTTAAACTGCGAGAACAAAATAGATGTTTTTTTCGAATGTCGCAAGGAGCTCCTAGATTCGCTGGTATAATCAGTCTTAGAATGCGGAACTGACCATCCTTGACACACAACTGTTAACTAAAAACCCTGACCACCACAAAATATCGCTGAGCAAAAAGGCAGTAAAATCCTCTTATGCTCTTTTAATGATCCAATTGTCCTCGAATCCAGGTGTTTCTTAAACTCAACAAAAGCTGCACTAAAATTCGAAAATTTGTTTCAGACCGTACCCCGAAAAACAGCCCACTCGAAATATATCCTCGCAGCAACAATTGAAGCGCGATTCCATTGCCACCCGTGACAATTGACGGACACAATGACTCGAGTACCGTAACAGATACACTGAAGACACTTTGCCTTTGTAAGGAACGGCCATTGTGATTGAATGGAGTCTGTGGTAGGTACAATTTGAGAATTTTCATTCATGTTCTTTATTGGTTGATTGATGCGATCCATTCTTGTATTGTGCATGCAGCTATTAGATTCTAGTTTTGTATGAGTGCTCGAAAATTGTGCCTGTGGTCTTGTACCTCCAAGTGGTTTGACATTTGGCGTATGCTTGACTATTCAATTAAGGGAAGCTTGAAAATACCCCTCGTAAATTTCAGCAGAGAGTAATGTCAAAATATATACAAGACATCAAAGGCAACATACAGACTCGTCCAATATTGACTATGTAACACAAATCTTAAACTTCTCACTGCTTGTACGTTGTAGGCCAGATATTAGACTCTAATAAGCGATTTTAATTCTTAAAATCACAGAAAGTAATATTTGTAAAATCACTAACGGAAGTTTCCAACTTGCAGATTAGCAAGTATATGTTGTCTATATTGTTATATTATAATTGTTCAATGCAGGTGCCGATCTGTAAAATGCAGAAAAAAAATATAATTTTTTTTTTATCTGAAAAAATCGAACTCATTGTTCTTCTTTTGACTTTATCCCTCTCGAAAGCTTTCGATATGTCGAGTGCGACAACCCGAATGTCCCCATGAAGCTCAATTGCTCTACTTCACATATGAATATCCCCATAAAACCATATTGCTGATCTTTGATGATATTTTTGTTCAGGTATTTCAGAAGTTGGACGTCTCCATATCCTTGAATATGATGCAGAGCAGACTCACATCAGGTCTATAGTTTCTGGACATATTTTTCCTGCCCTTCTTAGATTGAACTCAACTGATCCTCCATCCAGAAGGATAAACTTTAATTGTATATTGTAAACCAGACAAAAGTAATTATGTACCTTAGAATGTCAGGACATTTTGCTCGTTCAAAACACCTCCAACAATAATGGGGATCCAGAGGACTCTACGATTTATTTGACAGAGTAAGGACATTATGGAAGATCATGAATGAAATGAGATCTCACTAAAAAGGAATCGTAAGCCTCACCAAGCTCGTCTTGTTCACATCTCGGAAAGCCCTTTCAAATGACTTTTCAAGACACCCCATATAGTTTTCAACCAACCCCCTTCTCCCATTGCCCCCAAAGTTTGGAGAATGCCATTTTTGTAGTCCCATTGCAAGTGTTCTAAAGCTTTTGTACTATGTACTATAAACACAATAGTTGTTAAACCTGTTTACCATGTTTTAATAAAAGATCAAACAGAGGTATGTTTTAGTTAACACATCATTGAAAAGTCTAGTTACGTAACAAAAAGAGAACGTACCAATTCCTAATGGATACAAACAGAAAATGCCGCTGCCGTTTTAGAACATCTGATTGGTTGCATCACATTCCGCACAGAAGAAATTTGCACTACAGTGGATGACATTACGATTACCGGCGACACTTAAGAGTGTTATGTCACAGGCCGTCATCGCCTATTAATAAATGATAAACACTTTAATAGAGACGTCCGTGCCGTACTCAAAGCTGTTATTTACCAAACATGTCATATAACGTCTGTATACAATTATGTCGTCAAGGAATTCTCTCATTTCCAAAAGAATTTTTATGGAGACTGCGTCTAAGTCACGTTTCCAAAGGCGTCTTGCTTTTTCCACTCACGCTACATTTATGGTAATTGGCGAATATCGATGACGTTATTTTCGCAATTGTAAAATAAACAGCATCCGCACATCATACGAGATGAAATACTTCCCTTTATTGATCTAATACCTGAAATCTAACAAGCGTTATCGATATCGTTGCACCAAGAGAACCACTAAATACCAAAGCATCTCTGGAGATTCGCTCCTTACAGAGGACCTTCACACTCTGGAGAATCGAAGAAAAGTGGCGATCTGTCCCTATTCTATAGATTCTACCACGGTTTTTGTTCGACCAAGGTGTTTCTGATAGTAACTCCAAGTGTCATTAGTACAACAAACACTAAAGGGGGACAATACTCAGAACGAGCCTTTTTTGAGAACCTCAGCGTTGCAGAACGGTCTACCATAAGTTCCCAGATGGTTACCATTTACAACACATTAAGGTCATTCATACTGTCAGAGCTCTGTTAGAGCGTGATAGGCTTTATGCCTTTGTGATTGGTAAAAAAAACAAAGTTTCAAAAAGAATGATCGATCCTTTTTCTGGCATTGCCGTTTGGAAGAAAACCATAACCTACTTACGGGAAAAAATAGAGATGTGATGATGGCCAACCCAAGCAAAAATGATATATAAATTATGTCTCTCAATAACGACACAGGATTTTCACAACTTCAAAGACTTGAATCTCCAGATGCTGCTATCTTCAAAACGTCCAATAGACTCTGTGTATGGCAAATTAAATATTGGTAAGTCTCCCAGGCCCACCAAGTGTGACATCATGATAAAAATTGAATAACTAAGGAGCAAACGTCAAAATCAAGAGGAACACGTTTGGAATACGACACAAAGGAAAGTTTTTATATTATATGAGGGAGTTAACAATTCCGAAAAGTTCATAGAATCATGATTACCTTTCGAATGTTTCAGTCGAATATGACTCAGTTTGGTTGAGCATCCTGCAGGGAAATATATAATCAATGTCCGTGAGTATTTTCTTCGGGTTTTATTATGGTTCTGTCTTTCATTACACTGTTATATATTTGGTTTTTTTTTCTCATAAAACGGTCAGTATTGTGTTTCTATCATAACAATGCAATATGTCCCTCACTTTGGATGTATTGTCAAAGGGAATGCATCACCTATATTCTAGTCTTTTATAATAGTTTATACTGAGGCCTTAATCAAAAAACGTAATTTGCTGGAAATAACAATATTTTATTTTATACTTGCATAAAATCGTATTGTCTTAATCTCCAATTAGTGTGCGCCGCCACTGTTCCAATCGTCGATGACCAAAAAGCCAAGCCCGTGCGATGGTACCAAATATCCGGTGGTGCCCGGGATAGAGTCGGCGCTTTGCGGTCCACCCAACTAATGACCGACCCTGTTAGAACAACATTTAATTAGGTCCCTTTGACTTGCGTTATTTACAAGCCCCATACTGTTAAAATATCATCACAAATAGGTATATAAATAGTCCAGCGGTACTACCTGAAGCCGGAGCCGCCTTCTTAGGGTACCACCGCTTTTCGGAAGATGCTTATCCTTTGTCAAGGCTTTTGTTTGAACGGGGCACGGTGTCCTTTTGACTCGAAAGTTAAGTGCGGATTTCACAGTTATCAATTCGGGGTTGGACGTTTTCGGAAAGGAATTCCTTCCAGATATACAGAAACCATTCGTTTATAAGAAGACTGATGGTTGCTACTGCAATTTCATATGACATAAATGTTGAGTGTTATGTACGCACAGATCGAAAGAATACAAAAAATGAAGCTCAAGAACTTTCAACTGGACTTAACCTTAGACGTGCTTCAAGCTAATTCATACGTTAGTTAAATTTTCAAAAACTTCAGCGTCAAATCTAAGGATGTTTGACAGAAATCTGAAAACCTTTCTATTTGCCATTTTCCAAGTGATATACCGAATCCGTAAATACGTTCGTTCAAAATATGATAGTAACTAAGTCGCCGTTAGAAATTTTGTTATAGTGTTATTATTACATTTTGGATTCCAATGACAGACATTCATGAAAAACACAGTGCGTTACATAAAGAGACTAACCACTATCACTATCACAAAACGCTTAGCTTTAATTTCTAGGTACACCGACCAGAAAATGTTCGTTTGAGCCTAGAAAGCTTTCAAAAAGGAAAGCGCAAACACTTCAAACGGTTTGGGTCGGTGGATATGACTCCAACATTGTGGAAAACCCAGTTTGTAGACATAGCTTCAAAAAAACACTTAGTCATTCTACTACCTTTCAAGTTGAAAGATAAAAAATGAACAATATATCAGTATTTTTCGATCCTACATACACAAAGGGTTGAAAATCTTTCAGTATTTATTATTAATAACTATATCAACCTAGCTCAAAACTGAAATACCTAGGAAATCTGAAAGGCAAGGTTGACAAACTTTATAGGTGCTGAGTATACGAAAATAACTATAGCGACTAACACAGTTACATAAAAACTAGGAGATCTATTAGGATTGCATATAAAGATCATTAAAAACATTCAAATATAATATAACAAAAAATTCTACTGTCGCAGAACACATACAGACAGACCGACGGAACCTGTTCACAAATTATTTTTATTTTCGTGACTACAATGCTTTCCCGCCTCTTGACTTAAGAAGTAAGACTTATGAAACAACAGAGATTACAGTACGCATTTCTAGTCATTAATTTGGCGACATCACTCTTAATAATGCAAATACTTACGATGCCAATTTTCCATTTACCGATTCCCACAACTCAGCGACAAATTAACCGATCATTATATAAAAGCTTATATAATTATAAAATGACAAGTCGATGATGGTTTCCTGTTCATCAAGATGTTGGCAAATGGGCGGGTTTAAAATAAATAGCCTTTTTATGAACTTGTTCTGCTCAACCACTAATAATGACTGGTTGATTAATAAAACATTTTAATTCCCATATTGATTGATAGGCGGTGCAGTTCGACTTTCAGTTTATTATGAAGAGTTGCCAGTTTATTCAGGTTACATTTGAGATATTACATGTGGGTACCATGAACATGTTTTTTTTGAATTCACATAGTACAAGTAAAAAAAATCTATTCCGGAAGAACCGACATCGGATTGTAGTATCATAATTACTTACTGGAAGATTATTAGGTTCAGACGTTATACCTCATACAATTTAATCCACTAACCTCAGAAACTGATCTATCTGGTCTTTGGGATACATCACGTTTTATTTAGCCAA
Source organism: Bruchidius siliquastri (assembly GCA_949316355.1). Taxonomy (NCBI): domain Eukaryota; kingdom Metazoa; phylum Arthropoda; class Insecta; order Coleoptera; family Chrysomelidae; genus Bruchidius; species Bruchidius siliquastri. The sequence continues at coordinate 1,121,479 of OX438534.1, read as the reverse complement.
TTATTTGAAACCACGCATATTTAAAGTAAAACCTCATTAACACATTGACGTTAGAACGCTGTCGATTATAACCATCGGGGAAAAAACTCCCCGGTTGAGCATTTCGCAGAGTCCAGGTTCTCCAAAAGGACGATCTTTGAAAAAGGTTCGGCCGAGGCATTCGACTTTGTGAGGGCTGTACTTGCGACTCTTGGTCTTATTATGCGATCGAACATCTACCATGATAACATCTATAGAATAGGAACAGATTAGCCACCCTTCTTGGATGTAAAGACGCAGCCACTAGACGTATTGCTCGTTTTTGGATTGTGTTCAGACACTTTGAGGAGTGCTCTGGAGTGCCTCCCCCACACATGCGAGCAGTACTCCAGCAATAGTTTGCTCTAGGCCTTGCAGAGTAGCAGTAGTTCTTTTAGAGAATATAATTTCCTGAAGCTTGATACAAGATGAGTCCCTTTATCTCCACGGCTGACAGATCACCATACGACTTCTTTGTCAGGATTGTTGGCTAGATAGCTATTCCACGATTCTCTTAATGTATTAGAAAAGCGTGAAATGGTACATGTTCTAAAAGTAGAAAAATCTGCATAAATACAGATTTGTTTCAAGCTTGCTTCCAAAACAGATATTCACATAAAATTATTTCCTACGTCATCTTAAAGTGAAACCTTTCAACTGGCGCTGTCTCGCTCGGTTGTGGCTTGAACTTAGTTGTCTTAGCTTTGGGTGAATTTGCCAGAACTGTGGCCGAAACAGGAACTACGTTTGTGTGCACCAAGTTGTGTACTGGATTAGGTAGCGGAACAATTACTACCTCAGATCATTTAATTATGATTATATCAGTTGAACAATAGAGATATTGTGTTTTCTTGATGTTTCACAGCATATACAATACGAAAAATTGTTTCACTAATTTCAATTACAGCTGTAGATTTTTACGAAATTTTCGCCACTAGCTTACTACTGTGCCAAGAACGTAAGAGCTTTGTAATTATTAAAATCACTTCAGTGGTGGCATTTGGATTATTATGAAAAAATAATATCGAATTACAACTATAACAAAGACGATTTTTTTTATTTTTTGAAATCTGTGCAGCGTTATTATTCTAAAACAACAAAAAAATTAAAATGCAATTAAATTTTATAATTAGACGATTCCTGACCATTGAGCAAAACATGTTTTAGAAGGTGGTCAATAATTAGGTTTAGGGCTGGAGATAGGTAGTAATCTTAATTTTTTTAGTAATCACAACACGATGGTTGCTCACAATGTCTATAAAAAATTAGATTCTCAAGTAAACACCGGATAGTTTGGATGCTATTGAACTGATATAATAATTAAATAGCTTAAAACTGAGGTGTCATGTTCCTATGATGATTATAAATAGTAACTAAACTTTAGATGTATTTTATTCAGTCTTCTGAGGGACAAATTTTATTTCCTTGAGCTCTTGTGAGCAACTCCACATTAATTGTGTGCTTTTGAATGAGTAATTGATCCATTATTTTTTATATTTTCTCATAATAAGCCCAGATAATTTTATAATATGAACGAGAATGAAACCTGCCTTGATGTATTTTTTTCAACCATCTAAATATCAAGTGACAACTTCCACAGATCGACTTGTTGGTACTGAATTAAGAGTATCGAAATTATATTTTTTGCAGATAAAATTATTATGTGTACCACTCACATAGTTTCACAAATAAAAATATTTATCTTATAATGAGGCTTTTCGATTTATATATTTTAAATCATCATCGGAATGTCAGATTTTTTATGATTTAAATATGAATTTAAATCCCAACGTATCTCGTAAGAAAAAGAGTTTTACTTGTGAAACTGTGTGTTAAATCCACAATTATTTTATCTGTATGATGGAAGAGTTTCATCAAGTAAGCGAATCTACAATCTACATGATTATATTTCAGTTTCAGCCGAAACTAAGGCAGAAGCTGAAACTGTTCAGGATGGGCCTGCGGAAACTACTCGGTGAGAGTATCTGCCATATTTAATAGAATATCAGAACTATTTTCCCCATCCTATCGTGAGCGTATATTCAGTCGCGCAGTCATAAAGGCAGTTGTCATACCCAGAAAAATATGCTTTGTGCTATTATATACACCCTCTCTATTATACCCATTGGGCACACATATCACCCTCGACAGTCGGGGACTATATGAAATTTTTATTATGGCTATTTCTGGTAGATTTTTCTTGAATCGCCTTTTTATTTGATACAAATTTTTATGTCTCTTTTTTGGTCGAGTTATACCTGTCAGATTTCGCACCTGAATAATCTTTTGAAGAGTAGAATGCCTTTGATACTGTCGGCACAAGAGATTTTGAATTGGTCTCGTGAGATTTTTGAGAGAATGTGTTTCGCTTAGAAGAATGATAAAGCTTCCATCCTACTATGAGATCTTCTTCTGTGGATCGTTTGGTCTTATTTCTATTGTTCAATACATTAACATACATCCATTCAATAACATTGGTAGAATGAATAGTAAAGCCATCAAAATTGGCTGTAGATTAGCGACAAAAAATACTGCTTTTGAGGTATATTTATATACTTTCCATTTTGAAAAAACTCAGTTTTTTACTTCAAATACGTATAAATAGAATGGACAACGTTTACCAATACTTAAAGTCAGATGAGAGGAAACTGATTGGCGAGATCATTCGCCCATGCGTTATAAAAATATTTAGGAATCAAAATTTCGGAACAAACGCTTTCAGATGAACATTTGGGGTTTTAAAGAAACCTTTTTCCAGACATGATATATGTGGCAGACTTTTTATAGCAACCAGCTTGATCCGTTTATGAAAGAGATAATAAGCATGTTGGATTTTTAACTCATTACATTCGAAGTTATATTGTTTTTAACATCCATTACTTTTTTAAGATCAATTTATCTGCTTGGGCTGTTTTTTAATCTTTTTCATTATTTTTCAAGCTCTCAGGGCTATAAAAATTGAATTTTAGATTTTTTGGTGGAGAAATGTTTTAAAAAAACTTCAACTGTAATCCTATCCATTTATATCTAAATGTTCATATTATCAGAGTAAATAGAAAAGATTAATTACAAAGCCTTTCATTTCACAATTTTGGTATATACATTTATTGTTCAGATAGCAGGATAAAGTTTCGCCAGCATGCATTGGCAATCATATTCCAAAACCATTGAGCAATAACAACAAAAATTTTGCTCTTATACCGATTCCGATTCTCTATTCGACTGGTCTACAAACTAACATGATCAACGTCTCTACCTTTTGAAATCACAAAAATTTTGGAATATAGTCAGAAACATCGAGGCGTCCAAAACGAAGTTTGAATTTATTATCTTCGTATTTTGAAATATCCGCTGCCACCACATCAATTTTTAAAAGCTACGAAGTGTTTTCGTCCTACCTAAACTAAGCTATTGTAAAATTTTCATGAAAATCGGAATATGAGTTTCCGAATTATAGATGAAACCAAGGATTACGGAACAGACGACAGACGGGCGTGTCTACAAGTATGTCATGAAACATTAAGAGAAAATAATATATCGATTTTTCGCAATAACAGTACTTCTCCAGTCTGTTGGCGTGGGAAGTAAAAGGTTAGATTTTTTTGTAAAAACGTTAACATCTGAAGAAAAGTTGATGCTGTAACATAATCATTGGTACCTTATTAACATGTTTCTGTATTCAGACAAAATAACAACAACAAGTTTCACAAATAATTTTCTACCTGCTTGTTCAAAGGATCCCCATTGTTTGACTTCGAAATCAAAAACCAAAACTTCAAATTCAACTGTCATAACAATCTATTTCCCTACACCCTCCTACCATCCATTCTGTCACTGCTGTTCAGTCTAGCTCCTTCCGCTGCCATTCTCAGACCATTCTTGCATATATCCATTCATTTATTAACATATTTAAGAGCACAATCATCATAAAATCTCATCCGTATGTCTTTCAGCAACACCAAACGGCTGTCATCTTCAGGACGATGGAAAAAGTAGGTAGCATTTTTTAGATTTTTGTGTTAGATAATATTTTGGCCGAGTTTCGTTGAAATGCCATAAATCTTTGTTAATTATAGTGGTAGGTAGAGGAGATCAATTTATCATCAGCCAAAAAAATGGTTAAAAATGCCCTTGATACTCTCGAAAGCCCCGTGTCATTTGTTATTTTGACGGTATACCGGAACGAATGTTCGAGGCAAATGAAGACTTTGACAGTCGGTAATTTGTTACCGATTCAAATTTGCGGTTGGGTGAGGAAAGACGTGATTTAGTCATCGTGAAAATATGTGATGGTTAAAATAATCGAGCGGCTGTAGTTTTTATCTGCACCTTCGTTATAAATGCCGTAAATTCAACACTACCCTTTGTATATGTTGCTATCAGAAGGCAGCAGTCTTACGTGAAATACATACACAAACAATATACATATATACAATGGTTTGTTGTATACTGTCATCCGTACAACTGCACTGACGAGTCTCTAGGCTGAGGCCGAAACATGAATGTCGTAGTGGGTCACTGGTATAGTAGAAAGTATGTGCTTTGATCAGTCATCAACCTATAAGCTGGAGATGCTGTAGTACAGTGAGAATAAATTGTCAGATTTTGAGCAAACTCTAAACAGGCACTCTACCGTCAGTCAAAGAGTTTATGGTGTGTAATCAATTTGAATCTAGAGTTAAGTTTTTTGAAATATGTACTCGTACCATGCACAACTCAAATTTGACGACTGGAAGAGCAATGCGACATCTTCATGTATCCCAGTGATCTTGAAAAATAAACTAATATAATAACTTCGGTGCTTGTCTCTCATTTCATACCTGTAATTGCCGCTATTTATACCTGTGATCAATTAAATTACTTTAATACTGTATAAGCTGCCTTGGCAAGCTTTATCAAATTTCAAGAAATTAAGAATGAAATTTTGTAATTATAATGGCATTGACGTGGAAGACAGTCTTGTTATGTTGATTGTAGATACTCGTACTTGATAAAACTCTTCCATTATATAGATGATGAATTGAGTGTTTTACACAAAGTCTCACAAATAAAATCTTCCAGTGACGCGTCTTGATTTCTATTTAAGTCTGACAGTCCGATTATAATTTGAATACACATAAATCGAAACGCGTCACTGGAAGAAAGAATGTTTTATTTGTGAAACACTGTGTTAAACACACAAATTCCCATAAAGACCTAAGCTATTTAGAGCTGCCTGCTGAAATTAAAGTTTTATCATTTACGGCAATGCAGACATAGTACACTTTGATTAATTACAATTTAAGTGGATTAAAGCATACACTTTTTTGTGGCTAATCATTCTCAAGTCAAGAAATTTAAATCCATTCAATACATATACTATTTTCGATCAATTCATTACTAATGTAGCATATCAGTACCGAACTACCATAATACTTGACCCCAGCTTGTACTTACGTCATAATTCGCGTTCATCTGGCACAAGAATGTGAACAAACATGTCATTAAAAGTGAAATAAAAAACGTCAAAAGCCAATCACTATCTCTCCCGTAATTATTTTAAATTAACATTTCGTAAATGGTCTGTAATTATTAATAACAGAGTAAACAGCTGGTCATACCCTGGAAAATGATAAGTATGTGCTAAGTAACTGATATCGCAACATACTTGGATGTTTGTTAAATGAATGAAGGCAATTTTTGTGAGCGAATTCCAGATCATTGATGGGTTTCACCATCAGTCGTAAAATTTTCCTTCGGATAATTGCAGTTTATATTGAACCTTGTAACATCTATAAATGATTAACAATTCAGCTTATTTAGATTCATGATGCGATACCAAACGCGAACTTACAACATTGCACTTCATAGAATCAATTAGGGCGCTGTTATTTGCAAAAGACGACGACTGACCTAAGAAAATGAAGCTCGGGACCTTTTGTCTTTTGTGTCATATTCTTCATTTATTTACTTCTACATCCTTCCCACAAAATTTTATCGTGATTAGACTGTGAGAGTTATTACGGTGTTAAGGAATACCGGAAAGCCGGACCGACACACAGGCTGACAGAAAAGATTGTCTTTACGTATGACGTAACATTCAAAAGAAATAACAACAATTCTCCTGTTGTTTGAAACTTGTAGACAAGGTGGATTTATCAAAAGTTTGATTTCGGACTTCCATTGTCTATAAAATTTTGAGTATCACGACGTTTCGATTGATATGCTATCTTCAATCGTCTTCAGGTGAACTGGCGAACACGTTCCTTTCACGCAGGTAGACTGCATCTACCAGATACCATGTCATTGTGGTAAAATCTATGTTGGAGAAACAAAAAGGCCACTGGAAGTAAGAATCAAAGAACATCCTCTCAACACCCAGCGTGCAGAGACAGGAAAATCTGGAATAGCTGACCACGCATGGACGGAGCACCATAAAATAGCTTGGGACGACGCTAAGGTTATTGCAAAGGAACCGCATTGGTATCGAAGGAAATTCAAGGAGGCGGCATTCATCACCAACAACAGCAAAGTGTAGATCAAACCCAGCGTAGACATTAAACCAATCTGACAGCCACTCATAAAGAAGATCAATAGACTACGACTGGACCAGACAACAAACAATGACCGACAAACAGCCACGTCAGCAGACCGGAATACCGCGCATCGGGAACCAATCAGAACAGACCGCGCACATCGACACGTCACCGGACGGGTTATAGATAGGCGTGAAGGGAACGTGTTCGCCAGTTCACCTGAAGACGATTGAAGATAGCATATCAATCGAAACGTCGTGATACTCAAAACTTTATAGACAATGGAAGCCCGAAATCAAACTTTAAACAATTCTCCTGAATATTGGCGTGAAAGCCTAAATGAGGAAATTTAGAGCACCAAAAATAAAAAATAATATATAGTACTTTTTGAAGTGGGGGCGGGAAAAAATACAAAAAAATTCAATTGTTTTGCGTCCAGGAGAGAAAATATGTAAGATAATTATTTGACCATGTTTTATTATACAAATTATATATTACCAAAGTACGTTGTCTTAAAAATTGCTAGGATAAAAGATACAAATAATTAATTGGGAGATGGTCTAAGCCCTATGATTAGATTTGATATTCAGAAAAAGATGGAAATATATATAAGTATTCCAAAGTGGTTCCGGTACTGACCGCATCAAGTAATTTCCCCTCATTGGCAAATCTTGTGAAACTTTTGATAAACGGTTCCGACTAACAAGACGCCTATTAATTCTTGACACTGTTCGACAGTAAAAATTTTTTGGTCATTAAGAACACATGTCTAGAATTGTTCCTAAGTTTCGGCTAATAGTTTTCAGGCAAAAATTAGCATATAATAATGTGGAACTGAGATGTGGCATGTGGTGTCAGGTTTCCTTCCAGTTTCCGTTGTTTCGGACAATATTTCATTTTGAGGACGTCTATCCTAAATTGCTCAAATAGGCTGAATTGTTAATAATTGGGTCAATGGAAAGGAAACGTTTCGCTGAATGGTAAACTTGTGCATCAGGACGATAAGAACTTAGTTCATTCGGCAAGAGGGACAAAGTGAAAACAAAATAAGGAGCTTTAATTACACATTCTTTTGATACTATAGCTACAAGTGCTTTAGGTATTCAAATCATTTCAATAAATGTATATCTGTTTATTGAACAGGCTCGTATTATAATCTGTTAAACCACCCTTCTTTAACCATTTCCAATGTGCGAGGGTCATAATAAATTATATTTATTTCATAGAAACATCGAATTGTGATCTATCTCATTGCAACATTATTGCTCCCAATCCTATGATACACTAATTATTTATAATTTTCTAGTTTTTTTCATTTTGATATTGATAATCGCTCTAAAATGTATTACTTTCCATGGCCAACTAACAAATGTAAAATTTCTGCTTAAAACCGTGTTGGTTTGGAATATTTAAAAAAAAAGTGACATAAATCAAAATAAATTCGTTTAGTCATATTTGCCAAGTGATTTGTAAATATTTTTGGGATGGCAACTTTTACGTGTGAAATATAGGATTGTTCAGTCTAACAAACATTGTATTACAAACACATTTTACTTAGCTGGTGCTATATTGTTCATTCGTTGAACAAAATTAGTCGCGTCATAACTCGTCACACAAATAGCTATTATATATAACATTTATTCATTACAAACACTAAATAAACTGTTATTATCAAAACAGAGATTTCATTGGAAACTAATTTGTTCATCAATATCCATCAACCCCAGTATTGACAAGCTAAACACCATCAATAGCATCCCCCAATTTTCTAAATCTATTTATACCGTAATTATACCCTCAGCTTAAAAAATTGCTAACTTACAAGCCTGACCTTTTTTTAACGAGGATTTTAAAGAACCATCCATCACCACATCTTACAGCCTGGTCCAATTTCCTCATTTACAAAGTGCACAATGTAATTCAAAGTTGACATATTGCCTATGATGGTAATTATATCTGGATGTTTTTGACCCAGATTTTAGGGTTTCGGCACATGTTTTGATGGCCTTTGAAGACATTCAGTAATTAGACGAGTCTGTAGGGGAGACCGGGGCAAATTAAGGATCATATTCGTGCATATTCACAGGATTGCCAGGGTAGTTGAAGTAAACAAGGTTCAGTATGCCGATGCTGTTTGATTCAAAATCTTGGGCTTTCTCTGCTGAAACCTGAAACTGTGTAGAGATTACATAATGAAAGATTTACCAAAGCTGGACGTTGAATAGTTATACTCATTATTCCATCTGGACACGAATTGTTAAACATATTTTTTCTGGGTTCATAAAACGATGAGAGCAGTGAAGCTTAGAGTCATTTTGTTTATCAAGTTGACACATAAATTATAGAGTTACGCATAGTGCTTACGAGAAGTTTTATTTCACTTTGCCATTTTAAAGATAAGAAACCAAATTCTTTTTTGATTCAAAGAGCGATTGTAGATTAATTTAGTTCGCGCATCTGTATTGATTATTCAGGAATCTCGATTTGAACTACTCTTACGGAATAAACTTATAACTACACAATAGTAATATTTTGCAGTGAAATCCCTGCCACTGAAATTAAAAAATTGAAGATGAAAAATTCAACCAACTTTGTTGTAGCGCAGAATTATATTTCATACGGAAATAAGATTCTTACAACGTAAAAAGTACTGAGTCAGTCTACTAGACAAATAATGATGTATGCATTAGTAACCAACTCAATCGTAGGAAGTACCTCACAATGTGACATCTATTCCAGAATCAGCGTAAACGTAACTAGAATATAATCATTTACTCTGATATCTGTGCTATACGTAACCGATATATGGTTATGATGTTTAAATATATGTTGATGCTGATGACACATCCGCGACGTGGGAATACGATACTGTTGTAGAAGAGTGAAACACCGCTCACCCCATTTGTCTGTCCACAGACCGTGAAGTGCACGCTAGACGCCCCTGGCGCCGGGGCGCTCCGCCTTGTCCGGCAGGCACGGAACAAGGAACACAAGCCGCCTTTGATCGACAACCGACGATCATCGTGACCAAAGTGACGCCCAGCTTGCATTTCATAGATTGTCCTGGATGAACCTGATGTAGTCAGGCTATGATTCCACTATGTAAGACGTGAATTTAGGCGCATAGCCTTTATGTCAAAGCAGCAAAAGATCAACAAAAATAAATAGAGTCTACATAGGAGTAGCTTTACATTTCTGAAATAAACACACATAAAAACTGTTTAGTGTTTGCTCTCCACTACACAATAACACCTGCTATAGACATGCATGTTTAGTCTTTAACCTGGACTCGACAGTACAGCCTGGCGGACTAACTGTAGAAAGCAAGTGGGTGGTACATACGTAACCCAATCAAGAGTCTGATAGCAACATCATCACTCACTTCCAAGCGTCGTGCACGGTAGACCTTGACTTCGTGAGATGCCAATGGACAGCGCCACCGTGCGCTACTCTTGGAGATTAAAAAATTTAAAAAAATTAAATATAGCGTGACCTAGGTTGACTCAGATCAGAAATCCATATTCGGATCGGAGATTGTATCTGCTGATATTTTGAAATTATATTTAAAAATGTTGTTGATTTTTACCTTCTCAAAAATTTTCGAAAAACATATTATCGAACCCCAAATTCGAAAAAATTCAGATCATTCCCGGCTTGCGTGTAAAGTAATTTTTTTCTTACAATTAAATATGAAACGATATAGAAAGTTATACTGTACCGTAATCAAAATAATATTCAAAATTACGGCTTTCGAAAATGACATTAATCGTTATCAATTAACTCCTTAATAGATGTTTTATCTCACATCAATTCGACCGAATGGCATCAACTACCACACAATGTCATAAACAACACCTCTTAAAGCAGTCAAATCGCTTCTAATGAACACTGAAATCATTTCCATCATGTGCGACGCATCTAATCCAGCCATAAACCGTATTGTTTACGATCGAATTGACACAGATAATTATAACCTTATCATATCTCAATCCCGTGAAATCCGCATAAATCACGCCGTATCTGAAATTAAGTTGAACCCTTTAACACTCGTTTAAAAATATTTTAAATTGTATTTACATGAAATAATTGCTCGGCTAACTGCGTGTAAACATATAAGATGGGTGGTCCGATATATACTGTATTTATTTATACCTAATTTTTATCTATTGGATGTATTGTTATCGCTATTTGTCCTGAAACTATACTGCTGAGACAAAGAGCGCATTGTCCATCCCTAACTGACCGAATTATTGGTATTATTTCCTTACTTAATTGATAGCCTTAGAAAAAAATTCTTATTCGTAAATATATCTAACTAGTTGTCAAATACATTTGTGATTTGGAATCTGTTATCTGAAAACATGCATGTCTATAGGAGGTCTGATGCATAATGGAGGGCATACACTTGATAAATACGTAGTTTATTTTAAAAATAGTCATGCTGTAATATTTAAAATCGGATGAAAAATTCCAATATTCAGGATGATACTTATAATAAAATGTCTAATAAAGTGCCTGGCAAATATATGCGATAAAAGCATGATGACTTTGTGTATAATCACATAAATCACTACTTAAAGGTTTGACATCTTGTGTACAAATGATGCTGAAAGGCTGTGCTGCCACGCGTTGGGAGATTCGCGCACTAATTCTAACATTTGTGTTTCATATGCTGTCGATTTCTTTCACATCAAACGTTCATTTTTCCTATACTTTAGCCTTCTGTCGTTAATGCGTTTTTCACTTGTTGGCTGAACGTGCATTCAAGCAGCAACTCAAATATGATTTCAAACTAATATACTTCTTTTATTATAGTGATATTGGATTGTTTTATAGATTGAAAAGAACATTTCTGCGGTCTTAATCCAATAACTCAGTTAACTTCCCTCGCCAATATGAGGCGAAGTATTGTAATTGTAGAGATACTGTGTTTTCTTGATGTTACATGGCACATAAACCAAGAAAAATCATCTTTCTCCAGCGGTCTGTCTGTCCGGTAATCCTTGTTCGCTCTATAACTTAGAAAGTACTTTTTGTTTTCGATAAAACACTAGGTTACAACTGTAGCAAGATCGAAAAAACACTGTAGTGTTTAATAGGTTCAGTGGCGACAGATTTATTGTCAACTTCGTTTCTGAACGTTCAATTAAAGAAATGTAGGTGTCCTTGTAGATAGAATAATTGTGTAAGAGGATGATTTAAAGATAAATCGAATCGCGTCGCTGTAGGAAAGGGGGTTTTATTTGTGAAACTGTGTTAAATACACAATTATTTTATCTGCTTCACCAAGTGATGATACGTTCCATCATCTATAGAATTGTGATTCCGGTATACTTCCTACTTCTTCGACACATGACTTTTGATATCTACATTTTCATTCAAATCGCAAAGATTAAAGATTCTTTTCAATGGTTGTTAGCTTAGAACTTTTCGATACATCTGACTCATAGACATAATTTTTGATATATTTGAAATGTTTTTTTAAATTTCATGCCAGAAGGATAGTTTGATTCAAATCGTTTTTTCAATAAGCTCCGACGATGTAAATATAATAATTTCAAAAAATAAAACCTAAGGCATACTCGCGTAAATCCTTATCTCTGAAGTAATACCATTGCGGACAGAGTGACGTATTTATAGTTATTCGAAGTGAAAAGGAAAAAATAATTCTTGATATAAGAATAAAATGATTAACCAGTAAATTAATGTCATTGTGATATCAATTCTTATAATTACTTCCTAGTTCTATTTAAAAATGCAGAGTTAATGTAGAAATGTAGTACATGCACACCTCTCAATGACATTGATTTTATAGTAAGTCATTCTATTCTTATATTAAAAATTATTTTTTACTTGTTATTTCAATTAAATATAAAAGCGTGTTTTTTAGAATTTCTGAAAAATACTTTGATTCTGTCAACAAACCTATTCATTTGGAATAATGCAATAATTTTAATAAAGGAGGGCATATACTTTCTTTATGATTTTGTTGGATGAGAAGTTCACCTTCAATATTTTATCTATTAGTACTCTTTTATGACAGTTTTCTTTCCAAAATAAATTAAATGATGTCACGCAAAATAATCCAACAAATTTAGATAGGGATTTGACACATTCAAAATTCTTATAAACGAAACGATTTTACAATATGCACTTTCCATGAAATATAACCGAAACATGGATTCTCATGAGAAATATACGGAATTCTTTATATTTGCAACCTATCTCGCTCAGTATCTCGCATCTGACGTAGAAATATAGTTAACAAACGTTTATGAATTCCCAAAATCAACACAGTCCATTGTAATATTTGCAAAATTTATCTCCTGCATCTACAATCACTCATATTTCAAAACACCTCACAAGGGGTACGGTTTAGCAATATTTCAATAGTCTCCAGAGTATAAAGCCCAATCGTTGTTATGCCACAAAAGGCCTTAATAAGTCGTATCTTCAAGGGTGACATTGAATTCCGTTCCACACAATGATCAGTAATCGTAAAAAGCTAAATTAAATTTTATAGGGGAATGAAATACGAGTATATACCCGTAACGAATGAGATAAGCATCGAATAAATAATTACAAAATGTCTCTCTATTATAAATGTACGACCACGAGCGGATCATGGGGGTTTGATGACACTTTGGCATAATCTATTCAGTGATGAAAGCAAAACTTAACATTATACACAGGGAAGTTCATTTCAGTTTTACAAACCTTATCATAGCAGGAATTATTTTGGTTTCCGAATGATATGCCTTTAACCAATTTAATCAATCAATAAATGATTTCAGATCTTTTGGATGATTCGCCTAAGTATCTTGCAACTTATGAAATGTTTAAGTCTTCCATATTTAAATACTATATACGTACTTCACTTATAACTGGGAAACACCAAATTTAAAAATTATTGAAAATGTAATCGACTTCAAAATATAGGTATAATAAATAGGTATTTTATACTTAAAACTAAAAATAACCAATTAAAAATAGCAATCAAAGAAGGCCTGGTTTTGAGGTCGCAATAACCTCGAAAAAATTACATACTTAAATTGATAACTTTGCCGTTATTTTCAGTTTTGATATATATTCATTATACCCACATTCTGGGGTGCGGTAATTTATTATATTATATATTATATTTTTGTATTCTCAAAATATATTCGAAAAAAATCATATCTGGCCACTTCGTTATATAGTAAGCAGGGTAGATAGTTAAAATGTTTAGAGTTTCACGAAAATAATACATTACTGGCTACGGCAAAGCTGCAAGATTAATTTAATAGTTTTTTTCTCGTTTCTCAGATTTTTGTCAACTTCTTCTTTTGATCTATTTTTTATCTAAAAAATATCAGACATACGAATACTATAGATTAACGAAAAAAAGCTACCACACATCAATTTCCACAAATTTTCAATCAGCTTTTCCTATAAAAATTCAAAAAACATCTGCATCAAAATTATCGAAAAAAATCCAGCAAACTATTTAAGCGTCAATTAGCAATTTGTTTCAAACTGTTATTATCTACAAAGTATGACAGATTTGCAAAATTTAAGAAAACTATGTAGACTGTGGATGCTCTCACTTGCCTAAACTCTTCCATCATACAGACAAAAGGATTGTGCAATTAACACATATTTTTACAAATAACACTTTTTCAATTTATATTTAAATCATCGTCGGACTGTCAGATTTGACTGTCAAATATAAATCGAAGCGCGTCACTGAAAGGAAAATTTCTATTTGTGAAACTGTGTGTTAATTACACAATATTTTCATCTGTATTAACAAACTAACTAAACCATTATTTTGGAATACTTATTGGTACCTATTTTTGCGGGTTAATCAGGCAATCATCAAGCAGTTTCGAATTCTCATTCCGTGAAAAGTTGTGTACTTAATTGAGAAATTTGAATGCAAAAGAGGTTTGTCAACTCTTTTTTAGTCATTCAAAATAATTTCATCAACACTCATCAACTCTTCCTGACGAGTCGCTGCTGTATTTATTCGGCAAGCTCCACAATTAAAAATTACAAACGACGGCGCGATAGGTCCTTTTTGTCGAGTTAATCATCCCTCTTAACAATAGGGAAAAAGCAGTTGCTACTTGACGTATATAAATTAAACTTTCACGCTGTCGAATAATATACTCGGAGTATATTTAGCAAACGTTTACCAGTCATTATGAGGGGAGATCCTCTCAATAAAACCCCGGCAGATGTCTGCGATTTCAATTGTTAACCGGTCGTCATGGTTACTACCCAAATATAACACGTTCCGCGTTAGCCACTTTATGATTTCAGTGATGCCCTATAGGGATGCTTAGGGACCGCTTTCAAACACCCTGTCTTCTACGGTGACTGACTTTCGGCATTTAATATCAAATTAGCCCGGGGTAGCCATTTATATCTCGGCTAGTTGGACCAATCGAAACGCGAAGAGGAAGCAGTTAAGTGGTTGTTAGCGGCGAGATTCGATACAATAGTCGATTTATATAATGTAGAAATGCTTTAAGCCTGAGAATTTGAGTGGAAACAAATCGATGATAGAGGGTGGATGAGGTCAATGCATTTATCCTATTTCATCACATAAATATCCACTAATGTTCCAAGATTGTTATTTGACGTTGTCCAGAGTTTTCACAAAGGTACATATATGTTGTTATACATTAACAACAAACCTTTATCCCTTAGTTTCGTTACTTACTTAACGAGATGTTATCTATAGTAAAAAAAGCTGATTTCGGCCACACTATGGGAAAAGCGATAACGATTACAGCGACAATTCAAGACAGAATTTACGTCAGCGTCTAAGATTCTCGTATTAAAAATGTATCTAGCGTTACAGCAATTGAAACTTACTAGCTAAAATCAAAACCAGCTGTGCCACACTGTATCAGGTGAATCTATAAATAAAAATAAAAAATACTCAAAATCAGAGAGCTCTCCTTAAGCTCTGTAAACGTTATTGAGGTCCTCACTCACTTTCTCCAGCTTCTTTACAGAAGACACTATAAATTAGGCATTAGGCCTTGCCTCGTGGCTCTTCAAGAATGAAAACTGATGAACGTAGGGATTGTTAGATATCATTGAATATTTATCTCCTCAAAAACTGAGAAGTTCTACAATTCAACAATATTAAGTGTTAGGATCTTTGACTTCGTTGTCAATCGGCGTCCCCATAAAAGGCGACACTTGGAGATGAGTTGAATTCAACAGCAATCAATCAATGAATAAATGAACCGAAAAATATGTAAATCAAAATCTATAGATGATAGAATGCCTTTTATCAATGCCAAAAAAATTTTGAGACCTACACAAAAATTAGAAAAATCAGGGACCTGGGGACCTACCAAAATCCAAGTATGAACTTTTTATTACCATAATTCCACCGCCACTGAACCGATTTCTAAAAATTACACAGCTTTTTCGTCCCAGTCACAATAGTAATTTAGTTTCATCATATTGCAGTAACTTTCTAGTTATAGAGAGGCCAAGGATTACCCAACAAAGTACAAACAGAAACACAGACCGACGGAAACAAGTAACATGGATTTTTGTGATTATGTATCATGGAACATCTGGATGATGATGGATGATAAAATTATGTCTCCTTAAAATAAGTTCAGTGTAGTCCAGCGTAATTGACGCACAAAATCACACAATGACAGACAAATGTTTTTTTTAATAGAGTAGAGGTTTAGTGTCTTATTTTCATAGCAAGATTGGTATAACGGTGATGATAACTTAATTGGATATAAAATGAACCCTTTTCAGATATTCAAAAGCGTCAATCTCTATGTAAATTGGCATGTACTAATCCTGACAAACAGCAAACGACCAGACAAGCAATTTTGTCGTCAAAACACCAAAAACGGCTTAAAATATTAACATCGCAAAACCAATTTCCCAACAAAACGTCATTTCTCAGAACGCAAAATATCTCACTGACCCAGGTAACACTCTGACTTCACTGACTTTAATCTTGATGGAATGTTTTGAAAATAAATACTTGGGCGTTACGCGCGTGCCGACCTAGAGATTTTAATCTGTCAGGTGTTGAAAATCTCCTTACTTGTAGATGTTACTTCGTGTTATGGGCTGATCTAGGATGGATTAGATGCCTTGAGTTTACCAAGGCGAGACAAAGAAGGTAGATCTGAAAGGTGAACACCGACTGACTGAAGTGGTGTCTTTCATGTGGTAAAATAAGCTTAAATTGTTAGTTCAATCAGATTAGTTTTTGGATAATGGGCAAAAGGTAGCAAGACTAGGCAGTCCTCTGCTCATGGCAGAACGACCATAATTCATTCGTATGAAGCATTTATTTCAACTGTAAAGTGTTGGTCTAATGAGAAAATGTCGTTAAGTAGATTAACGCTGTACTTAGCACACAATGATGTCTGTTGAAAAATCAATGTTTGATCGATTTTTTTTAATTTTGATCCTTTGAAAGAAAATTTGAAACATGTTAATATTGGAAAACGTTAATTATTCTTCAATTTGAAAAATTCAGCGTTTCCGAAAATTCCCGTACCTTCAAAAACATGCTTCAGGTGACTGAACATTCTTCAAATTTAAATGAATGTTCCAAGGACTGAATGAACCAACATGAATCCATCATTCAAGAGACTAAAACGCAATTTCATATGCATTTATGATTTGTATTCAATCAAAATTCAGTAATATGAAAGAGTGGATTCTAAAATAAGTGAAATTATTCATTATCCTTGTTATGTGTAGTATTAGAACAGTTGTTCAAACAAAAACGGAACAAGCTAGTGTGTTAGAATAAAGATATGGAAAGTCGAGAGCATCCAGCGCTACCTATATTATATTTATATACTTCTAATGCATGTACGGCATTATTGCTTAACCGGACCAATACAGCTCACGTTGTAATATGGATACGTATTTTCAACATTACTCTACGGCCACTGCATCCGTATCTCAAGTACAAAGTTCTACCGGGGTTAAACATCTTATAGAATTATAGATGATAGAATATCTTCAACTAACACTCAATTTTTTTGATGGATCTATCTCACCAATACCTGCCCCCGAAACCCGATAATTGACGATAGCTCTGTCGTCACTGACATACAGACAGTTAGAGAGACTGACTGACACTATCATACGAGGGTCACTCTAAAAGTCTTTAGATATTCCTAATCTATACAAGTTTGAGCACGCAGCTATTTTGTCTAAACTTGTAAGTGCTTACACGCAAAGGCAGCGTTTGAATCGTTCAGTAGTTGCCTTGCCACGGTCTCGAATGCATCCAAGTGTTGGTCGAATTTTAACGTGAAAATGGAACCGGGTAGTCGCGATTTTCGAGCCATGAATTGGCTAAAAAGGGACTTAAACAAGCGGAATGTCACGAAAGTTTAGTGAGTTATTTTGGAGACTCTGCCCCTTATAGGGCTACAGTTTTTAATAGGTTTGCTGAGTTTAAAAGGGGCCGGGTCTCACTCGATGATGAACCTCGCACAGGTCGACCGCCCACTGCTGTTACTCCGGAAACTGTAGAAGCTGTGCAAAATATGGTAAAAAAAGATCGACATATAGCCTACACGAAGATTGAGACATCTCTGGGGATTGTATCGGCAGCGGTCCGAACAATCATTCATGATCACCTTGGCCTAAGGAAGTGGTGTTCCAGATGGGTGCCACATTTGTTGAACAGTGAGCAAAAAGCAACAAGAGTTGATTGGGCTAAGTTTATGCTTGAAAAATTTGATGATGGATTGAGATATCTCAAACATTTAACATGGTGGAATTGGGTCAGATCAGTGACTTATTTTCCTTCAACGATGCAGACTGTGAAGATACAGCGCATTTAATAAAAGTATTGCTCTTTTTTGGATTGAGTATAGAAGCAGTCAGATGGTCTGATCTGAACCTTGTACTGTATTAATGACTCTCAACAGGATACAACAGATACCTATTTGACTGGTCCACAACATCAACCAAGGGCAAAGATCCATACGAAACATTCAGGTATTGTTTCATTAATAAAGTCACACTGAAGATTTAATTCAACGACTTGATAGATTTACTGCACTGTATTATTGCAACAACGTAGATAGGAAGAGGCATAATCACTGAATTATACATACCAAATTCATCGTATATGAGCGTTATGCTACGCCCAGATTCCAAATAAGCCATTACCGTTAATCAACATATTAATTATAATAGGCTCGAGTCATGTAATTAATCCAGCATTAGCGTTGGTTAAATTACTAGATTTATAGTACATTAACCGCTCATTCGACATTACGGAATTAGCTTAAAATGTATAATATCACGTTTAGAGTTACACGCAGAAAATGTTGCATTTAGAATTAATTAAGGTCTATAGCAAAGCAATAAATTTAGTTACACCAAGCACAATTAATTGGGTAGTCACGCCTGAGAGGCAACATTGCGGACATATCAGTAAGAATTTCAAACAACCGATATCAATTCAATTTCTGAGCTTGCCATCTGATTGTGTTCTTGATAAATCTGATTACCCTGGCCAAATATTAAAATCAAATATGATTATTAGATTAGGCTTTACTCAGGTTTTGTATGCCTCTGCATACTTTATCAAATTCAAGTGACCGAATGGTGATTATTAACTATTTTAGACAAATTCTATCAAATATATAATTGAGCGAAATATCCTGTGATTGAAGAAGTATCTAAAGTACGGAAAATAAAAATAAAACAGAAATATAATGACATTGGGATTGACTGTTTACTCAGAAAAACAGAGTTATATTTTTAAAAAGACCTTAGAACGAATTGTTATAAAAGACCAGAATATAATTGATGCCTTGTCGTTGTTCATAAATAAAAAATTAAAGACAAAATGCATCCTCACATTAGCAACACAACTCTGCTTTTCTTATAACAAAAGAAATGAAACATACAGTGCTGTCCTAACAAGAACACAACGTGAAGTGAGGGAAAATGAATGCTGGATGCAACATTAGGCAAATAGAGACTTGAATTGAAGCCACGTAATATCTAAATGGTTCACTAACGTTTTGGCTGCCTCGAAAACGTTTATCAAAGTACAAAATGGCACAAATTAAGTTGCTGACTGGCCGTGAAATTTATTTTATTCCATGTTGTTGTCCTTTCTAAGTTATTGTCCCAGAAACTGGAAATTCTCTTCCACTCCAGGAAATTGTATTCATCAAACCAACTGCTGCTACTACTCTACAAGGCTCAGATCAGACGATCTATGGAATATTTATGAAGGTGTATGTATGCGCTCCGAAGTAATAGCTGGAGCACGAGCACTAGAGGAAGCCAGCCGGATGCATCCTCACCAGGTCAATCTTCCCACATGTCGAACGAATTCCAAGTCATCTTTTATAGAACTCTCACAGCGCTCCTGGAGCACCAGAGGCTTCATGTCTTGGCGAGAGCTTATCCTTAAAAGAATAATATTATTATTAAGGCCTCCTTGAAGCAGCTGAAGCATTAATACACTTTTTAATAATCATAGACGTTTTCGATTAATAGGCAGGACAAGATGAATTAACGAGGTAGAACCGCAAAAGTTACATCAACCATCTCTCACTTACGAAATGTGCGATGGAATCTCAGGAAAAATATTAGTAATCACCACAAATAAATGTCAGTAAAAACGCAAGTCCGAAGGAAAGATCTAAGTTTACAAGCAATAAAAAGTCCCAAATGCCATGTCTGGATGCCATAAAAGCCCATTGAGCATTAAGATAAAGCCAGTGGCAGCAATAGAGCATATCTTCGCATCATTATTGCACATTTGGCATAATTCAGTCCGAATTAAAAAGCGAGTTAAATGGCGCAGACGTAAGAAAAAAATTAAGTCTTTTGCCTCTTATGTTGCAAAATTAAAGGAGTTAATGGTGTGGGAGGCCGTTTCACGGAAATCTACGCTTTGGATTCCTAGCCAACTAACTGAAAGTTTAATTAAAAAATTTCATGGGAATCGCATTTTGGGTTTTGTGTGTTTTTATGGCGAATATGGACTGAGTACGAAAGCTCCCGTCATGGGCGTAGATGTTAACCTCTCCTTCCTTACTACTTTGAGAAACAACTAAGGAGGAACTTCGCATCCACCAAACGTACCATATCGATTTTTTTTCTGGATTGTATCCGAAGCTTTTGTGAGTACTTGTAAGTATTATTCCAACAATGGTCTCATCTGAGGGTTGTAGAGTAGTACCAGCTGTTTCGACTGTAGAGATTGTAGGATGACCTGCCAGGAAACCAAATTTTTCAGGGTATTTTTTTAGGTTTACTTTGCAATATTTGTTGGAATTATTGATTTTGAAGAACCTTGGTTTTTTCGCGATCCCCTAGAAACCCACGAATATTTAGTATTAGTTACAGTGGTACTTTCTTGTGCAAGGTTATTTAAAAAGAAAAAACTAAACGACAACGTTTAGCCTAAAATTAGGTGGTCAGGGTAACGACATTCAGTATACGTCTGAAAATAAAAGTATACGCGGTACTAATAAAAGATAAATCGAATGGAGTTAATTCTCAAACCTGTGCATTGAAATTTTTTAATGAATAAACATTTATATTTTCTATAACTAGTGCCTTTGGAAATCTTGATAGCTAAACTTATCAGAGGTTATCAAAACTAATTTTCTTCTTGGTGTCTTGTAGCCTCATTGATTCAAATTTCTTATGCCTAAAGCAGACTTTCAGTTCATTTTCCTGAAAAAGGTATAGAGGATAGTTGCTGAAACACTATGACATAATGCGTTTTACGCTCTGTAATTTTTTTTTTGTAAATATGAAGCTTTTAATACCAACTGTAGTTGTACTGTAGTAATTGTATAGATAGTTTTCGTAGATTTAAAAAAATATAAATTCACCTCATTATTTGATCTTGAAATGAGTCGTGTCCAAAATATTTTTCATTTTGAGTACCATTCTTTAAATTTCCTTTGTTTTCTTTTTACCAGACCATTATCCGTCTGCTTTGCCTTTTTTTTTAAAACGGGCACATTTAATGTATTTGCGTTATATGCTGTGATTGCTGCCTGTACCTACAAGTTATCACAACTCAATTCAGCATAAAAAAAATGCAAAAATATCAGTTGAAGGGCAGCCATTGAAAGACAATAAAAACTCATATATCTTAACAATACAAAATGATCAGATAAACACACCTACAATAAGCTATCATTCTAGGCGCCACTTAAACCGCCTAATAATTTTTATACTATTTTGTTTTTGCATCTTCATCGACATACTGGCAAACTGTGTATGCACCGACCATGTTGAGCCTTCGGAGGCGTTAAGCTACATCGTCGTCAAACTGCGTATATATATTCAATTGCCTACTGCCACCAGTTTTATTCAAATGATGACTTAAGGAGAGAGACAATAATGTCCTTTTAACGAGCTTATCACCACTTTTAATGGCACGAGTACAGTTTAAACTTTATCACACAGCCGATGACTTTTTTATTTCTCTCAACGTTTTGTTAACTATTGCAATTCAACAATTGGAACATAACAATTAGAATCCATTCCGTTATAAAGCGGCTATCGCATATAATTCGTCAAACATTTCATATTTAAAATAATTCAGCAATACTAAAGGCTCATTTACACTTATCACGTTACATTTTTAGTGTACACTTTGGACGGAACAAAATTGAAAGACAATATATACTTATCACTTTGGATGATTCCTCTGAGAAAAATACCCAAAGTGATAAGGGTGAATGAGATATTATGTTTTCTTGATGCTTCACGTGGCCCACCTTCCTGTGTCAGCTAGTAAACCTCCACATATTTTTATATTTGGAAAAAGAGTAGGTAAACAAAATTGTTTGGAAAAGTCTATCAAAAAGTAGAAGAAACTGGAAGATATAACATAAAAAATGAAGCAATCTTGCTACTTTGACCGCGAAGATATAATTGTAGGATATGGGGTGAAGAAAGACCAGCAAATCGTCTTAAATATGAAATCCCATCAAGCTGACACCCACAATCCTTTCAGCGATCGCCAGTATTCGATCATCTGCGTCCAGCCCACCCTGTCGGGACTCCCCGCTGAGTGACATTGTCGACTTTAAACGACGTTTAAAGGCTTAGCCGGGATTAACTGAGGAGTCACTAGCACGACGACCAACACGTGTGAGAAACAGAGTTCCTGCCGCCGTTCGGTAATGGGATACCGTCATTTATCCATTGATAATACATATCCGATGGAGAATTCGTCAACCAGAAATCATTTTTTGTGATACTACAGATAGGGACGCATTACGAGGAAGCTGTGTGTGGATACCGAACAGGGAGACTAAAGACAAAATTTTGGAGTGAGGTGTTTAGTATGTTACTCGAGAAGCAAATTATAAGGCTTTCTTTCATAGCCGTATGTTATTATCACTCTTTGAAAAATTCGTATTTATTCATCTATCTACTATTCCAATCAACAATAATCTCTTTATATTTCAAAATTAGCAGCAGGTGCGATCCCGAATAATATAAATCACAACAGCCAAACGTCAAAAATATGCCAAAAGTTTCGTTTACGTTCTTAGAACCAGCTGAAAAGGTACCAAATTAAGCGTCATGTAACGAAAATTGGTTTTACCACCTTAATATTTTAAGCCTTTTTACCCTGTAGCTCGGCGCGTATTGTATGTTTACGTTGGCGATTGCTAATCCTTTAAGAGGCTTAAGATCAGAAAATATGTGTCAAAAGGAGATGTATGCATACTGGGACAGGGCTTGTAAACGGTTTGGCTTTGAGAGGATTTGTGACAACCAGTGATATTATGAGAAACGTCGATGAGTTATTCCATAGAATAGCAGCATTCTTATGAGTGATATTTTGGTTGTATAAGACTCGGCATTGATATGGTGATTAAAAAGTGATTTAAAACAATTAAATCACACCCAAAACATCTATAAAGTGAATGATAATAGTGGAAGTCGCGGCCTTAAGAAATGTTTGGTGATCGAGGACGTAGGCAGTAGAGAGGGATTTCGACGTGACCTCAAAATTTTCACATAAAAGTTCGACATATTTAAGACTGAATAATTGAACATATTTTAGACTTGTTTGACGATTTGCACATTGATCGAGTCATTATAGATTCCCCCACACTCAAAGTTGATGCACAATGTTTTCAGCAATTATTTCTCAATATTATTGACCATGTGAGGAAAAGTACATGCAATCAAAAGCTGTTCTCGATAGTTTTCAACGAGGTTTGATATTTCTCGATGAGATGCCAATATTGCGACGTAAAGAGCCGTTTTTAGTGAATTGACATGCGGATCAACATTTCATCACTGTAGTTTGAAGTCTTTATTGGGAGCTCCATAACTTAAATGGTGTGTGCATACTTTGCCTTCTCGAATGCATAGAAATAGTAATAATAGTAAATCACTGATACCCAAAGTTGACTACATACGTTCAGAGGCTTAACATTAGAATTTCCTCTACTGAGATTTTGAAATGAGGTTTGAGGTCATTTTTAATACGGTATTCACACAATGAATCATCAATCCATATGGTGACACTGGAGTTTTTTATAAATTTAACAAATGAGGCGAGCAGCAAAAATTAAATGGTATACGATTGCTTCAATAATTAGATTTCACGGTATCAACTGTTTGGTACAGTCTCACAGCTTACTTTGTCTTTGAGATATATCTACTGTTTTGAGAAGATAGAAAATGGAGAGTTACCAATCAGTAACAATTATTAACTGCTGTTTTTCAAGATCGGGGTATGAACAGATCATGCATAATTGCATGGCCTCCTAGCGCAATTCAACTACACATCCTAAATGATGTTCTCTACAATTTTGAGGAGCAGTTGGTGAGTGTGCACAGCAGGAAAATAAACGACGTAGCACATTTGCATTAATCACAGTTGGACTTACCAACCCCTATCATTTTGGCAATCAAATTTGGTTGAATTTAGCTGAAATATATTCCAGTAGATTGTAGATGCTCTCACCTGGTGAAACTCTTCCATCATGCAGATGAAAAGATTGTGTAATAATTAACAGACAGTTTTACAAATGAAACTCTTTTTGCTCTTTCGTTTCGATTCATATATAAATTATCATCGGACTGTCAGATTTGACTGATAACAAGGCTACCCAGATTACTTGCGAATTAAGTAACTAGATCCTATCATGGTTACAAAACTAGAGCTCTCAAATCTAGCATACTATTTATCTTGTCTAGCTATTTTAGTATTTAATTATTATTTCTTTTCTTGTGACTGTCTTAGTCTTAGTGTGAATGCAGTCGTCAAAAAAATATTTCAGCTAAGGCAGACACAAGAAACGAAATAAAATTCTTATATAGATCAAGTTTCAGTAAAAATTAGTGACTGTTGTTTGAAACTTGTAGACAAGGTGGATTTATCAAAAGTTTGATTTCGGACTTCCATTGTCTATAAAATGTTGAGTATCATGACGTTTCGATTGATGTGCTATCTTCAATCGTCTTCAGGTGAACTGTTCGTGACGATTGAAGATAGCATATCAATCGAAACGTGGTGATACTCAAAATTTTATAGACAATGGAAGTCCGAAATCAAACTTTTGAAAAATTAGTGATTTCTAGTAATAATTTCTCGATTGGTATGCCATCAATATTCGCAAACGAACAAATGCACCATCAAAGGCATCCAAAAGGAAGCAGTAAAATTCCAGCAATGCACCACGTTAGGCGCCAAAACAAAATAGCACCGGTATCAAATTAATTAAGAGAACAGCAAAATTAATCATGTTCAACAAGAATAATTGAGTACATGGTGAGCTTTGGTGGGGAGCGCCGGCACGCTCGCGATCGCAGGGGACACTGGGACCGAAGGGGGGCACGATCCCCTCTCTCCGCTAGCATCATGATTGGCAGACGAAAGAATCACTCTCCCCGCCTATGTAGCAATTGTCTCCTCCCTTCTTATTGGACGATATAGCGTACAGAGGGGGCAATAAAATCAATTTAATGCCCTCTTTCACTTGTGTTCGAGCAGCGGCGTGTGGTCGCCTTAGTTGTTTTTGGGGTTCTAGATGCGGTTTTATTATAATACTGGTTAGATATATTGTAATTGTGTTTATCTTACGCGTACACGAGGATGACAGAGAATGACAGAATCACCATTGAGTTTAGGTAGGAATAAGTAGATATTGCTAAGAAATTTTTCCGTCCTAGTTCCGTTTCATTTATGCACAGTAATCCGAAATATCTGAATATTTTTTTCAAATACAGATTTCTAGCAAAGAAGTACTAAACTAATCCTTGTTAAAGTAGTAATGATTTTTGACTACGTGCATGGCGCTGGTTACTAATGAAACCACATTCGATAATTAAATAGCTTCATTAACATTTCGGCTTCCTTGGTAGCCTTTATCAAACTAAAAAATAAAGCAAATATCAATGCTGGTTTCAATTGTAGGGAACTAAAAGTTCCTTTGAATATACTTCACATTTCAGGGATTCACGAACAATTGGGATATCTGGACGCTTGGACGCTTGGTCTGCGATGATAGAGGTGTCCATGTGACGCAAATGTGACCATTAACGGTGACTGGATAGAGCGATAGCTCAAAGCCATGATGCCGATGCGCAGAGATTCGGGGTTCCATTCCTAGATCCAGATTCAAATCTTTGAACCTAGATCCGAATTATTTCTTCAAAGATCCCCCATTCCGTCTAAATTTGGGATCCGTTCAGCACTAGTATGTGTATCGCGCTCGAAACTCACACGTTCACAGCAGATCTAGACGGGTAATACCGAAATGCGCGGTCGACGCGGCACACATTTACAAATGATCTGGACTTTCTGAAACGCCTAGAAAAGGAGTTCGAGCATTTTTCTACTTTTTCGTTTCTGCTCAGTTCTCCGCCTCGACTGAATTGACGTCCAAACATTTTTAGTCTTTACAAGTAGCAATCTACTCTGAAAATTTCATCAAGATCACATACATAAGTACTTTCCAAGTTAAAGAGAGGTACAGGGATACCGGACAGACAGAAGTACACAGACTAGCAGATGAAAGGACCGGCAGAAATGGTGTTATGCAATTTCCATCACTAATTCTGCAATGCTCCCCAAATTTCTGCCTCACCAGCAGGTATTCTAAGAATTTGCATAAAAATGTATTCTACAACCCTACTTTTGATAACTGTCCTGCGCTCATGGCCAGCTCGATTATGAAGCGGTTGACTTGTTTTGACATAATAAGCGAATATAGCGACGCAGAGGGAAAATGTTGAATATGCTGCACATTCAAGCACGATATAGGTACCTATATGTGCGAGCTCACGATTGTGCGCCACAAAGGATATGGAAAAAGGCAAATGGCGGTGTTTTTTAATACGGAAATAGAGGGGAGCAAGGGTGATTCGCAGCGGGTTGGTTTTTATTTATACGCAAAGAATGAGATACATCAAAATGTATCTAATGGTTGATGCATGTGCCGCCATAAAATTGTACATACAATTAGGAAAGACTCACTATTGTACAGAGGATAACACTTAATGCACTCCGCAGTAGGTATTCACTGAAGCTTTTAGGCTTAATCTAGAATAGAGTGAAACACATCTAGTCAGCGCGTTTGACATCATAAAGTCCCTGTCCCTGTTCTATAGATTCTATATACACCATTGTTAATGGTGGACCGAACTGTCTCAGATAATAACGTTAAGTGACAATAAACACAAGAAAAGCCCAAAGCCCAAGGGCATCAACATCAGCAGATTGGAGTTCTAACACCTTGAACGAACCTCAACCAAAAGTCATTTTTGGAATATTTGAAGTACGCGAATAAGCTGCTAGGATGTTACATAGCTTCCACAGTATGCTCGTATAATGTACAACTTTGACCTCATAATTATTTAATAAAATATAATTAGGTAAGGAAACTAATTTCCAAATAATTGAATCTTCGCGTTAGGTTCATACGTCATCTATCCATGGAAAAGAATAATTATTTTAGCTATACTTGTCTCTTATCACGTATGAACAAAGGCCTCGACCTGGTAAGGATGCCATGTTTATTGTATTGATGACTCTAGGTAGCATGGCAGTAGTCACAGTGGTAGAATCTATAAAATAGGGATAAATCACTCGCGTTTCTTCGACTTTTTGAACCAGAAGCTTCAGTGAGTGTTTAATTTGAAGTGCATCCCCCACACATGCAAGCAGCATTCCAGAGATTATCTGATCTGGGTCTCATAGGGTAGTAGCAGCTGCACTAATAAGCCCCTAACTAACTTGGTAGTGCCCTCTGATCACAAAATGGCCTCTCCCTGGAAATCGAGCTTCCTAGGGACATCACTCATTATAAACAATGCCTGGAAAAATCATTCTTTCTTTGATCTGGAACTGAAAAATATATCTTACAGATAAGTTTAGGCTGAGTCATATAACAGAACAGCAATTTTGCATAATGCAACCTATACATGTCTTAGATCACTGATGCAAAACGCAAGCAGATAATTTATTGAAATCGTGAATAAATGTGAACACCCACAATTTTCTATGCAGATATCCATTCAATTTCTCGAAGGCATTACAGCTTCATATATCAGTAATGGATTATTATTTATGTGCTAAACAGATTTTGCGATAAATGTATTAGTTTTCACAATATTTCATGTTCAAATGCGCTGTACAAGACAGAGCTGAGGTAAAGCAATTTATGAAAATCGATATTGGTGTATGGGTCTTCAGACACGACAGGATATCAGCTCCAGAATGATGATTATAACTTTTGTAAAACAAAAAACCGATGAACAAGAAACCGAAAAAAGATGTACAACAGTTTTCCGAACACATTGATCTTTTTTTAATTTTTTTTAAATGGTATTCAATACTTGAATCTGCGAAATTTTTGCGTTTTTTGCATATATGTATTATTTTTGATCCTACGAGTAACAAAGAGGCTTATTTAATCCAATCCTGTTTCAGCAACTGTTACTATAGATTAACGCATTTTAATTGAATAAGGATCATACATAATTACGCATGTGCTTCTTAACCTTTTTTCTTGGTTATAAAATATATTTCCCATATTTTACAGATAGATACAATTGTTTGAAGGGTCCTTAATTTCGCCTATGTGCAAACGTCAACAAACGGGTAACTCATCTATCTAGCAGTAGATGCCATCGACACGTATGTACTGGCGAATGAATATCAAAATAGTATTAATAATACAATTAGTTATAACATACCAGATACCTATGAGGCATTATGAAATCGCATTTCCATTTTACACAATGCATCCACTCCAACAAAACGCCGTCGCTATTTCATCCATCCCCACTCCCTCTGTTCCACTCCATCATCATTATCCTAATTAACTCCCCATCCACGATCGATAATCTAGCTTCAACTAGCCAGAAACACAATCATTCCGAATTAAACCTAGACACCCAGCGACAAATAATATAATATGGCAAAATCACGCTACCCGTGCTAGGTATGTGGTTGGGGGGTTATCAATCGTAAGAGGCGTGGCCCGACGGACCCTAAGGCCACGCCTCCACTGGCATGGTCCCTCTCCGCCGGACGGCATTCAGTCAGTTTTGTTCAGATCTTCAAGGGAGCAACATCAGCAGATCAGTGGGAGGTGGTGATACGTGGACATTTGTGAATACTTTCTAATAGTGACTGTTTGTTGTGGACTTTATCATCATGGAGGAAACCAAAACAGACATCAAGTCGAAAATTTCCTTCAGCGTGGAATCATTGCTGTCGTCAACGAAACCCTCCTCACCGGAGTCGGAACACGAAGCAGACGATACCAGATATGACACGTCAAGTGAGAGACTGGAAGACGATGATGATGAAAACATCACAGTGGACGATGACGAAGATGATACAGATGGAAGGGAAAGCTTGAGTCCCAATTCCTCACATACGGTGGTTGTTCCACAACCGTTGCACCCATCAATGCCGAGGTTGATACCCGGAGGACACCCACAGTGGCCATTCCAGTGGATTGGACCTGCTGGATTCAGGTCGAACTCACCACAAGGTAAGCCTTTTTTTATCCGAAGGAAAAGTGATACCTCCTAAACTCGTCCGCTATCGATTCCCGGCGGCAAAAGTACATGGAATTCAGCTATAGTATTAGCCAAATCAAGAATCCAGTACACGGAAATACCTTTCTTGGAGGTCTGTTGTCACTAGGGGGGGGGGGGCACCTATTTAGGTACCGACATCCAAACACTCACAATTATGTGTAGTTACGCCAGTGTCTATATCAGCCACTTTCTCATCTGGAGTGTGAGATCTCCTGAAATTCAGTGATTCTTTTCTTATCATCATATCATCTTTCTATAAATCCTGATACACATGATAATGTTTTTCACTTTTCTTCATTTGCCATGAGATCTTGGGACTTCCAATATACACGTATCTGCTTTTGGCCATCTTTCCAGGAAAGTTCTACACCAATGCAGTGAGTCAATCATTTTACTGTCATCTGAATATTTTATAGTTCGTATACTCCTCATCAGAACGACATACGCAATAAACGTAATTCGCTTCTAATCATCATGATCTTTGAGGTAAAGGACTTTTTGGTTTAGTATTGTAACTGGATTTACTACTTTTGAAATTAATTCTAGTATATGTTCTATTTGGTTTGTTGTCTTTTACAACTAATAAACAGCCTGTTCTTTGAGTCACTCTTAATTTATCTATCTTTTCATCAGAGTTAATAGCTTTCCTGCAGTGGCATATCAATTTGGTTGATTCCAGACACTACCAATACAGTCATTCAAAACTATCACATACTATACATACATACAATATATTAGGCGATATAAGTATAGGAATAAATTAAAAATTATAGTTGATATAAAAAAAATAATCTATGGGCGAAGGTTATAACAATAATTGTACTCCAAGTAAACTACACACAAAGATTTTTTCCTAAGACGATGATCTGTCCTTGTTTTGATGATTCTATTTTGTATCACAACATTAACTTGTATCAAAACATTAATTCCATGTTGATTATATACCTATTTATATCTATTATTCTTATATCCACAATTAATCAACATTTATTACAATAGGTATATGAACCTTCTGTGGAAAGACTGTTCATTCATAATTTCTATTTTTATTTCCCAGTCAGTTCAATTAGTATTTGAAAATAAGTATTTGTTATGGATAATTCGTTGAAGAATAATCTCCTGAAATTGATACTGAGATGCAATAGATAATCTCTACTTCTTCTAGGCTTTTTATCAGACATATTTACAAAGTTTTATCTGCCAATGAGCATCGAAAAAATATATGTAAATTCATATAAACATATGTTTACATAATAAATGAATTCCAAAATTATGAGCGAATTTCAAGAGGCTTGTTAAAGAATCTGCTATTATAAAGTGAACATGCTTTACGGGAAGGTTTAATCAATGTTTTCCAAACCTTCAAATGGAACACACTGGAAAAATTATCTAATATTACTGAGCATGGAACATGGCATACTAAGTACCAAAATATTTTTCAAGAATTAATTCAACTTGCAGACAACTAAAAATCGGATCTCAACATTTGTGTTTTTTTACATTATTTTCACGTGTCCAACACACTCCTGAAGTTTGGTCCGTTGCTCGCGACTCGCCCTGTATTTCATCGACAATATCAATATTGATGAAGATAACTTCTTCAGCGCAAACACACATACATCAAAGTGTTCATTATACATATCGCCGGTAACCGTAACATGACATATTTGATTAATAGCATCAACAACGGTACCCTTGTAATTAAAAGCAAGCAAATTTAAGCTATACTCATTATTGTGTAATTAACACATCAACTTTATTTTTGATTAATCATCCTGTTTCATTAATTTAATGATACGGCCATTTGCAACGTGAAGATTCATGAATCATTTTGTCGGTTTGACCAGCGGCAATGCTGATGGAGGTGGGGGGAGGCGGGAACGGGGGGCTGAGTAGCTTCGCGATAACAACACTAAGTTACTTTCTGGGATAGTGTTGTATGTAAATAGAAAAAAACAAGCAGATCTTGATGAGTACAAAAATATTATCGAATATTTGTTTCTCGAAACTCTATTCGGCAATATTTTGCCTCCTATGAGTCCAAGAAAGCAGCTGAAAGGCAGTTTTACCGCTTTTTTGACCAAAGAATTAAGCTGTTCAAAAAGACAACTATTTCTGAACAGGTACGCTTCAAACATTGTTTCTCGTCTCGATATGTGGTTAAGAAATTAAAGTATTTTCGTGCTGTGAACTGAAACTCCTTTACTTGATCCTAGATACCTCCCAAACTGGCTCTGATCATGGGCTAGAAGATATCTCTCTCTCTAACTTTGTCTTTACTTTGTTAAGTTTTATATCACATATGTTTCTGTATGTGTTCTGCGGAATTGGATTTGTTTTAGTAACAGTAGTGATGTGTGGTCTCATCTACAAGAATGTGGCAATAAGCCTCTTTTTTGACTGAAAGTCACGTAACCATAAACTGAGTGGTGAACTGTATTGGTTCTAGCAAGGGTTACATAGAATCCCAACTCCTTTCCTCTTCCATATTGTCTGCTATTTTACGTCCTTATTGCATATCCCTAGTTCGTTCAGATGTTTTTCACTCGATAACTTTGAAAGCTGATGTGTCAGTCATCAGGTTTGATTGTCTTTTATGTTATGATCTCACTGTTTGCTTAGATTGGTTCCAAGCTCTGCTTTTGCGATTTCCCAAAGCTGATTCTTACCAGAAACGAACCGCGTGAACCAATAGATAATGGTTGGATGGTCTAACAGGCTCTCACCAAAATACTGTGCAATATCATAAAGTATTTTCGTGATGTTGATGCAGTTATACAAACAGTTCAGAAACGACCAACCCATTTTTGGAATTCTACTACGATATATGTTTTTTATCATTATTTATGTATCAACCAATACAGTACCTCCCCACTACGGATGGGATTTTCGTTGTTGACTATAGTGTGTAATTAGAATGTTTCCCACGCATAAAATTACAATAAAATTGAATCAATAGTAATGAATTTGACAACACCACGTGCTGCAAAATCTAGCTCTGAAGAATTAATCTCTTGATTGTCCGTAGGAACCTTTTTGACATATTGTTAAACATTACTATGTTACCGATTTTTTTGCACCTCTGGCTTTTTTATTTTTAAAACTTGTGGAACGGGGCTAAACAGTGGATTTAAAACAAAAAATTAGACCGTTAGTTCTTTGTTTGTGGAGAGTCCAAAGACCTTCACTACGCCACTGTAAAGTGTGCGTTTTATGGCGTCAGAATGTTCTTAGCGTGGTGTGATGCACAATGAAGATGAAATTTATTATATCTGATGTGTATATGAGTACATGATCTTGGTATTGGTAATTAATTGCATCGTTGCACCTTTGCTTGTTTTTTCGCATTGTCTTTTACGCAAACTGACGTGGAAACATTTTTCAACGAATGAATAATTCGTTTTGTGAACATCACTTCATAATGGGTATTGAATATTCATGTAATAACCAGCATTATTAACACGTAATAAAATCGACTTAATTGATGGACATCTATTGACCTGTGGGATCCAGAATGACGAATAAATCATAATAGTAAACTGGTAGTAGAACGAGAAACCAATTTAGCGACTGTTTACTGTCGAACTACATTTTTGTTTTCTAAACCAGTTTTATAACGTATCTCAACATGTTTGTATTAAAATAAATTGAATATTGAATCAGGCTTCATTTCCTGCATTGAAGTGCTTTATGATCTGATTTATGGTCTTCCACAGAGAGAAGAAGATTTATTGTATCATCAATGTTTGATAAAATTTACTTTTCTCTATCAAGATGAAGTAGCACTAAAACATTGAGAAGAACTATGCTTATTTTCCATTTGACTGGTATTCTATTCTAAAAGTGTACTTGCATTCATGTAAGCGCTAACTGAATACATACCTTTGACAACTGAGGCTGATGACACGATAGAAGTAGAAGTAGAAGCGTGTGTTCATTTCTCTTTGCCAATTATACTTTACTTGAACGCCTATATAATACAGATCATGGAATCCGAAGCTATTCTGCCAGGAATCTGCTATAACAGAATTTATATACTTAGTTGTTGCTATAAAAACAATTTTCATACCTTGTCAACTCCAACCTCTGGACATAAATCGAACTAAAACTTCTGGATTTTTTTATGAAATTCATCAGTTGAATTATCCACTTAACGAGACCGTTTCTGAAAAACTGACCGCCATAATTCTACCAGCAGGTACATATCCGTTCACTTTTTTCTTTATTAGACCATAATTTCTGCTATTCAAGCAATTTCTATCGATACTACACCTGATACAATGCATGGTCTAATTGCCATGCCGTTACGCTATTAGGCAAAAGTATGATATTATATGATAACATCAGGCTCAACTTTACGGTGATGCAGAGGACTCCACGTTTTTGATAGCATACATTCTGAGTGGCATCATTCTTTTTCAATTGTAAAGTTTCTGTTACATGAAATCTTTCGGAATACACAAAAAAAATGAATTTTCTAATAAAAACACGCTACGTCCGATATAATTTCGAACTGATTTTCAAACTTTGGCTTTGAAGCTGTATCACTTACTATCATTTACTAAGTGGTACATCAACGGTAGATAGTCAAAAAAATTATGGAAACAACCCCAAACTTTATTTGGTTGCAAGTCTATATTTATTCTGGAGAGAAATATATTTTTTTGTCGAGAAGCATGAGATATGTACAGAGTCCATCTGCTTGACCCTATTTTTATAAATGTGAGAGTACTAATAAACACTTTTGAGAAGGAGTGTACAGCTAAATACAGTATATACACTAGTAATTGAAACGGTGTTTTATTGTCATTGTAAATCTCGTTCGTAGGGTTCATAAAATGTCGCTAGAAACTGCTTGTTTGTTAAATATCTTTATAGCATATAGATTATCAGTTAAACGGTTGCATTGAGAACTGTCGGCATAGATATCGTGAAAAGTGACGGGCAAAATTATGCATTGTGAACGTACCGTACGCCGCATACATACGTTTCGCACGTTTTGAGATCTAGTTGATGATATTGGAGGTGTAACGACAGCTAATGTTGAGGCTAATTCAAGTAATAAATACCTTGAATGCATGCTAATTCATAAACTATAGTTTGTTGATTAGTGATTTTGTACTGTTCCCTGTACGAATTTTCAACACGACTCCATATATCACAATGCATCAAAACGTTAGGAAAATATATATTTTGTCAAAAGCGGATGATTTTAATTAGCGGACAGTACAAATATCGTATAAACCAAAGAGACAAGCTCAAGAAGTTGCATCGAAAAGAATGTATCGCTCAAAAAACGACACAAGCAGCCATTCGTTGAAAGATCGTACATATACCCCAGTCCATCTTCAGCAATGGGTGCTAGACCACCCATGTGTAATGTATGTGAACCAGTCATCGTCAGTAAAAAGCTATAATTATCGAATAGTCATTATGGTGAGTGTCACGTCAGTTATTTGAAGTACCCAGAGGTATTACCGGTGGAGATTCATGGTTTCTAAAACAGCATTTTCTTTAAATGTAGTAGTACTACCTCGACTTGCAGGCTGCAAGTAAGGCTAATGATGTATTCAGTTGGTAGCATCAGCAGCAACACAGAATCAGTAAATAGGAGTTGAAAATTGCAAAGCTAGCAATGAACAATTCTTAACTGCAGATTGTAGATGCTCTTACTTGGTGAAACTCTTCCATCATCCAGATAAAAAGATTGTGAAATTAACACACAGTTTCACAAATAAAACTATTTTTCTATCAGTGACGCGTTTCAATTTATATTTAAATCATCGTCGAACTGTCAGATTTGACTTGCTAACTAACTAAATCCTATCATGCGAGATTTGAGAGCTCTAGTTTTGTATCCATAACTAGTTAGCTTGTTAAAAGTCAAATGACACTCTGAAAATGATTTGAATATAAATCGGAACGTGTCACTGAAAGAAAGTCTTATTTGTGAAAATGTATGTTATTTATTATTATTCATTATCATTTATTACCAAACCACCAAACTGCTGTAACTCCGATGTTACCTTCTCATAGAAAAATAAATACACGAGCTTGAAGGGTCACTTTTTATATTTCTCTTCATTTACTTTTTTGATTCATAGTTTTATTTAAAGTTTTCATAGATAGAATTTCTATCCAATATCCATTTTTGTCAAGTTTCCTCAAACAGCGCAAACTACAACATCTACAAATGTTTCCATATCGCACGATTTTAGGTATTTTCAAACATTTGTAAGCGTTTGACAAAACTATGCAAATGCTCCTGTGATGAGGATCTCGTTTAAAAGGATGCAAAACAAATATATGTATTTCAACAATCTGAGGATATCACATTTGAAGTAGCATTCTATAGCAAATATACGTTTCGATATAGCGAATTACTCTAATGAGTTTGGTTTCTTTTCAGCAAACCTTGCACAGATACCAAACCAAGGTGGTGGACCTCCTATAGTCAGGTGCGCCCTCAGAAAACACAAACCTAACAGAAAACCAAGAACACCTTTCACAACGCAACAGCTTCTAGCACTAGAGAAGAAATTTAGAGATAAGCAGTACCTGAGCATAGCGGAGAGAGCCGAATTTTCAAGTTCGCTTAGGCTGACAGAAACGCAGGTAAATTCCAATACGATCTGAATCTAGTTGGCTGGTAGTTTAGTAC
This sequence comes from Bruchidius siliquastri, assembly GCA_949316355.1. Classification (NCBI taxonomy): domain Eukaryota; kingdom Metazoa; phylum Arthropoda; class Insecta; order Coleoptera; family Chrysomelidae; genus Bruchidius; species Bruchidius siliquastri. Next base: position 1,085,215 of record OX438534.1, on the reverse strand, counting down.
AAAAGATTTTTGAGAAGTATGTATGCAAATTGCTCGATTTTATCATAAATACACGTTTGACAGCTGACTATTATAAAATAATAATGCATCTCAATTGATAGAGGTCACAAGAAACAATGAAACAGTCAGGCGTATCAGAACTACTATGATATATTTCAGAAAGTATCATGTAAAAATTATGTATATTAGGAGTTAATCTAAAATCTTCATCAAAACAATCGATGTGAATATCAGCCCCCGCAATCCTGTTCTGAACGAGCGGCACTTGTGTTCTATGGGAGCTTTACAGGTAAAGCACTCCTCAGGAAATTTATGACCGGACGATAATTTTTAAAACCGTAAAATTGGTCAATTCTCGTCGCTGCTGACCGTAAAAGCGACCGGCCCGAAACCTACTCCCGTATAAAAATGTTCACAGTTTGTTCGCAGTAGGACGCCCCGAAATAGCCACGGTTGTAAATTAGGATTTGGTTCTTTCTACGGCGCTGTTTACCGGGATAATGATCGTTCAGGAAGGTTTTGAATTTTTATAAATTAAATGTTGTCACTTCCCACGTCCACCAGTGGGGCGGGTATTGTAATTTCATATCGGATATACCGGGTGACAGTCAACAAACGATTTAAAAATATCTAGAGGTAAAGGTATGGCAATGTATGCTGTTAGGATTGAAACGTGTGATCATTTGTAGCAGAAAACCATTGAACGCCGTTTTCGATTTCACCGGAAATGACCCCAACTCTGTTATTTCAAGTATGACAGACTGTATTTGTTTTGTCTTCTTGGACTCACAAACCATTCTAATAAACTTTTGTATAAAACATCTCATGTCTAATATCAATAGCGTTTGTACTACAACTTGTTTGTATTTTACGGAAAGACGAAGAGTAGGCCGCGACAAAAACAATTATTCAAAGCGCAGTCCAGTTCTAATTTTGCCCTCGTATGAAAACGTCAACTTTCATAGACATCTGTAAATTAAAAAAAAAATGCCCATCTCTAGCAATCATTTAGTCATAGCGCCCAGAATAGTTGGCTATGGATTCAAGTCAAACGATAATTGCTTTTATGCTGCAAATGATTTTAACCCTAGCAATATGCCAAATTGCATATATTTATCTCTAAACATCTTGAAATTGAGAGAGTTTCACCAAGTAAGATCATCTATAATCTACATAAATATTTTCATTGTCACCCCATATTACTATTCTTCAAAAAAAACCATTTATGAAAGTTGTTAGAATTACAACAACTTCCAATATTTCCAATGATTAAAGCAGCACTTCTTTTGTTCTAGGTGAAGATCTGGTTTCAAAATCGTCGAGCGAAAGCGAAACGACTGCAAGAAGCTGAACTGGAAAAACTCCGGTTATCCGCCCGGCCTCTCCTGCCCCCCAGTTTTGGCATATTTCCGGGAGGAGGGCCCCTGATGTCTCCCTTCTTGGCAGCCATGGCACACAGACCGCCCAATTTTGCATTTGCTGGCAGTGCAATGTTGAATATGCCACAGTGACGAAAACACGACAACTAATGTTTGAGATTAGATCAGATTGAGAAGATGAAGAGTCTTGGACGGCTCTATGGATGGTACAAAATATGTTGGAGAGAAATCGAGTCATATTAGACAAAGGAGTGTTGAATTGAGTGATCTGTTGAGAACAAACGCATCATCATAACTTCTGAAACGTATTTTTGTTTGTCTCCGTAGTCTTGCTCATATTTCCGACTCAATAAAACCTCATATGTTATTTTTATAAAAGTGTTACTAAGGGTTCAATGTTTTTCGTACTTTTTATTTTGGTAAAGGCTCGGGAGGCATCAATAACTTCCAAATTTGAAAGGCTTAAAATTTTTTGCATCTTCGTTTTTCGTATTATCAATAAAATAGTTGACAATGCTGGAATAAAAATATAAATTCACTAATTACATAAATAATCTGTATTTGTAAAGTGTTATTGGTGCATAATCAAAATACAATCTAATGGTAGTAAAATGAACAGATATCCAGCTAACAAAACATCACTGAGGCTCATTCATATTATAAATATCTGAACCATTTTTTAGTGGAAGAATTAGAAACAACAGGAGGTGCGTTTTTCAATTGAAGCTCTTTTTTCCCTGATGCTTAGTTCAAATTTCAATTAATGGAAATACAGGTTTCCTCAACCAAGCTTTTATGAATCCAAGTTCATACATTTTGTCTAGTTTTCAAGAAAATATTCGTTGTTAGTGCAATTATATGGATACCTGTAGGTTTCAAGTTCTCTTAGAAATGTGTAAATACCCGTGTAGACAACAGAATTCAAGGAAAATGTATTTTGTATTGTTGTATTTTTTCTTTGGAACGTTATATGTCTGAAAGTTGTAGCAGTTTGGCAGTAAACGAATCCCTGAGGCTCTGTGGAACACAGGTTAAGAAACGCTGGCATAGAGTTAAAAATTTTTAGACAAAGATTATCTTGAATATTCTATGATAAATCTATTAAGATTAAAAAAAATCAACAATTCAGATTGCCAAGTGGCACATCCTATGTAGATACTAGGCGATAAGGTGTGATTAATCAAATCAACCGACCATCGCATGATTAAACTTCAAGTGATTTTCTCAAGTCTCCTGATCAATCTGCATCAAGTAACAAATTATCTAACATAAAAGTAAGTCATTTTGATTCGCAAATTAGTAGAAAAACGTCTCCTTGTTTATTCTATCGCCTGCTCGATGACTTTTTCCTTATTATTGCATATAAATATTTATTAAACTTCAAAATACTACACTTTATACATGTCAGACGTTCCTTAGAGAAAATTTACTTTGTATCTATTTGTATAAGACTGATTAGTAATTTCTTTTATATAATTTCCATCTTGTAAATGTGTAATTATGTTGATTATTGTACAGTTTTATTTAATTTTGTTGTATATTATTGTACATAGAGAAATCTAAATATAAATGTTTGTTTTTATAAATATGTGGTTTCATTTGATAAAGTACATGATACGTTTTTTGTTTCATCACGATGTCGCTTGTCAAACAGGCATCATTGATAGAACCTAAAATAGTATATAAATGTTAAAAAGTAAATGTAAAGCGATGAATGCTTGATATCAGTAGGGGGGAGGAAGGGGTTATAATTGTAATCAGAGCAGAGGCATTATAAGCCCGTTCTTCTATTTAGTGTTCAAAATATTTGTGTCTTAAAATTCCTTTGCATTTTTGTATTTATAGCAATACAAAATTATCAACATTCGCCCTCGGAAAAAAATTCTGCTTCCACCTCTGGAAAGGCAGGTTTTGCTGGTAATCATTGATTGTGATAAAAAACAAATGGCGATATATTACAAATCAGTGATGGTCAAATGATATATTAGACCCAAAAAGCTGAAAGGAAAGCTAATACTGCATAGTTTTAACAGCCCGTGGATGAATAAAACTCAAAATTAAACTTTTGCTTTTCTATGAACAATAAAGTAATGAAAGAAATGATGAATTCATTCGATAATAGTATGGAGTGTATTGAATTAATTGTGTTACTTCCAATTGATTGTCGAGAATAGAAAAACCTCAACAAAAGAGTTTTTACAGGTAGTGATCGAACAATTTTTCAACCAGGAAATTCAGAAAAACGCTTAAAACTGCATGTTTCTTATGATATCAAAATTTTTTAACTTAAAATACCAAGCACATAGCCTTTGGGACACATTTTTAATATTTGCGATAATACGAATACAGAATGTAGTTTATAACCTCTACTTTCAGTATCCGCTTTTTGCTTAACTTAATATGGTTTGCACAGAAACTATGCAATAGCTACTGAGGAAGTGATTCCACCCTCAATAAGTCGTCGTTGGCTGTCACAGACAGAATAAAGTTGTTTAAAAGAACCTTGTAGCTTTTCTGTATAGTCTAAAGACTTTCAGCGTGACCCTCGTAAAATATATCAAAAGTATAGGCAATTTTTATCATTTCCTAACTTCAACCTAAAATAATTTATTGAAAACCAACAAAAATTTAAAGTTTGAGTTTGGTTTAGTTACAATCAGTTGAGACAGCGGTCTTTACAAAGCTTTATAATAATTGTCAACAATCGATAATTGCAGACAATAAGTTCAAATTTGAAAATGCTTCGCATTTGTATTTTTTTTAATGACTTGGCATTTAATGGGCTGATCTACTGAAATAAGTATCATATGCATAGGAAACCTGCAAATATGCTATAGAAGGTACATCCCCCTCAAAATGCTTCATTCTACATCATTCTACTGGTAAACAGCTCGAATCTTCGTGAAACAAATAGCCATCAGTCACTGGCCTCTAGATGTCTAACCAAAATTCGAGTTATCAGTAAAATAGAGTGAAGAATTGCGCGGAGAAATGTGCTTTCCCTATAGTATTTTCCGATTCCCTTGAAATGGCCAAAGCGCCTGTCAAGAATGCACAGGGTTATGAATTCGATCCATGCAGCCTACAAACTTTTCTTTCCAATTTCTATAATTATGGATAAAAATCAGAGTATAAAAAGAGTGTTGGTTTTTGCTAATTACTATGTCGCCAGTTGATCGGTTTAAAAAATGAATGAGAAGAGTTACTGACCTTACGCGGCGACAAAACTGCCAAAGTGCATACACACAAGCAGCAACTTGCGAAAATGAGTAACGTGTATATGCGAAGCCCTAAATAACGACAAAACAAGAACAGTGTTATATTTTGTTAGAAAATTTCAAAAAATTATAAAATCTTGGTCGAGGACTAGAAACAGAATAGGTCGATTAATTTCATTCCAAGGGGTTTTATCCCCAAAATATTGAACAAAAAAGGTCAAAATCCGAAGGAAGATCGTATTATTCGTATTACTTTGTCATTCATTTAGAAACTAACAACCATGAACCACCTACGCCTCTGAGTACCAATCCGACATCGTCTCTCGACAGGTATAGGCTATAGCCACTATTTCAGAGATTATATCTATTTTCCGAAGTTAATTTGGTATTCCATAAATTACGCGACAATCACTCCTTAATTGGGCTACGAGATCCAAAACTTATCTGACCGGCTGTATCTGCTACTGTGAATGCCGTGCTCAGTCGCATATTTCACTTCTGAACAACTACTAGTTTTGTTAAAAGTCTAGATAATTCAGAGCAAGACAGGGAGACGCGAATGCCAGGTCCATGGTGGAGGCAGTTGATGCTATTTTGTATCGAACAGGAAGAGCAATCACAGAACCCAATCATTGTTGCACAGCATTGTGGGTTTCTGAAAATTGTAAATAAAAAGTAGTGTAGTTATGACACAGTTTCACGAATAAAACTCTTTCTTTTAGTGACGCATTTCGATTTTTATTAAAATCATCGTCGGACTGTCAGATTTGAGTGCTAACAAGGCTACCAAGATTACTTGCCAAATAACTAACTAGTCCTATCATGAATACAAAACTAGAGCTCTCAAAACTAGCATACTATCTATCTTGTCTAGTCATTTTAAAATTAAATTATCTTTTGATTTGTTGTGTCTTTCTTAGGGGACATATTTTTTTGGCGACTGCATTTACACTAGTGCTAAGAGAAACCCCTACAAAACCTTAACCATCGCCGAAAAATGTCCTCAAGATATTTTTATGTGATAAATAATTTTATTTCTTAAGATATCTCACGTTTTAAGATATTTTCTTCCTTAAGCTTTTGTAGGGGTTTTCTTTAACACTAGTGTAAATGCAGTCGCCAAAGAAATATGTCCCCTCTTGCATTTTTGAAAGTCTGTCCACGGTCTCACCACCGTTGAAACCTATACCTTTACCTATATATCACAATTGTAAGCTCACTTTCTTTCTTCATTAATCTACAAAATTCAATAGATCCCCACGAAGCTCATGTAAATCCCCATTTAGCATAGTGGAGTTCCCTACCAGATTGGATGTTACTTATTTTCTCTGCTAAGACATCCACGAATAATACTTTACCTAATTCGCAAACAAATCAATATTGGAAATTTATTGTTTTGTTTTGTGTAGTCTGACAGCCTATCGTGTTGAAAAGTTTCAGTCCAAAAGCGACAAAAAATCAGGTCTCAATAGTGCACGTAATAAAATAATTGTTCTTTTATGATTTGTGTACCATAGTATGTAAATCTCACTAGGTCGTTAAACTATTATTTATGCGCAAAATAACAGGAAATTACGTAGTAAAATTATGTGGAATGTAAATGAAACGAAATAACCCCAAGAACAATTTAAGAACTTAATCTGCCATAATAAATTCATGTTAAATAGCGGTCTGTTGACTCATCGACATCGATATAACATAGTCATTTTAATTTCTTCATAAAAGTAACATACTTTGAGGAAGAAAACATATCTAATTAGGTTCAGAAACGTATATTCTTACATTTATCATTTCTATTCCTGTACAATCCATACTTTCAGCACCTCATGAAGATCGTTTTCAAACTAAGATGACTGATTATCATGCTTTGGATGTTATTTGTTGTTGTCTTTTATTCCATGATCAAAACAAAGATTTGATCACTCTCAAAAATCGCTCTGGAAATTAATGTCGTCCTGTAAACGTTGATAAATCCAGCAAATTTATAAGTAGGTATAATAGATAATACCCAATAATAATAACGACTTATTATACCAAATACAAAAGGCGAAGTCTGGCCTAGGGCCATTCATACTTAACCATAGTTAAATCAATTCAAGGGTAATTATTGAACTCTACTCAATTGGAGAACTTTGGTACCTGAACACAGCAATATTCACAGAAATAAAAAAATATACCATCTCCCAGAAAGCAATTAGTCAGAACTCGTTGCGTGCTTTGAAAAAATGTCATGAAATTAACATGTTTTATTTTAGTTTTCTATCCTTGTTAATTTTTTAATCTATGCGGCCGGTTAAGCACAGCTATCTTGGTGTAGAGAAAAGAAACCCTGAAATACTACATTTTCTAGATGTTTGTCAATAAATGAGCATGTTTTATAACTCAAAAAATAGGTATACTGTATGATGACTCATCTTTGGTGATTTGTTATTGGCTCTGCCTTATTTCAACGCTTCAAAAGTACCTTTTTTGTATCTAACATGGCAATCAAATGTTAGTAACCACTGTCAGTTGCCATTTATATCTATCCTAGCTCCTCCTTTTAAGTCTAATTGCCTATTAAAAATAATATTTTATATAATTACAAATTAGCGCTGATCGTAATCGTAGATGTACGAGAGTAAAGTAGATCGAAGAAAAACTCGGATATAAAGCCTAGACCGTTCGAAAGCGATAAGAATGTTATTGGTAGGCATGAATAAAATTTTGCAGTTACTGGTTCTTGGTGAGTATCTAAATTGCATGTTCGAATAGGAGATAATAAATATTTACAGAGATTTATATCAATAACAGTTATCCATAAGTACAGCATATCGTATTAGCGTTTTCCGTGTCTCATGATTATATCGTTTTGCGAGAACTTACAGGATATGGTAGATTTTGGAGAGATAAAGTCCAGTATCTCTATTGTGAAACATAAAAACAACAAATTATACAAAAGTTATATTATTTGCTGAGGTGTACATATAGAAAAATGCGGTATACAGGTTGTTCCACAAAAGCATGAAACAGAAAAGTGTATTTTTTTGATAGGACTGAGCATCTTTAGATACAGAATCGATATCAGTATTCAATTAAACGTATAGTGTATATATAATGGGCTGTGTATTAGAGCTTTTTATGCTAATGGAATTTGCTACAATGATCCTAGTGAAACACTGTTTCATTTTGGCATATTTCAAGTTACAGATTCATTGGCTATTACTGAAATAATTTAAATAACCTGTAAATTATCCGACCATTTTCCTAAAACGCGCCAAAAAGCACATTGAAAAATGACGGTAATAGATGCAAAGTTCAAGAGCATAAAAGAATCTAAAATATCGCCCATCAATATACAAGGTGTTCCATTTGAAATATGAAGTCACATTAAAAAGCAGGTTGCGATGTTGTCATCCCATAGGATTTGCGAAAAAACATTCAATTGCGCCATTATATATTCCATCCTCTGTGATATTTAAATTATTATCTTATATTACCTTTACTAAATTGTAAAAGGTTATTAATTAATCAACTGAAAGCTTCAGTGAGATCTAGCTCATCTAGTCATTTGGAAAGGCTCACCTCGCAACTCTTAACATCTCCAAGGTCTTTGAGCAGCTGTGGCATGCAGCTCAACTTAAACTTGCATCCTATGGTCTCCCAGAGAAAGTTGCAGATGGATGCATGGACTTCCTTTTATGTCGTAAAAATCCGTTGTGATAAATGAGATATTTTCTTCTTTCAGCAAATCAGGTTCTTATCTGCTAGATTATTTACTCTGCATCTCCAGCACAATCCGATCTACTCGTACAATGAACATCAAAACATCACGCACAGTACATCACGCTAATCTTAACTTATCTGAAGCTATCACAGACTCCGATAGTTATGCATTCCCTTCGCATGTGATCAAGTAAAAAAAAAAGAGTAGCAAGTATAAAAATGCATAGTCATTTTACTTCAGTTAATGAACACTTTCTTAGAAATACCGTCCTTAATTCTATTAATATTTCTGGGAAGAGTTATCCTTCAAAAATCCATTTGCGATTTATTCAGGGTCATTGTAGTATTGACTCTATGGAATGGATAGATAAAAGAATAGCCACTACACTCACATTCATAGTCACTCTATTCTATACAAAAGTCAATTCTTAGTGCCCGTGAAGCGTAGAATATGAATGAAAAACTGCAACAATAAACATTTGTAAAACGGGCGTTTAAAGCGCATTTTGCTCGGGGTCCCAAAGGTATTCACACACTCTATCACAGATATCTATACTCCATTAAGTCTAATAGTCGCACTCTTTTGACAAGTTGCGGGTATAACAACTCTATACCTACTTTCAGAATTCCGCTGCGACAATGACATAATTTATTAGACCTCAAACGGCCCCACAAAAGCACTCGAAAACTAAGAATTTTTGGATATCACCTACACTGAAAACGTGTATAGTACAGTAAAAGTGTTGTCTGCGACTATAATTCCTAAAATCGTGCATAATAGTGTAGACGCAAAATTTGGAATATAAACCATCAAATTTTATCCAGACAAACAAGAAAAAACATGTTTTCCTAACAAGCATATTGTACCTACACTAGACTAAAATATACCAACCTGAATTGGTATATTTTAGTCTCTGGCAATTCGAAAGTCTTTGTAGGGAGAAATATCTTATTTGACGATTAGCATGGCCAAATTATAAAAATCCGTTCAATGAAGGTAATAAATTATACATGATCTCTGTATATTTTTTTATAAATAATGATTATTTCCATTGAAAAACTCAACTACGGGTTATGAAAATCTAGAGATTTGAAAACACGAAGTAAGAAATTTGTTTGATTTGAGTTTAGTTCACAATTATAAATCCCCATGTAACGTCTCAGTAAACTGGCCATTATTGAAGAATCTATATAGAAGATACAATGAAATGAATATATATTGTTATCCGATCATTAGAAAGAATATTTTTGATTTGTAATACAAGAATTAACCATAAGGAAATCTATAGACAACTAGAGATACGTTGAGAGAAAACCGATTGAATCTTTACTTGATTTTATGACCATCCAATAATAATTATTATGATATGCTATAGGCAGATTCTTGCCATACATATAAGTATAATCTATTTTATATTTTTTTTAATTCCCATACATTATTTTTCTGATGTTTCATAGTATATACATCACAAAAACTATATTACACATTTCCCTAGGATGATCTATGTATTTCTCATATAGGTATGTGCAGTAATCCTTGCCCGTTCTGTAACACGTAAAGTTGTGGTGGTGGTGAATTTTCAATTTCAAGAGGATCAAAGTACAAAAAATCATTCAAAAACCTTCTATCGCTGCACGTAATCAACTTGCCGCCATTTTTAAGAGACTGAGGTTATCAAAAAACCGACTAGTATAAAGTACGAAGCAGCGCTAATAGAACCAGACTATGAGAATACTTTACCGCGATGCTACCATGATTTATAAGACCTCAAACAACGTAGCGAAACTAAGACTTTCCAAAAAATAAAGCCATCACATAAACTAAAAATATTACATCTTCATTCAACCAACGCACCTTCATTCAAGTGGACAGTGAAAAGCACAGCAAGCCATGTCAAAAATTCGGGATAAATGGACTGCGTTCTTCCATTGTCAGCGACGTCTGTCCGTTCATAGCCTACTCGATCCTATGGGAATCGCGAGAACATTAATCTTCATTTGTTACCGGCCACTTCAACTGTTTACCTCATTGTCGGCGTATTAAGATAGGTACCTATTAAATCTACGATAAAAGTCCGACAATGAGAATGGGAGATTTTTTAGATTGTTAGTCTGATTTCACGGGGAAAGAATAATGGCTTTTGGGAGGTGTCACGAATTTTTTCCACGTTAACAATGCGCTCTTATTGGAGAAATGGTGTGAGTCATATCATGGCCATAATATGTATGTAGATATCATAAGCAATTTGTTGGTGTCAGTTATATTTAGTATTTGATTGTACTGCAGCTCGTTGGGGTAATGGAGTTTGACATGCTCATATTTCGAGTATGGAATGCTACAGTCTCCTAAGTTGATCAGATGATGCGTACTTATTTTATTTTGTACCAGATCAGCACAAATTAATCGATGTGCTGGAAGAGTTCCACCCAGTGAACGCATCGACAATCAATATAAAAAAAATTAAAGGTTTGTAAGTAAAATACCATATGATAACATTCCCACTGTTTAACATTTTGTATAGGCGGCGGCGGCCAAAATTAAGCTCATTCCTACCACAGCTTCCGTTGGAAGCAATAAGGCCCACGCATTAAATGCAAATCACTCCGATCTGAAAAAGCATTCACTACGAACGGTCCGAAACCCGAAAAATAATTAAAATTGAATTTAATTTGTATACAAACTCTCTTAATTAGGATCCCGAAATGCCAAGAATTAAGTTCTTAATCGCAGCTACCGACTGAATTTTATACGGGCTAATCTTATCTTAATTTAATTTGTATTTTTAATTAGGAGGGGGCTTAATGGGACAGTCGGTAGCTGAGTCTCACTTTTTTTCAATCAAAGGTTCATGAATGTACAGGACGAAAGGCAGTGACAAAACACCCACATAAAAATACCGCTGTTCATGCCATTTCTTCTTTAACTATGTATACTTTAAGCTCATAGTTATGTAGTTGATACTTAACTGTGTCAATTTTAGATTGATGAAGAACGTTAAGCTTTCCGGAATTTACTAGTAGTAGTAGAAGTATTTGAGAAAAATTTAAAATACATTATAAGCAATATGAAAAGCTCTTACACAACGATTCACGCGAAAAACTAAACTATCTTAACCCAATTGGATTGCTCTTGATATCAAAACGGCAGATCGGCGGTATCGACTGAAAATCTATTGTAATACTTTTCAACGTTTCAGACGGTGCGGTGGTTATACTTTCATGGCCCACTGCGTATCACAACAGATGCCATGAGACAAAAGACAATCAGCCTATTAAAGCTGGACACCGTACCAACAATTTATTGTCCCAATTAGCTAAATCGTGAAGATACGTGTTTTGGAAAGCCAATAGTCCCAACGGCAGCTTCTTGTTAAATGTGCCCAGCGGCGGAGACAGAATTTATTATAGAGAGAATGAGGATATAAAGGGTTACGATTGTCATAACTATGTTTCCTCTTCTCAGTCGTCAGAAAAAAATCAACTAGCCTGTATATACTAAAGTTGTCATTAGCAGTACGGAGGATTTCCCCAGTAAAAATTTAAAAATCCTACAAATATAGGACTATTCGGAACAAATCCTCCCAAAAATGGGATTCACTTATTTTGTAGATTAAGTTTGGCTATATCTCGGATTTAATAACTTTTCTGACTGAAATATTTTCCGCCTCTACAAAATACTCCAAAATAAGCTGTATCACAAATAAGTCCCCGAATGGGGCATCGGGTTTAGGCTACAAGATGCAGCCCTGGATACTTGGCCGCCATGCTTTTAGGACCTTTGGCTTCGTAAGTTGTCAATGAGCAGCGCCATAGGGCGCCACACTTGGAGATGAGTTGATGTTGCTATACACCCTTGACTGGTTTACGTATATACCACCCGACTGCTCTCTACAGTTAGACCGCCAGGCTATATGACGAGTCTAGGCTAGGAACGAAACATGCTCGTCTATAGCAGGTCTGATGCATAGTGGAGAGCTTACAAAAGTTTGATTTCGGACTTCCATTGTCTATAAAAAATGGACGGAGCACCATAAAATAGCTTGGGACGACGCTAGGGTTATTGCCAAGGAACCGCATTGGTATCGAAGGAAATTCAAGGAGGCGGCATTCATCACCAACAACAGCAAAGTGTACAGCAAACCCAGCGTAGACATTAAACCAATCTGGCAGCCACTCATAAAGAAGATCAATAGACTACGGCTAGACCAGACAACAAACAATGACCGACAAACAGGCACGTCAGCAGACCGGAATACCGCGCATCGGGAACCAATCAGAACAGGCCGCGCACAACGATACGTCACCGGACGGGGTAAAAATAGGCATGAAAGGAACGTGTTCGCCTGTTCACCTGAAGACAATCGAGGATAGCACATCAATCAAAACGTCGTGATACTCAAAATTTTATAGACAATGGAAGTCCGAAATCAAACTTTTGATAAATCCACCTTGTCTACAAGTTTCAAACAACGGAGAGCTTACACCTAATATCAGTTGTCAGATTATGATGTGACTTAGCCGAGATAACGATAAATCGTAAATAGTGCTTACGAAGAACACAGGATGTCGCTATAAATCATTTCACCCTTATGGACAGATGTGTTGCCGCTTCTAGGCAGTCCAGGTGTTAGGACCTTTGACTTCGTAAGTTGTCAATGGGCAGCGCCATAGAGCGCGACGCTACAAAATGAGTTGGGACTAATTAGCGTTTGGTTGTCGATTCATCTGACTATTTAATTATTATATTAGTGTCATAAGATTACGTACTCCTTTTCAGATGATGACATGATGATACGCCTATGTGGTGGGATCATCCTTTTAGTTCCAACGGCGGTGTCAGAAGAAATAAGAAATAAGCGCAGTATAAGTCGCCATCATCGATAAAGAAACAGAAGAAAACCTTAGAGTAGTCCTCTCAGCCTTTGGTTTTGTGGGAAAGAAATTTGTTGCCTTAAATTAAGCACGTCTTCGGAAGCTACCATAAACGTTGAATTTATCAAAAGAGAGATAGGCATATAAAGTAATGGGTATATGTTGATAATATCGGAGGATAGAGGATAAGCAAATTTTTGACTTTCTAAATAACTACGTGTCATTCACAACCATCAACAATTTATAGAACCTTAGGTCCTATAATTTTGAAGAAATTTTACGTATACTTTCAACTATCCCTCAAACTCAGGACAGCTTTACCATAAATGCTGACGAATCAGATTCATCAAAATGAAGTAGTCCAACCACATATCTTTTTTAAACTAATCTCTCACGATCTTGAACAATTACGCCTCGAAAATTTATATCATCATAATGTATTCAATCTTAAGATGCTTAGCACTCAATTTTTGTACTCTTATTTAATATTTTGAGTTTCTTTTTTGAATGAAAAGTATAACTACTGCATCGCTTTATTGCTATTCTCTACTACTGGGTTCGTGTAGAATAACTAATAAATAGAATACGTTCTTTGCTACAATTATCATTGGTCCCGAACCCTTGCTGCTTGGGAATATAACGAACTTGCGAAAGCATGGTTGGAGAGAGACGACTGTAGGCAGTCCAAGAGGTTCACAGCTGGCCCCAACAAACGTAGGGAGCTATGGCTATCGAACAGGAAGAGGTATTCACTCCACTTCTCAGTGGGGATCCTCACAGGTCACTGCAGATTGAACAGGCACATGACACTCATAGGAGTGGTCAAAGACCCAATCTGTCAGAAGTGCTGGGAGGAGGACCAGACCTCGTTCCACTTCCTAGGCGAGTGTGTCATATACAGTGGTCTTAGGGCTGAGGTGTTCGGCACAGCAGAGTTTGACAGGGAAGAGTGCTGCTTAGCGGAATGGCCGGACATCATGACGTTTATTAAAAGGTCTGGAAGGTTCGACACTAGTTCCCAGGTCTGCCATAGTTCTAGTGATGGTCTTCGGGGTCGGCAAAAGGGGCCAAAGGTCCCATTACTACTACTACTAAAAAAATTGACGGTATTATGATTATTATTAGTTTTTTTGTATTCCCAAAAAAACCTGTCAACCATTCTGCATATTTTGTGTACCTAGAAAATTGCTCTTCATCATGAGATCATGGGCATTTGATACTTATATGACATTAATTTTAACAATAGCTCGCACTATATATTTTTGATTTGTTTTAAAAAAGAAACGTATCATTTAAATTACGTTTATAAATATCAATTATTTTTAGTTTGTTCGCCATTTATTTTGTAATTCTGGTAGTATTTAATAAAGTGGGTCGTAACCTAAAATTTTTTTCAATAAATACAGTTTCAGTTACCATAGGTTCACAACGCCCCCTGTGGGCTGTGGACTTTCTTGGGGTGGCAGAATTCGAGAAAATTAGAGGGCGTTGGTGTCCCATTCGGGGGCGGAAGAGTAGAGAGGTTATTTTTCTCTTAGATTATTTGGAGAAGGTGAATGATGGAAAGAATGTGAAATGTTTTCAGGCGAGAGGTTTTGTTTGCCCTTCAAATTTTTTGGAGGGAACGGGTTATGTCTATGAGAGGGGCGCAAATCACAGAACTTACCCTGAGTGCTACAGTCTCTAACTAAACACACTTTCTGGTTTATTTCATATTTTCTAAACGACTTAACTGTGCACCTTAACATTTCGTTATGAACAATTATCTACACTGAACTGAAAATAATACCATGGTACATTGATTAAATAGATTATCGTCGATCATTCGTAATTATCAGGACCTCCAAGTGACTGCGTAGCACTGTGCACTGACTATTTAGAGTGACTGCGAATTCGTGGATGCAATTAGAGTAATTAGATGAACCATATTTGAATGTGGTTTATCGTATAAGAGAACACCTCACATTTCACACCTTTATTTAGGCTTGTATAATGAACCTGTGATCATTGCACTGGCTGTACCTGGTTCCCTAAAAAGGCGAACCCTCGCGCATATATTTATTTTGAATGGGGAAAGCGAACGGTAGCCAGTTAACAATTCGCACTTCTGGATTTCCACGTATCGAAACGCTCCATAAAGATGAATAGTATTTCTCGGAGACTGTTGTTTCGTTTTAGTTGGGGTGCTAATGCCCAGGAACTAAACATTGCTCATTAGAGTAATTGAGGAAGTTATTTTACAGTTATAAAGATCTCGAGGATGTGCATTTGAAAATTTAGTCAAAAGATCATTAGAATGCAAGATCAGTAAAAGGAGAATGAGAATGGCTGAAGTCTACGACGACTAAGAGTTTTCATTGTCAGATCGATCACTGCACGCATGATAATCGAAGATGTTTCTCGAGGTACCTTCTATGTATTTTTATACAACGAACTTATATCAATGGGAAGTTGTATTTTAACAATAAGTGTTTTGGTTTGTTTATTCTAGTTCTTCAGGCTCTGTATGCCTGAATCAAGTATGGCTATGAGTTTTTAATATTTTTTAAAAAAGATTGTCCAGTCAAAAGTATCTTAAAAATAAACAGGCAATATATCAGAATAATTTCTGAAAATATATTCAATTTCAAGAAGAAAACTGTTGCTCTTATGGAAAAGGCAATATCTAGATGTCTATGAGGTACGTTGACAAGAATATCCATATTATAGTTTTGGCTTTTTCAGCAGCATACTTTGAAATCGAAAATATCAAAAAAATCAATTTTGAAATTATAATGACCTACAACAATATATCCCAAATGAGAGAGATATTGTATTGCTGACTTTGTTGACTGAAATTGGATTCATCAACAATGCAAACTCATCATCATATTCTAGCCTTCCATAATAGTTCATTCTAAGGTGATGTTTAGAAACATGCAATAATATCAAGTCCATTATATTTTTCAACATTTGATTTTTCATCTATTTTTTGTACTTTGAAAAAAGCTGCTGAGGCAGCCGGAACATTGGTAGCGATATTTCAGTCATTCCTTTGTTATTGCAATTCGATCAGTGGAAAATATAATGAACTTTTATTGACGAAGTAACAGCTCAATGTTTAGTTTTGTAAATGGCCACGATACTATTGATTGCGTTGAGTGTGGAGAAGTGTAGTTTTGCAAACTATTTGAACGAATGAATAGAATCTAGATACCTGCGACTAAAGTTGACATAATGTTCATTCCAAGACGTAAAACATAACAGGGTGCTCCTTCTTCTCGTAAAAAACCTGACATTACACTGTACACTGTATAAATATCTCAAGAGGGTGATTGTATATCTTTTAAAAAGTGGTATTCTGTCATGTCATTGCATTTGTTCAACCTTACCAGAACGAAGTAGCATCATATATATATATATATATATATATATATATATTTTTATTTGAAACAAACACAATTCCACGTATAGTATTAGCAGTATAAATACTGAAATAAATAGAAATTAAATTATCAACAGGCATTATGAAAAATAGCTATAAAATTTCTCCAGAGAATAACAAAAAAACAGTTCATATACAAAATATTTTGTGATGGAAGATAATGCATTGAATTTGCTATTTTAAAAAAATTGACAAAGTATTCCAAAAAATCAAACAAATCTGTTCGTAGTTCAATAAATCTGCTCAAACCATTTTATATAGATATTTTAATCAAGCGGAAAATAATAAGCATGATGAACAATAATTGTCTATTTGAGTAAAATGTTAATGGTCCATACCTATAGTCTAGTCTCAGTATTAAAAGTACCGTAGCACCTCAACTAAAAGAACAGCATTTCTGTGAGATTGCAATTTAATTTGAAGTCGTCGCGTCGTCCGGTAGAATCCGCTGTTACGGCCAATTAGCGCCAAATGACGAATTTAAATGCTCAACGAACGCTGTACGCCATTACTGTTGCTGCTTCTCTTTGATCCAGATCACTGTAGAAAAGCGAAAATATGTAATTAAAGACAGAGACTGGCCGTATTGGGAAATCATAAAACACATTTCAGAAAAGCAATTTGTATCATTAATTAACAAATTAACATTTAAATTATTAATAGCCGACATGCCGAGCATAGGCGGCCATGCGTTTTAGATCGAGAGGCTTGTAAAAGATCTGCTTCAGTTTAGGTTGATAGTGGAAGTTACTTAGGAGGGTCATGCTCAAAGTCTTTAGATATTCCCATCTATACAAGTTTATACAAGTTTGAGCACGCAGCTTTTTTGTCTAAAGTTGTAAGTGCCTAGACGCAAAGGCAGCGTTAAAAATCGTTCTGTAGTTGCCTTGCCACGGTCTCGAATGCATCGAAGTGTTGCCCTAATTCTAACGTGAAAATTGAACCAGGTAGTCGCGATTTCTTTTTATTACCATAAATAGGGACGAAAACAAGCGGAATGTCACGAAAGTTTAGTGAGTTGCTTTGGGGACTCTGCCCCTTCTAGGGCTATAGTTTTTAATTGGTTTGCTTAGTTCAAAAGGGGTCAGATCTCACTCGATGATGAACCTCGCACAGATCGACCGCCTACTGCTGTTACTCCGGGAACTGTTAAAGCTGTGCAAAATATGGTGAAAAAAGATCGACATATAACCTACACTTTTAATATCGTAACCAGAGACGAAACATGTTTATATCATTATGATCCCGAAACTAAACAGCAGTCATTAGTTTGTGCTTTAAAAGGAGGAGTGGTGATTTGAGAGGTTGTTACCTGAAGACGATTATGGATGCCACATTGTGAAACCTAAAAAAATTTCAAGACAAGGGAAATCTGAGGATGTGTTACAAAGCCCACATTTTATTTTATATCCACAGCCTTGTAGTATAGAGATATTTTCTTGGGGGATTAATTTAAATTTTGATATTTAAAAAGTTTTAAGTTCTCCATTTTTTTAATTCCATCAAGAACCCATTAGTAATGTAGTTATAGTTATCAGCGGTTAATATCTAACTGCATCCAGAATAAATATGTACTCTCCACTATAAATGTGACCTGTTATAGACATGCAAACATGCATGTTTCATGTATTACCTAGACTCGTTAGCATAGTTCGGCGAGCTGACAGTAGAGAGCAATTAAGTTGGCTCTGCAATACTGGAACATAGTTTAATAACCGTACAAGTAAAGTTATGTTGCATAGAAGCAGGAAAATCCAGAAACGTTAAATACATAAAATTCGGGGATGCTTAGATACTTTCTTATTTTATGCCGAAGAAGATTGGTGTTTTCGTATATTAACTTCATAAACAATTCATCAACGATTCAAGTAGACCCATAGTAAATCGCTCCCCAAAATCCATCAAAATATATGCAACAGTGATTGCGCATCTGACTAAAATGGCCACAGACAAATAGGCCGACGGTAATGAGTTACATGGATTGTCGTGGAACAAACGTAAAACAAAAAATTCTAATCGAATTCCAAAAATTCCACTGGTCACAATTCTTTTCGCGCAGATGTACGGCAAGTAAAATATTTACACGTCCGATTACTAGCATAGATATCCAGATGCAAAGGATCTAAAATATCACTCCAAATTCACCCATGACTGTTCACTGTTCGACGCCGATGTTACTATCCGTAATAAATTTTTGCTACCTAGTCTTGTTTTCCAGCAGTTCTTCGTCAGAGTGTGGTGCCGATTCAGAAAGCAATTACGTCTCTATAAATTACCTTTCTCATTTTTTTATTTGGACCCTGAGGCATCGATAAAGCCTCCTTACATTTTATCAAGTCGGTTTCGCAGAGACCTGTAGTTCCAACTAGTAGAAATCACTTCAATATAAATTCGTATCAACAACATGAATGAGGTAACTGTGTTAAGATATTGCGATAGTGAAATCTGTACATTGATGCTACTCTCAACGCTAGAAACTTGCAGACAAGCTTTAGCGAAACTCAATCTTATTGGCCACAAACCTTAAATTTTATTTCCAACGCATATCTGCCAATCTATCTACCTATCCGTTAACTTTTTGACACAGTGTAATCACAGTAACCGCTATACTGATTTTGATGTAGCTTAGAGAGTAATATTAGAACATCTCCAATTTTTTTTCGAGACATCAGAAATCCTGGTCGCATTATGGCGAGGCAAAAAAACGACATGAAATTAGTAATATGGTGTCATCTATTTTCATGATGTTTTGGACACCAAACATTAAACATATTCACTCAAATCCTAAAATGTTCCAACTTAAGCAATATTTAAGAAAAATAAAAACCGAGTTTGAGAAAGTAAGGGCATGTACAATGTACATGATTTAATTTTTTGCATTTTTGATGGCTGTTTTTCTGAACAGCGTGAACTTTCATACTCATTTGCCACATGACTATGCACGGTATATCTTTATTATCCACCACTAATTACAAACACAAGACATCTTCATCACAGTAAAGTCGTTGAGCACCTATTGAAGTTTGCGATTTATGTTTTCCTTGCATTACTGATAATTATCTTTTGTCGGCTTTGCCTAAACAAAGGAGTATCGTTTCGTATGCAGTTACTAATTGCAATTGTTTTAATATTCGTGTTTTAATTGCTTTAAGTAACTTTCTGTGCGAATTCTCGCTCAATACATGGTGGATACGAACCTAAATATGTATCTCAGACATGCTGCTGTTTAAAAAAAAATCCTGTAAGTATTTTTTGTAGCAATGACTGGGAAATTCATTTACGCAGCTCCATTGATTTTTTTTGGTTAGAGGTGAACTCAGTTCACCTGAAAATGATAGAAGATAGCATATCAATCGAAACGTCGTGATACTCAAAATTTTATAGACAATGGAAGTCCGAAATCAAACTTTTGATAAATCCACCTTGTCTACAAGTTTCAAACAACAGTTATTCTTTGATGCCCTAAATTTTAATCAATGTATTAATGAGAAGTTCTTATACTTAGTATTATTTTTATTATCATATATAAATATCACAGATTGTTTCTCTCTTCTAAATGCTAGTGAATATTAAGACACCATATATAGATATACACCAATATTTTTGAGAATCTGAGAGAACTTCTCAATCAATTCTATATGTTGATTTGCTTGAGGAGACCAAATGATTGATGCATAATCTAAGTTAGAGCGAACCAATGCATTGTATAGCAAAATAATGGTACCTATGTACAAAGTGCTTCCTGTTTCTAATCATAAAGCCTAGACCCCGGTGAGCCTTATTCACAATATATACTCATCATGAGTGTTAAATTTGAGAGATGGTTGGAAATGCAAACCAAGATCCTCAATGGTATCTACACGCTTTAATGCCTTGCTATCTATGATGCAATTATATTCGACTGGATTTAATTGACAGGAATATAACATTACATAACATTTATCTATATTCAAAAACATGTTATTTTGGGAAAACCAACCTAAAATACAATTTAAATCAGCTAGTCCTCTCCACACGAATAGAGTGTTTACGACTTTTACCAGTGAAACATAGTGTGGGAATTATACAATTACAAATACAATGATTTGTAATTGTGTAAGTAGGAACATCTACAATCTACATGATTACAGCTACATTTTATTGACCACCTAGTAAACGCACTTATGTAAATTACCAAATACAGTGAAGATTTTTCATAATATGCGTGTAATAGTTTTGTAAGTAAATGTACTCACAGTCTGAGAACCTCAATAAACTCGGAGATAATGGTCCGTTTATAGCGGAAAAAATTGGCTGGAAATTATATTCATGCACCAGGTGCTCAGGTATTCGTCAATCCTTAAGAGCTATAAAACGTTTCCCATACATTTTCTCTTCAAGCAAAGAGCCCGATGGTCTGGCGTGGAGAACTATTTTTTACTCGAAAGAAAACAATCATTATTGACTGAAGTTTGGGAGACAAAAAGATGCTCTGTGATATTGCCGTAACAAACACGATCAATTAAATATTCGTATTTAGATACTGTAGAAGAGACCTGTAGAAAGACACTAAATGTTGTAGATGATGCTTAAGCATCTTTCTTAGAGGCATGTCACCGAATCAAACTTTGAATTAATTTAATAAAATCGTAGCAAATGTACATTCCATTATTGCTGTAAGAATAGTGTAATTATTATCATTTATTTATATTTCTGTGGTATAATTTTTTATCACCCTGAATTCCCCACCGTATTTTCTAACGACAGATTCATTATACACATCCGGTCTAGTCTTATTATCTCGGATGTTTTATCTGCTACACACAACTAGCAAAAATTATTGTCAGTTAGCCGCTATTTGATATGTGTGTATAAATGGTAACAACGCTGAGATTCTCCAAAAAAATCCTTTTGAAAGAGGCTTGTTCCAGGTGTTAGAATCTTGACCCGTGTTTACTGTACTGATGACTCTTGACGAGTGTACTCGGTCCAGCATTTGCTATAATTGAAGCTATAGGATAGAGACAGACCAGCCACCCTTCTTCAATGTTCCAGACTCTGGACATCATTTGCAAGGTCACGTGAAACTCACTAGACGTGCTCGTTTCTGTATTGTGTCCAAAAGCTTTAGGCAGTACTTTTGAACGCATTGCCCTACATGTGAGTAGTACTCATCGATGATTTGATCTTAACCTTGTAAAGTGATAGTAGTGAATACAATTTTGTGGATCGGAAGAGAAACCTCAACTTCTAGGATACCGACTTACCAAGGCCTAGAGTCTGATTCTGCCAGGACGTCCTATTGTTGATCTTAATTCCTAGATCACTATGGGGCATCCTCCCATATTCACAGCTGGCAGAACAGCATGCGATTGTTTTTTCCAGGATTCTTGTTCTGTGTGTTAAACTGAACTCCAATTATAGACATTCGACAATTCTTCCAATGCTCATCTGTGAATGCATCGAAAATGTGTTCAATGTGTCGAATGTATTGTCGTAGAAGTCCAGAGCTATTGAAAGATCGTATCATTTCGGTGAACTGAATGCTAATGCGAGAACAACAATAATGTCTGAAGAGCAATGAATATTGCAAAGGTATACAATTAAACCAAATATCAAAGTACAAGGCTACATCCATGAATGAATAAATGATAGTTTAAAAAACTATAATGATATGATTTTATAGTAGATCGATCTAAGAAATGTAAAATATATTATAGTTTAGAAAAAAACTAAGAAACAAAAAATAATTCATATAAGAATATAATGATTCACGAGAAAATTTAATGTCATTATGATAAAACTTTGGGATGCTCGATATCCATTGTAATTATTTCTTACTAGTTTTATTTCAAAATGCAAAGGTAGTGTAAAAATGTACAACCAAGCACCCCACGCTTTTATCACAATGACGTTAATTATTTTATTCCTATAGTTATTAAGAATTTTTTACTTTTTAGTTCTTGGCCGCCTGATTTTCAGTAGCAATTTTCCAAGCACACAGTTGACCCTTTACAGGTAACACTGTGGCACACCTGTGGCTTTAACCGGCACATTAGTGCTGAGGCATTGTTGTTTAACTAATAAATTATAGTTTTATTGGATTAATCCCTATCATTTATGGTCATATCATTACACAGGTCATTTCTTCTAAGCTGCCCATACATTATTTCCGAAATAGCCTCACAGACTTTTTATTATTAAGCATCTCGTACAAGAATATGACTTTAATACCCCAATAACCATTATACCGAATTCCAAAATATTATCGACCAACCACAATTATCTTGACATATTTCTGACTATATTTACAGTAAGAAAAAAAGATGGTCAAAAACATCAGGTCCACATACCATAAATATTACTACATATCTATTACTAGCTTAAACTGAAATTTACCACACAGATATCTTCCATTCAGGTACCGAATATAAATCAAGAATTAAATTTGTTAATCTCTTTTTGATAATCCGTAATATATGTAGTGCTACTTACGATCTCGAAATCAGGGATCGTCTTATTTGAATAGGTTGATGCTTCCAAAAGCTGGGTATTTTAATACAGACACCCCAGAATATGTGTAGCAGTGTTGCCAGACTATGTGATATACACGATTGCAACATTTTTAAACGTATTTTGTCTAAAATTGTAAGTGCTTACATGCAAAGTAGTTTTGATTCGTTCAGAAGTTGCGTTGCCACGGTCTCGAATGCATCCAAGTGTTGGCCGAAATTTAACGTGAAAATTGAACCGTATGACTATAAAAAGGGACTAAAACAAGCGGAATGTCACGAAAGTTTAGTGAATTGCTTTGGCAACTCTCCACTTCTAGGGCTACAGTTTTTGGTAAAAAAAATCGATATATAACCTACATCGAAATTGAGGCTTCTCTGGGAATTGGATCGGCAGCGGTTCGAACAATCATTCATTATCACCTTCGCCTAAGGAAGCGGTGTTCCAGATGGGTGCCACATTTGTGGACCAGTGAGTAAAAAGCAACAGGAGTTGATTGGGCTAAGTTTATTCTTGACAAATTTGATAATGGGCAGAGTAAAAACACTTTTAATATCGTAACCGGAGACGAAACATGGTTCTATCATTATGATCCCGAAACTAAACAGCAGTCATTAGCTTAATGCTTTGACAGTGAACAGCCTCCATCGAAACTTCATCGTTCGAAGAGTGTTGGGAAGAAAATGGTCGCATCCTTTTTTCTAAAAGTGGATACATCACAACGGTAGCCTTGGAAAATCAAAGGACAGTTACTTCTGAATCGTATATAACCAAATATGTTCCTGTAGTCTTCCAAGAACTATGCAAGAGCCGTCCAAAGACTGGTCTGCGGGGTATTCAATGGCACCATGACATTGCACCCGCCCACAGCGCCGCTAGAACACTCGATTTTTTTGCTGCACAGGGTGACAAAACAGATTAAAGTTTTTTTAAAAAGCCTTCTAGTTTTTCTGTATATAAAAACTTTCAGCGTGACCCTCGTGACGATGAAGTTTATGGAATAATATATTAGTTCAAGCACTCGTTCATTAAGATGTTATTTTCCAGAGGTCGAGCGTATGCCACTATGTTCACTTAGTGTTAGACCATGAAAGGGCTCAAGCTTAGTATGGGGGCAGTTTTCGCATTCAGCTCAACAATGTGTGGCATGGTACTTTCCATTAACAATATTTCTCATAGTTCGTCCTGACTGAATGGATAAACCATCTACATAAAACAGTGGTGGTTGTCGTTTTATTTCCCGGTGACAAATTCCTCTCTTAGTTTTTCTGTTTATGAAATTAGACAAGCTGATTAAATAAACATATTATTCCGTAAGCTGGAGTATTATGTAGCAGTAATATCTCAAGCGGTTCATTTTATTAATCTAGGAAATAACTGTACTATTTTTTCAGGTGTTACATGAATCACGGTTGATGGTTGTGGTATAGTCCTTTATTATTCATTAGTTTTCGTTTTTATTAACGTCTTATTAAACATTTATTACTTTGGGAAAACAAACTGTCTCTCAGAGGATACTATTGTGCTGTATGTTACAGATTGATTTTAAGAAGGTAAGGCAAACTTTATTAGGATTCTCGAATCGTACAACCATAAACTGTTGTCAATCCATTTTGATAATGCCGCCTTCCTCCCCTGTGAGTCTTAAACAGTGAGACATGTAGTATCAAATGGACTTATACATATAGCACATATAGCAAATGTAACAAAATCCAAATTTCATAGTTTGGAAACCTTGATCATTTTCATTTGAGAAGATAGATATATGAATTCCATTAATAAATCATCCATGGATATAGACATAATTGTGCACGAATATTCTGTAGCGGAAGAAATTTGTTTATGAGTATTCCTCATCATTTTAAGCTCAAAATAGTTAATCGTATTGATTGATGTAACAAAGTGCTCAAACTATTCGTAATGTATCTGCAGAACCCATACTTCAACATTTTAACTGGGGACAAAACTTTCATATATACTTACTACTACATAAAATCAAGCTATATCTACTTCTTGATCGTTCTATCCTTAACTGAATCACATAAGAGTTGTTCATTAATGATGTATCTTCAAGAAAACGTTTACCAGTTCCTTAGATTCTCATGGATCTGCCGCTATTGTTCCTATAGAATTACTAATATAGAAAATTAAAAATGGAACGTTTTTTAATAATATCGTTTTTAATGCGTTTGTTTCGAAGTCCTTTATATAAAAATTAATGACGCTTTTAAAATGAAATCTTATGAAAACAGTTGTACCTGAAGAAGTAGGATCAATCATTGTTCAGTAAATGTTTGACCGAGATTCGAATGGCTATAATTCAAGCATGTGAAAAGAAAATTGTGTTGCGTGGTACCTTCCATAACTAGTTAACAATTTTCCTCACAGTTCGTGCTGATTTAAGTGTGTAAAACTATATATAGCTTTAGATGTTATTAATTTTTCTTAATCGATAAAGGAGAACTTCATTGATTCTATGGATAATAAGTTAAAGGTAATAATGTTTCATCCAGATGGTCCTGATCAGTGCATTGTGACAAAGTTATCAAATAATTGTATTTTCCTCGGTCCTTAATAGGTGTGCACATTTTCAAACAAATCAGACAACTTGCAGTCTTTGAAAATTACTTTGAAGGATTCCATCACTACTTAAATAAATACATACATACATACATCCAGATCAAACTAATAGAAGCGTTCAAAAACTGCAACCCCTCCAGTAATATGTATGACAGCCGACTGTGTAGCTCTGGAGGTATAATTAAAAAATATTTGTGATATATTTTTTTGTGTTCGAGTAAGGCATCACATTTACTTTTCTCGTGTCTATCATGATGAAATATTTGACAAGGGCAGTTCATCTGAACGAATGATATGCGAAGATCGCGACAGGACGGTTTCGGGTTTCCGCGATGGCGTATGCCCGGAATCTGCATGTAGGATGTTGATGTTGAGGAGCAGACATGTGTCTGTCCTTATGTCTGCATTATTAGTTAATTAATGTCTTTTGGTGCTAAACAGAAGTCATGTGCGCATCATTTATGGAGCACATGGTCGCAATGTCACTATAGTTGTGGAGGGATATAGGTTTAAAAATTTAACTGCTGTTTTGCACCCAGTATGTGGAATTGTTCAGGTTATATTTTCTTGAAGAAATCCTCATCTTAAATAACAGACATGGATTACGCTTACATTGAAAATTTATTTAAGATACTCAAAGAAAGGAGGTTCTGTTTTTAACCGTTGTGTGCACACATAAAAATTGATTCTCAGGTTAAGAATATGTACCTTCATTCAAGTTTAGCATATCTATGCGCAAAGCTATAATAATCTTGGTATGTGAATAAGAATACTGTACGTACTTTTGATCATATAGTGTTAACTTCAGTGAATATTTTCGATTCAAACCTGGGAAAGTCTTGGAAGCAAGTATACCAAAATCTCTAAACGAGCATTTGATAATCTTGGTACAAAACAGATAAAAACAATACTATGATGTTGACTGAAGCATTTCATAATCTTGGCACAGACAGACGCGAACTGCTGAAATGCCGTTGACGAAGATGACGAAGGTAATAAATGAATTACTTCGAGCGAATCACAAAATGTTCGTATTCTTGATCAAAGTAAACGGGTTTTCTTTGGAAAATATGATCCTACTAAGAAATATGGAATATTTGTTAAAAAAGCACTGAAATCTCATTTGTGAAGAAAGTTATATTTTTCTTAGGGTATATTTCTGTAGAATTGATTATAATCTTCTCATCAAGTAAATTGTCTTAGATTGAGATCAGATGTTCTTGTCATTAGTATATCTTTACAAGAGATTTGGAATTCTGGGATTGAGAATGTGTATAACTGTTGTTTCATTATAGGGCACCCAATGAACGAGTCAGCCCTGAGGTAAGCACGTACTATGAGGATGTCTTCAAGCTACTCAAAAAAATAAACTTCTGTTTCCAATCATTGAGTATGTATGTCGGAAGAAAAATCTAGCCTGAGGAAAATTGGGAATCCAGGGCCTCCCTTAAGACCCGACGAACACAAGAAAGCACTGAGGTTAACGGCTATTATTTTCTGGACCAATTCAGACGTGTGTAGGTACATACACGTCAGTGAGCATCTCCCTGGGCGTCTCTCTCGTCTGGCTTGGCATCTCTGTATTATGTATAACTTCGAGTAAATCAAAAACCAGTATATCTTCGTATTGTGAGTTTATATTTCATTAAAAAAATTTTCTACGATTCGCAAACGAGAGCGTTTCGTCACCTGTACGCTTTGCGTGTAATACCTATAGTGCACGCATCCACCATTTTTGAAAATTGTAATCAAAATTATTAAAAATGAATGCTGATAATTGGTTCACCCAAACCTTGTTAAGATTTAATGTCTAGAAAAATGATCAGAAATAAGCGGTAAAAGAGTTTAACGAATACAATATCGTATATGAAATAATAATATCTATAAATTTAGCCAAGCAAATATTCAAAATTGATGAATAAAAATAGTTCAATTCGCGGTCCTAAACCTATTAGGTGACAGGCCAACACAGCAAGTAAAAAAAGTAAGGTTCTTTTTACCGTCCACAAACAGGGTGCGTATTTTTTATAAAATCAGTATGAAATAGGCACATTTCTTTGATTATTTTAGACATTGACAAGTGGACAAGCATTTTGAGCTCAACGATAGGTAATTCATTCAGCAGATCGGCAACATCCTCATTGACCCACTCAAAGTTATAATTTTTCCGCACCACACACATTTAAATAAAATTGGATAGTCTTATCTTTCAAGATAACATACACAACAGGTATCAAGTGATACCACTACAAATACTACTTCTACTATACTCAGTATTAGTCAAACTCATGTATTTAATTGCACTATTCAGTTGAGTATCACATTGTATATGGTCTTGAAGGAAATGAGATATCAAATAACCGCTACCGTCTCCCGGCCAACTGCTGACAGAGAAACCCAAGAGCAGCAGACAACATTGGAACGTGCATCTTTTGTTTCTGGCGGGCCGTCATTTTTTCCACGGCTCACTTTGTTTGTTAATTAGCCAGTAATTAGCCCCGAGGATTGGGTGGTCCGTATTTTTTTATTTTTTCGCCGGCGAATGACGAAAACGTCCAATTTGCGAAAAAGGAAGGAAACTGTCGCGCGCTGTGAGGTCATCTGTAGCCGCAGTCAAGATGGATGAGGTTTGGGTGGCGAATACGGTTTCTGGAAAAGCGCGCCAAACGGTTCTCTCCGTAATCTGCCAGAAAAAAGGTCAAGTGGTATGACTAGAAAGTTAGATTTATAAAGTTACCAAAAGGTTAACGTAGATGGCGATGCGAAATTAATTAATTGCTTGGAGTGAATCCCATGATGTTCGTATTCTTGATCGAAGCAAATGGGGCTTCGTTGTAAAATATGGAAAACTTCATTGAAAACTATATATTTCTTTAGAGTATATTTCTATTTTTAATTCGAAAATAACATTTCTTGGTTCAGATAAACCATAATTTTCTCATCAAGTAAATTATCTTGGAGTGAGATTAGATGTTCTTGTCGTGAGTATATCTTTAGAAGAATATCACAATTCTTGAAATGAGAATTTCTAGGCTAAAGCAAATCCATCAATTCGAATCAGCGTCTCCATAAATACTTCATCAGCGCCGACTGGTTTCAATAGAATACGCCCGAAAGCAATTCTAACAATTTTGGGAGAACGTGTATGCTTTCTGCTATACACATGCATGTTTCGTCTTTAGCATAGACTCGTCAGTCTGGCGAAATTATAACAAAAATAAATCTACCCATAACTTTAGAGTTCCATTACAAGTACAAGATGAGATGATCAGTTCCAGAAGATGCATTAGCTAGCTTTATCACTTCGCCTAAAACCAAGACCACAAACTCCATATATTTCTTCATAAATGAATGGAGAAAAAAAGACATCCCGGTGGTCAGAATCATTAGTGATTGGCTTCCCAATAGGTCCATTTTTTCATCTTCATTATGCTCCCTCTGTCGATTTGGATGAAAATAAAATAATGTTGCAAACATCCCTCAATGACGTCAGTAGTCGAGTATCTTTTATAGACAGCAGCGTAGTAGTAGTCATTGTGTTACATAAATATAATTCTCCATGAAAGCACATTCACAGCAACGTATAACAGAATATCTATTAATATTAATATCCAGGTCTATTTCTCGCAGCAACAAAGTTCCCTTTTGTCCTATAGTTGGGCATGGCTCAATGTCCGGTTCAATTTGAGCGCAATAACGTCCAGCAACTACTTTTTGTCGCTATTAAGGAAAGACAAAAGAGCCCCAGACGACAATACGCGAACTAGAACAATGCTGCCAACTGTCGCTTACTTGATTCTAACGTGGAGGCAGTGTTGTCGAATTCCTCTGCAGAGGAGATAATAGTTCAATTATTATTACCCACATGAGATTCCAAAAACGTCATTCATAAAATTTCCTTCTTGAGTTAACATCCATCTGACTTAGAGGCACATAACTGTCGTTTCAATATTCCAGAGATGGTCTGATGGGTACCTTGTAACTATTTCGGTGAATATAACTTTCTGGAGTAGAAGAGGACTTCCTACATGTGGGACGCCGACTCAGCAAGGCCTGCAACAAGATCTTGAGAACCATGTTATTATTGCTGTTAATCCCCAGAAGCTTGATGGAAGTTGACTTCAGTATTTGAGCTACTATTGCTGCTACTCTCCTAGGCAAAGGTCAGAAGCACTCATTGCATCTGGAACTTGAAGTAAAGTGGCTGATCTGCTTCAATCGCAGATTTTACCTTTTTCATCATTCGATCGAACTGCCTCGGGTAAAACTGGCGCATCCTCCTCAGTTCAAGCTTCCAATATTTGGAACGCAACTCTTCCAAAGGTCAACGTTGTAGATTGGGCTGCCGAGGAGGTTATTCTACGATGATTACAATTTACAACATTTTATGATGAATATGAATAGACATTTCTTTATCTCGTAGCTCTTCTGGTGTGCTTCTGTTCCTTTGTTCCTAAAGATAAGATGTTAAGGATTTGGAACATCTATCAAGAGACGTTTTTTCTCTAGTCCAAGCATTAATCAAGTCAAAACTCATAGTAATAAGCTCTCTGAAATTTTCCAAATGCACTGGTTGCTCTGGTGGCTTGGTAGTCTGTATAGTAACCAAAGGATAACTACCGGCAACATTGCTTAAGGTATAGAAGCGTACCAACCGAGGCGGGCAATTCCCGCTTCTCGCGCCATGACATATAATGGCGCGATAAGCGCTTTGTGTAATAGTTCTATTGCATAATAGCCCAGCAACGAGCAGCCGCCGCCTCCAAGCGAGCAGGCAGCGGCAGAGCCCTTATCAGAAAATGACTCCTAACAACTGACAGACGCGAACAGGAAATTGGAATAAGAAATTTTCGGGCGTAAAATGAAAGATAGTCGTGCCGTAATTTCCTACCATCCAACGGTTGGCCATTTGTACTGAAGCTGGAGTGCTGGGAAATTGGAAGGGGATGAACCAGGGACGGCACAGCGCGCAATTGTGCCGACCACATTTTTGATTGATGAGCTACAGTTGAAGGCACTCCTTAGACGGTCTATATCTGTGGCTAGATGGATGAGGGTTTTTTCAAAATCAGTTTTTGGACATATCTTAGTTATTGAGTATGCTCCTTCAGAATATAGTCTTATTGCACAGTTTTATCGAATTACCTACACCTCAATCCGTAGGTGGACAACTGACAGTAATTAGAAAAATTAGAAAGAAAAATTGACGAACAGGTCAGACAGAACGGCAAATACTCTATGGACGGTACATTCCTTCGCGCTTTTCTTCTTCCCAATTTTCTAACTTATCTTCAAGAACGACTCTTGAAAGAGGCTTATTCGAGGTGTTGTAGGCTCGACTCCTGGGCTTCTCTGGCAGCCACAAAGAAAGGCGTCATCCGGACTTTAGTCGACCGAGCTAGGAATATTTGTAACACACAAGGGGGGCTACAAAGAGAGCTCAATATCATTAAACAAGATCTATTAAACAACGGATACCCAAAGAAGCTAGTGGAAGTAACAATACAAGAAAATACCAACAGTAGAAGAATTAAACACGAAGAATCTCAGCACTTACTCATTCTGCCTTACGTCAAAGGAATATCAGATGGAATCAAAAGAATAGGTCAGCGATACAAGATCCAAACGAGATTCTCTAGAACTGCCACCCTCAGAAGTATCCTAACAAAAACTAAGCCCGGAAATGAATCTCAAGAGACAAAGGACTGCATCTACCAGATACCATGTCAATGTGGTAAAATCTATGTTGAAGAAACAAAAAGGCCACTGGAAGTAAGGTTTAAAGAACATCGTCTCAACACCCAGCGAGCAGAGACAGGAAAATCTGGAATAGCTGACCACGTATGGACGGAGCACCATAAAATAGCTTGGGACGACGCTAAGGTTATTGCCAAGGAACCGCATTGGTATCGAAGGAAATTCAAGGAGGCGGCATTCATCACCAACAACAGCAAAGTGTACGGCAAACCCAGCATAGACATTAAACCAATCTGGCAGCCACTCATAAAGAAGATCAATAGACTACGACTGGACCAGACAACAAACAATGACCGACAAACAGCCACGTCAGCAGACCGGAACACCGCGCATCGGGAACCAATGAGAACAGACCGCGCACAACGACACGTCACCGGACGGGGTATAAATAGGCATGAAAGGAACGTGTTCGCCAGTTCACCTGAAGACGATTGAAGATAGCACATCAATCGAAACGTCGTGATACTCAAAATTTTATAGACAATGGAAGTCCGAAATCAAACTTTTGATAAATCCACCTTGTCTACAAGTTTCAAACAACAGCTTCTCTGGTGTTAATACTTTTCTTGGATGCTCTAGACTGTGAAGGACCTTTGTGGGACCTTTGTCCGGGTAACCGGAGGTAGGCATTAAAAAAATTAGGTATTGAAGGTGCTAGTATTTTTCTATTACAGATTTATACATTTTAACTGAATAGGAATCATAAATAATGACGAACGTGCTATGAATGCTACATTTCATGTGCAATTGTGAACATCAGTTCATTGAAGAAGTTGATTGGATTTTGTAGCTACTGATCCACTTTAAGTAACTTCTGAGGATATAGGAAATTATAGAATATTTTAATTATAAAAGGCTCTCAAATATTTTTTAAATTCAATTTCTACTATTGAAAATTCAAATTCAATTCAAATCCTCATTGCTATGAATAAACTAATCCATTAGATGGGTCGCCCTTTTGATACAGTGATTGTACGTCTTTCAAGTTGCTAATAATTTTAGGCCGAATATATTTTTGAGAACAAAGATGAAAAATTGCTAGAATCAAAGGCACAATTTTGGAGCAATGAAAACATTTTGTATTAGCAGCGTTCCGAAACTAAGCGATTTAAGTTGATTTACAACGAAACAAATCATATTTTTGTAAGGTCAAATATTTGTTATATGATATAAAAACAAAATTAACCAAATTGAATTATCGTATTTAATGAAGTTACTATTCCAGCCCTGCGCACTTCCCTTCCTTTCTATCGAAGTCTGGTGGTGCTTTTCAGG
This sequence comes from Bruchidius siliquastri, assembly GCA_949316355.1. Lineage (NCBI taxonomy): Eukaryota > Metazoa > Arthropoda > Insecta > Coleoptera > Chrysomelidae > Bruchidius > Bruchidius siliquastri. The sequence goes on along the minus strand of OX438534.1, from coordinate 1,052,513 downwards.
GCTCATTGAGCGATATCCCATTGAAGCCACAGCCACCCTTGTTCCTAGCCTGTAGTCGCAGAAACAGCAAGCGCTGTAGCAGGAAAGGAACCGTGTTATTGTAGGGATGTGTTGTAGGATTTGAATGTTCGCGAATGAGATGCCAGAAATAGATAAGGGGCGTGGGCTGGATTATCTAATAGGGTGAAGGGAGATATTTGACTCACTCGTACATTAAGAGGACGGGACTCGAGTGTACATACTAATCAGATCAATTTAGTTTGATTCATAAAATGCTGCAGCTATCTTAGATCTTAGAAAAAAATACTTTAGTAGTTTTTTTTTTGGTTTAACACATTTATCATATTTCTGATTATATCAATGAGCAGTAAAATTAGCGCTTCAATAATATTCCTAAATTTCGGGTATATTTCTAAAATATTAGAGCATATTTGAACGTGGTCGAAGATATATTTACTTCGCACGAGCCTTTTGAAGAAGTGCAAACTTTTTCGTACATTTCCAAACCTTGTGAACATTTCGGGAAATAGTATGAGCATTTTTTGGATTTCTCAAACATTTTCAAATTAGAATTGGAACAATTTACCCCCTTTAGACAAAATTAGATGAACAACTTAAGTGAGAAAGTAGTTGCTTCGAGGGTACCAGATGCAATAAGATGTAACTTTTTTATAATAAACAGTAATTATTCGATTGGTCATTGCTGATGGAAGTCAAATTGTTGCCTTACCAGGATTTGGTTTATTTTTAGGTGAACTACATTTTGATGTGGGAAAATACATACCGAAGCCCACATATCTCCGTCAATGAGAAGATACTCTGGCTCGCACACCGCACACGTGTGCGTCAGGATGAACGTTGATATGCTAACGCTTCTCCGTCATTAGTGAGTCTTTAGCTAATAGTCAGACACCGCTCCATGTCAAAATAACATATTAATCAGCCATGGTGTGGCGGAGATACTTTGACGTGAGCACTCGGTACCGGATCTAGACACTTATTAACAAAGTATTTTCGTTACCTCACATGAAGAATATCATGGAAAGACGGGAGTTGGTTAGAATTAACACAGCCCATATTAACATGAAATTATTTATCGTTAACATCAAGTAATCATACTGAAGCACTGAAGAGAAAGGTATTTTCTACCGTCAATTTCAGTCCAGTAATTCTATTCGCTACAAAGATGTATCCACGAGGTGTCGATTCAGCCATTTCAATTCCAGATAATCGTGTTCACACAATGATCAGTGATTCCCTCCGCTGGATTCAATCCTTCCATACCCAGCATAAAATCAATTCAACAGGTTGAATTAGACCAACAAATATGAATGAATATGCACAGCAATGACTTTCTTGCAGTGCTTTACGTTTTTGGCAATAGACCGATTTAATTTCGTACCTACATAGTGAATAAACATAGTACAGTGACTTCACCTCATTCATTTGTTTAGTTTCCCTAATTAATGCTCGTTGGCATACTCAGAAATTTCTTGTAGAAACCAACCTATAATCATGTAGATTGTAGATGCTCTTATTTGGTGAAACTCTTCCATCATGTAGATAAAAAGTTGTGTAACTATCACACAGTTTCACAAATATATCTCTTTCTTTTAGTGACGCGTTTCGATTTTTATCAAAATCATCGTCGGACTGTCAGATTTGACCACTAACAAGGCTACCCAGATTACTTGCCAAAAAACTAACTAGTCCCATCATGGATACAAAACTAGAGCTCTCAAAACTAGCAGACTATCTATCCTGTCTAGTTATTTCTCTATTAAATTATATTTTCATTTGTTGTGTCTGTCTTAGGGGACATATTTTTTTTTTTGGTGACTGCACGAGTTATAAATGAATAAAATTTATGTACACTTATTTGATGAATATTTTGGTTACATATACATAAATTGTGATAGTGTTCGAAGCATGAGCGCCCATAATGACCAGGGACAATGGGGCGGAGTAGATATGAGAAAGTAGGGAAGAGGGATCGGTAACTTCTGCCAAGGGATGTTTTCAAGCCAATAATTCTGCAGGCTTTAGCAGTATTTCTACGACTGAGAAGAGTTGTCCAACAAAAGCCTTTGCTGTTGATCCTACGAATTTTGACCAAACATGGTACTTGTCCAGTAGGGGGGCACATTTAATCTCGAAATGTTTCTTATTGTAAAAATAAACGAGTACGAGTGATGTGCGCTCATACATAAAAACCAGGATGGTGCAAATAAGCCTCTCAATATAAAATTTCACCAGTTTTTTATTACGGGCAGCATTTCTGAAAACAACGTCTCTTTTTTCCATGAGGTGCCATTATAATGCTATTGATACAATAATTATAACCTATCGTATATGTATACTGTAATTTATATAATTAGGTGTAATTAAAATCTAATTAATCTGATATTTCTTTTTTCTTAAACCGCACTTGGAGTCTAAATGGAGCCTTGGTCCATCAATGCAGTCTTTTATGTAAGCCATAAGCTACGTCAGTCCGATACTGTCCAACTATCAAAATGACGCATTATTCTTGTGAATTAATCATTATATTTCGATGATGCCTAATCATGAAGAATTCCGAAATCGAGACATTATATTTTCTCGATGGTTCATCACATATACATTATGAAAAACGATGTCACTTATTTCCGTCGCCTGTCTGTCTGTCCGGTAAACATTCTATAGCTCGGAAAGCACCATTCTGTTTTTAATGAAATATTTAAATCACAAAAAGAATTATCATCCGTAAAGGACCGTCTATCATCTATAAACTTTTGATGATTCACAAAATCTCTCGCTTAAGCGGGAGATGTAAAAATGTGCTCATCTTCCTTTCCGAATGCGCTCTGCATCTAAATCAACCGTTCGGTGTAGCTGTCTGTGAAAAATTCCTGTCGCTCCGCGAAACATATGCTCCATCCATCGCACATTGCTTGTACACAAAAACAAACACGAAGAGACACATCCCGAGGGAAGTGTATAAATCAGAGGAGAACGCATCAAGGATCTGTCCCTCTCTCCCGCCTGTAGCTTTTAAACGTCTGAGAAATGATCTAGTTCTACAGTGTATAAAAAACGACACCTTTCAGAATCGTGTTGTTAGACCAGCGGCGGCCTATTCTCAATAATAAGAACTCATTCGTGCGTAATTATAAATATGAGAGCCATGCTGAAAGTCTTTAGATATTCCTAATATATACAAGTTTAAACAAGTTTGAGCACGCAGCTATTTGGTCTAAGGTTGTAAGTGCTTACACGCAAAGGCAGCGTTAAAAATCGTTCTGTAGTTGCCTTGCCACGGTCTCGAATGTATCTGTAGAAGCTGTGCAAGATATGGTAATAAAAAATCGTCATATAACCTACACCGAGATTGAGGCTTCTCTGGGGATTGGATCGGCAGCGGTCCGAACAATCGCCTAAGGAAGTGGTGTTCCAGATTGGCGCCACATTTGTGGACCAGTGAGCAAAAAGCAACAGGAGTTGATTGGGCTAACTTTATGCTTGACAAATTTGATAATAGGCATAGTAAAAACACTTTTAATATCGTAACCGGAGACGAAACATGGTTCTATCCTTATGATCCCGAAACTGAACAGCAGTCGTTAGTTTGGTGCTTTGAAAGTGAGCAGCCCCCAACGAAAGTTCGTCATTCCAAGAAAGAGGAAAGAAAATGGTGGCATATTTTTTTCTAAAAGTGGATCCATCACAATGGTAGCCTTGGGAAATCAAAGGACAGTTACTTCTGAATGGTATATAACCAAATGTGTTCCTGTAGTCTTCCATGAACTATGCAAAAGCCGTCCAAAGGCTGGTCTGCGGGGTATTCAATGGCACCATGACAACGCACCCGCCCACAGCGCCGCTAGAACACTCGATTTTTTTTGCTGCAGGGTGTCAAACTGTTGCCTCACCCACCTTATTCTCCGAACCTAGCTCCGTGCGACTTCTTCTTATTCCCTAAGACCAAAGGAAAGTCTATGAACTTTCAGCGTGACCCTCGTATATAGGATATATGGGGCACCATCAGAAGAGTAGCTTTTATGCCACGCGTAGTACAAAAGTATATATCACAAATAAATTATAGTTTATAAAAACTAAAAAAAACACGCTTTTATGGAGGACCAGCTTATCAAAGTGCATTATGTCCACCAGACGACAAAATTCGGTTTGATGTGGTTTCGGGTTTATTATCACCTCTTTCATACGTCTGTAAAACCAGAATTGATCAAGTAGCATTATATCCCAACGTAATTTGAGTGTAAAATGTGATGTTCACATCGTAACGCATTATGTCCTTAAGAGGTGCCACATGGTGGCCATCCGGAGGCGCTTTACCTACAAACAAATTAAAAGGAATTGAAAGGAATATTCACAAAAAGTAAGCAAAATCAATCTCGCGATGTAAAAATAAAACTTGATGAATCAAAAGTCTTTATGCCAATAGTAAGGCGTGGTCTAAATCTGAAAACCGTACACGATCCATCTGACGTCTCACTTATCAACGGGAGCAAAGAAGAGAAAAAACATGGTGTTGCAAAATTGCTGGGCAAAAATATCTAAGCTTTCTGCAACACCATTTACCAGAGCTAATAAACGATATGCCAATTCTAGAAAGGGCAAGTGTGTGCATTCAACATCATGGCTGCCCTGCTCATTACGCCAGAATGTTCTAGGAAGTGCTAGATCGGGAATACCCTAATCGATGAATCGGATGAGGCGGTCCCGTTATGTGGCCTGCTAGATCACCAGATTTAACCCTTCTCGATTTTTTATTAGGTCATCTGAAAGAAGCGTTTATTGGAAAAGCTCCTACTGCATTGGAAAATATGATGAAACGCATAAGATATGCTTGTAGATCAATCTATGGAGAAACTCTCCTTGGGTGTCATGAAAACTTTATAAAATGGAACATCTGTTATAATAAATTTAAAGGTTTTCCATATGATTATTACGTTATCTATGCTTTCGTGAGGAGGAAAGCAGTTCTGACAAACCATGTAATTATTGGAAAATTTATAAAAAGAATAAATATTGTATTTTTATCTACTTAAACTGCAACCGGATTTCATAATTTTGTGAACAAAAGATATTTCTTGTTTCTCGTAGTGTAAGATTATGCAAAAAATATATGTTTCCATTAAAAAACATGACTAACCTTTTAAAAAAACCTTTAAAACGTTGTCAATGTCGAGAATAAGTCATCATTAACTGTCCCCCATTGCACCCCATAACTTTTATCTGAACGTTTTCATCTAAAAACTCTCCTTTTTCGCGCTGTTTCAAGCTAAATGGACCACTCGGTACATAGATCTAATTTTTCAATATTTCTTTGATTTAATTCGGCGATCAATAGTTCTAAATTTCGATCAAAGGTCTTATTTCTAAGCTAATAACCGTGCCTGATAAGTATAGCGTCGACCTTCCTGAAGCCTTTGTTTGAGCATTTGGGCAACCGTTTCAATTCAAACAAAAACCAGTGAAATTTATAGCACTGCTATCGGAACCCTGTTTAAAATGGGAGCTCTATTCCCAATGAAACATTTCCTAATTAACAGAAATAACGAATACAGAATATTTAACTACTGATTTACATGTAAAAATGCAGATGACAATGCTGACAGGTAAGAAATCACCGTAGCCCCTCGTAAAATCGTGGAACAAACTTGAACTCTGACTTCAAAGTACAGCACCGTACTTGAACCAACTTCCTCATTTGTCTCTTTGGAATGATACTTGTCATAAATAGTGGATGTTGGCTTTTTGCAATATTATGAGGATGAGGATTATGAAGCTAAGTGTACGTTTTAAAAACTGTAAAGTGGATTATAATAAATTTAAAAATGCATAAAATCGATATCAACAACAAAGCGGGATCTATTTAATAAAGATTTTATTTTTATTGATTTGTTCGTGTTCCTTCGACAAAAGCTGTTTTTCAGTATTAAGCAAAAAATTGCAAAATTAACGAACTTTTATGTGAAACTATGTTGGGTTGCTATCACAGTGCACTTACTTCCAACTATGTGGTTGCGATGTTAAGTTAACTTTGTGAAACTCCAACTTTTAAATACCTTCTCAAGAGTAAATAGATAACTGTATCTATGAGACTAAATGTTGTGATGGACGAATGAAGAGGTACACGCGGGGACGGTCCTGTAAGGTAAGGACCTGCAGACACTTTAACTGGACGTTAAGTTACAATAAAATCTTCATCCTAACAGCTGCTTGGTCGTTATCTTTATTTCGATCTGGGATTCTTTCCCGTTTTTAATGTCCGTCCTGCGTCTATAATATTTTTTAGATAATTAGTGATTACATCCAGCGCTTCTATGAAATGTGTTTACATATGGGATATTCTGTAGTTATCGGTTACTTAAACCAATACTGAGAAGGACAAGCCTGTTTCTTAGTCGTACTTTAGATCCTAGATACTAGAATCTACATCGCCAATTAGGTATCTGTATAATAAGCAGGTAGTAATGAGTTTTTATAATTGACGTATTTTTTTCATGTACAACCCTCCAGATATTCTTACTTCCCAAGGACTAAATCGGAATTAAATTATGATCATCGGAAAATCTCCCGAATCCTCTTCCCATGCTAATAGGCGTAACATCAGCTATGACAACGCGCCATATTTATCTTACAATTTTATTAGTAGGGATCGACCATATGCTCATTCTGCAGTCCAATCACAGGCGTATACAAGGGGTTGGTAATGTGGGAATTACCCCGCACCCTCAAGATTTTTTACCAAAGATTTAATTCAATTTTTTTTTCCAGGAATGAATGATTCATCTAAATTCGAGTCACAATTTTTATAAAAACGCATTGCTAATTCGGTATCTATTCCTATATATTGCATTGCAAATAAAAATGACAGGCCAATACATGATATATTTCTATTTAAGTCTATTTTGTGTAGTCTTTTCAGTTTCCTTCGTATTTTTCACCAACTCTGATTTTCACCAACTCTGATTTCCGAAATAAATAATAGGAGTCTGGTATCAATGGCATCACAATAAATTTTCGAAAATTTTGCGATTAGTCTAAATAAGCTGCATATTTCTTGTATGATTTTCTAAATCCCATAGCGTGACCGGAACTAAAATTTGGCAAAGTGAGCGCGAATTTGTACATATCAGAGGGACAGGATGAACGAGAATGTTTCTTTACCCTCTTTCAAATGAGCTAAAGCACATAGTATTCATATATTTGATCTCATTTGAAAAAGCTTTACGATTGTTGCGACCTCTGTGGTGGTTCAGAGCTCAAAGACTCTACTATTCCATTTCTGGATATTTAAAATATCATGCGCAGAAAGAACCAAGTCGTTGTTTGAAACTTGTAGACAAGGTGGATTTATAAAAAAAAAATTGATTTCGGACTTACATTGTCTATAAAATTTTGCGTATCACGACGTTTCGATTGATGTGCTATCTTCAATCGTCTTCAGATGAACTGGCGAACACGTTCCTTTCATGCCTATTTATACCCCGTCCGGTGACGTGTCGTTGTGCGCGGTCTGTTCTGATTGGTTCCCGATGCGCGGTATTCCGGTCTGCTGACGTTGCTGTTTGTCGGTCATTGTTTGTTGTCTGGTCCTGTCGTAGTCTATTGATCTTCTTTATGAGTGGCTGCCAGATTGGTTTAATGTCTACGCTGGGTTTGCTGTACACTTTGCTGTTGTTGGTGATGAATGCCGCCTCCTTGAATTTCCTTCGATACCAATGCGGTTCCTTGGCAATAACCTTAGCGTCGTCCCAAGCTACTTTATGGTGCTCCGTCCATGCGTGGTCAGCTATTCCAGATTTTCCTGTCTCTGCTCGCTGGTTGTTGAGACGATGTTCTTTGATTCTTACTTCCAGTCAAAGAACATCTTCTCAACACAAGAAAGAAATAACAAAATTGTGAGAATATGGAAACATAATATTTCACGCTAGTATTTTTGATGTGATGAGCGAATCAGCTCAGGTGCTACATCCATAATCAGACTTGGAAGTTACAAACAGATAGCACAAATATCTAATCTAATTCGGACATTTTCAACCACAAAATTCAATTATTCATTTTCCCAGTGGGCTACATAATAGCTTTTAGTGATAATAATTATGTTTCTTGTAAATGATCGTTGATAACCTAAAAATATCCAATTAAACATCAGGTACAAATTTCCATAGTAACATTCAGTATTATAATAGATATTAAAAATAGATTAAATGTCTTAAAATTGTTGATTTCTTTTAGTTTTTTTCGGCATGCGGAAAGGACACTGTACGTTCATTAACACTCCAAGCATTGAATTTTTTCCAATGTAGCAGTATAGCAGAAAAACCTTTTAATCAAAGCGTAAAGTACTGAAAATCTTTGAGATCACGTTTCATAATTATACAAAAAGATCACTACGAGAATAGCGTACCAATTTTTTTGTTTAGTTGATCAAATCTCTATGCATGATAAAAAGAAATAAAAAATATCAAGTCAAGTAGATTGATCCAATACTTTCTACTTATTTTAAGGACATGTTCAACATCCAGTTTTTGAACAGACTGAATAGCATGCGTTATTATAATTGTTGCAATAATAATAATAATAATAATAATAAGTATATTACATGTACTGTTCTAAAAAAATGATTTAACATTCAGATACATACAGCAAGTTCGATATATTATAAATATAAAAGATTCTGACCACTGTAAATAGTTATATCATCTTTTCTCCAGTTTCAAAGTTCCCAATACAAAACAAATAAAATTCATTCATTGTATATATTATGATTCAGTAGTCAAGGACAGAATATTATAAAAATAATAATTGTAATGAACTATCAAATTTTAAAACTAATTCTGGGAAGGTTTTTGAAATAACTATTCGATATTTCATTTTATACTCGTAAATATAAAAATTTTATCTTGTCAGCACCAGGCTAATGATATAAATAGATTCGAGCAACCAATGGTTCATATATTTTTATTTTTTGTCAACAATGTTTTTCATCTGTTGTCCTTTTTTCTGTCACCGGTCTTCTAATCTTATAGTCCTGTGGTATATGGGAAGATAGCTGAACATGTTGAGGTGTTCTTCCGCAACACTCATTCTAACGCGTGACAAAACTGCGTTCCATCATACTTTTATAACACAAAAATCAATAAACGTAGACGTAATTATCAACAGTGGTTATGCAAATGTACACCGCAACAAAAAAAACCGAGCATAATACATAATAAAAAGCTAATTTATTCATAGGAAGAATTTATTTTCGTTTAACCCCACACGAGGTGAAATTATGAATAGCAAAAAGGTCGTAGTCACCGACATTAATTAAAATAAAACAATAAATCAGTTAGTTATTTAACTGCACCTTTGTAAGTAAATGAACAGAGGTTAAAGCGCATTATAATTAACTGGGATCGCGATAAATTGTCGTCGTTATGTCTATTGTCCTGTGTATCTTAGTCAACGCAGGTGTGGATCCACGTCGTTATTTTTTGATTCCCTGAAATCAGTTTTAGGCATGTCTAACTCACTTGTTTATTCATAGCAGCTGGACTTTCAAGCATAGGCTTTTTATATTAAAACCTAGGACATTTATTAGAGATGGATCTACTATAATCGTAAACTTGACTTCGTACATTTAACGCACGTAATCCATGCAATCCACCAACTTTCAACAGTGTGGACTCAAAAATGCCAGAAATTAGATTGCAACACCGAGATATAAGACGCATTCTAGAAAAACTGAACACCACAAAATCTAGTGGTCCAGTATAAATACCAGCAATTCTCCTGACACGTTGCACTGCAGAGGTTACACAATCCTTTGCAAACTATTTAACCTCTCCTACCAGCGAGGAGAGTTCCCTACTGGGTGGAAGATCAGACGAGTACAACCTACACCTAAGGAGTGCAGGAAAAATATTCCCAACAATCATAGATCTATGAAAACGGGTGAATTTGAAACGAAAGTTGAAAGCTGTCATATGAAGTTTTGTTTATCGACCAGTAAAAGTAAGATGAACTTATTCTTCCTAAAGTCGTTGCTGGTAATTGAATTTGAATATTTCCCATTTCTCTGCACGCTAATTTGTCTTAATTCACTGAATCAAATAATTATGATTACTGTTCTTTGAGGATGCTGGAGGAAAATAATACAAAAAAAAAATGATGACCGAGTGATTGAATTAATACGAGTTAACATTCCCATGCCATTTTCGAACATTTACACAGATTAACTAGGTTCTCTTCACTGTGATTGCGTCGAAGTATGTGAACAAGAAGTGAATTTTCTCTTTCTGAATGGTCGATTTTGTGCTAATAGCCTCCTTTGCGGATTAGCAACCGTACATGGTTAGACGGCTGTCAGATCTTATCCATCATATCTGTTACACTTTTTTTGCAATTATCAGTTATAGGGGGTGCCGCACTGAGTTATTAAAATGAATACTTTATTAGATGCGTGCTCTTTATCAGTGAATGATGATCAAACGAAACTGCCTGCACATTAACGACTGATTTCAAGCTTTGCACAACATAATCTAATGCCAACAGACCTCATTGAAATTGAAATGAGTACAGGTAGGTGTTTGAGCGAAAATAATGGCGATCTCATTGATACAATAGAAAAGAAATGTAACAAGATACACTGGAAAAATTAAACGTCAACTGATGATTCACTCAATCTTAATTTGTTGTAATACCAAAAAAAAATGGTAGCACTAACACAACGGAGATAGTTTTGCATAACTAACATATTGAAACACAATAAGCGTAACAACTCGATCAACTGGATTATTATTGCAGTGAATTCCACAATAAATGTAATGGAAATAACCTTAAGAGTCAAGATATTTAAGAACGTGCAGATGTTGCTCTATCCTGACAGGAGTTCTGGTTCCGCCTTGATTCCTGTAGTCAACTCAAGATGTATACACCGGATTTCACTACCATTTCCATCGCCATCTCAGATGTCATGCCACTTCGATGTTTTTAAGTTTGGTTCCAAAAATCAATTGCGGTCCTTACATGATTCCTTAAGTCGAAGTACGATTTTAGATGTCATTCCACTCTGATGTTTTTGAATTGACGGCAAAGAGGGAGATCGAGGAACAAACTCCCCGGCAGCTGGTTCCACAAAAGAACGACTTTTAGAAGGGGTGTTGGAAGTTCGACCTGGGGAAGATGCACTCGCTGTGCCCTGTAATGTTTGCTGTAGGTACTGGTAACTCTTGATGTTAGTTAGCGAGAGAGCTCGGCCGAACATTCACCATGATAGAATGGAGACACGTTTCTCTAATATTTCAGACTGTGGAGGGCACTTGTATGGTAATTATACCTCAGATATTCAATTTTCATCTCTTATATTTATGTGTAGATGATCTTTTTCATAAACTTCATTTGACGTTCAATTTTGCAATAATGGTAACTGCAATTTCAGTAAAACTTTATAAATATATGTTACAAATCCAATCTATATAGTGATACCCATTCTTATCACATTCTTCATGTTTTAGGGGGTGAAAAGTTATATTTTGAGCCAGCAAATTCTCGACATACTGATCTTCTTCTTATCACGCCGTCTTCTTTAACGAATGTTGGGATCACTTCTTCAAACGCTTCTGTATCTTTTGCAACGTGAAATGGTTGTTCCACACTGAGGTTAGTTCAATGTCTGATGTCACCCAGCCGAGATTTATCCTTTCTTCCTACACCCTTTCTTCTCCACATGACTGCGGGTAAGAGAGAGTATCTATCGTTATGAAGTATGTGGCCCAGATATGCTGTTTTTCTCACTTTAACAGTCGTCATCAGTTTTCTACTGTCTCCAGTGCCCAGTCCAGTCTTAGTACTTCTTCATTTGTGGCTCTGGTAGTCCTGGGAATTTTAAGCATGCATCTGAAGCCACATTCCAAATTTGTCTAAGCTCTCAATGGATTGCACGTTCAACATCTGAGTTTCGACACCATATTGCAATTGAGACCATTAATAACCGCCTAAAAACCTTAATCTGATGGCCAAACTCAATTTCCTATTTATGAACATATATCTTTTTTATCTCCTCATCTTAGTATAATTGGGAGTCTATGATCGCTCCAAGATGTTAATATTTGTCAATCCTAGAGACATAAAGAGCTGTTTACCTTCCAGTTGTATCTTGTCGACAGGAGTTTTTATGATGACAATATATTAGATTTCAGCTATGTTGATTGTCAGCCCATTTTTTTTTTGTTAAGATCTAATATTTCTTAGTGCTTTGATGAGCTTACCGTGTTTGACTCAATCAAACACTTTTTGGAGATCTATATAACATATGAACACGGTTTGATTATATTGTCTGCACTTTTCTAATAGTAACATCATTGCAAACAATGCTTATCTAGTTCCCATTTCACTTCTGCGTCTACTGATGTCAGACCAATTTTTTTAGATGCTTCCAGTGACTGGGAAGAATAAAATACTAGATAACTATATTTAACGGCATCCAGATCACTCTGTAAATGCTTTTGTTCGGATACTGCATACGTTACCTCATTTTTTCCAAAGAGAGCAATTAAGGCCTACCGGTTCAGTTTCCATACTGCAAAACACACTTATAATTGCTAGCTAATCGTCAATTCAGGAATGCTTCAATTAGTTGGTCATTTGTACTACAATAAAATCGGTTTAATGACAGGCGATCGAACAGCACGCTGAGAAAAAAGATTGTTCCCACAATTGTTTAGAAGTAGAGCTCGATTTGCCTTAAGCGGCCTGGTCATAATTTTATTTTTACTCAGCTTGCAGACTTTTTGTTCTCGCGTAATTAATTGTATATAATTTCGAGTTGCTTGAAAGAGGTGTATCGAACACTGTAAACGAGTCACGTTATAGGGAGCCATATTTCTCAGAAAATAATGAGCTTTTTTATTGATCAGACCACGATGTCTGTTGGTATCACGTGAAGAAAACTGAATAAGGTAAGCTTCCAACACTGATATCTAAAATAGTGGATGAAGGCTTAGTGGTCATTAAAAATAGATGATTTCTATTGGTGTACATTATTATTGGCTGCTATATAGGCTTCATTTTAACAATTCTCTACAATCGCAAGGTCACACTGGAATTCTTTAGATATTCCTAATCTATACAAGTTTAAACAAGTTTGAGCACGCAGCTATTTTGTCTAAAGATGTAAGTGCTTACACGCAAAGGTAGAGTTTGAATCGTTCAGTAGTTGCCTTGCTACGGTCTCGAATGCATCTAAGTGATTTTGTATGACTGTAAAAAGGGACTAAAACAAGCGGAATGTCACGAAAGCTTAGTGAGTTGCTTTGGGGACTCTGCCCCTTCTAGGGCTACAGTTTTTAATTGGTTTGCTGAGTTTAGAAGGGGCCGGGTCTCACTCGATGATGAACCTTGCACAGGTCGACCGCCCACTGCTGTTACTCCGGAAACTGTAGAAGCTGTGCAAAATATGGTAAAAAATATCGACATATAACCTACACCAAGATTGAGGCTTCTCTGAGAATTGGATCGACAGCGGTCCGAACAATCATGATCACCTTCGCCTAAGGAAGCGGTGTTCGAGATGGGTGCCACATTTGTTGACCAGTGAGCAAAAAGCAACAAGAGTTGATTGGGCTAAGTTCGTGCTCGAAAAATTTGACAATGGGCATAGTAAAAACACTTTTAATCTCGTAACCGTAAACGGAACATGGTTATGTCGGTATGATCCAGAAACTAAACAGCAGCCATTAGTTTGGTGCTTTGAAAGTGAGCAGCCTCCAATGAAAATTCGTCGTTCCAAGAGTGTTGGAAAGAGAATGGTCGCATCTTTTTTTTCTAAAAGTGGATACATCACAACGGTAGCCTTGGAAAATCAAAGGATAGTTACTTCTGAATGGTATATAACCAAATGTATTCCTCTGTCTTCCAAGAACTATGCAAGAGTCGTCCAAAGGCTGGTCTGAGGGGTATTCAATGGCATCATGACAACGCAACCGCCCACAGCGCCACTAGAACACTCAATTCTTTTGCTGAACAGGGTGTCAAACTGTTGCCTCACCCACCTCATTCTCCGGACCTAGTTCCGTGCGACTTCTTCTTATTCCCTAAGATGAAAGAAAAGTTACGAGTTTGCCTTTTTTCCACCGATGAAGAGGCAATCACTGCATTTGAGGAGGAAATTAGCAACCTTTCAAACGAACGTTGGTCAAAAGAATTAGACAAGTGGTTTTACCGAATGCGTAAATGTATTGAGGCAGGGAGAGAATATGTTCAAAAAAAAGAATAATGTTTTTTAAAAAAACCTTGTAGATTTTCTGTATCTAAAAACTTTCAGCGTGACCTATCATTGATAGTTATTAAATCCACTTTCTTGAATTTCTGGTGATACCAAAGTATGTATATGACTTCAGGGCATCTCATTGCGATTTGTAGTACTCTGTACATAGATACATGATCACCTATTCCAAACATCTGTTTAAGCAAGTTGGGTGTTGATTTTGTGTTGGTTGTCATGGTCCTGATTGTCCTAATATCCTTCTGTGCTTGGTTTTTGTGAGTATACAGACATACAATTCAAGAATCACGATATTCTTGTAAATATATACTCACGACTTGATAAGAAAATCATTATTAATTTGAACCAAGAAAGCCATATTTTTGAATTCAATACATATTCAAAAGAAATATACTCTAATGAAGCAGATAATTTTCTTCGCAACTAAGATTCCAATGCTTTTCTAACAAGTATTCCATATTTTGTTTGTAAGGTATCATATTTTCCATCGGAAACCAATTTACTTCAATCAACAAACGAAAATCTTGCAATTCGCTACAAGTAATTCATTTACTTATTTCTCGCCATCCTCGTCGACGGTATTTCAGCGGTAGGCGTGTGTCTGTTTCCACGCCCGTTTTTTCCATTGGATTTGATTTTTATCGGTCCCCTCTCAGGATAAATGAATATTAAACAGGTATTGATGTGAAATGTAAGTTGTGAATAAGCTCTATTACCAATGGTGGACGTAAAACTTCTGGCTTAAATACAGATACATATTGTTTATATTGTTTATTTATACAAAACCTTTCAAACCTGAATTAGAAAAAATACTTCATGACACAGATAAAGGTAAGAAAGCCGTCACATTGTTACAGTTTTGACACTTTTCTTGTTCTTCTTTTTAAGGTTGAATAGAAAATATTTACTTATATTAACTCTATAGCTTTGCGCATATAGGAAGATATTGTATAATAGAATGAAAACAAATATTCTTGGTCTGAGAATTCATTTTTTGTGTGTACTGCGAAGAACAAAGTTCCGAAAAAACCGGTCTGTCTCTCGTTATGATTGTTCATACTTTTGATTGTATGAGAATCTACTACTATATTCTTTCTATGTCTGATAAAATCAGATATTGCTCCGTTCTTCTGCTGGTGATGTAATTTTGAATTTCTGTTACTTTATATTTTTCATGTTATTATAATTTATTTGTTATCTTTCAGTACTGTAATGCTTGAAATGTGGAGGAATGTGTTGGATGAAACAAAATCAAAACTTTTGATCATTTCATCCAACATTTTCAGCTGACAATAGATATACTCGTATGAAAACTTCTTAGAAAAAGTCGGAAATGTTACTCAACGAATCGATAATTGATTAGCTTACACTCACTGCTACTTGTGTACTTACAGAACAATGAGTGAAATCCTGCAAGTAATTCCAACATCGCCATCTTAAATGAAGCCATTTTCTCCCATTGACGACCAACTAAATCTAACCAGAAAATGGATTAGACGTTCTCCAATTAGTGACTGATAAGTGAAAAGTACGTTGGATTCGTTTACAAATCCGTTACGGATAAACATCTTTCGGCCGAAACGAAAAATACCGAACGTTCAATTATAGCGCTGCCATTGCCGGCCAATTCGATCAATTCGAGTGTAATATTACATTCCGCCATACTTCGCCATATACCTGTCCAAACTAATTAGGGAATAAATCAAGGCTACTGAGAGAGCTTAGTTTACAGTACACCTGGTCCGACTGCTGCTGCTTGTGCGCCGTTCTTCTTTCCTCCTCTTCTTTTCAGTGACGTACGTAAGGGATGACTACCACACCAGTACATTATATCTGGCAATTTTTGATCGCAATACATTAAGTACATTATCGATAATTTAGGAAATTACCTTTCAATATTAAATCTCTAAAATTCATTGCGCTAAATTGGTCTGAAGTCACGCTGAACAAGGTCATATCTCTTTGGATCCAGTTAATAGTCTCTAATGCATACCACATACAGGTACTTGTTTGTTTGACAGCTCACTGACGCAGATCTAATGTCAAAATTATCAAATAATGTCATCACTAACAGCGTGTAACATAACCTATTCTTTTATACTTAAGAAGGTATTGTGACCGCTATAAAGATGTTAAGACGAGCTTATAGATACGGTTTGACAACTGATCAAGGTTCACATTTTCAGAAAATGTGACTCCTGGTAGATAGTTCAAAATTTTCGATACCCTAATAACTAGAGACAGATCATGCCTACCGCACTCGATAGAGTATGTAGTACTTCACGCAATTTTTGCGTGTAATGTAAGTACTGACTGATATGTAGGAAGTTTTTTTTTCGATTTTAAATCTAATATTCATTGAGCTATATTTTACTACAGATAACCTCTCGTAAAGGCAAAATGCCTATAACGCTCCAGAAGCGCTGTGAGAAGATTACTGTCCATTTACTTTGACTGTAAAGCGACTCAAATGCTGGGTGTCCTTCCATCTCCAGCTGACAGACCATCATGTGCCCTTCCTTCGACATCTGCCCCATTAGCAAGAACATGCACTATTTCTATTGTCACTTAAGCTCTAAACCCTTTAAAGGATACCAGCGACAGTTTATTTACTCTGCTACCATTACACCAATTATCTTCAAGCTTAAAGATGCAATTTTCAACAACTCAATACCACAGTTTGATTACTCTGAAAAGGCAAACAAACGTAGATGATTTTGTGGATATAATTCCATGAAAAAACGAAACAAAATAACATTTATATATTTGAAATGTTTCTAAGCTAAGAATAATACTTGATGAAATATGAACCTGACACCCCAAGTTCAAAATGTCTTCCTGGGCGTTTCTATTTTGATTAATTTTCCCCCTGATCAAAAATAACACGGACGTTCATGCTTTTCTTCTTTGGTCTTCTCCGATAGCCAATCAAGCTTATCGAAGTCGATATGATCCAGAGATTATTCAGAAGGAAGATCGATTATCAACAGTCATTCCTGTTCAGACATATCAACAGTATTTATTGCTTTCGCAGTACGATTTTAATGAATTAAACTGTTGTTCTGCTGCAGCTGTTTATTGTTCATTTATGTATATCTCATTTATTTCGCCAAATTTATATTCACAGACTTACCAGAATCATAAGTTTAGGCTGACCTTGGAGCATAAGAGAAAAGATATTTATACTTGCTCTATGATGCTTGGCCGCCGAATTCTCCATACACAGATATTGAGTTTGCTTGATATTTCACAATATATACACCACGATTATCAATCTTTTATAAGTTGTACAGTATTTAAGGACGAAATTAACATTTCCTTCCTAGTAGTTTCACTTTGATTTGAGCAATTATTACCACAGGTTACTGCGTTCTAATTGACTTCTAAGATCATAAATATTGACAAGACCCCTACATTTAGTTTCTCCAAAAACAGCTTGCAAGTTTTTTAAATATATATTTTGGTTATCGGTTAAAAAAATAAGCTTTTGGAGTTTTCCAAACTATGAAAAAATTTATGTATAGTTTGACTTTCATAATGATTTAGTATATGATGAAAGCATACCAAAAGTTATATAGTTTTTTTTAAGTATTGTCGGCGCAGTAATAGGTAAAAAAACAAAAATCATTATATAACGTTTTCAAAAGGTTTTTGATAGGCATAGTACTTTTAAAATATGTCAAAACTTCATTTGTTCAGTAATATGTAATTGGAAAATATGTTTCAGGGAGCTTATAATCACTAAGCTCATCTTTTATGTATGTGCTTTATATGTGTTCAAAAACCTTTTGGACAATGAAAATGTTTTCTAAGCTACCTGTCTACAGATTTGCATATCGATTGCCGTTTTTGTCACCGCGAAATATCAATAAACGCTTTACAGATTTTAATTAAATTTGAGAAGGGAGATTTTGTGGGCCAAGAGCATTGCTTTAGTTTACATCACATTAAATTCCTAATGCCCTGATCAGTCTCCAAATAATCATATATTGAATATTAATACCCTACTACACGAAGCTATTCAAAACAACAACGACAAACAACAAAAACCTGCAAAGTTTTTGCTTGCTCTTACAAGGAAACAAAAAAATTTAATTACGATGGTGGCCCATAAAATTCGTAACTTCATTATAATAGACAAAAATATTCCAACAGAACAAAGTATTGCTACCCGTTATAAAAATACATAAAAACTTGGGAAGTTCTCAAGGTTAGAAAATTCTCTTGCAATGCTGAATATCTTTAGTAATAAACGTTTAAAAATTTGAAAAAAATATAAAATTGGTTTTCAGTAACGTCAAAAGCAGAGTTTACATGTTTTTTGAATTCCTTCACTTTTAGTAGTGCACATCCACCCGTTGTGAACCTACATTTTAATAAAATATCAGAGACGTATCTAATATAATTTAAATTTATTTATTTTGAAATCCCAATTTAGATTTTCTAGAAATTGGACTATTTTCAGTAATCCGTGTCCGACAGTTGTTAAGCATTTCGAATTTTGGAAGAAAATATCAGATTTACCGACTTTGAATACCCAGATTGAAGAACATCATATTGTAATTCAATTACTTTCGTCAGTTCATTTGGAATCCTGAAAAAAAGTATGATTCTAAAGTAACAATCTGAAAACTTAAATTTCCAAAGTTTTGCTTATTTGAGTAAATATTCTAAATATATGGATAATATATCCATAATCGTGAATCGCTTGAAGATAATATATGTTTAAGCTCAATTACAAAAGTCGATGGTCTGCAATGTGCACAACATGGCTGGAATCGCGACAACTTTTACTGCTTCTTCTCCAATATAGTAGATTCTATATTGAAACAAGAAGATATTTAACCCTCCTACCCCTCCCTATCCTCACGCTTGTGCCTATGATAACGAAAAAGACATGCCGTTCATTAACCCCCAAAAGTCTTCACACCTCAATATTAACTAGGGCCGATAAGGCATTCCAGGACCCATGCCATCCCTTCACAGATAAGATATCCCTATTAATTGAATGCTTTCGGCATTTCTATTCCGTCCTCAAAAACCAAATAAATCGTTCTAGCTAATTAGGAAGTTTTTGGAAGGGTGCTTCGACTGTCGGTGGAATCAAAGAGATGGTTTTTTGTAGGTAGCTGGTAAAGGGTGAGTGAAGTCCCGTGTTTTGCCACTCCTTTTGGGTTAATTAAATTGCTGGCTTGTTGTATTTGAATATTTCGTAGATAGGAAAAGGGTTAGATTCAGACGCGTTTACAGACCTCTATACAGGGTGAATTTAATATGTTGTTCAGGAATCTCGAAAAGGTAAGTGTTTCAAGAAATACTGGTTATTTTATGGCACCAAGATTGAGTCGAAATTCAAAGAAATTACAAAGATACAGGATTAAAAATGAAAATTGTAATTTTTGTTCTGATTCACTATTTGTTATCATATTTCGGGTAATAAAAAAATTAATGACTTTTTATTACTCATATCTGGTCTATGCCAATGCGCTGTTAAGTGTCAAGAAGGTTGACACTATAATTCCCACGCAATGGTATCAGTTTACAAATTAGCATTTGATTCGGATTTTGGAACTGTTGATATTTACAATTGAGTTTAAAAATTATTGGAAAGCATTGAATCTTTTAGAATTTAAAAAATTCATAAAATATTCAATGTTTCAGAAAGATCCATAATTTCCCATATTTTGAAAAATTACATCAAGTGGTTCAGCAGCTCTTATATTGGATCAAAATCTTCAAGAAACCGATAAAACTAGATGACCGTGGCAATTGTGAAAGTGACATCTAGCGATTCAATGTACAAACTGACAAAGAGTCCAGAATAATATTTCTTGTGAATATCGTCATTGAAACATGCTGAAAAATTTCAATATTTATCTGTTATCCAGGTTAGGATAGTAGAGCGCCTGCCTAGCTCTAAAACAACCATTTTTCCAGCTACTTCATCCTTATACTTCATCCTGTAAGTGACGCGCAGAATTTAACGAGCCTTCTCGAAGAAGCGACCTTAGCTTCCTCGAGCTGGATGCAGCGCATCACATGAACGTCAATTTAAATAAGGATCCCAAGTTATTTATCGGTTTGTAGAAGAAGTGGAAACAATAGATTTGTCGATATGCTGCGCTACCAGTTCGTCATGCCCCGTGTTTACGTCCATACAGTTGGTAATAGTGTCCGCCGTGTCGCTGCGTCGACCATTTGAATGGCCCTTACATGGAGAAAATTAAATAATTTATGATGACGCTTGATTCTGAGATCCATACATTCCGCGTATATGGAGGTTCATCCGTTCATTTTATAGCTGTGACTTCCAGCTTCCATTGCGTAGATCGAGATACTGTTATTTTGGTGCCTAATTGGTTTCTACTGTCACCTACGATTGCTATCTTTTATAACAATCCAGTCAATTAGCATTGATGAATCTTACCTTCATCCTGTGCTCACATACAGTGTCGACAAGTACTCGTGGTGGAATGTATGCTTCTAGAAAATTTCGTTTTTGACTCGAAAATGCCATTTTATAAATCAAAATAGAAATGACTGTACAGAAAATATCGGTTAGGAAATGAAGATTTGCATCGATCTACAGAATTTAAAATTTTTGAGTTTTTGGTAATTTCAAATTATTCCAAAATCACATTTTTGTAATTATTTATCATACCTATTCAGTTAAATGCAGTAATCTATAGTATCAATGTCCAAAACAAAAGGATTTTAAAAAAATGACATCCTAAGATGCCATACAACTTGAAAAAATATTAGTTTATGTCGAATGCAACGAGAACTTCCACAACTATTGAATATAAGTCTATTATTTTCTGTGTTTTGTAGGCAAATGTGTTTTTATAGACCTAACGCAAATGCAGAAAGCGTCTCACGCTTCATGAACGCTGCGAGAGGATGAATTTATATTCTTATTGATCTTAAATGCTATAGAATGTAACCATCGGGGAACAAACTTCTCGGTAGCTCATTCTACAACTCCGAAGTTCTTCTAAAGAATGTGGTTTGGAAGACTCCTTCAAAGCGTTGTAAGCCCGACCTGGCTTCGCTAGTCTTTGCTGTACTGGCAACTCTTTGAATCATCATGTGAGACAACTCGATAGATAATAATAATAATAATAATAATAATAATAATAATAATAATAATAATAATAATAATAATAATAATAATAATAATAATAATAATAATAATAATAATAATAATAATAATAATAATAATAATAATAATAATAATAATAATAATAATAATAATAATAATAATAATAATAATAATAATAATAATAATAATAATAATAATAATAATAATAATAATAATAATAATAATAATAATAATAATAATAATAATAATAATAATAATAATAATAATAATAATAATAATAATAATAATAATAATAATAATAATAATAATAATGACAGATCAGCCACCCTACTTCTCAGGAGGTTATTTGTAAGTTCAGGTGCATCCATTAGACGTATTTCTTGCTTCATGTCTCCCAACTTTATTTTTGTAGGTTTTTTGAGTTTCTGATTATCTATCAGTGTGGTCAAGCAAATGTTAGAGGGGTTACATTTTTTTACTGTTTCCTAACTGGGATTTTCTTCAAGTTCCTGATTATTTCAGAGCTTAATCAGGGAGGTAAATATTTTTGAATTTGTTGTAATTCTTTTATGTGAATTTAAAATATACTATATCCTGTTTAATGTTTACATATATGTCGTCTTAACACAGCCCCATACAAAAGTACAAAAACGAGGCCATGTCTGTACTTTTATTTACGTCAAATAGGTAACTCACAAGGACCTCAATGAATTTATACTAACTCCATTATACCACAGATGGAAATCTTCTAACATGAAACGGTATCCCTACAGCGTGAGAAGTAGTGAGTCAGTACTTGGCTCCATTCTTTCAAACACTATTAATACTTCTTCCAATATGTGATATTGAAGGTGGAAAAATGGATGGGTACCCTTAATAAACCCATTGATCATATTTTGAGTCATTTAGATGTAAAGGTCGATCACCCCTTTGACAGGCTCATTGCTAGCCGAAAAATCCATTTATTTTTTTTGGAGTTAGTACCGCCTGACCATAACTCATCTACCGCTGCAATAAAAATATTAATAACTCGCTAATTACGAGGTAGCTCTCCTGGTGTACCGAAGACTAGATTTCCTGTGGCGCGGAACACAGTAGTATTTGTCCAAATAGTCACGACCATAAATTAGATCAACACGAAACATAGAATCAAGTAGATTGATTCGATACTTTTGAGGCATTTCCAATAAAATCAGTACCACACATTCTAATTTAATTACGATGAAGTTGCTGAAGTAGATCTAAGTTTCAAAAGCATATTACAATCAAGTTCGAAAAAAACAAAAATTAAAAAAATTATCATTATCATCAAAAGTTTGATTTCGGACTTCCATTGTCTACAAAATTTTGAGTATCACGACGTTTCGATTGATATTCTATCTTCAATCGTCTTCAGGTGAACTGGCGAACACGTTCCTTTCACGCCTAGGCGTCATCCGGACTTTAGTCGACCGAGCTAGGAGTATTTGTAACACACAAGAGGGACTACAAAGAGAGCTCAATATCATTAAACAAGACCTATTAGACAACGGATACCCAAAGAAGCTAGTGGAAGTAACAATACAGGAAAATACCAACAGTAGAAAAATTAAACACGAAGAATCTCAGCACTTACTCATTCTGCCTTACGTTAAAGGAATATCAGATGGAATCAAAAGAATAGGTCAGCGATACAAGATCCAAACGAGATTCTCTAGGACTGCCACCCTCAGAAGTATCCTAACAAAAACTAAGCCCAGGAATGAATCTCAAGAGACAAAGGACTGCATCTACCAGATACCATGTCAATGTGGTAAAATCTATGTTGGAGAAACAAAAAGGCCACTGGAAGTAAGAATCAAAGAACATCGATCGTCTCAACACCCAGCGTGCAGAGACACGAAAATCTGGAATAGCTGACCACGCATGGACGGAGCACCATAAAATAGCTTGGGACGACGCTAAGGTTATTGCCAAGGAACCGCATTGGTATCGAAGGAAATTCAAGGAGGCGGCTTTCATCACCAACAACAGCAAAGTGTACAGCAAACCCAGCGTAGACATTAAACCAATCTGGCAGCCACTCATAAAGAAGATCAATAGACTACGACTGGACCAGACAACAAACAATGACCGACAAACAGCCACGTCAGCAGACCGGAATACCGCGCATCGGGAACCAATCAGAACAGACCGCGCACAACGACACGTCACCGGATGGGGTATAAATAGGCGTGAAAGGAACGTGTTCGCCAGTTCACCTGAAGACGATTGAAGATAGAATATCAATCGAAACGTCGTGATACTCAAATTTTTATAGACAATGGAAGTCCGAAATCAAACTTTTGATAAATCCACCTTGTCTACAAGTTTCAAACAACAATCATTATCATTCCGCCCGTATTTCATTAAAATTTTGAATGAATAATGAAAGAAAACCATGAAAAAACTAAGTTTGTTTAGGTTGTTATATACTTTCAATTCACTCTACCAAAAAGGCAATCGCATAAATTTTGTAATATGAGATGTCATGTCCTTGATTCGTGAAGTGTGCTGAACAAAAACCCACCTTACGCTTTTTCTTCTGCTCTCTGTAGGTCTGCCCAATATTCCTTACACCATTATAACATACACTGATGATTTTTAATAGATATTGACCTAGTGTGCTCAGAATTGTGATATATACTTAGTTTGAGATTGAGTTAACTGCAGTTAGTGAAAAGAACTAAATCAAGAGCTTTCATTTTGCTGAATGGTAAGTTTGTAAACGAAATTGTAAATCGACGAATAATTGAACAGAGTATGTTTATTAAAATTTACGTAAGAAAGATGAAAGATACTGAGAAGTTTGTAGGCTCTGGCAGTACCGAATCAAAATTGTCATAACAATTATATACCACACAAAAAATTGCTCATTCAAGATATTATAATTTTGCCGCACAGCATCCCGCTCTGCTCCCTAGGAAACCGTTTAGAGTTCTTAGCCTGCTTGGAGTAATTATGAAATTCCAACTTCTCGCTCATTAAGGCGTAATGTTCGTTTATGTACCCGGTGCAATTGTAGAGCTCTAATGGCTTTCAAGACTTTTAAATACGCATACTATATTAAGAGCACGTTTTCGTACCGTTTTCTGATTTAGTGCCTATTGCTTTTTTGAGTTCCTGGAATGCAGGCTGATCGGACTGCTCTGGGAAACAGCTAAAACAAACATTAGCTGCTTAGGTTGTAGTACGATACCAGCCTATTCAGCAATACGGATAGTCAAATATGATAGGGTCATCTAATGTAAAAGGTATAAAGAAAAAAAGAAGAAATTTTGAGTCGGACATAATAAAATAGGTTGATTGATGTAGAAACAATTAAAATTGAGGATAAATTATAAAATTGTCTATTAATTTAAGCATTTACAGTCAATCAGTTGGGTCAGAATTCTTCAAAGCCTTATATAGTTTTAAGACACCAAGCTAGTAACAAAAACTCAATGGAAACTAGTTGCTCCATTAGTTGAATTTTACTATCTAGTATGATGTTTGTTCATGAATGTTGATGAGATCCATTTCTCTCGATAGATTACTGGTTGTGAAGTTATTTTAAAAATTTGCCTCAATTCTGTTATGGTGCGGTTTCGGAAAGAACTTTATCGTTGTACCATATTTTTCTAAGGAAATTCTTTATGTGTAATTGTTTTTGGTGAACAATACCTTCAGATATTTATAGATTATACAATCCTATGGTTACAAAACTAGTACCAAGGAATTGAAAACAGTTTACGTTCTTTCGCTAGTCAGATGTACCGGGGGGTTTCCCTGAAATCACGCCCAATGGCGCTTCCAAAATCTTAAAATTCCCGAGGTAAACACCTGGCTATCCGGATCCGCTAGAGCCAGGTGAGCCTGGGAGCTCGTCATAAAATTGTGCTACAGCTTTTGAACAGACATTCTCTGCAGAATTTTCGCTTGGACGACAAGCCAAAAAAGCCAAGGCAATATATTCTCAGGATCGACTTTACTAATGATCGAGGTCTCGCCTCAAACATGAACTCTATGCATCAGTAATTGCAGACAGAAAATCCACACATTCTGGCATTATCAGAAACTGAAACATATAACCCTAACTTAGAAATAATACTTTTGGGCTACTTCAACGTTCACAATACGCATGGCTTAAACGTTAAAAAAACGGACGAGAGAAAATGCGAAGCTGAAGCCTTCAGCATCGGCTGCGTGGGTCCCGCGATCTTTTCAATGAATATATCTGCTCCACTAGGAAGATCCGACCCCAATACCATTTCATTTCAGATATCATAGCCTGAGCCTGTGACTACCATACGTAGAACAGAACCATTGACTTCAAGCTTGCTGCCTATGCCAAAATGTTGATATTGTTTTCACAGGCCGCTCCTTATTTGTGGTGGTGGATCAATATGCTTACGACGTATCACCATCAACGTGGGCATTCCTCA
The DNA here is from genome assembly GCA_949316355.1 of Bruchidius siliquastri. NCBI lineage: Eukaryota > Metazoa > Arthropoda > Insecta > Coleoptera > Chrysomelidae > Bruchidius > Bruchidius siliquastri. Next base: position 1,026,688 of record OX438534.1, on the reverse strand, counting down.
GGAATCTGTCCTCTTGTCAATGCTCTTCTTGTTATACATCAACGAACTGTTAGAAAACACATATAAACCAATCAATCAATTTGTTCACACCTAAATACTATGATCAGTTCATCACATTAGTAAGTGCAGCAATATAACTGAAACTGCATTGTTTCGTCTAGCATTCCCAGTAGCATTCTCAAATCAACATCAGCAATCGTTTCCATAATTAATATTAACTTCAGCAACGCCGCCCGGCGGTGTTTAACGCCACACGTACATACACGATACCGTCGACACTTTATGGCCACCGCTCTGTTTTCGCCTTCTACTGCTTTAAATAATATCCGAAGCGCGATAAAACTAATTAATTGAATTCCGAGAATCGTCCTTTCCCCTCCCCTCACCACGTTCGCTTGTTTAGTAGCAGTTTCTTTTTACAGAGTGCAGAACAATAGCGGCTGCCATTGCTACCAACGTTGGACTGTACCTAGTGGCCGAAGACCAAGCAACTTAAGGTTACGGTGGTATTGGCAAGCTACAAAAAGACTAGCGACAACAATTGGAACTAGACGAAAAATGGATGTGAATTCCGTTGTACTGGTGTAACGCCACATGAATCTTTCATTGAATATTGAAACCTTGAATATGAGATTACATCAGATTCTCTTTTGTTACAGTGCCCGTCTGAACTCCGTTTCCAACTTAGTACTTTTTGAACCACCTGGAAATGCCGTCTATTAAAAACTTTAATAAAACTACAATATTAAGAGTAAATTTTTATACTAACCCGTGAAATGTTACTGCTAATGCTAACGATTTTGTCTATCTGCTCCACGGAGCTCCGTTTCGACTACAGCAGCTACACAGAACACAAAATACCGTATCTCTATAGATTTGCTTAAAAACCCCCAAAACAACGATCTAAAGTAATCTCCTAAATTAAACAGTTCGCAAAACCACAGCTAACTCGCGTAAAGCACAGAACAACAACAAGATTTTGACAAGCGTCATGTCAATATGGCAAAAGTAATAACGATTTTGATCACGTGATGTCATCTTTCAATTTCATTTTAGCTCGGTGACTGAAACCTTAAGGTGGTGGCCTGCATGGTATAGTTTGCACACAAAAAATGTAATAACGGTGCAAGCAAGTTTGCACAAACCGCAGTGCACTGAGATATTTGTCGGAGATTATCAAAGTTCAATTAATTTATTCAGTTTACTCTCATGGTAAGCTATGTCGCATAATAACACCAGTATAGCAGACACTGGAGGAGATCGACGGCGCATCTTCATCAGGTCGAAAATTAAAAAATCTATGCGTTGTGGAATCAGCTACCGGAGTTTGTTTCCAGTGAATAGACGTTTATCCTCGCGCAGTGCTTATGAAGCACGACAGGCTTTTTGCATTTTCTTGTGTCTATCTATAAAAAAAAATTAAAATATTGTGACCAAATGGCGAATTGTTGGTTCTCCACTGTCGTCTATATCTTGAGATAAAAACGCCGCGCCTAGTTCGAAAATTTGAAGAAAAATTTGCTGGCTGTCCAGGGAGTGCGCCGAACATAATTCTAGCGTTCTAGAGCGGAGTGCTAGCGTAGCTCAGTTAGCGAGAGCGTCTTACCGACAATCAAGTAGATATGTGCTTCGAAACCTGCAATAAGCCGAGTTTTCTAAATGGGAATTTTTATATAAAGATGCTCTTTACAAAAAAAAAATGTTAGGAAACTTCACACAAATAGATTCGTAACCTTAATTCAGCAAAGTTAAGAACGATTTCTCGACTAAAGCAAAAGAAAGAAGGACAGACGAATTCTGCGAAATAATTTCACAAATTGCAAGCGACTTCTTTAATTTACGTAAACTGGTCCCTATCACGACTGATCCAACTAGCTCTGTCCTTTTCTAATGCTCTCTTGCCGACATGCCACGAAGTCTGTGATCAGTGCGTCGACGCAGGTTAGGGTAGTAGCCGAAAGTAATTATTATTCAATATACAACACGTCTTTTAATTGGTTCTTATCTCTACTGTACCATCGCACGCTCTGTCTCACTCTCGCCTTGGACGTTTCTGTTCCACGTACAGTCCACGACACTAGTTTTCAAGACTTTGCTCTGCAATGTATGGGGTTTCGATGTTCCGTAATTAATTATATTGTAGCGTTTAATTGGTGCAAGATGATAGCCACTGTTGCCAGTTAAATAGAAATGATCTAGATGGATACATTGACCACTATCTCATTGCCCACGCTGTACAGGTTTAGGGAAACTGTGCCACTGCACCATTGTAGTCAAAAACACTGATTCCTCTTCGAGATGTCTACAGAATTTGTGTTTCAAAACGTTTCGATTGACTCGACATCTTCATTCATCTTCATGTGAATCATCGCCTGACAACCAACATACAGACCAAAACAGATTCCATATGGTTTTATGCTATATAGGTATGACATACCATACTATAAAAGTAGATGCAGAGCGACAGACATATCGAGAGACAGGCCAACAAACAGACGCACCCACAGACACACCAACTGACAGACAGATAGACAGACACTGAGACGGGAATGAGTGCCACCGAGTTTCATGACGTAGACGTGATAAAACATGCAAAAAACGAATTATCTCAAATTCGTAATGTTCGCAAATTGATGCCTGGTAAGCAGGGAAGGAATCGAGATTTGGCAACACTGGATCATTCAGATGCTAAGCAGAACGACACAAGCAAAAAACCGAAAGTATTCTTGAATCCTTCCTTTTTTGTCGTGTTGCCTAATTACGGGTTATATTAGCTAGTAATTAATATCATATGCCTTAATGGATAAAATTAGAGACGAAGAATACCTTCTAGATGGCGACGCATCGCAATGTCCCGGACTTCCAGGTATAGAAGAATTGTATATGGTTATCGTACGACTGAAAAATGTCCACAATTATCGAGACCGTGGAAAAATTTCAGAAGTTTTCTCTCCGGAGGTGCTTGGAGTTGGCCATTTTTAGACATGTGGTCTTCCAGTAACGCTCCTTGGCTGATATTTTTTTTTCAGATTCCGCAACGTCGGATATATGGCCAGTATTCCGAAGAAAACGGAAAAATCTGAATTGGTGATTGGTGATGCGAATAGAGACGAGAATCTCCAAATATAGCGACATCTGGGTAATCAAGCAATAGTGTGTTGGAATTTAGTGTTTGATTTATATTACAATTCGAAAAAACGTCCAGATATAACTGGTAGGATCATATTTATGTGTCTTTACAGTTATCAGAGTTGAGGAAAAAAAGCTCTGCAAATCTCTCAAAATCCGGTGGCTACATAACAATGCCATAATGTAAAATTTTAGCAGTTTAAAATAACTTCATCATTTTCCATATACTGCACGAAGTATCGATCAAAATTCAGAGATATGACATGAAAATGGACGTCTGGTATAGGTGAGATTGTAGGAGGGATAAACCTGGACGAAAAATCTTGACCCGTTTATGTAAGGTACTACAATTTGTTGCAACTTCTGAAACTTATCCTGTAGTTGTCTTTCTAGTTCTAGTTCATCATAATTGAACAACTTTTTATGTACATGAGAGATTCACCAAGTAAGAGCATCTACAATCTACAATCTACCTGATACAGGAGTTCATACACAAACAGTTTAGAGAATATGGAGCAGTGGTAAATGGAGGAACAAGAGACATAGGGGGACAGCGAGTCATCATATGGAATCTTACTTATCAGAGTTCATATGGCGCACTGACGATAGAACACTGATAGACCTCGTATGTTTACAAAAACTTTCGTCAGACATTGGTGCACAGTTGCCAGAATTCACCAGAGGACTATAATAACATTAATTTTTCTACATAGCTAGTTCATAAGTTCTCATGAATATGTTCTACACAATGAATATCTTAGCCATTGAATAGTAAGGAAAGTTGAAAATAACATCATAATTTAGAACAAACCTGCAATGTTAATCAAACCTCACACACTAGCTGGGAACATGGCTTTATAGTAAATTCATTTTTCATTCTTATTTTGCAAATTTAACGTCTGTCGGCATTTGAACAGGACCGAACCGTCAACCGTCTACGTCAGGTCACTGTCAACCGCTTTGAATTTTGACGTGAGCGTTCGAATCAGACATCGTAGTTTTTGTTCATTTTCTCTGTTTGATCTGGTTTGAATTTTGCTTATTGTTGCCAAAATGATGATATATTGTTATGTGGGTGAGCTGTTCAGCACCCAGGCTGAAGCTGCAGGTGTAACCTTCCATCAGTACGTATAATTGTGTACTTTTTCAAATTCCCGCTATGTCAAATTTTGTGATTCATCCAAATGTCATCGATGTTTACAAACAAAAAATACGGTCCCCATCAAGCGGCCATCTTGCCACCTTCCCCTCTCCCCGCTGGTCCCATCACCAAAGTCATGTTTGACTATAGACATAATTATTGAATTTATGAATGAGATGCCAGGTCTTCAGTTGTTCTATCGTCGTTGATATGGCGCCAGCATCAGGTGAAATAAAATAGAAACTGTTTTGAATCTATGTTAAACTCTATATCGGCCCATTTTCCACCGAAATCCGATTGACTACTTTGTTTTTAAATAAAGTGTTTTGATTTAATAAAGTGTTTTATTTCATGATTTATTGCACAAATTTTAGGTGTAGGTTGGGGGCACTTAAAAACCGCCAAATCTGTAGCTGGAATTTCATTCAATTGAGCCTCATGAGCAATCTCGAGTCGTCGTGCTTGATATACTGAAAGCTTTCGATAGGGTTTTCCATGAGACATTTTGGAGCAGGCTTGTTGTCGAGGGATAGTTAAATAGAGATCGCTCACATCTTGTAGCAAAATGATATGGTTTCGAACACCTTCGCAGATGACAGAACTCGTATTGCCTGAATTGAAGTATGGAAGCAGACAAACCACTACCATCCCGGGAATACCTTTTTTTCGAATTAATGAGGACATCATAAGGATTGTCGAATGGGGATCTACGAATGGAGTTCAGTTTAACGCATTTAAGACAATTCTGACAAAAAAACATTTGCTTATTCCAGCTCTCGAGATGGAGAGGCGCCCAATACTTAAGTCGTCTTCCGTCAAGTTGGAGGTTCTCCAGAAAATTATATTTACTGGAACAGCTATATAGGATCAGATCAGACTCTCGCTGGAATACTACTCACATGTGTGAAGATTCGCCTTGGAAATTGATATCCATCGGAATTCCATCTTATGGATAAGCCTGACCTTATAAACGACCTCCACAGTCTGGAACATGGAAAACTGGGAGTTTATAATCTCTGGAAGAATCGAATTTATTTCCAAAATAGGAAAGACCTTTTGTCTCTTCATATGTACTTTTTTATCTACAACGGTCTAGCTCTCAACCCGGCGAATACCCTTATATTCTTAGAACTTAGAGATATTAACTACCTATGGCCTAACTGTTGGCTTTGTTGAAATGACCTAGGTAGACGCCGGGATCTGCTCTGTTACTGATTGCTAACGCCATCTCCTGAGTATCTGTTGACATTTAACCATGCACCAAAAAAAGGCTCCAACTAATCTTAACGTAGCAGTAAGTATTTAGGTAATCATTGATAGATGTCGCTTACCACTGGTTAGGACATCTTAACGCTAGAGGGTGATTGTATCAGAAAATCGCTGATTGAAAGTCAACCAGCGACGAATTGTCATGAACGTCAATGACGTTTGTCATTCGGGAAGTATATTCATCCAAAACAAATATATCGTTAAAGTGTGAAAATCCCCCCGTACTTGCAATGAAATGTCGTTCCGCGGTCGAGTACTAGGGCTGGTGGAGGTAGTGTTACGAGTGCCACCCCTATTTGTCATCGATGAAATCCTCAAGTATGGAATACAGGGGATTGGGGAGTTGAACGAGCGCATCCTTTCCCCAACCACAGTGGTTGACGGAATTGCACACACCAAATACGATGAATACGATCTTTTCGAGAATGCCACCATGACCAGCCAATTCCATGACCCAATGGTCTACGGAGACGTGCTTATGTACATTGCCAGACTCTCTTTGGCAATGCTGGGTAAGTACACACTTCACAGTCTGTTTTGTGGTTGTGGTACACTTTGTGTTACCTAAGAACATTGTTTAGTATATTTACAATCTCTTTTTCACTCTCCAAATGTTGGCACAGTAGGTGAAGGTTATTTTACATTATTGTTTACCTCAGGGGCCACTGGTAGTCATCACCCAAAATGTATACCTTGAACTGCACCATTCCATAAAGAAGGCAGCTGACTATAATAACTTCAATGTGTTTGATTTCTTATTAGTATTTTAAATTATGTTCCATAAAATATTATCATCCCATATTACCATAAAAACAATGATTTATTATACATACTCAACCAGTGAATAATGCTAGGCTCACAGGTTGCAGGAATATTTTATTCCCTTATCAATTAAATTAACCATTTATATTTAGTGTATCCAATTTTGTCAGAAAATGTTTTCTACTCATAGTTGTCTTTTTATATCTGTCATGAAGTCACAAGATCTCCATGCTGTTGCCATCAAATGAACACTGTAAGTAAAAAAAATATAGCTACACTGTCTGCTATACTAAGCCAAATCTGTTTCTGAAGCAACAAGGTCAACATGTTTGGATGGCTCTCAGAAATATAAAGTACATAAAAGTAATCATGGTGCTGCAAGAACTATCAAATGCAAAATTGTTTTTTCTAGTGATTACGCAAGGTTTAGAGCTTAAAGAACACTCAATTCCAAGTATACAGTCCTAAGTACTCCATTTAAAGGGTTTGTTGTAAAAGGATAAAAAATTTGAATACTGAAGGTTCAAATTAAACTGGAATTAGATTAAAATATACTGAAAGAGATGTACACAAGTACCAACAATGCTGTTAAATCAATCTCCCCATAATACTATGGTTATCAGACATCTGCTACATTTCTGTCTTATTTATTTGGTCAGTCTTTACTTATGCTTTATTTTAATGGGTAATAGTCAGCTTCTTTCCATGCAAAATTGTTGAGAAGTATTGTAGTTCAAATTTCTAATTCAAGAATGCATTTTCTTAATTTCTAATAACATATACATCACAAAAAACTATGTCACTAATTTACATTGGCCTGTCTATGGCCATACACTCTCTCTATTCAGTCATCCTTTTTCCCCACTATGAATCGGAGAGTACTATTTGAGTTTTGTTAACTTAGTTGATTATTTTTTGTTAACCTTTCTGAGATCTAGAAAAAAACGCCCAAACTCCATTTTTAGGGCATTTTCGAGGTGACTGATAATTTTGCAATAACTTGGTAGTGGGTTTTTTAACGTTCTTATAAGATGATCAATCATCTATAGACTTTTTAACCCCAGTAATCCTCCATACATGTTGAATGTAGATAATTGATATTTGTCTTCAAAACACATATTTTTTTCTAATAGCCGTGGACTGAATACATGTACATTACCAACCTGATTTCTTTGTGGGTGCTTGGATCCTACAGATGTTCTACTGAGAGCAGTTGCATATACTTATGATTCATCTCAATCCCAAGATCTATTACGCTGTCAATGATTCATGCTGTCACAGTTCACTTTCATTTTCAGATATTTTTTTAGTTTGTGTTTGCATAAATATAACATTGTAATATAAATGGAATTGGATTTGTGTCAAATTATTCATGAGAAACAAAGTGCTGTTTTGGATGCATCTGATGACCTTTGGAAGCCTATCAGTTACATTAATTGACTGTTGGTTTCATTTATATTAGATCAAATATGAATCACGTTAATAACAAACTAATGTATTTTGGTTTAATTTTCTATAGCAGTAATGCATTTTTATTACCTGAGGCAAATGTGTAAAATTCCCATTAAATTGCTATGTTCGTTTCTACAATAATTGAATTAGCTCATTGAATATGGTATCATGTCATATCAGATTACATTAATTTTTCCAATAATGTACACATGAATGTGACCAATTTTCGTACGTATTTTTTATTCCACATAGGAGATGAACATCATAGTCATTCTGATTGATATCTCCCCGATCGCAAAAAGCTATCTCTACGTCAATGGTGATAAGTGTGCTGACGAAACTGTCAGATTTGTTTTGTTGTTTTCTTGATGTTTTATGACATAGACATTACGAAAAACCATGTCACTCATTTTCGGCTGTCTGTCGGTCTGCTTGTCTCTACTCTGTCCTGTAATCCTTACCCGCTCTATAACTCGGAAAGTGGTTTTCAAATTTTGATGAAACTTTGACACTGCAACTTCTAGTTTACGAAAATAGGCTCAGTGGTTGCTGCGTAATTCTCAAAAAACGAAAAAAAATACTATCTATAAGTATATACTTCGTTTATTGATGTTTCCGAGTGTCATGATCATTCCCAAATGAGTTAACAAGATGAGGGCAGGAAATTTGGGGAAGATCTCAAAAAATAGATTCTCTTAGAATACGTTCATTTATATTCTGACCCAGGTAATAATATCTACTTATAACCAAAATGATGATTCTTCTCAATAACTGTCTACTTACTAGGACGATACATCCGACTTATCAAAATAATATACATATTTACGATACATTTTGAATGTGTCAAAGCAATGTAAACCATATGAATTTTCTTTACAAGTTTCACAGCGCACTTTACTTATTTTCCAAAGGTGGCCAATCTGTTCCATTTCTGTTTTAGCGATTTTTACTACAGATTACTGCACTTTAACTATATAGGGATCACGAATAATGACGAACGTGGGGCAAGTAGGTTGAGTCCGTATTTCAGCTGTAGTTGTATCAGTTTATGGAATAGCTAATATGGTTTCCGCAAGCATAGATCCATGGGAGATCTGGATAGTCTCCAATCGTCGCGTTCGGTATTTCGGAAGCTTTCGATAGAATATGGCATGAGAGTTTTTTGATCAAGCTTACTGCCGATGGGGTTGCACCGGGTCTTTGCCACTAGTTAGATAGTTTTCTCAGGGATCGCAGCTTGTTTGTGGTGGTGGATAGATTTGCTTCCGATATGTTTACCATTAATGTACACACCCTTATTTCCGGCATGAAACGAGGCTAACCTCTACCATCCCGAGAGACGTTATTTCGGCGAGGACAACATGTTGTTCAGAACAATTACATTGGGAGAATTTTGGAATGGGAATATACAAACAGAGTTGAGTTTAACGCACAGAAGGCTCAGATAACAACCTTAATAGAAAAAATCTCAGTACAAGTGGATATATTTTTTAGATAATTTCTTTCCAATTCCATTGCTAATATTTTTTATATATCAAACAACTAGTATTATTTTTAAAGTTCCTTTTTATATTCTTTCAGGATGCGCAGCAGCGATCGGAATGTTCATCCTGAGCACCAAACACCTGATGGTGGTGTACATGTACCTAATGTCCATCGGCCTAGTCCTAGTCTCCTATTGGAGCAACGCCACTGCTGTGAGAACTGCTTTACAAGCTACTGCAACGAACGCCACATTGACCGCCATACCCAACCTCATCACCTTCAACTTCAAACAACTCTTCCAAGAAAACTATTGGCTCATCAGGCTGCTGCAGAACCATTTGCTGCAAACCGCCATGGCGATAATTTTCTTCAACATCCATCTGGGCCCGAGGCCTCCGCTCCTACAGAAGATTCTACCTCTTTGTTTCATTGTGCCGTCGATACTTGCGGTGGTACCGCTGTCTGCTATTGTGCTGAATTTTATGCCTGTCATAGCTGCCATAGTACCTCTTCTACTGGTGAAGTTCGTGCTGTTTTCCTCAATCTTCCAGATCAGTCATTCAGTGTATTCGGGATATATCCAAGCGAAGAACTTCGTAACTAATTTTGGCGTTTCGGCACTCATTGAGTCTGAGTGGCTGAGATTGAATGTGCCTGAGGTGCTAAGGACATTTTGGACCTTGAGAGTGCTGGAGCACATCGGAATTTTTTTTCTCTCCGGGTATTGGTCCGTTGAGGACGGAAATACTCCTTACTTCAGGTAAAAATATATATGTTATTCATAACCATAACATTAACGACGATATTGTAATTCAAAATATCAAAAAATTATATGAATGTGAAATAAAAAGTTCATATATGTATGTATTACAACATGTTAGTAGAAGCAGGAATCGTAGAGGATGCTTTATTTTATGAAAGACTACATACTTTCTTTCCAGACTTCCAACCAGTATATTTTATTAATGCAAAATTGATTACAATGACATACCTTAAAATTTCATGCTACCGTAAAATAGAGTAAACAAACAGGCACAGAAACAAGAACAGTTCAAATTTTAAGGTTATTCTAATACGATACGTACTTGTATGTATTTCGACTCGCTGAATCCGAATATCACATCAGAACAGTTTATTTGAATAGGCGCTAAGTTCACTATAACATATGAATCAAATTGCAAAAGTATTATAGATATCAGGTTAATTTATAAGTGACAAGTTAAAAAACACTTAAATAATCCACCATAGGGAAAAATCCGATTTATTTATGTACATTGTAGATCCTTTTACTTGGTGAAACTCTGTCGATGACACGTTTTGATGTATATTTAAATTATCTGATTTATTTTTTCGAAAAACTTCAGAGGCATATAAATCTAATAGATAGTATTATAACATCCGACTCATGCTAGCTACTTAAAAAGTGATTTTGAGGCTGAAAATTCTTATATTTTCCGATACAGAATATATCTTTTTTTGAGCTCAGTTTCAGTCTCGGCGTCTAAAAAAAATATTAAATTTGCATGTAATAATTTCACTAGGTCAAGCAATTTTTCTGTGAGGCTGTCACAGGTGTGTTTAAGGAAAACATATTAAGTGCTTCTGTTATGATATCAGATAATTCTCATTATCTTACTCATTAGATGCTTTCTATGTTTACTTCTTTTGCTACTAGAACATAGAAACACTGAATTATATATACATATAATTTAACATTTTCAGTTCTTACTGCATTTGGATGTGCAAACATTATGAAAATTATTCATCAATACGTGATATACGTGACGTCTTTTTACAATGGTTGAATTTTGGATATTTACATACGCGACAATTTTTTCAGGCGGTCCATTAGCAAAAATATTTATTTACACATATATCAGCTTTCCTAACATAGATAGGCATCATCTAACAACCAAGTGACTGAAGGTCGAGCCGACTGTATAAAGATTTGCATCTATGCAAAATGAACCTGGAAAATAGATATTACAAAATATTGCTATTGAAATGGAATAAAATTAATTAATTTATTCATGCACACTGTACGTTGCTACTTGATTATTGAAAAGTAAATATGTAGCTGTTGGTAATTTTTGCCTCCACAAGTGGCTGCCAGATCGGGTGGCGAAGCCACTCTACTGTAGTGTACTAAATCCACTAACACTGTAAAGAAGTACACAGAATATTACACATTCCAAAAAAAAGCGCCTACAGAATCCCTGAAGAATGTAAAACGGCAACATTGCACTGGTGTTAAGGTAAATAAAGGGTGCCCACCACCTCGTCATGGAACAATAATTTATACTAACAGATAAATGTGCTCTACAGGGAGTGCGACGTTGCCATGTTACACACTTCAGGCATTCTGGAAGCAAACTTTGTTTGTTCTTAATATGTACATCAAGTACGGGTTTACAGTTATGGCGATTGAAGGAGGGCGTGAACACTTCATGATTTCAAAAAGGGGGCGCCGCGCCATATAAAAAAAATTTGAATCCACCTGCCTACATACTAACCTTGCTAAAATATTTAGATGCTCTTCGCGTATAATGAGTAAAGGGACAAAACGTTAAAAAAAATTAGTAAGAACTTTGATGTAGTTTGGTAAGAATTGTTCCAGGTAACTCATTTGCCAAATGTTATTTATATCTTGTCTTTCGTTAGAAATATATCTCATCTGGTCATTAGATGGATGCAGGTCGACCCAGTCCAGATCTCCTATTATTTTTCAGGATTAATTATTGCTCATTACTCATTACATATAATATTCAATGAATCCAAAAACATGATAGAGGATCTTTTTAGCATCGCTTCTCAAATTATATAGAATATAATGTCAATGCTATTAGTTATTTATTAAGCAATATATTCATACTGTGGTACCAGTATCAAAAATTCTAAACATATTTTGAAAAACAAAATTGGCAAATGAATTTGATTTGTTTATTTCAAGGATTTTTATAGCATATTACCATTTTGAATATGTTTTTGTCGTGATGTTTTGCAGTGGACGGTAATTGATAATGAAGTATTGTACAAATAACTTTATAAGTATAGCATTTATTGAAAGATTACTTTTTATGAGGTGGCATTATCAGTGTATTCATAAAACGAATATTACGTGTTTGATATACCCGCGTTATACTACACTCACAATATGTCATTTTTGACATTACCAATAATTTGTATAATTTTTGTTCCAAATCCAAGCATTTTTTTGTTTAGATACGATTGACGTAGGACTAAAATACAACACTTATTGATATTGTTCACATGAGAATGAATCTAAGACTGTTAGAACTGTATTTTTGACTGATTCATTCACATAAATGACATGACCATTTAGGGTTATGTAACAAATCATTGATCTTGCGACTTCTTAATTGTTTAGAGATATCACTTTAATTACTTGATTATATTATAGGTTGATCAAATACCTGATGGTGACTGGTTGCGATACTTTAACTGCTGTGCTCGGCATCACCAGCGTAGTATCGTATATATGCAACTACATCGGCAAATTCTTCCAATGGATCCTTCTGACGGACGACGAAGACGACAAAAACTTCGGCACAGTTTCGGCTATAGTTTTCTACATCTTGGCGCTACAAACCGGCCTAACGGGCTTGGAACCAGAAGTCCGATTCGTGCGACTCTGCAGGAACTTTTGCCTTCTCTTCACCGCTCTACTTCACTTCACTCACAACGTGGTGAATCCACTTCTGATGAGTTTGAGCGCTTCGCACAATCCTTCACTCAAAAGACATCTACATGCTCTGCTGGTCTGCGGAGTCCTGGTCGTGCTCCCATTGATCTTGATGTATTTCCTGTGGACGACACAAGAAACCTCCACTTGGCTGCTAGCTGTAACGGCCTTCAGTATCGAAGTTATCGTCAAAGTGTTTGTTTCTCTATCGATTTATTCGCTGTTCCTTCTCGACGCAAGGCGGGAGTCATTCTGGGAGAAACTGGATGACTACATCTACTACATCAGAGCTTTCGGTATGTACCAATATTATTTAAATGATAATACATCTTGCAATTCCTAGACTGATAGGTTTGATGAATAAAAATTGCAGAACTGAGTCTCGTTTCGCTTTAATCTTGAAAGCATTGTCGGACTTCCAAATTGATTGTTTACAATGGCCACTCAGGTTACTTATAAACTACTAGATAGCTAGTCCTTCTAAAAATATAAACAAAATTGTCAATTTTAATATTCTATTTCTCTTGTCCAGCTAATATTCAATTATATCCATCCATTGTATTTCTTAAAAAGTTTGATTTCGGACTTCCATTGTCTATAAAATTTTGAGTATCACGACGTTTCGATTGATGTGCTATCTTCAATCGTCTTCAGGTGAACTGACGATTGAAGATAGCACATCAATCGAAACGTCGTGATACTCAAAATTTTATAGACAATGGAAGTCCGAAATCAAACTTTTGATAAATCCACCTTGTCTACAAGTTTCAAACAACATTTGTATTTCTTGTCTATTAGAGGAATTTAGTTTCCTGGCAACTAAATTATTTTATCCTCTAAGATTACTTAAGATCTTTCATTAATAGACCAACATATCTAAATATACTCAGGAATGTATGGGGACGTATATATATTAAGCAGATTTCAATGGTGATGGTTGAGGTTTTACTCAACCTCAGTGCAAAAGCAATCGCTAAAAAACTGTATTTCCCTAATGCACAGAAAACAAAATAAATTAATCTAATAGAACATGGGTAAATGGGATGCTATATTTAAAAACTTTAGTGTATATCCATGATAGGACAACTAGTTTTGTTAACATATTTTATATAGTCATTATAAACAGTACCTTTTTACGGCCCAGCGATGATCTATATATTAAAGCGAAGCGCGTTACAAATGTACGATTTTCAGTTGTGAAAGCTAGCAAAAAATTCAAAATGTATCTCACTTAGTTTTTCTAGGTTTATTAACTTTCTGACCATTAGTGGGAGCAGTGAGGTATTATTTAATTTAATCCTTTTCACACCCTTTTGCCGGGGACAAAAATTTGAACAACTTGAAAAAATTAAGAGATGAAATTGGATAAAAAATTCTCGTTTTTATGTGTCTCGTTGAATATTCATAATTCAAAGGAATAATTTGTGTGAATAACTATGTTAAATAATTTGCATTGTATTCGAATGGAAACTTGGAATAATAAGAACGCGTTTAAATCGCCTATGCATGATGTTACAATTTCTGAAATTGCTAGCTTATTATTCATTCGATATCCGTTATTTTTTCTCGCATAGAAAGAAGTTTACATTTCATGCTTTATCTCAAACCCCCTTTTGATATGTGATTTAAGTTTTATCAAAGATCAATTTAGTATGTTTGAATTTTATGATTTGTGATAAGATTTGGATATTTGTTTTTCATTGGCGAACCCTGACATCCCGACGAAATGAGAATGAGTCGTTTTGTATATGTATCAAAGATGAATAATACTTTTAGGCTATTTATTGTCAATTCGATTGCCTCGGCAGTGCTCAGAACACTACAAAAGTGACTATCAATGAAAACAGTGTTTTTAAATACGACCTTAGTTTGAACTATTGTGAGAGTCTTGAAAACAGGTAACGCATTTGCATTGTTGATAAATCCTAAACAAATAACAAACTGCATCGCCATATCAGATACACAATCAGATAGGCAGCTCGGTGTTTCTGATACGAATATGCATTATGTTTCTCATTTTTGACTTATCAGCAATGAAAATCCACCATATTTCGAGTCTTTTATAATAGCTCATATTGAGGTCTTGGTCAAACAACAGTTTTTTCCTTACCTTACCGCTCCCCCACCTTTACTTGCACACGAGATATTCGTTAGCTTCCTAGAATATGAATGAATCAATGAATATGAAATATATTATCTAATGTATTACATAGTAAACAGAAAGTACCGAGCAATTGAGGAATTATCCAGTCCAGTCACTTGTGTAGCTGAAAAAACAGTCCAATCGGAATAGCGTTTTGGATCGATGTAAATATAGGTGTGATTATTGCTGGAATGCCACTATCCATTTTTTTATTGAGCTATTTACCTAATGCTTAAATCCATTATTTCTATCTATTTTTCTCAGTTCGCACCAAAGAGATTAGTTGTACAGCATATATTCATATAAATAAAATTGTAGGCATAAAACTTTTCCAAAATCTTCCAATCGATCAACCGAAAATTCCGTAAGGGTGGAAGCAAAAAATACGAAAAAAAAGTTAAAAAAATGCTCCAATTTTTTAAATTGATAAAAAAATTCTCAAAAGAAGCATATTTGTATGTATTCTGAATTTAAGCTTTCATTGTGCTACACTATAGTATTTCAGATGAAAAATCATATCTGCTTGTCTTACATCCGTCTTCGAGTAGTTTTGGGATTATTTTCAATTGTGTATCATAGATGCTGTTTAAAGCTAACAAGAGTTATTTGGATTTTATCTCTGGAGGTTCCCTTATATACCCCAATGGAGAGTTATGGGAAATTGACCAGAAAATGGAATCCAAATTCCACAAAATCCATGAAAATTCTTTGAGCAAAGAAAAAATCTATAAATTACTTCAAAGAAATTGCATCCCGGTTTCCCGACAGTTCGGTACCATTCCAAGAAATTCTGTACCTAATCAGAACAAGGACATGTATTAGATTTCGAGATGTTCATAGAAAAATAAAGTTTTGCTGTCATGAAATCTGCAGAGCAAAATGTGGAAATTAATGAATTATAAAAAATAAACATCTATTATTTTTTGTGTCCAATAACGGTTGATATTTTTGATTCAGAGAAAGAATGGTTTTCCATTGTTGGGCCTATTCTAATGACTGTTCATAAGTTTTTTCACACAGTTACCAATGATAATCATTGATTAATTAAAAATTCTTGATGTACTTCGGACCACCCTATATAATAATCTGTTGCGAGAAATTTTGTTTATTCCTTATGATGAATTATCGCTTGTGATTTGCGCCAATGTGACGTCACGCGTAAATACCGTTGTATATGTATCGTGAATAAGTATAAACATTCGGCTGCGGCTGAATCTTCAGCCGTGTGTCTGCTAAAAGGTACTTGCTATATATATATTATCTAGTTGCGTTCGCGTTATAGGAAATACTGTAGAATTTTGCTTCGGCATCTTTCTATTCTTCAACGGTGCCTGGATCTTGATGTTCGAAAGCGGGAGCACCATCAGGGCGGTGATGATGTGCATCCACGCATACTTCAACATCTGGTGCGATGCTAAGGCCGGTTGGTCGGTGTTTATGAAGCGTAGACTGGCCGTTAACAAGATCGAGAGTCTACCAGAGGCCGATAAAGAGCAGCTGCGGATCCTGGATGACGTGTGCGCCATCTGTTACCAAGAGATGCAAACGGCGAAGATTACCAGGTAAATGCTGTGTTTACCCATATGACATTGACGTCATTAGCCTCTACTTATACGTTAAACTCTTTTGTGAACTACTTCAGCTGATCAAACAGCAGGTCAGTTAGGTTTTTCGTATCCTAAACCATATATGTTCTGACGAACAACATTTGGTTAGCCACTGACCATGAAAAATCTTATAATCAGCTGATCATCATTAAATATATGGTCTCTATACCTGATATGCAAAATCTTTAATAAGGAATTCTAAGAGGTTAAGGTTAATTCTGTTGAGAAGATTGTTCAAATAACACTGCTTCCATCCTCCGGCAGCTCAAAACACATTAAGCAGTTTCCATCACGTATATACATTTTCAATAAGTGGCCAGTGAATGCGGAATGAATCGAAAGGTACTATTTATGTTGAACAACTATTTCCATCCTTTTTTATATAATTAACTGATGATGATGTGCTTGTTTCAGGTGCAAGCATTTCTTCCACGGTGTGTGCCTGAGGAAGTGGTTGTATGTACAGGACAGGTGTCCACTGTGTCATGAGATCCTGCACTGCATGAACACCGAAGAAAAAGGGAACGAGATATCGAACAACGACCAGTTAAACTTACCAGAGCCAAATAACTACGATAGGTGATAGGTCTAAATGTGGTGATTTTTAGGATATTTTATATTTTAGTGGGTGTGTTTATAGACAGCAGCAGACCAATATGTGAGTTTTATGGACTTGAATATAACAATATTTTCATTTATAGAATCGTGGTTAATTACATGCTTTAATATATAAAATATTTATTTTAAATTGATAAATTGACGCAAGATATCTAGACCAATCGTCAAGTGTTGAAATCCGACACACAAGCAAATATTAGGTTTTATACGAGAAAAAAGTAATAGATTCCAAATGGCGAACATCCAGAACGTTCGAAGAATTAAAAACTTGTCACCTCAAGAGTAAATTATGTGATAAGGGAGCTGTTTGTTATGAAAAATATATTTTAACACATTAAAAAAAGCTCCAGTTCATTGTTCAGGCACGTCCGGTGTACCTGTGTTTTTATGTTTCAAACAACTTATATGCATGAAACCATGATTTGCAAGGATATTTTTAAATTCGGAATTGAATTGGGCTTTCAAAATTCATCAGGTGTCATGTGATAGGTTTTTCAACCACTTGCTAACCTCTCATTTTGACATTCAATGATTATCCGTAAGATACAGCCTTTTCTCTGTTTTAACGTTTATTATACAAGATCCGATTTAGATAGAATAATTGTTCATTTAACACACAGTGACGCGTTTCGATTTATGCCTGAAACTGTGTGTTGAATACACAATTATTTTATCTGCATGATGGAAGAGTTCCACCAAGTAAGAGCATCTACAATCTTGTAGATCCGATGCGTTGTATTTCTGTTGTCTGAATTTATAAATTAACGTTAGGTTATTTAATTGGCGATTGGGCTGAGAATTTTCTGTTTTCGTGAAATACGCAGTTCATATTGAGGTTGAGAACTCGATGCGCCCAATGGATTCTTCCCATCATTCGGCGACACATCATCATGATCTGTGGGAAGTTCTGAAAGAGAATACTTACTTAGAGCCGTATAACAAACAATATGATTTTGCCAACAATTATAACGATAATTCCAATGAAACTTTTCGTAGTAAGCTTTTCAAAATTGCCAATAAAACGCATGTATGATATATAAATAAATCACTACAAAAATTTATCCAAGTTGTCACAACCATGAAAATGACACCACAGCCACAACGTCAAACGTACGTCAACATCAAAATCTAACAATTGTTATTATACGAATATCAAAAATATTTTCCTGATTTCAACGGTTTAAGAAAATGGATAGACAGGGATAATTGTTAGTGACCACACCGTAAAACTTGCAGGAAATACACCAAATAAAATCAGCAAGCCAACAAAGGCAAGCATACCAGATGGATGTTATATGGATAGATCCAGATGGCATTTTTCATTCTGCGCCGATTCTCTCCCAATTTCTAGGCGAAATATAGGACATGTTCTATATTTTTATGATGAAAATTTTCAGGAAAATGTTTGATATATTTCTTTTACGTATCATACAGTTAAAATTGTGTGTCAAACGGCTCTTACATCGTACGAAAGATGGCTGCATTTCCTTACAAGTAACAAATATAAATTTTACAGAAAAACAGATTTCTTAATGTTTTATTAGGTCTGCAAAAGATTCAGCGGTGAAGTTCGCTATGTGGCAGGAAGATATTCAAGTAACTGAAATATCGTATAACCACAACAGTGGGTATCATTATATTATTCTATCAAACTGGTGGATTAAACGCATTATTTTATCTGAGTTTCGTGGTGCATTATCACAATGAATCATTTTTCTTTGTTGTATGATATTTTGCCTACAGTTGACAATATTATGCTTTTCGTAGTCTGGCAATACTATTTAGGAAGGAAAATCCTTTCCAAATCAGCTTCTAGCCTAAAACGTCGGTGCAGCTACCTCCTGAACTCCTTAGGGCACTCACTAACTAGCTCATGATAAGATTATGACCTACGACAGCGACATACCCCGAGAAACGTTATAACCCCTCGCCAGACATATGAGTATTTTACAGGAAAAAATATATCAAATACTGGTCACTGCAACCCAAAATGGAAGATCCACTGATTCAAGCAAGGACAAAACCAAATTGAACGAACACAATGAATTATCGATTCATTTCGAATGTATCCGACAAATTTAAAACCATTTAAATTATATTAACAATATGTACAGAATTTTGGCGCATACATGAGCAAATGAGTCATATTATTTGCTCAATTGCTTGTAGTTTTAATCAGCTGCCAATAGCAATACAAAATGAAGCGAGATTTAACCACACATACGTTTCAGAAGTGAGATTAATACTTTACACTCTCTTGCAAGAAGAGGGAAATTTGATGACTTGAAAATTAGGTAATCGTATTGCTGTTTTGTATTTTACTTGATATACAGATCGGGTAATTTCAACACTGAAGTAATGAATCTGGAAAGAAATTCAAGAATGCCACAGTAGCGGATCAAGCCAAGGGTATTGATTCAACACCTATTGACGAAGGAACAAGTTTATTTTCCAAAATAATTGCACTGTTAAACTCCCAACTCTAGTACGGCAGATGAAAGTAGTGTGTAGACAATACATTGGATAACTATTTTTCTCTTGAAATAATCGCAGGTGTAAATTCACAAAAACCCTGTCTCCATTTACCTCTCAAATTTATTCATTCACATGTGGTTCATTAACCGCCAGCTCACATATAATATGAATCAGTGACACAACCACAAGATAAGTTTTCAGAAGTTAGACTCTTACTTCTCTCTTGTACAGTTCAAATAACATTGTCGATGTTACCGTATAACTTGGGCTATTTAAGATATTAGCATTGTTGGGTTGTGATCATCAAAGCTGAATTTGGAATGATTCTATTGAATTGATGAGGTGGTTGTAAAAATGTTGATCGATTCAAAGATATAGCATTTCCTTGCCAACTTTTCCGTATTATATGATAATTATCTTGTGGTTCTTAGAAAGATTCAATGAGATGATTCAGTTAATATGAATTAATCTAATCTTGTGGATCCTCCTTAATATTTCATTCATTTCATAGAGATTTATGGTCAAAGAGAAAATAATTGTTATTAATTAATAGTGTATCGATTCTTTGAGAAAATATGTTATATTTTCACCAAGATTTTTTAAGTTATTAATTGTGGTCTGAGAATTACTTATTTCGTTTGATTTGTTGTACATTTTGTAAAATATCCGTTATATAAATTATCCAGGGTATTTGATGATTCTATTTTTTATAATTTTCTTTAATAATAGAGAGAGTCGTCAATAAATTATCCTGTGAAAAGATACATTTTTCAAAAATATATACTATAATTTACTGCTGTGATACTTGTATGGATGCTTACAAAATATTTAATTTGCCTAGATATATACTGTATTTCCAAAATGATTCGAAATAAAATTGAATATATGTTTTCTATGGATTTGGGAGCAAATAGGCAAAACATAGTGTAGGGATATTTCGCAGTTATAGTGTAATATTGTAATTGTAAAAATACGTATTTAAGTATTATCACAATTACTAAATAAAATATGATCTTATTTTATCTCAGTAGTAGACTACTGTTAAAAAGTCTAGTATGGAGGTTTTGAACATTTTTCGGTTAGTTTTATGTAATATACATTAAGTAATTATAATTAAAGGATATCTGACATTATATTCAAAAGAAATTCTAAGATTGATGATCAAATGGCAAGGGTATTTGGCAATCATCCGACGAACTGTTATATATCAACACCACCTCTACACACACAACACAGATGATGTTGTATATATACGTCCAAGTGTAATCACACTTTTGGTTTCGGTACCATCACATGAAAGAAGTTGTCAATTAGTGATACCAGGATCAAGTGTATCATAGCATCAAAAAGTTATCAGAATCATCAATAATTTTACCTATTCACTTCAACTTTGCTTTCTTTTTACATATCTTCCATTTTGAATCCACCAAGGTATTACAGAAATGAATGTTTTAACATTTCTCTCTTGAATATCAAAATCATGTAGTTGCCTATCTTCAAGATCATATATACATATTAACAATCTAATTCCAACACACTGTAACTATCATAAAATGAAATAACCTATAATTTAGTTATATTTTATGCGGAGATCTGTGCTGTATTGAGGCATTTTTTATCGACACTTGAATAATAACTATTGTTTCTTACTGATGCGTCTACAAACTTGATTTTTTATATCTTGTATACTTTAGAATACAAAATGGCGAAATCGATTTTTTAATTTCTTAATACGTACTGGCTAGTGATTATGTTATACACTGAACGAAATAGGGTATTCTTATATGTAGAGTATCTCAGAGTTTTAGAAGCCTTCCAAATATAATATCAACTAAAATACAAAATAAACACAAACTAGCGGACATATGAAATAACAGTATATGTTAAAAGTGCTTTTTCACAACCCGAAATGAGCTGCTCTTCTTTTGCGCTCTCAAGATATTGACCACTACTTCCAAAACAAAAGTTTCACACATTTTTTGACAGAGCAAAATTTGCTGAGACATTCCATCATTGCCACATCATACATTAGGAGTCAAATTATGTTATTATCCACACAAACAAGTTTTATCATTTTTTATTAGTTTTCTTAAAGTTACACCTTAAAAAATTGCTGCAACACTGTTGAAAAAATGTACTTATAGTATTTTGTGGACGACTATAATAATTATTAACTGAGCAATTTCAAAAAGTGTAATGTTAATAAAATGTTACTTGAAATATCGCTATACGGTATACCTCACTCTCGTTTTTAATACTATCTCTGTAATTTTGCTATTTTGTTAACATTTTTTCATTAATGTATTAGTTTTGGAACAATTCACCGAACTGTTCAAAGCAAAAAGAATGTTATTATATTCTATGTGCATCATTGCAATGCTCTTCAACCTATTTACGAAAATGTTGCTGTAAAGATTCTAACTGAACGCACACTGAATAATTTATTGAGGGTATAATTGATATTTATTCATTTTTTTGGTAGGACGTTTTATGAGGCTTTGTTTTTCAAAACAGTGGTCTATCTTCTCAAATAAACGAAGTTAGTTATTTTCGGGTTTTAAAATTTTATCCTACATAGTCTTTCAATGAATTTTACAAATACTTTGGTTAATAAAAAATATTCTGAGACTCTCTATGCTGATCTTAATACACAAATATTATATAGAAGTGATGCAGAAAAAATATTTTTGTATAAATTATTGCTTTTTTGTTTATAGAGCCGCCTAGCGATAGAACGTTTTATAATACTTCTTTCACATAGCACTTAAGAAATAATTTTCTATACACGACACATTTTTAGAAGTCAATACTTGCTAAACTACTTCTAGTGTATATTTTGTTAATACTTCTATTTATACAGTTCTAATTTTTGTAAATAAAATGTGTACAGTTACATATGCTACTAATACATTATGAATGTTTAGTGTATGTTTTATTTGTTTTTCATTCAATAATTTTAGTGTGTATTCTATATAGCACTTATCTGTTTAGATGTTGTTGGTATAGAATACAATAAAACATATTTTATGTTGAAGTCTTGTTCATTTCAATTAAAAATAAGGTCTTTATAATTTGACAATAAGTAGTAGTTGCTAACTCGACAGTTTGTCAAGGTCCTGACTACTGTCATTCGGTCAGCACGCTCGAAGTTGGCTTTGGTTACTTCATAGTATCTTCCGTCACTAAAAAAGCGAAAGCGAATATCAGTGAAGAATTAAAAAGAAAACCCAACTTTAGGCTTTTCAAATTGTTATCTAGTAATCAAAGTGCCTTCAAATGGAAGAACAAATTATTGGCAACAAAAATTATATCAATTCGAATCCTCGTAATGTGATCAGAAAAAATATATTAGCAGCTTTTTTCATCACTCTCAAAGTGCTTCAATTTTAAATTGCCTTTGAACTTTGTTCACGCTAATCTCTACAGGCTGTGTCTCTACAATGACTGAACCAATTTGGACCAGCTTTTCAGTATTGAGACAGGCTTGGGCTAAAGTTTAGTGTTGACAAATAAAAAGATGCAGGTAGACGTAGAAAACCGATAGTAGATAGTAATATTATTTTTGCATGTCCCTCCGGTGAAGTGAATTTTTACGATTTTACTGACGTACGAAAAAGATCATTTTTCTTGACTTCATTACTTTTTCGCCCGCAACCCGTTTAGACTCCGTATTGATAGGCTCGCTGAGATAAATATATCAAGCTAATTCTGGAGTTACGAAGAAATATCTAAATGCAATATAGAAATATGATTTACCCAAGTGAGATTAATCTTTCAGAAATATCTGAAAACATGAAAAATTAAAATGAAAACTTACCTCAAACACAAACATCTCAATTTGAGACACTTCACTCTGATAGTGTCAATGGCTTTCTGACTTTTATCTGAGAACCTTAAATTGTCAGGATCCCACCTCAGTTCAAGCCTTTCCAAGTTTATACAATTTTTAGCAATACTGTCCATTAACTGGTCAACTAGAATATTCACTCCTAACCGTTCTTGTGTTCCCATTATCAAAATTCTACAACAAAAGTAATTTTATCAAAAAAAGTATAATCACAAACTGTGCGTAAAACCAAGGTATATAAATTGCAGTGAGCAAAAATTTATGATGGATTTTAACAAAATTAAAATAAACTAACTGCTGAACTTGACTTCATATGTTTGAACATTTCTCCATCAAAAATTTTCCACAATAACCCTGGAAGAAATAAATTATGCCTGTGTCAATTTGACGTTCTATGGTGAATTGAAATATTCTAAAAAAGGTCATATAGTATGTTTTTGGAATCACATCTTTAAATTAGTGCTATCAACACCTAACAAGAAATGATTCTACCAAGACCTCATTTGTGGAACTTATGAGCTTCTGAGTTTTTCAATCCCTCCTACACTATAAATCCACCATTACGGTTCACCTGGGAAGATTTGTAATAGAATATTATAACTTGACTAACATCAAATAACCGTATGAAACTCACTTGGCATTGGTTAAAATTGGCAGGACCGTCTGCCACAGGGAATCTGTGATGTGAGTCATTCCAGATAGGCCCAAACCCCAAAGTTGATTTCCATGCTTACAGAGAAACTTATAAATCGCTTCTTCTGATAAGTTATCGGAACTGTCAAGATCCAGAGCCACCTGAAACAAATATACTTACATTGTAACTAACTAAATATTTTGAATATTTTCCTCGGCAGGGAAACCAACATCAAGAAAGATCGAATTTTGCAAAACAATCAATTGGTGCTAATCATTAAGTAGGCAGCAGAACTAATGAGGAGAAACGAAAAAAAAAAGAATATTTTACATTGAAACTACCTTAGTTTATAAAAAGGGAGTTACTAAAACATCTACATTGTCTAAACATGTCAAACAACAGATAAGCGAAGTTTGCACAAATCCATACCAAGTTTCTTGGGTTGCCTGACTCCATCCAAGTCTTCAGCACCGAATCGTTAAAGCCATTAATTTGGCCTGCACTTAGGAACCTGAGTCCTGGAAGCCTAGTCAACATGTCCTGTAAACACTCTGTAGATAAGTCTGTAGCTGTGACGTCTAGTTCTTGGAGAGAGCATTTTTCCCATTCTACTTGTAGCAAGTATTCACTCTGTAAACCTATAAACATGTTATATGAACAGATATTATTTATGGAACTACTTAGTTTGATGTAGATTATTTAACAGGAATTGAAACACTATTTTGCTAGTCAAACAAATCAATTTTTTTTCGAATGCAATTGAATAAAAAATGTTTTTTACCATAAGTTGTTTTTGCAATTGCAAGAAAGATGTTTCCAAATTCAGATAAAATTTCTTACGTGAATGCAAATAGTAAGAAGCTAACTTAAGCATTAAAAACGTTTTTGATAAATATTTGAGCAAACTTCATTCATCAATAACATAATTTCCACCAATTATCATCGTATCGAGTTATTGAGAATATTTGAATACAAAATTGTTTTTGTTACTTCCACTATTTTCTTTTGATTTCCAAAAATTGAACTTCTTTGAATTATAGTGGACTTACTTGTGCCGTTCATCAACAAACATTTGAGTCTTCTGCTTCTCTGTAATAAAGTTTTCATTGTGGATCCTACAACTTTGGAGCAGTAGTTCACTGCTAGACATTCTAGCTGCAAAAGTCCAGTGATACAGTTGCTTCTAGGCACATTGACAAGTTATATATTATTTCATGGGTCAAGTTTTTGAATGTTTCCACTTTCTATTTTGTAACGATATTTTGCCCTAAGTCGAGCTTCTTTTTGGTTCACGCAAATAAACTGACGCGAATAAGATTACCATTCTTATGATTAAACAACTTCTGAAACTTTTGTGGTCTCAGCCTTGAACCATCTTCCTACTTTTGACCTTTAATCAAATCCATATATGACCACTGAAATATCTATACTAACTTTTTGGCTACCGCAATAGCAGTTTTCAAAAAAGTTATGAATTACCAAATAAATTATGGATTTTCAAAAATAGCAGTAGGCAACGTTGACCTTTTTCTATTCTGAAACGGCTGCTAGGTTCAGTTATATATTGTTTTAGTATTAGCAGGAGAAGCAAGATTAACCATTTTTATATTCAAAAATATATACCAAACTCAGCTGTACATTTATTGTTTTTTTTTTGCTATCATCAGTGACCATCCCTGAATAGTCGTCACTAAATCACAAAAATAATGTCATTTTGTTAAGAAATTACAGTATGATATATATTCATCCCAATATGTGGCGACATCAAATCTGGGCTATGCATAATCTGACAACCAATATACAAAAAATATATTAACAATGTTAAGCTTTGATGTTTGGACTCTTCGGCTGCATATGGAATTGTCTAGTTTGAACAGAAATGAAACTGTTGTGGTGCATTTGATTTTACATTTAAAATGTCATGGTCAAACTGTCAAATTAAATATTTATTCGAAACGAGTCATGAAGATAGAGACTTATTTGTGAAAGCTTATGTTCAAATTACAATTTTTTCTCTGTATGTTGTTAAGAGGTTCACCAAGTAAGAGCACAATATACATTATTTTTTGGCTGTTCAACTCCTTGAATTCTACAAAAATGTGCACACATTTATTGCTGATTTTTTCAAGAGCTACTTTATTCGAGCTCGAAAATGAAAATATTTTCGCAAGTGTTAATAAGAGGAGTTATCCTGTTTTAGGAAACCGTCTCCGCGAATTACCACTGATTCTAGCATACCTGGATACAGTTGGAGCTAAATGCGTCTATATGACTATCATCGACGAAATTGATTCCATACAAATTGATAACCCTTAAATTGGGCGTGGCTGATTTGAGTTTATGTACATTCACAACTTCGTATACTTCTTCCTCTTCTTCTTCAACCTTCTCGTATGTACCGATGAGGTGGAGGATTTCCAATCCGTTGATAAAATTGTAAATTTTTCTCATAAAACCTTCCATAAAGATTACTTCTGAGAGGCATATACAAAGATATTTGAGCTTAGTTGGAAACGCCTAGAAATAAAAAAGTAGTTTATAGTTTGTCTTTTTTGCTTAACAGAAAGGCGGTACAAAGGCATGGCTCTTTGGCTTGACAATTGACACCCTTAGAACTTGCTATCTTTAATCAATATCATTCATGGCTCCCAAGTACGTAGTCTGGCTTTACATTCAATCTGCTCCTATTTTCTCGAATAATATGTATGCAAAATGCCATCAGCCGCTGCTTTAGCTGTATAGGCAAGTGGAAACGTTCTGAATGATAAACAGTTTGATTACTGCAAAGCCATCAGTTCTCCCACCTTGATTCATTCTATTGTTAGCCTATTTTATGTTGATTTTTTTCCATTAAATGGTTTATTTAAGTTTAGTTTCTTCATTTAGTTTAAGTTTTTAATTCGTTTTCAATGTTTCTGGAAATATTACAACACTACTTGAGATAAGAGGTAACAAATAGAACAGTGCGAAGAAAACCACCAGATAAGTCCTTAAAATCACAATTACTAACCTGTAGTTCACTGAAGTCGTGCAACTGCATAGCTGTGGAAAAGTCAAGCAGCATGTGTGTCAGGTTTGGACATTTGTTTGCAAGCTCATGAAGAACAGTATGGGTGATCAACTCGATTGGTAGTTCGATGTACCTCAGAGAAGGTCCAAACCTAGGTAATGTTTCGACACCTTATTATGCGGTATGGATGTACGAAAAATTAATTATAGGAACACATCTACTTTTAATTCTATTATTGAAAATCTGTGATAGTAAGTAATTGTAACGTTAATAAATATTTAATAAATTAAATAAATATAAAAATGTTCCATACGTCGTTGGAGTACGTTTCTTGCATTGCACGTTTTTTATATCGAGTGATAGTCCATGGGCGTATCAGGCCTCAATCTTGGGGGGTGGAAAGGGCATGGAGTTTGTTTATGCTTTCAACATTTTTTGTAACACCTTCGTCGAGGTAGTTGAGTCAACATAAAAAGGGATACGTTAATAGTAATTATAATAAAGAAGGAATAGCAAACAGCAAGTGAGCTCTGAGCCGCCACAAAGGAGGCATCGTGATGTTTTTGAATGTGCTGACGTTTAACTTTGAAAGACAATGGGCAACACTTGAAGTACAGGGGTAAAACAGTTTTTTTAACTCATTCTCAAGAGTGAAAAACATGTATATTTCCACTGATTACTGAACTTATTTTCTCTTATAATGATATCTTGATATCTACCTACCTTACGCTGATAAGAGCCAGTAGCGATTCCAAAGATCCCACATGTAAGCCAGATATTTCAGGTCTGAGCGAGACGTTTTTCCAAAGTCTGGTATCGTACGCAACCAACCTCCATCTTTTGCAAACTCTTGCCATGCGACATATTTCTTTGTGAGTGAGATAGCTGAAGATGTGAAGAAGGACTTTATCTGGAAGCTTCTCGATTGTCTGAAATCAAATATGTCAAGTATGGTTATTATTATTATTATAAGCAAGGTGCTGAGTAAGAAAATTATCGAAGATTATTTGCAAGCGTAAGAGATAAGTCAATATATCAGACCGTTAAATAACTTGACAAAATGGACACTAAATCATCCATGAAGACTCTGAGACACAGGAGTTGGCAAAAAGTGAGGGACAAGGGCAAAGGCTGCTATACCGATCGCAAGACAATGCAATGCTTAGCTGGAATCTTGGAAGGTTTCCATTTCACGGGTAGAATACATCAAGATTCATATCAGAACATTTCATCGTAAGAAACTAATCTTGTACAATGCCACTATCCCATGGGCGTTAGTAATTTCGCCATTATATGACAACTTTTTAGAAAAAAATATTGAATCTATCTCGTTTCTGAGGCAATACGAGGGTCACGCTGAATGTTATTAGATACAGAAAAACTACAAGGTTTTTTTAAAAAACTTTATTCTGTGTTTTCAACATATTCTCCTCCTACCTCAATACATTTACGCATTCAGTAAAACCACTTGTCAAATTCTTGTGACCATCGTTCTTTTGAAAGGTTGCTAATTTCCTCCTCAGATGCAGCGATTGCCCATTCGGTGGAAAAATGGCGACCTCGTAAATTTTCTTTGATCTTAGGATAAGAAGTCGCACGGAGCTAGGTCCGGAGAATAAGGTGGGTGAGGCAACAGTTTGACACCCTGTTCAGCAAAAAAATCGAGTGTTCTAGCGGCACTGTCGGCGGGTGCGTTCTTATGGTGCCATTGAATACCCCGCAGACCAGTCTTTGGACGGCTCTTGCATGGACTACATGAACACATTTGGTATATACCATTCAGAAGTATCTGTCCTTTGATTTTCCAAGGCTACCGTTGTGATGTATCCATTTTTATAAAAAAAAGATGCGACCATTTTCTTTCCAACACTCTTGGAACGACGAATTTCCGTTGAAGGCTGCTCACTATCTAAGCACCAGGCTAATGACTGCTGTTTAGTTTCGGGATCATTATGATATAACTATGTTTCGTCTCCGGTTACGATATTAAAAATGTTTTTACTGTGCCCATTATCGAATTTTTCAAGCATAAACTTAGCCCAATCAACTTTTGTTGCTTTTTGCTCACTGTTCAACAAATGTGGCACCCATCTGGAACACCGCTTCCTTAGGTGCAGGTGATCATGAATGATTGTTCAGACCGCTCTCGATCCAATCCCCAGAAAAGCCTCAATCTCGGTGTAAGTTATATGTCGATCTTTTTTTACCATATTTTGCACAGCTTCTACAGTTTCGGGAGTAACAGCAGTGGGCGGTCGACCTGTGCGAGGTTCATCATCGAGTGAAACCCGGCCCCTTTTAAACTCAATAAACCAATTAAAAACTGTAGCCCTAGAAGGGGCAGAGACCCCAAAGCAACTCAACAACTTTTAGTGACATTCCGCTTGTTTTAGTCCCTTTTTATAGTTATACAAAATCATGACTCGAAAATCGCGACTACCCGGTTCCATTTTCACGTTTCAATTCGACCAACACTTGGATGCATTCGAGACCGTGACAAGACAACTACTGAACGATTCACTGAAGTCAGTGCAATTCTTTTACCTTGCACAACACCCACACAAACAATGTGAAATGGAACATTCTTTATACCTACTTGTCCCAACTCCAGTACAATGTAGGCACCTGAAGACGATTGAAGATCGCATATCAATCGAAACGTCGTGATACTCAACAAATTTTATAGACAATGGAAGTCCGAAATCAAACTTTTGAAAAATCCACCTTGTCTACAAGTTTCAAGCAACAGTTGATTTATCTAATTCAATCTTGGGAATCTTCATCAAAGATTATTTACTGAAGTAATAAATATAAATGTTCGTAATCTATCATTTGAAACGTTGCGTTGTTTATAACTACAAAGGAAAACTTCATTGGATTAGAACATTACTCAATAAACAGAAAAAATTGTAACGGACGTAGTATATTGTTTTTTCCAGCTTTATCTTTAAGAAATTATGTTCATCAAGATTTTTTATGTTTTTGATTGTGATGCAAGAATTACTAATTCTATTTTTTGTTGTAGATTTTGTATAATATGTTTTTCTGGTTGTATCAAAGAATCCGGAGTGCTTGATGAATGCTCTGAAGGATTTCAGTCTATTCAACTTTGTGAAAAAAGGTCCATAATTGCCTTGATGATGAAACATCACCAAGGCCAAATACACATGGGAGCAAATTTTAATTATTAGTACCTATAAAGTCACAATTTTCAAAAATATTGGTTGAATATCAGTCTACTAAACCATGAAGGAATAGCGTTCTCCCTTTACAACCAAGCAATGCACTATCGCACGAACCATAAAAATAGATCTCAGATTAGAACGTGTCTCGATACCTTGCCAACAATGTTTATTATTCCAACTATTACCATACATTTCGATGATCTATTATATCAAATTCCTCCAGATACAGTTTAGTTCTGAATACGCATTCCTTAACAGCTGTTTAAAAACAGTCAGTAAATCAGATTTAGCAAACATCTCTATTAAAAGAACCATGCACAACCTACCTAAAGAGTTTATAATTAGCAGTAAGCGAAAGCAGGATTTATTACTTAGGAGAAGGTAGAAGGCAAGCAAAGCCAAATCCAAGCCAGGGTTTTCTAGGATGTCGTACCGTTCCAGCAAATGGGCTCTTGGCGGTGGTACCATCGGTGAGGTACACCTGGGATGCTTCGACAGCTAGCTGATCCCATACGTCCATATTTTCAACCACTAGCACAACAATTTACATCGGATTTTAATTATTGCGGAACTATAGGACTATAGTTTGATATTACAACGATACACTGAATGGTGGTCTAAAAATATTTCGGATATGTTGCTCTCCGTACGGTTTGACGTAATATTTTTGGATTTTCGGGATGCATAGGGGAAAGTGGGACAGCTTATTTTTACTTATCGCGCACCAGACAGTCGATCATGTAAAAAATATCAGTCATTACTCTTGATGCAGGAATATTGCATAATTAACATTTTTTTCAATTGTTCGATACCTATATCTAGTTCAAAATAAGTAAAAATAGGTATTATACAGGAACAAGGAAAAAATAACCTGATATTATTGGATAGTTATCTTTGCATCAAACAAATTTTCCTATATAGAATTATATATAGTTTTTTAGTAGGTTAGATTAGTTTTAATTTTAGTTCTCATGCATGAGCGGAAGAAATATGATTATCATAAATTGTTCTGAGTCTAAAATAAATGACATCACTCCTTGCTATGATAGATAGAATCGTCTCCTACACTTTAGGACTCGGCCTGCATCTCACACCAATAACGCGTCTACAATTCCTTGAAAAATTGCAAGCTTTGCCAGCTTTGAAGCATAGTGGGACTAATTTTAAGTTTGGCAGCATGTTGTCCATATTAATGATGGCACCGCAAGAATTCTCGAAGGGGGATCTACAAATGGAGTTCAGCATAACGCACAGAGAACTTAGACAACAACCCTAACAAAAGAATCAGATACTGGTCTAGCAGCCGTGAAGATGAAGGCATACAATACTTGGATCATCTTCCATCAAGCTTCTGGGAATTAACATCAACAATAACATGTCCTGGCACCATCATATAGCCGGCCTTACCAGTGTCCCAGGAGTTATGACTCGACGGCAATATCACAGCAGTGATGTTTGATGTCATTTAAGCTTTTCATAAAAGTTTGTGAACGTCATTACCCCTGCCTGTGTATACTAGCTACAATAGTTTGCGCTTTGGATTTGCCTATGAAAATAATGCAAGCTAAATGATCGAAGGCAATCCAGTGTCAAAACTTCCAATGTAATCATTCCTATTTTCAACTTTATTTTGTCTGTTGGCATCAGCAAATTTGAACTACCTACTAATTATGTGCAAACGAACAGAAGTAGTTATGAGTGATGATTACAAATTGTAAACAGTATTGGCACTAATACAAGATTACAAGTTGAACTAATTACAAGTGTGTACGCTAGTTTTTTGCTAGTTTGCAAATGCAATTGCATCATTCCTATTCCAGTCTTTCATGATAGATCGTACATGTTAAGTTCTTGATTAAAAATGAAAATGTTAGAAGTAGTGAAAAATGTCAGTCATTATAATTACGAAATTTCAGCATTAGGTAGTAAAGCTAGTCAAAAAGTGAACGTAAGTAGCTCGTAGTCTTTTGGATATCAAGTTTCTTGAAAAGACAAGCTTGATGAGGACAATTTAATCATGTATATTGTAGATGCTCATACTTGGTGCAATTCTTCCGTCATTCAGAAAAAATTGTGTATCAAAACATGCACGAATAATACTCTGTTTTTTCAGTGACATGTTTCGATTTATTGTTTATATCTAGATCATCGCGAACTGTCAGATTTGACTTGTTTACAAAGGCTAGATTACAAAGGCTACCAGGTTATTTGTCAACTAACTAACTAGGATTTATTTGGAATTCAAAGCTAGAGTTCTCTTATATAGCTTTCTATGTCCTATGTCCAAGTGTTAGGGCCTTGATTTCGTAAGTTTCCACTGGGTAGCGCCACCGTGCGCGACGATTCGAGATGAGTGTTGACTTTGACTAGGTTACGTATATGCCACCCGATTGCTCTGTACATTTAAACCACCATTCTGACGAGTCTAGGCTAAAGACGAAACATACATGTCTATAGCAGATCTGAGGCGTAGTGGAGAGCTCACAATTAATATCAGTTGTCAGCTTTTGACATGAATGAGGCGAAATAACGATGAATAGTGTTTGCGTAGAACAAGGGATGTCGCTGTAAATCAGTTCACCCTTGTTCACAGATGAGGTAAGGGACATCTGTTGCCGCTTCAAGGCAGTTCAAGTGTTATGACCTTAACTAGTTTCCAATGGGCAGCGCCACCGTGCGCGAGGCTTAGTGATGTCTATTGCATTATTTTTCTATTTTTCCTTGGGGGAAATATTTTTTAGCGACTATATTTAAACTTGTGTTAAGGGAAACCCTAAGAAAACCTAATTTTTAAGTTTTCAATAATTTTCGGACGTAATCATACATTTTGAAATGCATTCAAAGCTGGTTTTTACTGGTTAAATTGAGAACTTTACTAAATTTCATTTTTCACTGAAAAGATCACTTTATATGTACTGGGGTTCATACACTGGTACTGTAGGTATACCTAAACATAACGTTGTCACTATGCAACATATGAAAAAAAATGCGTGCGAAATATAAATAATACAGTAAAGATGTATCAAAGATAACTCTAACAGTCATATTCATGAATATGTATGTACAATTTATTAGTCACTAGAAAATCCTATATCATACTGTTAAATTCGCTTGCCAAGACGAGTTTTGGAATTTAGACAATACATATTTTCACAGAGATATGCGTATAATTTTTAGTAAATTACTTGCACTCAACCAGCCGGCATACTGCCATAACATATTTAGTTAAAAATTGTGTTAATCTAAAAGTTCCTTTTTGTTTCCTTTCTCATGTACTTGTCTTAGGGCGTAGTTAAACATATTTTTGAGAGTTCGAAATATAATATAATATATAAATAAGTTCCTCGATCATTCTTTGCTATAGTATAAAACGTTTTTGTATGCTTTAAATTTGTATGTGTTGGTATTTTAGAAATAGGAAGTAGTAAACCAACCTACAAGGCAAACCCATTTTACTAGCATGCAACATTAATAATCTAGATGAAATTGTTTGGCCAGGACTTCGTGCATTACGTGAATTAAACGTTTCTGTTTTTAGAACAATAATGCGTGATAAATAAAGCATGGAAAATGTGTATTTTGTGGGAGAGATCCAAAAAATCCAACCATAAAAATTAACATGAAAAGCCAATTCATAAGTCAAGTGGTTTGTTATTTTTCATGTGATGTCCCAGAAATAATTAGGATTGGAAAATTACGGTAATTTATTGTTTATTCGAAGAATTACCGTAATTTTGAAAATATCAGTAATCTTAAACTATATCGATGGAATTTATATAAGGCAAAAATAGTTCTATAAAGTATCACACGATACCAGTGACAATTATTTTGAATATAATGGATTATGTAATAAAAAGAAGTGCATGTGGTTCCATTGGTGGAGCACCTAAATACAAATCAGATTCAGGCTGGTCGAAATTCTGGCTCAGCGGAGGTGTTTTATGTGTATCGTTCTCACTTATATTGTGTGCTCCCTGTTTGGAGATGTGGAATGGTATAGTTTACCTCATTTTTGACTACGATGAATGATATGAACAAATATATATTCAGAGCCGGATTTAAGCAGAGGCATTTATAACCAACTGCCAAGGGAGGCAAATATTGGGGGCGGCAAATTTTGGGAAAAAAAATATATTTTTCGAGACCTTAAAATTTTGTTGCAGAAATATCATTATAATCTTAGGAAATCAGCAAATGCTGAATCAATTATACATTTCTTGATTCTATAACTCGAAGCTGGAATAAGACGGTTGAAGGTGGAGGGCGATAAGTTCACAACTGCCCACGAGGTGCAATGAGGGTACATCCGGACCTGTATTGTATATTCCTATATCTCAAGCATGTATACAGATCTCAGTCCTGCGGGAAAAGAAATAGGAGAGTGGTTTGTATACGCCCTCACTATTCTTTGTAATACTGTCTGAGGATCATACAACGTTCAAATGATGTTTGGGTCCTTTACTACATATTATAAAATACAAAAAAATAGCATTACCACAATGAAACGCTACAGAAAAAATCGTATTAAAAATTGATTATCATTTATTCGTACGGGTACGAAAAAAAAATATTAATAATCCGTCTGATATAACCAACTCTAATTCATTATTTTATATTTTTGTTAAAAATGTGTATTGTTTAATTTGATCCCAGTACAACTAGTTTTTATTCTCTGCCACTAATGATAATAGATCATATTTCTCTTAATCTAATTTTATTATATTTTTTAAGTTGATTAAAATGTAATAGGATATGTAATACATAAGAAAGCATAAATACTTACAAACTTCTTATTTCTCCTGATACTGCTTGCTAAATCATCCCTTACAAACGTTGCAGCTCCTATATCCAACGTTCCCCAAGCATCCATAACTGCTACGTCACAAAGATATACCACAAAATCCTTGCACTGCCACTAGTACTGCTCAAAACCAAAACTTAATCTGGCAAAATTTAAATGAAGAAAACGTTAATTTTAATTAAGCGCGAACATTAAGGCATACGTGGATTATAACTAAGCCTGATTAAAATCAGCCTCAATGATTGACAGATAGACCACAAGGGCCCATACTATTTTTCCTATACATCAATTATTTCTTCCACCGTATGTCTCCATATGAGATATTTATGTATACTTGTTGTTGTTTGAAACTTGTAGACAGGGTGGATTTATCAAAAGTTTGATTTCGGACTTCCATTGTCTATAAAATTTTGAGATTCACGACGTTTCGATTGATGTGCTATCTTCAATCGTCTTGAGGTGAACTGTTCACCTGAAGACGATTGAAGATAGCACATCAATCGAAACGTCGTGAATCTCAAAATTTTATAGACAATGGAAGTCCGAAATCAAACTTTTGATGTATACTGATGTTACTAGTCTCATGAATGAGGGGAAACTTGTGATGAAATATCTCATAGCAGTGATAGCTTCCAATGTGAAGCTATCACTAACCTTTAGCAATCTATTGAAATTAAATCGTGATAAGACACAATAATGAAGAGCATCACTCTTGATAGCCACCACATATAAATAAATAAAATATAATAAATATCGAAACGCGTCACTAAAAGAGAGTTTTATTTGTGAAACTGTGTGATAATTACACAACTTTTTATCTACATGATGGAAGAGTTTGACCAAGTAAGAGCATCTACAATCTACGTATTCAATCGCTCATTGAAAAAATGCGTAAGAAAGGTTATGGAATTTTATTCAATATTTAAATTTCAAGCATTTCGTGTATATGAATCCTGATTATAGAAAATCTTGGTGCAAACCGATATGTATAATTGGGATTTCATTTTCGGAAATCACATTGGGTACACCTACCTTGATCTACTTTGTTCACAGCTATATTTTATATTTTTCCACTACACATTAAACTCAAAGTCACCATTTTACGCCAAGCAGCGAAATATTTCCGAACGTACTGATTAATGAAGAGATCGCAGCCGGCGGCTTTCCCATCAAGCCGACTCAGGTCTGGTCGACTTTTTGGCAACTACGAGTAAACCGCGGGCCGTGCTTCCTTGAACGCTAATTGTCCGGTGAACTTTTCGCCGCGTGCTCTCAGAGAAAGGGTGTTATGCGATGGTCGATAAAAATAGATCATACAGGGAAACGCAAACATCAAATGAACATCGATCTCATTAGCTACGATCAATCATGAGTAAACATGTGACTAGAATGTTTGATGAATGTTCGTTGCTGTTTTAAACAATTTTAAAAATTTATTATTGGATAAAATTAATTGATCTGTATTTAAATAGTCCTCAAAATATAGTTATTTCACAGTATTTTAGTATTTGGTGAATAATTTCGATGAACGTCCCTGAACAATAATCAGTTTTTATATATATAATTTCTGTAGGACTAACAGCCCTCAAAGAGTGGCATCTGGTGGGTTGACGTAATTGTATCAGCTTAAAACTAAGATTATAAACTGGATTTTAAAACTGTTTATAGTTGGAATTGTATTAAAAAATACTGGTAACAATGTAATTTATAATCTCTAATTTCACAAAATTCCCATAATTTCCAATGATTTATAAATTTAGTTGAAGTGGATTGGAAACCTCAAAGTTTGATCAATAAACTGGTAAAACTGTACTTGGAAGATTCAGTTGAAAAGCAGGAATTTGTACTGAAAAGTCGCTAAAACAGAAACGGAACAAATTAGACCATGTAGAACAATACCGCACAATATCGTACAATATGAAAGAAATACTTTTAATTTGTCCGAAGCATTCCGATACATCGAAAATTCACTATGTTCAGAAGTTCGTTTTGAGTTATTTGCTTATTGTGTTTTTGCTGGTACTTTTATAAAAATATTTTTTGTTAAAGAATTAAGAATATAAAACTGCTGCTATGTGGACAATATATTTTTTTCCATATTGCTAAACAACACCCCGTTCACTAAAGTAAATCATCTTCCTCCAAAATGTCATGTTCGTTCATCTTCGCACGTCTTAAACTGTAAAACGCCTAATCGAGTCACACGATTTTAATCAATTTGGAGGCAATAAAAATAATCTCATATGGAACAAAAGCGTATGCATGGATCGATAAAAAAGTTTCGCAATACAAACTTATGATATTTGCATACGTTTTTATCAATTTGAAGCTTCTGTCTTCGCTCTCCTCCATTTGAAAATCTTTTCGCTGAGGAAAATAGTTTTCTCCTTCACCAGTGACACTTTTCGCTGAACTTTTCACATTCGAGACAATTCAATTTTATGGCCCATGTATTACGTAAGTGCATGTCACATATTTCCTTCGATCTGCCTGTCCTTCGGTCTGTCCGTCTGTCTGTCGAAATCTCTATCATTCTGTCTGTAATTGAAGATGCGGTAGGTGCAGAAGTCCTCAATCCTACATATAAACTTCTTCCAATATACTAGGACGGCTTGGAATATCGAGTTTAGATCGTCAGCATAACAAAGTTCCGCTTTATGGGTGAACACGAAAATGCATCTAAGAAGGCAAGCATATCAGCCTCACTCTTGACTTCAACTGAAGAATCAAAAACTCATTACAGAGGTGGAACCCGCCCTCCTAAAATACCATATCAAAACTGCTGAAGTCAAAACAGACACGCACAGAAACGACCTTATGCCTGGACCCTTTACAAACATCTAGAAGAGCATGACTTGTCTAAGCAGTTGACCTTGTCTTTCCTAAATTTAGAAGGTTGAACTAAGGGCTTCATATTAGCTTGCCAGGTATATCGTAGTAGAGATATGCCGACAAACATCCAAGAAGCTTATGGGTATTCGAATTGCTTGCCTCACAATTATTTTACATTAGAGAAGAAAATCTTCACCAAACAAAAAACGAATTAAGTAAGCAGATTTGATTATTCCAGTAATTACCATTTCTCAGAAGTTTCTACAATGCATCGCTAATCGATTTTGTACGGTGATCCGAAGAATGATTTTGGGCTACAACAGTGTCCTTCCTCTGTATTCAAATAGTCTGTGATGGATTGACCTCAAATCTGTGAATCTAGAACATTCGATTATCTATGGAAGGCTCTTTAAAATATTTTAGATATAATTATAAATATCTCTGAAAGTAAAAGGAATGGGATTGTGATGTTTCACACTGAATAATTAGGGCTTAATGTTGAATGTTTACCATAATTCGTATCAATTTGTCGTACACAGTTTTCATACTTTTGTTGTTTGACTGTCTCTGTAATATTTCGCATGTTTAGTTTTACGTTTGCAATGTATTTTTCTTACATTTATCTCATCCTGTAAATGGATTTTATCTGTTGGATGACGTATAAATAAATAAATAAATAAAAATAATACTGCGACAGTAGTTAAAACAAACTACATATGAGTACTGAACTGACGTTTCGGCTGCTTCGACATCATATGCAGAGTTCAGCGGCCAAAACAAGTAAGTTGGATCAACGAGAAAACCGCAAGATATGTTTCCAAGGCTACATTGTCGGTCATGACTAGGTGCAAAAATGATATAATAATAAGATAATGTTGATTTTGTTTCAACTTGAGACGAAGTTTGGTCGAATAAGACTAGAGTTGGAAATGTAATGAAATGGAAGAATATAAAAAAAATTACAATGCAAAAATTACACGAGAATAGCAATAAATGTTTTTAAATTATTGATAACTTACTGGTAACTTTATGCTCTCAACCTAATTGTCGTCTCTATTCAGCGGAAAAAACATGCTTACGTTGTTAGAATTATTTTGGTGCAAAAGGATATTTTTCAGCATGTGTGTGGGAGGTATAAGTACGTAAAATTACAACAGATTATCGAAAAAAAAAGTGTTAGGGAAACTTTTCAGAGCTTATATTGTAGCAGTAGTAAAAGACCAATCATCGAAATATAGATTACCTGGAAATTAATTTGAATAGTCCTAATTACAATAATGTTACGTTTTGATTCAAGATTTATGTTTGAGAAATTATCAGAATTAATTTCAAGTTTACAACCTATGACAGTTGTACGTCGTGGTTAATTAGAAAAAGCATTCGCCAAGATTAAAAACAATTTTTTGCAAGTCAGAATACTAAATGACAAACCGTGGCTCAAATCCAAATTTTAACGCCAATTTTTTCTCATGTGTGTCTGACATGCTGGGTCATAGACTTCTGAAAAGTGCGACTGATAAATATGCAACTTACTACTAACGAGTATTTCAGCTTT
Source organism: Bruchidius siliquastri (assembly GCA_949316355.1). Classification (NCBI taxonomy): domain Eukaryota; kingdom Metazoa; phylum Arthropoda; class Insecta; order Coleoptera; family Chrysomelidae; genus Bruchidius; species Bruchidius siliquastri. Next base: position 987,040 of record OX438534.1, on the reverse strand, counting down.
GGTGGCAGAAAAATTGATTTTATGTCCGTAATGCGACACTAACGTTTACTCTCGTTATTTCTCTTATTTTATCTCATATATTTGACATTGGTGGTCAGTCTGTCTGCCTGTCTGTAGCTTTGTTCTAAATTCAATAACCGAGCTTAATTGAATTTGGAGAGGTATATAATTTGATATAAAGCTTAGCAGGCTTTTGATGGGTGTGGTGATAGCGGAGTAATAAGGAAAACACAAAAAAATATCAGAACCGTTCTAATCTTAGTTTTTATGTTTTCCCGGGTTTCCACTCATGTTCGTTCGTAGTTAAAATCATTTTATTAGGCTCAAAAAAGTTTTAAAATTGATCTAACAATGTTTCACGGCTTCTAATCATCTTAGCACATAGTAAAAAAACAATTTTAAATTAATTTTTCACTTCATACTGTTGTCGATATTCTGCCACTCCATCTTCCCGTTAACATTTGAGTTGCTGATTTTGTCAGCGCGCAATCTCTGTGACCACTTTACGATGTTTGACGTACTTTGGTGATGAATATGCTGTGGACCAGAATCACTTAATTTTCTCATCGTATTTATATGCCGCATTATGATGGACAATAATACTTTGGCCAGAATAATACGGCATCGTTACGCACTATAAAGAAACATGAATCTACAGTTAGTCAGACAAATACTGGAGTATCTGTATGCCTACCGTATATCATTATTTGGCTAGGCTCGCCTCTACGGTATCAATACATACACGTAATAAAAATTATTGGAAAGAGTACGTTTTTTACGATCCTCAATTGACTCTGGACGAAATATACATACACAGTCGACTGTGAGTCACTATTTGATTGATTATGCTTTAGGGAAAAATCCAATCAACGTTGTCGTAGTTTGTCCTCACATCTTGCATATACGATAATAATATTGAAATTGCTAAATTACAATGCCTCAAATAGACAGTACAAACTTAAATTTCACGATGTCAAAGAGTATAATTTAAAATTGTTTAGGTTATACTCAGTAACTATATTTTCAGACTGAGTTAGCGAAATGATGAAATAACAATCAATGATAACTGAGATTTTACTCAAACCATGCTACCAGTTACCTTAAAATACGAAATATGTATTTCAGTATGGAAAATAATATACTAATATAAAAAATCTGATCTTCATGTTGATCCGTAAAACAAACAAGTTTATTTGCATTGTTTCGAGATTGATAAGCAAACAATTACGAAAGATAACTGAGATAAAACGCAAAACAATAAAAATGTTAAAGTGAAATAAATGTATACGAAACTAAAATATAAAGATTAGTATTACCTGCTTTCATAATTAATCCAATCGATTTGAGGAACAAGAAAGGCTTTCAGCCGGCACGGAAAATATAGAAATATGTATCTTATTTTATATTACAAAAATTGCATAGATTATTTCATTCTCTTCTGCAGAAATGTAAAATTGATGTCGATAAGTTACAGAGTTGTAGAAAACATCCCATTTTATTTCCCACTCCAAGAGGCGGGCAGAATTTCACGATACGTTCGACTTAAATACTCACCATTCGGATTTTAGTGAAATTTCGAACCTAGCTTGTTTGAATATCGGTGCAGCTGCTGCGAAGTATTAGAGTGATGACAAAAAAGTCTAGTCGGATGAACTTCATTCTTAGACGTTTGTCGGTTCTCAGGCCACTGATAATTTTCCAAATTTTGCGGTGAGCTGAATGTATGGTAGTTTGGAGGAAAGGAGATCTAATTTTTGCATGGGTAAAATACGTTCTACCATCTATAAACTTCTGACTCCAGTAATCCCCCGTTCTTACTAGACATATACGCATACTTGGATTTACAGGTGTAATGTGGTGGTATTACCCCCCCCCCCCCCCTGTGAACAAAAATAATTCAGTAAAAAATAACAGGTGGGCAACCGCACCTCGCGCCAGGAACCCATAAACGTTAGCTGGAAGGGTAGGAAATGCCTTCAGTAGACGTTTTTTTGCTCTACAGGTTTTACAGGGAGGTGAATAATGTTCAAATTGGCGCAAATTACGGAATATGTCTTTTTGCCACAGAGCGCCATAGTTCCTATATAGCAACTACACTTCGTATGCATCTTTTTCAACCCCCCCCCCCCCCCCCCCCAATCATTCAATACTAAATTCGCCCTTACCTAAACCAATGATCGCATGTTTGCCGACTAAATACAGATATGGGAGATTTATTTTCAATTGCTGTAGGTGGACATAAAATTTTACCACACATTCACTTTATAAACAATTAAACATAGTACATCTGAGCTACAATTTTGAAGCTATAAAATATCATATTTTTCAATATTTTTTGTATTCAATTCTAGCTCCACATTTCCATAAATCGATCCAAATTCGGCTAATTATGTCATATGTAATATACCGATATATAGCTGGGTAACTGTATAAGAAACCTCATATTGCGCAGTGTGTAGAGGTAGGGTAGGTATAAAGATATTTGTAATGCACTTGCAGTATATAGAATCAGAAAATCGCAAGAGATGGCAGGATCAACACGCGTGACCTTGAAATATATCCCAGCTGCGTGTATGCAATGGAGCCAGGTAACGAAATTTGTAGCAGTTTCACGGAAATGTGCTAATTTTGAGGAAAAGCTTTTAGGACCGTAATTTTGACGCTTATGTTTTAATGACAGTTGGTTATATGATTGCCTAACGTGCTTATCTAACGAAACCTCAAAAATTTGCAGATGTACAACTTTTATATTCATACTTTAGGTTTAATTAAGATAACATTTTACAATCTACCTTATGATTTAGTTAACTAGTTCATAAATTTAATCCTCCAATTTAATATGACAGTTATTTCTTATTTTTTATTCCAATACAAATATACAAATTAAACCTGTCAACATAGTGCAGGCCCGGATATAAGGGAGGGGGATAAGGGACCCTTTGTTCTCTGGAGCAAAATGTTCAACTCTTCACACTGCTACGTGCCATTTCCTTTTTTTTTTCAGGTCTTCATTGGAGATTTTCCTCGGCCTCAAAATTTAGAGGGGACCGTGAGTTTGTAGGAAGCTCTGTTATAGTTAACAATCATCATAGAACGACAGTGACAGCCTTAGGGTAGGCAAGCCCTGAAAAATAAAAATATTTTGTTATAAAGAAAACAGCATTACAAATGATTGGTGTTTATACGTCTCATTGGCAAGCTAAAAAAAGGTTATCGAATTTTTTTTCTTAGGAGAATATGTGGCCTTGCTCACTAAGAATCACACCAGACCTCGTGCCAAGTAAGGCCGTCTCTAGAACGACCAATATTATTGTTCATATATTTCATTAAAGGGTACCTTGGCCATAAGTGGATAAGTACTGGTAAATCTGGCAACAGGGCTTATCTCGTTTGTCAAGGCAGTGGGGGCACACTACGCGTTACGTTATGCCGAGTTCGTGATGGCGATGTATTTATTGTCTTTTCAGAAGTATCGCAACCTCGAAACGGTATCGTGGGTCCACCGCATATAAACCATCAGCTTAGTGATTAAACGAAACCGAGAACAATGAACTCGATCCGGTTAAGTGCTTTGTAATCTCGCCTCCTTTCAAGCTGTGAACAATTGTTCAACTTGTCCGTCTCAATCTCAGCGTAGGTTAGTCGGACAGGGGCCCACGTAACCTTCTCAAAAGTTTTATGTGGTTGTGTACTTAGGAACAACAAATCATTCAAAATTGAACTATGTCATTGTTTGCCGATGGATTCCTATGTGTTTTGGACACTAACAACACCGGCGGTGCCTTCGACGGGACGTATAAGGAAGTGCTGCAAGAGCTGGTGCCGGCATGGGTTTGCGCCTTGGAGTACATGCCTTGGATATGGGCAATGTTTGGGTCCATCCTGGTAGGACTGAGCGGAGTCCTGCCGTTGCTCATCATACCCATCGATCAGACTGACAACTTAAAGCAAGGAGGTTAGAATCAATTATTGGTAATCTACCGTTTTCCCCACTCTTCTCATCCTCAGAGTTAACCTAAATACGTTTGGCTGTACCAAAAAAAGCATTTATATTTGAATACCAATTTACGTCACAGTTTTCTGAGTACTCAAAACTTGAAATTAATTATTGTTCATTCAAAATCAGAGTGTATATCTACTGATGACGTTCAAAAGGATTGTTCTCTTTTATTCATTATTTTTCTTATCTCAATTATAAGCACAAGAACCAAGGATAATACTTATAAATGTACAATGAAACTTTGAATATTAAAATGTGGTTAGATAAAAATCTTATGATGGCAGGTAAAACCTCCCAATATTATGATATAATTTATTTTATTCCTACCACATTCATCTAAAAAAGTACAAATTTAGTTTTAATATTATATACCCTACCCATCAGTGGTTTGTGGCGAGTCAGTCATCTAATTTAACATGTGTTTTGCCTAGAAACTGATTCCTGGTTATCTATAATCTGCTGTCATGTAAATGTCAAAAGCAGCTGATCGATCATGTGGATGGTTACCAATCAGCTTTTCCATAATGAACTGTATTCATTTTTCACTTCATATCTATTGTTGATATGCAAATTTCTTATAAAAAATAGTGAGATTTGATTATGTGATTTATTGCAGTTATAGAACACAAGTAACAATCTTAGTTTTGCTATGATGTTGACAAACATATCTAACCAAATTAATTATTCAAACTGATGTGTAGGAGTATAGTTTGGGTTGCTATAGTGGAAATATATATGATGAAGTATGATCATTTGCTTCTCCAGTAAGCATAGTCTGTTTGCTATAAACAATTGCATTGTTGAACTATGCAATTGAAAGAAATCACTAAACATTAACTTAGTAGCTGGAATTTGTCTGAATGGATAACTTCAAAATGATGAAGTCACATATATCAAATTATAGTGCAAAAGCTTGTTTCTTCAAATATTTAAATATTAGCGTTTGTAGATTTGTCTCTTCTCTTGAATTATCTATGAAATGTGATTCTCAGCCAGATTGTTTATTTGTTGGAGCTCAACCTGATTATAGGTTATGACAAGCATATAGGTGTATTAAAAATGTTATTTATGAGAACTCAACTAAGCTAGATGAAAGAGGATTAAGGAATTTGATTAAAAAAATGTTGCACAAGTCCTGGCACATCAAATTTTTTTATATAATGTAGTAACATCGAAAGGAGCATGTAATATTGTTGGATGTAGTGCTGTTTTGAACAAATGTGATTTATTTCCAATGAGATCTTAATTCTCCAGGAACCAAGATATATGAGAACTTTTTAACAATTAAAAATATAGTTATAAAATATACATACATAGTCTTACAATATCTGCTCCTTAAGACAATGATTATCAAGAAAAAAAATTTAAAATACATAACTTATTTTTTCTTTGTATTTAAAAAAAATATATTGTTTGTTCTTGTAATATGTGCTTGACTGACACTGACGGACTGTCCATTACATTCTATAATGACCATCTCATGCAGACACTGTACCCATAGACAGCAAAGCCTAAACATGAATGTGCCTTATATTTCCTTATCATTGTGGTATATCTCTATCTCATATATGGGTTATTGCTACTTTGTGGATAACATAATATAATCCTAAGCCTTGGAAATCTTATTGGGTGGTTATTTGCCTTTTTGCTTTAACTACTATGGCATATTAGGGATGTGCATATCTTAACCTTAAATTGTTTCCTAGAGAGCAAAGAACAGAAACAATATACATGTGTAGCTTCAGTTTTTATTATATTGTGTTAATATACTATAATAACATAAAGTCAAGCCAATATATATATATAAATGCAGTTGAAAAAGATTCATAGGGACATTGGTAAGAAAAAGATTGAGTTCTAGCAAAGCAGCAAAGCATGCATATTTTGGATGGTACAAATATTTCCTCACCTATTTTTCATTTTATGTTATAAAGATCAGTGACAGGAAATTGCATGATATAAACATCACAAAACATCTAAAGAATGTGATCTCAAATTTGAAAATGTTATTAATGTCAATAAATCAAATTGTGGGAGATAAAATCATATTTCCAGGACCCGATCTTCGAAATAAATACAATATGTGTACAAAACTCATTTATGTTTGATTCATCCTCATAAAGTGATTGCCAGCCGACCCATACCACTGAGCGACCTTCACAAGCAATTTACGAATGCTGTTCACATCATTGTATACTTGAGAATTTTATTCCAAGTAACCACCACATGAGTTCATCTAATTAAACTAAAAGGTTTCTACAGCATCCAGTACATCCGCCTTTGACAGTTTAAATAGATGCTAATATGGAATTTGGAATTTCTTATTGAAGATTCTGATCTTGGTGCAAGAAATTATCTGTTTTATTGGCAGGAATGTTATTATTCTTTCATTTATTTGTTATGAATTGTCAGAATTTTATGTTTGCATTCAACAGCGAATTTATGGAAAGTAATTAATTTTTTTTACAAAGCCTTTCATGAAACTAACAATTAAAAAAATTTCATCTTACTTATACTAGCTGCTAATTGAAACCACATATGCTTATTTAAAGAACTTTATTGAGTTTATCTACATTGGCCAGCTTTATTACAGTATAGAAAATGATAATTTTGAAGCAGCTGAAACGTTAGTGAAGTTCTTTAATTAACCATATGTGATTATAATTAGTGACAGTACAAGGCAGATACATCAAAGAGACGAGTTTCGGAAATCGCTAATTTCTGATTCCTATAATATGCTGAAGCTTACATTCTCAGAAAGTATGACTAACCTTATTAAAAGAGGTCATAGGTTAAGATATGTTCAGGTTCCTTATTTATTTATATTTGTGGCTACAATTGTTTATGTTTTTACAAAGATTAAATGCGTAGCCAAGCTTATCTTCATTTTTTTACCAATCTGATATATGTTAAGGTTGCTTTAGTTGATTCAGCTGATGGCAGTATAAATAAACAAAGTTAACTGTTTGAGAAGTCTAAACATTCTGCAGTATGTGTGATAATAAACCAGCTTTTCAAAACTTCATTATTTTAACACTCTGGAACGAATACTTAACTGAAAAATAAGTAGCTGTACTTGGAATTTCTTGCCTATCAGTCTAAGGCCCTGTCTATTTGTTGAGTCTGGGATGTTTGCTGCAATGCAAGCAGATATGGTAGAAGATTAAAGGCAGAGCTTCAAACATTTGCATGTATGGTATTTAGCATGGATGTGAGAATCGATGGTGGATCAGAGAAGACTCGGGGAATAAACAAGTTTGTTTCTCTTGGCAGAAGCAGAGAGAATCCATTCCTTTTCTGATTCTCGGTTGATGAGAAATTATTTCACATGCAGGAACCATTACTGATGCGGAGCCCATGACTTATTCTACTTTCTGTTTATAGGTCTTCATTTTGCATTTAAATTACAATCAATATTTCTGGTAATCCTGGAGTGATATTGTTCAATATATTATATAGGTACCAGAATTTGTGTAGTCATTCTACATTCATAAAGGCAAAAACCTTTCTTGATGAAGTTTTTAGAATGGTGCTATAAAATTGTGTCTCTTGTTTGTATGTAGCGTTAATGAGATGGATGCTTTTGCTATGAAATTTGGAAAAATCCACATGTGCTTGCACAGTATTTGCTTCCACAGACAGATATTCTTTGTACTTCTCAGTATATATAAAATACGAGTATACCTAAAAAGACACGTCTTCTCTACTGGGATCTATGCGTTGCTAAAGGCACTACATCTCTGCCATTATCCCTGCATGGCATTGGTGCTTTGGTATCAGCACTACATAAATATAGTATTCATACCATGTAGTCTAGATGTTGTAATCTATACTAACATTTCTGCTTTGATCGCAGCTAACATTTCAGCTTGCAGTTTACGCGCGACCTAAGACATTTTTTGTACACAAAACTTCAAAGAGACATGTATTCTCTGTTTCGGTATTGCACTTTACTCGCGAACTAACGCTATTTGAAAAAATGAAGATTTACAAATGAAAATTTAAATTATGAAATCCCAAAGATCAAGCCAGACAATGTGTTTCAATTACGCCTTGATATTAAAGGGGTGCCTGACAAATAGGGAGAATACTCGTTCAACTCCCCAAAATTGTGGTACTGTGCACTCAAAAGGATCAGAATCTGGAGCATCATACAAAATGTGGTTCAACTTATTTATCGGAAACATTTAACATAAAATTTTATTACACGTTTTCACAAATAAAAGTATGACGCGTTTGATTTAATCTTGACATCACAAAAACATCTTTTTTGTAAAATCGTGTATTTGAAGAATTTGAAGTCTGGAAAAATAAACTTGGAGTTAACTGAAACATTGTCAATTTTTATAGAATACCAGGATACATACAAACATTTCCGGCACCCTAAAAGATTTCCAATTCCGCCATCACACGTGGCAAGTATTCTTTCTGTATTGAAATTTATTGATGTGTGTATATATATACATATATCGTTCTTGTAAAGTTGTAAGATAAGAATGAGTATTAGATATTTTTACCATATTAATACCCCAAAGAACAATTACGCCTATCTTCAACGTGGTTTAGCTAGCTTCACGCTAAATGGTTAACAGTATTATTAGAATGAAGTAATGTAATTTTTTCTCGAAACCTAGAATTGCTTGCTTGGAATTACATCTTACATAACATCCCGCTATCTACTTTCTTGTGCCACGCTTGCAATATCTGACGATGCACAGCGAAGCGGTATATTAAGAATAGCATCTGTAATAATCCCTCACTTAGATAATAAAATAATTATTTATTATCCTTATTCAGGTAGAATTCAGTAATTTGTAGTAGTAGTGGCAGTTGCTGAAACAGTAGCGTGTTTCTGTAGTGTACATAGATATCTAATCCAACCGATTATCGAACTGGAATTGGGACTGATCAGTTACTTCTCTCATATGTTCGTTTTACTGTCGCGGTCTGCATCTAACAAAACTGTTAGCACATTCGGTCAGTATTCTGATAAGGCGTCTTCATTCTCATTGTGACCCTAAAATATAATCACTTCATACACATGGAAGGTGAACTTAATGCCAAGGTAAGGAACTAAATACATATGTAGATTCATTTTTCGCGATGGCTTCCGCATTTAGGAAGTTACCTTGGCAATGTCAACGATACTGGTTCATGTATGACCTCTACTTGTGGACTAAATAAATGTACAGACCATCTCAAAATAAAAATCACCTGAATAATCTTCAAGGTCAAGTGGGCCAAATATCGCATGAGTAGCACAGAAGTTACTCATACATTAGGACCGATTTGATATCTTTAACGTAGTGTTTTCTTTTGGAATTTAATTGATTTTAAGAGTGGTGTCAAGTGGATTGACTCCACATGTGTCGTCCCACTTATAATCATACTCTTTTCTGCTTGGAAATACCATTTTACTGATAATGGAATCAATTTTACCAGGACCCCTTCTCTAGTGAGTCCTTGTAATTTAATCGTTCAAAAGATATTTAGAGGGATGAATAATTGGAGTGGGGTGAGGTTGACTCCTCGAATTTTGTTAAAGGCGTTATATCATTTATAAACCGTGGACTCCATACTTGTTAGACATAAACGATTCTTCACATATTTGCCTTCAAAAATGAGGTGCCTAATTTGTTTTACTTGTTTTAGAAACTACTACTGCAGGCTACTGATTTTTAGTTAAATGATAAGCATAAATGATTAGTACGCCTTTACGCCTCTTAAAAAATGAAGTCAAGTCGGTTAACTCAGTTTTGTCAACATATTGGTCATATTATAAGACTTTTGATTCAGTAGAAGCACGTTTTTAAAATATGAAGAATTATGAAAATATACGTAAACGTGTTTAACTATTGTAGCTAGAACTTCACATTCTGTAACTTCGAAAAGTTTTGTAATAAATGTTTTATTATTTAGTTAACTCCTTCATAAATGTAATCAGAAAAACGATTGTAAAAAATCTCAGTCTGACCTTGTATATATATCTGTTGACATAATGTTGTCTTATCTTGAGAAATGTACCTTTTCAAGTGTATATATAAATACCTGTTGTATCTAATCACGATTTGTCCAGTTTAGGAAAGTTATGAAGATTTTTTATCGATTATACACAGCCGTTCCACTTCTCAAAGACAATTTTACGCTGAATTAAACATTTCAAAAGATCAATAAATCACGCGACTTGAACGTGATGCTGATATATTGGCATCTCGATTTTCTGTGCTTTTATTACAGCGAAACAAGTGAAATGATGTAGATTGTAAATCTCGGGGAATAAACTCCCCGGCAGATCATTCCACAACGCCGAGGTTCTCTAAGACAACGACTTTTGGGAGAGGCTCTTTCGAGGTGTTAGATGCTGGATCTGGTGAGGATGTGACCGCTGCGCCCCAGTAGTGTTTGCTGTACTGACAACTCTTGGTGTTCATTAAACTGAAACTCCATTTGCAGATCCCCAGTGGTTGCATGGTTCCATGCAGGAAACAAGGGTGCTGTCATCGCAAAACTATGCAACTACTGGCATAGACCCGGTGGCATGCAACACCCTAATTCAAAGTCTTCGATATACGTACGTTCAAATGATCATATTTTTTGTGCGAATTTTTTTTTTTGAAAAGTGTTCCTGTACCCGACTCGGCAATATTGTTTTACGTATTCTGTGAAAATTTCATTCAAAAATATATTATATTTCTGATTTTAGTGGATCGACTCAGTAGCATGAAGTATTCATATTTCATTATAGCGCGTAACGATACATCATTCTGATGGGTAAAGAATTATCCATTGTTTTTCATAATATTTCTCTTTACGAGCAAATATTAAAAATGAACAGGTTTTTTATCGTTAAAGTTTTGAATAGGTCATTGAGATAAGGCCTTAATATTCAGTACAATAACATTGTGTAGAGACCAGTCAGGCGGAAAAACAGCAACTAACATACAAACCGACATATAGGCAGTTATGAAACCAAAATCAACACTCAATACTATTTTGAAACACTCACAAAGTTACTTGAAACTCGTTCAAAATTGAAGGATGACTTATTTAAAAAATGGCTTCAAGTTGATTGTCACTGTACTTATTTCTCAATATCAGTTCAGAAATAATTATTTCAATCAGATTTTGAAACTGTTGATAATTACAATTGGATTTCAAGAATATGGAGAAGCTCTTAATTTTTTATATTTTCAAAACATTTTAAAATTTTCAATATTTATAAATTACGTTCCTGATAGAGTACAGACAGACAGGCCGATTTAAATGAGTGAACGGGATTTCGTGGTGTATATGTCATGAAATAACAAGAAGACACAATATCAAAAGTTTGATTTCGGACTTCCATTGTTTATAAAATTTTGAGTGTCACGACGAGAACATCGTCTCAACACCCAGCGAGCACAGACAGGAAAATCTGGAATAGCTGACCACGCATGGACGGAGCACCATAAAATAGCTTGGGACGACGCTAAGGTTATTGCCAAGGAACCGCATTGGTATCGAAGGAAATTCAAGGAGGCGGCATTCAGCAAAGTGTACAGCATCCCCAGCGTAGACATTAAACCAATCTGGCAGCCACTCATAAAGAAGATGAATAGACTACGACTGGACCAGACAACAAACAATGACCTGCAAACAGCCACGTCAGCAGACCGGAATACCTCGCATCGGGAACCAATCAGAACAGACCGCGCACAGCGACACGTCACCGGACGGGGTATAAATAGGCATGAACGGAACGTGTTCGCCAGTTCACCTGAAGACGATTGAAGATAGCAGATCTTTCGAAACGTCGTGACACTCAAAATTTTATAGACAATGGAAGTCCGAAATCAAACTTTTGATAAATCCACATTGTCTACAAGTTTCAAACAACAAGACACAATATGTATATCGAGTACAAATTTTTTGTTTTATACTTCCCCGTCCATTGAGGTGTATCAGTTATATTATTATAACGTTTGTTATCCGTTATAACTATAACCAGGGTGATTAACGACATTCGGACTGAATAGGCACAAAAAAGATTCTTCATAAAATATGATGATAAATATAACCATTCTTTTCTCTAATTTTTCAATTAGCTGCGGAATCCAGAATACTTTCGGTATCTAGTGTTCTGGTAACGTCTAGGTCATCCGTATTCAAGATCAATTTAACGTGTGCTCTTGATAATATAATTGCAACAATTACTTTGAACTGATTCATTCCATGTGGGTACCCAGCTTTCTCGTTTTATTCACGAAATGAGCTTATGTACTTTGAATGAAATAATGAAAAGTTTGGTGAATCATTTTCAAAAAAGCTGTATTACATGGTTAGTATATCTAATAGCTCTTATGTAATTACTGGTTGGAACAATAATAATGTTAAATGTGTAATTGATGAAATGTAGGCAAACTATAAGGAGACCGGAACCTAAAATTGTTTAAAAATTCCCAATTCTTTATACATATGTTTGTTAATGTCTGTTGAACAAACGTTTTCGGGATATTTTTATTACTCTTTATATTGTCAGGAAAACGTCTTCTAGAAGCCCTCCAGAAAGCCATACATTTCGAACATTGCACACTTTCACTGTAAAACTTCGCTTAACCTCAACTAAATTCACTCAATAGATCTTCTTACTCGTATTTATGCTCTACAGTTGATTAATTTTCCGTGAGGCCAGATATAATATCATCGTCATAGCTAGTTTTTATTTTCAACGATATGTACATCCTTCCGAAAAATCTTTTCAATTTTTCTATCAAATCCACTACACTACATTTTTGATTGATAATGGTAAACATTTCATCACGGTTTCATATATCGAAGTACCGAACCTGAACGAAATGTTCATTGGAGATCGTTTTGGTAGTAGAATATTATAATATTCATTTACGTCAGAGAAAATCAATCCAGTTCTATATTTAGCAGCCGATTTTGGTTTGCTCAATTTAACTTTCAGTAATTGCGTATGTATACTTATATTTACCCACTAAGAGAAATAAGCATACTCTATATGCATGTAGATTGTAGATGCTCTTACTTGGTGAAACTCTTCCATCATGCAGATAAAAATATTGTGTAATTAACACACAGTTTCACAAATATAATCCTTCTTAGTGTAAAAAGTCTTCTACAGCTTGGATAAATTCCTTGCATAATACCGTAAAATGTATTTATTCCAATCCACAATGATTATGTAAGTTCGTGTACTGATATTTATGTGTGATTTCTTAAGAATAATTATTCTTGAATTTGTAATATTATCACCTTATAAGATTTTATTGTTTAGTAGAATATAATATAAGGTTAATCGATTCAGTCAAATGAAGTTTTTAAGTTTTATTTCATTTGTTACAGATAGTGCAAACAGACTCAAAACGTTGCTCAGTTTTGCAGTTGGTGGACTTTTAGGTGATGTGTTCCTTCATTCTCTTCCTGAAATATGGGCCTATGATGTATCTAGGAAAGGTAAGCATTCTTATTTTACATATAAACCTTTTTCATAAAAGCAAATTGAGAGTTCACAAATAAAAGACAAAAATTGCGACAGGTTCCATGAAACCGTAAAACTGTCTAAATATTAATAATAGATACCCAGCCTGGGCAACTTTGAGGTCATTTAGGCCTCGATGACAACGAAAAGGCAGATGAGTTCCCAAAAAAAGGGCCATCTACAACAACAAGTGAATCGAGCAATACATCTGGTGGATGCGTCTCAACTTACAAGGGACCTTCACATTCTGGAACATCGGAAAGGTGGCTCTATCATGACAAATGTTCTACCGAGCTTTCTCGCATACCAAAAGTTGTCAGTGCAGCAAACAACAGATTGTCCCACAGTGAGGTACCAAGTCAAGGAATGTGTAAGAGTACTGGAGCTTGGCGACTGAATGCAGGCATGGAAAATGTCTATCTTGAGACCATGGTTGAAAACGGCTGAAAGAATAGCTTACTTTGAAGAGGATCCTTGATGCATTTAAGATGAGGAAATAGTCACGACCTGTACATAGGTAGTAGCCTTACATTAGCTGATCAACAACCGGTTACTCATTTTTCAAATTTACATTTACAGATTTCCGCTTGCAAGTAAAATTGATAGTTCATCTCGCAAATCATCTGCTAAACGGGTACGCTGAGTATAATCTCATCTCAACTGAAATTAAATCTTACAGTTTAACTTACAAGTGTACCATATACACATTACAAGTGGTAATACTACATTTTTTTCATATTTACAGGTGGCACCACATCAGCCAGTGGCCTGCTGATATTAACTGGTCTCATACTTTTTGTGATTGCTGAGAAATGCTTTACTGTGATAGAAAATATTAGTGAAAATGAGAATCAGGTAGAAGATATATCAGAAAATAATAATAACAAGGGGTTGCCCTCAAAAGGAAAAACAGCTGGCACTGTAAGTATTCAAAAAACTGCGACAGATTTTGAGACAATAATATTTCTCGTTGACTGATCAACAAATATATGAAAATACTTCCAAAAAGTACAAATTCATTATCATACGGCTGTCTTTCGCTTAAGTGCAACTTAATCATTTGGAGTAGTTAGTGATAGATTAGATTAAGGACTTGGTTGTGGTTAGTCTAGACTCTAGAGGTTGTAGTTTATACCACTGTGAACGGATCTAATGTAGTCTCATAGTCCTTAGTACTTTACCCTTCTCTTTGTGATATAGGTTAAAATTTTAGCCAGAGCTACAGTATAGCATTAGCTGCCTTGGTATTCATTTATTCGAATATTGAACACTTCTTTCAATTCCCATGAATAAGTGAGGTTGATATCGTGAAAATGTTTTGCTTTGAAATATGTTTTCTTAATTACGAAAATCTCTCACTTAATGCCGTCGGTGTTCGTCTGTATGTCAACCACCAATAGCTGCTGAATAGTTAACGATGTCGCAACTTCATTAAATTTTCATATATTTCGCTTTGTATTCCCAATAATAATCGTTGTAGTTTCTGAAAATCACATCAATTTTGGAGTATTTTATTGCATTTTGCTCCTAGAAAATATCACCAACTCAATCTTCTACAGAGCAATCGTTAGGTCATTTACTTATTTCCAAGTCTACGTATATGGATGATCTAATCAATATAATTACACTTTTTGCCTATTTAACATTTACATACCTCTACAGACAACCTTATCTGCCTTATACATAAACAATTAATATAAAGATATGGACCCTTCGTTTAATAAGTAGTGGTAATATTAGTATTAGTAGTACTAGTAGTAATCATAGTAAAATACTATTTTCTAACAAATAATATAAATGTCCAGAAACAGTAAAAATCTGTCTCATTAATCATTGTTCAAAACGTTTATGGTATCAATTTGATATTCGCAGTTTTATCTAATGAACGTCAAATCTGATTTTCTAGATCCATCAAATTATAAAAAAATCACCGTTTAAAAAATAAGTTAACTGATGTTTCTTGCACGAACGGCCAATGTTGATATCGTTAGTTTGGCCAATTTTTCGATCCTTTCCGTGATATCATCTCTTGAATGCAGTATAGTCTATTTTATCCCGTATCTACAACTACCTAACGCTTCCAATTCCAACATTTAAATCACACATATTTTAAACATAATACATTATGATTATAGTGAGAAACTTTTGGTTTTACCAGTAGAATGTAATGAGGTATGTGCCCGACTGATTAATTTAGAGTGTGCATAATTATACCTTATGTGAATCACAATGAACAATAGCAGTTAGTTAATAGTATACTTTGGTTTGTCTGCGTTTTCCGTACGACGCAAAACAGAGATAATATGTATTTGCGGATATATCATCCGCCAATCAAATGAACAATATGGTATAGTTAATATAAACATTGTTTCTGTATCTGCTCAGTAGAGCAAAGCTTCAATTCGACAAAGAAAAATAGCACCAGTGTTGCCAACAGCACGATTTAAATCGAATTACCTACGTAGTAATACGATCTTTTTGAGGATCATCAAAATATCAGTAATAACTAAATTGATTAAGAACAGTCAAAAGAATATCTGCTGTTGGTTTCCTATACTATAACTTTATAGTCGTAGTTGAAGGCTGTAGTCACTTCGATTATTTATAACGAGACAGATACAAAATGTCTTGAGACAGATACAAAATGTCTTGAGACACATTTTAATGCACAGTGTGAGAGGACATTCAGCAAAACTGTGAATGGCACATTAATAACAGCCTTATACCTATAGGTATTGTAAGCTGTGGAATTTGTGTTAATCTTGTTTTTTATATAGACAACCTCATAAGCACTGTGCGAGGATAAATGTCTATAGTGGTTTGCCCTGTTCCATGCAGGAAATAAGGGTGCTGTAGTGAGGATTAGATGTTATTTCCAACGTATCGTTGATGTACAGCAAGAAGAGCGTTGGAGAAAGGACAGGAGAATTGCTGGTATTTGGTCTGGACCAATAGCTTTTCTGGAGTTCAGGTTTCCTAGAATTCGTTTTGTATTCCGTGTAAATCTAATTTCTGGCATTTGTGAGTCTACATTGATGGTAGTTGGTGGAATGCCTCTTTGAAAGTTTATTGTTGAATTGGCAGCAAAAAATTGCCCCAAGATGTTTACTTTTTTTCGGCGTGGATGCGATGGACCCATACACTCTCGTCAGTGGTGGTATGGATGAGTAGGAGTTCTGGCTATAGACCAAAATGATCTGGACCACTGGACCATGTGCCAAGTCAGGATATGCTGTCAAGGCATACTAAAAGCATGTATGGAAAATCACTACATACTTCCAAGCAGCGATGGTGAAGTTTTGAAACGCAAAAATTCCATGTAACGCCGCTGTTGGCAATCTAGTGTCAATGCCATTGACATCGTAAGACATACGACACTTAGCGTATGTTAGTTTTCAAGAAATAATAGATTCAAAAACTTTATATTGAAGCCAAGACGCTCATGTAGTCATTCTAAAAAATATAATTCCATTTCAAGAACGGATTTTGCTTTAAAATGTTGTGTGAATATTGTAAGTATAGTGAAATCTTATTATTTCTCACTTGTAACAAAATCAAGTCAGTTAGGCTTAAACTTGGAAATACATTCCATACCATTCGGAGCAAAATGAATAGTAATTTGATGGAATTGTCTTCGAAAATCTTACACAAAGAGAGAGGGAGAGAAGAGATTAATGTTAAGTGTAGTAGTTTGAATAATATGAGCATAGTCAGAGCGAAGGCATTTTAAACAAATAGTAAATTAAATATTTGCAAAAGTAACAATCAAGTAAGCTATGACCATTATTACGTACGTTAATGTATATTTTGACATACTAAATAAATACTGAGGTAATAATTGATAACCGAATATTTTATATTGTCGCTGATCTAAACAAAATAATGTCCGATATGGAGTTCAGTGCAGGGTAAGGAGCACAATGAAAATATTCAGATGCATGGCAATTAATGTGACAATCAACACAAACAGAGGCAACTGGTGATACCATAACGTAGGATACATTCCAGCACTTGTTTTGCAATATTGAGATCTCCGAGATGACATCAGTAAAAAGTAAATTAAACATTCTGGTATTTGTTCAGTGTTGCCAGCTCTTATACTTTTACATGAATTTAATCTATGGAAAAAATCTGATGGTCTTATGTTATAATGGTTCAGTGTTTCCAATAAGTGTATAGTATAAATTCAGCTCATATGGCTAAATTAAATATCGAAAGCAGTTGAAATCTCTGTCGAATGTTTCCTACTGACTGCAAAATCGGTCGAGTGCAACCTATACCTAAGAAGGGCAAAAAAATATGCCCAGCAACTATAGACCTGTGAATCATATCCAGGATAATGGACACTGTCATTAAAATGCAGTTTTCGAAGGACGTGAACAAAAAGTATATGACCAAAGATTGCCAATCGCGTTCGATATATCGAAAGCTTTCGATATAGTGTGGCATGTGCAGGAAAAAAAATTGTCCGCATGGATGATCATTTGGCCTCATCTCTTCGAGAATTATTTTTTAATTACTTCTTAGTGCCATCTAAAATATTGCCGATTCCGAGCAAACTAATATTGGTTGTTTTTTCATCGTTTTCACTGTAGGCGTCATAACATCATATAAAATAAGTAAACAAATATGTTGTTTTATACCAAGTGCGCAGCAAAATGTCTTCACGAATAGGCGCGTTAAGTGTAGTAACAAATGATGAGAAATTGATTACTGAGGTGGTGCGGTAACAAAATTCGATTTTGTAGTTTGTAGTTACGATAGGGAGGTTCGAATTTTGTTTATGGGATGAAGGCAAATGGTTTAATGATAAACTGCAACTCTTAGAACTGGGTCGCCTTCGAGATAAAATAGTCAGAAAACTTTTGTTTAAGGTAGTTTTTCTGATAGCCACGTTAGTAGATTGTCCTTATTTTTATACTAGCACAACGCCACACGGCAATACTGCGTTCCTTTTCTGTTTCTATCTTTTTCATTGTATCTCTCACTCCTATACTTTTAACGATCAGACCAACATAGTCTCAAGCTCTCTTTGACAGTTGCTGTTGTTTTTTCGTAAAGAATATTACGCAATGTCTGGAATTGTGCGATTCAATGGTCAATTTCTGAAAGATAAGTTTGCGAAATGGGAAGTGCTTCAGATGTTATTCCATTATCAACTGTCAGATTCTGATTTCGCCCCTCGCGGCCGGACCTACAGAGTGAGGCAGCGTTGCCACATTTCGAAGTACCACTGAAAGTGGTCTACCTTATCTTTGAATAGAAAAAAACGTTGCTATATATCGACTTTGCACTAACGCCAGGGATCTTAGCGTGTTCTTTTGCATAAAAATAGATTTTGGTATGACTGGTGGCACTATCACGAAAATCATCCATACAAATTTGTTCCGTTATCTGTTTGTTGTAAAAATAACAAATTTCATACAAATTCATAGAAAATGGTTTTCTTGGAAGAACCACAATAGTCCAAGCCGTGAGAGGTATTTTTTGGGGAAAAACTGGGGATACCTAAGTAAAAATACACAAATGCAAAAACCTTACTAACCGACTACTCTAGAAACCTTTTCAGAAGTAGAAAATAGACTTGTTTTTATAAATTATTATAAGCATGTTTAGCAGAAAATATCTCTTCCTCTTCCTATGCACCAAAATCTAGGAACAACCAGACCTAATTCATTTTAACGAAGCTAATATTGTGACCATATCTAAAAACTAAAGCTGTCAAATCTAGCATACTATTTCCTTCTTCTTGTCTTTGTATCCAGTATAGGATATAGTGAGCTAGTTGGCAAGTAATCTGGTTAGCCTTTGTTAAATCTGACAGTCCGACAATGATTTAAATATAAATCCAAGCGCGTCACTGAAAGAGTTTTATTTGTGAAACTGTGTGATAAATATACAATCCTTTTATCTGAATGATGTAAGAGTTTCACTAAGTAAGAGCATCTACAATCTACATGATAAGGGATAAGTTTGATTTTATTTTTTCGTTAACTCCGCAGCCAAAGGATTATTTTTTAAAACTACAGAGTTTTTCAATCTATGCCACAGTAGTATCAAAGTTTCATCGAAATCCGAAGAATGTATTTCGAGTTATAGGGAGTCCAGGATTACTGGAGTACTGACAGACAGTCGACAGACCGACGTAAAAGAGTGATACGGATCATCAAGAAAACGCATTATCTCGAATTATGAATTTTTAGGATAACTATACTTCCTCGCCCATTGGCGTGGGAAGTAAAGTGAGCTATGTTGAGATCGCGTTGGTCACTATCGTTTCTTTGTAACTTTTGGTACCTTTTTTTCTAAAACGGCACAGCTTCCCACTTCATGATCAAAACTTTTGTTAAAATTATGTAGGTCTGGCGGCTCCTCTCTACCAAAGCTTGTCTGGTGTGAGATGGTGCCATGACGATCCTATAACCGTTATAAAAAACCCGAACATGGAATTGGTGAAAGATTCTGGAACACCCTTTGAGGATTTCTATGTATATTTTCTAGATGGCAGGCTACTTGAACTTGGTGGCCAACACGATGGATAACTTCACGCACGGCCTTTCGCTGGGCGGGGCCTTTCTGGTGTCTCTCCGTCTGGGGTTGTTCACCACGTTCGCCATACTAGTGCACGAGATCCCGCACGAGGTGGGCGACTTCGCTATTCTGTTGCGCAGTGGGTTCACAAGGTGGCGCGCTGCTGTATTTCAGATTTTGACGGCAGGAGGAGGTCTGGTGGGCGCCCTTTCCGCGGTGCAGTTCAGCGGAGCCTCCACGTCCCTAGGTGAGTTGTAATCAGTCAATCGTTTTGGGGGAACATGCATGGCAGAGCATCGAGAAAATAAAAAAAATTGAAACCAAATAAATGTACTATTTTTAATCCAAGAAAATATGTGAGTGATCCGAAATGTTTAAAATGGGGCCAAATGAACTACGCAGTGATATGACGTCAGAACTAAAATTTCTTTTATTTTCGAAACATGGTAATAACGAATTTTTGAACTGATTTGAGTGCCTTAAAAATATGTTCTCACTGCGCCCTGAAAATTTTGAGAAGGCTGCTAAATTCTGAATATGAATTTTTATCACTGATGCAACAAACATATAAAAATAATGAAATGATGACGGTGATCATACTCTAACGTACTTTAGGACTATTCTGTGTGGATATATATTAGTATACCAACGTGTACTTCAATTTATTTTAATGGGTTAATAGTAAAAAAAAACTAATATTGTGTGTATTACTGGGCCAAAAATTACTTAGACGGAGGAAAAATTTTTACCATCGCCTATAATTTGAAAGTTTTCACAGCGGCTACTGGAGCATATAGGCAATGCAACTGCAGCAGTTTTGTTTACTTTAGGTACTAGATTTTTTGTTTTTCAGAAGCGAGAAGCTCTTGGATCATGCCCTTCACAGCCGGCACTTTCCTACACATCGCGCTAGTAACAGTGCTGCCTGACCTCCTGAAAGAGGAAGACCCCAAGGAGTCCTGCAAACAGATCGCAGCTCTAATACTCGGCATCACCGTCATGGCGGTCGTAGCGAACGCCTTTGAATGAACAAAAAAAATCATGAATGAATTAATAGTGAATCAATTAACTCGGTTTTATTGAGGGCGATTTGAATATACCACGAGTCTTTCTACAATTAATTAATAACATATTTAAATACATGATTTTTAGAACGTTATCTTGTAGGAAGAAGTCTCAGCAATCGTAATGGTTTTCGTAAAAAAGTTTACTGAACCGAAAACTTAAGCAAAGAAAAGAAAGCCTCGAAAAAAGTTATGAAAAATCAAAATATGTTCAAAATGAGCACAAAATAGTCACACATCAAAATTAAACTAACGGTTTTGTTACTAACAAAAAAAATGTTTTTTTGATTTTTTTAAATTATTTTTGATCACTATTTAGGTCCAAAGTGCTAACAAGCTTAATTTGCTCAATATACCTCTGTATAAAAAACAAAAAATATGGAAAACTCAAAAAACGTGTTTTTTAGTTTGCTTAAACTTTGGAGGGAGCCCATTTGCCTTTATTGGTGTAGCGTGGCTCATATCTTTTAGAAACGAAATAAATATCTGATTTAATGAGGTCCTTTTTTGTGGTTCCAGTGTCAGTTAGCGGTGACACGATGCTGAAGCAGTAGTAGAAGTCTATGAGAGTCTAGACATTTTCACAAGCATATGGGAAAATGAGGTTTTTCAGAAAACCGTCAATTTTTGGAAATGCACATTTTTCCATTTTTTATATTGAGATATCTTTGGAGCACAAGCTTATTAGAATCCAGACCTAAATGATTTTGTCAAAAGTATTTGTTTAATAAATTTGAAAAAATCCTTTTTCATTGTTTAATAAAAAACATAGAGCAATTTGTTTGCCTTTCATTTTGTGCGCATCTTTCCATGCATATTTTCTTTTTATTATTTTTTTTTGTTATGAGCATAACATCGTTGTTCCCAACTATTTGGTGAATTGTTGTAATTTGCTATGATGTACCAAGCAGATTTCACGAAAACTACTTCAAGCGACTCCTCAATTTTTTTTCAGTAAACGCCTGTTCAATTTTTACGATTCTCAACTACTTTTACTACACCATTATAGACAAAGAAATAGCGATGTTAACAGGTGCAAAACATTTTGTAATGAACGTACTTCTAGCTTCAGGCTAAAACACCCAACAAATTATATTATATATGTTTGAATAGGCAATAATGGCAATGTGTAAGATTTTAAAAAATTACTGTTATCTTGAAGACAGTGAATTGTTTGAGATGTCGACTGATTTACATTTTTTTTATTTTCTGTTTGTTAAATGCGACAGAACCGAAAAATGATAGTAATTTTTTTCTTTGATTATATGTGGTTACAATTAGTTACCAGAATGCTATGTATCAGACAACCATGATTCAAAAAGTACAGAAATATATGGATATTATCACTCGGATAATAACATTATGATGATAGATCTAGTATTGCACGTATATTTCACTTGCATCGTCCATGTCGTTGTAATTGATTTCAAGATAACATTATAGTTCATTTCAATCGTTCACATAATACTATCACATTTGATACTCCTTTTAGGATACTAATTATATATTTTAAAGGCAAACAATCATTGAAGTTGATACCACTAAAACAGAATATTCAATTGATTTTATGATCAGTGGCAATAACCCCTTTTAAAAAAACAGTAGTTCCTTTTTCGTTGTTAATTTAAATTAGTACCATCCCTAACAAAATGCTCCTGACGTGGCTAGTTCTTGTATTATAACGGCTGTTAAGATTGCATTATGCAAGTCGGATACTATAATGTAAAAATTGCAAGCAATATTGTATTAAAATAAAATTCGATCAGATACTGAAATCGAGCATATATGGAATATAACTATTGACTTTTCATATCTTAGAATTTCAAAGATAATATTTTCACTTAAAAATATGACTGAAATATGATTACTACTGAAAAAGTATTTTTGGTGGAAATGTTACAAAAATTAAAATGCATTAGTTTTAGGGTCATTATGTCTCATAACTTCCAAACCTTTGTGACTTTCTTCATTTTAAGAACAAATATGTTAAAAGCTGTTGTACTGAGAAGCAGTAAACAGCTCCATACAAATATATTCTACACAGTGAATGTGTTTTGACAATGCAAATATTTGTTATATTTATGAGAGATAAAATATTACTAAGATTAAAGACATCTACTTAAAAAGAAAATACCTGCAAAACATGCATCACTTTAACAAAAAAACGTTGAGAGGATGAGAATGTTGATATTTCAAATGGCGGAGCTCCTGCTCTTTACTTACTCCTTTGATGCTTAGATATCGTTTTATTGTTTATATTATATACTGGGATATGGAGTTTTTATCAAGCAACTGTAGCCAATACATAGCTTTTGCTGGTTATTGTGATCGATTTTTCGACACTACTGTATATGTACTAAATATCTAATTGGTTGAAACATCAATGTTGTATCCTGGCAGTATTTTTTTGAATAATTTGAACAATTTTTTTGATAAAAAATGTAATGGTATGCCCTTAATAAAGCGAGGTAAATTACTGAATTCAACTGTGTTAACAGAGTTGCCATAAATATTTTATATTTCATAGTGATATGATTTGAAAAGTGTACATATTTTAACAGTATTTTAAGGTACTTTAAGTGTAATATCAAACTATTTTTATTTTTCTTAAACAAGAGTATACGTATCATGTAAATTTTATACTGCAATATAACATTGGAGTAACATTGATATTTTATTGAAAACACTCATGTAAATGAATGGTCTGTCTTCATTTTCTATTCATTCTATTAAATCCCATGAAATTTGAAATGAACATGCCAGATTATTTAGAATTTGTAAAAGTATTCATCGATTACTTCTTTAATAAATATCAATTTTTCTGGAACAAGTCTAAATACAGTTAAAAATTAAAAGACACTTGATAGATACATCAATAAATGAGGTTGATTTGGAACTTAATTTATTACTGCATCCAGAGGAATTCATTCTGCATGAAACCCAGTTTTGTCAAGAGCGATGTATAACTCGTACACTCGTAATTAGATTTTCATACATTTTGGTTAATTTTTTAAAGTTGACTTTAAGGATAGGCGCTCATAGTTTCGCCCAGAAATATAAAACATTAAAATTCTTCCATATTCCGCATTCGAAAACTAATGTCGGTTTTTTTCCATTTGAGATATGTTCATAGTAACATATAAGAGAATAAAAAATAAGAAAGCTGCTTACAGAATAGCGTTCATTAATTTTTCTAATTCCTTTTCAATTAGTTATTTACTGCTTGATAATAATATAAAATTAATATAGGTCAGAAGTTCAAAATGTGACGTGAAAATCAAATAAAGTGTAGAATAAGTATTTCTGTGAGAAAACTTTGGTATTTTTTTGTTTTATAGTTGTTTGAAGTGGTACTCAGCTTGAATTACTCTAGGTAAGTGCGTTAACGAATTTGAAGAGTATTCTTTGTTTTTTGTCTATTCTCTATTCATAATTCAAAGTCCTAAGCGCCTTTACATTCCAAAATAGATACTACGATTTTCGATTCCTCAAAATAAACATGAAGTTATCAGATTTCTTAGCACTGAAAATTTTATTACAAAAACACGTATTTAGCTACAACTATAATTCATCATGTTTTTTCATATTGGAGAATTCTACGTCTTCTTGCTGAAACCAAGCATTGTATACCTGTACAGGGTCTATATTCCAATGTTTATGGAATGATATGGGTTTTATGATCGCTAGATAGTCTGATGAGTAGTCCATGGGACGAGCCTGTAATAAACACACATACAAAGATTGTGTTTAAAAAAATGCAGATAAAAGTAAATCAAAGATTCAGTTCACTGTGGTTACTGGTTTATTAGTACTACTAATGAAAATGCGCTTCTCCAGAAAAGGCTAGTGTTAAGTGATGGCAGTCGACCTGTTGAGAATGGGCAATTTGAGCTTTTCTAGAATTTGTTGTACTGTACAGTGTTATTATCGAAAACAGCTGTCAATCAATTACCATGGTAATACCTATAGAATAGGGATAAATCAGCAAATGTTCTCCGATGTTTCAGAATGAATCTCCTTTATAATGTCATGTGGCTCTACTAGACGTATTGCTCATTTCTGGAACGAGTACAAAAGCTTCATGTAGTATTTCGGATCACACACGTTAGCAGTATTTCAATATTGGCCTGATCTGAGCCTCGTAGAGTAGCAGTCGAACTGTTCCAGTAAATACAATGCTCTGATGCGGAAGAGAACTCTCAGCTTCTGGGACGCTGACTTAGCAAGGCCAGTAATATGGCCGTGCCAGAAGATGTTATTGCTGGTATTAATCCCCAGAAGCTTGACAGAAGATTATTCGAGTATTGAGCATTCCTCCATTTCCATGGTTGGAAGACCAGCAGAATAACGTAATAACAAATTTAGAAATTATCAAGGCAGATTCATACCCTGTAGTTGACATTCTATGGTGATGGAAAATATTCTTGTATTAACATTTTTTACTCTTGAATCAAATGCACAAATAGATAACTTAAACCTAAAATAGCAGTCTTCTATTATCTCAGTACCTGGTGGAAAGCTGGAGAGTGAACCAAATCAACGCCTTCCTTGGTCATACAAGATCCAAACATCATATCATCGGGAGAATCTATTGAAGGACATTTACATTTTTCCACAAGTATCTGTAAGGCGGGGATAGTGAAAGCTATACCAGCCCCTCCAGTTAGATAAGGATAACCCCCTCCCTGAAACAAAAATAATAATGACATAGATATAGCATACCTTCATATGTCTATAGACATTATGCTGTTTTTCCAAGATCGTGTTATAAGCAGCGTATTGTAAAATGATGCCAAAATCGCCTGATCTTAATATCGGATTGCTGTCAGTGAGGTATTTGGAAAATAACTTTTTGTAACATCCCGTTGTTAACTTAATTTGTTGAAAATACATAATATGTATCATCTTATGAGAGCCTTTTGTTTTCGACTTATTATTATTTTCAATTGTTACTCATTTTGTACACAGCGTGTACCACAAGTAAACACAACAAAAAATGATGCATAGTAGTCAAATTCGAATAATAACCATGTTTGATATCATCTGATTTATTATTGTTTCTATGGGTTTGTGCTTCCTCAAAAATGGCATAGAAATTTCAATCAACAGTTGTTAACATCAATATACCTTTTACTTGCTACTTGCTGTGATTGTGAACTAACCTTTAAAAGATTATATCCATATCTCTCACCTATAGCTACTGGCTTTCTGGTGTCATAGCAACACAACAATGTATGAAGTTGTGCAACACTAAAAATCAAAACAACATAAAGTATCTCTGAATAACTATAGAACAATTATTTACAAAATGTTTCAAACAAATATGGAGTATACCAGTGGAAGTACTGAGGATTTTAAGAAATAATTGTTATCGCTAACAATAAAAGATGCACTTCACATAAAATTTCATATTATTGATAATAAATGAACATTTTGTAGCTTGTAGAGATAAATTGGACGATTTTCTTTGTTGCATTTGACCACACAAAATGTCGATTAAATTTTACAAAATAAATTTTGTCGAATCCAAACGGAACCTGAATCTGATTTCTATTTAGCTACTTTAGAAATTTCCAAACTAAGCTGTTATAGAATACTTATTCTGTTTCCGGAATAAATATGTTATTGGTATAAGAGCACACATCTTCCAAAACATACTTCCTCACCTCAAAATCGTGTCATCATCAGCCAAAATTAGCCAAGTAATATTAAGTTCTCCATTCTTGATCTTCTCATTGGCATAGTGTAATATAGACAAAGACTTATGGCAATGACCTCTTTCTGTATTGGGAATTCGTAAGTCTACTGTTGGAATGCTGCTATCTGAA
The DNA here is from genome assembly GCA_949316355.1 of Bruchidius siliquastri. Lineage (NCBI taxonomy): Eukaryota > Metazoa > Arthropoda > Insecta > Coleoptera > Chrysomelidae > Bruchidius > Bruchidius siliquastri. Next base: position 960,133 of record OX438534.1, on the reverse strand, counting down.
ATAATTTTTCAACTTGAACAAAATTCGATGATTTGAGGTAATGTGAAAGTAAAAAAATGTGAAACTGGAATTGATTGTTTTAATCATGCTATTGCAAAGAGCTTACTGTGTGATTTTTCATCTGAGATTTGTGGCAATACAATTGGAGTATAATAACATCTCCAACTATAGTACAACTGAACATACATATGTCCAACCACTGCAGATTAAAATGCGAAGAATCCGAAAATTTCTCCAGACAAACCTGGTCAGAGTATTTGGTGCGACCAAACTTCATATTTGTTCCCTAAGCAGCGTTACTACTTTTAAAAAATAATCCGTACCTTTTCAAACATGTTAAACAATCACATAGCATTAAATAATGATACAAATTAATATAATTTTAGTGTACCTAGCACATCGCTGAAAAAATCCATGTTAGCAGTATGAGGTCCCCAAGTTTGCTTTATAACTTTCACTCTATCTTTATGGAATTGTCTACAAGTCTTTATTGCATAATATATGTAACTTTTTGGTACTGGAATATCCTAAAATTGAAATAAACATCACCAATTAGTGAATAAGGGTGTACTATACTTCGAGATTCAATGTTGAGCTTGAGATATTATAATATCAACTTACACAGCAGCTGTATTTTGTAGTAAATGTAGCACACTGCGCATCCTTTTGTACACAAAATGCTGGTTCGTTTTTCAAAGGTACTTCTTCGCCTATAAACAGCGCCACTTCGTGAGAAATATCAATAGTGAAACTATTTACCTTCTGATCTTTCAGTTTTACTACTAATCTAAAAAGTTATAAGCTTCAAGATGCAATCTGACTTTTCAAAAAATATTACATTGCTGATAACGGTGATAACAACATGCAAATGATATCCAGAAAGAATAAGAAAATGCTTCATATCAATATCTTAATCAATAATTAGCATAAATAAAAACTGATAAAAATCAAATTACTCACTTTTGGATTAGTGGTACTGACATTGCCACACCTGAGGCAATGACAGGGTATTCAAAAGAATTTGGATTTTCGTGAAAGGCAAAATGATGGATAATTGTTGCTTCTTCATCATGTACAGCATGTCCTATCCAAGTTTCCTTCAATCAAACAGCATTTGTCTGCTATTAATGTAACTCAAACATTTTTGAGAAATATGTTCTGATTTGACACATTTCTATTATATTTTTATGCAGTCTCAGTTGCATGTATGAATACACATTGCATTTACACAAAACTATAGCTAAAGGTAAAAAATCGTAGTGCATCTTAGCACAAACTGAGGTACATTACTGATAGATGGATTGATAGATTAGTACCACTATGAAGGAAACAACTGAGAATAATTTGTTTGATGGTATTTTTTCACATTCTCAGTAAAGAGTACTTGATCTAAACAGCTGCAACAAAAGAATCTCTAGGATGATCAATTTTTATGATTTCACTGCACTTTTAACTTTTACATAAATTTTGTATAGCTACAAGCAATTTTTTGACATAAAATTTTTTATGCGGCATAATCAGAATATTGATCTACACCAGTTTATTGTCCTATAAGGGAGCAACTACAATCCCTATACCCTCTAGCAATACCACATACCTGGTTATGATTGTGGTTCTTCAAAACTGCTATGAGCTTTGGAACATCAACTATAGTATAGTCTTCTAAAAAAAATATCCATTTGGCAGTATTGCTATATAATTTATCTAAAATTGGTAAAACAGGTAGTATGGTCCAGCTAGGAATATTTTTAAAGTCTTCATGGCATAAATGTATCACAGAGCTGGCCTGAAAAATATTTATCCACTTTAAAGACTATTAATAGCGTGTCATTTTTGTAGAATTATTTTTTATGACATATGGTCGGAATGGTGTTTATTTCAGCCATGATAAATCCTAGTTAGGTGTTTTCTTTCACAGAAGTTTGAACTGACCAAAATGCTTTTAAGCAATGCATATAAAAATTTCACGCATTTTGTTCAGTTTTATTACTTAGTGAAAGATAAAATATTCCTCAAAATTGAATATTTCTGTTCCTCACATTGTAATGACTTTGTAGCTGGTTGAGCAAGTCTTCCTGTAAGTTTTTTGCTTGCTGTGCGTGGAATTCATTCTCCTGGCCTAATACAACAAATACAATGGAGCTTACATCTAAAAATAATTATATTAACTTGTAGTGAATTATTTGTCAATATACCTATAGGATTTTGCGAAACTAACCTAAACTGGAACTTGTTCCTATGAAACAAATAGTAATCAGTAAATATAACATCTTGTTGGAACTTTGTATTATAACTTTGATAAATGTGCATTAATGCGATTGGTAATTCACAGTATTCTCACAGTAAATCATGAAGTAAATGTTTAGCTGTAGAACCTTTTTTATCAGGAAAAATATACCGGTAAAATGACAGGCATTAAAACTTAATTTGTGTGCTTCAAACATAGGTATATAACTTTACTTTACATAATTTTGTTTTGATTTTAGTATTTTTGCCGGCAAAATGGAACTCAACACTCATGCTAAACACAAAAATTCAGATTCAGTTTAGGTTTAGACCTTTAGATATTGTTGACCTGTTGGTTTATGGTTTCTGATTGTTGACAGAAAAGATTTTCAGACCTCAGACCGTTGAAATGTTAAAGATAAGCGCCCGTATATGCAACTCTGCTTAATTGGTTGCTTATGATGGCACAAACATATTAATATAAAAAATGAAAACTCTATGTCACATGTCACAGAAGAATGATTAAATTCAAATTTGAAACTATGTATTGCAAAATCTGACGTAACAGGTAACCTTCCATCTGAGTTGTAAAATGTAACTGAAAGATAATCACTAATTCAAACAAAACCTTTCAGCGATGTATATAATTAGGTGACAAAACGTTACAATCTATACATCTCGCTACCTCAAAAATCGATTGGCAAAACATAACCTTAACCTGCGATGCTAAAGTACGGAATCAGCTTTTGTAAGCTCTGCAAGTTGCGTTTCTCTCAAATTCCCAAACGTGTGATATCGACGACACCTTCAAATGCAAGTCCAGCAGGACAAGGATTATCGTTGGTTTTCGGCAAATATTTACTGTTGACTAATACTGTAAGTTCAGGAGGACTTTTATTGTTGGGAGATGTTTGTCAACAAGAAATTGAGTACCAAAAGAACCAGTTGCCTGAACGGTACGATTATGCCCGTATGGGTGAGTAGATAAATATAAAATGTTAATTCAATATAATATCTAGTAGTCTGAACACATTTTCAAATATGGTTACACTTCTTCAGGTGTAAACATCAGTATTATATTATAAGCACAATAGAGAACATACATTTGTTATTCTTATTTTCAGCCCGCATGTTCATAGTCGGGCTAGCCTTAGGCCCCCTTCACCACTACTATTATTTATGGATAGCAAAAAAATGGCCAGCTAGGACAGGAAAAGTGGTAGCTTGGAAAATATTTTTGGATCAAGTTGTGATGTCTCCTTTATGCATAGCAGGGTTTTTCTATTCAATGGGTTTGCTAGAAAGGAAACCTTTGAAGCAAAGCACAGAAGAAATGGTCAATAAGTTCCAAGAGGTGTACTTGGTGAGTAACATATTTGTATCCTATTTGAGTATATAGCCTTGGCTGGTATCACTGCTTTGGACTTCCATTGTCTTGAGATTTTACAATCCCATTTAGATTGATGTGTGATTCTCAGTTGTCTTCATCTCAAGACTGTGTTATTAGATTATCCAACTTGTCTACAAATTTCAATCAGCATAGGTTGGAGCTTTGGTTATCACTAAACTTAGAAGTTGAAATTTGACTACAAGGTTCATAGAAGTTATTTACTATTATATCACATATGTAATAGTTCAATAATATTTTCAACCTTCTCAAGATCAAGAATTAATTAACTTTTTTTGGTGGTAGTCCAAAACCTCTCAACAACATAAATTCTGTTCTGATCATTATACCTCATCGCCACAGCATGGATGTGTTGGGCAGTCATCAATAAATGTTTCTTATGAGGCAAGAAACAACATTGGTCGCAACTTATCATACAATAACTACCTGGAGATTTTTCCTTATCTCAAAGAGTATTGATTCTTTGACTCCCAATTCTCTCTTATTTGATATTAAATATACTCAAAGTTTGCCTTCATAACAGTAGCATTCCTTGCAAGTAATATAGAATGCTCTCTGATGTTCCAAAGCTTATTTTGACTTGACTGTTCATGCTTTTTATTTTTCAGGTTGATTGGATTGTTTGGCCACCAACACAATTTTTAAACTTCTATTACCTTCCAGTGAAGTATCAAGTACTATACATCAATGGTATAACAATGCTATATAATATATTTTTATCATACATAAAGCATAGAGAAGTAGCTGCTGAATACCAACATCAAATTCAGTTTAGGAGGAGTTCTAAACATGAGTAGTTATTTATATTTTTTTTACTTCCTACTCCTTATACAATAAATTGTTATGTTTGTTTTTTATATTGTTTTTATGTTTACATAAGGAGCAAGTTCCATTATCCATTATCATGAATATTACAAAGGCTAGTGATATAATTAATATGTACTCATCTATACTGTACAATAACATTGAAATTTCTTTTCTGATTCCTCCTTTATGCTACAAACCACAAAATATTTGGTACTGATATAATTGCCCATATTATGAACAGACTTTTATTGCACAAACATCATATGGGAAGATTCACAGTCAATTTTTTTCCAAATATTTGCAAAACTGCTCCTACTGCAGAGATGCTTCTATAACAAATAATCTTGCAGCACAGTATTGTTAAGCATTAAGAGAGGAAAGGCAGGCATGTGGGCCATGACATACCCGAGGATGAACGAGACCGGGATTGGAGAATTGGTTGTGGTTCTCCCAGTTTCCTCACACAGGGTGGAAAAGGCAAACATCATACCAATAAAAGATTCTCACTTGTTATTCCCGCTGGGGAGGAAAAGAAGTGGTGGTAAGCATAGCACTGGGAACCTAGATGTCAATGTTGCAGGCTGAGATTTGCCATTCAATAGTAGACAGAGCAAGATATTCGGGGAGCTTTGATGTTTGGTAGCATCTCAAAAGACTAGATCTACCCTGGCCCATGAATGAAAGCGGTCTACCAAAACAAAAGCCCAATTCAAGAATGTTATGTAGGTTCCTGGGTACAGCGGCATACCAGGAAACAAGGAAATAAATCACTTGGCAAGACTAGAGATCAGGGCTCATACATAGGTCCCGAACTGATGCTGGGTTTTAGCTGATGCCATGTCAATTCAGCCCTTGATGAATGGGCATACAGAGAACTGGCAAGAGCATATCTAGGGAGAGACGAGGTCCCTGATACACGTCGGGAGCTATGGCTATTTGATGGGAGTAGTAAATCCCTTTACCTGCTCATATGGATTCGGACGGGCTACTGCAGAATGGAAAAATAATTATTGACCGAAACAAAAATGGAGTGATGATAAATGTTTGGGAGGAACAGAGCTGAAGTTTCCGCTTTGATTAAGGTCTTATCACCATCTACTCGTATAAAAATTGACGCCGGGAATCTACTGTGCTTATTGAACTTAGTGACTTTCACACTAAGCTTTAATTGAATACCAATTATCAAGTGACATCACGTTTCTGCTACAGTAGGTGAAAAAAGATCTATTCCTTTTAGAAATCAATCCAGGGTGTGACGATAGTGCGAAATAAACGGAGAAATTATAAAAAAACGTTCATTGGCTTCATTTTACGAAACATTGCTGAAAAAAAATCCTTACATAAAATCGACTTGCATATAACAACAATCAGATCATCATTCAGTCAACATGTTTGGTAACAAAAGACAATAAAATGAGCTAGTTTCTATCCATACAAAGAAGATAACTTCAAGAGGATGGTCAAATAATATGTCATTATAATTATGTTTATATATTTCCAATTCCTTAGTAAACTGTAGCCCAGTCCGCAGGCCTGTCGAGAGAATGTCCGGGCTCCGGGGAAAATCTTGAATCCTAGCCCACTGAGAAAAAGGAACTGAAGACCTAAAAAGTGAATTGTGATTAAGTCTTCCATTACCAGGCCGCTTCCAAAGCCTCGTCGGGCCTATCAGCCTATTAGGTAAAATTTACCGATAAATCATACAATTTTCTCTATATTTCCTTATGATTTGTTATCCCCGTTGGTGTTGCGTTATCTCCGAATAATTATCATGAGCCTGGCAGCGTTGTGTTTCTGATCTAATATTGCATCATGCTACGAATTTTGGATTTGTCAACAATGCAAATGCACCAGTCTGCATTCGAGCCTCTTATAATAATCCGTACGTAGTACTGATTTGAAAACAAAGTTCATTGTAGTACTCGTGAAAAATGAGTAATGATTATGAGTATTTCAGCTAATTATAATTAGACTTCAAGGTAGAAAGAAGTTATAGTGATTAGTAGTAAATAGAAGTACGTATTAAGTAGAGATACAGGTAGAATCAGAGGATACTGTAAAAAGCAGCACTATAACATAAAAGTATTATATACAATAAGTAACTAAAATAAAAATCCTTCTCTGAGAGTACTAAGTCTTCGAAATTACTGTTACTAAGGGCACAAATCATCATCGTTTTGGGAAATGTTTTCAGCCAAACTTTCTGATGGCCTCTCACGTTTTGTACCTATATCAATAATTAACTTGAATATAATTGATGTCACACATATATTTGATTTACCAACACAACTTGCCAAATAACAATTGCAATTCATACCTATCCAATGCACAAATGGTCTGGCATATAGAATGTAAAGTATAATAGTAGGACGCAGAGATTCAACCTAAAAGACAAGCTGAGATTTGCCTGTGGACTTGTTACGCACCCACCTGTAGGAATTAATATATATGGAACAATAATTTGAGCAATAAGATAATACCAAGACCAAGAGTTTAATCAGCAGGTACAACAAACATCAGAGAAGCCCAATGGATGTATCCTGATCAGATCGATTTTCCCACCTCAAACGAGCTTCTTTCAAAGTTCATCCTTCTGGATAACCTCAGCGTTGTGGAATCGACTGCCGAAGTGCTTTTTTCCTTTACTTACAGTTTAAAGGTCAATTCATCATCTCACAACACTTATAGAGCGTGAGCCTTTGTGAGAGGTTTTCTATATAAAAAAGAACGGCATGTTTAGAAAATTACGGTAACTAAAACACTACGATACATATAAAAAATTATATTTTCTATTCTCTTCTTGCTACGAACATTAATAAGCTCATCTTTCTGCACGATCACTGCGGTGGTCATCTTTTTATTCATGTTTTGTCAGGCCCGCTTCGCATCTGATGGATGAACGTTGGCGTGCATATCTTTTTTTTGCAAATCTCTGATTGATGGCGAAGGGGCAGTACTTGAACTTTTTCGTGATGAGAAAATTGCATGCAGTTGAGAGGTACCTGCTGCTAATATCTTCGTGAGCAGAAGGTAGTCAGTGTCAGGTGGTCATTTTGGTAGGGTTCAGTGAATCCATCATTTGTTACCTAAAAGTTGCTTCTATGTACACACTGCGAAAGAACAAAGTTCGCCTCTAGACGTCTTGAACTATGCTAAAGGGAAACATCGCACTACAAACAAGGTAGATAAAACGGAGTGCAATGTTTCCATTCCACATGTCTAATGCATTCTGGAGACAACCTTATTTTTTTCGCGATTTGTACGTTACTGACTACAACTACTACATGCACGTTAATTTTTTTAAATTATTCATTACTTTGCCTAGGTATATTCATAGGAGCGGTCAAGTGTTGCATAAGCCCTCCATGGCTTTGGATTAATGAGTATATTCGTGTATTTTTCAGAGGGCACCTGTTTTTTGGTGTGAAAAATATTAACTCAAATTGCGCACATCTGGACAACGGGCGGCGTATTCAGATACGTTTATCTTTTCTTTTTGTAAAACATGGGCTACAGAAATTGGTTAATTCAGAGAAATATCATCCTGAAAACATGAATAAGCATGTAACATAACCGTCCTTCCTGCAAATTCCAAAGAACTTCCTAGGTTGCACTGTATGGGTATTTTCAAAGTGAAATAAGGTTTAGACCATAGGTTCTCAACCCTATTTGGACCAAATCCAACTTGATGATTATCTTGAAAAATGAGCGCTTGAAACAAAATATCTGAAATCCATGCAAAATGCTTTTTATTCTAAGTAGAGTTTCATCTTAATATGCAATCGGAGTGAGTACTATAATTCTGTTACGATATTTATATTAGATGCGTATATTTTCATCACTTCCATGATCGTCATATCAAACGACTTCCGTAGTAGCCCATCTGTTCGTGACAACATATCTTTGGCTGTAGAATAAGGTGATAACATGACCTCCAGATTCTTCTCGTCTACCAACATAAAAAGAGTACAAATTGCATCGCCATTCAGTAAATTGATAGATTTGTTAGTGCTCCACCGAGTCGAGATATGCGACTGATCTGAAGTCAGGAAAAGCCACATTCACATACGCGGACGTGCTTCGATTAACTGATCATTTAGAACGAATCAAGTTGTACCAGAAAAACTTATCGAGCTGTATAAGGAATGCATTATCACTAAAGACAGCCGCTGTTTACGGTACTAGTACTACCACTTACTCATTTGAGAAGCGGCATTTGTGATCAGTAGCGTAGGTCAAAAGTAGAAGTGGAGAGCAACCCTGTGGGGAACCTTATGAATAGAGAAAATTGCAGTATTCACGAAAGTTAGTCTGTACCCTATATTTTATGTATGTTACTGTATAAAAGTCTCAATTTCAGAGAATATTAGCGTTTAACGAAGATGTTACTGACATAAATTGAAAAATGTAATATCACAATATTGCCCGTTTACCGTTCAATAGCGTTCTAATATTCCAAGCATTGAGTAATATATTACATGTCCAAGTAAATTTCGAAATGTTGCCTTCAAGAAAGATAATTGATTAAAAAATCATATAATAAATGTCTTCTGAAAGCTGCACTTGTCACTTTTATAAACGTAAACTGATAATAATACGTTATGGAAGGTACATACCCCGCGCAATTCCTCCTTACAATTTTCTAAAAGGTACAGCTCGATCTTTGGTTAGACGTCTAGTGTCAGTGACTAATACTATTTTCAGCCGAAACTGAACTCACCGTCGTCGAGCCAAATCCGAAAATCTGCCGCCTTCAGAAAATATCATCACAGAGAGACACATTTTAATTTCTAATTTTTCTAATCAACCACTACATTGCAGACATACCCGTCTGACAGTGTTGAATTCACCAAGATACACACAGTATCCACAAGCGTTAAAAGCAAATACTGCACTCGTCTGAAGACCTTTAGTTAGTACTGGCTTGTTTCCATACGGCTTACAAATTTATGTCGAATAACAGTAATCTCGGAATATTCTGCCCGTACCCGGTAATGATGTAGCGCATTCCATCTCCTCTCACCTGCCCGCGTGTCGTGGCTACATCAAACCTGTCTTCCGCGCCGCAGTCAGCCGGTTTGTAGTTTATAGCGCGCTAATCAGTCGATTCCGTACCATCCATCGTTCGAGTTTTGCGACCCACGGCTTCCCGTTCACGAACGCCGGTTTTTGTATCGCCGTTATCATCTGATAACAGCGACGGATTGCCGTTCATGTGTGACATGTGCGATTGAGTGGATAATTGTGCGAAGATGTTCAAGAAACATAGACAAAAGCAGAATGGAGAGGCAGCTGTAGACAACCACAACAGTGTACGTACTTTACGATTATTAATTGCATTTATGCAGTAATAATTGACATCTATACCAGGTTGTTCTTTGAAATGACAGAGCTATGAGTTACTTTTTTCTACTGAATAACATCTAATCTGCTTTACTATAATGAATTCATATGAATTGAACTGTGCACTTATGAAGTTAATTTATCATGAAGATCGTCACCAAGTCGTGCTTTCGGAACTTTTTGTACGTTATCAGTTATTCAATTTCCCAAGTCCCAATCTACCAATCCAAAGCTCACACCATTCCAGCCTTCAACTGTGTAAATATATATGTATTTGAAGTCACTAAATTGTACTCTCGAAGCTTTAAGAACACTTGGTTGTTTTCATAAACCCCTTTGACCTCACATCACCAAATATCGTAGTCTTTGACTAGGCATCAATGATAAACTGATCATCGTCATTTTCAACCAGTTGCACTATGGTGCGTCAGAATATTGTATCTTCATATCAGAGCTTTAAAGCAACCATGTGTGGTAAGAGTTGCCTAACAAGATCTTGTCACTGTACTGAGTCCTCTCAGACCCACGGCACGAAATCGATCATCATTATACGAAGAAATGATCAGCATGAACTTCAATTTTGAATATCAGGTCTTTGAGTGAACTTTTTGTGCTAGGAACTGTCGGAATGAGTGCTTGTTACTGTATTGAGCGCTTAGAGTATTCATTCCAACAGTTTGAAATTATACCCATATGTTTCGTTACTATACCAAGCTCTCCAACAGCCACATACAATGTCGTACATTGCTGGTGATGAGGTGCTGGTCTAGTAATGCATGTGCTTTGTAACGTTAGATTTTTACTTGTGAATTTGATAAATATAGATGATATTTTTTTAAAAATGTTGGAATGTTTATGAAAATGAATTAATAAACGGACCATCCATTTACTATCAATATTGACAGTCCATTCAACGAATCTTCTAGTTTTTACCCGGTAATGAAATGCTTACTACTAATAATACTTGATAATTTAAGCCAATCCAACGTATTCCCAATTTTTGAAAACGGTTGGTGCTACGGTTTTTTGATATCAATTGGTGGAGGTCATTCTTTAAGTACAATAATAAAGAAAAAGCTTTTTTCGACTCGTTCATTCAAAACTTAAAACTGAACATTGACACACAACGTGCATTTTGCACTAAACAATATATATCTAGATCTCACAAATTAAAAAATGCTTAAATAAGTAATACGGTCTGAATCATAATTGATTACATTACCTAATGGTTGCTGTAACGTTAGTACTGTTGGTAGTAGTACTTTTAGTAGTCATATGTGGTTTCAAGTTAGCCAGAACAACATAACAGAACAAAAACGAGGAAAATAGCATCCATTAATTTTTTTTCACTTTCTACTGACCCAGAAACAAATTTTGATTTGGAGAATCCTGTCGTTGGAACGTTATGAGTGCTTTTATAGTGATAAGTCACGAGTATATTATCTTTTCTCATTATTAGCTGAAATGAAAATACCGCCGAATTAACAAATTCATCGTCATTTGAGTTGAAGATTAAAATATACTTAGTATATTATGTAATTACTTTTTGCTATGAATTCTCATAATCAACATACGACAGAAAGTTATTCAACAGTCTACAGTTTGCTACAATGACAAAACCAGGAACTATAGAAACATAAAAATTATTTCTGATTAGGTATGAAAATTTACATACTGAAAAGTAGTAATTAACCCAATAATTAATAAATATGAATACATTTTCAGTAAGAGCAACAAGTACAACTTCTGAAATATTCCAATATCCTGAACAGGATAGAATCTTACTAAAATTATACAGAATATTCCTTATCGTCAGGTACAATTTATAGTTATATATATATACTCATACTCCCGATCCCAAAACAAAGTTTCAGAAGTCCAAAAATTTGTGAATTCGTCATAACTAATAATCATGAATGATACCACTCATAAAAATTGTTTATTAATGAAAAATGCCAATTAGCTTATGTACCTCATATATATTTTTCTAAGTGTTAAATCGATGGCTAACTGATGTTCAGATAGGTATAGATTATATCTGATCTGTTTTGAGATGAGTGTTTGTATAAGTCTACAATTCAAAAGTTAAAACTTTGTAATAAAATCTAACATATAACAGAGTAAATAAAATAAAACTGACTCATCTATAGCTTCATGGATGGATGCCAATCTAAATCTCTATTTTAAGCTGATACCGCTGCATCGGAATTTGAGAGTCAATCTACTTGATGTCACATTCTATACAATATACCGTTCACGTTACATTATATAAAATGTAATATTATAATCGATATCGATTACCCACTATTGCAATGTAGGATTATCATCAATGACGTATGTCAGCTTTTATTTTGTACAAGCGATTTACAGGCGCAGCCCGACTTGCCAATAATAATTGATAGTTTTGTTTTTATTGCAGCTTATTTATCGTGAAACGGTTGTAATCTCTAATTATATTTGCCTCAGTTTTTGTATGCCAACACGATTTGTGTCATTTAACGGCAATGTATCACTTAAATCAACATATTGGTTGTATATTCCCAAATTATTTGTCTTATATCTCATTTTGATCATCTTCTTGTTTCAGTCCACAGTGGCTCCTCCACCAGTATCTCCAATAACGAAAAACTCCCTTCAGTTCCACTGCCAACTCGCCCATGGAAGTCCAACAGTGTTCGTATCGAACTTCGCTAGCGTCAGAGAACTATATCAGAAAATAGCCGAAGGATTCGATATGTCACCTTCAGAGGTAAGTTCATATATCATCTTAGCTTCAATCACAATCAGAACTATCCACTCTTGCTGCTTTCCCCGGAAACAGTTTTTTTTTCGAATAAGTCCCATCTATCAACTATAACTAAAATACGGATGATACATTTCCATCATTGATAAATCCAAAATGCAGAATATAATACGTAATGCTTCATCTTATCAGAAATACAACGTTGCCTGTCTTATGAAACAAAACATAACAAGTCCAAGGCAAGAGTAATAAATCTCCCAATTGGGATCCAAGAACAAATCATGAACAAAACCCGGAGGAAAAACTGTCCAAATCAATCTGTTCATCAGATCCTTCACTGCAGCGTACTGAACCAAATTGAGTCACATTAGACCGAGGAATTAGAAAGACAAACATGATTCAAGTTCATGAATGCATATTCTTTGTGCTTCCTCTTGAAATTGTTTGGTGTTGCAGTCTCAGTGGGCGCTTTATCGATTTTGATTAAATTTGGAGGTTGATATTCTGTGCTTCAAGAAAACTGATTTAATTCGTACTTAAGATTACATTGCTAGTGGACTGACTAGTCTAAAATGAGTCAAATTTTATACTGAGTATTAAATCCCCAATCCACCACCAACAACAAACAAAAAATATGTTCTTTTTCAAATGAAAAACCAAGTAACTAAATTTTGACGGTTAATAGTACTTTAGCCAGCAGAATACAGCATCGCTACAATCTTTGAATGGGAAGTCCTAAGTCGATCCATTTGACGACTATAGTACTTCCTAAAGTCAAAAATTACTTAAATGCCTGAGAGGACCGCCATCATCGTTTCGCCTTGAGACCTGAGTACTTAGTTAATATTGAAAACTGCATAGTCTGAAAATATATAGCAACAAACACTCGTATATATCTGCTAGATACCATCACCGTAAAGACCCGCATCCTGTACAATAGAGAGAAACTTTTAATAGTATGACCTTTGAAATGTCACTTCCCACCCGACTTTATGCAATGGCAACGAACAAAGAATTTATATTGGCAGCATATCTTTTTACCAATTCAATGCACACAACAATGTATGTTGTGTCAAACGGTACTTCTGGGTAACTCCGAATAATCACCTTGAATTTGTAAATGCGTTCATATACAGGGTGGTCTGAATACATGGCTATTCCAAAAACAGGAAATTTCCAACACAGAACATGGAGTATGAACTTTCATAATGTTTTTCCATACTTCTGGCAGACTGACTGAAAGTTTCCTGCGTCCTTATGAGTTTTTGTTTTTTGGAAATGAAGCAAACCGTTTGGACCATTGAAAAAATGATTTAAAATAATCAGCAATTGTGATACGTGGTAGAGACATAATTTTATACATTGGTAGATATTTTGACATTCAACCTCTGAAATATTTGTGGTCCAATAAAAATGGCAATACAAAAATTAATAAACATAATAACAATAAGAATCTTCCAATATAAGAAACATGCGAAATAGGATAATCACAACCTGTGTTTTCTGTGACACAGGGCCCTCGTATTATGTACCTTGTTTACGGAAATGTAATAATTTATCGGTCCGAACTCCACTGTCAAGATGTTTTTGAAATTCACTTACTTGGTGACCTTTGAGTCTCTCTTAACGATAGAGTAGTACTGTCGGAGTTAGGCCTGCATTTTAGAAAAACGTCTTTGAGTACTTTCCATACTCAACTACTACATGACAACTCTACTATGATGTTATTATGAGGCTCAGTTTCTATGATGCTGATTATCATCACCCAATGCAAGTGATAGTCCGGATTTCTTCGAAATAAATACATCAAGCACCACGAAGATAGCTCTTATATTTGCCGCATGATACTCATCTTAATCTTTGCACACCAGAGATAAGCGCAACCCAAAAGTGTCATACGTACTGCAAAAGGTGCATCTAGGTTTGAATAAGTGAGTAAACCCAATAAAAAAACACACAACCTACAAATATTGATTCGTAGCACAGGCTGGTAGATCATCTATCTAGCTACATACCTTCATATATGTTTGTGAAGACATGGCTTCAGTCAATAGTGCAAACAGAAGTGCAAACCTATTACATCTGTTGACTTGTCTCATGCTGGTCGATATATCTATCTAGGTACCTACCTCCACACAGATTTTGTGTCCCACGACGTGTTTTTGGTAGAAATAATAATAGTGTTACCTACGAAGATCCTGCTATGTTCTTCCGGTGCAGTGATCCGGGATCCGAATCTTAGATCCTGATCCGTAATCCGAATCTTGAAACCGGATCTGGATCCGGTTCCTGTATTGAGATCCGGATACGGATACATCCAGGTGCAAATCATTTCTTTGAGGATCTCCGATCCGTCGAAAATTGGGATCCATGCACCACTTATTCAGACCAGACAGATCACAAACAGTTCGTGATATTCGGCATATATCGATAACGAATTCTGGTTTCAAACGTTACAGTTTAAATGAGAAATCCTTGCACCATAAAAAAATCTAAACTACCTTCAACTGCTCCAATCTCTATCCCCAAATATTTTATCATTTCAACTATGACCCAAAACAAAACGGCCCAACGCAACAGTTATTCAACGTTAAGTACAAAGGCATGTCTCAAATCTATGGAAGCAACTTAGTAAAAGTATGCTGTAAATATTAATTTGTTCAGCCTACCAATAAACAACAGTTATTCGCTGAACAAACCCAGAATTCAAGCAAACGTGTTTATGAGCACAATAAACGTTATACATAATGAGAATATTCCAGCGAATAGCAAATATTAACACATTTCATAACACTAATGGTACTGTAGGTACTATACCGGGTGTGGTCAATTTCATTGTGCGTCATAGTGACATAAATATATCTAGATAACAGGTTTAATAGTGCGGTTTAATAGCAACAGTAAATTCTACAGCGATATTAATAAAAAGTGCTGATTGAAGATGTTTGAGCCAAATTCGAAAATTATTTTATATATTTCTCCAACGATTTTTAGACATACTTGGAAACATTTTTTGGTAGCTCAAAATGTTTGATGAAAGGCTATTGAGAACAGTGCTATTTCATCAATGCTCTCCATATTCCTGACCAACTATCAACATCCATGTCTTCTGACTGTAGGGAAATCTGTGCTTTTGGGCAAAGTTCAAACTGTTGGGACCTTGAATTCGTGAAGATGTCAATAGGTAGTGCCTCTGTTTTTTAGTTTCGGGATCATAATGATATAATCATGTTTCGTCTCCGGTTACGATATTAAAAGTGTTTTTACTGTGCCCATTATCAAATTTTTCTTCATAAACTTAGCACATTCAACTCTTGTTGGTTTTTGCTCACTGGTCAACAAATGTGGCACCCATCTGAAATACCGCTTCCTTAGGCGAAGGTGATCATGAATGATTGTTCAGACTGTTGCTAATCCAATCCCCAGAGAAGCCTCAATCTCGGTGTAGATTATATGTCGATCTTTTCCACCATATTTTGCACAGCTTCTACAGTTTTCTAATTCGATCTACTTTTGCCATCAACCCCGTATACTGTATGATATACATATTCAACTGTACAACAAAAACAAAACACAGCAGCTGGATACAAGAATTTTTAATTGCGTTGTATCGATGTATCCTGGATGCTAGCAAACCGTGTTTCCTGTGTCAGTCACCAGATATTTCAATATGCGTACACATAGAGCTGAGTTCATTGTTGCAATCAATTTTCTCGCCAGTGACGTGGATGAAAGTGAATTTTACTTATTTATACGTTATTTCGTGAGAATCCCCATTATACTGTTTGATGTGATAATTCCCATACTTGACACTAAACTTTTGCCGAAAATATAACGTTTTGGAAAAACATCCAGCAAATAAAATAAATCAATAAATTCTCCAACTCTCTCTGCCTAAAGAGAGGGAGAAATTGTATATATATATATATATATATATATATATATATATATATATATATATATATATACTAATATCAAAAATTATGTCTCAAGTTTGAAAAATACTAGAAACTAAAAAAATATTAAGCTGCCAGAATCTGATGTATGACTTTTTACGTTAATTACTCCGCCTTTAATCCAGTAAAAGAACTCCAATAAATTTGATTAAAACCGAAGTAGTTTCTTATACAACGCAGTGAAATGCGCTCAAAAGAAAAGGTCATTATTATAATCGTATAATGATACATTGATACATACTTCTTGCTCCTGAATCGAAAAAATAAAAAAG
The DNA here is from genome assembly GCA_949316355.1 of Bruchidius siliquastri. Taxonomy (NCBI): domain Eukaryota; kingdom Metazoa; phylum Arthropoda; class Insecta; order Coleoptera; family Chrysomelidae; genus Bruchidius; species Bruchidius siliquastri. The sequence goes on along the minus strand of OX438534.1, from coordinate 943,378 downwards.
AATTAAAAACATGTTTAATTGAAATATCAATGCTTCAGATGTTCATATAAGAAATAATCTTCGACCTTCTTCTAACTACGCCACTGATTCGAGGTTGATATTAAATTCAGGTATTTAGGGTGACAGACTATTGTTTATACATCTATTGTTGATTGGTTATCGGTAAAATCAACCTAACGATAAGATATGAATGAATGAATGATGGATTCATTTTTTAGTAGCATCGCTTTTATTGATGTTATGATTTTCTTCCATTATAGCGTTGGCAGAATTGATCAGTAAATTATTGTTTTATTGATATCATTTTTCTCTTTTGAAATTTACAATTCCAAAAATTTAAAAATTACACTTTATGTTTTCAATTTGCAAGCTGTACATATTTTATCCCATGTGTGTCGTGAATAGTTAAAGGGGATTTTTTTTTTATTGATATAATTTATTTAGTCTCGAATTTTGAGAGACAAAAGCATTTTGATCAGTGCAGGCACTGGAATGGAGAATTTCGATTTTTATACAAGATGATAATAAGACAATTCATTTTATGCAAATATTATTGTTTTAATTGTGGTTTTTTCAACGTTCACTACTTTTTCAATCTCTAATTCCACATAAAAAGTAGATAAAGTAATAATTGTATTATAATTATACGAAGTTGAAAATAATACGTCTGTATGAATTCTGAAAAATGGTGATTCACTTCTATGGGTAGTTTCAGAATTATGTTAAATTAATTATATCTTGTATTTTTATATTTCCCTATGCAACAAACTATACATTCTAAAGCACTGATTTTTTTTTTCAGATTTTGTTTTGTACTCTAAATACGTACAAAACAGATATGAAGAAACTTTTAGGAGGTCAAATAGGATTAGAAGATTTTATATTTGCACATAAAAAAGGTAAGAAACATTCTGTATTTAGTATTGTTGTGAAAGTAGCAAAGCTACCACCAATTTTTACGAAACTACCGTGCCTCTCCAGGTTTTGACAAAGTACAACATACAAGAGAAATTATTTCGGAACTGCCATTATTTGATTCATTTTCAGCAGTTGTAGAATTTCGACCTGACCTGACAGATCATCCGCGTCGAATTGAAAATACAACTGCAGGATAAGTCCAGAAGCTAAATTTAGCAAAGCTACATTACACCTAACAGCGGATACAAAGCGACAAAAAGGTTATACCCGTTTTAACTTTGCTCAAACTGCTTGACTGGAAATTCAACAAAAAAAACTGTATAAAACATAAACTAATTTTATACTGGTTGAAATCCACCGTCGTATACACCATAAGACATTATAACAATTATTTGCTATTTTTTAAATGAAATGATCAACAAAATCAAATAAATTTTTCCAATATTTTTATAATTTGCTGTTATTCATAGTCGGAGAAACAACGCTGATTCATTTTTTGTAGTTTTTTCAATTGGCTGAAAGCAAGTATGTAGAAGTATTTCTTAGTATTTAACATTCTCCGTAAACCTTTTGCAAAGCCTTCACATTTGCAGTTTAGAAATCGAGGAAAAGGAAGACGCTCACACGAGGTTGATTGGGCACAAAAGTCGAGACCAGCCACGTTTGGTTTCACTTAGCCTAGTTTACTTCACATCTGTTATAAAATTCATGATTGGATGAAGATATCCAGAAACATGTTTGAAATGCGTAAAAAATATAGATGTTTCTATACTTTTGCTTCGGAATTACTCTCACATTATATATATATATATATATATATATATATATATATATATATATATATATATATATATATATATAAATTAGTTCTAATTTCTTCATTTTATATAAGCTGAATGCCACCACGAATTTCTGACGTTTTAAAGTTATTTACAATACATCGAAATCATTATATAAATAAATACGAGAACTCTATGTAGCGAAAAATGATCAAATACACAAGGAAAAATGTATCAATACTCCATGTATCCTTATCTTTTGAAATTAAATATTCAATTCACTTCGTCTGCAACTGCAACGAGCAACCTGTATTGCTGATCTTGTTAAGAGAACAGTAGTAATTTTCTTTCACGATGACAGCCACTTATGAAACCTATGACGATGATAGGTTTCTAGTTTCTAAAATCATATGCCCATGTTTAATTATACTCGAATGTCTATATTTAAATTATTATGTCAAGTTCAAGATACTATGTTTCTTTGATGCTTCAGGGTAGAGATATCACCAAAAAGCATATCACGATGTTCCGTCCTCTGTCTGTCTCATTGTCAGCCCAGTCATCCTTGGTCATTCGAATGTTGATGAGACTTTAACACTATGTTATTACTATGGTGAGAAAGAAAAAGCTTCCTAGCTGTTAAAAATGTTTGATCAAAAAATTTTAAAAACAAAACGCTCAATCTTCGCTTTCGATTGTTTCCGATGACCCTGATATACAGATAGACCAACAAACTGACCTTCAGGTGGAATTGAGTGACACGAATTTCGATAATATAGATGCGTAAAACATAAAACAAAATGGTACATTACTTCACTGTGGAACTAATAGTTGCTTATCCAAAAATCTATACCACATTTCATATTCCTTCTGCTGTAATATTACAGTAATTACGATTTTGTGTCGTCTAGCTGCTATTAGCATATCTGGTATTTAATCGTTCGAATGTTAAAGCAATTACATTCCCCTATGAGCCATATGTCGCGTCGAATCAAACATCGAACAGCTATTCCTTTATCAATGGTAACGGTTTGACACCTCTATAAAATAAGTTCTTATTGTTTGCTTCTTCTGAAGTTTGTAAACAGGTCGCCACGGTTTAAGGTATGATTTCAGAACTCCGCAATAAATGTAATTAATTTACTCGATTTTTAACACATAAAAGTATACAACTGTACAATTACGACTAATATCGCACGATGTTCCCTACAACTATGCAATCTCGGATAACAAAAATAAGGTATATGCTTGTATAGTTCTTCTAGACGAATAATGATCGTCAAAAGACATTCCTTAATCATTTTCAGTAGTGTTTAACTCACTATCTATTAGCTTCGCGTTTATATATGTATGTATTTATGTACGTTTGGTACGGAATCTTCGAATGCTATATTCACTCACTTCAAAACGCCAGATTAATTTTAAATTTTGCACACTTATCAATGACCGCTGACAATACAAAAGTTTAATAAGTTTGTCCCATTATTCTTATAAAGCAATACGCCTTATGATAAATCCCGCCTGTTTGGCCAGTAATAGTTTTTTTTGTGGACTGCTAATCGGTCCCGTTATCTTGGCTCATTCACATCAGAAGCTGGCAACTGATATTAGGTGTATGCCCTCCACTATGCATCAGACCTGCTATAGATTTGCATGTTTCGTCTTTAGCCTAGACTCGTCAGTATAACCTGACGGTCTAACTGTAGAGAGAACAAGGGTTGTCGCTGTAAATCTGTTCACCCTTGGCGACAGATGTCGTAAAGGACATCTGTTGCCGCTTCAAGGCAGTCCGGGTGTTAGAACCTTGGACATCGTAAGTTAACAAACCGTTTTTTATTCTGTAGTTACAATGTGACATATTGTGAATTTGAGTGAATTATTCAGAATAAGCAGTGATCTGATAACATTGCAAAAATCAATGCAAATGAAAATGAATGAACTTATTCTTGCCTAGAAAGAAAAACTTGAAAGTGGGCAAAAAGTAAGTAGTAAGTACGTATTTGATAAATTTCCATCGCTCATAATTATGATAAATTAAAGTGATAAACCTTAAGTATGTTTTTTGCACCTATCTGATATCTGAATTTGCGATACTGGCAGTTTTATTTATTATTTATTATTATTTACTTGAACCAGTTTAAAGCATATAGATTGTAGTACATATGATAACTAGAACCCGCTACAGAGGCGGTAACCATCGGTCCGCGGACTGGAATTTACGAATTTAAAAATTAAATTGTACTTTAGCAAAACTATTTGATTCAAGCCACTTACATCTAAATTTGAATATTCAATATTGATGCCTGAAAATTCTACAACAAAACAAAGGGAGAGATTAAAGACACAATTCTGGAGTGGGAAAAATCCAGAAAAATGTTGGAGATATAGCGTACGTTCTCATATCATAAACTATTTTATATCCTTACAGTAATGATAATAATGAATTTCACCACTTAGCCTAGAGCAAATTTTAGCATTAAACTTGTATTCAGTAACCTATGTGATACTCTGTGATACTTTGAATTCCGTTAACAGTTTTCTTGGCGAAAATGGTATTGGTTTCTTAATGTAGACTGACGTTGTCGCAACAAAACTTTAGACAGAATCCTATTATGCAAAAGTTCTGTTTTTCTGTGAAATTGTCTGCCTGTGTCGTGACCTACATTATGTAAATAATCGCTAGGTAAATAGATGTGATTATGTTAATAATAAAGTAAACGTTGTTTATTAGGAAAGAGCTCTTTATTAGAAATTAACTCATGAAGTTTGTTATGACTTTGGCAACTGGAATATTGTACCGTAGTCTAATGAATCTTCAGTGAATCATACCACTTTTTTCTATGGCTGCAGTCAGTTTCAACAATGGTAAGGAAAAATTACAGTTCATATAATTTGCTGTATGCAATTTCTCACAAATTTTCATGAAATAAAATTCGCACACACGTTTGACTGCATTGAATACCATCATTAGATGGGATTAAGGGTCTTAAAGTATAATATGTTACTAATAAGGTTAACCTTGTATATTAAGAATGAGCTTTTTATCAGAAATTAACTCATGAAGTTCGTTATGACAATTGGAATAGTATGTTGTAGTCTTTTAACGGTGACATGAAAACAATGTAAACTGTAACTATCGGTCACCTACTTGCTACTTTCACAACGATGAGGTTCTTCCAAAGAATGGCTTTTGGAAGAGGCTCTTTCGAGGTGTTGGGAGAATTGTTTGCAGATGATGTGCTCGTTGGCCTTTTCTAGTATTGTACAGATGACGCTTAGTGTTATAACTTCCGTGGCAGTTCAGTTGAATACTTGGCATGGTATGATGTTTTGTATTGCTCTTTTCTTGATTGAACCCAGTATTACAATGATCGCTCCATCGCTCGATCTGAGCCTTGTAAAGTAGTGGTAAAGTCCGGTCGATACAATTTTGTGGATCCAACGCAGCATCGCTTATAACGTGGTCATGCTAGGATATTTTATGTTAATGTTAATATCAAGAAGTTTGATGTAAAATGACTCGAGTATAAGACGTCCCACCATCTTCACGGCTGGCATGTGATTTCGCTGTGAAGGTAGCTAAATAGTCTTCTGTGCATTGAACTGATTTTTTTTGTAAATTGCCTTTCAAATTTGTTTGATGCCTTCGTTGACCTGGATAGCAGTCTCTTTGTTTCATCGTCAATTGATGACCAGGACAAATAGAGACTAACGTTCGGGTAAAAAATGGAGATCTTTGAAGGTTTTTTCGAGAAATTATTTTCTAACCTCAAAATACCCTCGATGGTTGAGAATCGTGTCTTCAATTTTTTGGACTGAATAAACAGATCGAACTGGTCCAAACTTTGGCTGATATATTGCATACATGTTTTTTTTTTTCAGGTAGACCTAAGGAAGTAGAATTAGTAAAATCAGAGGACGCATTAGGACTGACAATTACAGACAATGGAGCTGGTTATGCATTCATAAAACGGATCAAAGAAGGATCGGTCATTCACAGCATTCCGCACATAGAGGTAAGTTACTCCATCACATAACGATATTTCATTGTAGCAGATACATGAGGAGTATCATAATGTGCCAGTTACTAGAGGTGGGCTGCTAAATAGCGGTCTACTACTTTATAGCAGCTATTCAGCTCGAAGCAGTTATAACAGCTACGGGATTTTGAAAATAGCAGTTACGTTTATAACAGTTGACATATGTCTGCGACTTATTCTGGCGGCCTCGCAGTTGCTTCGATAACGCACGTAATAAAGCGAGACTGTTAATGTTTACTTATTGTTGTAGCAGAGTAGCAGAAGCAATTTGATTTACGTGTTAGACTTAGAGACGGTCTGCTAATTAACGGTCTGCTACTTTATAGCAGACAATCAGCTCGAAACAGTTATCATACTCATACATCATACTCGGACAGCGAACAGCGAAATGGGCGATATGGATATTATTATTTATCATGGAATAAGAAAATAGCTGCTACCAAAGTAGCAGCTATTTTTAACTGTTATTTCAGTGTAGCAGTAACAGATAGCAACTGCTATACAGAAATAGCAGGATCGACCCACCTATACCAGTTACCACGTTGCCATCCTCACTCTGTGGGGATAATTCATAGCATTGAATATTTTATGAGTATTTTTACCAATTTGTGTACGTACTCGACAGAAATTAATTCTTCAAGTCATTGGAAATCTCTTATTAAGCCCAGACTTTCAAGTTTGGCACCCCTAGACAGTCAGTGCCCGTCTATCTGCCTTGAAGTAGTGAGTTAGACTTAGTTTTCAGTCGATACAGTGCTCAAACTGTGAGCAAATAATTTATTCCATCATGATTAGAGTAAGTAATAATCTTCATAATTACCAAAAATGCAAATTCAGCCAAACAAATCTTTAACCAACTTTCCTTCCTTCCGGTAGAACTCTGTCCTGGTCTCTGCACTCCATTATATAAAAATATTTCATAGTGATGGTGAAAATGTACGCATTTACTTATCGCTAGATTTGTGACCAATATTCGAGCTATTTAGTTATCAAGGCGAAATTCTTCCAGATTCTATTTTACGGAGGACAACATTTGTATTCTCTTTCATAATTTTGAATTCAGTCTCTCTCACGGCTTATAAAGTTGGTTATTTGTCGATTGTAGGAATATATGTCTATATTATATAATATAATCTCCAATACTTTAATCAGCGTTGCATTATTCTGGCTTCGGAAGCTTCACAAAAACGTCATACTTTCTAAACTGGAACATAACAACGCAATTTGTTGACTCTTTTTATCTATCAAGTATTTCGCAGTTCAGTGACTCCCACATGAAACAATACTGCATTGTATGTTTCATATCCACATTGCTACTGAATTTTATATAGTCGAGAGATGCCTATTTATATACATAATTTTGTTATATATATGGAAAGTGGTACAAGATCTTACTATTGCTACAGCCTACTTGCAAATATTATCAATCATCAATTCATCATAGTATGTATCAAAAACTCCATCTTGCGGAGAAAAGCAAGTTGTGTATCACGATTACCCCTGCATAGTGAGAGACTATGGCTGTTCGACACAAAGAGGTCTGCTGTCAGTAATCGCGGTAGGAGATAGTTACCAACCCAAACACTGGCGCTGCGGCACCTCGAGATACGAACGACGCGCGCAGTTTGAAATTCGGAAGGATGGCTTTGTGGGGGATTCTGCCTAACATATCATCCGCGCTCTGTAACGACTGACCAGCTACCCAGTTGGTTCAGTTGGTCAGAGCGCCCGACATGACATCGGGAGATGCGGGTTCGAATCCTGCACTGGGTCTTCTTTTCGGATTTCTAAATGCGAATTTATGTATCATCATAGTTATTTTTCTTGACTACACCGTACCACACTGTTACCTCAAATTTACAAGCTCAATATTTACTAAGATAAAACGGTTTAATTTAACACACGGTTTCGCAAATAAAAGTTTGTTTTTTAAAAGTGTTTGGATTAAATCTTTACATCATCATCAGATTAATTCTAAATGCGTCACAAAAAAACGGCTTTATTTGTAAAGCCTTATGTTTGAATTACACAATTTTCAGCATGTAAGAGCGTCTAAAATTTACATGAACAAAATAAAATATTCATGAATCCCTGAATCGGGAGCTCTTCTTCCATTCTATTTTAGTTCCCACGTATAAATGCAAAAATATCGTCAGCGCGAAAATGATTTTTTTGATGTTTTATGATGTCCGTTTTGCTCGTTTCTACCGGTCGGCCTAATATATGCTTATGAAAAAACCGATCAACTCACCTAAGTGTCGCCCTCTATGGGGACGCCCAATGACATTACGAAGCCGACGGACACTTAGACCGCCAGGCTATACTGACGAGTCTAGGCTAAAGACGAAACATGCATGTCTATAGCAGGTCTGATGCATTGTGGAGGGCATAGAAAAAGCCGATTGCTTGGCTTGGCATACAACGAATCGACGAAAGGTTGGTTGGAGAGACATAACAGCAGGCAGGCCAAGAGGTTCGTAGCAGGCTCTGACAAACGTCTGGAGCTGTGGCTGCTGAACAGAAAAAGGAAATCACTCCACCTGTTGGAATGGATCCTCACAAATCACTGCATTTTGAAATGACAATTGTCACTCATAGGTGTGGGAAAAGATCCTGTCTTTCAGAAGTGCCGGGAGAAGGACGAGACTACATTCCACTTCCTAGGAAAGTGTGCGCTATTTTGATTTTGATGGATACGCCTTCGATGCTTTCAAGCTAGATTTACAGTTACACAAGATAAGATTTGCAATTTGCTTAAAATTTTGCATTCTTATGGATTATCTTCAAGGCAGAGAAAAATATCAAGAAGACAGACTTTAACAGTACTTTTGCATATTCGAACCAAATATCTTACATTTGCTGCTCGCTGCTTATTACCAAACCACGTGGTGTTATCTGACTCTGGCAAGTGCCCTGTATATTATTCGTTCCTTGAATCCTTGTTCGTATGTAGGGCAATTAAAAATATTTTGACGATTTGAACCGTCTATATACAGGGTTGAATCAAGAAGTAAATATGGTCATGGTAGTGGGGAGACTTTCGAAGAGACCGATATTATTTCCAGTCGCAAAGTGGAAAGTAGACACGTAGATTTTCGAGAACCTCTGTTAAGTACATGGTTGACACGTTGCCTCACCCTCCCTACAGTCCAGATCTTGCTTTTCCGTACGGCTTTCTCTCTCCCCGGCTCAAGCGAGACCTCAAGGGAAAGCGAGTTCCAGAAGGCGTATGCGCAGAAGAAATCGCGTTATACGCGTTGTGTAGGAGGACTACTGAGGGTTTTCAACGATTAGTTCAATAAAATTAACTGAATTCAGTTCTACTACTTTTTGATACTACCATGTATATACATCATGAGCAAATTCCGCGAACATTAATAGAAAATAATTCCACCGACTTACAAGAAACGCAAAACAGAAACAGGTCCAGTTTGAGAGTCAATAGGATACCTCATAAAGTTTTGATTTCATTATACCTGGCCATATTCTTTCTAAACGAATTTTAGACTGGAAGGTACTGAGTCAATCTACTTGACCCTAATTTTACAAATTTTATACTTCGTTCTTTATTTGTGTATTCCCATTCCATTACTTATACTAGTAGTGTGAATCATGTTTTATCTTATCACTCCATTACTATGAATATTGTTTCGAATGTTTAACTTTCTTGCCCCTAAAAAAACAAGAAGCTTGAAGCATGTAACATGAAGTTCAGATATTTTGCGAAATAACTACGGATTTTCTTTTTTGATTATGTCCATGAATGATTGGAGAGGCGGAATATATAATAATGGGTTTCAATTTTATTGTTGTTACATTTTTCTATTTAAAAAAATAGAGCAGCATTATAAAAGACATGGTAGTCCACTGCATTTCCCTTCTCATATTCCACCTAAATCGAAAAGCAATTGCTGAGATTGTGCTTAAGAAATACCGACAATCGTACAAACAAAAGTTATATGTAATCCCGCGGTACAAACAATATATGTGAGTTAATTTTAGCGATAATTTTAAGTGATATTGATCGAGTGTGCAGTGAATATAAATATGGTATATTGATTTAGATTTTTTCCACTACTGATGATTTCTCTATGAATAGGTAGGCGACCACATAGAAAAACTAAATGGCGTGAACATGGTGGGGAAGCGACACTTCGAAGTAGCTAAAGCCTTGAAGGACATTCCAAGAGGAGCCACATTCACCATACGTTTAATTGAGCCCGTGAAAAGCGGTTTCACCATCATCCAACCTAAAACCAACAGAGGAACGGGCAAAAAAGCCTACGGAAGTGGCAAAGAGACGCTAAGGTTTAAAGCAGGAGGGCAAGTTGAAATTGAACAACAGGTAAATTGACATGGTTTCTATTCACATCCACGCTTACATTTTTTTCATTATTCTTATACTTAAATCGGTTATCTATATATAGGAAACTATTAATTTTACTTGGTTCAACAAAAATAGATTCAAGTTTTTTTGAGTGAAATATAAAGTAGGTCATTAAATATGCCAGCCTGGCTGCGGTTCAATAAATGTACACCCTCTCGTCGGACCTTTTTATCATTTGAAGCTGCAAAGTACGAGGGTCACGCTGAAAGTCTTTGGATATTCCTAATCGATACAAAGTTAAACAAGTTTGAGCACGCAGCTATGTTGTCTAAAGTTGTAAGTGCTTAGACGCAAAAGCAGCGTTTGAATCGTTCAGTATTGCCTCGCCACAATCTCGAATGCATCTAAGTGTTGGCCGAATTTTAACGGGAAAATGGAACCGGGTAGTCGGAACTATAAAACGGGACTAAAACAAGTGGAATGTGACAAAAGTTTAGTGAGTTGCTTTGGGGACTTTGCCCCTTCTAGGGCTACAGTTTTTAATTGGTTTGCTGAGTTTAAAAGGGGCCGGATATCACTCGATGATGAACCTCGCACAGGTCGACCGCCCACTGCTGTTCCTCCGGAAACTGTAGAAGCTGTGCAAGATATGGCAAAAAAGATCGACATATAACTTACACCGAGATTGAGGCTTCTCTGGGGATTGGATCGACAGCGGTCCGAACAATCATTCATGATCACCTTCGTCTAAGGAAGCGGTGTTCCAGATGTGGGCCAAATTTGTTAACCAGTGAGCAAAAAGCAACAAGAGTCGATTGGGCTAAGTTTATGCTCGCAAAATTTGAGAATGGGCACAGTAAAAACACTATTAATATCGTAACCGGGGACGAAACATGGTTATATCTTTATGATCCCGAAACTAAACAGCAGTCATTAGTTTGGTGCTTTGAAAGTGAGCAGCCCCCAACTAAAATTCGTCATTTCAAGAGTGTTGGAAAGAAAATGGTCGCATCTTCTTTTTCTGAAACTGGATACATCACAACGGTAGCCTTGGAAAATCAAAGGACTGTTGAATGGTATATCCCAATGACTGGTCTGCGGGATATTCAATGGCACCATGACAACGCACCCGCCCACAGCACCGCCAGAACACTCGATTTTTTAGCTGAACAGGGTGTCAAACTGTTGCCTCACTCACCTTTTTCTTCGGACCCAGCTCCGTGCGACTTCTTCTTATTCCCTAAGATCAAACAAAAGTTACGAGGTCGCCATTTTTCCACCGATGAAGATGCAATCGCTGGATTTGAGGAGGAAATTAGCAACCTTTCAAAAGAACGTTAGAGACAAATTTGACAAGTGTTTTTACCGAACGCGTAAATGTATTGAGGTAGGGGGAGAATATGTTGAAAAAACAGAATAAAGTTTTTTTAAAAAACCTTGTAGTTTTTCTGTATCAAAAAACTTTCAGCGTGACCCTCGTACAATGAGCAGACTCTAACTAGACGAAACATTTTTGACATAAAGGTCATCATAGACTACTACAAAATGAACCTTTTTGTTAAAAAATAAGTCGACTTTTTCCAAATTCCAAATTATTTTATCCTCATCTAGATGATTCTATCGGTTGTAGCTTTACATGTCAAAATTATAAAAAAAAACATCTAAATTGATCCAAATTGTATCAATTTCATTCGCAAACACAATTATTCTGCAACTCACTTGTGACTATTCAGTTTTTTCTCGCCACACATACGTACGCGATAAGGAACTTAATGCAAACATAGATAAGATAATTTATGCGAAAGCACGTAGAGCCCGGGATTGTACCTTTCAAAACATACAAAACGTTCTCGTAATTTGATTAATCATGAATTTCGTGACTCTGTGCAGATTAACTTAGATTAGTAATACATAATCATAATAAATAATAGGTCTACTTTTATCCAGTGAGATGGAAGATTGCTATGATATCATAAGATGGCGTCAGTCAGATTGACGTGAAGATATTTTGTTAGAGTCGTCATTCGCATATTAACAATGAAAAATATATCGAAATAATTGCAGTGAACCATTACCAACTTCGTTTCGCAAATAAAAAAATAAAAGAAAAGAAAGAATAAAACATATCTGAGCAACCAAATATTTCATTACCGTGTCGAATGTAAACATAGTAGTGTTCATCTTTAACCATCATGGGCATAACATTGAATAAAACTTCAAATCTCCCAGTTTCAAGGGCTTTTTGTTGTTGTGTCAGGTCCTTCGGTCACTGAGATTCCAGGGGGAGCAACGCTTTCAATTTCATTCTTGCAGGGCTTTATCGGTGACCATCCAGCCTGTGAAACAGATCTTCCAGCCTCCGGAGAGCTAAAGCATGAACATATCCCTGTCTTTGCGGATACCGTTTGACCATGTATGGGGGCCATAACTTTGTGTGATTTAGTTCTGAAAATGCTTCTTTTAACTTAGAGGTCTCATTTTCAATGTGCGTTTTAAAATGAATTGTAATGTATTTTTCTTCGTTTTGCATTTCAGGATGACGCGTTGGAGGCAGGCATAGAAAAAATCAACAGCATCCTAGAGTCATTCATGGGAATCAACGATTCCGAACTAGCCACTCAGATCTGGGAGTTGTCAGTGGGCAAGAAGAACTCCATGGACTTCGCTGAAGCGGTAGATGATTCTGATTTAGCTTGTTTCGAGTTTACGGATGAACTGATTATTGAGATTTGGGGCGCTATCACGGATGCCAGAGACGGGCGACTGAGATAAAACACACAACAACCCAAGTGCCAGAAGTATTTCAATGTTTCTTATACAAGGTGGCTTATAATCATGCACACAAAATACAGAATGACAGAGATGGACATTTAGAAACTATAGTGGAAATGTTTCTAGTCTGTGGGAGATGACTTCATGTGCATTTCTAAAACAATTACTATGTTACAATAGCTATACATTCCTACGCATAGATTAAGGACAGAAATCCATCTACTATTTATAAAAAAAAAGTCGAATCAAAAACATTAATAATGTCATAATGATCCGAAATTTATAAACTGTATAGTCTATACACATATTAGATTCATTTAATATAACTGATTTTCAAAATGTTCAAATTGAATAGCAGCAACTATGACCGAGCGTCAATGTTCTAAAACTTATTTAAATGTGTATTAATTACCATTTGCATTTTGACGGCATGATTTTGATGACACCAATAGAAGTAAGAGGACAGTTGCAATATTATCTGTTATGTGAACAAAATATGTTTCTATTTTTAAGAAAAGTGTTATATTTATATTTGTCAGATTAAAGAAGATTTACAATGCTCCTTTTTATTTGTGATGTTTTGGCGTAGTTTAAAACCTGATTATTATTATCATAGGAGCAAAAGGCGTATCTATCTATGGCAGGTTATTTTTTGAAGCAGAATGAATTCGGAGGCAATATTTTTTTAATTTAATACATTTCAAAGGCGGTATTTGTTGACAAAATCTTTTCGATGAGTCAAACTAACCGTAGGGATATGATGAACTATAATCAAAATCAAAATTCCTAGTAGTTCAGAGCATTGTCATTTTAGTTATTGATTTCTGCACGACTTCATTGCTTATGTGTAATGTGTTACAGTTCACCGTTCCAAAATCCGATCTTAATCCAAACTTAAGTCATCCTATCATATCTCTCTCTCTCTTCCACTTGGAAATGCTATTTTGATGGTTTCTGTTTGAAAATAGTCTTTGTCTAATTTTGAAAATGAGTCAACTCTGTGTAGGGAACCGACATTATCTCAATGTAGGCATCAATGATAGAAATTTGAAGTCAAAGAAAATATCCGATAGTGATATGATTATTATACTAAATAGTAATGAACATACTAAATACTAAAACCTTTCAGACAAGAGTTACGGTTACTCTAAGCATATAAAAGTGATCCAATCCATAATTTTTTTGAATCATCTGAAAAAAGGTTTGAATAATTAAAAAAATATATTTTAAGGTAGCAAACTACACAGTTATAACGGCACTGACAAACGTTTCGAAAAAACAATTTAGTCTGATCTGACTAGATTTTTGGATGTTTGAAATAGCCACATAGAAAGCACATTGAAAACGTTAAAAAAATTATGGCCTTATTTCTACTCTAAATATAGGCAATTCACAATACATCAAAGTGATAATCCACGCTACACTGGTTGCCTGTCAAGATTACATAATGAAAATACAAGATGATGGATTGAAAGGTTGGCTACTAGATGGCCACGTAAAATAAAAATAGATCACTAATCGCATCAGTTTCTCACTTATCTTAGAAATAATTACGAAAGATGGAGCCAACAGAAATTGAAAGCAGTTGAAACGCAATAAATAAAAATTGCTGAAGTTTATTTAAATTTTATCAAACTAATAAATTCCTAATGTTATTTGAACCACTGTACAGCCAAGTTTTCATTGAAACTTTAAATCCATGCTTCAAATTTCAAAAGTAATCATTAACGGAATGCGACATATTTCGATGTTGCCATGGAAATCATACCTACGGGAATCTAGGAAAATGATCGGTTACATATTTCTATAATTCATCCTATGAATTAATATCTTTAGTGATCTTTCGGCTATCTTTACAAAGTAAAAAACAGAATGGAAAATTTGATTTTGAAATTACATATAATGTAAACAAAATCTTATTATGAACCATTATAAAAAGCCAGAAAACAAAATTGTCACCCTGGATGCAATAATAACTATTAATGCTGTTGTATTTTCAAAATATTTTTTTTAATTCAGATATATACTTTGATAAAGGCTACTGAGGCAGTAAAAATGAATCAACCACAGGATGAGTTCACACAGTGTATAAATTGGAATAGACTGTAAAAATAAGGTATCAACAACAAGGATTGAAAAATAATGCGAATGTTGGTTAGCTCAGCTTACACCTTCTTGAAAGACCACGACTTAGACTTTTAAAATTTGCTCAGCAAATACTAGAATAGAACGATTCTGAAGATTGTGTTTACAAATGATTTTATTTCAGTTCACGAACATCTCCCACAAACATCTGCCACAACTAAAAAATGTAAACGCAGACAGATTGACGACAGGCCGACTGAGAAAGAAAAAATGTCTGAATGGCAGACCGCCAAACAGACCGATGCGGCAAACAGACAGACCAACACATATAAAATTCTTCGTACTGCTGCTTATTGATATGCTGTAGTAAAATACGCAATTCCCTAATTCACTTTATCATACTATCACAGCTTGACAACGCTGTGGCAGCTAGATTAATCCAACCTAACCTAATTTTTGTTTGGGTCTTCGATCGACTGCAAAAAAATTCATGTTGCTGTTAGACGATTCAAACGGTCTAACCTCGAAGAATCTCGCCGTAAGATGTGCTAGATTCCCCTGTTTCGGTTCAGTGAATGTTCTCAGTACTTTTCCTGGGGTTATGTAGTTAGCCAGCATTCCCATACTATGGCTATGAGCAGTTGGATCAACATCAGATCTGGAAGGATATACAGATCCAGTAAGTCCAGTTCACAGAAAACATTTCAAATGATTCTAAAACTCTCGTCCTTTTTAGCAAAGCAAAGTAAACAGGAAGATGTGTTGGCGTCACTCGGTGATCTGGGTAAGTCAACATCCTGATTGGCCTATTTTTGTTCTCATAGTTGTTTCATAGCTTTGATGTATATAGGACACAGAAATATTTTATTTTTATTTTATGTTTGAAAGTTCTTCTTCATATGTCAATGTATTTACAACAGCACCATATCCTATATTTGATCATGGCTCATTCATCATTTTAGAGATCTAAATTATACAGGAAGCACTTGAACTTCGATTGAACTACTTTTAATATTTGTTTGTGAATCAGTCTCAAATGTAGACACAATTATCTTAATATTAAAACACTGATATTTGTATACTATCATAGAAAGAATTTAGGATAATTTCAGTTATAGCTGAATGAAAATGAGACAACATGAACAATTCAACAGTCAAATATGACCTATAAACTTTTTTATGATATTGTCAAAAGTTCAGAGAATTGTATTTTGCAGTGCAATGAATATATGTTCAGATTGGCAGGTAATCTCATAATTTAATTTAGAGTTATTGAGAAAAATGAAGAAAACATCAATATACAAATGTACATAAATAAATGCATATATATATATATATATATATATATATATATATATATATATATGGTCTGAGGTATCTTGTTCTCCTGGAAGATTTGAAAATCACTTGGAGACATTACCACCTTTTCATTTATAAAATTCTATAATTAGTACCAAGTTCATTAAAGTCCAAAAGGTGATTTCAACTTACAGAGCAGCTATCTGGTTATCAAAGTTGTTGGCAACTAGTATTTGATGCAATCATTAACTTTTAGAGTTAAATGTAGTCTATGATGATATGTAGGAAGCATAGA
This sequence comes from Bruchidius siliquastri, assembly GCA_949316355.1. Lineage (NCBI taxonomy): Eukaryota > Metazoa > Arthropoda > Insecta > Coleoptera > Chrysomelidae > Bruchidius > Bruchidius siliquastri. Next base: position 926,863 of record OX438534.1, on the reverse strand, counting down.
ATTATAAATTTTTTTCAGAACCACATGAATGCTGTAAAAGGCTGCTGGCAAAAATCTGCCAAAAAGACGTGGAGGAAAGATCACTCTACAGTCACCTAAATGCCTTTGTCAAGTTTTACTTGAAGTATGAAAATGATTGGGAGAAGGTGGGATGGAAAACCGAAGAACTATTATGCTGGTAATATATTTTGATATAGTTTAAAATTGTCATCATTTCCATATCTTTATCACAAGTATTTTCTGAAACTCACTGAGATACAACAGTATATAATTTTTTTAGTATTGAGTTTATTTTTTCTCGGTTAAACTTCATTATACTGAACACCTCAGCCCTGATGTTGCACTATGCAAGACACTTGCTTTTGAAATAGAAAAATGTTTGCAGTTTCCCATGACAAACCCTAATAGGTTAGGTGCTCCTGTTCAGTAACCATTGCCCCTGGTTCTATCAGAACCAGCTATGAAACTCTTGACCAGCCTACAGTCATTTCTCTCTAGCTATGCTTCTGTCAGTTTGTTTTACACTCACTGATCCAGAGCAGTGTTAAACTGACATCTGCTAAAACCCATCATGATGTTGAGGCCAATACATGAACGACTAGCCCTTAGTATTGCCAGAAGATCTGCAGTCGCATTCAATCTTCCAGTCTGGAATCAATAAAATCCCCTGGCAGGATAATTTTGCCAGCCATGCTACCATGGAGTCGCAGAAGCTGAAGCTCTACTCCAGAAAATTGTTTCCGTAAGAACAGCAACTCATACTCTACAGGGTTCAGATTAGACAGCTTTGAAATATGGTTTGGGGATGTGCTCTGAAACACTCCTGAAGCTTCTTGTCCAGAATAGAGCAATAGGTATAGTGGACGCACCTGTTATAACAAGCGATCACCATAACTTGGAACATGGTGGCTAATCAATCCTTATTCGATTAATTCTACCACTGTGATTTTTTGACCAAGCTGTTTTGGATATTAAGATCAACAGCCATCAGTACAAAAAACTGGGAGCCTCATCCAAAAGTAATTCTTTTGTAGAACCTCAGCATTGTGAAATAGCTGCCAGGAAGTTTATTTCTTCTGCCTTTGTAAGAGTTTATCTATGAAGAACATACTGATATTCCTGGTGATACAGATAACTTTTATAATATCATTTGAAATAAGAAAATCAAGAATGTTTCAGGTGAAAGCAAAAAGTTTATAAGCTTGCCTCATCTTCTTTAGTCATCCATTATAGGCACTGAAAAATTATGAAATTGTTTATTTTCTTGTCTGTTCCGTCTGTCTAATGCATTATTTGTGTTGTCTACATGAGCATTGATTGCTATATTTCCTAATTTCCATAAGCCCTAATAAATTTTATCGAAAGATTTTTATTAATTGATGTATAAAAATATTCACATTAACGGCATGACTGTCGGAAGTCCATGCAAATGAAAATTACTTCATTCGGAAAATATTTGATATAATTGAATAGTGTGAGATATATTGTATACTTGATAAAACAAATTTTTAGAGAACGTGATTGCTGGCCTTCTAATCTAATCTATAAACAAACATTTATTCGTCTTTTGGAGTAATGCTTAGGACCGGATGTAAATAGACGTTATAATCAGACAATGTCAGTATTTTTCTTCTATCAGTATACGCGTTTTCCCCTATATTTGCCTAAGAAAAAGAAAGCTTACAACTATTTATGAATAACTGCTGCTTGGAAAATGCATATCGCTCTTATTTACTGAAAATTATTTGGTTAAAAAATAAATTTCATAGTTTTCTGATGTTGCCAATATTTTACACTGGGATTGATATTATTTATTATATAAAACGTGCGTAATATACCTATTATTTGAGAAATTCTCTTTATCTTTCTACACAAGTGTGCTGCTGTTATAAAAGTATAACTCCTGAATTTGGTTTACCATATGAATTAAAAAGTCATTTTTAAACAAATGGTATTTATTAATTTATCTAAATACAAATATAGTCAGGTAGTGCTAAATTATTATTTTTGTGATGTAACATCATTTGACTAGTTTAAGAATACCATTGGTCCATGAGTCCTCCCAGATCAGAACTGTAGGACTGAGATGCATCCGGTCGGTGCTCAGAGTAGAAAATGATATCGCCCACATGAACAAACTCCTGATACCATTCTTGATAGTAAGGTAGGTTAATGTAAACCGTGAATTTATTCTTTGATTGTCTATCTGATTATTTGCACTTTATCTATCCAATAATTGAAATCACATATGTTCGAGGAAAATGCTTTCCTCCTGGATTTTAGTGTATTTTGTTTTCAAAGTAAAAACACTGCTATTGAATATTATGGAATGTGTTAACACAGTGCTGGATTTGTATTGATACAAAAAAATATATGGCTAATCCAGAACTAGAATGTTGGCATAAAGCACCACTCATCTGAGATCCCAAATCAAACCATAAAAAAAACCGATTTGCTGGTCTGGAGAACATTGATTATATTCTTCCTTAAAACATACCTAACCAGACTGGTTCACAATCTACTAAGGAATGATTTAACGCTATGCAGGTAGATTTATTGATCTTCCTTTTGTGATTAATTGCTATCTTTTTTTGTATTATAGAGACTTTTTTCCAGTTTACTGTGGCCCGTGTGCTGCACTGATTTTGATGTTTTCATATTTGATTCCACATTTTAAAGTATAGAAGACAATTCTGGTTAGATATTCTTAAAGGATAAATCAATGACATGTTAACTTGGCTAATATCAATACAAGCATATCATGTTTTAACATTAAATCCAAATACCAACAAGGGTTTGATAATGACGTGCGATCCACATACATTATTCCATAAACTTCCTTCCGTTGCTAATTTAAGGGGAAACGCTACCAGAAATGCATATTTTCTGTTAGAATAATCTGTAGATCTCACACGGATTGCAAATTTACGTCGCAATAGGTCAAATTGTTCATTTGCCAAGTCAAAAGGAAATTGTTGATTTCTGATACGCTGCCAACAAACAATTAATATATTTTTTGTTATTGACCATTAAATCTCGTCTAGTACACTCATAAACATATCTAAAGCAAATAAAATCGATACAAATTTTGTTAGGTCATCAAACGCATTATTTTAAAGCAGTGTCTAATGTTATTTACAGTCTAATAATAAACCGAATGTTTACTATACCAGCGAGTTAATTTTAATCGACGAATACGTTATTTTTCATTCTGAATGTGAACAGTAGTTGTTAAAAAAAGAACATAGACCATTTCTCAATATTGGGAAGTTCATTTAACTATTCTGCTCATCCAACATCTGAATTATTGGATAAATAAATCTTTAATTTGTTTCAAATAGCATTAAGGTTGGAGAGCCTTCTTTTTCCTTCAAAGATAAAATATGACTAAAAAATCTTTCATCATCACTAAACTTTGGGCCTATGATTGTGGAAAAAATATACAAAAACACAGATATGTTTTTCACGTCAAGGATACGATCGAAAAACGGAGAAAACGAATTAATTTTAATAACTATAACCGAATTTCAAAAATCAGTACCATATTTTTTGTATTACGTTCGGTAAAATCTAATTCTATCAACTTGTAATTTTTTCTTGTTATCCGTGGCGAGACTATTTTATTATGAATATTTATTTTCTCAAAGACACGTTTTTTCATTCGTACATTTCAGGTCGATTGATTTGATCCTGGGGAACGATGTGGAACGTATTGAAGCAATGCGACTTATGAGGAAGGTTCTTATAATAGCTCCAGCTAAATTTGACGTGGCCATGGCCAGATGCATGGTCTCACTGGCGTTTGATGGAGCCGAGGCCAAGGATAGGATGCTCAGGGTTTGCCTTGCTACACTCTCCGATTTGGGTCAGTATACATACATAAATGCAGAATCGATTCTCCTTGTACCGAATCCTCTCTGTGGAATGTTTTTTAGCTTTGTAGGTATGTCTCACTCTATGTATTGAAAATGCTAATCAATACTTTTTCTTGAGACCTAGTATCAAGATTATATCTGGGAGTATCGTGTTTCTGACATTATTCTGAATGTTCTTTACGTCAACTCCTCTTTCAGGTGTTTTGAATCCGAAACTATTCATCATAAGCGGTGGGGTGACAGCTATATCTCGAAATTTGCTGGAATGTCAGACACCGAAGATAGCCGAATCGCTGTGCGGAGTTCTGTTGCTGTTATTGGATAAACCTCAGACTAGACACTATGCAGCTGTCGACTTGCATTGCGCAGCAGCTCCTTTTTGCGATTTCCACTACAAGCATGGCACCAAGGACAAGAACAAGTGAGTTACTGTGTCAATATGTATATGTTATCCAGCTTTTTGAATGTCTTCTGACTTTTAGAAAAAATATGTAGGTTGACTCTGCTCTAGACAATCCTAGCCAACTCATACGGTGTCATATGTATGTTATGAAACATCAAGGAAACATAATAGGTCAAATTCGTATTTACATACTTGTGAATTTTTTCATGTTTGTTTCTCCCATATTGGTTATCTCCAAAATTCAATTACCATAGTTATTTGTAGTATTTACATCACATTGAGATGACAGCTTTAGAACGACATACATTCAATTCAGCTTCTGTTTATATATTTTTTATCATATTAATGTCACTGATCTGAGATTAACTGGATATATTGAAATGTCAAACTATTTGCTTTTATTATTTAAATTAAATATCTGTACAGACCAAGAACAAAAGAAAAACTTAGTATTTTAATAACTGACTAAAATATCTGATGGTATAAATTAGTTACTTAGAATTTCATATTTTGCCGTCGTAAACACCTATATCCTTACCCGGAAAATCCAGTGGAAAATTAGACAGTTTTGCCTATGTCTGTTCATTATTGTAAAGGAGTTTATAATATTCTGTTTTAAAACGAAATATCAAACTAGTAGTCAGATTGAACTGTATTATAATTTTGCACCATAGAGTGTTAATATACTTTTTAATATTCTACGGTGACTATATCTCCGTACAATGGCTAACTGAATGTATTGATATCTACAATTTGACAGGTCAACGATCAGAAATTTGAGAAACGCCAAACAAAATATAGCAATTTCTAAACATTCTCCGAAACAATGTCTTTTGAATACGGCCAAAAATGAGCAGGAACTAAAAAAATCAGAATTGGCAGCGTCAATGCACAGATTTTTGAAGATATTGCAACATTACCTACTATTTTAATTAAAATCGATATAGCACTGAACCTACGCAATTACAAGTAAAAGACAGATCAACGTAATTAAGTTACACGGATTTTAGTGATGTATTTTCTCATATTCAAGTATTTTAGCAATCACAAAAATCAGTTTATTTGCTATTGATTTATATTTACTGTCACATCTGTCTGATGAGATTGACATGTAAGCACAATACCTCCTGCCGATCCTCCCACTTCTCCGAGTTAACTAGTAACAATTATCAATTCGAATTTTGCGTAGCATTGAACTCGTATAATTTCGCCAATCTTTTGTTTGCCAAATATTTCCTCTCCCTGGCATGTTATATGCGTGCGAATGGCGCGGCGCCAGAAAAAAACAAAACAATGTCGAAACGTCATCCACGGAGCGCAGCAGCACGTTAGTGATTTGTTTTTAGTCCTTGGACACGTGCACACGCGTCGTACGCTATTGATCGTTTTTCTGATTGTTTTTACAATTATTGATTCGTGGTCAAATAATCCAGTACAAATAGCATTTCCAGTAGACATTTTTGACAACCTCAAAATTTTGAAATTGTATAGGAGGCAGTTTCGTATTATTTTTTCAATTCAACTCCCACTATAAACAGTTCTGAAATTAAAATCCGTATTTCCAAAATGACACGATTGCGTTGTTAGTACGCTGTCAATCTACTTGACACCCCTTTTGTCTCTACACCTCTTATTTTGCCTATTGGCGTAATCAGAGCCTCATTTCATCAGTACGTTTTTTAAGCTTGAAACCCTTGTGAGTTAAGCTATCTAGGAATATTATTTATGTATTATCCAAAAATTATTTTCAATCGGTCAGGGCTGATCCCTCTCGGTCGGACGTGATGAGGATGACTTGTATTATTTTTGTGCGTTCTATATAAATCTGACTGATACGGAATGTATAGGATTGGAAGGAGTCCCTATCGACTTCACATACAAAACTATAGGCGTATGTGATACTGGATCCTTTGGCTGAGCGACCACAAACAATACACAGTACGTCAGCATGTACAGGGGAACCCAACAGTTTTTAATTTGGATAAGTACGTTAGCGTTTTCAAGGGAATATTAAAAACTTTCTTAGTTTTAATCTTCCCTGAAGATGTTAACGTAGTTAGCGTAACACTTGTCGGATATTAAAAACTTGGTTTGGCGAGTGGTAAAACTTGATGATACAAAACTGGCGGTCTAACATCGTAATATTCATGAAAACCTTATTCAAACAAATGTATTTTTTAAAAAGGCCCTTTTAATGGATATCGAACAATGAGTATATTTTTTCAATTCAAGGATCAGGATCTGAAAGAACTGTTTTCATGCCTTTGTCATACAGGATGTAAAAAATAGCTGTCGAGTTGAATGAGCCAATTGTCTTTCAAGGACATTATTCAGTGAAGTGCTAATTAGTATCCAGCACACTGAATATAATTCAATTATAAGATTACTTTTAAAAGTTGTGCAAGATAAACGAATATAAATTGGCGTCTTTCAGCAAACTGTATCTCGGTATGAAAGACGTCTAGAACATAATATGGTGTTTTCTTTATGAATCTAAGATACTGCCTGCAAATTTCGGTACAAACTGTATCTAAAAAAATTCAAATGCACTTTATTCATAATATATTCTACAAGTCGCACCTCCAATCAGTTTTCTGGCAGCATTCGATACCCTTAATTTCAGTAAATACATGTTCTATTCTTAATGCAGTCAGGAATTCATGGGTTATCAATCTATATTTATTTTTTATTGGGGTTAGATGAACCAAAAACTACATAGCTTGACATTGGAATAGTATGAAATAATTTGCGATAAATAACTTACTTCAGTGCTGTAATGACCAATTTTTTACGTTACCAATACAACGGGGGAAGGGTGTCGAAAATTCTGAAACACTATATTAGTTAATACTTAGACGCTCCCCATTAATATTTAAAATTAACCTAATTAAATGTTTTATCGTGGATACTTAATACTATTACTAATTTTACTGGATTAAAGTAATAATCATCAACGTTGGCTAATTATCGCATGCAGGAAAATTTAATTTTTGCATATATTTGCTACACGTGTTGCATTGTTATCGCGACATTCAATTTGTTGATTGCAACTGTAGACAAATAATAAACAAAAAAAAATGACGTCGAGTAGTTTGACTATTGTCCTACCACGTAGCTAGTGGTATAAATTCAATCGGATCCTGGAATAAACTTATTTTTTATTAATGATTTCCTGGGCACTCGACCAATTTTTCTATGAATATTTTGCATTTTCGTAATTAATTATGTTTTATAATGAATTTCAGGATAAATTGGAATAGACATATGTTAAGTAACAATGGGTAACCTTTTCAAAAAATACTCGGAAGTAGGGAAACTATCAAAACGATTGGGATTTTATTAGAATGTTTGAAATCCTACGTTAAAATTATCATTTCTCAAAAACATTGCATCATATCATTAGTCAAATGAAAAATTAGATAAGTACCACTATTTGTCATAAGCTATCAAGTCTTCTATAGGGCTTTTGTTGAGTCAGTCGGTTTGTCGTTCTACTAGTTGTGAAAGTGAAGTTTTAGTTTCATTTAGGAATCAATTTTCATTATTAAACCTGCCTCTATAAAATCGACATTTAATTGCTATTTCAGAAGGGATGAGCGGGAGTTGAGATTGAACTGCGGAAGACTAGCATTGCTTACAATTCTGAGGAGCTGGGCTGGCATTTTACATTTCTGTAGCCCCAATGACAGGAGTGGCTTTAGGGCTATCGTTGACGTTCTGTACTTAAAACAGCTTGAAGTTCGGGTAAGATTTGACAGTATTTAGCATTGATATTGAAAATTTGTAAATAGAGAGTTTTAGGAATAAAAAACTTAATATTGATGTATTTCACTATACTTAATAGTATCGTATAAATTGTTACAAAGGTTAAATATCTAATATGTACTAGTCAACTAGATACCACCATTCAAATAAAATTGAATTTTTTTTTTTGATTTAACGTGCCAGTATCTATTATTTTGTTAGTTCTATGCAGTGAGGTATTTCCGAAATTCAATTTTTTGGTGAGGCATTCTTCCTAGGATCAAGGGAAACATCTTGACACCTCAATCACTACCACCGTAATGTTAGATTTTTTTATATCCATTGAAAAACCACTTTGTTTTTCAAAACTCACAATACCATATCAATGAAAATCATATTGTTGGATTAGCCTAAGAGGAAGATTGCCTACAAATTGGAAGGAGAAAAATCAAAGAACATTTTGTATGAATGGGACTCGAACCCGTATCTCTAGTTGACGCCGTAGCCGCGCGCTGACTAGACGATTTAAGGTGTCGTTTTCAATCTCAATTTTTCTCACTCCAATTTGTGTTTTCCCATTTATCAACGTGTTCTTTAAAATACCTCTGAATCTAATGTTGTCATGAAAAAACCATGCTTTATGTTATTTGTTTGTTAGTTACTTTAGGGATATCATTTAGTAAATGTTTATCCAATTTTTTCTGAATGATTGTTTATTAGTAAATGTAATTGTTATATTTTATTTATAGAAATCTGTTTTGGACCTGTTATACGACCTACTGGGTTTGCCTCAACCAGAATGGTCTGACGAATTATCAGTGGCTTTAAGTGCTGCAGATCCCTGTGAGCCTCAAGCGTCTTGGAGATTGAATGAAGGATTTGTAGTCGCTGAAGGAAGGTTTGTAATCAGAATTACGTTAATTAGTTTTCAATTACTGAAAAATATGTCGTCATTTATTTCCCTATATATGAAAATTAATATGAAAATCACAATAAAATATATTAAAATGCTTACACACCATTCGCAATGCAAATTATCGCTGTTTCACCCCATTGAAGTCTCAATTGCTCAGGTAAACTGTATCAATTTTGAGGTATCGTGGCCATGTTTCTCAGATATAGTAGAATCAAATATGTCACGGAAATAATTACAGAACAGGCTTCGGGTATTGCTGAAAATAAACTATTAAAACTAAACTGGGTTGAACTTTATGACTAGTAGTATAATTAGCTGATAGCTTGTAAAAAGAAACGTTATGCGCGAATCTACGCGTGCTAATGCTTAATTTGAGATCATGATTGTTTGTTTCAGGTGTGTCCTGCCACATTTAGCTGCTTCAACACCAACTACTGCCGACATGCACTTGGCCCTGTTATTATACTGCTTCCTAGAGAATGGCCTCTTAGCGGCTCTTGCAGAAGTCATCGCCACTAGTGATACTTTCATCTGCGTTAGAGCGTCTGTTTTACTGGGTGAGATTGAAAAAATTAATACGAAGAGCGTCAAGTATATTAACTCATGAACTGCCCGCGCAGTTGTTTCAGAAGAAGAAGAAAGATTTAGATTGGACTAAGAGCTTAAACCTTAGAAATTTTGAAAATAAAAATCTTCCAAAAATTTTCACGATCAATATTTTCAAAACCTACTTCAAGGGGCGGACTCTTGCGCGAGAATTTCAGAGTCAACCCACCTGACTATTTGATATTTCTATAGCGTAAATTATTTTACTCTAACTGAGTTTAACACTTAACTGTCCCTATCAACCCTGTGTAAAGTAGATATTGCCGGTTATAATTACTAACAATCCCCGCCCCTTATAGTGGATTAGTGGATACGTGAACCTATAGACCGACGGTCTAGAATTCTGTGATGAACCTATATGCGTGAACCGTAAAAATATTAACTTATTTTTTATTATTATTATTATTATTATTATTATTAAAAAAAATAAATATTGAATGAGAAATATTATAGACTTATACCATCCTTGTAAAACCATGTCTTATAAACAGCAAGAACTACTTTAATAAAAAATGCACAACCTGCGTAATCACAAATGCTACGAAGTTTTACTTCACTTGAACTACTGGAATGTAGTTTCGAGAGTGGTAAAACCGTGTAGTTTAATTCAACAAATAATAATTAAGCTCGTGAAAATTTCAGGTGAGATTCTAAGGCTGATACAGATTCTTCTACCGCCTGGTTGTTGTAATATATCTCCTTCATTGCCAACACTATTAGACTATGCCAGCAAGAGTAAACCACAAGCAATAGCAGCTATTACAGCATTGGAGCAGCTGCACATGTAAGTGAATAACTTTCTTTGACAATATTAAACCATTATATTCATTGAAAGGAGAGAAGACTGAAGTAGCGGCCTTTCTTGAAGACTGATGAAATAAATAAATATGGAATGCGCTATTGATTTCATATCAGATAGTTTTCTCATAAGTTGGAAAAATACTATATGTAATGAATGATCTTCATGTGAGGAGACGAATCTTGGCAAATACCTTCAATACTACACTTAACCCTGAAAGCTTCATTTCTATCTTGCATTGACTTATTGTGTACACTTATGTTCGTTAGTTAAGTTGCCAGGCTTACAATTCCTGATTCTATAACACCGTTTCGGTTAGTATTTGTTTCCTTAACTTTCTATCTTTGCTAGTCTGATGTATTGTTTGTTTATTCGCATTTTGTATATACCGTATAAACCTTGACCGTGTTTTACTCTAAAATACCACACAGACGAGGCAGCGGAAAACTCGCTCAGGTTTTAAAGTCTGGAATCAGGGTCATGTTGACTGGAGAGCTCTCAAAACTTTTCTCCAGCAAAAAAATGCTGTACTCAGATACTTGGCGAAAATGATATTTTGTCACTGGCTAGGTAGTACTATACAACATACTAAGCGATCTATCCAACGTGATTTACTTTCTATACTTTCATTCCAAACCTATTCTAGGTTGATGAAGAGAAGGCCAGCATCTTATAGCTTGCACCTAGACTATATAATCAGAAACAGCTATCACAAAAGGATGGAACACAAGCAGGAGAAAAGTGTGAGGCACAAAAGCGCCTTGAAGAGCAAAATTCAGCAGGTAACCAACAACATAGAAAATGTAAGTGCTTCTCATTTCATTTTTATGTCTGACACAGTATCGTCTTGTATACCTTAGAGCACTATATTCATATCTACATGTTTTTCCGGTTCGTAATGTACGTGTTATAAGTAATGCTGTTAGGTATTTAAAGGACACGTTTTGAGCTAGGTAGCATTAGAACAATTAACCATAGTTGTAAAATACCTCTAATTCTGCTAGGAAAACAAATGGAAACCAAGGCACAAATACCATTCATACGGAAAATTACAAACGTAGGAGATGCCGCGTTTCCGTTATTAGAGAGTGCGTGCTCATGAAATTGCCCTTTGAAAAAACTCTTTTAACTTCCACGACAGGCAAAATAGAAGGGTTTTCTCTGTAAAAAATAATCTTCCTTCAAGAGCGAAATTACAAACCTTTGCGAGGTCGTGTCTTCGCTATGAGTGACTGCCCAGCAGTACCTTATCTCAAAATTCCCCTCTGTAAACCCTCAACATAAGTCATAAGTTTGTGCATGACGAGCGGAAACACTCTGTATATAACTTTGTATCGTGATTTCTTATTTTCTTTTTCAGTTGGTTTTGAAAGACGGGGAGGATGCTGTGAAAGAGACAGGTGTTTTAGTTAGTAATGACGCATTTACTTGGGACTGGAATTTGATAAATTTACTGTTGAAGGTTTGTTGTTGAAGGTAATCCAATATATCCTGATTAATTCATTCTATTTTTCAGGCTGAAAATAATTCTAAAATAGATTTTACAGACTCATCTCACCGAACGTTTGTCAAGAAACTCATAGAATTTTTTATGCCATCTAAGAATAAATATTCACATATGGATCTGGGTACCTCGAAATCTAGTATTATCTACACGACTGCAGGTATTTCCAACACACTTTTATTACCTTGACCTGTATGTGTGTATGTATCTATCAATGTAACGATATCTTCCAAAGTAATTTTTAGTGATCTCAAGATGTCTGATCAAGTTGAAATAAAATTTAATTTTGAACTAAAAGATGTTGCCCTGACGGATTACTGTGTTCAAAAATTTTATCCTCAATTGCATTATTTCTATCAGAGTATATAAGATTTTCTAACATAGTCTGAATGTCTTTATGATGTTGCTAATCATTATGTGCTCTCGACAGGTATAGAACTAATCAAATTCCTAGTAGAATTGAAAGACGCGGACTATGGTGGTCTTAGACCTCGTCTCATGGGCGCAATGCTCGCTATGGAGTTATTCCAAGATATCCTGAACAACATCGATGCCGTAATGACTAGTCGGAGTGTCCATGACTGTTTGTTTAGTCCCCAGCACATGGTTAGCACGCAATGTCAGAGCTATTTCTTGTTCATCGGACAGTTCGCAAGGAATGTTAGAGGGTTGAAGATGTTGGAGAGTATCAATATGTTCCAAAAGTGAGTAAAACATTTAAGATATGGTATACGGTAGAGTAACAGAAAATTCCTGTCAAGATAATGATTAGCAAGCCGAGGTGCTTTAGAATGAAATGAATTACATCTATAGCTGGTACGGTGAGGAGGATCATGCTCGTATTTCCATCGGTCTGTGTGTTGGCGTTCTTGTTACCGTCTAAACTCAGTAACTACGGTATTGATTTTGATGTAGTTTTGCGAGGGATATGTTGAGGACCCGTAATAGGTAATGCTACCGAAATTGAAAATTCGAAAATCGAGAATTCGTGGATATTCATTGTAATGTTTCTGATCTTTCCGAAACTATTTATTATAGACTGAAACAACTAGCAACAACTACGAACCACGACTGTTATGTGAAACTGATAATTTCTTCGATGGAATACATCTTTCCTGGACCATGTAGAGATATCCTGGAAGCAGTTCTGACGTGTAACTCTGACAGTTCGAGATTGTATGCCACACAGTTCCTACACGTATTATTAAGAGCTAGAAATCCTTTATTTTCCACTTGGGCGATTCAACTGCTCGTTAACCAATTGAACGATACGTCGAGGTGAGTAATGTCATCAAATTGGGGCACCAAAAGTCTGTATTTAGAATAGTCACATTGCCTAAGTGAAAATATACGTGGCATGTCCACTTTATTTTTCATTTGTTTTTTTTTTGATGAAACGAAAGACCGTCACCATTATTTTTTGAGGGCATTTGAAGATGGGTAAATAATTTCTTTATTTGAAGGTCACGGAGGATATTTTGCTGCCTAAGGTTTGAAATATTCATTTTTTTATGGGCTTATGAATGTGCCAAAATACATTTTTGTGAAAGAGCCTATTCTATATGTTATATATTTGGATAAACCTATTTCAAAGGAGTTTCTGTTCGAATTTTGCTTACAATCAATCATTGAATAACTTTTTTATAGTTTAAAACCACCTAAATTCCACTATTTGCTTAAAGTTATCAACTATTACTTATTATATTTTTCAATACTTGACTCAATTGTCTTAATATTTCTTCTAGATCGGTTGTTTTATCGGCATTATCTACTCTACATGAGGCCTGTGAGTTGCCAGATTGCTTAGAAGCGCTGATCAACATAAATCCCGACTTGGAGAAGTTGGGTGAAAAAGGCAGTATGCTTTTTGTTAGATTTCTGTCTACTGAAAGTGGTTACAACAAAATTATACATGATTCGAGCAAGGTAAGATATCTTGATATTTTAGTAGCCTAGTTTAAGAAATGTTTTTCTCGATTCTATAGACTTTTCAGATGAATAATTACTTTTTAAATCAATGAAAAGGTATCATCCAGGCAAGTCAGATATATAATTTTAGAATCTTATTTTTGTACTGTTGAAGGATAAAATAACATCGGAACTGAAACGTTGGGACGAGCACTTCATCTACCGCTACGTGAAGGTCGTGGAAGGCGACCTGTCTGACGCATTAACCCTCCATCAGCGTAACGAAGAGGGCAGGTACGATAAAAGGGTGAGCAATCTGAGGAGCGCCACCAAGAGGGACGTCTTTCTGCCGCCGCACATCTACGGCCAGCTGAACCAACACATCGAAGGGTACGAGCTGTTGATCTGCTGTGGCAAAACGGAGAAGATGATCGAGGTGAGGTTAGATTTGTAATCCACCAACATTCAAAATGCGTATAAATCAGAACACTGGAGGTATACCCAATAATGAACATGATATAATAGAATATAACTTAAGTGGTATCGGCATCATTTCAACATAAAGAACAGTATACCCACCAAAGAAGAGTGGGAAGTAGATTTTATGTAGATGTTGTTGCTTTGTGAACAAAAAATTATGAGTAAGATTTGTATAAACGTTACACTCAGTCTCACAAATGAAAATGCTGTGAATCGGTCACTTGCTTCCCTTTAATCCGAAAGCGTCATGATACTGTCCAATGGAATGAACGATAATTAGCAAAAACTCACCTGAAAGTTCCAAAATAATCTAGATATGAAAAATAATGCCATTCAGACTAGAAAGGTTAAAAGCTACATTATAATTCATCATCAAGATTCAGCTTCAGTCATAGAGCTGGTTTGGGGATTTATTATATGTAACAATATGTCGGATCAGCAGTTCTTACCCTTTCTATGGTCACAGAGCTAATCATATAACTTTAGAGGTGAGTTTTCCATTTTAATTTGGATCTAAAACGGAATTTTTCAAAAAGTACCAAACTATTGTTTTCAAATTTCAAATTTTACATTTTTGCTAACAAAACCCTTTTGTTCCGCTGTGTTGGAATGGAGCGTTTCACTACTATTACAGTAAATAAAATGCCGCGAAACTGTTTGACTCCATCTTATTTCCAGGTAATTAAAAATGCCAAATGTACAAACGACGAGCAGATCCTCCATTTGAAGGCCTGCATCTGGGCAGTATCTCACTTAGGAACCTCGAATAGGGGCTTTGAGTACCTCACCTCTTACGGAATCGTGGATAACATCATCCTGCTGGCTAAAAAATCTCCCGTGTACTCCGTCAGAGCAACTGCATTTTACGCTTTGGGTTTGCTGGGCACCACTCCCATCGGCGCAGATGAGCTAAGTAGGAAAGGCTGGTTGTGTACCAGACATGACAGGTAACTGATTCTACTTATTGATAGATTTTTTTCATATAGGCAAAACTTGATTACACTCGTAATTTTGTGCTACACTGGTAGCTTCAAATCTGTTGGCCGTTTTAACGTTGCTTTTTCATTTTTATGGGTTGGTAATTTTGTCATTTTCTTCCACAGGCACGACTATTGGCCAATAATAAAAGAAGAATTTGACGACTCATTCTATGCAAATCCTAGCGTTTCCACATCCGAAGACGTGATTTCGCTGGACAATCCATTTGTAGGAGAGTTTGAGATTTTAGAAGATGAAGATATAGATCCAGAAGAAATTCAGGATGCCATTAGTTCCCCCATTTATTCGCCAGGTATATAATTATTTCTTATAATTAGCAATATTCATTGGCTTTTATAGTCAATTTACATATTATCTTTCTCAATCATTTTTTTAAATTTTTGATACATGAATATAGCTTTGTTGCTCTATTCATTCATATTATCTTACAACTAGTACTAGTAGTTGTCAGTTGTTGAATTTATTAATATTCCCTGTTTACAATCGAAGAACTTAACACTATTTCTCTTATTTTTCAGTATGATTGATTTTTGATAGCACAACAGTGGAGACTTTATCTTATGATTAGACTCCCTTTCGATTTCTGATTCATGCATATACTTTTTCAGAATCGCGTAAGATGCGCCATTCAACACTGCCAGCCAACAGGAGGCCACCTACACACAAGCGGTCCCTCTCTGAATCTAAAACCTTTGACCACAGCAACGGTTTTGACGAGGATAACAGACTGATAATAATCGGTAGGCATCGGAATAGCTCCATGACAGAATCCACCACATCGGGAGTAAGTTCGTGTGATTCATTGGCTAACAAGCACGGAACGTGGTAAGTTGTAACTTACATTTTTACACACCTGTTATACCATTTCGGTCCAATATATGACTCATTGTCAATGTAAGGCAACTCTACCTTTTCCACAATCATAGGATTAATTTTTGAGAAAAAATATAGTAATGAGCTTAAACAGAAAGCGCGTCCGCTAGGCTTGCTTGATTGGTGGGCGGGACATTTTCCATGTACAGGCAACTACACCAATAACTATTCTTTTCAACTTACTTCAAACAATGATGTTATCAATTCGGCCAGTATGTGTGTAACTATATAATTATATTTGTAATCTCAAAATATTCATATATGGTAAAAGCACGTGTTTCATTCTAGAAATAGAAAGACGGGTTTCTATGCAATTACATTAATGAATTATTTTTTATTGGGCATATGAATCAATTGAATTCCTTATAATTTAACTTCCAGTGTGAACTACTCCAAAACGCTGAGTCCTATACCAAGTTCCTCTAGTTTAAGTACCTTACAGCTGCCAGCCACTCAGATACGCAGGGTTTCACATAGGATATCTTCAAATAGTAAGTTTTATTGTTTTTTGTATTACTACATAATTGTTTTGAAAACGGCACAATATCTTAAATCTTCTTGTCTATTCACACGCTCAAAAAATATGAAAAGGTTACTTCATCCATTCTACAGTTCTAAAATGCGTCATTCCAAACCAATTTTTCTGATTAAACATCCCAATAGCTATACAAATCCGATTCCTGTTTAATGGATGCAGCTTGTTGTTTTTTGGGTGCTTTTTACGGTGGTTTTTGTAAATAATGCTCTTTAAAATTACTCTAAAATTGCGATAATCGATACAGGCTATTAACCCTCCCCCTCCTACTATTAATCATCAAAATTGAAGTGATGAATGAACTGATAGGTAACTATGTATTCATAGATACCAAACCATATTAAAAGACATTTAGGAAATTGGAGTCTCATATTTCCGGCGCTACAAGATTTATTGACCACGCTTCATATTCTTCTTTTCAATCAAAACCTGTTCCTTCTGGAGACAAGGTGATTATATCATACAACTCGCATTGCATTTTAGGTACTACAAATTCTGACATCTCATCATCATCGCAAACTGGTAGTGCCTCGAATGAGCTCAGCATGCAAAACATGGTTGGCTACAATACTCTAAAATGGCTGAGATGGAGGGAAACTTTGAATCTGGATAGGCCGAATTATGAAGAAGACTATCTATTTAAAACTACCCTTCATTTGACGTAAGTGCCAGTCGTGTTGAGATTCAATTTTTTTTTAAATTTTTGTCTATATAATTTTTTTTCTCGCCCAATTTTTATAACCTATCTGTATTATTTCACCTTTATTTTGTCCTTCCCTACAGCAGTTTATCTCAATGGGGTTGTAAAACTCCAAGATATTTAAAATAGATTAAAAAAACTAGGACATTTATGAACATAATTTATTGTTTCATGTTCCAAATTAACTTTGTTTTCTCAGTTACGATGACAGCTATTCATCTTTCATTATAATGAGGTGTATTTTCGTAAGACGAAAGTCTTCAAATAATTATAGGATACACATTATTCTAATATAGTATGAATGATCAGCTCTAGCAACATTCAGCTCATATGATGAACGTAATTCTGATGACTTTCAGTTCATTTGTTACAAACTCAAAATATCTCGTCAAATAAATGTTTTTCGTAAACCTGGCATCAGCAAATGATGCTAATTCGTCCATGACTAAATAACTGAAAATGAAATCGCATCAATTCTTCGTTCTATCCATAATGTCAAATGAATTGGCGTGATACTTATACAGGCGTGAAAAGTATTAAATTTGAATATGGAAATTATCATAAATTTCACGTAAATTAATGTAATATATCATTAATTGCATACATTTTCCATTTATAATATAAGATTAGCTTAACACTATTCTCTTCTTCCCATAATGTGTCATCAAGAACTGCATTTTAATGAAAATATGAAAATGGAGTAACATATTCATTTTCCCTTTTTGTAGGCATACGCCATCAACGTTGATAGATGACTTCCAAATTGTGGACACCAGTGTGAGCACGGCTTTCGGAGTAGCTAAATTTGACGTAGAATCTACCAATCCAGCTCGTTGTGATCGCAGATATATGGGCATCTGTTTACCTAAGGTAAACATACAATGTTTCAACCGCAATCTGACAAACATATCTCAGTCTTGCAGATGAAATAATTTCGTATTTAACAGAGTGCTAACTAAATACGCAATTATCATTTTATCTGCACGATGGAAATGTTTCACCAAGTAAGAGCATCTAAAATCTACATGATATTTCAGTCTCATAATGTATGGAATATGGAGAGCATTGATGATATTGGATTTATCCAATCATAGATGGAAAATAAAGTCTCAAAAATTGTAATTTGACAAAATTTTGTGGATTGTTATTCCTGCAAATTGCGCTTCATAGAAATATTTTCTTCATACCGAGAAATGGAAACATCAATATTAGTTTATATTAAACGTATTCGGTAAACGAGACATTCTAAAATTATTTTTTGTATAATTTTTACTTTGACAAGACTGCAGAGATAGCCAAGGTTTTCATGGTTTTTTCCTCAAATTAATGTGATTCCTAATATTTACCAGATAAGCGCAACGATTTACCAGGAGCTACATTGAACTTTATCTCCACAGAATTATAATGAATTATATCGTTCACGTCAATAGGCGATTCAAAGTAACAAAAATAAATTTAAAATATGTGTGTATGTTTTGTTTTGATAGCCAAGTGTTGGGATTTTGGATATCGACTCATTGGTATCTGAGAAAAAAATATCTTTTGGCGGTTCCAAATCGCTAATCAACAAAAAGTAATTACAAGCATCAAAGTATTATTATAATTTTCTTTTTTCAACTTGTTAAGTATGGCGTTGGAAGTAACAGGATTAATTTACTTGGTGGCATTTATTACTGATCTTACGCGTATTTGGTTGTGCCGTTTTGCGAACCTATTTTGATTGTACTCACGTTTCAGGTACTTTTGGATCTGTTTCCGCCTCAAGATGAAATTCTTAGGGAACCTAGGGTATTTCCAGAAAGCCTATCGACTTCAGAATGCGAAGCAATGGAACCTGAAGAAGATTTGACGACTTCGAAAAGTTGGAGACATTGGAGGAGATATTGCTTTTATTGTAGCAGGTTGGAGGCCGAAAGGGATGGTAGTAAAGATGAGAGGTTTACAGGTTAGCTATTATACATATTCATGTAGATTGTAGCAGCTCTTACTCTGTGAAACTTTTCGAATAACTATTTGTGAAACTGTGTGATAATTACAACATATTTCTATCTGCATTATGCATATTGATGATTTTAAATTTAAAAAATGTAATTGAAATACAAATATTCACAAATAAAACTCAAGATGCATTGCACTTCTACTGGCTAATAATTAAAACAACTTGATTATTAAAGGACATTTACTCTCGTCAGCCTATTTGACAAACAGATAGTGAAAAATTGAATATTTCCAAAACGTCTTTTTGATCTTGATTATTAATCTTTAATATATTTCTAGATGAATCCAAGTTGGAAGTATTGAAGAACGTGGAAAGGATAGCAAATCCAATCTCCAATAAATATGTGAGGGCACATCTTATACGTTTCAAACAGCGAGAACCGGACGCCTTCAGGGATATCTGCATCTATTCAGAAGTGTGCAAGGTAGGTTGATTCATGGAGTAGCGTGAGGCATGATATCTTAGTCATACGGTAGTAAATTCGGGTACACAGCGCGGACTAGAGGCATCGCCAAAAAGTGTGTTGAGGGCGGAGGAGAGGGATTCACCAAAAAGACCTAAATCATTCATATATGTATATAAAATATATGTTCAAATTCAAATCACGTTCTTATTTATAAAAAGAGCAAGTAAAACATAGTAATGTGAAAATGTCACCTGAATAGTACTTAATAATGTCTTGGTAAATAAATGGAGTTGTAGTAGGTTGAGACAGCACTTTTCACGCCATGGTATCAGCATCTTAAAACGGATTTGCGTGGTGAAGACATGAACGTAATGAGCTGAAATCTATTAATGTACATAATTCTCATTTGAGCCAGTAGCAATTTGTGTCACAATGTTTTGTACATTTATTACCGTATAGAATTTTACAAGGAAAATGTCAAAATAAAAATCTAAAATGTATATTACACATCAGTACTTTCCGTATACTTCTCGCCATCACTTGACCAGTCAATGTAGAAACCGCTTTCTAATGACATTCACTAAAAACCTCTGTAAATTTAAATTTAAATTATTTGAATGAACATTGACTTTAGGGCTACGTAAAATGAGTTATGGTTATAAAAAAGTACATTGAAAGAACAGGTTGAATCCTACTGGAAGTTGGTGCATAAATTTCATGTCATTATCGTTTTCCTCAAAAAAAAAATGCATTTTTGTATAAAAGTTTTTATTCATCTCATTCTGATGTATTGAATTTTTCCAGATAATGTCCGAAGGTGTTTACAGATTACCAACTCGCAGGATACTGCATGAATTATTTATAGACGTCTGCTTTGATAAACTATACGACATTCCCACCACGATACTGGGCGCAGCTATGGAAGTCTATGAAGAGAGCCCCACAACCCCCGAATCTGATAAGCAACGCAAAAGCATTTCTAGCGATATTTCCAGCCCAACGGAATCTTTGAAGACACTGGACTCACTCAATCTCACTTTTAAGGAGAATAAGTTTCCCATCAAACATTGAGGTGTTTTTATACAACCTTTTCTATGACTTGTGTTGTATTTATATGTGTATTTTGTTTTCCTTGCCTTTTGACTTCAGTTGTGCTGATAGTATCAGTCTCAGTTTTTGTATGCATTCTGGAGACAGCCCTACATTGTATGTTTTAATTTTTTTTCTTTTTCGTTGGAGTTGCAGGATATAAATTATTTTTCTTTTCATATACATGACGAACCCGTATTGGTGAACTGCCTTTCTTTTCTGTAGCTTCTGCGGCTTGTTGCTGTTATTTTAAGTTTGACCACCATAGGTAAAAAAAATGTCTCAGCTTTCGATTTTTCTGTTTTATTTCGATTTAATGATATGAATATGTACGATATTCTCTAAGGTATTATTTCTGTATTGATTATCCAAACAAAATACGAAAACTATCTTTAAAAAGTGTTTCCAAATAATATATCACGTGGTACAATTTGTGTTATTGTGATTAGATAAGATACTTCAAGTGTTTTGCTGCTATAAAAATAATAGCTTCGAAAATGGAAGAAAGTAAAAACATACAACGTAGCTAACCAGTTAGAAATCATAATGAAGCAAAACTATGACAGAATAAATCTATTAAATCAGTGAGGAATGTAAAGTACAATTGGGAGTATTGAAGTGATGTTTGTTCAAATATGTTATAAGGATGCCCGTGGTTGTTTTGGAAAAACCAAGTTCTCGAATTATTGTTGCACCTGTTTGGTCTATATGACCATTATGACAAATTTTCCAATACATGTTTCCTTAACTTGCACTCTTCAGTGTCATCGTCAGTAGTAACATGCAGTCATCTTTATGTTTCCTCTGTGAATTTCAATGGCTTGCAAATCTAAATACTTGTATTTTGTATATCTGACTCGTATGAAACACTTTTTCCAAAAGTATGCGCTAAAAAATGCTCCAAATCATAAGTAGACAATTTTCCAAAATAGGCATGGCATCGACAAATTGTGTAAGGACAGCGCCACCTACTACGCAACTGCTACATAGTATTTCGAATGTGAAACGGGTGCTGGCCGGCCCTCAGAGGCGTTTGACTTAGCTCGTAAGAGTGTATATAGGAATTTACGTACTATTTTTTCCTTTTTTTAAATGGTTGTTTTTTCATTTATATTTATGTATATTTATAGCAAACTCGTAACCAAAAATTAATTTATTATTGTGCGTGTATATATTGTATAACACAGGGTGTTAGAAATCAGTTTTTAGTTCAAAAACGTCTTCCATATTCACACGTGGTCTGTATCTGAAAAACATATTGCCTTGATATACAGGGTGAGTTAGATTCGTATTATGAATTTTTATTATTATATACATATAAACTTTTTCTACATATATGTACATTGTGTTAAAAATGGACACTACTCGAATATCTTGAAATCTGTGAGAGATATGATGTTATTTAAAGTATATAAAAGTACAGACACGCATTGCTAGAAAGGTATCACTATCATTTGTTGGAAATTACAAGTGGTTTCAACGGTGATTTCAGTTATTCATATAGCAAATATTTTTTCTTTGTGAAACTGTTATTTTGTCCAAGGCGGTGGATAACTTCAAATTCACTAATCAAAATCTGGATAACTCCGATATTCGCTTTATTATAATCTACAGCTGGTTGGACAAAAGTGAGCAAACAAAAATCATATTTTTATATTTTTTGAACTCCATTATAGAGTTGCTGTGGTACCACCAAAACAACATTTAAACTCCTGTAAGTAGCTATTACTCTTAATAACCTTCTATCTCTTAGGGTTTTGAGACTCTGGACTCGACCTTTTTACGTTCGTATTTCTGTGTCTGACATATTTTTGCATCATTGGAATTGTTCGTAAAATATATACTTCTAGAAAGGTAATCAAATGCATGTTTGGAGACACATTTCTAATTCATCCTGTACGTACCATAATTCCACACTCCTTTCAGTATATTCATCACGAGATTAATTTGTTGTATTTTTAAATAAAAAGTATATTTCTTTTCAACAAGGATTTTATTTTTTCTTCATTTTCTATTTTAAGAGTATGAATTGATTATACGTCGATTATGGAGCTGTGTTACTTGACCTGTTCAGTAGTAAACAGAAAAGAAAAATATCTTCAAATAAATTTAGCTACAGTTCTAACTCAAATTACATAATGTAATATGCAGTATGGCAATACAGAAAGTAAAATAGATAACGGTGATTTTAATCACACCTCTGCGATGAAATCACGGACAATATCGGCAATATATTATTTAAATCACTAACACGTTAAATAACTTACAGTTGAACAAAATATTCAGTTTGGAGCCACAAAAACCAAATTTATATCCAGGCAGAAAGTTAGCTTGGGGTTCATATCCAGCTTTCGAAAATTGATATTTTTCTTCTTCAGGACTTTCAAAAAATACAAAAATCAACGATTGGTTAACATTATGCGTTTTAAACATAACATTCAAAATGTTTATTAGTAGAACACTTTATTATTTCCTTAATTAACTCGAATAATTCATAAATTAGATTTAGAGCATAGCTTTAAGGGTTCAACCAAAACTAACATTTCGCTCGAGGTTTGTGATACACTACTGTATAATGAGCTAAGGTATACAGACTGTGGCAGAGTGTGTGCATAAACTGCCCTGCGCGTACCGCTGGAACGATTTTTTCAAATGTGTATACTACCCTGCATATCTCGAAAAATCCTCTGCTTTGATTTATTGTCCGGATGTAATGGAGGACATGCATCAAAAAAAAGTAAGGGTGGAGGTTCTAAACCAATTGGCAGAGAGGGAGCAGTCTCAAAATGTACTGGAATATTTGGGGGTGTCGAGGGAGGTCCAAGGTTTCCAACATTTTGGGGTGAGTCACGAAAGTTTGGTGGTGGTGGGAGAGAAGTTTCCATACGTAATGGAGGACGTGCATTGAAAAAAAGCAAGGGTGGAGGTTCTATACCAATTGGCAGAGAGGGAGCAGTCTCAAAATGTACTGGAATATTTGGGGGTGGTGAGGGAGGTCCAAGGTTTCCAACATTTTGGGGTGAGACGAAAGTTTGGTGGTGGTGGGAGAGAATTTTCCAAACGTAATGGAGGACAAGGATTAAAAAAAAGCAAGGGTGGAGGTTCCATTTCATGTGGACGAGGTAAAACTTTATGAACACTAAAATTAGGCTCACTTGGTGGTGATAGAGCTTCTCTCAAAGGAGCTGAAGCAGGTTGATGTAGGTTGCGGGTAGTACTGGGTGTTACTTCGTCGAAAGTATTTTTTTGGTTGTTTTAATTGATAATCGTTGAGGTTCATTAAGTGCATCTCCTATTATCTATTATAAATCACAAAGAATATTTTTAAAATAGCATCCTTCGAGAAGGTTAAACATTTACCAATGGTCGACGAAAACATGTGTTTTATGTACCTATATAGCTATAACTATTATTAATGCATCTACTCATTATAGCTTTCATGTTCACATCAGTTAGAAACCTTTCAAAAGTGGATTCAAATTTTTCTAATTCGTCTATGTGAAGTTCAAGGTTAACGATTATTAAGATACGATAGAACTCCAACCATTTACATTTTTCATATGGACAATTTATCCCACTGTGAAGCGCACTTACAGCTGGACGCGATTCCTCATTGGGACTTTGTGGTGGGAATACTTTTTCATTGTATCTGAGAAAACCCTTGGAAGCTCTATAATCTTCACTTTTCCAAGCAAAGTTTGTGGTGCATATATGTATTTTATCTAGCGAAACTATCAATGTAGGGTACCAGTAAATATTTTAATCGTATTTAAAGCCAATGAATATTTTATATGCTCAAAGTTTTCACAGTTAAAATCGGGCAATACAACTATAACCTAAAAGGTTTGACATGCTGTGACATTTACCAGGAAACGAAAAAATTCAGAATATCAATTTCAGTGTCACCCACCGATTTTGTTCTGTGCATTAGAGAGAAGTTTAGTTCTGTGATTGCAACCTGTCGACCATCTATATTTTTCTCTACTCTCTGGTTATTACTGTCCTGTGAATATTTGTCAAGACTGTCAATTTTAAAATCCAAACAGAATATCAATTTCAGTGTCACCCACCGATTTTGTTCTGTGCATTAGAGAGAAGTTGAGTTCTGTGATTGCAACCTGTCGACCATCTATATTTTCCTCTACTCTCTGGTTAGTACTGTCCTGTGAATATTTGTCAAGACTGTCAATTTTAAAATCCAAACAAAAAAATCCCAATTGACTCCATTGAACATTTTCATTTTCAATTTGATTTGGATTGGCTGTCAAAGTAATGTTCTGTTACCGGCAAGGAAGATAAATGATAAATTTGAAGTGATAAAAATTTGGATGAAACTTATACCTGTGGCTCTATCCTCGAGAATTTTTTTGTACAGGAGTAAATTAATTTTTATTCACAATAGTGTAAAATTTAAGACATTGCAAGCAACTATATAATGGTGTCACATTACCAACCCACATATTGCTTGAATACTCAACATTATGATCTTTCATAGCCAATTCCTTGGCTTCCTCTAAAGCTTGACGAACGTCTTTTAAATTTTGCCTACAGCGCTAAGTTAAACCATTCCCCTTTTTGGAATCCTACAAGGAATAGACAATAAAATCGGGATCTTTACGATATGGTCATCCAGTGGTTGCTTACTATTGAATTTTGTATTACAATGCACACACTTCAGTATCTTTGGAACTGCATATTGACATATGTCTATTCAAATGACTCCTATACATGTAGGCGCTGAAAAATTTAGTAAGTTGTCAGGTAAATTATGAGCATCATTTTTTTTTGATGCCCTGGTCAGGAGTCATTCAGACATCTTAAGTCTGAGAAATGTGTGGGCCAATGAAATGGCAATAAGAGAAACAATAACAATAATGATATCATCTTTACAGCGCACCGCCCTTGTATCATATACTCTGCTTACGGGGGCAATGCAATAATATCTCGGTCTGAGCGTTACTGTCAGGATGTGTTGGAAATTCACTTACTTGGTGACTGATAGATCTCTGTGTCTCCCCCTCGATAGCTGTACGGTCGAATTGTCGGAGTCAAGCCTGCGTTTGGAAAAACGTCTTTGAGTACCCTCCACACTCAACCGCTACATGACATGCACAACTCTACTGTACTGTTATTATATAGCTTAGCTGCTATGATACTGGTATTATCACCAACCAATGCCGTAATGCCCAGGATGTCTTCGAACTACATCAAGAGCCACGAACACAGTCTGGGGATGATCTCAGTGTTTTCTCTGGAAGATATCGGGCGCAATCTCTTAGCACCGCCACATGGTGCTCATCCGCACCTGCGCACACCAGAGGAGAGCGCAAACCCTAAGGTGCCACGCGGACTGCAAAAGGTGCATCTTGGCTTCACTAAAGATACACCCGCCAACAAAAGTGCACACAGCTTCATCTGTTGACTCGCCACACAGACTGGTCGATAGATCTATCTAGGTACGTACCTCCACAACCTTTGTGAAGACTTTGCCGTGGCGACACTGCCCTAATTAATGACACAGGTAGAGGGGGGTGCAATCTACCTCCCATATCGAGTCGAACGGTAGCCTCCTACCGCATGGTAGCCTGGCTCGATATGGATCCACACTAGCAATGGACGATGCAGACCAATCTGCATTTTGTCCCCGTGGATTGTCGAATCGCTCATGTGTGTCCCACGACGTGTTTGGAGCGAAGGTAATGGTAGTGCAAGTTACCTCCCAAGATCCCGCCATGTCCGTATCACACAGTAGGGGGAGCGGTCTCTTGCCTCCAGAGTGCAATAGTCTGGCTTCACAAGAGTGCACACAGCTACAGATGTCCCTCGCCATACTTCTGGAGGGTCCTGCACTTCGAATCAAGTGCTAATCCTATGGGCTGGTGTATGGACAGGCAGCTAAGATCAACTTTTACTACGGGCAACAGTTCAGGGACTTTTAAGTATAACTGAGCCCTCCTGTAGTAATCTAAGTAATCTGAATGCATACCCAAGATCGACTTTTACTACGGGGAACAGTACAAATAACTGCGTCCTCCTGCAGTAATCTAAGTAATCTAAATGCATACTCAAGATCCACTTTTACTATGAGGGACAGTTCAGGGACTTGTAGTATAACTGGGCCCTCCTGTAGTAATCTAAGTTATCTGAATGCATGCCTTGCTGCTCCTCACAGCAACCTCTACCTCTAGAGGCGTCCCACCTGCAGAGATTACAAGTTGGCTACCCTTCATCTTCATAGATTCATGAATGATAATATCGGAAACTATCAGTCAATAAATACTGAAATGTAGTAGTTTACTATCATTAGCTTAGGAAGCTTATCTCCATAGACATATGGAACTACAATTAGATTAATCTCATGCCATGCAGTACAGTTGAATAATAGAAAGCACTCAGTAAGTACACTTACTACTTGGTAGAACCACACCCAAAGACCACACCCACACACACACAAAGCTCACTGCTCAAGGTTCAACGTTTGACAACGAAATGCGAGCTGCCCTCAGACCCTGTATCTTCACAGTTCATATAAGATAAACAACGGGTCAAGTGGCTTCGCTCCGTAACAGATCAGGTAAACAACATTCGTGCATGGGGCGACTCTTTACAGGGTGACATTCTATCAGAAATATGCTTAAATATTTCGTATGCTTACATTCGGCCATCCGACATTCACCTCGCCCCGAGGTGGTCAATTGCTATCTGGGGACTCCGGGAGTGGAACTCCATCGTCACCATTCTCACTATCAGTTTCATCAGAAACACCTCCTGGAGAGCACCGTTTCATCTTGTCCACCGCGACAGTTCTCTCGTAATTCTTTCCCCGTTCGGTTCGGTGCAAACCCGTCATGTTAGTTACAATGTACCTATCATTTGGCAAAACTGCTTCTACCACCAATGGTCCGCTATAAGGAGGTTGTAATTTTCGATTCGCCCCGGTAGATGGTTGCTGTTTTTCTACTAGGACTAAGTCGCCTGTTTTATATTTTCGCGGAGGCTTTCGCCTCTTGTCAAAGTTAAGCTTTTGCTTTTGCTGGGCTGCCCCTATCTTAGCAGCTGCGGCTTCCCTTGTGGAAACCATATCCTCTAGAAGTATGGGAATTTGGCTCACCTCATCCTTTAGTGCCATGTCGACTCCCCTTCTGGTCCCTAACCCGAAAAGGAGTTGACTGGGTGTTTTCCCAGTAGATTTATTTGGGACGTTGTTTATTGCGAACTGTATATTTGAGAGTTCCTTGTCCCACATATCTTCTTCTAATATTGTGGTTAGTAGAGCATTCAACAGTGTGCGGTTTAACCGTTCTACTTGACCATTCGCCCTGGGTGCCGCTACAGCATTCAGAACATGTTTTATGTTGTTCTGGTGACAGAAATCCTCGAGTTTCTTAGCCGTGAACGAACTTCCTTGGTCAGTGATGAGCACTCTAGGTACTCCGTAGGTTACTGACAGTGATCCAATATGGTCTATCAGGAAGTTGATCTTTGTCGACTTCAGGCCTTCAGCGCAACAAACTTCGTGATGCCATCAATTAGTGCCAACACATACAAATTTCCCTTCCTACCTTTTGGGAATGGTCCCAAGTGATCTACATGTACCGTGAGACAATACTACAACGTTTTGTTTACGGCAAAGTGACTAAGTCATCATGAGCAGTCTTGACAACATGATGACGCATCCCATGGAATACAACCCACTGTGTATCCGTTGAACGGCAATGCGATACCTTCGGTAGTCTCGTTAATCACAGTTCTTATGAACCTGCATCTACTAACATCCATCGATGACCTTCTGGATAGTACCTCGTGAATTCTTTCGGTATGTTGACCAAATAGTACCCAATCGGCTTGTTCGATTCTAAACATACTTTCAGGTTCTGTGTCCCCTTCGACACCTTCGATTGGGTTTCTGCTCAGACAATCTACATGTGCCATTCGAGCACCAGGCTTGTATTTCACTTTGAAAGTGAACTCTTGAAGTTACAATCACCATCCAGCAATTCTGGGAATTATTTGCTTTTTTTACCAGCAGCTTTCAAAGCATTACAGTCTATCAACACTGTAATGTTAATTGCCAGAAGATATAGCAGACATATCCTCAAACTTTCACTACCGCTAGAGTGATATTTTTGTTCACCATCAGTAGTTTGCCCGTTGTAGTACGCCACTGGACACTGGACGTAGCCGTCTATCAAGCTGAACTTGCAGTAGTATGCTACCCAATCCTAGCATACTTGCATCAGTGTGTACTTTAGTCACAACAGTTGAACTGTACAATGCCAAAGCTGGTCGACTCACCCAGTCCTACAGCTTGTTGGACCAGTCCTCCACTTTTCCACCTCACCTCCAAGATACACTTTTCTTGAGGAGGTTTGTGAGAGGCTTAGCTATTAAGGCATAATCCTTCACAACGTGCCTAAAGCAATCTATTAGGCCAAGAATTTTTTATTTTTTTTTTTTAATACTCAACCGTGCTTGGGCAACAAGAGTTAACCACAGCTATGGTTTTCTCTTCTCCTGATTTCACCTTTCATTACTTTATCTGAGATCCGAGATATGTGACTAAGCGCATCAGAAAAACACATTTCTTCGGATTCAAGGCGTGACACTTCCTTCTAAAGAACTCCAAAACTATTTTGGTTGCTTTCCGATAATTCTATCATTTTAGCATGCAGCAATAATACAACTTCAAGATATACCGTAGTAATGCAAGCTCAGGTCATGGTGAACCGTGAGCCAATACGCGGGCATCTGTCAACGATATGACATTATCAGACAAGTTGAAAAATAATAATCGAGAAATAGTTTCTCGATGCACTTGTATTATTCACCTTGGAAAGCAAGACACTTGATCTTGCGCAGTTCTGCGGTTGCTCCTTGCATGTGTCTGTTACCTTCGTATTCGGCTAGAGACACTTTGAAATTATCAAAATGATAACTGTGTGTTTTTTTTTTATAGTCAAGATATGGTATTTTTCGGTGAGAAGTTCCCCATCTGGACAACTATCTCCGTGAGCGACCTATAAAATGTCCCTATTTGGGGTATTGCCATCATTACCAAGTCATGCCAGCCGCTGACTTTTATTGATTTTTTTTCCGTAGCCTCGATGCGTGTGTCTTCGGTGGTAATATAAATCACACCAAATGGCACTCCTCTGCCAATGCAATACATGTTCCTATTTGACGTATTTATAACAACTTCGACCCTTACCAACATCTGTTTTATTTCTTGGGCGTCTGGTACGACCCAGTGATGTACCTGCTCGGTCAGATTTGGCGACCCTTTTTCCTTGAATGTTCATTTTTATTTTGCAGTCGTTTTAGATGCAACAACGTAACAATACTTCAGATGTACGATAATCACCTGTAGTTTATGATTCAATACTACGACCAACCAAAGAAACCATGAAACTCATCTATTCTATGACACCACGTTATGGAAGACTGCTTAGGTTTTCTGGGTTAGCGACTATGTCACCATTACCCTCTGTTGACGCTGACGGTTTTCCCTCAACTATGACCAAGTTTTCCTTTGCTATTACCATGTTTACTAACATACTAGTTTTATCATCAAGAGTTGTAAATGATAGCATCGCATTATACGAAAAGTCCGAAGAAGTAGAACTTTCAACACGTAATATCCAGACAGTTTAGACATTATAAGTCTTTTTTTTGTCACTGGTGATAGAAAATGTATCTTAAAACATTCGGCCTGGCACATAAGTGTCAGATCCCACTTCTGAGAATCAGCAAAAGCACATATCACAGACCATACCCACTGAGTACATATCATGACTTTGTATCATTACTACTGTGTATTAACAAAAATATTGCATATATGTATGAGGAATAAATCATTACTACTACATTTATATTGTCTTGCTTATAACCTGCAAGTGTTCACATTAATCAGTTGTTATGATTGCTATCCCATATCTTATCAGTTTACAAATATTCTTATCACATTTCTAGGTCTTATAAATATACAAACTTTATTAAAAAAGTAAATAATTGAAGAACAGTGTTCAAAAGAAGGTTTCTAGACAGAGATGGTGCAGCTAGAGGGAAAATACTTATGTGAAAAAAATGAAAATTTGAATGAGTTCTTTAGTGCTATTGGTAAGTTTACACAGTCATTAATTAAAATCATGGATATATTACTTTAACATAGCATCACATTCAAGAGGTAAATATTTAAAAGTTGTGTTGTGTTAGCAGTTTGGCAAGAACATAACACAAATGATGATTGCCTTACAATTTCAAAAAGTTTTTTTATATAAATTCCCAATTTTAGAATCATTTCTTCCATATGATTACCTCTTCTATAGATCTCACAGTTTCCTTGTTAACAGGAATTTATAGAGCAGTAATAATTTGAGAAGAGTGCAAAAAATGCATTTCTCTACATCATTTTTGAATGCTGATTCAACACCCACTTTTACTTTGTTTTTTTTGCTATATAGGGGGTTAGGTTTCTATTCCCAATGAATGCTACTTAATCATAAGGCTCCACCACAGCCACAGGTATTAAGACTGGGTTTTGCAAATATAAATACTTCAGGGAAGTGAGATTAAGATTAAATTGTGTAATTTGAACACAATTTCATCTTGATATTGGAAAAGTTTCACCAAGTA
The DNA here is from genome assembly GCA_949316355.1 of Bruchidius siliquastri. Taxonomy (NCBI): domain Eukaryota; kingdom Metazoa; phylum Arthropoda; class Insecta; order Coleoptera; family Chrysomelidae; genus Bruchidius; species Bruchidius siliquastri. The sequence goes on along the minus strand of OX438534.1, from coordinate 895,395 downwards.
AGACCATCTACAATCTACACTTCAGAGAGTAATGCATATTCATGGTACTTCCAACCCACTTCTAAAAAGAATCAAGCACATCAGCTGTAACCTGATTATCATTATTTGGTCAAGTTTATACAATAATGCTGTTTTGATATTGTTGGTGAAACTTGTTAGTTATGTATAAGGACAAGGAATGTTATCAGTACCTTATTCTTATTTTCTATTAACTACATGGCAGTTATATGGCTTTACATAATTACAATTGCATTTTTGTGCCATGTATTTTCTGTTTCTCATTTCCAGAGACCATGTTTTTTGTTTTTGTTGCAGGGGTACCATTTGTACCACGAAAGATCATGAGTAACTCCAGTCCATCTATGGAAATTAAAAAAAATGGTGATAAATGGTCTATAGTGACAGTTACTTTATTTAGGACAACAGTGTCTGAATTCAAAATTGGTGAAGAATATACGGAAGATATACTTCGGGTAAAATTTGCTATTATATCAAGATTGAAATCAAGGTCCTAAATATGCAACAAACATATACAAGCTTATTAATCAAAAAATGGTAAAAGAAATGACCTTGAACGCCCCACATTTGAAATAGCTACAGATTTATTGCTTTTAAATAATTTTCAAAATATAAGAATTGAGGTTTTTCTGCAACTACATGAACAGTTTCTCATCAAAAAAAATTGTACACAAAAGATGCAATCTCAAGAAAAAACAAATCAGGAGGAGTAAGGGATATTCCTCATACGATATCTGACAAATTTCAAGCATTTGTGAAAATGTGTATTGAAATTGGTATATTCAATCGATTAGTAGGAGAAATATACAGAAGATAACAGTTTTTGAATGCAGTAGGATTTTTTTATTGATATTTTAAATATCTTAAAACATTTCAGTGTCGTACTGTGATGGAGGGTGACAACAAGTTAGTTACATTTACCAAAACCCAAAATTGTACAATAGTTACTCGTACATATGAGTTCACTGATAACCAGTGTATAATTGTAAGTATTCTATGATATCCTTACATATGCAGTATAATCATATGTATAAGTATAGGACAAATTTCTTCAACTATGAGAATTCCACAAGCTTATAACACAATTTGAGGTTTCCCAGCATTTTTTCTCAGTTAGTGTTGTCAAATTCATGACTGACTGTCGTTGATTATAGCAAGTCTAGAAGTTTAGGTGGATTTTACATTGTACTATTTCCATTTCAATATGTTTGGGCAAATATGGATTCTAAGTGCTATGTGCATGTTCTATCATTGGTCAAATGAGCATGTCTAGCTTCTGTATGACATATTAATGTATTTGTTGTTATTTTCCTGGTAATCTATGGTGACCATTTTAAATTTTATGCAAATACTCGCTCTGAGGTTATTTTCGTACTGCTCTCTCAACCTGAGCCAATTGGATTTAGTGCTAGAATTTCTCTTCCAATCATTAATTACCATGCATCAATATTTTCCAGTCGTATGGAAAGATCTGTCATTTATCATGTAGAAATGTAATTTCCAGTCATATGGAAAGATCTGTCATTCATCATGTAGAAATGTTAAAAAGACTCGTCACCTTTTGGTGGATCAGGATCAATATAGTAGTTTAAATCTGTCCATATGTTTTAGATTTTATTACATTGTGATAATAAAATACTTAATGGTAATTTATAACTTTATAGCTCCTAGAAGGGAATATAAGCTTCTTTGTGAATAGGATATACTAATACTTACTAAATACTTAAATTTCAGACGTACGAGTTTGCCGGAACAGTTGGGAAACGATATTTCAAAAGAACATAATGTAGTTGTAGTGTTTTTATTTTTACTTTATATCAAAAATAATTATTTTATATTATTACATACGAGTTTCTGGCCAATTTAAACATTTTTCACAGGGTACGTTTTTTATCCCTAAATTAATTTTTTCAATGTTACACCCAAACAAGTGATACAAATTAGCGTTTAATATGAGCAAAGTTTTACGACTATTTCTATTAGTGCACTTGCAATCAATGTTTGATTCTAGCTGCTTGATCATTTGTCGGGAAAATAACCAATATTTAAGGAGTTTTGCATTCATGATTATATATTTATTTGTTAGGAATATTAAATTTGTTCTACAGCACGCATAAAAGATATGATGAAATATTTATAGAGCATTTTCACAAGGGTATCTTTGTATTAAGCTGTATACATAATTGTAAATTTGGAGGTATTTGTATATGGTCGTTATAAATTTTTATATATGAATATATATAAATTATATAGTAGTAATATATGTTACAAGTGTTGAATGTTTTAGATATATAAATTTTTGTAATGTCTGTAAATTTAATGTTCTGTAAACCAACTGTGAGAATTATATAATATTTTTGTATATATTTGTAACATGATTTTCCAATAAAAAAGTGGTTTGATTATAAGTAATATCTTTATTTTTGACATTCTATAACAAAAACAGCATCCAATCTGTGTAGACTATCTTTAAAAGTAAACTCTATATAACCCAAATTTAGGCAAAAACAAATAAAAATCCTATGCCATTTTTAAATATGAAGGGACCAGCAACAACTGTTTCTCAGTTCATATAGTTAATATTTGTAGCAAACAACAGCTTCTGTTTGGATTTCTTTTTCTTCTTTTTTCCAGCATATTGGAAATCTGGAAGTAAACGCTTTAGGATTAGGATATAAATCCAACGGAATTGAACTACAAATAGATTATTCAAGCATAAAGTGTTAATTTATATATATTTGCTGCATATAATTACCATCTGATGCAGTGCCCGCCTGAGTGAGCGCCTGTGCGACGGCATCTCCGAAGCTGTCTCTGAAGACGGGCGGCCTCTCGAAGAGCTCCAAAGAGTCGCCGTCGTCACTGGGCGTACTCGCCTTGGACGGCCTCGCCATTTCCTTGCTGCCTGCCGCGCATATGAACCGACCTACGTCAGCGGTCGTGCGAGCTTTCTTTTTCATCAAGGGCCAACTTGGTCTGGCCAAAGACGAGGTCGGTGGGTCTTTAGCGTTCGCCAGCATCTGCAAAATATCCAAATGGAGAGAAATAGATAATAATTCATAATAAATTCAAACTGATAATTGATCCGATACTTCCTATGAACTAATGTAATACATTTTTCAAAAACATTCTCATTAAAAGGAATATTTTGAACAGTTTTCGATCCCCCAATAATTTTTTCTACACCCAAAAACCACACCTCAGAAAGCTGAAAAAACTTAATTCAAAAAAATTAAACTTTGACTTTAGGAATGTTTGACCATTCAAAAGCAATTTTTAAAATCAATATTTTGACTAAAACCCAATGACGATCGGGAGCTGCAATTAACATATAAATTTAAATATGGCGGTGTTTTTAGGGGCTAGACTGACAAAAATGAGTAATAAAGATTTTCATCAACAAGTCTGGAAAATTAGTGTTACCATTCAATGTCTTATCTGGCACATGCCAAATTGAAATTAGGGCATTTATCTAAGACCATTCTGTAAAATTGATTAGTTCGTGACAGGTTTTGAAACTAATCCTGCATATCTCATATGGTCAGATACCTAGACATAAAATGATTTGAATTGATATTTTTTCGGTTTAGAAACTTATTCGATAGAAAGAAGTGCGTTATGAAAATTTGGGAAGGTTTAGTGAAAATCGGTTTCAAACGTTCGTCAAATATATCTTCTATTCATTTCGCGCAATAAATCAATTCATCTTCCCGCCCTGAATTTTACTCTAGATCCATCCCTGTAATCTACAGAGTTGCGAGGGTAAGTTACATTCAAAAATACATATGGTACATAGCGCTAGTTTTGCCTTAATATTGGTCTCCAAAACAAAAACGTATAGCAAATGTAGTAGAGGAGACTGACCACGAAAAGTAAATAAAACTAATCAAGGTTAATTAGCCTCACTATAATATACCACAAAATGTTGAAGAAATGGTTGAAATAAGCTTCCATTTCTATGAATAACATTTGGTGCACAGGAAATGTAAATAAGATATTTTTGCATATTATGAGATACACGTAACGAAAAGATGGATATAAAAATACTACAAAACCATAAAACCTCGAGAACATTGATTATATTCTTCCTTAAAACATACCTAACCAGAACGGTTCACAATCTACTAAGGAATGTTTTACCGCTATGCAGGTAGATTCTTTAATCTTCCTTTTGTAATTAATTGCTATCTTGTATTATAGAGACTTTTTTCCAGTTTACTGTGGCCCGCGTGCTGCACTGATTTTGATGTTTTCATATTTGATTCCACATTTTAAAGTATAGAAGACAATTCTGGTTAGATATTCTTGAAGGATAAATCAATGACATGTTAACTTGGCTAATATCAATACAAGCATATCATGTTTCAACATTAAATCCAAATACCAACAAGGGTTTGATAATGACGTGCGATCCACATACATCATTCCATAAACTTCCTTCCGTTGCTAATTTAAGGGGAAACGCTACCATAAATGCATATTTTCTGTTAGAATAATCTGTAGATCTCACACGGATTGCAAATTTACGTCGCAATAGGTCAAATTGTTCATTTGCCAAGTCAAAAGGAAATTGTTGATCTCTGATACGCTGCCAACAAACAATTAATATATTTTTTGTTATTGACCATTAAATCTCGTCTAGTACAGTCATAATCATATCTAAAGCAAATAAAATCGATACAAATTTTGTTAGGTCATCAAACGCATTATTTTGAAGCAGTGTCTAATGTTATTTACAGTCTAATAATAAACCGAATCTTTACTATACCAGCGAGTTAATTTTAATCGACGAATACGTTATTTTTCATTCTGAATGTGAACAGCAGTTGTTAAAAAAAGAACATAGAACATAGACCATTTCTCAATATTGGGAAGTTCATTGTACTATTCTGCTCATCCAACATCTGAATTATCAGATAAATAGAGCTTTAATTTGTTTCAAATAGCACTCAACACTGTTGGTCTTTTTCCTTCAAAGATAAAATATGACTAAAAATATTTCATCATCACTAAACGTTGGGCCTATGATTGTAGAAAAAATATACAAAAATACACATATATTTTTTACGTCAAGGATACGATCGAAAAACGGAGAAAACGAATTAATTTTTATAACTATAACCGAATTTCAAAAATCAGTACCATATTTTTCGTATTACGTTCGGTAAAATCTAATTCTATCAACTTGTAATTTTTTCTTGTTATCCGTGGCGAGACTATTTTATTATGAATAGTTATTTTCTCAAAGACACGTTTTTTCATTCGTACATTTTAGGTCGATTGATTTGATCCTGGGGAACGATGTGGAACGTATTGAAGCAATGCGACTAATGAGGAAGGTTCTTATAATAGCTCCAGCTAAATTTGGCGTAGCCATGGCCAGATGCATGGTCTCACTGGCGTTTGATGGAGCCGAGGCCAAGGATAGGATGCTCAGGGTTTGCCTTGCTACACTCTCCGATTTGGGTCAGTATACATACATAAATGCAGAATCGATTCTCACTCTATGTATGTAAAATGCTAATCAATACTTTTTCTTGAGACCTAGTATCAAGATTATATCTGGGAGTATCGTGTTTCTGACATTTTGCTGCCATTCTACATACACATGCACGTATTCTGAATGTTCTTTACGTCAACTCCTCTTTCAGGTGTTTTGAATCCGAAACTATTCATCATAAGCGGTGGGGTGACAGCTATATCTCGAAATTTGCTGGAATGTCAGACACCGAAGATAGCCGAATCGCTGTGCGGAGTTCTGTTGCTGTTATTGGATAAACCTCAGACTAGACACTATGCAGCTGTCGACTTGCATTGCGCAGCAGCTCCGTTTTGCGATTTCCACTACAAGCATGGCACCAAGGACAAGAACAAGTGAGTTACTGTGTCAATTTCTGTATATGTATATGTTATCCAGCTTTTTGAACGTCATCTGACTTTTAGAAAAAATATGTAGGTTGACTCTGCTCTAGACAATCCTAGCCAACTCATACGGTGTCATATGTATGTTATGAAACATCAAGGAAACATAATAGGTCAAATTCGTATACATACTTGTGATTTTTTTTATGTTTCTTTCTCCCATTTTGGTTGTTTCAAAAATTGAATTAGGTACCATAGTTTTTTGTAGTATTTACATCACATTGAGATGACATCTTTAGAACGACATACATTCAATTCAGCTTCTGTTTATATATTTTTTATTATATTAATGTCACTGATCTAAGATCAACTGGATATATTCAAATGTCAAACTATTCGCTTTTATTATTAAAATTAAATGTTTGTACAGACGAAGAACAAAATAAAAACTTAGTATTTCAATAACTGTATTATAATTTTGCACCATAGAGTGTTAATATACATTTTAAGATTCTACGGTGACTATATCTCCGTGCAATGGCTAACTGAATGTATTGATATCTACAATTTGACAGGTCAACAATCAGAAATTTGAGAAACGCTAAACAAAATGTAGCAATTTCTAAACATTCTCCGAAACAATGTCTTTTGAATACGGCCAAAAATGAGCAGGAACTAAAAAAATCAGAATTGGTAGCGTCAATGCACCAATTTTTTAAGATATTGCAACATTACCTACAATTTTAATCAAAACCGATGTAGCACTGAGACTACGCAATTACAAGGAAAAGACAGATCAACGTCATTAAGTTACACGGATTTTAGTGATGTATTTTCTCATATTCAAGTATTTTAGCAATCACAAAAATCAGTTTATTTGCTATTGATTTATATTTACTGTCACATCTGTCTGATGAGATTGACATGTAAGCACAATACCTCCTGCCGATCCTCCCACTTCTCCGAGTTAACTAGTAACAGTTATCTATTCGAATTTTGCGTAGCATTGAACTCATATAATTTCGCCAATCTTTTGTTTACCAAATATTTCCTCTCCCTGGCATGTTATATGCGTGCGAATGGCGCGGCGCCAGAAAAAAACAAAACAATGTCGAAACGTCATCCACGGAGCGCAGCAGCACGTTAGTCATTTGTTTTTAGTCCTTGGACACGTGCACACGCGTCGTACGCTATTGATCGTTTTTCTGATTGTTTTTACAATTATTGATTCGTGGTCAAATAATCCAGTACAAATAGCATTTCCAGTAGACATTTTTGACAACCTCAAAATTTTGAAATTGTATAGGATGCAGTTTCGTATTATTTTTTCAATTCAACTCCCACTATGAACAGTTCTGAAATTAAAATCCGTATTTCTAAAATGACACGATTGCGTTGTTAGTACACTGTCAATCTACTTGACACCCCTTTTGTCTCTACACCTCTTATTTTGCCTATTGGCGTAATCAGAGCCTCATTTCATCAGTACGTTTTTTAAGGTTGAAACCCTTGTGAGTTAAGCTATCTAGGAATATTATTTATGTATTATCCAAAAATTATTTTCAATCGGTCAGGGCTGATCCCTCTCGGTCGGACGTGATGAGGATGACTTGTATTATTTTTGTGCGTTCTATATAAATCTGACTGATACGGAATGTATAGGATTGGAAGGTGTCCCTATCGACTTCACATACAAAACTATAGGCGTATGTGATACTGGATCCTTTGGCTGAGCGACCACAAACAATACACAGTACGTCAGCATGTACAGGGGAACCCAACAGTTTTTAATTTGGATAAATACGTTAGCGTTTTCAAGGGAATATTAAAAACTTTCTTAGTTTTAATCTTCCCTGAAGATGTTAACGTAGTTAGCGTAACACGTGTCGGATATTAAAAACTTGGTTTGGCGAGTGGTAAAACTTGATGATACAAAACTGGCGGTCTAACATCGTAATATTCATGAAAACCTTATTCAAACAAATGTATTTTTTAAAAAGGCCCTTTTAATGGATATCGAACAATGAGTATATTTTTTCAATTCAAGGATCAGGATCTGAAAGAACTGTTTTCATGCCTTTGTCATACAGGATGTAAAAAATAGCTGTCGAGTTGAATGAGCCCCAGCACACTGAATATAATTCAATTATAAGATTACTTTTAAAAGTTGTGCAAGATAAACGAATATAAATTGGCGTCTTTCAGCAAACTGTATCTCGGTATGAAAGACGTCTAGAACATAATATGGTGTTTTCTTTATGAATCTAAGATACTGCCTGCAAATTTCGGTACAAACTGTATCTAAAAAAATTCAAATGCACTTTATTCATAATATATTCTACAAGTCGCACCTCCAATCAGTTTTCTGGCAGCATTCGATACCCTTAATTTCAGTAAATACATGTTCTATTCTTAATGCAGTCAGGAATTCATGGGTTATCAATCTATATTTATTTCTTATTGGGGTTAGATGAACCAAAAACTACATAGCTTGACATTGGAATAGTATGAAATAATTTGCGATAAATAACTTACTTCAGTGCTGTAATGACCAATTTTTTACGTTACCATTACAACGGGGGAAGGGTGTCGAAAATTCTGAAACACTACATTAGTTAATACTTAGACGCTCCCCATTAATATTTAAAATTAACCTAATTAAATGTTTTATCGTGGATACTTAATACTATTACTAATTTTACTGGATTAAAGTAATACTCATCAACGTTGGCTAATTATCGCATGCAGGAAAATTTAATTTTTGCATATATTTGCTACACGTGTTGCATTGTTATCGCGACATTTAATTTGTTGATTGCAACTGTAGACAAATAATAAACAAAAAAAATGACGTCGAGTAGTTTGACTATTGTCCTACCACGTAGCTAGTGGTATAAATTCAATCGAATCCTGGAATAAACTTATTTTCTATTAATGATATCCTGGGCACTCGACCAATTTTTCTATGAATATTTTGGATTTTCGTAATTAATTATGTTTTATAATGAATTTCAGGATAAATTGGAATAGATGCTTAGAGATATGTTAAGTACCAATGGGTAACCTTTTCAAAAAATACTCGGAAGTAGGGAAACTATCAAAACGATTGGGATTTTATTAGAATGTTTGAAATCCTACATTAAAATTATCATTTCTCGAAAACATTTCATCATATCATTAGTCAAATGAAAAATAAGATAAGTACCACTATTTGTCATAAGCTATCAAGTCTTTCTATAGGGCTTTTGTTGAGTCAGTCGGTTTGTCGTTCTACTAGTAAGTGGCAAAAGTGAAGTTTTAGTTTCATTTAGGAATCAATTTTCATTATTAAACCTGCCTCTGTAAAATCGATATTTAATTGCTATTTCAGAAGAGATGAGCGGGAGTTGAGATTGAACTGCGGAAGACTAGCATTGCTTACAATTCTGAGGAGCTGGGCTGGCATTTTACATTTCTGTAGTCCCAATGACAGGAGTGGCTTTAGGGCTATTGTTGACGTTCTGTACTTAAAACAGCTTGAAGTTCGGGTAAGATTTGACAGTATTTAGCATTGATATTGAAAATTTGTAAATAGAGAGTTTTAGGAATAAAAAACTTAATATTGATGTATTTCACTATACTTAATAGTATCGTATAAATTGTTACAACGGTTAAATATCTAATATGTACTAGTCAACTAGATACCACCATTCAAATAAAATTGAATTTTTTTTTTTATTTAACGTGCCAGTATCTATTATTTTATTAGTTCTATGCAGTGAGGTATTTCCGAAAATCAATTTTTTGGTGAGGCATTCTTCCTAGGATCAAGGGAAACATCTTGACACCTCAATCACTACCACCGTAATGTTAGATTTTTTTATATCCATTGAAAAACCACTTTGTTTTTCAAAACTCACAATACCATATCAATGAAAATCATATTGTTGGATTAGCCTAAGAGGAAGATTGCCTACAAATTGGAAGGAGAAAAATCAAAGAACATTTTGTATGAATGGGACTCGAACCCGTATCTCTAGTTGACGCCGTAGCCGCGCGCTGACTAGACGATTTAAGGTGTCGTTTTCAATCTCAATTTTTCTCACTCCAATTTGTGTTTTCCCATTTATCAACGTGTTCTTTAAAATACCTCTGAATCTAATGTTGTCATGAAAAAACCATGCTTTATGTTATTTGTTTGTTCGTTACTTTAGGGATATCATTTAGTAAATGTTTATCCAATTTTTTCTGAATGATTGTTTATTAGTAAATGTAATTGTTATATTTTATTTATAGAAATCTGTTTTGGACCTGTTATACGACCTACTGGGTTTGCCTCAACCAGAATGGTCTGACGAATTATCAGTGGCTTTAAGTGCTGCAGATCCCTGTGAGCCTCAAGCGTCTTGGAGATTGAATGAAGGATTTGTAGTCGCTGAAGGAAGGTTTGTAATCAGAATTACGTTAATTAGTTTTCAATTACTGAAAAATATGTCGTCATTTATTTCCCTATATATGAAAATTAATATGAAAATCACAATAAAATATATTAAAATGCTTACACACCATTCGCAATGCAAATTATCGCTGTTTCACCCCATTGAAGTCTCAATTGCTCAGGTAAACTGTATCAATTTTGAGGTATCGTGGCCATGTTTCTCAGATAAAGTAGAATCAAATATGTCACGGAAATAATTACAGAACAGGCTTCGGGTATTGCTGAAAATAAACTATTAAAACTAAACTGGGTTGAACTTTATGACTAGTAGTATAATTAGCTGATAGCTTGTAAAAAGAAACGTTATGCGCGAATCTACGCGTGCTAATGCTTAATTTGAGATCATGATTGTTTGTTTCAGGTGTGTCCTGCCACATTTAGCTGCTTCAACACCAACTACTGCCGACATGCACTTGGCCCTGTTATTATACTGCTTCCTAGAGAATGGCCTCTTAGCGGCTCTTGCAGAAGTTATCGCCACTAGTGATACTTTCATCTGCGTTAGAGCGTCTGTTTTACTGGGTGAGATTGAAAAAATTAATACGAAGAGTGTCAAGTATATTAACTCATGAACTGACCGCGCAGTTGTTTCAGAAGAAGAAGAAAGATTTTGATTGGACAGTAGCAATTTGTGTCACAATGTTTTGTACATTTATTACCGTATAGAATTTTACAAGGAAAATGTCAAAATAAAAATCTAAAATGTGTATTACACATCAGTACTTTCCGTATACTTCTCGCCATCAGTTGACCAGTCAATGTAGAAACCGCTTTCTAATGACATTAACTAAAAACCTCTGTAAATTTAAATCCAAATTATTTGAATGAACATTGACTTTAGGGCTACGTAAAATGAGTTATGGTTATAAAAAAGTACATTGAAAGAACAGGTTGAATCCTACTGGAAGTTGGTGCATAAATTTCATGTCATTATCGTTTTCCTCAAAAAAAAAATGCATTTTTGTATAAAAGTTTTTATTCATCTCATTCTGATGTATTGAATTTTTCCAGATAATGTCCGAAGGTGTTTACAGATTACCAACTCGCAGGATACTGCATGAATTATTTATAGACGTCTGCTTTGATAAACTATACGACATTCCCACCACGATACTGGGCGCAGCTATGGAAGTCTATGAAGAGAGCCCCACAACCCCCGAATCTGATAAGCAACGCAAAAGCATTACTAGCGATATTTCCAGCCCAACGGAATCTTTGAAGACACTGGACTCACTCAATCTCACTTTTAAGGAGAATAAGTTTCCCATCAAACATTGAGGTGTTTTTATACAACCTTTTCTATGACTTGTGTTGTATTTATATGTGTATTTTGTTTTCCTTGCCTTTTGACTTCTGTTGTGCTGATAGTATCAGTCTCAGTTTTTGTATGCATTCTGGAGACAGCCCTACATTGTATGTTTTAAATTTTTTCTTTTTCGTTGGAGTTGCAGGATATAAATTATTTTTTCTTTTCATATATATGACGATCCCGTATTGGTGAACTGCCTTTCTTTTCTGTAGCTTCTGCGGCTTGTTGCTGTTATTTTAAGTTTGACCACCATGGGTAACAAAATGTTTCAGCTTTCAATTTTTCTGTTTTATTTCGATTTAATGATATGAAATATGCTTACATCTGCGATATTCTCTAAGGTATTATTTCTGTATTGATTATCCAAACAAAATATAAAAACTATCTTTAAAAAGTGTTTCCAAATAATATGTCACGTGGTACAATTTGTGTTATTGTGATTAGATAAGATACTTCAAGTGTTTTGCTGCTATAAAAATAATAGCTTAGAAAATGGAAGAAAGTAAAAACATACAACGTAGCTAAGCAGTTAGAAATCATAATGAAGCAAAACTATGACAGAATAAATCTATTAAATCAGTGAGAAATGTAAAGTACAATTGGGAGTATTGAAGCGATGTTTGTTCAAATATGTTATAAGGATGCCTGTGGTTGTTTTGGAAAAACCAAGTTCTCGAATTATTGTTGCACCTGTTTGGTCTATATGACCATTATGACAAATTTTCCAATACATGTTTCCTTAGCTTGCAAATCTAAATACTTGTATTTTGTATATCTGAGTCGTATGAAACACTTTTTCCAAAACTATGCGCTAAAAATGCTCCAAATTATAAGTAGACTATTTTCCAAAATAGGCATGGCATCGACAAACTGTGTATGGACAGCGCCACCTATTACGCAACTGCTACATAGTATTTCGAATGTGAAACGGGTGCTGGCCGGCCCTCAGAGGCGTTTGACTTAGCTCGTAAGAGTGTATATAGGAATTTACGTACTATTTTTTCCTTTTTTTAAATGGTTGTTTTTTTATTTATATTTATGTATATTTATAGCAAACTCGTAACCAAAAATTAATTTATTATTGTGCGTGTATATATTGTATAACACAGGGTGTTAGAAATCAGTTTTTAGTTCAAAAACGTCTTCCATATTCACACGTGGTCTGTATCTGAAAAACATATTGCCTTGATATACAGGGTGAGTTAGATTCGTATTATGAATTTTTATTATTATATACATATAAACTTTTTCTACATGACATATATGTACATTGTGTTAAAAATGTACACTACTCGAATATCTTGAAATCTGTGAGAGATATGATGTTATTTAAAGTATATAAAAGTACAGACACGTATTGCCAGAAAGGCATCACTATCATTTGTTGGAAATTACAAGTGGTTTCAATGGTGATTTCAGTTATTCATATAGCAAATATTTTTTCTTTGTGAAACTGTTATTTTGTCCAAGGCGGTGGATAACTTCAAATTCACTAATTAAAATCTGGATAACTGTGAAATCCGCTTTAGTATAATCAACAGCTGGTTGGACGAAAGTGAGCAAACAAAAATCATATTTTTATATTTTTTGAACTCCATTATAGAAATGCTGTGGTACCACCAAAACAACATTTAAACTCCTGTAAGTACCTATTACTCTTAATAACCTTCTATCTCTTAGGGTTTTGAGACTCTGGACTCAACCTTTTTACATTCGTATTTCTGTGTCTGACATATTTTTGCATTATTGGAATTGTTAGTAAAATACATACTTCTAGAAAGGTAATCAAATGCATGTTAGAGACATTCATTTCTAATTCATCCTGTACGTACCATAATTCCACACTCCTTTCAGTATATTCATCACGAGATTAATTTGTTGTATTTTTAAATAAAAAGTATATTTCTTTTCATTAAGGATTTTATTTTTTCGTCTTTTCCTATTTTAAGAGTATGAATTGATTATACGTCGATATGAAGCTGTGTTACTTGACCTGTTCAGTAGTAAACAGAAAAGAAAAATATCTTCAAATAAATTCAGCTGCAGTTTTGACTCCAATTACATAATGTGATATGCAGTATGGCAATACAGAAAGTAAAATAGATAACGGTGATTTTAATCACACCTCTGCGAAGAAATCAGACAATATCAGAAATATATCATTTAAATCACTAACACGTTAAATAACTTACTATTTGAACAAAATATTCAGTTTGGAGCCACAAAGAACAAAATTTATATCCAGGCAGAAAGTTAGCTTGGGGTTCATATCCAACTTTCGAAAATGGATATTTTACAACATTTTGGGGTGAGACGAAAGTTTGGTGGTGGTGGGAGAGAATTTTCCAAATGTAATGGAGGACAAGGATTAAAAAAAGCAAGGGTGGAGGTTCCATTTCATGTGGACGAGGTAAAACTTGATGAACACTAAAATTAGGTTCACTTGGTGGTGATAGAGCTTCTCTCAAAGGAGCTAAAGCAGGTTGATGTAGGTTGCGGGTAGTACTGGGTGTTAGTTCGTCGAAAGTATTTTTTTGGTTGTTTTAATTGTGATACTCGTTGAAGTTCATTAAGTGCATCTCCTATTATCTATTATAAATCACAAAGAATATTTAAAAAATAGCATCCTTCGAGAAGGTTGAACATTTACCAATGGTCGACGAAAACATGTAAGTTTTATGTACCTATAACTATTATTAATGCATCTACTCATTATAGCTTTCATGTTCACATCAGTTAGAAACCTTTCAAAAGTGGATTCAAATTTTTCTAATTCGTCTATGTGAAGTTCAAGGTTAACGATTATTAAGATACGAAAGAACTCCAACCATTTACATTTTTCATATGGACAATTTATCCCACTGTGAAGCGCACTTACAGCTCGACGCGATTCATCATTGGGACTTTGTGGTGGGAATACTTTTTCATTGTATCTGAGAAAACCCTTGGAAGCTCTATAATCTTCACTTTTCCAAGCAAAGTTTGTGGTGCATATATGTATTTTATCTAGCGAAACTATTAATGAAGGGTACCAGTAAATATTTTAATCGTACTTAAGGCCAATGAATTTTATAAGCTCAAAGTTTTCACAGTTAAAATCGGGCAATACAACTATATCCTAAAAGGTTTGACATGCTGTGACATTTACCAGAAAACGAAAAAAATTCAGAATATCAATTTCAGTGTCACCCACCGATTTTGTTCTGTGCATTAGAGAGAAGTATAGTTCTGTGATTGCAACCTGTAGACCATCTATATTTTTCTCTACTCTCTGGTTATTACTGTCCTGTGAATATTTGTCAAGACTGTCAATTTTAAAATCCAAACAGAATATCAATTTCAGTGTCACCCACCGATTTTGTTCTGTGCATTAGAGAGAAGTTGAGTTCTGTGATTGCAACCTGTCGACCATCTATATTTTCCTCTACTCTCTGGTTATTACTGTCCTGTGAATATTTGTCAAGACTGTCAATTTTAAAATCCAAACAAAAAAATCCTAATTGACCCCATTGAACATTTTCATTTTGATTTGGATTGGCTGTCAAATTAGTGTTCTGTTACCGGCAAGGAAAATAAATGATAAATTTGAAGTGATAAAAATTTGGATGAAACTTATACCTTTGGCTCTATCCTCGAGAATTTTTTTGTACAGGAGTAAATTAATTTTATTCACAATAGTGTAAAATTTAAGACATTGCAAGCAAGTATATAAAGGTAATGTCACATTTACCAACCCACATATTGCTTGGATACTCAACATTATGATGTTTCATAGCCAATTCTTTGGCTTCCTCTAAAGCTTGACGAACATCTTTTAAATTTTGCCTACAGCGCTTAGTTAAACCATTCCCCTTTTTGGAATCCTACAAGGAATAGACAATAAAATCGGGATCTTTACGATATGGTCATCCAGTGGTTACTTACTATTGAATTTTGTATTACAATGCACACACTTCAGTATCTTTGGAACTGCACCAGGATGTATTGACATATGTCTATTCAAATGACTCCTATACATAGTTTTATAATTACACTTATGTATCTTAGAAGAAACTGATGCAATAAAATTTGCATGTTCCCTCACTATATGTCCATCTAGCTGTTTATCCGTTGTGTAAACAGCCTGACAGTGTACACAAGGATGAGGCACAATATGGGATTCTTCAGAACTGGTTTCCATTTGACAATTTCCTCTTTCACAGCACTGAGACAAATCCACTAATGAAAAGACAAGAGGGTCAATAACTCATAATGAATCCACACCATGAACACACCCAGTTTCAAATTCAATGTAGTGTAAAAATACGTTGTAAAATGCTAACTTTTGTTATGGAGCTGTGTGAAATGGTAATTAACAAAAAATTTTTCTAATTTTCTCCGTAGTTTTGGAATTACATTTCATGCATTGATGATTTTTCTAAATATGATCATGTTGAGGTTGTAAATTTTCAATTGCTGCATTAGAATATTCACACATCTCAACAACACCAGAATGTGATAACTTAAGATTCTCCAAACTATTTTCATTTGTAATAGCTTTGTCATCACAATTTGTATCTTGTTATTCTTGTTTCTTATAAGAAACTGGTTGCTTAATATATTGTGTGTCTCATCATGATAGGATCACAGGTCACAGCATATGATCTGTGATATGATGATATACATATAAACTCCTTGCCACAGAACAGGTGACAATAGGGTATGATTTAGGGATGAGTTGCTATTTCGTAAGCTGCTTATTTATAACTGCTATTTCAATGAAGCAGCCTGAAGCTGCTTCTTAAATGTTCACAAAACATATACACTGATTGGCTGATTCATGATGTTTAAAGCAGGGATACCATAACCATATACACAAAAAAATAGGTTAAAAAATTTGATTAATTTTGGATTCAAAATATCCATATTAACCTATAAATCCTTTGTTGATTAGTTTTTCAAAATGACTGATGTACAAGCTAAAGACGAATCCAAACTGGATCAAAAAGAAGAAGAAAAAAAGAAAATCAAAGATAAGTGGATGGTATGACCCAAAGCGATTATAACATTTAAAAGATGCATTCTATAGAAATCATTTTAGATCAGACCCTGCAGAGTGTATGATGATGAATACAGTGATTGTACTTCTTTCGCAGCTAGGTTCAACCAGTACTTCATTTATGGCAAAACTCTAGACTGCTCCCAGTGGAAGAAAGACTCTATCAACTGTTATAAATGGATTGATAATAGAGATGCTGAGGCTGCCGTAAGTCAATTCAAATTGACTCTACATATATCACTTAGAGGCACTTTTTTTTACTAATAATCTCATTCATTCCCTTGTACTTTTTTGTTGCATATTTATGCTTAATAATTTTAATAACATTATTCAACTGTCCTATAAAGTGTTACCTAAACTGCAAATGCAGACTATATGCAGTGTTGTACATAGAGACAGATTAACCTATAGTCTCAACCAAATTGCCACTTATGCTGTATTCCTTACAAACTAAATAATAAAATAAGAAATAGGAAAGGTACAAGCACTTTGCTGCCTTGATACACCACTGATTATATATTCATCAGTGTTCCAAATTCAATTAAAAAAATCCCACCTTTCACCTGCTATAGACAAGTGTTAGGACCTTGACTTTGTAAATTGCTGATGGGCAGTGTGATGCTTGGAGATGAGTGTTGATGTAACTTATGAACTTGCCTGTTGATTTCCTACCAAATTAATATAATTATTTATTTAGAAGGAACTAATCTACAGTGAAAAAGTGAGAAGGAGGGAAAGACTACTGCCCCATGTTCAGAATGATGTTTGGGAAAAAAGGAAAGAAGCACCTCCAGATTGGAACAAGCCATTACCAGAACATATGTTGAAAGAATATGAAAACACATACCTGCACGTGAAAGCCAAAGAATTACGAGGTGAATTAGCCCCTGGTTTTGATGTCCCATATACGGGAGGATGCACAATATTATAGCACTTCTTGATCATAATTAATTGTGTAATTTGTAGTCAAATACTTCTGTGTATATATATTTATTGTTGAAAATATACATAATGATTAAATATCTGTGATTTTTCATTGATAGCATTTTGTTTACCATTACAAATTTAATATTTCTATATAAAATTATAGCAAAACGTTCCATAAATATAAATGTGTATGTTACAATTATTAAATTGGTAAAGATATTCAACCTTCGGTTTTAACATATGTGTGGTTCACTTTTATTATTGTACTTTGAGTTACAAGATCATCAATGCAATATCTTTAAGAAACGATGCAATGATATAACTTTACACATTGTAAGAAATACCTTGATACAATTGTGTGTGCAACTAATTACCAGGGTATTTATACTTATATAATCAAAAGGTTCAATAGAGGCATTAGTTAATTCTGGCATATTGGATAATCTGAATGATTAATATATTTCTATAAAAACTGAATGTACCTCATTTCATTACTACTTAATAGTATCTATGCTTTTAAACTTAGCAATTTCATTTCCGATTTTATAGAGAACATCAACAGGCTTAACAGCTCTCTCAATTGCTAAAATCCTAGTACACCCTTTAATGAAAAGATCCAAATCTTCCTTTTCATCACTGTTCATTATATATTTATTGGTAAACTGAGACAAGTTTGAAAATACTGAACTGAAAGCTTCATCTAGATCAAATAGCTCCAAAGGGGGTGGTGGCAAGTCCCTGAAAGCTGGAGGAAACACAGCTGGTTGCAATGGGGGAAAAGGTGTCTCAAATTTTGGAGTGATTATCTTCAAAGACTCATGCTTTACACCTAATTCATCATACAACTTCAAAGCTACAGGCACAAGACTGGTATTCATAGAATACATTTGGTGTTCAAAAAGCTTTGTGTAGTCAACATAGTTACTGTAGCCAGCTGCATCAGTAAGGCATAATTTGGGTCTCTCTGCTAATTCAGCTGTATCAGGAACAGTATATTGTTCTGTGAGGTCAATATCATCATTATCAGTGGGTGTAAAATTGATAGGTGACTGTTGGGTCAAAAAGTTCATGAGTGCTTCTCGAAATTTGTCATTATTTTCTTGATCCAAATATTTATCTGAGAACATATGACCTGAACCAAGTGCTACGAGTCGTCCTCCAGATTTTTCATCATAATAAATGGCCCCTAAAGGTCTGTCAACAGGAAAACATGAAACACCACTGGTGAATGCTATAGCACTAGGTTTTGTTACTGCCATGGTGCATCCAAATGGATATACCAGCTTCATTTCATCTTTTTCTTTGCTTATAGCTGAATGTATTTGGCTATCTCCTATGAAGCATTCCTTAGGATGAAAATACTTATAGTAGTGTGTACGAATCAAACTGTCGATTTTAGGAACAATTCCATATTCTTCAAGTAAAACGTTTACATTACACTTATCGCTAGAGTTGCCTTCAGAAAGGAGAACTAGCAGTCTGCCTCCAGATTGTATGTATGTCTTCAGAGCTGCGATTTCATTTTCTTCGAAAGGTGTCTGTGAGCCGGGTAACAACACAACAGAACAGTTGCGTAACAGTTGATCAGAAATTTCATCTTTATTCACGACTATTTTCCAGTATAGTTTTAATTTCCTTTGAAAAGCTTTGTAGTTCTCATTGAGTTTAAAAATTTCTTGTTTTGATGCGTTTATCAATAGTACATTTTTATTATCTGCAGAATCATCTTTCAATGGCGCCATGACGTTTTGAAATTTTGATTTGTATCTAAGTTGCCTAGCAACCATTGCGCGCTAGCCTAAAGCTGTCATTGCTGTCAACTGCCATACCGGCACATTCATGGTGATGGGAAATTTTAAATATGATAAGATCAGATTTGATTCTCTGTTCTCTGTGCTATAGATAAAACAATAGGCAATAGGTTAGGTCATATGTCAAATCTTGCTATTAAGACGTCAAAGTCAAATACTAAAAACAGTAAATATTCAATGTATAATTGTATATTAGTAAACAATATTTGAAAATAAGGGTATGTATGAATATTGTTTACAGGAAGTTTATACATGAATTACTGGTACATATATAACAGAGGGTCACAATTTTGTTATTGGGTATTAGGACTATAACCATTTGTATAATCCATAGTTATTTGTAGCCATTATAGTCGTAGCATACCTCATTACTTATTAGTGTATCTGTTTTGACTGGTCATTATGATTTAACTGCAGCAGAATCAGCATTCAGCACATATCACAGACTATACCCACTGAGTACATATCATGACTTTGTATCAGTACTACTGTGTATTAACAAGAAATATTGCATATATGTATGAGGAATAAATCATTACTACTACATTTATATTGTCTTGCTTATAACCTGCAAGTGTTCACATTAATCAGTTGTTATGATTGCTATCCCATATCTTATCAGTTTACAAATATTCTTATCACATTTCTAGGTCTTATACATATACAAACTTTATTAAAAAAGTAAATAATTGAAGAACAGTGTTCAAAAGAAGGTTTCTAGACAGAGATGGTGCAGCTAGAGGGAAAATACTTATGTGAAAAAAATGAAAATTTGAATGAGTTCTTCAGTGCTATTGGTAAGTTTACACAGTCATTAATAAAATCATGGAAGTTGTGTTTTGTTAGCAGTTTGGCAAGAACATAACACAAGTATGATTGCCTTACAATTTCAAAAAGCTTTTTATATAAATTCTCAATTTTAGAATCATTTCTTCCATATCATTACCTCTTCTATAGATAAACAATCTCACAGTTTCCTTGTTAACAGGAATTTATAGAGCAGTAATAATTTGAGAAGAGTGCGAAATATGCATTTCTCTACATCATTTTTTAATGCTGATTTAACACCCACTTTTACTTTGTTTTTTTTTTGCTATATAGGGGGTTAGGCTTCTATTCCACAATGAATGCTACTTAGTCATAAGGCTCCACCACAGCCACAGGTATTAAGACTGGGTTTTGCACATATAAATACTTCAAGGAAGTGAGATTAAGATTAAGTTGTGTAATTTGAACACAATTTTATCTTAATATTGGAAAAGTTTCACCAAGTAAGACCATCTACAATCTACACTTCAGAGAGTAATGCATATTTATGGTACTTCCAACCCACTTCTAAAAATAATCAAGCACATCAGTTGTAACCTGAATTATTTGGTCAAGTTTATACAATAATGCTGTTTTGATATTGTTGGTGAAACTTGTTAGTTATGTATAAGGACAAGGAATGTTATCAGTACCAATGTCAATTACAACCTTATTCTTATTTTCTATTAACTACGTGGCAGTTACATGGCTTTACATAATTACAATTGCATTTATGTGCCATGTATTTTCTGTTTCACATTTCCAGAGACCATGTTTTTTGTTTTTGTTGCAGGGGTACCATTTGTACCACGAAAGATTATGAGTAACTCCAGTCCATCTATGGAAATTAAAAAAAATGCTGATAAATGGTCTATAGTGACAGTTACTTTATTTAGGACAACAGTGTCTGAATTCAAAATTGGTGAAGACTATGAGGAAGATATGCCTGCTGGAAAGCTTCAGGTAAAATTTGCTATTATATCAAGATAGAAATCAAGGTCCTATATATGCAACAAACATATACAAGCTTATTAATAAAAAAAATGGTAAAAGAAATGACCTTGAACGCCCCACATTTGAAATAGCTACAGATTTATTGCTTTTAAACAATTTTCAAAATATAAAAATTGAGTTTTTTCTGCAACTAAATGAAAAGTTTCTCATAAAAAAAAATTGTACACAAAAGGTGCAATCTCAAGAAATAACAAATCAGGAGGAGTAAGGGATATTCCTCATACGATTCCTGCCAAATTTCAAGCATTTGTGAAAATGTGTATTGAAATTGGTATATTCAATCGATTAGTGGGAGAAATATACAGAAGATAACAGTTTATAAATGCAGTAGGATTTTTTTATTGATATTTTAAACATCTTAAAAAATTTCAGTGTCGTACTGTGATGGAGGGTGGCAACAAGTTAGTTACAACTACCAAAGCACAAAATGGTACAACAGTTACTCGTACATATGAGTTCACTGATAACCAGTGTATAATTGTAAGTATTCTATGATATCCTTACATATGCAGTATAATCATATGTATAAGTATAGGACAAATTTCATCAACTATGAGAATTCCACAAGCATATAACACAATTTGAGGTTTCTCAGCATTTTTTCTCAGTTAGTGTTGTCAAATTCATGACTGACGTCGGTGATTATAGCAAGTCTAAAAGTTTAGGTGGATTTTACGTTGTACTATTCCCATTTCAACATGTTTGGATAAATATGGATTCTAAGTGCTATGTGCATGTTCTATCATTGGTCAAATGAACATGTCTTGCTTCTGTATGACATATTAATGTATTTGTTTTTATTTTCTTAGTAATCTATGGTGACCATTTTAAATTTTATGCAAATACTCGCTCTGAGGTTATTTTCGTACTGCGTTCTCTCAACCTGAGCCAATTGGATTTTGTGCTAGAATTTCTCTTCCTATCATTAATTACCATGCATCAATATTTCCAGTCGTATGGAAAGATCTGTCATTTATCATGTAGAAATGTAAAAAAGACTCGTCACCTCTTGGTGGATCAGGATCAATATAGTAGTTTAAATCTGTCCATATGTTTTAGATTTTATTACATTGTAATAATAAAACACTTAATGGTAATTTATAACTTTATAGCTCCTAGAAGGGAATATAAGCTTCTTTGTGAATAGGATATGTTACTACTAATACTTACTAAATACTTAAATTTCAGACATACAAGCATGCTGAATCTGGAACAGTTGGGAAACGATATTTCAAAAGAACATAATGTAGTTGTAGTGTTTTTATTTTTACTTTATATCAAAAATAATTATTTTATATTATTACATACGAGTTTCTGGCCAATTTAAACATTTTTCACAGGGTACGTTTTTTATCCCTAAATTAATTTTTTCAATGTTACACCCAAACAAGTGATACAAATTAGCGTTTAATATGAGCAAAGTTTTACGACTATTTCTATTAGTGCACTTGCAATCAATGTTTGATTCTAGCTGCTTGATCATTTGTCGGGAAAATAACCAATATTTAAGGAGTTTTGCATTCATGATTATATATTTATTTGTTAGGAATATTAAATTTGTTCTACAGCACGCATAAAAGATATGATGAAATATCTATAGAGCATTTTCACAGGGGTATCTTTGTATTAAGCTGTATACATAATTGTAAATTTGGAGGTATTTGTATATGGTCGTTATAAATTTTTATATATAAATATATATAAATTATATAGTATTAATATATGTTACAAGTGTTGAATGTTTTAGATATATAAATTTTTGTAATGTCTGTAAATTTAATGTTCTGTAAACCAACTGTGAGAATTATATAATATTTTTGTATATATTTGTAACATGATTTTCCAATAAAAAAAGTGGTTTGATTATAAGTAATATCTTTATTTTTGACATTCTATAACAAAAACAGCATCCAATCTGTGTAGACTATCTGTAAAAGTAAACTCTATATAACCCAAATTTAGGCAAAAACAAATAAAAATCCTATGTCATTTTTAAATATGAAGGGACCAGCAACAACTGTTACTCAGTTCATATAGTTAATATTTGTAGCAAACAACAGCTTCTGTTTGGATTTCTTTTTCTTCTTTTTTCCAGCATATTGGAAATCTGGAAGTAAACGCGTTAGGATTAGGATATAAATCCAACGGAATTGAACTACAAATAGATTATTCAAGCATAAATAAAGTGTTAATTTATATATATTTGTTGCATATAATTACCATCAGATGCAGTGTCCGCCTGAGTGAGCGCCTGTGCGACGGCATCTCCGAAGCTGTCTCTGAAGACGGGCGGCCTCTCGAAGAGCTCCAAAGAGTCGCCGTCCTCGCTGGGCGTACTCGCCTTGGACGGCCTCGCCATTTCCTTGCTGCCTGCCGCGCATATGAACCGACCTACGTCAGCGGTCGTGCGAACTTTCTTCTTCATCAAGGGCCAACTTGGTCTGGCCACAGACGACGTCGGTGGGTCTTTAGCGTTCGCCAGCATCTGCAAAATATCCAAATGGAGAGAAATAGATAATAATTCATAATAAATGCAAACTGATAATTGATCCGATACTTCCTATGAACTAATGTAATACATTTTTGAAAAACATTCTCATTAAAAGGAATATTTTGAACAGTTTTCGATCCCCCAATAATTTTTTCTACACTCAAAAACCACACCTCAGAAAGCTAAAAAAAACTTAAATCAAAAAAATTAAACTGTGACGAGAAATGTTTGACCATTCAAAAGCAATTTTTAAAATCAATATTTTGACTAAATCCCAAAGACGATCGGGAGCTGCAATTAACATATAAATTTAAATATGGCTGTGTTTTTAGGGGCTAGACTGACAAAAATGAGTAATAAAGATTTTCATCAACAAGTCTGGAAAATTAGTTACCATTCAATGTCTTATCTGGCACATGCCAAATTGAAATTAGGGCATTTATCTAAGACCATTCTGTGAAATTGATTAGCTCGTGACAGGTTTTGAAACTAATCCTGCATATCTCATATGGTCAGATACCTAGACATAAAATGATTTGAATAAATATTTTTTCGGGTCAGAAAACTATTCGATAGAAAGAAGTGCGTTATGAAAATTTGGGATGGTTTAGTTGAAATCGGTCTCAAACGATCGTAAAATATATATTCTATTGATTTCGCGCAATAAATCAATTCATCTTCCCGCCCTGAATTTTACTCTAGATCCATCCTTGTAAACTACAGAGTTGGGAGGGTATGTTACATTCAAAAATACATATGGTACATAGCACTAGTTTTGCCTTAATATTGATCTCCAAAACAAAAACGTATAGCAAATGTAGTAGAGGAGACTGACCACGAAAAGTAAATAAAACTAATCAAGGTTAATTAGCCTCACTATAATATACCACAAAATGTTGAAGAAATGGTTGAAATAAGCTTCCATTTCTATGAATAACATTTGGTGCACAGGAAACATAAATAAGATATTTTTGCATGTTATGAGATACACGTAACGGAAAGATAAATATAATAAATACTACAAAACCATAAAACCTCGATTGCATTTTAAAACACCCGAAACATCAGTATGTTTGTATGTTTAGCGGCACCAGGAAAACTCACGGTAGCAAAAGAAGGCCCGGCAATGGGGGCGGCCGTCTCCAGCGAACTCGCCCCGCCTGCGCTCTCTCCCAGGCTGCCCTCACTGAAGTGCGTGCTCTCGCTCTCGCTGCGTTCCCGCGCCGCGTTTTCCGCCTCGATCCGCGCCATGGCGTCTTCGAAACGCGGAAACTGCACGTCGGACTCCAAATGAATGGACTTCGGGGGGCGCGGGAGGCCGATGATGCGGTTGGTCTCCAACTCGATACGCTTTTCTCGGCGGCGCTCTTCTTTCGCACGACGCATGCGACGGTGCCGGCGTTGCTCCAACTGGTCTGTAATAAGAACAGTAACATTTAGCATTTCAATTTTTCGTTCACTTCCGTTTGCCTTGCATATGGTTAATTGCGATGCCTCTTTAGGCAAAATCACAAATATAAAATTAGAATCAACAACTCCGAGCACTTGTAATTTGCGGACGAAACACTAAATCCGAAAAAGGCCACTTTTTTATCGTTCCCGTTCCCATAATCCGGTTTTTTGCAGTCTACTCTACCTACTTCTTCCACTAATGTTTCTCATATCACTGCTTCTCCAAAAGATATGATCTGAAGTTTTGTGAATTCTATGCTTAAGTCTATGCTGCTAATTGATTGCTTGCATTAATAAAAAGCAATTCGTTCAGAGATCTTAGCTATGCAAATATAATTTAGTCATCATCAGTAAATCTATAAAAATAAGCACAGACCTTTGAACGCATCCAAAGTATCTTGGGTGATTACAGGTTTCCTGAGCTCAATCTCGGCGATTTCAAATTGGCAAGTAACCGGCAAGTGCTGCAGATATCTAAACCTTCTCCTCAAATCGTCTGTCATCGAGCCGCCCTCTTTTTCCAGGATCCTGCCAGTTATGGTTTTTGGCGCATACTCCAACGAGCCATAAGTGTGTTCCAACATCCTGGCATTGAGGGCATGAAGGTAGATATGTTGGCCATCACATGCTAAATGGATTCAATAGATGTTTGTTAGAAAAGACAAATGTACAAATGATTTAAGAGGAAGAGTGAAATGATAAACTTGAAAGTGACCCAACAGATTATTTTTCTTAGACGTTACGATAAAAATCGTAAATACAAATGCATCAAAATTCATTTGTGTAGTGTTTGTAGTAGATGGGATGGCTCAAGGTAAGGTAACAAATAGGACAATCCCTAAAAACGAATACTCAACAAAAGCTACTTACACTGATAAAAGTAATGATATCTTGATGTTTGATTTAAGTTACTTTTACAGATGCTCTGTTTTTCCTCAATATCATCAACAGTTGAGGTAATATCTAAGTTATTCACAGCCTCTTTCAAAGCCTCCACGTAGTCCAAAAGAGCATTTTCGTTTGAATCAGTTGCCTCAATTAGAGTCTCATTGACAGTGTTGCATGCTGCTCCGAATATATCTTCTTCTGTTACAGTCTTCATGCTGGCCGTATCGACACTTTCATATGTTGTGTTTTCCATTCCAACTTCCGGATTCATTTCCGTATTATTGGTATGTCCTGCATTTTTATTGTCGCTCTTTTGACCTTCTGATACTTGATCTTCGCGTTCTTTCAGAAGAATTATTGCTTGTTCAACAAAACACCTGAAAATGATAACAGTGGAATGATTGAATGAATATTACCTGATAATTCAGAGCAATTCAGTAAATAATTTGAGTTGTGGATTAATGTTAATACTGTACAGTGATGATAAACAACCGCTTCATAAATGCTAAGTTCCTGTTCAAGATCAAAGGTTGTAATGAAATTTTTTGAGAAGGAATACACATACTCCAACATAAATGACAAATCCTGCAAACATAACCTTACGTTGCTATTTGTGTCATTACATTTTGATATTGACTATGTTGTAACAATTTCGCCTGCTACAGTCATAACAAAACAGCTGCCGCTCAGTACATTAATTCCAATGATTAAGAAGCACTGTTCGAAACGGGGTTAAAGGAACATGGAGAGACTAGAACGTATGTAATTCATATATTCATAAATCCATTGTTAAGTGCTGTTGGTATTGATTCAAAAATATGGGAGATAATATTGAATGTTTTCCTATTATGTTTTTCAAAATTATATGTACGAATCTAATAAGTACAAAACGGGTTGTTCTTCTATTTGGCGTCAGCGAATTATTTAAAAAAAATGAATGCTATTGACATATATGAAATAAATGACATGTAGATTCCTACAAAAGAGGCACACTATTATATAGTTGGGTCCACAAAATTATAGAAATCAAAGTTTATTTACCAAAGAAAAAATTTCACAAAGCCTATTGAAATAAGCAATGTGTACTCAACACTTTGGAGAATTTCTAGTCTATCTAGTAAATATGTAACATGTAAGATCAACAATATAATGTATGCACAAATATCAATACAATAGAATCGACAACAACCTATTGATGTTTGTGATAACTTTCCCTTTTAGTGATAGATAAACATTTGAAGCTTTATAATTAACAGCTGTTACTTACAGACTTAGATATTGAGCCGGTTTCATACATGATGAACATGGTTTACACAATTTTGATAAACCAAGCATTCTCAAGAACAAAGTGATTCGTTTTTTTTTAAGAATAACAATGAACTATTTATCTATGAAATTGAATGTATCACTGTTTTTTTAAATAATTTAACTATATATATAACATGTAACATCACAAACCTTTCAGGACAATCTTGATCCTCATTGATCTGTCTGTTCAACTCCCTGGCCTCCCTCTCAATTATGGCAAGCACGTCTTTTTTCCTGGCCAACAGCAGCTTTGAGTAAATGTCGGCAACGTCGCGCTCTGACATCTCCAACATGGCGTCTTCGTCCTTGATGTGAGCGTCGTATGGATAAGAAATTAAACTGCCTTTTGCTCGCTTCATCAGTTTCAGCGTGATCGAATCGCTGACGTTTACCAAAGAGTACGGGATGGCGACAACGCTAAGAAACAACAATACCAATTAATTTGTCATTCAGGCGAAATGCTTTCTCGGACTTTCACAGATATTACACTAATTTTTATTTATGGATACGGCCAAAACCAAGGCAATCCTAGGAAGGCGTTATGATGCGAGATAGTGCGACATTTGTGCATACCAGGACGCGTCGGACAAAGCGGACTTCTAAGCTGTTTTGTGCAGTGGTCGGTAAACATAATAAACCGATCTAAGTATTAACCAATTATTGCATTTTTTGAGTGAAAAGTTCTTGAAACTCAAACTAAATAAGTAAATAGATTATTCAATAGAAGTGAAATTATGGATAAAAAACTAATACATATATCTGAACTGGATGTTTTTTTCACAAAACAATTTATTTTATAATTTATCCCGGAAGTTCCGATTTATTTTATCACAACACATTACAAATCATACTATATGCTTCATAACTGCTTTCTATAAAGCTGATTTGTTTGATCAAACCGCAAGAATGGAGACAAACATTAATTTTGGTGAAAAATATGTCACGGTAAATCTAAATTCAAATAGGGGTTGAACTATATGCATATATTTTTTTGTATACCTTGCAGCAATGTGTGAAAAAAAGGTTTTTCCACCTATTCATTATTATTTCTAAGAAAAACTAGGATTTTTTAAGCATAATAGAATTATTCAACACTGCTTGATAAAAACAGCCAATATTTGTCAACAATGTTAGATAACAAATTGTATCAGAGGTGACTGACCGTGAGAGGTACAAAAACCTATCAAGGTTAATTATCCTCGCATTGATCTAGCACAAGATGTTAGTTAGAAATGGAACTGAATTACCATCTCGAAAAAAAACTCTGTGCAAATGAGCTATATCTGCTTAAGCCTTGTGTGTTCCAATAATATACACATAGAAAAAAGATTCTTATAAAAAAACAATAGTTTGAGATAGGAAATAGGTTCCAATAATGCACCTTAAACAACATGAGAAATCACCTTTTAAGATCCTGATTGCAAATGCTTTCATAGCAGATAGGGCACTTCCTCCACTCCTTGTCCGATAAAGATAAGTAATGCAGAATACAGGACCAGCAATAGATGTGACCACACCTGGTCATTTTTGCAGCAGTCGGTGGGTACAGGCATATTGGACAGGAAGGAAAATCAGAAACTTGTACATTCTGCAAATTAGAAACACATTAAAAAACTGTATTGATTAGTGCAATGAATAAAATAAACAAAAAAAAAGGAAATTATGTTCTTGTCAAAAATTAGAGGCACTTGGAATACACGTGGTTTGCCACTAAATTTAATATTATCATTTATGGAGAATAGGAAATAGTCAAGGTTGGGAATGTGAGGTCAGAGATATACACGTGACTATGTTCGCTGACGATACAACGAGTACTGTTATGTATATATATATATATATATATATATACATAGTTTAAAATTAGAAATAGTTTTAAAAAAATGTTATACAGCTTAGTTGATTGATTAGTAGAAGATTTCAAGAATAGGCTTACATGACAACAAGGAACATGTACCTTTAAATTATATATACTTACAATTTGTTCAACAAAACTCCAGTCGACCAAAGCATCAGGATCATTCATGTACCGCTTGTAATTGCCTTTGTCATTGACGATAAATTGGCAGTTTGCTTGCAAGAAATGTTCCTTGTTGTACCTGTGCTTTTTTGTCCTCGGCAGATTGTGGCGATACGTCGTTTCTCTATAGCGGAAGAGTTACGTGTTTAATTTTTGCAAATATTTATTAGTGATTCAGAGTGCTCATGCATTACTCGTGGGCATGAAATACAGTCTTGTCTCCAACCTGATAAACTTGGAGATTCTATTTAAAATGTATATTGATTGGACAGGGATATGCAAGAATTAACAGAAAAAGTTAAAATAATACAACTATTATTGTGTTCCACAACAAAGGATGTTGAAGTCCAATAAGGTGAACATTTTAGAAGAAAAGGGACACTACTATAAAAATGAGGGATGAATTATGTTATATGGTGAGCTTGAATCAAATACACTTTGAACAGATGTAACTATAAAGGGTGTTACCACAATCTTTTAATCCTTTAGTTGTTATACAAGAAAGCATTCTAAATTGCTTTTTTTTAGGTATCAGCATTTAGCTCCACCCCAATAGCATCTGAATAATATACTCATAACTCATGTGTTATGCCTATATGCTTTAGATGGGGACGAATAAAAATGGAGAGCTATAATGATTTTAATGTATTTGATCTCATAACTCCAATGGAATGGACACACACAAAATTACCTGGGTGAATAAGAGAAATTGAGCAGATGATTTAAATTCTGTTTCTTTCCGGCGTTGAGTGTTAGTTCGAAATTGTCGTCTTCAGCTAGGCGGGCCGCCTCACCTCTGCCCATCTGTCCAATGTTTGTGATGGCCATAGAGCGTTGCTGCTTGGGTCTGCGGTTGTCCCACCCACGTTGCGGGGGCTGCTTGCGAGCGGTCTCGGGCTTGGGGGACTGCGTGGGACCCCCAGAGAGGCCGCTGCCGCCGGACTCGCGACGACGACTGCCGCGAGGAAAGTGCTTAGGAATGGCGACATCTATCAAGACAACAGAAATAATACTTCTTCATTTATCAATCAGCAATAACTTTAATACTAATATGTACATATATATATATATATATATATATATATATATTTCTCATGATCCAACTGCCAAAATTAAAAAGTCTAATACAAAAGAGCAAACATGTTATGAATGACGATAATAGGCAAGGAAGTATTCTAATGCCAAATATGACATATGAATTATACATAACAAAAAACCATTTCAGGCATTTCTATCAGGCTGTCTTTCATCTGTTCAGTAATCATAGATCCCTCTTATAACTTCGATGATTTGAGATTTGTTTTGAATGATTCAACATTTAAAACTATTTTTTTAAATATTAGCCCATATGGGGCTTACTTCACTTTTTTTCAAAAGGGAGGTAATTTGATCTCGACTATCACCAGATTATTGCATTATAACTTAATAAGTTGAGTATCATCAATAATGATAAAAGGATTACAGAAATTTCATAGGATTACATTGCAATCTGTAAGTGGACAACTAATATTATTTCTAAGAATAAGAAAGAAAAATTTGTCCCCATTGGCGACAAATTTTTCTGAATATTATTAATGATAAAACTAATATTTTGCCTCATGTACTTGCAGTGGTACCAGTTTATTGAAGATTTTGATTTGATTTGGATTGAATTTTGAACGGAATTCTGAATTGTTGATCTACTTGAAGTCACTTTTTGAATGATGATGATAATAGTGAATAACTGCATAAATTTAATTCTGAATGATCAATAATTAACTAATCCAACCAATATGGTAACTAAATCTTTGTACTTAATAATATTATGTAGGAAAAAAGTATAGTTTTGATCTACCTGCTGCCATTTTTTATGTGAATCATTATGTTCTATAAAGGGTTACTGTTATTATTGAATATGTAAGTGCTCCAGGAGGCAAACATTTTTTTCCTGTAAGTGCCAAGCACCCACAGTATTTTCTGTTTCACAATTATGACATAGTTGTGAAACTGGACTGTTGTAGTAGAAAACCCTTTTTTATTCAGGTTTTTCAAATGTCCAAATTTAAAATTCCATGTTCAGGGCCAACAAGATCCTATTAATATCAATATATTTACATATTTGCTTTAAAAATTTGAATCCCATCTACCTCCCCACCCCTGCTCTGATGGACTAGTTATCATCTCAGGAACTTAAAAAACATATGGCTCTTTTAGTTTGGGAGGGGTGCACACCATTACCTTCAACTTTGATTTTTAAATTGAATTTTCTGCCAATATTAATCAGTTCTTAAATATCTTGTGGTTGTATCTTCAAACCATAGCACTTGATAATAGTTGGAATCATATAAATATGAAGAAGGGGCCTTTACCAATATTTTAGCTGATGTTTGGAGTACAAACACAAAATCAAAACTAATGTCATTCAAATTTGATTGCAATATTTAATTGTTTTGTATTTTGTCAATATATAAATGCTGGAGAGGCAGTCAAAATATTAGTAAGAATAATAATTGATAGATTGATTAAAAATCAAAGATAATTAACAAGCTCAATAACAAAAAACAATAGATAGAACATGATTCAGTTAACTAAAATTATGTGCATAATTTACACATATATTTATATAGATTATGCTGGATACTGATAACACTTTCATACTCACTTATACTTTTATATATAAATAATGAATTTCAACTGCTGATAACAAATTGTTTGGTTCAAGAAATCTAGTTACTTTGCAAAGTTTTATCTAGATTTTGTTCACTTCAACAGTTAAAATTAATGATATATCAATCATTGTACTTTGAAACCAGGGCATGGAGAAAGACAGTAATTTTTTGCTTTTTTTTAAATGACAATGGCAGTATGATTTGAATGCTGTGTACTTTCTATGGAGCTGCACTGCCAGGTCATCAATATTAATAGACCTTTAACCTAACCTCTTTTATTTATGATGTGCTGAATTTTGCATCATTGCTGAGGATCATTGTGTGAAAGTATGGCACTGTGTAGTCATCACATTCCATTTTTGTATCTTCAAATGTATAATTTATCTATAGAAATGCTTTATTTGTCAATATTATTAGAATACAATATAGAAGTAAAAAAACTAATTTGCATTTTATTGATAAATCTTCACCATAGGCTGGAAAATCATGCAATTTGAACAGCAGAGCTCAAATTAAGGGGCTTGTCATAGGTTCCATAGTTCCTAGCTATGACACTGGCAGTGAATGCATAAGATAACTATAAGAATTTCATGTTTCACCTGTAAGTTTTCAAATATAGTTTTGTATGACCTTAAGGGAAACTTCAAATTTATAAAAATCCTTGTACTTTTGTTTGTATATGTCTTTTCAGTCCAAATCAATCCTTAACGGTAAACTGTTTGCTATTTTATTTATTAATTCTAATTAAAAAAATCTTCAACAAAAAAGGTCATAGCTTAAGCTTTATGCAAATTTTGGTGAATTCATGACTACACACAAAAAAGACATTATTGAGAGAAGCAGACAAACACATGCAATAGCCAACAACTACAGCGCAACAATCGCTAATTTTTGGACTATACTCGACAACGACCTTGAATCATCTCAACAACCATACGAACCTTTTTTGGACTCAGTAGGCAGTCCCCTGGAGACAGGCACATTCCGATTCCCTTTTTTCTCCATCCCTATATCCTCCAGTCTTACAAACAACGGTGTTATCTAAGGAGTTGGAAGCTCCTCCGTAAGGAGTGACCACGACAGTACACAAAACGGACGACATCTTAAAAAGCCATGTTTATAGCTACCCGATAAAAGAAAATACGCCTCTCGACAGTATTCTCTGAGTGCCAGTTATGGAGTAGGTGACGGGTACGATCGGGATGAAATCCTTGGGGAGCTGAAGACTCCCAAGTCGTCGAAAACGACGATATTTTTCGGAAAAAGCGCACTCACGATCTCGCCGCGACAATGGCGACGGGAAATTTGGTTTTTGATTTTGATTGGAATGACACCTTTACTGACACTGACAGCAGACAGCACAGAAACAAATATTCCAGATTGACAGTGACAGGTTGTGCACGGATTCGTCGCTAGGAGACTTGAGCACAGCCATCTTAATAAGAAGGCTGTGACTTGAGCTATTGCCGCCTGACAGCTAATAGTAGAGATGCGCAAATTCTTGGAAATTTGGATATTTTGTTTACCTTTTAATGATATTTATATATCTCTGCACATCCCACGCAATGATAGGTTTTGTAACGGGTGTTAATATATTTTGGGAACTGAATTCATAAAAAAATTTTATAACACTATTTTGTGGGGCTTGAAAGCACTTTTGTAATTATTTATGAACCTTACTGAAATGCTTTGAGTCTTTCATTATTCCAATAATTCTTAAAATTTTCAAGTTTTGCAATATTTTCGTCATTTGCAATATCTCCAAAACTGACTGTCAAGTTTCAATTAAATAGATTTGCTCAAACGGAAGTGCAAAAATTTAGCCACCCTTAGAAAGGAGAATTGAGGCCTCAATAATTCCGTACAACTGTACAACCGTAAATAAATTTAATGGTTTGAACGTTTGAATAATGTTTCAAACCATTCAAACAAATAACTACAGTAGAGTCAGTCTGTGATATAACTAATGGATGCATTCTTTGCTTGTTAACTTGTTATATGTGTTGCCTATCATTCAAATTCAATCTAAGGTACATCCAGTGCAGATACTTGTTACCGGTTTTTTGCGATTAGTCCAGATTCAAAAAAATCCTCATAAATATCCGCAGTGCCAGTAGGATTTTCACGAAAAATGTATGATTATATGAGAACACGAGAGCTACGACCTGGACTCGAGGGCACCCTAGCAGGAGTAGACAAAGCACAGAAGTGAGAAGACATCAGACGAAACGTAGGGTTCCATTGCGTTTGTTTATGGTTCCTTCTTGAGTTTCAGTATTATTGCTATTGGTAATAAATAGCAACCATTTTAGTTTTTTCACTCAACAGATGAATGGATAATAATCTTTTTGCCTCGTATCTATAGTTACTTAAGAGATGATTAGTGAAGCTACTTAGAATTTGAAATTTATAAGCCTTGTTTTAGTGTAGTAGGTATTTGTGTTTTGACGACGAATCCACCGCCTCTGTGTCGTTTTTTCGTCATCGTAATACTAGTATACGGTTGTCAAATCAATACCCAGATGGCTATAGAAAATTCCTTTCCAAATGATATATATATATATATATATATATATATATATATATATATATATATATATATATATATATAATATCATATTCCAATGTATAGTGGAGCCAAGGCAATGGCAGCACCTATTCGCGTCGTGGGAAGTAAAATGTCCCTTGAATGTATCAGGAACACTTGAGTCATAAGGTGTTCTGGCAAAAATATGTGTTTCCTTTCACTAAATACGAGGTGAAAAAATAAACTAAACGCATATTTACAGGAACGGCAGTAACGGGGAATAGAAACTATCAGAAACGCGGATCACCGTTTTACGAGCTATCATAAATAACATTGTTAACTATACCGACGCTCTCGAGTAGGTAGTTTTATATAGTTTAATCAAATAAATTTATATCTAAAAGCGGATTCAATGTCATTACCAACTTGAAATTGACATTCATACTCGCAAAAATAGTCTCTGTGGAAAGCAGGGTTTTTTAAATGACAATTCTATCATGGAAAATATTCATGAGCAAATGTAGTTGCTTTCGCTTTGCTAGAGTCCAACTTTCGAATATAAATTCGACCTCCAGTTTAGTGAATGAGAGTGAACCTTTTATTCCGTATTATGACCCTTATTCAATTAAAATGCAGCAATCTGTAGTAGTAGTTGCGAAAACTTAAGAAGAAACCCCTTTTTGAAAAAAGTTACCTTCTCTACTCCCTGAAAAATGGCGTACAACTGGTAAAAAAATGAATAGTTTAAATTTGTTTGGAACATTGCAAATGCATCGATATTTACTATATTCATAAGCCGCATAAGTTCACTGTTATTGACAATAATATATAAATCTATCATTGGCTCATTTTCAAGGCAGTTGCCCACGTCAAAAATCTAAGTTTTATCTTTGATTATATTTCTTGAATTATAACTCTGGCGCCACTGCTCCTATTTCCGGAAGTTCCAAAATGTTGTCGTCCTCGACATAGTAGTTGTAACCTTCATCAAAATCGGGCGTTATAGAACTGCCATAAATTATCTGTCAGACAGACACACGGCAGTTGACAGACGGACGGCAGACAGGCAGTCCAACGGAATCACGGTTGTGGTTTTTCGTGATGTAGATGTCATGAAACATCAAGAAACATAATATCTCGTATGTTCTTCACCCCCAACACTTCCAGCAGATATGGATAACACAATATAGTCTCCCAGCCTTGGCGTGGGAAATAAAATTGGTGGAGGATATTTTTTTATACAAATTAATTTAATAATATTTGAGGGATTTGCTCAGATAAATCAATTTAGTGGATAATGTTTTATTGACTTCAATGTTTGATCCATCAACACAATGGAAAACGTTTCCGTTTGGCAACACCTCTGTATGCTTTTTCTGTATAGTGTGATCTGTTGTTTGTGGAACAACGTCAGTTATGAAATACAAAGCTAGCATAGAAAAGTACAACCATCATGGTATGACTAATTATTGGCAAACGCCATGTAATCTCCGAGAGTTGTTGTGGAGTAGCGAACAATAGACAATTGGTATGGTTTTCCCGTTCCGGTCAAGATGGGAATTCCTAGGGATACTGGATGACGTCATTCCTGTGCACCGATCCATTTGAGGAAGCGCTAGAGTGTGACGGTGCTGCTAAAGGCACCCATACACATAATTTCAAGTTAAGAGCCATTTATAGGTGCTCCAAATCGTAGAATCGATGCTACGCAAAAACTACTTGCTCCAGAGATTTGCTGTTTTCACTGGTACCTACTTTTAGAAAAGCATTGTCAGGGTGGATTGTCTATTATAGATACTTGGTGTTTTTTCTGCCCTTCTCAGGTATGGGTTGCACTCGACCGATCTTTCATACAGAAGGTAACACACGTGTTAATCTTGTTTATACCAGTGGAGATATGAATGCTCTTTATGTGGACTGTAGATCAACTTCTTAAAAAAAAGGAAGTGAAATAAAAGGAAATAGAAAAATGTAAAAAATTATTGGCTGAATAATTATTCTTCTGGTCTAACCGCTTTTCTGCTAAACGGTGTGTGTTTCACTTTATTTCTTTCGAATACCTGAGAGGTGTATAATAAATACACAATTTTTTCGGTGGAATACCAGCTTGGCAAAAAAGATAATAAGAATATGATTTAGATTTTTAATGAAGAGGAATAAGCGGACCACAACTGTCATGCTACTTTATGCAGTGTGTAATAAATACATAGATAAGTTTGGTTCAATCGGCTTATAATATGGTATAATATTATAATACTATTTTAAAACACACCTACGTATTAAATAGATGTAGTCGTGTGGAAAAAATGTCGCACTATTATAGGTTGAAGTCATATGACATCCTGTATTGGATGACCTTTACCTTGTCGTTCTCGAATATTACCTCGCATGACTGATACAACTATTGATATTAAAAAAAAGGATATTGGAAATAACGTACAATAACCGAAGGCAAATCCTGTTGAGGTAGACAAAAAATGTAGAGCAACCCGATTTGTGTGACCCTGTTCAGACACCCACCTGTCTCACTGACTGGCACATTATGTGAATTTTTGTAACCGGTGTGACGTCACACAACACGCTTGCTTTTTGTTTATCTACAGGTACTTGATAACGATAAATGTAAAAATTGTAAAGCGGGAGTTCTTGAATTGTTTGGATCTTCTATCTTCAGGAAATATTAGGATATATTAACGTTTCGACTGTATCTACAGCCATTATCAAAGTATAATATGTCAGACGAAATATAAATTGTAAGTGTTAATCATTTGAATTCCGATATAATGATTTTAAGTAGTTTTCAGCTGATATGTCATAGCTTTACCTATATGATAGGATATTGGAACATACCTTATTCAAACATCTAGATCAAATAAAATGTATAAAATATTTTTGACTTTGTATTCGAACTCGTGCAATAAGAAAAATCTGTAAACAACGTTTGGAATGCTAAACTTCGCAACATTTTTAACTTTGAGTATGTATGCGATGACTTAAAATAGACTAGTTTATACATTTTTCTAGTTTATGGTTAATTTGGCAATTCTTTTTGATTGCAAAACATTTTCAAATCCTAGATTTTTTACCCCGCAATTTAGGTAACCAATGCATCGATTTTGATGAGAATTAATTGGAATAAGAAAAATTCAAAAACTATTGGTGTGGACTGTCATTTGTGTGTTTGGTCTTTGAATAACCTAAGAACCTTAAGATTTTTTGAATCTTTATGTTTTGCGTGGATATTCTTAACCATGATTTAGCTATTTTGACTTCTACATTACCAGCTTAAGCTTTGAAGCTCTCTAAAAGTGAATCATAACAATAATAGTACTAAACGTCTTATTAATTTATATAATTAATCACAACAATGAGACGAAATTGATGATATGAAATGAATAATGACTATGGAGTTACGTAAAGAAGAAGATCAAGCGATACGATATCCATTCATATAGTCAACAATAAAAAAACGTAGTTAATGATTTAATTATTCTAGTAATGTTTTCTTTCGACTGCGCAAGAGGAGACACTTTCAACAAAGATCTCTAAGATATACTTTGCGATTTTCATTTTGCTCATATTTTCAAGCAACTACAATAATTCGATTATTATGCAGGAATACGGGCTGCATATTTCCACTAAAAAAACAAACCACTACAACAGCATTCCTCATCAATCATTACGTGATTTTTTCGTAGTTGATATCAAGCAGGCGTAAACCGCAAAAAACGTGAGAGCATGGTTAAACAAATGAATATTACGCGTATTTGTTAAGGAGACAGTATACATGAAAAATACTCACTGCGGACGTCACATTTGGAACTGTCCCAACAAAATTTTTAATTGCACTTTTTTTGACAGAATTTCTGCACTGGTGAGGTCATTACTGAATACAATGTCCTCGGCATTTTTTTACCTATTCTTCAATACAGCATGTGAAAGGAAGTAATTTCTCAATAGATAACGGTAAAATGCCTTGATTCTCTAGCCAATTTTGATGAAAGTTGAATATTTGAACCTAAAATAGCATTTCTGCTTTTGTGATAGGTTTATTACGACGCTACCCACGCAATGCAACAACAACTGGCAATGTATAGCGGCTGACTGAGGGGTTTTAGTGAGCATGCCGAATTGTCAAAGAATCCAACACTTCGGGCAAGACAGCCTCATGGAACAATTCTATAGAACCTTTTCCTATCTGATAAGGCCGATGAAGGCATTCCCCTGTCTGACAAAGTACTACAATGATTATACGTTAGAATTAAAAGATCCCCTTGAAATTACATCCTGTTTGGTGTTAGAACATAGACAGCAAAGCCATCTTTTCTATTGCTTCCGCCAAATAGGCTTTCAAGCTGTTACAAGGCAACTGGGAAATAGACTGCAATTTCGAACCGGGGCACCGTCATTTTTTCCTAGATTTTATCTCTTTCTTGTTAACTCACATCAGGAATGCAAACAAACACACATGATAGATTAGTAAACTTTGAATTAGTTCAGGTAACGTTTATCTTTACTCGAAATTTCAATGTCATTTCATATCGTGCTTTAAATTATCATGTTATTTCCCGTTATGGAATATTTGTGACATATATTAGCCTAACCAAACCGAAGATATTGTCCCCTTAAAAATGTCGTCTTATTAAAACGTTAGTGGTAGCCATATGTGATACGATACATGTTTATCGTAGAAATTATGAAAGATAAACAAACAATATTATATTTATGGTAGAGGCTTTTAAGTTTTTAACGTCAAGTGAGATAATGGGATTTACATACAAATTCCCTATTGAGTTTCTTAGAAAATCGTGCTTGCGTGAATGTACTTAGACGTTGTTCATCTATTCTGCATACACTCGATGCAATTGCAATATGTATGTCATTGTTGAAACCTAAGAGATGTTTCAAACATTAGCTAGAATTATTGTTGGAAGAAGGAAAGTACACGATGCAGCATATTTTTTTAGTATAATTTTGAAGATAATCTTTCTTTCGCCTTCGATATTTATTTTTATTTATTTATCTAATCAAATATTTTTCCATTCAATCATTCATTCATCGCCGACTTTAGCGAAGTTTCGCCGATCATAGCACTGGACGATTACAAAACTTTTGTAACCAGTCAATACGAAAAAAGACATCAGATCTCTCCTATTCATGCTCCTGAATTTCGAAATTTTTGAGCATATTTTCCACGAGTGACGTTCACACATATACATAAGGGATTTCGTTCTATTGATTTATAGATTCACATACCGGCTACATGAATTCTAACTAATTTCAGATTTCCCCAAAGGGCCCGGTTCTCATACAAATCACAACTATAATAGCATCAAGATGAGGTTTATGCCCAATGTTGTGTCCTCGCCTTCTGCACTTATAGATTAGGGTAGATTCTGAATGTTTGCTGTGAAACTTTAATATACTTATTACTGCAAAAATCATTGCGGGAATATCGCGAAATGAGCGTTTGTTTTGGGACACCTTTCACGCCAAGTACATGTGATACGTTACTACGTAAGAAGATATTGATCAAGTTGAAACATTCTAATCCGTTTTTTATCCAATTGTCTGAGAGCGACGTCATTCTGTATTTATAGCAATTTTAAAAGGAATGTCACACTCGCTTTCTAAATTTATTTCCTGGTAGGCTATTTTTATTAAAATGTGCAGGTAGTGTTTAAGGCTATTTTAACATGGATTTAAGCCAAAAGGTTATATTACTAGGCGTTTGATGGAACTATGCTGATAGTTTTCGTGCATAAATTCCACAATAGCTCACCTTGAATATTATTCCTACATCTATTATTGTGCTTTGATTGATTTAAAAATAAGTAAAATTTGCATTGTGGTATTCAGTTAGCACTTTCATACATCATCCAGTATAATATATTAATCAAAACATATCTGAATATCACCACAGAATTTTGACTTTTTAACAAATTTTAAAAAAATGTAGTATAATAGATCGACTCAGTACTTGCCACCCATCAATGTCTCTCCCTAGCGGGTAGAGATACTGTATTTGGTGCATTTTTTTTGTTCTGATTTTAGTGATCGCAGTGATCTCAACTGAATGTGTTCTTTTGTGCCACAATCACTTCCCATACCGAGTTCAGAAGTGAAATTACTTGCCCTTATTATATATATATATATATATAAATATATAAATATATATATATATATATATAAATATATATATATATATATATATATATATGTATGTGAGTGTGTGTGTTGTGTGTGTGTGTGTGTGTATGTGTGTGTGTAAGAAAACGTCAAGAAACATTGCATTTAACGAATAAAAATGAAAGCGCAATCACTTCTATGGAATTAATTAATATTTATAACACTAAAATCTATGTTCCAGTGAATCGAAAGTACAGGTAAGGAGTCTCTCGTGTTGCATTTTATTTCGGAAGGTAAATCTTTACTCTCTTCATAGTCGAAAACGACCACTCAGCTGTAGCAGGGGTCACTGGTAGGGTGGATAAAATGGTCAGTAGATGATAGATGATTTGGAAAAAGTTTTTGTTACATATTTCAAGGACCCTGAGTGTTCAGAGGTTTCAGAGCCGGTCTTAGGGTTTGCAGGGATGTGCGCAAAAATAAATGCGGATTCAAGAATAATAAAACTCTTATTTACTCATTATAAATATAAACATGTAGCATTTAATACAAAATAACTAAAACAATAAAATCACAGAAAATTCAAAATAACGAAACTATGTTAAGAGAAACAAAAAAAAAACTTTCATATTTTAGTATAATTTAATGTTATTTGCTTTTTTCACAGCAAAATCCTCTATAAATTGTGAAAATTCTATCCCATTACAAATGCTTTTTTCAATTGAAATTAACGATAGCCCAGCTAGTATCTGTTGCGATATAGTCGAACGTAAGTAATTTTTAATTAGTTTCGATTTGATTGAACGTATTTTCGTTTCTGCGTCGGCACGCGTCTGTAAGGTAATTATTTCCTTATCGTGAAAAAATCAAGATTGCGCGGGGCTGGCCTAACCGCGGGGCTACGTGCAATGCACACTTTGCCCCCTCATATATCCGGCTCTGCGAGGTCTGTTTCTTCAGAGACTTGATTGCACCACAAATAGTCACCTTGGAGAGCAGACACTGAATATTCCTCATCAAAAAATATGGATAAGGCTTGTGGTCAGTAGCTTTATCAGGTGATGCAAACCCTACTAGTAGGGCGGCATTATATAATAATGAATTGTTTCGAGGGGGGGGGGGTCCGGACCCTCTGAACCCCCCCTAAATACTTGCCTGTTCGAAAGGTTAAAAATTTTTCTCTGTCCATTTCTAAGGTCTGTAATCTAAATGATCTAGAATATAATTATAATCGAAACATTTTGAGGCCCTCCCAAAAATTGTTAACTACAACAACAAAAAATGGTTGAAACTTGAATGAAATAAAAAATGAGGCAGCATTATGTATTACGATTAGCCCATTATACGTCCTGTGCCATGTTTTATCTAATTCTTATGAAATGCTCAATGAGATTATGCGGTGACAGAAATGGCAAACGGCATATTAACTGCGTACTTGCGTGACTCCGGGACCATTATAGTATCGAATATCTGAGCATCCCTTTATCGCTATAAAAATGGTCTTTCACTCATGTTGATGTGACTAAAGTGCAATGAATATTTCAT
Organism: Bruchidius siliquastri; assembly: GCA_949316355.1. Taxonomy (NCBI): domain Eukaryota; kingdom Metazoa; phylum Arthropoda; class Insecta; order Coleoptera; family Chrysomelidae; genus Bruchidius; species Bruchidius siliquastri. Next base: position 853,127 of record OX438534.1, on the reverse strand, counting down.
AACATTATACCACGATCATTTGTGGATCTTTCTACAAAATATTTTCTTCTCCGTCTTTTTACCTTTTTCTATCTCCTCCTCCCATGAACCTGAGGAACATTAAGAATTATCATTTTTATTTCACGAAACAAGCAGAGGTATGATCCGCTAACCGTAATCCGTTTACCTGAATTATTATAAAAAAAATAAGTTTTCAAATAATTGTACCCTTTTATATCAGCAGATCTCATTCTGACCAATGACATGTAATACTAATTGCTACCATGTAATCTGCAATACTGTTTTGTAATTATTACGCTTTTTATTAGCTTCACGTGTATGTATGTTTGTAACGCAATGTTCGAACGTCATTTTCACCCACTTCAAAACGTCAGGTTGATTTTAAATTTTGCAATCTCATCAAGGACCGATAACAATACAATTGCTTAATGAGTTTTCCCCATTATTGCTTTCCATTTCCTAATTATTTGTGAAAAAAATTATATTTAATGTCTTAATATCAATTATTATAATTTCTTACTAGTTATATTTCAAAATGCAGAGTTAGTGTGCGCTTTTTTTCATAACTTTGCACTGTACACTGAAAAGTATTGTTAAATAAATCTCCGATTTTCTCTTGATTGTTCAGTAACTATGAGAAATTGTGGCTGGCAATTACTCATTTCCTCAAATAAGTACCTAAATTATGACAGTAGCTCATACATTAATTAGGAATTATTGTAGGAATCAAATCAATTAAACGACTTTTTGTTTACAGTGCCCCTCTCTGCTTGGTTTATTATGTCAGAGATTTTCCTGTATCGACTTTCCTGATTAGTTTTCCCTTTTAACGGGTGGATCTAGTTTTGTGCATTCGCTTCTAAAACCTTGATTATTATCGTCATCTAACAATTGCATTTTGTGGCATTTTTAAGGCGAGGTAAAAAAGCTGCAAAATTGGCATTTGCGTATTTTTGGAGTTACTATTCCTAGTGAACAAAACGTTAATCCAATGTTGTGAATTGTTTGCGATTTTTGAGCATCATTTACTGTCCTAAGATAATGATTGTATCCGTTTATGTCAGCAGATCTCATTCTGACCGATTCTATGTAATCGCTACCATGTAATCATTAATACTCTTTAATTTTGTTGACTTATTATTATTTCGCCAGATACTTGTGAATCATGCTGAATGCAGGATATAGGATTAGATATGAATGGAAAGTTATATTGGTAAACCAGACTCTCAGTTGTAATGACCGTAATGTGGTGGACGACGAAACACTTGGAAAAAACTAATTATCTATAACAATATTAGGTATTAAAAAATTGAATTTTCGTCATACAAGAGAAAAGTGCTTGCACAAGACAAATAGAATTTTTGAATGCACTTTTTTCTGTATGACTTTTGTAGTGAAAAAAAATTACAAAAATATGCTCAAATATTAATTAATTCTCCGATTTGCCCTTGACTGTTTAAAAATTATGAGAAATTACCTCTTTTGATCCCTCATTTGCTTTAAAAGACAAAAAATACTTAAATTTCGACGTAAGCCTTTATTCTGCAACGGATGGAGTTACGTCATAAATGTATTGGGAATTATATCAGGGATATATTAAAAAACGACCCTCTGGGCTTGATTAACTATAACATAGATTTTCCGATATTCAAACACTGTGGCATTTCTTAGACAAGGTAAAACGGCAGCAAATCAAACGAAATTGTTCGTGTTCATGCATTTTTTGTGATTATTATATATATTATATCTCGTATTGCCGTTCTCGAATTACAATTACTTGTAGTAGCAATTTTTTACAGCTCGGTATGCACGAATTTTAAAGCAAAGTCCCTGAATACGGTCCCTTACTCCTGTCTATCCCATCTTCCGTACAGCCACGTACAGCCAACCTCCGTCACCACTAGACTTCACTGCAATTTTTTCGTGTGCTCGGTGTGGACGCGTCGGCTATTCGGGAGTGATGTTTTGTGTAAAATGGGAAAATTTTCTAAGGGAGTGTCCTCCAAGCAGGGGAGGAGGCTCAAGAAATTACTCCAATTCTTAGCCAGCTCATGTAAGTGGGCACCTTTTCATCTAAACTTTCTCTTTTCGTTACTTTTAGGAGCACCGAATAACACAAGTTATTCTGTGAGCTAAGAAGATATTATTATATATTATATTCCAGACATAAGTGTTTTCATAATAATGTTATACGCTTGAACTACGCATTTCGCAGCACCGAATAACACGTGTTATTCTACTGCCTAAGAATAAGAAGATATATATTCCAAAAACAAGTGTTTACATATGTAATACGCTTAAACTAGGCATTTCGCAGCACCGAATAACACATGTTATTCTGTGGCCTAAGAAGATTAAGAAGATATATATTTCAGAAACAAGTGTTTACACATGTAAAACGCTCAAACTAGGCATTTCGCAGCACCGAATAACACATGTTATTCTGTGGCCGAAAAAAGAATAAGAAGATATATATTTCGGAAACAAGTGTTCACATATGTAATACTCTTAAATTAGGCTTTTCGCAGCTCCGAATAACACATGTTATTCTCTGGCTTAAGAAGATATGTGTTTCAGACACCAGTGTTTACGTATGTAATACGCCTAAATTAGACATTGCGCAGCACCAAATAATTCGCAGCACCGAATAACACATGTTATTCTGTCACCTAAGAAAAGTAAGAAAATATATATTCCAGACACAAGCGTTCCATATGTAATACGCTTGAACTAGGCATTTCACACGATTCATATGAATTCCTGTAATTCGAGATTGATATTCATTCATTTTAATTTTCCATTATAGTATTCACATACATACGGATTTGAAATTCCTCACTGTGTGTTTCGATCGCATTCACATGAAGTATCATCGGGGCTTATGAAAATATGAAGTGCGACACATTCCGATCGCCTACGAACTGCTTGTGTAAATATTTACGCTTGGCGTTTTCGGGTGGTTATTTTATGTATCCCTGTCAGCTTTCTTGTAGGTTCGACGACATTTCTTCAAGTGAGGAGACAGGGACGGACTCGGATTCAGCTGCTCGTTTAATTAATTTGGGGCAGTTGACCTCAGCAGTTCAACCGGGTGATGGCGCATAAAATATTTTAAGCGACCAATTCTCGATTATTAAGGGCCCTGAGATTCTCTCCGATGCTCTTCTATCTGGTATTCTCTACATCGGAGCTGCAAAATAATCTTGGAATGCCACTATAGATTCTTATCTATGTAGTGCCAACTACTGGGCGTTCCAACCACCTGGAATTAATCCAGAAATTCAGGCCTGCCTGAATACAAAATGCCTCGAAACAGGATAATTTTATACAAACATTAGGTCGGTTGGCCGCTGGTATCAGCGCGTTAGCGATTCCGCTTAGCCAACAGTAGGCATTCACCAAACAACTAGCAACAGAGGAAACTATGGAAGCGATGTCTTTCACGCCCCCTGTCTGCATCGTCGTTACTATACTCTTCCTTTTTGGATAGTGGGGTTAAGACGATATTAGATTCTCGCCCTATAGATGACTTTCTGTTTGGAAAATCTTTTTTATATCAGTTGAGTTCTAATGATGCGCCTCGTCTGGGATCTACAATTAAGAACAAGGTTAAGGCGATATAATTCCTTCATTCGAAAATCCCGATTACCAGAAATACGAGTCATCCTAGAGCTGGGCCTTCAAGCATATCGCACTCTTTAAACTTCCGGTGCTCTCAGTACCGACACCGCATGAAAAAGGAGGAGAGACCTCGTACCGAGGACACATATGGTCGCCGATAAGAAAACCTGAAGACCCAGAACAGTCTATAATAAGTCAGGTTACTACATCTTGCGCGGACCGATTTACTAAATATTTAGTTCAATGGGCGCAAATCCCTATTGATCGTCTTGTTCTGTCCGGGAGTTCCGGATATAAGATATAAGGTGCCTTTTAGGAAAATACCAGTACAAACTCATTCTCCAGAGCAATCTTTTACCTCAAATGAGTCATCTAAAGTAGAGGATGCTATTGAACATCTATTAAACATATTGGCAGTGTCAAAAAAAAAAAAAAAAAACAAAAGATGGTCAGTTTGTATCATCATCTTTCTTGGTTCCAAAACCAGATTGTTCATACTAAATTTGTTTCCAGTGGATATCGGAGATGAATATTTTCTGGTTCCAGTTGACAAACAATTTAGAAAATATTTGTTCCTTTCCATTGAAGGTTCATTCTAGGTGATTAATTGTTCACCTTTTGGTCTTCGTACGGAGCCATTCCTGTTACAAAGATCATGAATCCAGTAGTAATATTTCTGAGGTCTAATAGCCTTTCATGCGTTATCCGCTAGGCTGGACTGCCAATTTGCAAAATGTCTTTTGGAATTCTCAGTATTCTTACTTAATTTAAAGAAAAGGGTCTTAGTGCCTTTTCAGATATGTACCTTTTTGAGTTTTGCGTAGGACTCTACATCGTTCAAAGTTTTCTTGAAGATGGAGAAATAGACTCTTATTTGGATTCAGATTGAAAACTTTTATCAAAGGGTAAAGGCTCTATTCTTGCCCTGACTCAACTTATAGGGCCGTTTGTAGCTACTTGCCCCACCGTTAAATATGGATGGGTACATCTAAAAATCTTGGGAAGTAAAACGTATTAAGCATTACGTTCTAGTCACTAGGATTATCAGGCATCTCTATTGCTTTCAGACTTGATAAAATCTGAGTTGCTTTGGTGATACCAAGCCTTAAGCAAGAACAAGGGTACTTTCGACTTGAGATATTTACAGACACTTCCCTAACAGATTGGGCTGTACACTGTATGAATCACGTATAGTTTTTGGCCTGTAAATGACAGCATAAAACATATCAATTATTTGGAACTGCTAACAGAATTTAGCGCACTTAGATCATTTGCTTCAGATTTTTGGATTCTTCTATTCTACATAGAATAGATAATGTCGTATGGGTAGTGTCAGGTATAAGAGTCTTATGATATCACATTGCAAATTTGGCTCTGGTGCGAAAATAGAAATATTATTCTAGTTGCCTCATATACTGATACATAAGTAGCGAATCCCGTTTGACTTAAATTAATACCAGATACACCAAGTCAAACTCTGCTTTCTCCACCTTTCAGCAGCTATCATCCGCTATGGCAAATTTTTTCCCTAGTGGTTGGAATTTCACCCGGGAGGCTTTTCACAGAAGGGGATACTCAGCAATAGGCCTTCAATCTATAAAATCTTCAGTCAGTACATCTGATTTAAAACAAGGCAGTGCATATTTGAAAAAAGAAACATAGCCCTTTTCAAAACTCTCAATTTGATATTGACTTTTAAGCACCCAATTTCAAGATGGGGGAAACTAAGACAACATTATTTTGAAATTATTTTTAATGGGCATCTACAACCAAAAACCATCTAGGTCAAAGTATCAAACTACCTGTGATCTACATATGGCCGGGTTATACCCCTTGACCGACATTTCTAGACGCCGATTAACGATGAAGCTGGCCACTTTATTGCATTAATTACCGATCATAGACTTCAAACTCTGATTTGTCTACACAATATTGTTCGATTTCCAGAACGATTAGAAATTGGATTTTCCGATGGAATCAAAACTCATCTGCCACATAACCTCATTGGTAATACCATAGTTTAAGGAAAATCCTACTCTTTGCTTGGCCTCTGTTATTGATCAATAAAGATCTTCGCCCTACTGACACTGATTGCTTAATCCTGACCGTTAATAAGCCAAGTCGTCCAGTGTCAACACAGACATTGAGCTAGTGGATTAATCTTAACATTGTAGCTAGCGGTATCGATACCACCATTTCTCCGGCTTACAGTACTCGACCTGCAGCTACTTCGGCAGCCTTTAGGGCAAGAACTTCCATCGAGATGATTAGAGGTTTGGCATGCTGAACACAAAACTCCAACATGTTTGCGAGATTTTACAATCAACCCTTGTCAAACGATCCTACAGCATTTGCTCAAGTGATCTTAAGTTCTGGGGATTCCACCTGTATTTAGTTTTTAGGTGCATATGCTCCTATAATCCAGTTTATTATTAATATGGTTCATTATTATTGTAACCATACAACACGCTTTCTTGTTCTGCTTCCCTCATTATTTTAATTCTATGAATATTATATTATATTGAGGAGATTCTAGATCGTTCGCTTTGAACATCTACAAGTAATTGTAATTCGAGAACGGCAATACGAGATATAATTAATTGATCAATTGACTTACCTGAAGGAAAATTGATCCATATTATATGAGTATTGCCGTTCGAAGAATTACAAACCCATCCCATTCTCCCACCCCAAGTTGATCTAGAATCTTCAGCAAAATTGCAGTGAAGTCTAGTGGTGACGGAGGTTGGCTGTACGTGGCTGTACGGAAGATGGGATAGACAGGAGTAAGGGACCGTATTCAGGGACTTTGCTTTAAAATTCGTGCATACCGAGCTGTAAAAAATTGCTACTACAAGTAATTGTAATTCTTCGAACGGCAATACTCATATAATATGGATCAATTTTCCTTCAGGTAAGTCAATTGATCAATTAATTATTCGTGCTTATTCAACAGTGTTCGCCAGTTTGATATTTCCTTGATTGGAGTAACATCAAATAGATATAATTTCACTCTGAATTCATTAAAAGTTTCATGAAAGAGATAATATCTATTGCATTCCACGTAAAAAACACATGCCCCATCAGAAACTTGCCTTTATATTTTTGAAAATTCTGTGATGATCTAACTAAATGAATCTCGAAAGTTCCTAATATCGGCAACAACCCATTTGATGAAAATCTCAACAGGATTGGTGCATGAAACGAGAAAACTGCATATTTCAGTGTTAGTGAGATTTTCTGCATTAATTCTATTTATATATTTTCAGGTGAGTCATCAAAAAAATAAAATCTTCCAGATTCTGTTTCTCTGTAACGTGGAGGTGAGTCCGGATTATTTTCTTTAGAATGCCAGTGAATCAATTACTTTTACGTAAATCTTTGTATATATTTACATTATCGTGGGAGCTTTTATGTTTATAAAAATAACTTGTCTGTGCTTTTCACCGCTCTTCCAAACTACTCGTAAATTGATCGGTGAAAAATTGCCATTTTCACGTCTCGGCTTCGTCATGTGTAAATAATATATAGTACAGTTATTTTAGGAATCTATTGCACCAAAAAAACTGATCATATATTTTCAACTGGAGTATAGCAGATTTTTTTCGCTAGCGATTATGTGTGTCAAAATAAGCATGAATTCGGAACCCTTTGTTATATTATCACTATGAATGTTTGGGCAAACATCTTGGGGGGTGTGTGCACTTGGTCTCCACCTGCTATAAGTATTTTTTTAATTCTCTCTTTTTATAAAAAAGATAAAACTGAAATGTGCATATTTCTCAAAACATAATAGGAAAACTTTATTTTGTATACTTGTACACTGTATATAATCACTGTGCTATAAAGTATTGTACAATGTAGCATAGAGTGATTTCTGGGAAATATAAAATCAGAAATAGAGTCATGAAGAAATGTTCGCAGCTTATAAATTGGAACGGATAAATTTCAGTAGTTATGTTTCAGTTTAAAGCGCATAAAAGCCTTTATTGAGTAAAGACTCTATCAAGGTGGGCAACATGTAATATTATACATGATATAAACAGGTATATGAAAATTTGAAAAAATAATTTATCACAGCTTAATTTTAGATTTGGGCATAAACTAAACCATTCTATTATGTTTATTCTTAGAAAATGTGTGTGTTCCTTTTATACTAATACAATTTCCGGATAAAATGATTGGGTATTTTAAACACAGTGTCACAAATAAAACTTTCTTACAGTGACGCGTTTCAATTTATATTTAAATCATCGTCGGACTCTCAGATATGACTTTAATAATATGATTTACATTTATTTCAGTAAAACCCTATATAATAGGTTCTCGACGTGAGCCATAACGCTCCCTTGTAGGCGTTTGAGACTTCCAGGGGGCGGTAGAAGATTCAGGGGGCGCAACAAAATAGACTGTGGGGAGCATAATGAAGAAAGAAATTATAATTAAGCGAATAAAGAGGTTGTTTTGTTTTTGGTCTTCAGATTATTTAGAGAAGGTAAATTTCGGAAAGAGTGGAAAATGATTCCAATCGAGAGGTTTTGTAAGCCTATCACGGGGACTATATAATATACGTTAAAAAATAGTCGCGGCAGTTTCAGATTCGTGAACGACGGATAGTAAAAGGGGGGGGGGGGGGGGGTAGAATAAAATATTCTCCACAAAGTGAGACGTGAAAACATAAATGATTAGCACTCATTTTTCCAGCTTCAGGCCAGAAATAAGTGTTCAGCCGAATAATTACGTAGGTAATGCTGCTGTATCGTTGCACTGGTGGCAGTCACTAACAAAAATATTTGATTTGGTTGGGACTTCCAAACTGTTGAACATTTGGATAAAAATATTAAACAAATACTGGAAACTAAATCTGTTATCATGTAGTTTGTCGATGCTCTTACTTGGTGAAACTCTTCCATCATGTAGAAAAAAGCTATGTGTGAATTACACAACTTTTGATCTACATAAATCTGTTAGAAGATATCAAATATATAAATAAAATCGCAAAATTACAGCTTTATAGAACTTCCATAATTTTCAATGTTTCCAAAACATTATTCCTAGTGGATCAACCGTTCTACAATCAGATTAAATAATATGTAATGATACCACTGCACGTAAAATACAGCAATAACCTGCTTGACGCTATTTTGTATGAAGTTAAATCACACTTTCGTAATTATGTATGTCTCTAATTCAGTTAGAATGAAGAAATGTGTATCAGTGATCGATAAAATAGGAGCGAATTAACTACACCCTAAAAGGCCGTTAAATTTGTAAAAGAATTTTTTTTTACATTTATTCCAAAATTTTAGAAATGTGTTGATGTTATATTATGTTCATAAGTCAGATGTATCGCCGCAAAATTCTATATCCACATCTACTGTGAACAATAATATGTGTAACAAGTCCGGGGTTATTAACACGGTCAAAATTCAATGGAGACCAGAAAGTATTCAACCAAAAATTGAATTCTATTTTGACATCTCGTCCTCCCGAATTTTTGAGCCTCCTAAAGATATATAAAATGCTCAAGAGCCCCAGAAAAGTCCAAAAACGAAGAGGAGTAAGATACAGCAGCTTTTATGAGAGACCCTTATTTACCTCCCCCATTCATTTTATATCTTGTAGTTATAGTATTGTTACATTGGGTGTCAAATATATGAAGTAAAAGAAACCTAATTTTTGGGGGTATGTCTAGAGACCAGTAACGTCAGTCTCCCTCTTTATCGCTAAGGTTTAATTAGCTTCAGTTGAGATGACAATTAAATGGTTTTCTTTGTCTTGGCTAACAATCTACCCCTATTTAGCTCTTTTCATACCATCTGCGAAACGAGTCTATAAAATTAACTTTTATTAGACATTCTCTTTGCTTGGATCACAGAACTTAGAACTGGAATGAAGTTTCATATGTTAGAAGTTGTGTCAACATCTATCGTCACTTACTTTTGATTAGAAAATCAAAATACGTTCCAGTGAGAAATCTAAGGTTGGAAAGAGTTGCGATTGCTTGCTTCCTAATTGCCCAAAAAGAGTAATTTAGAAATAGGAAGTACTGAACTAAGTAATGTTCATCATTTTCTAATTTGTGATCATACGGTTTTTTAGGTGTCCCATGATGTCTACATCACGATAATACATGTCACTTGTTTCTATCAGTGAGCAAAAACAAATAATTATCAGATCTCCAAACTTTGTTACTTCTCACACCGGGGAAGTATTGCAATCATGAAAGATGTCGACCTCGAAATATTGTGTATTCTTGATGTGTCATGATATATAGATCACGAAAAATCATGTCACTCTTTTCCGTCGGTCTGTCTGTCTGTACATTGTGCGGTTATCCTGTACCACTGTAGTTTGTACGATTCCTTTTTCGGCAACTGCTAATACTTCAGATTATTGCATTCTACCTGAATTTACCAGATTCACTGCACTCTACTCTTGAACTTTGAGTACTATGACGTAAACTCAAAAGTGTTCATAAAGGTAATGATCGTGAAGTAACATTTAAATGAATTTTCATGGGCGCATTAAATATGAATAAATCAAGAAACTAGATAAGAAAACTTGAAGATACATAAATTGTATAATTGTCGTACATATATAAGTAAGTGGGTGACATACTGAAATTAACATTAGACGATTATGCAAAACAGAATAAAATGTTATGATAACTCGTAATTTATGTTCAAACTTATTTTTAAGTTTCTGATCATTTTTCAATACATGTTTGGGCGGGGTCAAAAATCAGGGGTGGGGGGTTCAGGAAGCTCTAATTTTTTGGATTCTATTAATTATGAATATTTGAGCTCAGTAAAAACAAAACAGATAAATTATCCTAAAAGGGTATAATTTCTACCATTTCTGTTTTATCAACTTTTACTACAGATTATTGCTTTTCAACTAAATTGGTATCCCAATGACGAAGGTGCTATTTAAGCCTTCACGTGCAGTCATATCAGTTTATTGAAGATTATGTTCAGATTTTACAGTTGCTGATCCTCTTGAAGTAAGTATTAGAAGTTATCAGAATTTTTGAGAACTTGAAATTTTTGACGGTTTTGAAATCACTTAATATTTAGTTTTTGATTATTTTTTAAATCAGCTGCAGCTATCTACAATTCCACTATCGAATACAAATCCTACAAAGTTGCGCTTTGAAATTGTAGACAATGTAGATTTTCCAATAACAGTGCTACAGAACTCACCTGATGACATAAAGATAGCACATAAATGAAAACGTTGTGAAATGGATATTCTGTCCAAAGTAGTATTATATGATTATTATATTTTTGCAGTATAGTTTCATTATATCTAGTTGAATTTGATGTCTGTGTTTAAAATTCAATAAAGCTTGCACAGTTTAATTCCAGATTTTAACTACCAGTTAGGGGGAACCAGTGAACGATTAAATAGAAATCGGGAATAGGCGTCTGTGAGATTTCAATTATTTCCATCACCACATAACCACTGACGAAAAATATGTTTTTTATACCTGGGCGTGGATAAAATAAAGTAATATATCGATATGAGTTTGGCAAGTATTAATTGATCGAAATGAATTTCTAAAAAAGCAAACTGTTCCCTGCAAATACTGTACAACATGTAATAAATTAAAATGGAATGAAACCACAATTGAACTAATTTTATTTATAAATAAGAAAATATTCAATCCTTCATGTTTTTTTGGTTATATCATAAGGAGGTATTATAAGTAACAATCTAAACGCTATATGATATGTATTAAAAGTAAAAAAAAACTTTTTTAAAAACAAGCTTTTATTTAAATGCGCTAAAAGAATGAAATTAACTTTACCTTCAAAACTTTTACTATCAACTTAACGTCATCATACAATTTATAAATTTATATGATATGAAAGCTTGTCGCGAGATTTAAATACTCGTATTTACTTAGTTTGAAATTTTGAAAAATATACATCAGATTAAGTTATTTAATTTAATTGTTTATCTACACAGTTAGATCGTGCGACACGATTTTATATCATATAAATTGTATAATGACGTTATGAGTTGATAGTAAAAGTTTTAGGAGAAAACGTTTATTTTATTCTATTTAGTGCATTTAAATAAAAGCTTGATATTGTTTCTATACTTTCAATTTATTTTTACTTTTTAGTTATTGCTGGACAGGTCAAATACCAAACATTGCCCCAATGTACTTATATGTAGTTTTACTTTTATTGTAGTTTATATTTGGCATAATTTCCGTACTTATCCCGAAATAAATTCAGCATTAGACACAGACAGGTCACAATGCGGCCCTTCATTTTCCATTAGCAAAATTACCACAACAGTGGTTGAATCGTCTACACTATGCAGTCGAACGCATGTACTTCATTGAATTGAAAATCAAATATGAAAGTTAGTTCGGGGAAGATGTTTTGATTAAAGATAGAATTTTGCATTTTTTATTTTGTTTTTGTTTGCAGTTTGTTGTTTGTGAATGCTGAATATGTCGTATAATGACGTGATTGTATTTTAGTCGCCAAAGCTCTCGCTATACCGGTTAGGTTTAACATTGTCCTGTCCTTCGACACCACCGAGTTCTATATTAGGGTATTTCCTCTAAATGTTTTGTCTAAAATGCTGGAGTCAAGTAGATTGGCTCAGTACTTTCCACTCTTTCATATCTAAAAGGTAGTATGTAAATATTACTACCTACTATAATATAATTTTATTCATATAATATTCTCTATCTTTCACCACAGAACCAATACCAATTTGAATATGAAAGTAGTTAAATGCAACCAAGAAAAATTTTCGAACCTGAATCATTGATATTCAGATAAAAATATTGTGTACTTAACACACAGTTTCACATATTAAACTCTTTTTCTCCCAGTGACGCGTCACACAGTCTTTTTATCTGCATGACGAAAGAGTTTCACCAAATTAGAGCATTTACAATCTTCATGAATCATTAATAGATATTTTATTTTCACTAGCTAATCAGCCCGCTCGTCAAATCATGCTGTAGCATGCGAGAAAATAGTATATGTATGAGTCTGTATAGAAAATTCCATATCATTGTGTTAATATCATTCATGTAGTGCTAATTATTTATTCATATAAACTTTGAGGAACATCGCCAGATTTTTTTATGTTATAGGAAATATACTACTTATATTATTATAGTAATCATAATAACAGATACAAAGAAAACTTATATTTATCATCTTACCAAGAGCTCATGGCCGAGTTAGTAAAATACCGCACAATTTCAAAAAAATCAAAGCCTTACATAATGAGATATTTAAAATACATCCTATATATATATATTGTCCTTTTATAACACGAAAAGTATTATTCGGAATCACATTCAATTTTGACGGAAAAGTTACTACTATGGCAAGGACGAAAATGCTTTATAGTTTTTGAAAAGCTGTGCAGCGGCGGCGGAGTTATCTTAAAAAATGAAAATTTTATTTCCGACGTGAGCGAGGCCCCTGAACATTTTATGAAAAATTTGAAGTCTCTAAAATGGTGGGTAAGGGGTCGGAGGAAGGAGATTATTTTGACATATATAAAATAAATTCTGCCATCTATAAACTATTGGGCCCGCTGTTGATCCGCTTAGATTAGGTGTTGGAAACATTTAACCATTATGGACATTTTACAAAAAACGGAAGAAAATCCAGATCCCCGTAGAAAAACCTGGCGAAAAAAATAATAAAATGAAACACTACGGATTACGCATATGGTGCGTTATTGCTACTCGGTATCTTTTCCAATGTATTTACTGATTTTTGCCCACCTGGGGGGAGGTTTTACCAGCTTATTTTCTTCTTCTGGTAACCTCTGCCAACCTAACAACTTACTTTTCTCAACTCATCCATAAATGTGATATTCCTTCCCAACTCGAGACCTTTCTGACATTCTTGAGACTTTTCCCCCAGCCACCCCCCCATAGCTACGTCCCTGAGCGTCCGTACCTCAATACCCCTAAAATTTGAGCGTCTCCCTCAGCGCGCCAACACTGATCGCAGCCAGGATCTCATCCTGTTATAAATTTGTTAGAAAGTTGCACAGCTCTGTCAGTCTGACGCCGGTACGTATCGTGCGCTGTGTTCCACACGAAAAACGACAAGAAAAAATCGCGACAGCAGCGCGCGAATTTAAAGCACATCGCAAACTCACCACACAACCATTGTATGACTTTTTTGCTGTTGAAATCATCGTTGCCTTGAGATAAACGTTGAAGTAGGAGAATGTGCAAGAATTATAAGCAAATTTGAAGATTCTTTCCCGGTGTGGTGCAAGTATCCACCAAGTACGTGAAAGTATAAACTGGTGTTTTTCGACAATCCAAAAGGCTGTCTTTGAAGTCAGTGATACGTTTTTCAACGAAAACATTCAACACATTGACTGTATAAGATTCAGGGTTTTAGTCGCTCTTACAGTGTTACATTAATAGATCTACAAAAGTTTGTGTTATTCAGTTCGAAAAAGTGAAGTGATTTGAATGAGGTTCATACCTACCAACACTGGGCCTAAAAACACCTAAGTATCAAATTCCAGATATGAAATTGGACACCAAACGCTAAAGGTACATAATATCTTTGAAACAACTCTTGGATATTTGAAAGACACTATTTTAGTATAGTGTGGACAAGTGTGCTTATTTAACTGTACGTATGGAACCAGTATCTCAAGCTTTGTAGCTACGAGCTTCCAGTTAAGATTGAAGCGTTATCTCACATTTGAAGTTATTCATGTTTATTAACCAACAATTTGAGGCCTTCTTTCTGGACATTTGGATATAGACCTGATAACTGGACAATCCTCGCACAGTGAAAAATGGATATAGAAGAGTTTAGGTCAAGAGGCAAAGAGATGGTGGACTATATTTGTCAGTACATTAACAATCTCCCCAACCAAAGGGTGACTCCTGATGTAGAGCCAGGTTACCTGAGGCAATTGCTTCCGGACGAGGCTCCAGTGGATCCCGAAGAGTGGGATGATATCATGAAGGATGTGGAGAAGAAGATCATGCCTGGTGTGACGCACTGGCAACATCCTGGTTTCCATGCCTACTTCCCCAGTGGAAATTCCTTTCCCTCTATGTTAGCTGATATGCTGTCTGATGCTATTGGATGCATTGGATTTTCATGGGTAAGCACACTTTTTTTCTTGAAGGTTCAATTTTGAATATGTATCGTTTTTTGTAACAAAATGTGTCAGGTAGATCGACTCGGTACTTACCACGTTATACGCAATTTCACGAGGACTTCTTGTAGTGGGTTTACATTAAACGTACTCATTTTTATGCATATTTTTGCAAATTTGTGATAGAGCGACATTCCTTTCATAATATTTGGTAGTACCAATGGCTCCCAGACTGGTAGGTCCTTGTAATAATCATCGCGGCTATTATGTGAATAGAACAAAATAGTTGAATTTGCGTATTGCTACATACTTGATTTTTACTAGAAGTTTGTGTGATATAATTGCAACTAGTACAAAATTCTTCAGAATATTGTTAACTTCCCCACAAATAGGCAAGGACTCGAGAAACGTAACAAATGAGTTTCAATTACACTAGGAAGATTGAAGTAGTATTCAAACTTCGAAAAATATTTTTTATCGCAACTCTGAATCAATGTCACTTATTTGAATACAACGCCTATGAAAATTGATTAAGGTTTATGAAAAACCCAGTAATTACACTCGAAATTTATCAGGAATAAAATACAAAGCGCCCACTTTAGAAAATTAACTAGTAATACCGGAACAATAATTAAAAAACATTCCAAAAATTTATCAAAAACTTCTTCCGATAGGCAGACTGGCGGAAATGACATTGTAATGATGTAGATTTACTCACAGAAAGTCTTTTGCGATTACACTACTTCCTTCGCCTAACGGGGACTGTAGGAAAATTTATTATTTCAAATCACAATGGAGTGTGGCAGAAAATTAAAAACCCGGACGCCTTTCATAGAAAAAGTTAATGCAAAGACAATTTCATGCATCGCGTGACCTCGTCCTTAACATTCAACTTGTTCATATATTTAAGTTATGCAACGTATTTATATGATGACACGTTCATATTAAATAATACATGTACGACACTGAAACTATTTATTGATGTTAATTTGTTAGAATCGTTTTACGATTTAAATACAACCTCTCACAAAGGCCTATTGCGCTGAAGAAGCCCTGTTATACGGTACTTTTCTCCATTATCAAAACTTCATTTATTCATGTTTCCGATTAATTTAGAGCGGAGTTAAAACAAATTAGGTTCAATATTCCAATCTCTAACTAAATCTACGTAGTCTTCAGGGTCTGATATGATTAAACTACTTACTAATCTTACTTTCATACGTTTATTAGATTTGTTCTTGTCCGTTTGTTTGACAAATATAAATATGTTGAGGAGGTTGGACCAGCTGCAATAAAACTAAACTAAATTTAAACTCATTAGACTTCAACGCAGAAATTCCGTGATTTCCAAGCGAATTACAGCGTGGTGAGTACCCAGTGAATCTACTTCACTACACATTTTTTTTCAAGCCGCATAAAATTATGAACACATCAAAGACTTTCAAATGCTAGAAGTGCTTGTTATTTTTATTTTCGTTATGTTAGCAGGTCGAAACATTTGTAAATCACCACATATCTACCCGTTATTTCCATGTTTTGGAAAATTTTATGGCAAAGTGGAAATCTTTTATGGTTTTAGGTACTTCCTCCACTTTGGTGCATTGTGAAAGTTTATTTTAGCGAGTCAATCTACATCACTCTGTCTTTTCTAACTGTGGTCTTGGTACGCAGTGATACATTAATTGTGAAGCTTGAGACAAGACACAATATATTTAAAAAGTGTATAGCTTTCTTAATAAGCCACATGTAATCTAACTAAAATGACTGATAGTTATAACAAATTGCTATATCCGTGCTAATATGAGCTAAAATATAGAAAAACGGTTTCTGATAATTGTTTACATATTTGAGTACGTTGCTTTGTTAGACTTTTTTTTATCAAAAGCACGTACAGTTTCTCCACACATATTAAACTGAATCATTTTCTGAGAA
Source organism: Bruchidius siliquastri (assembly GCA_949316355.1). NCBI lineage: Eukaryota > Metazoa > Arthropoda > Insecta > Coleoptera > Chrysomelidae > Bruchidius > Bruchidius siliquastri. The sequence goes on along the minus strand of OX438534.1, from coordinate 836,450 downwards.
ATCATTCTTTTGCGATACAACGTGGAAACGAAACAAATAAAATAACCTATGGAACTTCTGTTTCCGTGAGTATATCTTTGCCTCAGACACAATGAAGAATAACTCATGGATTCACGGCACTTCAACTGGCTAATAGTTCAATCATATGTATAAACAACAAACTTCACGTTTCGGCTTGATCAACAAAGACAACCACAGCCTGGTTTCAGGAGTTACAATAACTAATGGCATGAACTAAATTTGATCATAGTCACAGATATTTGAAGTGGAGTTTTTAAGGAGTTTTCGGACTTACCATGAGGCGTCTTGACCCTTGGTGACTACGTATATCATTTAGTAAAAATGGCGACAAGTAGTTTCACTCTATACTTCCGATTCAATTGTATCAGTTCAGGAATAGAGTTTAGAGTTTTTAAAGTTTAAGATCTGATTTTGGAAGTGTTGACCTTTTGAAATTAAATTAAAACGCTTAGGTCTTATAATCTCACAATTTACCAATATTTTCAAGGAGGTCCATAATTTTCAAAATTTAATTCAATTGGATGAACATGTCTAAAATATGATGAAGGGTAATATAATTCAACAAAATGTTACATCTGCACATGTACTGCAATGTCGACCCACTTGATTCCAATTTTTAAGTGGCTAAATAGCACCTTTGTAATAATTTATTATCTTAAAAACATGTAAATTCATTATATACGCGTTATGATGTTCGTATAATATAAATTTTTTGTCGTGAAATCACAATTTTCTTTTTTTTCAGGCAGCCAGCCCAGCTTGCACAGAACTAGAGACCATCGTTATGGACTGGTTTGGCAAAGCCATCGGTCTTCCAAATGACTTTATCACATCGGCAAAAGGCGGCAGAGGAGGTGGTGTCATCCAAACATCTGCCAGCGAATGTGTTCTGGTTAGCATGCTAGCAGCCAGGAACCAAGCGATCCAGTACCTTAAAACGAACCATCCCACTGTAGAAGATAATGTGTTTCTGCCGAAGTTGGTGGGCTATTGCTCGAAAGAAGCTCATTCGTGTGTGGAGAAGGCTGCAAAGATCCTCCTGGTGCAGATTAGAATCTTGGAACCAGATGAAAATGGTAGTTTACGGAAGGAGACCCTGTTAGATGCTATGGAAAAGGATAAGGAGAATGGCTTGGTACCTTTCTTTGTTTCGGCGATCTTAGGATCAACATCAAGCTGCAGCTTCGATAACTTGATGGATATAGGACCAATATGCAAAGCAGAACCGTGTACTTGGCTTCATGTAGATGCAGCGTATGCTGGTAATGCTTTCATATGTCCCGAGCTCAAATACTTACTATCCGGAATCGAATACGCAGATTCTTTCAACACAAATCCGAACAAATGGCTCTTGGTCAACTTTGACTGTTCTTGCCTCTGGGTTAGATGTAGAATTAAGTTGACCAGTGCTCTAGTTGTAGATCCATTGTACTTACAGCACGCTAACTCAGATGAAGCTATAGATTATAGGCATTGGGGTATCCCACTCAGCAGAAGGTTCAGATCGTTGAAGCTTTGGTTTGTCATCAGAAAGTACGGCCTTTCAGGTCTCCAGAAGTATATCAGGAATCATATAAAGCTCGCAAAGCATTTTGAGTCACTTGTAAGGAAAGATCCGAGGTTTGAGGTGGTGAATGATGTGAGATTGGGCTTGGTATGCTTCAGGCTAGTGGCTCCTGATACTTTAAATCAAAACCTTCTAGCAACCATAAATGCTTCTGGGAAGCTGCACATGATACCGTCAATGGTGAGAGACAAATACATCATCCGATTCTGTGTCACCGCGGAAAATGCTGTTCAAGATGACGTTGAGCATGCTTGGAGGGTGATCACGGAGCATGCTTCTGAGCTTCTGGGAAGCGCTCCAGTCAAAAAGGAATTCGTAAGGCCACCTCTCACCAGACAAAAGTCCAAGAGGTTTTCATTCACCAGAAGTGTATCCAAAGAGATGTACAAGAGGTCCAAGAGCAAAAGCAATCTATACGATGGTGCGACACCTATCTTAGTAGCTGACAGTGATGAGGAAATAGATAACCCGAAGCAAGATAATGATGATATTCTAGAAGCTTTGGCTAGCATCAATGTTATGTCTGAAGATGACGATGTCTTCAACAAGGATTGTGAAGATACTTACAGGATACAGCCACAAAGTCCAAAAGAAATTGCTTGCAATGGAGTGTAATATTCGGTTGGTCCATGGGATCTGAAAAAATGCCCTTGTTTCTGAATTAGATCCTTCCATGAAGATATATTTTTCATCTCATGGATATCCGATGTTTGCACAATTTCTCTCATAATACATCACTTACATGGGGTCTGATTTTGAGCGGATTGAAGTATTTTAAAAGAAAATAATTGCATAATCTCACAGTGATGTGAATTAAGTGTGTTGTCCTATACTTCATTTTCCCAAATAAAATTTGCAAAGCACAATAAATTGTGACTAAGTTGATCAGTACGGAATCGAAGAAGTAACCTCAATGAGGATTGTTGCAGAAATGTGTGAATTTCTCGTGATACAAGTCAAACTTAGTATAACTCATGAATGAGTTATATAATGAACCATTATTCAGCTATTGGCTACTATACATCAGTTAACGGTATAATTTTAAATCTGATTCTACGTTCTCTATAATATATTGTACCTAATCTTACAGAGAAAAATAAACTGGGATTATTATATGAAAAATCTACACCAGTTGAGAGGACAATCAACGACAAAATTAATAAAGAAACATTGATTCTCTTTAGGCAGTTGTTAAAATTCTAGTAGTGAAACAAATACTGAAACAACTGGCGTAGCAGATTTATTACAATTCACTTTGCGAAAAATCCTTAGAACCGGACCAATACTCTATATATTTTTGACACCAACTTACTGCGTTAATCGAAATAATTTTATTATTTTCTTCAAGGATTTATTTTTTCTTGAATATTGGCTTAGTCAATTACAATCACAATAGCAATAATTTCTCAAAAGACTGTTCCAAATTGTTGTTGTTATTGTTTAATTTTTGGATGTAGAGTCTACTCTCAACTGAATGTAATTTTCTTTATCTTCAGACCCTGGTTAGTGAAAATTTCAATGTCGTGCTTAGTTCATTTGCTGTGATCTTTTGATACTAGAAACTCTCCAAGGTGCGCGTTGTGTAATAAATTGTGTTCAATTTTGAATCGAATTGAATCGGAGTACTGTATATATTTTAGATTTTAATCTATTTCCGTAGTGAATTTTATGCAATATCTGTCATTTTTTATGTTGTGAAAACTAAATTCATATGACTACATGTAACTGAATAGTGTTTTTTGAATGGTATATGTCTACATATTATTGTAGATTTGCCAATAAGATGTATATAATTCAGTATTATTAGTCTTAAGCTTTTTTATTTATTACACGTTTGCTTTAAGGGTAATTTAAAATAAAGTTAATTTTTTATAAAACATACGGTCTTTCATTTGGATAGCAATGGCAAAGACGAATGGAAATATAATTATAATATGTGTACATTCACGAGTATATGTGGTCTCTACTACCGGCTGCCAAGTTCCATTGACCAGATTCTTGGTTAAGACCAAAACATTCAAATCTGTAGCAGTTCACGTGTATAGTGGAGAGTTTGCACGAGAGCTATGAAGAATTTACTAAAGTGAAATGAGATAGACTAAAGGTATCCTATCATCCGAGAACAGCTACTGCTACTTTACAGGGCTCAGATCAGACCATTGCTTTTGGAGAACCTCGGCGTTGTGGAATGAGCTGCCGGGGAGCTTTTTACCCGATAGTTTACAATCTACAACGTTTCAAGGTCAATGTGAATATGTTTTATCCTCTCGCAGTGCTTTTGTAAATGGAAGATATGTTATTTTAGTCTTTTGTTTGTATAACTAGCTCAAAAATATGAAAACGTAAAAGTGCACACCTCATAGTCGTTATATCAGATATTTCTACGTATTTTTTACAATCTGTGGTTCCTTTAGTAGAAGGAAGTGCGATGATACGCAATAGTTTCCAGGTTATTTCTGGTAAATAGACAAACAGACGTCCACCTTTATTTATTTTGTATAGTCATTAATAGATATAAGGCGTAAATCTATTCTTATATGTATAGCGCAACACATATTCCGAGAATTGTGTTTCGTTTTATGTTGATGAAACATCCCTCGTTAAGATTCAATTGTGGAATAACTGCACTATGTTACATGCTGTCAAATTGACTGTTGAGAATAGCTGCATAGATCAGTTGTTGAATACCTATATAAGTCATATAGGTATAAAGTTGTTATGCCAATAGTAATAATAATGCTAGTTTTAAGAACTCTAGCTCTTAGCTGAAAAAGGCTTACAGTATAGATTGCGCGGCGACCAGAATACCAACAGACAGACAAAAATGAGTTAATGAGTAAAATGATCTGTAAGTAAAAAGTCAGGAAGTAGTATTGTTCCCTAGGAATATAAAACTTTTGCCATCAAGGTATTCTCAATTTAAATCTGAAAGATCAACAGTTTCAAAATCCAATCCACATATTTACTTCTAAACTTATACATTGCGTGGGAAGCACAACATCATCCTACATGACGCCATTTTTTTGTTGTTGGAGGGTCATAAAAACGTCTAGTCAATACGGAATAAACACATTGCAGTCATAGACAGGTAGTCGTGCTCTAACTGAAAGCAATCGTATGTTATTTTTTCGCATGGCCCACCGCGATGTTAATTTAAGCAATTTGTCACGAGTTCCATGTTTTTGGCGGGCATCCAGAGTACGGCTGTTGATAGGAAAATTCACGATCGCATCAGAGCAAGGACATCGCTGCACGTTGTCCGATAGTTTGAATCACTGAACTAAAATTTAGAGTTGCCCACTCTTGTTGATGAGTTATATACAAAAATTGGACACTTCCAGTTTCGGTATGGTTTCAGTTTAACATAACCACGAAACATTGTAGAATCACATATTCACTTCCCAAGGATGAAGATCAGGCATGTACCAGGTGCCTTATGAATGTAGAATAGCTAAGGTCATACACAGAGAGCCATACTGGTATTACCGAAAGTTCAAGGAAGCAGCTTTCACAAAATGTTTACAGCAGACCCAGCGTGGAAATTTAACCAATATGACTCCAACGTTAAACCGTGAAAATAGAAACAATATTCATTGAATTATCTTAGGCACAATCCCAGTCTACTCAAAAAATGCTCAAACCATAATACAGGTAATAACCTAACTACGCGATCTTCTAATAATAACGATTTTGATTTTGAAGGACATCAATGGACTGGATTGGTGAAAATGGAAAATAAGACTCTTTTACTTCAATCTTTATGAACTAGCAAGTGAAATTTCTAAGTCGCTAAGTGATTACATGATGTTTCTGCTGGTAGACAGCAAAATATTTCCGTAAACTTCAAATCTGTATAAATATGTTATATTGTGACATTATAAACCTGTACCTGTATACCAATATATCTTGGATATTAGAGTAGGAATAGTATGTAACTCGGTAGAGGATTACTTTGTTGCAAAAGCTCTGGGAAAATTACAAAACTTCCGCAAGAATAAGGAGAGTTTTCATACTTCTTTTGGAAAGTTTTGTTGCTATAGAGCAAAAAGCAACTAAGGTAAAAAGTAAATCTATAGATATCCACAGACATTGCAAAGGGTATATAATGGTATCTCTTTTATTACAAAAATAATCATCTTTAGTTAGGTTTTTCGATACTTTTCAAATTCACTCCAAAAGTGGAACGATAATAAAGTATATGGAATAGCATTATATCTTTAGGATCTCTGAACATTCTCTACAAAATCAAAATTGCTGAGATAGAATACTGAAACAGAAAAGATAAACAGACAGACAACTCATAGACATTAAATTCTTTCTAATTTTATATTATTATAACCACATAGATTAAGGAAATCTTCTACTAAATGTCCAGAAATATAGCCAAGTAGCTTAAATTTCATATGCATCAATACAAAGTCAGTACTTCTCAAATCTGCTCGAAGTCTGTGGGTACCGGTCAGGTCTGTGTTGGGCTGGCCGTCGCCTTTGACCGCATTTAATTGCACTGTTCCAAGCTGCGCTGGCACTTGCTTTAGACGTCTCGACATGAAAGGACATGGCATTAGCTTGTAATTATTTATTAAACTTGGAACATTGAAAGTATAGATCTAGAATGACGTCACTCAGTTTGGCATACTCTGATTGTATGATAGCTGTGACTACGAAGATAGTGAATGGCTCGTCTTTCCTATATACTTACAAAAGAATCTGATCACTATTCAAAATCAGAAACAAACATCACTTTGCCTTCATACCAGGCTAATGAGTCATATATGTGCTTCTAATAACGGCCAGGACTAGAGCGACGAATAAATAATTATTTGGATTGAATTGATAGACGCCTAAAAGATGTGAATGCAGCTTTATATTCCGTGTGATTACTTCATGGTCAAACTGGTATATTAAATTGTAATTTTTGTAGACGTGAGTTAAACAGCGATTGTATGCTCAACGAACATTTTGAAAGGAAATTATTGCATCCCGGTTGAAAGAGCAGACAATAAAGAACCTCCCACTGGTTTAATGCGTAATCAAGTTTTGACTTCCAAGAAGAGAACTAGTTGCGAAGAACGCCGATATAGCCTGTTCGATATGAAGGTATTGCGGATGTAAAGTATGATCAATACAGAGGAATTGAAGTGTCACCCACCCAGCGAAATCTAGTATTCTAGAGGAACTCGTCGGGCGCATCATCACCAGGTTGAGCTTACAACTCCTCGAACACGCGTGTTCCAAAAGTCGTTCTTTTGGAGAACCTCGGCGTTGTAGAATTGAGCTACCGTGGACTTTGTTGCCCGGTGGTGCGGTGCTTATGAGGCGCGATAGGCGATTTAGTTGACTCCATTTTAATCCGTTTGGCATGAAATCTATGCGTTTAAAAATAAGTTACAAACATACATACATGTATATCTAGATAAAGTCAATATACATTTCACGAAATTGAAAAGAGAAAAACACGTGTATATTTATATAAATCGGCGAATATTTACACAATGAGCAGGTGTTGATTTTCCGAAATACTCGTAGTCCATTTTTTTGTTCGAAATCGTTTTAAAATAATAGACACAGTCGTAAATTTACGGTAAATTATCGGTGTTTTCTTCGAGAGGTGCATAATTTATCTGAGATTGAATTTGGGCCATTGGGTGGTATTTTGACGTAGGTATATAAATATCCAAAAATTGCAGCAATTAGATAGATTGCTTCGGTGCTTTCCGTGCGCTAGATGCATATTGGCCAATTAAGATTATTTTGATATATAAGTAAATATTAGAATGTGCGTGTGCAAAAGATTCGAATTGGATTTTTGAACTGTGGATTGGTTGGAATCGAATTTAGAAAATATATTAAATATTGAAAAATCTTAAATCTTTTATAATATAAATATTCCCCATAATTTTCGAGTTTTCCAAAATGTTACAACTAAGGTACTTCAAATTCATTGCACGTGAGATACTAAGCCATAAAAACCATGATGAACATCACAAGGACATACCAGACGAGAGATTGCACTCAATCACAGACTTGCAGAAAAGAACAAATAAAAAGATTATGATTTTATTGTATCGGTAAATCATAATTCCAACGGTATCAAACGATTTGGAGAACTGTTATATTTGAGTTATGTTTTAATATCCTGGGCTTTGAAAGTTTAGGCAAAGTTCTTTGTCCATGAGCGCGACCTTTAAAGTACGAATTAAACCTTGCATTGCTACAAACATCGACGTTTAGTTTCGCAATCCGTATATTTTTTGAACGAAATGAATTTAATGAAGATAGTAGTCTGTTTCAATTAAAATATATATATCTACAATTCCATCAAACTCCTATACATATATTACGGCATAATATAAATTTTAACTCAACGCTATGATACAAATCCGTGTCAATGCGGATTCTACATACATATATGTATGCCTGCATGTAAACATCAAGTCAAGACATGATGCGAATGTAGTATTATAAATTTCAAATCCTTTAATATGATATAGCTAGATAACTATTGATTTTATAGTTATCCTTAATAGTCTTAGAGCCAGTGACACTAACCCTACGCCTACAAATAAGAATTATACACGTGTTCAGTATGCGTATCATGGAACCCCATGTCTGCCAGTAAAATGATTTGCAAAAATTTATATCCACGATTTCTAGTTCCTAGCTGTTTGATTTCGGAAGGCTGCTGTCTCAGCTCGATTCTTCAATATATACAAAATGCCAATCTCGAATGCTCCATAACCAAATTTCGAACAATCTTGACATCCGAGATGCCTGTTTTGAGAACAAGTCACATGTTCTGGCCTGGGCACACCTAGATTTAAGCTTATGTAATTATTTATTCAATCCGACATCATGTTAAATTTAAGGATTTTTTGATTTTTCAATAATTAATTAATGCACTTTTGCACTGGATTTTCCTGGCAGACTTGGCGGTTCCATAATGCCCTATACGCATATCAAACGCGTGTGTCATTCTGATTCAAATTCGCGATTACGTAGGGTCGAGTGTCATTGGCTCTCATACTATAAGCTTTGATATAATATTTCCGTTTAATCCAATGCAACTTTCATGGATTCTCATTTATACTGTAGAGGTGCAAATTGTTCACATACCTATAGGTAATTATGTATATAGCAGATCATTTAGTACTGAAATGGATGAGTGTGTTGAACTGACAGTTACCTTTAGCGGGATACTTGAAACACGAATCGAATATGCATAGTATGCTGATGCAGTTATTAGCGAGCTTAGACGGTAGCTATGAAATGCTATAGCTTCCCGCCATCAGGTTTAGAGTTACATCATCAAACCTCCCCTCTCCAGGCTGCAGTTGGTCTGTACGCAAATAAAAAGTAGAACACTTTCTTAGTCTGGAGGCGGAGTTAGTCGTCTGTTGTCTGACAGTGCGTAATCATTAGCTCTTCCATAACCCGGAAAGTATCTTTGAGACATTTATGAAACTTGGTCATTCAAAAAACTTTTATATTGATTTTGATAATTAGCACAGTAGTGGCAAAATTATTTTTGAAAACCGACAAAAACACTCAAGCTTCTTATAGGGATATAATAATGTTGGGGGTGTTGGGGGGAGGTGGAAGGTGGGATAAATGCCAGATGTTTTATCGTTGGTAATAATCTATAATCTTTTGACCCCGTTTATGCTCTGTACTTATCAGACATAACGGTGGTCTCTTTTGAAATACAGAAACCATAGACTCATTTACAATAGCTTTCGAATTTTTCGATCTATCTGATATGAATATATTCAATATTTTTCATTTTAGATACAATTCCAAATGATCAACAGTTCCAAAAATGACGCATTTTTTCCATGATCCTAAGAACAAGTGCTTAGGTCATATTTTTTCAGTCGGGCGGTAGACTTGTCAGATGTGACCCAATGGTACCTGATATATTAAATGTAGTGACGCATCATCGCTGGTGCAAGAAAGGAATTGATAAATAAAAACTATAATAATATTCAACACATTTATTTTATTTTATATTTTGATATATACCACATAAATTTAGCGAACTATAAACCATAGTCAATAACGAATAGTATATATCTTAGTATTCGAGAGCCGTGATACATGAGAGGAGGGTAGCTTAAGTCCCTGGAGACATGAAAAATGTTAATGGTACCGTAAACAGTACGTTAAATAGATATATCAGACATCGATGATGAATACTATTCGACTATGTAGTATTTACATTTTGATCGAATTTACTTGTGTAGTTAAGTAATCGAGATAATAGTGGATGGTAGGATCACCAATCAAGGCTAAGGAAGCAAAAGTTCATAAAAGAGAAGGAACCTGTATCCACAGAACACCTGCTTCGATTCAATACGAAGGCTTTACGGGCTTCTAACGGAACTTCTTAGCCTGTTCTGCGTGGAGTATGATAAAAGTCCAGTGGAAGATCGAAGACAAGTGGCAAATTTGTCCCTATTCTATATTTTCTATTCTTATGGTAATTGATCGAGCTGTCTCGCCTAGCAACACTAACAGTCATCAGTACAAAAAGCATAAGTTGGATCCAGCGGTTGCACCATCACCAGGTCCAACATCTCGAACAAACCTCTTCCGAAAGTTGTTCTTTTGGAGAACCTGGGCGTTGTGAAATGGCCTGGCGGAAAGTTTGTTCTCCTATGGTCACGATTTACAGCATTTCAAGGTCGATGCGATTAGACATTTATCCTCTGGCAACAACTTCTTGGATGCATTATTTCTGCCTCACGAGAGATTGTACTTTAAACTTCCATGCTCCAGCTTTTAGAGACTAGACAGCTAAATAAACATCTTTAAGTGATGTGAAAGTTATATCTAACCATCTGAGCTGAATCATGGTATCTTCTAAATTATTCTAGAAAGTCCATGATCGATCAACCAATTTGTCTAATAATTTAAGAAATCTTGTTTTTCCAGATGCATAGATAAAATGTCACTTATTGGGTCAAAAATATGCGTATTTTGTAATTGGTAAAACGGGAATAGTGGATTAATGGTAGGACTGTGGTTTGTGGACCACTGCTCATGGTACTATGCACATTTCTTATGTCTCATTTGGCAATGAACTTAGCAATTTAATATTTTTTATCTTGACAAGGGGACGGTGTTCTTCTTGGCGATTTGCTGTTTTCTGCTTCCGGTGATGGTGAGTTTCCTCCGCTATTACCCCCATTGGTGGCCTTTTCATTCGCCTTCAAGTGCACTTTGGTGTCCAAATGACGAAACCTATAAAGCAATTAGAAAGGAAATTATCAATGAATTAACATTTGCAAAAATTGCTGACCCCAATTCAAATATTTTTTTATAATAATAAACATAAAGTCAACATATCGATTTGTATAAATTCTATCTCTAAGGTGAGCTGTAATAACTTTAGGTGTGTTTCTTAATCATTGTTGTTTAAAGTGAGTTGATAACGTAAATTTATATGTTTCGGTAGGAAGCGTAATAAAAAACTTGTGGATGATTCAATTTTTTTATAGAATTTATTTTACTTAAACAAACCATATTATAATATAAAACTCTAAGGCAGATCCTCAATGAATATTTCTGTCATATTGTATTTTCTCTAATGAGCTGACAGATTTTCAATAAATATTCAACCGATTATAAATAATTAGAATAATCATTGACATATATTATCGAAGGCATTACTTGCTACGAACATGTAAATGCTCTCATCTTAGAGTAAGATTCAAATTTGAAAAAACATTTCAAATTAAAACAAATACAATTCAGGAATATCTCAGAAGTACATTCATATTTTACGATTAATAAAATAAAGTATCTTAAATCAAATTCCCCATTGAAAAAAGTAGATTCAGGATGATTACATTACCTGATTGGAACATCATTGGAGGAACCCTCCTCTGTGATACCTTGAAACAGGAAGGCTAATGGCCAACTGACCCACGATGCACGACTGGAAAAAATACAAATTATTCGAGCATTTCTTATTTCAACGTATGATCTAATCAGTAACAATTCAGTAGCAACTTATTTCTAGTTCCTACGGATTAGTAAATGTCTACCAAGTTTCAAGACAGCATTGAGTTTTGCCTCGGATGACCGTTATGACCGATAAAATATAAAACTAATAAAAAATGGTGCCAAGTAGGCACTGCAATGGTATCAGCCTAGAACTAACAAATTTTGGTTTATGAAAATGTAAAATTCTCAATATTTCCAAAATTTAGTTCGAGAGGATCAACAGCTATAAAATCCCATAAACAATCATCAATAAGTGATACAACTGCACGTAAAATACAGAGTCAACCTACTTGATGTCAAAAGATTATCTAAATATCACAATTTTCATTACTCGAAATATTTTGATAATGATTACAAACAGATGAATATAGCCCAAGGTTTAATAATGTGTCTGAATAGCTTTATATATATATTGCAAGCGAAATGGCATATTTTTTCTAGAAGCTAGCTAGTTAGATAATCTCTGCCTTTTAATGTATGGAAATGTATAGTTCTCAAGGAATTTATTTATCAATGTTGTTTCTCGTTTAGAACCAAGTATAATAAGTATTCGCAGAAGCTGAGAGAAATTATATCCAGAAATTTAATTTCACATTTAAAAGGAAAAAAAATACAATCATAATAATGTTCAGCTTTATTAGAGACATCTGAGTGCCTCTGATCAAACTGAGTATTCTGATATGGTATTTCACCTTCAAACCCACGTTTTCAGAGATGTGCATGATACCCATACACATTTTCAACCAATGTATCTGAAGATGGCGTTGAATACGTCGAAACGTCATATGAATACGTAACGTTTAAATAAATATCAATGTACACAGACCAATAAATTTACATGCATAGAAAGGCAGAGATACTTGGATACTGATTTTACCTTTTGAATGAATACTTGTATTTACCGCTGTAAAAAAACATAAAATAAAACAATGTAGGTACTACCTATTTATGTATTATGATTGTATACTACAAGGGCAGCCTGCCATGTGGCAGCTCATTAAAAAGTATTTTACAAAACAAACAATTAGCATCCTTGATTTGCTCTGCCTACCTCCTTCGATCACGTAATAGTCTATTTGTTGTTTAGTCAAAATTAAAAATAACAGTAGCTGAAAATTCTTATGTAGGTACATTGAAAAAATGGAACATGGTGGGTCGTATCTGTTTTTTATTAGGAATGGTTTGATGGTATCGAAAATTATTTTATTCTAATTGAAAAAAAAGTCTTGAATTTGAGCTAGATTATTTTCATTTTCGGATGTAACATGCGTCTGATTTGAGTTAAACTTCGATTTGTCCATGATTGCATAGAAAATTCTTGAGCAAAAGTTGGCGTCTCAGTTTTAGTGTGTGAACTTAATTAGATCAACAGTTCTTTAATCCGATCAATATCGTCAATTTTTTAAATTTGTATTATTATTATCGTTGCGAGCGGTCAATAGCAATTTCCAACCGGCATAAAAAATGTTCTGAGACTATACCTGTAAATACAAATGACTGCTGACAGCTATTACTTATATAGATTTATGTGTTCCTCATGCGTTTTATGAACTATTATAATTATTAATCTTATAACCTGATCGTTACTGAGCACTTACGTGGGAGGCTGTACAGATGATCCCTTCTCTTCCAAATCTTCAGTGAGATGTCTTCTGCTACCAGGCAAGTTTCTAGCTACGGATGGATTGTAGATCTTGGGATCGCTCACCATTCGCACAAAGAAGCTTCGTTTGTGGGCTAGTGTTTCCTTTTTCTTGCGCTCCAACAGATCATACACTTCGTCTTGAAGCTCCTGGAGAAGAAAAATTCGAAAAAATGGATTTCATACATAGTTGGAATTGCAGGATTCTACCGAACAAACGTAGTTATATACATTGCAAGTTAAATTAAAGCTTGTGAAAGAACAGTCAAGACCTTATCGTACCGCGCGTAAAGGTACTACTATCATTGCGTTAGTAACATACTCCAAGTATCATGAAAAGTGGCATTGCCCAATAGCCTATTAGGAAATCAACTTGGATAGGTACGGACTCAACCTTCATCTACATTAAATTTAAAAAAAAGCTTTTTCGTCTTTGGTGCAGTACTGACCTAATGTGAAAGTTTTATCGAAATCCAAAAATTACTTTCCGAGTTCTAGAGATCCGAGACAATACCGGATAGAGTACAGACTGACCAACCAACAGACCAACTGGTCCACTGGTCAAATGCTTTAGGATACCCCATTGCTGACTGGAATCTCAAGAAACATAAAATAAAAATAATTTTCTAATTATTCATATTGTTAGCAAATATACAATATTGATATCCCGGCTATCTTTTCCAAAAATGAATAGATATGGAAAGCAGTTGAGTAGCATGTTACTTTCCACGTCAATTGGTGGGAAAGTATTGAAATCACTATCTTAAAAAAGTTCGGTGTCGGTACGCAATGATAAACAGGGGTATTAAAAGTCTATCGACATGATATAGATAAATGCTTCCTGCTTTTGTCAAATTGCCAAATTTAACAACTGCTAATATTACATATTGTTGCATTCTACTTGAATAAGTATAACTAATAATTGTACTTGTGATCAAAAGTTTGATTTCGGACTTCCATTGTCTATAAAATTTTGAGTATCACGACGTTTCGATTGATGTGCTATGTGCAGTTCACCTGAAGACGATTGAAGATAGCACATCAATCGAAACGTCGTGATACTCAAAATTTTATAGACAATGGAAGTCCGAAATCAAACTTTTGATAAATTCATCTTGTCTACAAGTTTCAAACAACAACTATACTTGTGTGTCATGGAAAAAATAGCGTCAAGTAGGTTGATTCTGTATGCAATGATATCAGTTCATTAAATTATTCTTATCGGACCTTAGAACTGTTAGTGCAGTTGAAGTAAATTATGAAAATCTGTATGTTTTTAAAATTTTTTGGAATTTTGTAAATGGTATAAGATTCAAGGCTTTGCAGAAGTTCCATTATTTTTATATTGTAATTCAAAAGATCAACAGCGCCAAAGCCTCATTCGAATATTTATTTCCGTGGTAGTACAGCATCAACCTACTTGACATTTATTTTTTAATGGTGTATTGGAAGATGACGGATCTGTGTCGATTTCTTTTGTTGATATCATTATCCAAACATTGCATAATTTTTCGCTAATAGATACCCGCAAAACTTTTCACCCAGACTTCCCGTTTGTTCAAGATTTCGCTGTATTACCTAACATCTATTTTTAGCATCGGTGTAGTTTGTGCCTGCCCACTGATTTCGAGATTGACTTTTTTGGGTGCAACGTTCTGAAACACCCAAACCTGCATTCGATCCCATGTCGTATACCTACTACATATACTCGCCGCGCGGTGATGTCATCGCAATTCATCTTTGAGAGTGAATTGTTTGGCAAAAGTAGCTGGATCTATCCGTTAGTGATATTTTCGAACAATCAATCAATTAGTTACTGTTTTTAGAGATCTGAATAGCGTTACAAAATAGAACAAATGGAGGAATTCCTACACGAAAAAATCGCGTCAAGTAGATATAAGCTGAAAATTAATATACCCAGTGGATTTGAAATATTGATCATTTGCAAATGGATTTGAAAAAAAATTGGAAGACGAAATCCTTTTATAATAATATTAAATTAATTTGTTCGAAAGATTCGAAAAGCATCGTCAATTTACACTGCCCATAAGTGGGATGTATTCTTCGATATACCATGTAGTGATGGATAATGTGAGAAGAATCATCTGTAGTGTCATTTTCCAAAATTGCGGGATCGCACAAGTTTAATGTTTCATCGTGCAAGTGATTTAAAGTGTTTGTTCGGAATTAGGGTTATTGGGTCTACAAACGACTTCATGGCCTAATTCTAGAAAAAATCATACTTTAGCAATTTCGTATACTCGTAACACTGCTATGCAAAAAATTATTTGACTACACAGAAAAATATATCGTTCAGATTGTTTTATGAGTAACTAAATTGCTCCAGGTTTTCTGTAAACCTCAGGATTTTCAGTTTTCCCAGGAAATTCACTCACTTACTGATTGTAAAGAACAGTCACATCTAATTATCTGTACATTATTTCCACGTTTATCAGGTTGCTGAATATAATAGCAGCTCCAGTGGTTTCCGTACTCATTTTTTTTCGGGAAATCTTTGGAACATAAAATACGCTGTTCAACTAACTTAACTACACCTGGTCAATCAAAGAAAAACTTGGGATAAAAACCAGACGAACATCATCTGATTTCATTCGGAAAGCATTTACAAAGTCTTACCCCGTTCAGCTTCACTCAAACCCCTGGCAACTTATTCGTATTTAGCTTTTGCTACCTGCAGATAAATTTAAAAGAATCTCCGATCTGAAAAACCCAAGAGTTTTTGGATGGGTTCTAGCATTTTGATGGATACCAAACCTTTTTTATAATATTTGAGTGCCTGATCATTTTATGCTGTACGAGTTGTATTCAGTACAACAAGCATTAGAGCGATACAATGGGTTTATCTTCACTAGGTCGAGCTTCCAACATCTCGAACGAGCATCTTCCAAAAGTCTTTCCTCTGGAGAACCTCAGCGTTGTGGGAGGCGCTGCCCGGGAGTTTGTTACCCGATGGTTACAATTTGCAGCGTCTTAAGGTCAATGAGAATGGACATGTATCCTCTCGCAGCGCTTCTGGAGCGCTATCGTCATTTTGCCTTTACGAAATGCTATCTATAAAAAAGCTGATATGCAGTTTCGGTAGGTAAAAGCTATTTGGTTTTCTACGACTTGAGATAGTAGTTCCGAAAAGTAAATGTAATACACCTTTTATATCCTTCGGAAAAACCAAAGAATATTTTGTCAATAAGAAGCTTTTTTGAGGTTTACCCCACCATCACTGAACCGCATTTCAAAAACTACAAAGCTGTTTTGTCCTGATCATCGTAGAAGTCTAGCCTGAATACTTCATCAAAATCAGAAAAGTACTTTCAAAATCATAAATGATGTATGTGTCATGGAACATCAAGAAAACCCAAAATCACGAATTCTAAATTGTGTTTGCGATTATAATACGTGCCCACCCAGTGGCATGAGAAATAATAATATGCTTGGCAAGATGGACTTGGTCTCATAACAAATTTTCTTGCTAAATTATAATTATGCCACATTTTGTAAACCAGTACACCTTTGTTGAATCGCATAATATCGACTGATCGTCGCAAATCTAAATTTCATATCATATTTGCCGCTGGTCCAAAAGAAGTAAAAAATACTTTTATACATTCGAATAGCTATTACCAATGGTTCTATTTTCATAAACATGTATCACACTTCCTACAATAGTGCAGTTCAATGACGTCATTAAGGCTCGTGCTGAATAAAACACCTGTTCCCAATCTAACACAATTTGATATGACGCCAGATATAAGTTTTGGATTCGATGACTCAGTCCTTGGAATCATTTTTTTCCCCGGTCACATAGTCAAAAATATTAGCTTAAGAGGAGGCATCACAAGACATAATCTACTTTAATATCTATTATGATTATCCTTTCTGGTAATCTGATGTGTGGATACTTTCCCTCTAATCTTGATAAATATCAATGATGGTTTAACCGAAAGAGGTCCTGAATTTGTCTTTCAAATCGAGACAGGACAGTTTCAGTTATTTCAATATTTTAAACAGTAAAAGTGAATGTTTCACGTTTCATACCGGGACAACTTTGTGGTGGCTTAACGTCAAATAAACGATGTTTTGAGCCACGTGATGTTGAAACTATTGCTTTAGTTTTTATAGAATTTGGGGATAACGTACTTCAAATCTAACTCTGACTCGTATCTAGGTCATATCACGAGAGGAAAAAGATATGAATCTTGTAGTTGATTGTCCAAGGCAAACTCTAGGGAAAACTCAATATAAGCAGAAGAATAATCTTGCGGCTGCTAAACCTGATAGACTGGTTTGGATGTACTTCTAACCAACTTTTGAAAGCAGCCCCATCCAAAGTCAAAATATCCATGATGATTGCGAACCTTCAACTCGGAGATGTCATTTGAAGAAGAAGATTAATATGTAAAACTCAGTGCGTTGTTACCTCCATTAAGATGAGAGTTGAATCTCTACGGTATCAATAATAAGTAATTTACTGTACCGAGAAAGCTGCGTCAATTCGTCTGTGTCGAACTGTCAAATTGAAGCACTAAGCAATATTGGAGATCAAAGCCTAAGACATTTCTTCAATTCACGTCTGGTCTTATAGTTTTGATGCAGGATGTGAGAAGAATCATATGCTATTTATGCAAGCTTTTATTTAACTTGCAATTTATGTATGTAAGTATATAACTATGTAACTATGTTTGTTCGGTGAAATATTGCAACTCAGTTTTGAAGCAAATATCTTCAAACTGATTGTGCTGAAATTTTGTATACACGTTTAGTTTGGATGACAATGCATGGTTAGATGTGTGACGCCATTCTTAATCCAACATGGCGGAACACCCAAGATGGCGGATTAGTTGTGTTTAATGCACTCCTACAATATGGGTATCGAAGGAAAGGTCTTGCTTAGAATAACTCGAAAAATAAAGTGACATCACTCTAAATCCCAGATGGCGGACTAAGTTTTTTACACTTTCCTATAAAATGGGTATGAAATGAAAGGACTTGCTGAGAATACGAATAAGAGTAAAAAAAGATGGTTATCATGAACTCCGTTGCTACAATCCGTCTGTTTTTGGTGTACTGGAGTTTTTGCAGACCTGTCCAACGATAACTAAAAAATAAAAAATAAATTAAAAGTAAAAAACTGTTTTGAAAAGAAGCTTTTGTTTAAATAGTCTAAAAAAAATAAACCTTTCCTTTAAAACTTTTACTATCAACTTATAACGTCATTACACAATTTATAGGATATAAAGGGTTGTCGATTTACTTGTTTAGATAAACAAATAACTTGATCTGATTGATTTTAATTTTCAAACTAAGTAAATACGAGTACTTAAATCTCGCGACAGGCTTTTATATCATACTCGTATAAATTATTTAATGACGTTATACGTTTATCGTAAAAGCTTTGAAGGAAAAATTTGTTTCATTCTTTTTAGCACATTCCAAAGCTTGCTTTGTTCAAAAACTAATTACTTTTAATCTATTTACTTCTATGTTCAATCATGCGGTACAAAACCTCTGATCTTTTATAGGTTCAAAGAACAGGAAATCTTTAAATCTTGGTATATTATGACCAGTATCTTTTCATTCTGCAAAAAATATTAGAAAACGTACATAGGGTTTTTGTGATAGGATTGACTAGTGTTTGAAAACCTTAAATGTGACTCCTCTTAATAATCAATAAATCTTAACGGTATACCACGCATGTATTAAGTAATCTGTGTCGGCAATTGTTGAATCTTTGTGTGTGGGTCATTAATTTCGGGGAATGGATGAGTGTACATCAGAGTCAGAAACATTCCATTCATGTTCGTGACCAGCAGATCCAGATGTGATGCTGAGTTAATATACTGGTCGCTGTTGAAAAAGGTGTCACTTTAAAAATAATTGAATCTGTCTTCTGAGCCGTTTTAGCGTCTCCAAAGCTGAGATAAGTTCAATGAAATGCAAAGTCTTAAGAAAGTTTTCCGAATATGAACAGAGTTACTAAGAAGGTTGAAGCTATTTCCATATATCGAAAAACATGTTAAACAGTATTTTTCGTGCTGCAATTCATATCGAAAGAACATTCTCTGTTATGATAAAATGATTATTTTACGCGTTCCACTCGTGAATCCATAAACTGAACTTATTATTGATATTATTTGCACATTCTTAATTCTTTTTGACTACGCCTTAAATTGATCAGGAAGTTGTGACACATCTAAAAATTTGTAAGGCTTTAAAAATGGTTTTCACACTACTGAGTTGAAAATACCAGCTTCCGGAAAGGTGTCATCCTTCAAAAGTAGGCAGCAACAATACACTTTATTCATAATTATTGTAATGAAACAAGAGATTGAAATTTTTTAACGCTTCACACGTGTTCATCGAGCCGATACCTACATCGTTCAGGCATAATACGATACTCAGCACTATTCAATTTATTGGACGTTATGGTTCAGATCGGATTGGCTTACTTCGCGAGTTGACTTTTGGTATTTTACTGAGTGCACAACGCCGGTTTGCCATAAATACTCTGGAATGGCACGTTCCACTTCAATTTCTACCGCGAAATGTTTTGCGGGATGACTCCTGATATTTTATTATATGACACAAAATATGTTTTTGAGTAGGGTTTCACTGCTAATTACTAATTTTGGGTTTGACCATTTTACACCACCGCTTTATTCAATTTTATGGTCATGACGGTTAATGATGAACACTACAATCTTTATATTGACACGGTAATAAAGTATTTGATAGCTTAGAAATTTCTATACATCTTTTCAGATCTGACACTATGACAATCGCTCAATTACGTTGAATTTTAATTTATTTTGTGCCTATTCATTAAGCAAGTTTTGCCTCATTTATTATTTTATGAGGCGTATTGTTATATTATTTTATGTTGTCTCTGTTTTTCTGATTCAATTTTATTTTCTTTTAATTTTTCGTACGCCCATTAAAAGTTTATTGACAGTACGACATTGTCATTTTTAAATCCCTGACAAGCTTGAAGAAGACTCATCTTACAAACTCCGATACAAAAAAACCTTTGAAGATGTTTTCGTATTCCAGTTTACTTTGCTGATCCTTCTACATATTTTTAGAAGGTGAAATAACCTGAGGTGAAAAAAGGCTTCCGGTTTTTTTCACAGACGGACGAAATTAAAAGACAATATAAGTATACTTCACAAAATATTCAAAGAATGTAATATGATAATGCTACTAAAATTGACAAGCATCGTTAAAATTTTTTTTGGGAAACAGTATATGGGGCATTATAACTGTTAATTCAATTGTAAGACTCACTTCTGAAGCGTTAAACGATGACTCATCTTTCATGAGATATTTTATTGATACTTTCTTTATACTATGAATAATTATTATCATCAACGGACTTTACGTTTATCAGGTGTGCATGTATTGGTAGACCCGTCGTATATGGAGAAAATGATTTACCACGAACCTTTTTACAGATTTTTTGCGAACTGTTTGGATATTTACTTTTTGTACTCGCAGCGATGCAAAATTATGGAAAATATGTTTGTAATGTACATTTTTATCGCAACCGTTTTTACCGCGAAAAGTTGTGAATAACCTACGAGAGACGGTTAAACTGTATTATTATCAAAATCATAGATATAGACGTGTAAGAAGTCGATTGTGGCTCCATTTTAAAACATAAAGAAACGTGGATTGCTGATTATTTGTGGCCCCTCTAGAATTGAAACAGAAGACCCATTTGTTCGTCCTGGAATATCAATTCAAAAAACTATAAGGGAGATGCTTCAGCTCTTGGGAAAGAATATTTATAATTAAACAAACAAGGAAACATCCTTTGGTAAACAAGCTACTTCCTGTAAAGATTTAATATCAAAAATTTGTTTATCCATGTTTGTTATTTTTGATAATGTACGCAAAACTATAAAGAACTAGGTAACCAAAGAACTCAGTATTTCCAAAACTCGCTCCGAGTGGATCAGCAACTCTAAAATAGGATCAACATCTTCAAAAGCTGACACAACTACACGTTAAATAGATCTTTTCCCATTATTCATGATCGTTATTCAATAAAAATGCAGCAATCGATACCCACCGACAGTGTTTGTCTAAAAATTGAAGGCTCAGATCATAAGGAATACTTACGCTTACTCGTTCTTTCTCCACGTTCTGAGATAATACTTCTTCGGCATATTCTTTGATGATTTTCCAGGCAAAATCTGCAATATTACCGAAACTCAATAGAGTACAGATCACAGAGTAATAATCTAGAAAAGGCTATCCGAATTTTCCTAATACTCTTTGGGCTTTTTACCGCAGCTATTTCCGTTTTTAATTTTGTGTAATTTTTCTAATTCAAGGCTTTTCTTGTCATAAGTTTCTAATGAGAAGCATCATATTATTGAATAAAAAATTACAGATAACATCAATAAAAGATTAGGCACAAGGTAGTGATGTAAAACTGAATCTAGTTTGATTCACATGTCTTGTTACTTTGACCTTAACTATAACTCTTTAATGCTTATTTTGTCATTCGTCCGGAGACACTCCACTGTGCCGCCTTCGTTGCCGATAATGAGCTTCCCAAAGCACGATGAAAGGAGGCCGCCACCTGAAGTTGTCATAGCGGACAAGACTTTCGCTTCGTCGACTGTTGACGCCTTTCATGACAATCGAAAACGATTCCGTGGGTGGTGAGCATGCACCGACCTTTGCTAGTTAGAGGCAGGTCGCCGTTTTCCGATTTGCCGACAGATAGAATCGGCAGTGAACGATTAAGACTACTTTTTTGCCAATATATCTTCATAACTTCTTTTGGATGCATTCCTGTTTAGACTAAATTGCACGCGAAATCCATTATGTCTGGAAATGTTATATATACATGTATCAGTTAGAATTGCCTGTCAATCATAGTTCAATAACTTTGAAAAAGCTATTTGAAAACTGTAAAAAATCAATATCATTTATCATGGCATCTATGAGTAATATTTGTACGAAAAGCACAGTAGCATTTAATTCACCTATATCGTCTTCCTTAGCGTTGACGTCAGTTACACAGAACCTGATGATGTACTTCTCGTTTATTTGAGCCGGAACCATATGTAGCCTTCCAGATTCGTTGATGTTCAACAGTAACTGTTTATTCACTTGATCTGTACCTTTCAGACGAAAACATACCAGGCCTAACTAGAATAAACAAAACATTTCCTTGAACATAAACCGAGGTTGATCCAGTATTCAGCTGCTAAGGAAAGCTTTAGAGTCCAGATAAAGAATTAAATAATAGCTATTCATGTAACCAGATATGAAATCTTACATCTTGTTCTACGCACAAGTTGAACAAAATGTCATTTCTTGGCGTGTTTCATACAATAGTTTTTTTCTAATTTTGACCAATCATATATTTTGCAGAAGAAATAAATGATTGATATATATGGTCAAAAATAACGTATCCTATGATTTTAATAAATTTCTGTTTTTCTTTCGAACTATTTCTAAAAAATATACACAGGTAAAGTTATTTATATTGTGGCAACGCTTTTTTGCTAAATTCCTGCATAATTTATTCTGGAGTGAAACTACTAAAGAGTAACGTATTAAACAACTAGTTATATGAGGTCCACTTTAGAACAAGTTTTAAAAAAGTGATACATTTTTCAGAATTGCATGTCAAAATTTTTAGTTAAAAATAAAAAAATACGTTGACGTTAAAAGATTCGGTCGCAATATAACCATTTGATGCACTATAAAGACTAACCTTAACTTCATTGCACACCTCGAACCTTTTATCCTCTAGCACCAGATCTTCAAACCTCTTAGCCAGTTTTATGTGATGTCGTATATAGTTTTGTAGCCCTGATATTCCAAAGCGTCTGAAGACGAACCATAGTTTAAGTGATCTGAACCTTCTACTTAGCGGAATCCCCCAGTGTCTGTAGTCTATGGACAGATCCTTTGAATGACTATGTTCTAAGTACAGAGGATTCACTACTAGAGCTTTGGTCAGCTTCAGTTTGTCTCTGACCTGGAGGGATGAACCGGAATTTGAGATTATCCATGCAATACTGGAGAAATTAATGAAGGTATAAAGGCTATAAACTCTTAAAATATAGTAAGTTCAGGATAAGTCAACAAGTAGAACCATGATTGCCTACCAGAACTTTGTCAATGTTCCTCAATGCTGCACACATAAAAAGAAATTCTTAGTTCAAGAATTTCGATATTCTTGTGAAGATATACTCACGACATGAACATTTTACTTAATAAGAAAATTATTATTGATTTGAACCAAGAAAAGTATATTTTCGAATTCAAGACTCATTCTAAAAAAATCTACTCTGAGGTAAAATATTATTTTCTAAGAACTAAGACTTCGATACTTTTCTAACAAGTATTCCATTTTTTTGTAAGGTTATCATATTTTGCTCAGTTTACTTCAATTAAGAGTATGAACATCTTGCGATTCCCTCCAAGAAATTCATTTACCTGTTTGGCATCGCCATATTCGTCAACGGCAATTCAGCGGTACGCGTGTGTCTGTTTCCACGTCCGTTAATTTCTATTGGATTTAATTTTTACCAATCACCTCTCAGGATGAAATACCATATGACGCAGATAAATATAAGAAAGTAGTCACATTGGTACAGTTTTGATACTTTTTTGGTTCTTCTTTTCAAGGTTAAGGAACCAATTGTAGCTTTGATAACAGCTCATCAAAATTACAGAATGCTTAAACCAATAATAAATTATATAATGAAGTTGAACTATTTGTTCCAGGATCATGGAAAGCTTCAGTCAACACTATTGTATTCTTCTAGGTTAGATTTTATCTGTTTTGTTCCAAGATTATGACATGCTCAATTTATGATTTTGGTATTCGCACTTCCAAGACTTTCCCAGGTATGAATTGAATATATTTACTTAAATTTGTTCTATATGATCAAAAATACAGTATTCTCACTTTAAGATTATTATAGCTTTTCGCATACAGGAAAATGTGGTATACTTGAATCAAACCACAAATTCTTGGTATGGGAATTTATTTTTATTAATTGGTTCCTTTTTTGGTTTTCCTTACAAAATATTTGCCACAAAAGATATGCGTTCACACAAAAAGGTTACTTACCATGCTCCAGTTCATTGAAAATATATATGTGTTCATATATTTTTCACTGTCATTAATATTAAAATGATAAAATATTGAGTCAAGTTTTACTGACTTTTCGTTCGACCAAAAACCTCCGGCTTCATCCAATCATTCCAGTACGTAGAGTAGTATCAGAAAAAATGCATATATCATGCATATATACAATCATAGTTAACTGTGGAAAATCGCTTAAAATGTTTCGCATACCCACATTGCAGAACAGTCGAAGGCAGTCAACAACCATTTATTTGGATTTGTGTTGAAGGAGTCAGCGTATTCTACTCCTTTCAGTAAATATTTAAGTTCTGGACAAATGAAAGCATTTCCAGCATAAGCTGCGTCTACGTGGAGCCACACTCCTGGAAATTTCTGACAAACTGGTCCAATTTCCTACAAGAAGAGTACAAAAAGTCGATTACAGCTCCGCCCTACGTACTACAAAGGAGATGTCCAAAAGAAATTAAGCTACTTTTAGAATTTTGAAAAAGTCTTACTAATAACAATTTTCTAATATTATCTCAAGAGACCACAATCGTTTCTCATTTACACCTAATCAAAATATGATCATTCATGGTAGTTCTGCTACCATAGCTACAAAATACTCGTATTCGCAATGCTTACCTGTAAGTTATCGAACGAAGCACATGAAGTTGTACCCAAAGTTGTTGAAACGAAGAATGGTATCAGCCCCATAGTCTCGTCCTCTTCCATCGCCTGAAATTATAATAGCTAAAAACATGACGTCAAGTTAATGTTCAATGCACCACTATCCGAAAAATACTGAATCAACCTACTTGAATCAATTTTTTAAGAGTCTATACCACTTTCGTATTTATGATCCTCATTCGGGTGAAATGCAGTAATCTGTAATTTTGCAGTTGCTAAAACAAAATCAAAACAAACTGGTCCTCTTTAAGAAAAAGTTACTTATGCCCTAAAATGCCATATAACTGGTAAAAAGATGGTTAAGTCATTCGAAATGCATCTCAAATTACTAAAATCCACAAGCCAAAAATCAATCTATATTGAAAATAAATTTGTAGATAATCATCTGTATCTAACAGGCACTGAGGATTACCAAGATCATACTTTCTTGATGATGATGAAACGTCTTTATTCCACGCTAAGTAACATGTAGGAAATTAGACTTATCAATATTTCTCCTCATCTCACCTAATTCCAAACAATTTACTTTGAGTGTCGGAAATAAAACAGCTAAAATAACTACATTCATTTCGACCCTTCCTTTTGATGAATTGTGTACGAAGAACAATATTCTACGAAAAAATTAATATAGGAAGCAAGGTAAATATAATAGCAAAAAGATCAACTTGACGTTATCCCTCTTAGTTTCGTTATATTTGGCCTGCGTGATAGACAGACAGCCCTTGTTTATATTGGATTTAACCTCGATCCTTTATGAATTGGCAATTTCGCAATATTGCAGTTGCATAAAGAAGATCAAATGCAAGGGCGTACAAATATTGAAACGTTTGGAATCTATGGTTCTAGAAAGTAAATGTTTGACCGAGATTCTCTATTAAAAACAGTGTTTTTAAAATGAAGAATTGATTTCAGTGATAATTTCATTTCATTATATTAGTTAAAAATTACATGATACAATTAATTATTCATACTTTAGAGGAATGTATGTCGCAAAATATGTCTAATTGTTTCGTCCACTCTCCCACATACCTAAATAGAATGAATAGATGCTATGAGGTGACTTCATTATAAGAAACAATGCAATCTTAGCCAGCGGAATATAGTGTTGCTATCGGCTATAAATATCTCTAATGTGTGAGAAGTACTGAGTCGATCTACTTGACTCCATTTTCAAATCGCAGATCCATACATTATTTGCCTAAGCCTCAGCATGAAAATTGGGAAATGAATAAAAAATGAATTGGTTTCCCATTCAGAAGCCCTCTTAAAATATTTTCGCTCCATGACATAATGAATCTAAAAACGTAGAGTAAGTGTAAGGTTACATATAAAATTTTTGGAAGCTCACCATCATAAGTGTCTTTCCTCTCAGAGAGTTTCTGTTGTCGGGCTCCAATATCCTCAACTTGACAAAACATATCATGGCAGACTTTTCCACACACGAGTGAGCCTCCTTGGAACAGTAGGCTATGAGTTTTGACAAGAGAACTCCTTCTTCCACCATTGGGTATTGTTTTTTCAGTCTAACCAACGTATGGGCTCTAGCCGCTAGCATCGAGACCAACACACATTCGCTAGCTGAACCCTAAAAGTTCGATTTTCCAGAAAATACAAAAACATGTATAGATAGTATGTGGTTCATTCGACCTACCAGGCAAATAAGATAAATAATAATGAAAATGTTTCAAGAGTAACGTTATGGTAATATAAAGATCAAGATAGTGGTACCCTATTAAGTTGACTATCTGTTTATTTTCTAAAGTGTAATATTTTATGATTGACTCAGAAGGATGGGAATATTATGTATACCTATAAACCAGAAGGGTATTAAGATACGATGGAAAGGAAAAAACAAAATTTACCGTTAATATGAATATTAACACTACGCTACCCACCGTTATGAAATGCGACAAGCTGTGCTGGATTTTTGTTGAATAATGGCTATAAAAGCTATCCACTGTCTAAAAAAAATGGCGATAAGTTGGTGCAATACTATCAGTTTTGAAAATAATGATTTCATGATTTGATCAAATTTGGAAGTGGTGTGAGTTTAAAAAATGTCGTTAAACCAAATCATTCATATTAGAAAAACTTGAACAAATTTTCGAGGTCCTAATATACTCTTTCTAGTACAACTGCACTTGAAAGACTGAGTCAGCTTACTTGACGCAATTTTTTTTAAAATCTATATATCACTTTCATCATTACTTATAATCCGTATTCAGTAATTTGTAGTGAAAGTCGCTGAAACAAGAACCAAAGTCTAAACTTGTTTAAAACATTCGAAATAGACTCAACATTTAGTATGTATTATGTACGTTGCATGTATTGTAAGATTCTAATTGATTCAAGGCCAATACCAAGGACTACCGGGATCTAAATCTATTGATGTTTTTATTAGCACCAGAAATATTTAGATTAAATCAGGATTGTATTTATTCGAACAAATTTACTAATGAAAATTTTCAAATATGATTAGGTAAGAGACCTCTCCAAAATCG
This sequence comes from Bruchidius siliquastri, assembly GCA_949316355.1. NCBI lineage: Eukaryota > Metazoa > Arthropoda > Insecta > Coleoptera > Chrysomelidae > Bruchidius > Bruchidius siliquastri. Next base: position 808,908 of record OX438534.1, on the reverse strand, counting down.
CTTCTTCCACTGGAGAATTTGATATTTTTAAATTATTATTATAAAAAATAACGACCCAGTACTTGCTGCTGGATACAGTTAATAAATCGTTTCAACCTACTTATGTTTTCCCAAATACAGAGCTGGGTGGTGTTTTTCATGTACAACATGAAAATAAATCATGAGTAAATAGTGTATTTGACACGTTATGAAATTTTGTTCTTGTAGTATTGCAGGGCACATTCGTTAAACAAAATGAGTAATTCTATAACTGTAAGACTAGCGCTGGCTGGTACCCGAGTAAATTGTACTCAAAATTGTACTGGTACATATTTTAAAGTGGTCAGTACTTCCAATTGCTATGGATGACGAGTAACAAGTAAGAAGTCTGTATCTTACTATTTTACTTCACGTTTTATATTTTACCAGACTATTTGTGCAGTGCATAAGTGAATTGTGTTCATAGTGTAAATTCCTACAAGGTGCGTTATTGATAAATGATGCAGAATTCTATGCAAATGTAATAATGTCTTCGAAACGCTGTGCGGTACGTGACATTAATTTCGGAAACTTGATCCCCAAAATTCGGGATACATAGATAGTAATGGTAAATGGTAATTGTTAGGTGTAAGTTTTTTCTACTTACTAATCACTAACTTAACCTAGTATGAAGTCTCTAATTATAATTCTCTGAAATACTTTTACTCATTACTTATTTTTCACTAATACTCTATGAGATTTTTGTAAGTACCCATTACCTTTGAGTACTTCTCATACTCGGCTACATATGAGAGAACTTTTCAAAATTCTCTGGATAAATGAATAATTATTCTAAATATATAAAGAGCTGTAGAACAGTGTGTTGAGTAGATTAAGTTCATTGCCATTTCTAGAATAATACTACTAATTGTAATTGCGGAGAAAGTTGTAGTATTCCTAGTACCTGTATGACTCCACCTCCAGTGCTTCCCTCTTTATTACTTAGAAACTGGTCAGGTAGTCCTATTGCTTTACCTGTAAAAACGGTCTATGAATAAACAACAACTTTACATTACTATTAGCTTACCGAACCAATCAAGCACTATTGTCTCTAGTTCTGTACACGCTGGACTTGCAGCCTGAAAATATTCAGTTAAAAACATGATCAAGTTAATAAAAGACAAGATTAAGTGAAGCCATTTGTTTTCCATTCAGCTTTACGCTATATTCATTTGTTCATTATTTCTTTTGTAAACTGATGTCGTTAAGAGCAGTTTATTTGAATAGCAGTGATATTGATCAAATTGAAAGTGATTTGTATACTCACTTTGCCGAACAGGAGATCGGTACTTGGTTGCTGTTTTAATGTAGGATGATGGTAAGAGTATACGAAATTTTCCAAAAGCCCAGCATTAATTCGGATATGAAATGGTGAAATTTTGAATGCGTTCATAATAAAATATTGCACAATATAATTTCGGTTACAAATATCTCGTTAGGCTATTCGCAGGTGCGCGTGCAGCAATAACATGGCAGATTATCCAGTTCCCTGATTAATTAAATCAGTAATTTGAACCATTTATCCAACTTCAATGACTATATTATCGTTGGGCATTAGAAAAAATAATAAAAAATGTATTTAAATATAGCTTATTTTTATATGAATAAACATTTTCGGACATAAAGATTCTCAAAATCGTTACAACAGAAATGCCTTGTGGAAATTTCATTTTTATTAATAATTATATCGTTAGGTCCACTGCCAAAATGGCTAATATTTCTGTCTGGAACAATATCTTACAGATACCCCGTACAAAGCTTTCCTGTACATCTCTGCCTTCCAGGCATATTCCAACACTTCACTGTATCCCATCACTTTTGAGTTTTCTTTAGGTTTAGGATATTTTTCGTCTTTTGTCAAGGACCACAGATAATGTTATCCTCATAGTTACTATTCACTCCCAGTGTTGCCAGTTGCACATAAACTATGAAACTGGAACACCTGAGCAAATGTCCGAAGAACCAGTGAACCATACAATATATTATTGTGATGATCTATTTTCCAAGGTCCAATGTAGTTTACCTATTGTCATCTATATACACCGTTATTGGTTCAATCCACCATTTCGCCACAATACGGGTTTATATGCTCTTCAAAGCTTATGCTTTTGCGTGCTTGTAATTGGAGGATTTAAACTTAAGAGTGTGACGATATTGTGAATTGAATCAATAGTAGTGCATGTAGAGCATAATAGGTACACTACATTGAATCTTGGAAAACAGTCAATAATAAAGATTGTATTGCTCACTAGTTCTTCAGGCCATTGGCTCACATAGAACTTCCGTTTGATAGACTCACATATCATTAAGATGAACGGATAGCCTGTATACACAATTGGATCGAGGTAGTAAATACCCTTGCCTCTACCGGACTATAATGTACTTCTGTGGTTAAATTAATATTTTAAGAAGTATGTGAAACCTCATTCAGATATAAGTTGGAGATTCGTAGTCTTCTGTCTTACCCAAGAGAATCCTATAGATCCAATGGCGTCAGAAAGCATGTCAGCCAAAATAGATGGGAACGAATTTCCACTGGGGAAGTAAGCATGGAATCTGGGATGTTGCCAGTGCGTGATCCCTGGCATGATCTTCTTCTCAACATCCTTCATAATGGCGTCCCAATCTTCGGGTTCAGCCGGAGCCTCGTCCGGCAGAAGACTGCGTAGATAGTTAGGCTCAATGTTCGGGATCACTCTGCGCTGGCCGAGGGTCTCCAGGTACTGGCAAATGTAATCGATCATCACTTTACCTTGGGTGCGGAATTCGTCGCAGTCCATGCTGAAACACAAAAATAAAGGTAGAGTCAAGCATTTTTTAAGATGTGCAGACAATGTAAACGTTTCAGTGACACTGCTTCGAACTTCCATTGTCTTAAGAATTTGTTTCATATCGTTTCGATTGTTATCTGTATCTATCACAATCGTCTTCAGGTGAAAAATAAAGTTAACAACATTTTTCGATTGAACAACACTCATCTCCAAGCGTACGGTGGCGCTACCCATTGGCAACTTTCGAGACAAGGCTCCCCAATTGCTCTTTACAGTACATGTCTTATGCATAGTAAAGATGGTACATATTTTCGTTTGAGCACGATTGAAGATGATGGTTTTGATGAAAAGAGAGCAATAAACTGTGTAAGGCATAATATATAATGGTGCAATATTTGGAATAAATCTTTTTAGTTTGTGCTCTTGATTCTCTATTATTTTTTAACCTAGTTGCAAATATTTTTTTCAAAATTTCGTGAATTCCTCAAAATATTTTTTGTTATTTTTTTTAACCTTCAATACAAATCCTGTCTATATACTCGTACATATCTATTGTTTCTTGTTCAAGTATTCTCTATCTATTTGTCGGGCAAATAAGAACATTTAAAGGTTTTGATTCAGTTACATTATTTATGACTCTCGAATACATTGTATTCTAATTCATCCAAAACCAGACGAATCTGAAGGAGAACAAAACAACGTCGTCTACGATTGCTGTTCGGAAAACGAATACAATCATAAATAAATAATGTATAGTTGGGTTGAGAAAAGGAGGAATTACCGCAACTCAACAGATTTACCTAACAGTTTTTGGATTGAAAATCTGATAAGTAGCTTGATATATATATATATATATATATATATATATATATATATATATATATATATATTTTTTTTTTTGTCAATTTATCACCAAATCGGACATTACCGCAACTCAACAGATTTACCTAACATAGTTTTTGGATTGAAAATCTGATAAGTAGCTTGATATATATATATATATATATATATATATATTTTTTTTTTTTTTTTGTCAATTTATCACCAAATCGGACATTCCGAAAATTAAAAACTATTCGTTCAACGAAGTTTGTGGAAAGTTTATTTTTGTTTTCTAATCACGACCCCAGTGTTCTCTTCTCGTTGTACGAAAAATGGTGGCCTAAATGAAAAACGTCATGAGCAAGGCACACTCGAATTACTGAAGGAGGCAAGGCCAATCGCGGCCTACTCGGACCGAAATTAGATGAGGCAAGAAGGGCCGAAAAGTTGGGAATACTCTAAGGGTCTGTTGCGACGCTTTAAATAAATAGCTCACCAGTAGCTACTACATCTAATTGAATAATTACAAGATATATGAGATACAATGTTTATTCTAAGATTGTCGTAAATTATAACACGTTAAAAGGGTAGAGATAATATTATCATTTTGATGTGCTACCTTAGATTAAATGAAATCTTCCTAATTTCTCATTGATTTTGAAGATTTCATCAAGTATAATCAAACACACTGAATATTCTGAGATCTGATCGAAATGTTCAATGAACTGATATTATTGCAAAAGCAGATTCGATTCAAACTACTTGACATCATTTTTAAAATGTTGAATGGCACTTCCGTTGTTATTAATGAATCTTAGTTTGTCAAAATGCAGTAATCTGAAATGAAGCATATTAAGTGGTGATATAGAGACAAATTTTTAAAAAATCGTCGGACGTCTCCGTCTATCTGACCGAGCTACGAACAGACCGAGAAACCAGCATACTGGCAGACCAAAAAAGAAGGCAGACCGACAAACTGGAAGATCGATAAACCGGCGAAATGACGAACCGAAAAACCAGAAAACCGTGATTATATATACCTACCTCAAAACTTCAGAAATTTTTGAGTACTCGAATTGGATTCTGTTTGCAGCCACAATATTTCTCCTGTCTAAGGCGTGAAAGTTTAATGATTAGCTAGTAGATTATATAGTAATGACAAATTTTTAACATGACACACGATATCTAACCTACCGTTGTTTTAAGCAATTAGGTTAGTACTGCTGTATATTACTACTGATAAATCGTTCATTTTAATAAGCATCCGCTTGATTTATTGGACAGGCAGTAAAGGATGAATAGGAATGTTCAAAACGTTGGACCATATTTTAAATTTCACATGAACTTACTATAGTCATATGTGAGACGCACGAGGGTCGCGCTGAAGGTCTTCAGATATTCCTAATATATACAAGTTTAAACAAGTTTGAGCATGCAGCTATTTTATCTAAAGTTGTAAGTGCTTACACGCAAAGGCAGCGTTTGAATCGTTCAGTAGTTGCCTTGCCCCGGTCTCGAATGCATCTGAGTGTTGGCCGAATTTTAACGTGAAAATGGAACCGGGTAGTCGCGATTTTCGAGCCCTGATTTTGTATGACTATAAAAAGGAACTAAAACAAGCGGAATGTTAAGAAAGTTTAGTGAGTTGCTTTGGGGACTCTGCCTCTTCTAGGGCTACAGTTTTTAATTAGGTTGCTTAGTTTGAAAGGGGCCGGATCTCACTCGATGATGAACCTCGCTCAGGTCGGCCGACCATTGCTGTTACTCTGGAAACTGTAGAAGCTGTGCAAAATATGGTAACAAAAGATCGACATATAATCTACACCGAGATTGAGGCTTCTCTGGGGATTGGATCGGCAGCGGTTCGAACAATCATTCATGATCACCTTCACCTAAGGAGCGGGGTTCCAGATGGGTGTCACATTTGTTGACCAGTGAGTTGATTCTGCCAAGTTTAGCCTTGAAAAATTTGATAATGGGCACAGTAAAAACACTTTTAATATCGTAACCGGAAACGAAACATGGTTATATCATTATGATCCCGAAACTAAACAGCAGTCATTAGTTTGGTGCTTTGAAACTGAGCAGCCTCCAACGAAAATTCGTCATTCCAAGAGTGTTGGGAAGAAAATGGTCGCATCTTTTTTTTCTAAAAGTGGATACATCACAATGGTAGCCTTGGAAAATCAAAAAACAGTTACTTCTGAATCCAAGAACTATGCAAGAGCCGTCCAAAGACTGGTCTGCGGGGTATTCAATGGCACCATGACAACGCACCCGCCCACAGCGCCGCTAGAACACTAAATATTTTTGCTGAACAGGGTGTCAAACTGATGCCTCACCCACCTTATTCTCCGAACCTAGCTCCGTGCGACTTCTTCTTATTCCCTTTCAAAAGTTACGTTGGTCACAAGAATTCGTCAAGTGGTTTTACCGAATGCGTAAATGTATTGAGGTAGGGGGAGAATATGTTGGAAAAACAGAATAAAGCTTTTTTAAAAAACCTTGTAGTTTTTCTGTGTCTAAAAACTTTGAGCGTGACCCTCATAGGTCAATTGGATAGATTTACCTTGAAAATCTCAATTCTAAGCTTTGAATGCCTTTAAACATACGATTTGTTGAAGATAACCATTTGAATAAATGACTAGACAACAATTATGACGTTGACTTTTGTTCGTGGAATTCCCTAAATCAAAGTTGGGAATAGAAAAAGTGACCCAGTTATTGCACACTTTTTCGCCGCCTACTCTAATTAACAAGTTATGCAACGATTGATTCTCTGTCACCAGTGACGTGACATACAAGGGTGAATAGCATGACGACGACAATTTAATAATAGTCCCCCATTGCTTTTTAATCCTTGATGTTTCCGCTAAATGACAACATTTAATGAAATATGTCGAACAAATCCGGAAAATATGTTTATATAATGGCATAAAATTTAATGAAATGTCATATCACGACATCAAACAAACATACACCTCATACAAAATTCCGTATTTGACTACCATTGAATTTATGAAGGTTTAGCCAAAAATTAGGTTTAAAATTCGAGTATTATATCTCGAAGACGATTAGTTTCAGCCAAATATGCTATAGGATCATTTTTACTAATAATCTTATCTACAACCCTTCAAAGGGATCATGCAATTCAACCAGTCTCGCTGTATATGTCAGTCTATTAAAGCTTCTACATATTTGTGTATGTATGTATAAACATGGAAACTGTTGAAAAGTCTAAATCAGATAACTTTAAACAACAAATAAAAACAATAATTTGCTTATCACTAAAACGACGTTTAATTATTATTACTACTTGAGACATCGAAATGAACATATTAGTCTAAGATGACGAGTTAACTAATATATATTAATATCATTTGAAAAACATTAAAATTATTCAAGTGATGCCGAAAGATTATTGCTGAGCCCGGAAAAATTTAAAAAAAATCAATAGTGAATTTTAAATAATTCTTAAATAAATTTAAAATAAAAATAAATTAGTATGAAGTTTAGATAATGATCACATGGCCTGACGTAGCATGTCATTATATATAATGGCCGGGCATTATCAATATTGTCCTCATTAATCAGTTGGTCCGTAACATATATAATGTATTCAGTAGTAACACAACTATGGCATATCAATAAACTATTTTTCTATTTTTCTTCAAAAATGTTCAAACTTGGCATATCAATAAACTATTTTTCTATTTTTCTTCAAAAATGTTCAAACTTGAAAATAATTGAACTAATTGAATCCATAAAAGCATCAGATTTACTTTTTACACTTCAACTGCGCATTTTTCAATCAGATTCTAAACTTCTTTTAGTATAAATATGATGGTGAATATTTAATTATAATCTATGGAATTCACATTTTATTGCATATATAAAAAATGTAATTTTTTATACTCAACCGTGGCATTCTTATTTATTCAATTATCTTTATACCTACTGATGGCATGCGGCTAAATGTAGTGAAATTATCACTTTGAGAAAGACCATGAACAAAAAAAATAAAGTAATGAAGTTCAATAATGTTCAAAATGTCTAATCTCTCATGATCTGGAAATTAAAAAAAATCACTATATAGTTTCGGGAAAGTTCTAATAGCTTTTTGTTATCGCTAGTTTCTGTACAGTACATAAAATGCAAGAAAATATAGCCGCATTACTTATTATACTTACAATAAAACCTTATCCAAACTTCATCAAAATAGATGCAGCGGTTATCGAGTTTAAGCGATGACAAATTTTTCGACAGACAGACCGACAGAAATTGATTACTTTTCGTGATGAAGTAAATCTCGCGACGAGCTTTTATATCATAAAATTGAGTAATGAGGTTATACGTTGATAGTTAAAGTTTTAAAGGAAAAGTTTATTTTATTCTTTTTAACGCATTGAAATAAAAGCTTGTTTTTCAAAAAAAATTACTTCAATTTTTTTTTTCTGTCTGTTCATCCCATTGACCGCACCATTGCTGCAAGATCGTTTGCCGGTTAATTCCGAACAGTCTAGCTCTTCAATAAGGAGACCTTCAAAACTTAGTCCGCCATCTTTGGAAGTCCGCCATATTGGATTTGGTCGTCACTCTATTTTTCGAGCAATTCTCATCAAGCCTTTTCTAAATCGCTATTCCGTAACATCCACCATATTGGATTAAAAATTGCAGTATGTAAGTAATCGTGTATTGTCACGTGAACCAAACTTTTGTACAAAATTTCAGCCCGAGAGGTAAGCTTATTTTTTCGAGTTAAGGGAAGTTTTTTGAATTAAAAACTTCATGTCATGGCATAATCCATAAACAAAATATACATTGATATAAAATTATTCCTTTCAAGGAATAGCATAGCTTTTATTGAAAGTATATAATAATAACGACTTTATTGTATATCATATTTTAACAAACTGTGTTACTATACAGATTTTGAAATTAGGATTTTCAGTTTACGACTTCAGAGTAAGATGAACGTGTATGTCAAAATTGGAATATTGAAGGCTAATTTATGCATTGAAACAAATCGTATGATTTATTCGAATATTTGAGGTTTTCTATTAGGAAATTTCGCCTGTTTCGAATTATTGGTATTCAACTATTATCCCGAGAAGTGGAAATGAAATGGAAGCAAAAAGCATCATATTTTCTACTGGCAGCTGATTAAAACTACATGTTATTGGCTGAACGTCTTATCTAACGTATCGACTGTTCGGCAGCCTTTATCAACATAATAAATGTGAAGAAACAAATGTTGACATTATAATGACATTGACGTCTTGGACTGCTTAGGTTTCAAACAAGACATTCGTATCTTTGAACTATTGTGAAAGGCGAGATTACAGATGTTACATTTGCGTTACTGACAGATGCAAAACAAGAAACATATTGCATCATTTGGGATCTAAGATCAAATCTGGTTACCTAATGGTTTGTTCTTGGATCCAGGTGGAATGATTTTGATTATTGCCTTGAGATCACACTGCTGTAAGTTTCTCTTTATCTCATAAGGCAATTCCTTTTTTGGATTTATCAACAACGCAAATGCGTCACGTTTATTCTAGCATTGCATGATAGTTTATACCAAGGTATATGGTTTGGAAGCATGGACTATAAATGCTGCAATTCTGAAAAAGTTTGAATCATTCGAAATGTGGGTGTATAGGATCATTCCCAGAATATCGTGGATGGATCGAATAACAAATGCAGAAGTTCTGAGACCTATAGGCAAGGAATTAGAGGTTGTCCATACATTCAAGAAACGTAAATTGGAATATCTAAGTCATATCATGAGAGGAACAAATATGAACTTCTACAGTTGATTGTCCAACCTGTTAGAGTGGTTGGATGTACCTCTAACAAACTTTTTAAAGCGGCCTCCTCCAAAGTAAAAATAGCCATGGTGGTGGCCAACCTTCGACTCGGAGATGGCACTTGAAGAAGAAGAAGATTACTTAAAAACTAAACCGTTCTCCTAGAGACAGGAAAAAAGTCAATAGAAGTCAATAGAGTGTAGATGCTCTTGCTTGATGAAAATTTTCCATCATTGAGATAAAATTGTGTAAGTTAAAAACCGAGTTTTACTTATGAAATTTGTGCATTTTGCTTCAATCTTTGAAGTATCATTAGACCTTCAAGATTAACTATTTGCAAAGGCTGCCAGGTGACTTGTCAATTATCTAACTTCCTGTAATGAATATAAAACTAAAGTTTTTTCAAATCTTTCAAAATTTCCTATTAAATTATGACTTTTTTGAGACTTAGGGGAAACATTTTTTGGTGAATGAATTGGCAACTGAGGCTAACGGAAACCCCTTAAACACCTCAACCATGGCTGCCAAAAGGTCCTTATGATATATCATGTCATAAAATATTCAATTTGTAAAGATACTTCATGCCTTAAGATACAATATTTCTTAATCTGTTGCATTCGTTTAATATATTTTATCACTTGAAGGTAAGATATTTCAAGAGTAAGTTAACCGTTAGATAAAATCACATATGGTAACTCATAGCAATGTGTCGATAAATTGAAAGATTAAGTCGAAACGCGTCAGGAATTTTGATTATGAAGCCTTGAGATTAAATTACACAATTTTATCGTCTGTCTATATAATTTAAAAATTTCATTTTTCATATTTTGTACCAAAACGTGCTCAATAAATCGTATGTAGTTTTGATGAGTGGCTAGTACAAAATATTCGTCGAATGAAAAGGTGTTCAAAGCTCCACCACTGCCAGCCAGGTAGCTTTTCTCTAAACGAATTATAGCTTGTGTATCGCCTAACCTGTTGATGAGTGTGTGTGCGCTGCGTTGATGCGGGTCTTCCTCCCGCTTTGTGCACCCCGTAACTCGCGTTGCACCGCCAACCCCGGCTGGCTGCGATCGCGGAACTGAAAGCGTCGAGACGCTCAATTTTTATTGTAGAGACGCCTGGTGACGCGCCGCGTTAATTGGTCGGCGGTATGGAGATCTTCATATTATGCGCGACCTCAAGAAGTCACACTTATCAGCATCGTGGTATTAAGCCGGCTAGATGACATAGATTTTAACAGAATGGAATCTTCAAAATAGTGTACGATACTCTTAAAAAAAAAGTGGTAACTAACATCGACTCGTTGCTTTTGACGCTTAGATCATCCAGACTTCAGGACAATTCAATAAAAAGACTGGCTGAAAGCCTATTAGCCCAGAAACGCTGTGAGGGGAAACATTTCTTTACACATTGACCTTAAAATGACCATCGCCTTAGGGCTCTTCGGCAGCCTATTCCACACCGCTGAGGTGTTCCAAAAGAATGACTTTTGGAAGAGGTAGTAGAAGCTTGACTCGATGAGAATGCGCTCTTTGGGCCTTTCTAGTGATTGAGTACTGAGTGTTGAGGTCTTTTGTAAAGTCGGGCACGACAACCAGGCGTAGTGTTCTTTCCTTGATTGAATCCTGAAGCTCCAAGGAGTGCATGCATCCTCACATATAGGAGCAGAATTCTAGAGATCTGGTCGCATGTCTGATGTTTTAGCTGTTCTGGTATTATATAGGGTCCCGCATCTTTGCTCCTGTCTTCCGTAGCTTCGTTATCAATTAAGTTGGGATTTTAATATTTTGCATGTTGTATCTGTACCTTAGATTGCATTTTAGGAAAATACTCTCATATCAGGGTGTCCACAAAAAAGTGTGAGGTCATAATGACATATAATTTAAATTGAACTACCCATTTTTTTGCATATTTGGGTGTCTCCAATGATCACCTCTACTATCCTAAAATATTATCAAAATCGATGCGGTTAAACCGACGAAAAAAAATAAAATGCGAAAAAAATCGATTTTGCATCACCGACTTTAAAAATTGCTGAAAAATACGAATGGTGCGTAATTATCAAATTTAAACTAGGAACTTATTAAGTAAGATGTGGATGTCGTGTTGACCAAGTTTGGTTGATCTAAATTGTACAGGGTGTTCAAAAATGACTGCCAAACTTTTCAAATTTTAAATATAAGCACCCCTCTTTATTGATTGCATTCGATGCGGAATTAAGAAATAAAACTTTTTTCTAATTACATTCCTATCAAAATTCCTAACGCATTAAAAGCTATTCGCCAAAAACTACTTGTTTCGCCTATTTCAAGAACAATTTTAACGAATAAAAATTAAAGGCGGCCTTGATAATGACATTAGATTTTATTATTACTTTTGACACGTGAATCACCAAATATTTAGAACATCTCAATAAAAAGTCTTACTTTTAAAAGTTTTGTTGTCAATTTCTTTAAATAAAATGACTATTGCCGTGCTTTTTTATTATTTTACAAAGGATGAGGTTCCCTTTATAATTAAGGTGTCTACGCAAAATAGTTGGAGATGCCATTTGGTGAACCCTGGTAGGTTAGTTTTAGATTTTCAAACCTACAATTTCTTAAATCATGTAGATTGTAGATGCTCTTACTTGGTGAAACTCTTCCATCATGTAACTTTTTCTCTGAATTTCTTGAATTACGGAGTCAGCCTACTTGACGCCAGTTCTTTGATGAGGATAACTTTAAATGCTTTCAGTACAAACTCGCACCGTTCAGTTGCAAGAAATACATTGTTCAAAAACAAATATTTAAGAAAAACATTTTTCAAAATACAACTCCTCATTTTTTGCAGTATCCCGTGTACTATAACCATCAGTAGTTCTATGGTTCATTTTAATGGGCTGTCGAAGGCATCAGCGCTGGCGATATTGCTCCTCGCGCGACCTTAAGGGCGACAGGGGGTAAAGGAGGGCCAAGAGAGAAAGGGGGTGTCAGCCAGTCTGCGTTGGAATGCGGTCGGCAGTATGCCGTTGAGGCGGGAGGAAAATATTCCTCCTGTCGTTTAATGGAATTGTTAAGGCATGCCTCACCCCCTCCCAAAAAGATATGATGAGATTCGATCCATTGGCATCGCGGGGGAGTTAATGAACCTGTGCATGAATGAAAAATGGGCCTTTACACGATCAATATTATGTAATCAATACTTCGTCTAATGCATTTCAACTAATCACGAACAAAATTGGATTCGGAAGATTGTATTGCCTGAAAAACATCTATCCAATAATTAGAAAAATCGAAAAGAAAATTTTGTCGCCAATAGGGATCGAATCCACAACATCCAGCATTCTGGGCAGACGCTTCAGCCTGCGGCTATGGCGAGACCGCCAAGCAGAACGGCAATGCGATATGTACACAATTATTTCTCTCAAATTTACAGATATTTGATCGTTAAAATTGATCTGGCAATGAAATTAAGTCAGTTTGTACACTACAACGTCTAGAGGGAGCAAAAATATGCAGGATTATGCAATAAAATGTGTAATCTATGGGACTTATACTCTGGTAACCCAAGCTACCAATATCTTGGTAATATTATGTTAAACATTATGCGCATATCTATTAGATTAATTACAAGGCTATAACTTGCAATTAGTCTCATGTGCACGCTGATGTTCACGTTTTTTGCACTTCACAGCGTTTATATTTTTTGACAATTTGATGTTGAAACCCTGTCTCCCTCAGAGGCTTCGTTTACTCCTCCCTTATCATTATGTAGTTCCATGAGCAATTGCGACATTCAAGGGAATTTTCTGATTTAGAACTAATTTTTGTTTCAAATGGCGGAATTTGGATTGAAGCGTATGGGCAATCTTAGAACTTATTAATTATTAAAAAAAATATTGAAAGAGAAAATGTACAGGTTTAAGCTTTGCAGAGCCTTCTATTATTGATTTATAAGTTGTTGTTACTAAATGAAACGCCACTGATTTCCTAAGGAAGTGCTGCTGTGGGACGTTTGCTGATGACAAGCATTGTCGGAAAATTGAGCGAAAATTATTTCCTCCAAGTTAAGGGTTATTTAGGAGCCAGTTACCCAGAAATACTGGTTATTGGTATTTCCTACATCATTCCTGTTTATGCATATGTTATAAATGGTTGTTGATTGAAGTGCAGTATTTTATAAATTATAATTAATTCAATGTACAAATTGGAAATAATGTTCTTTTTCAGTAATATGTTCGGAATGAGTGAAAAAATTAAATAGAAATCTTAGCAGTAAAGTGAAACATTTGCAGTTTTAAAATGAGATGCAACCACTGTTTTCCTATGAGTCTCCATGAAATGGGCGAATCATGTTTTTCGAATGAAGCAGTATTTAGAATTCTATGGCTTTAAAAAAAATGTACGAAATATCGTAAAACCCAAAATGTAACTGAAATTAAGATTTTTGTGAATTATATATCATTTCTCTTTTTGTTTATATCATAAAAAATATTGCACGAATATAAAACTATATATTTATAAAACTATAAAACTGTTTCTTTATAGATCCCGATTAGATATTTCTTCACTGAAAGAAGTCTGAAAATAGTTTACTGTTGAATTTTATGATAAAACTAACCTTTTATTTTGCTGTTTTGCTTGGGATAATTTTTTCGCTAAAGCCTGTCCGAAAAAATATATGAATTGACAATACAACTACTATTAATCTATAATATATAAAATATAATGATAAATCATTACAATTTGATCTTCATGACCCAAAATGATCTGTCAAGAATTTTGATTGACTGATTCTAGCTCCCAGCTTAAACCACAAAAGAAAACGCAATTTCTTTTAAATGATTTTTAGATTTATTGAAAATTGGTTTGATTCACAAATATTTCCACTATGATACCATTATACAAATTCGAATACGAACTCTATTCACACCTTTTGCTTTTTAGCATGTGGAGCAAATTCACAATGTGAACCAATATGCGTTTCTCCTTTCCTAATATCAGCCGCAAGACAAATTACAGCATTATCAAACATACATTGTTCATAATCTGTTAGTTCTTGTAATCCAAAATTTTTCGAGACACCATGGATTCCTAGTTGAACAGGAGTAGAGAGGTATTTCAACTCTGGATGGATCTGAAATTGGAAAGATGAAGGATATATTGAAGATTCTATCGCAAATCTACATCTACATTTCTTATTGCAACAGATATTGAATGTGGACAGATGCTTATATATTTTGTTACTGGAGTATTTCAAAGCTACATGAAATGATCAACCTCAATCAATGTCCATCTCTAGTCTCAAATTGTATTCTTGATAATTTTATACATTTACTATATAGTTCTCGTAACGCTTCTGGTGCGTCGATGGCGTTCTGTCTTTGCGAGATGTTTTCAATACAAAAATGACAATTATTTACCGGCTAATCCGCAGAATGCATGCCGATATACAGTTTTGCACTCAGAAACTCGGAAGGAACTTTGCCCACCACAAGATTTGAATCGACAACTTGTGATTGCCGGTCAGATACTGTCTCAAAGCTAAACGGACACTTCGCCTGATAGTCACAACATCATGGTTGTTTCCTACATACTGGTCTGCTGTCAGTAACCACGATTGGAGATCTTACAGATGGAAACACTGGCGCCGCTATACGTCAAGATACAAATGAGTTTGAAATTCGGAAATTCGGATTACAACTAACATCATCGACATTCTGTTTATATGCTTAGTTTAAAGGCAGAGTCTCTGATCGGCAATCAGAAGGTGTGGGTTCGAATACAGCAGTGGGCCAAGTTTTTTCTCGAGTTTCTAAATGCGAAATTGTATTAAATATATTTTCTGCTGGCCGTTAACTAGAACGACATAAAATTGAATTTTATATTTTACCCAATGTTTCGGCTGCATTGACAGCCTTTATCAAAGTACAGAATATGAAAATCAAAATTTCGAAATTACAGTCATTTACCATTTTGGGTGTGTCCAAATAACATCATTGCACTTGGATTACCTTAGAAGGAACGTAGGCACACTCAACAATATCTTTGTGCCCTCTTATTCCTTTCACTAATGATATTATGAATCTGGCAGTTGCAAAGGCAGCTAGAAATCCTGAGGCTGTCTTCGGCTGAGGTTTTCTGATATTCAATGTAATTTGCTCAAGTTCTTCCTGTAGATAAAAATACTCAGATAGTCTCAAACAAGTGGCAGTTATACCAATATCATATGACATAGCATTTTGAGGTGTACTATTACAGATTAGTTTTGAATAAACTGAAAATAAATAAAATCAACTATGGAAAAGCTTTGATATGTTTTTACTTCCTTCGCATGAGTGAGGTAAGTCTTGTGATCGCGAAATGTTAATGATTATAGAGTTTCCAATCATTTTCAGGCGAAATTTTGCCGGCAAAAAATTACAGAACTTTCAGTAAGAAAAAACACCATTCTCTCAAATACACAGGGTAAAATGGAGGTTGGTCTACCTGAAATGCGGATGTTTATCTAAAAAAAAACTACTTGACTGCATTGTATGGTATAGGAGTCTCCGGGAAATTTAAATGATTCTCCTATAATATTGGGTAGTAGCAATACTTACATTCGAGAATTGTATCTTAGGATGAGCTTGCGATAGCACAGGTACCCTAGTCTCTACGCTGTGTCCTCCTATGACTGGTACCGTCACCTTTTCCGGTCCGATTTTCATACTTTTTGCTACAATTGTGTTGGCTCTCACACTGTCAAGAGCGGTTATGCCAAATACGGTGGACGGATTATAACTTCCAAACTTTTTTAGGACCTCACAGCATAGCGGTAGCATGCTGTTCAATGGCTCTGTGCCTACCGCTAAAAATGCCTGAAAGCATCAGATGATGCTATCAAATATTTCGAAATGCGTGACATAAACCCATTCATATTTATTTCTGAAAATTTTGTGTAACAAAAGTACCATTTCTATCAACGTGGAGTGGTTCCACTAAATAAAAGTATCTACAATGTACATGTATTGAATGAGTCTTACCTTTGGTGAATATTTTGCGTGAACATTCATTATCTCTGAAACTATCTGAGAGTTTTGTTTCCATTGGCCGTCCAGTGTCAGCGAATCTGAATCCGAGGCTGCAGCGATTATTATCACAACATTGGAATCCTGCACACAAGAATTATTTTATTATTTCCAGTGAGTTGTTTGTTTGAATGTATTCATACAAAATCGGAAAGTATAGTCACATTGATTGACTTATTACTCTTATTAGTCAGTAGCTTAGCAAGTCTCATTCAATTTTTTTTTTGGTAGAATTAAATTTTAAATGATCTCTGAAACACTGGTATTATCGAATTAGAAATAAAGATTTGATTGGGACTTTAAAATTCTTGATAGTTACAATATAGAATTTGAAAAATATTCAAATATTCAGTTAAAATGCAGTGATTTGTAGTAAAAGCTGTTAAAATAGAAACAGAACACATCACTATTACTAGTTGCCAAATCAAAAACTGAACTAAGCAAAATGAATTATTCCGCCTTGTTTATTTCCTCATCTTTGACAGTTAAGTAATACAGAAAGAAGAAATCGTATCATTAAAGTATGAAATTCTCATCGAAATCATGATTTCCTGCGAAACTATTAGACTTGGCATCACTGTAGGTCAGCGGTATCTCCTACCTGCCGAAAAAAGTTTACGAAAAAAACAATCGCACTCATATCTCATCGGAAATCGACGGTTATCTTGCATACACGTTCTTGATCTGTTTGCATGGCAAATGTGTGAACAATAATCTGTTTGAAAAGTACGGACAATCACCGTGGTAAAATGCTTACAGACGATAGGATTTCTTTCACTAACATCAAAATAAGTGCAATACCCTCCTCAAGAAAATTAAAAACTATCTGGGACTGCGGAAACGTCCATAGAGGAAGTTGGAGTGTTCTTAATGTTTTTCGTTTATTTTATGATAACTGCCACTGAAGCAATTTTCTAAAATTACGAATATTTTGTTCTACAAAAAATATATACTTACTTTCAGTGCAAATGGAAGATTAGCCTTTCCACTGAATGCAGTTACCCTACAGTTGGTATCTATATTATTCAGTTCTAAAGCCTGATCTGTTCTCGTTATATCGTGCATGCAAAGCTCATCTATGAATGATGATTGTTTCAACATTAGACATAGCGGTTTACCTATTTTACCTAAGAAAAAAGTCCAGATCGAATTATCCATCTCCAAATAAAACTCATTTTTTTGTTAGTGTACCTAACTTCTAAAACGGATCATGTGGCTATGATTCATTATATTTTCCGGTGGCCGCTCATTGAAAACATATACGTATGAAACAGTAAAACCTCCAAGAAGTGAAATAAAAATTAAACAGTGCGAGGTAGATTCTTATGAGGCATTAGCAACAAAGAGCAATAAAGAGTAAAGCACATCAAAAGGTGATCAGTCCTTGTAGATTGTAGATGCTTTCACGTGGTGAAACTCTTACATCATGCAGATAAAAAGATTCTGTAATTAACACACAATTTCACAAATAAAACTCTTCTTCTTCTTTCTTTTTCTCTTTCAGTTACGCGTTTCGATTTATATTCAAATCATCGTTGGACTATCAGATTTGACTGCTAACAAGCCTATCCAGATTACTTGCCAACTAACTAACCAGATCCTATCATGGATACAAAACTAGAGCTCTCAAATCTAGCATACTATCTATCCTGTCTAGCTATTTATCTATTAAACTATTTCTTCCTTTCTTCGAAATCGATCTAGCAATTACTGATATTATGTGGTGACAAGACGCAAACGGACCGATAGACCCCGGAAGACAGACAAACAGACCCAAATGGGTGACGTCCATCTAACATCTCAAATACGAAAAGTCTTCAACAATGCTTGAGAAGTAGTTGGACTATTGAAATAAACTCGGATCCATTTGTCATCCTTACTAAATTCTCACCTGCAGCCCCAACCACAGTCACTTTTACATTACCGCTGCTCGAACTATACCGACGTGTGTTTCTTTTGCTGCCGCTAATTTTTTGGAAGAACCCATCCTCAGAAAAATCGTTGGCATGCTCGTTGAGGTATTTTCTGAATATTTGTGTAATATTGAACATATTTATTAACATCAATTTGGAGTATGAGCATCTTGCAAAGAATGACAATTTCAAAAAGAAAATAGGTTATGATGTCATATTCTTATTTCATACAAATGAACTACTCCTTATCTGTGAACCTACTTTTTATTGAACTAATGTCTTGACTCAAACTATGGTCCGATTATTACAATTTACAGCGCTCAAGGGTTAATGTGAATAGTTATATGTCCGCTCACAACGGTTTTGGAGTATCAATAGGCTTTCTCCCGTACGGTGTTTTTGTTTAATCGTGATTCAATAAAAGATTCAATAGCTCTGATACATCTTGTATGTCTAGTGACGAACATGGATAGTCATCAGATTTTCATAGCAAAACAACATCCACAGCGGTGTGGTTTTAATTAAATTACGACCCCTCTACCCCTTTTACTGATAATTTTATAATTAATCTGCCTCCGTGCCGTTGGCGTCAGAGCACTGCTCGACCAAATTGAATTAGATTTAGATGTCATGTTTATAATAATTTACCATCGATGCTAGGACCAGCTCTGCTGTCCTCATGCTGGTTGAAGTTAGGATGGATGGCGAAATAGTCCAGGACTATCAGATGGACGCAAATTTAGTTCTGCTGACAATTCATTTGTATTATAACTGAGAATGGCGTAAACAAATTTACTGTTTACTGTAACTGTAACCAACCGCATAATTAAGATAATTTGAGAGAAATTAAACATTTTATATTCAGCTATATTCAGGATTTGACTCAAACAATCGGCATTTGTGGCACAAAAATTACAAATTGAATTAAAAGTATTGCACATAATATATTGTAACGTTCTTAATCACTAATTTATTTCCATTGGTAACATAACAACTTATATACTAATTTGTATCAACGATTTCTAGTTCTTAACTATTTAACGTCTGGAGTGGAGACTGAATGACCGCTGTCACTGTTCGATGCTGGAATATATACAAAAAAATGCCCATCTCGAATGTTCCGTACAGGGTGATCTTTTCTTGGCTGCTGGCCACTCATCTCGTTGCAATATCGAATAGAAGGGCTTGAGAAGTAGCATAAGCCAAATGATGGAATTATGACGACACTATGACAGTCTATACAAGATGAACGGACATATCTTTATCGTAAGAACACCCTCAAAATAGATATCAAGTGAAAAAGGTTGCCAAATTGAATACGATATGGTAAATGACAGTATGCTAAGCCCAATATGGTGACAATACATACCTTTTTGGTAACACTATCGACGTAGGTATCGACGAGTTTACTAATGCAGCCGGGGAGAGGTACAAACTAGTATAGGAATCAACACTGCTAGAACAGATGCTGTAAGTAAAAGGAGTGAAGGCACAATAAGCCTGAAGGCTGCAGTGCTAATGGAAACTTCACATCGCTTTGGGCGGCTCTTTGTCGATATAAAAAAAATGTAGGAAATCTTCTTCAACCTAACACTAAAATATTCAGCTAGCTAAGATTTTTTTACTATTAGCCTTGGATTAATAGAATGGTGGGATGGGATGGTGCAATAAAAGCTGAAAGCTCCAAAAAAGTTCGTATTCATAGTGCGTTCCGACGATAAAATTTAGTACGGAGGCAACGCAGAGGTCAAACTTAACTTAGTCGGGTATTTTCTAATTTTGTACACTAACCGGTAGATAAACATGTATTTTGGACTGTAATAACGGTTTTTGCTTCGAAATTATTCGAAAATAATCTAGCTACTATTATATTGTACTTATTCATTAATTCTACCTTTTTGCAATTTATCACATATTAAAGACTTTGTTAGTCCTGAAACTACCCTTAACAATTGTACAATTCAATTTTAATCATTTATGATTTCAGCAAGAGCATCTGCAATCTACATAATTATTGATAACGTGTTTTCAGGCCAACCAGGCCCAACAAGAAAGTCTTAAATCTTTCAAATTTCCACACTGTTGCATATCCAAATGGAATTCAGGAAATATTTATGACGATGTCATTGTTTCTGTGAACCATTCACAGGTAATAGTGTTTATTATTGAGGAATAACGTAATATCATCAAACCAGTCTGAAAGTAACTAGTGGTGCTTATCAGATCCGGATCCTTTTCCAATCCGGATTTGATCCCAATTTTCAAACATTCACAATCTTGATCTGGATCGATCCGGATATAATGTTCCTATCTGAGATCTGGATCAAAGATCCGAAATGCAATTCCGTCAAAAATTGGAATCCGTGCACTAATAGTAACCTATTTATTCAATTAGTTTGTCCAGGCATTCGGTGGGGTTTGCTTTTTTGCTCGTCAGGGGTGCCCGATTTCCAGATTTCCTTTGGGCGCGGGTCTCATCCCGACGAGCCTCAGGGTAACTATAATAACATATCCTTCTCCACAAATATCATCAAAATCGGTAAAACAGTCACAGTGAATTCATGCTGACAAAAACAGCAACTGACATGCAAAACGGATTGACAGCATGTATAAAGTACCTGCTAGTTGAAAAACATTCAAAAATGACGTTTAATGGATATCAAAAAGTTTCAGCCGCTCAGAGCATTTTTTTAAGTTGGACAGATAATTTTGTTTTTACTTATTTAATCCGCCGCCATTTGAGCCCGATTTAAAAAAAAATAAAGCAGCAGATTCCCACATAGATGCGCTCTCCAAATTAAATAATATTGGGTGCAGCTGTTACCAATATTAAGGCGAGAAAAATACCATCAGACAGTCCGACATGGACAAACAATTCCTATTTTTCTTGGAATTTATTACTCTGTGGTTTACGTGCTAAACTGGTTGCCTAAGTTTTTGTTATTTTTAACCTCAAAACTAGTAACCTTTTCTTTGATCGGTTTTATTTAAATATAGCCATGTTTAAGTTTAATTTTTCAGCAGACAGTGAAGAACAACAGCAAAATGGTATTTTTTTTATCGAATGGCCCACATTTTCATAACCTCACTATTTTCTCTACAGTTTATCAAACGGAAGGAATATGGGAAACAAGCAAAGAAATACCCTTTAAAGACGATGGCGTATATCAAAACATCCTGGAAAATGTTATACCTATTAATATACCAGGCTATCCGGATATCAAATACTTAGAACCATCAAAAATAGTGGCGATATTGCAAGAGAACAAAAATGAGACCCCAGTCCTACAAGCAGAACAAAACCACTCTGATCTGATGCCTGCTGTATATGAGGGTGGCTTAAAAATCTGGGAATGCACATATGACCTCTTAAATTACATCTCTTCAAAAAAAATACAATTTAAAAATGTTAAGGTGCTCGATTTAGGTTGTGGCTCAGGAGTTATAGGAATATATAGTTTATTGCATGGGTCTACTTGTTATTTTCAAGATTATGTAAGTATATTACACTACTTAGGAAGAAGTGATAATTCATATTGTCATGGTCATGGTTATACACAAATATCAATATCAGTGGCAAATTACTGAAAGGACTCTTCTTTCAATCATAAACCTCCATCAGTAGTTGCAGAGGATCACAAACCATTTTGATTAATAAAATGTTAAGAATATTACCAGGAAACTAATGTCACTGAACTACTGTTTGGTGACCAATCATATATTCATATATAGTTGATGCACAGAAAATATTTAGTGCACCATAACAGGTAATTCTCAAAATTATTGACGAATAAAATATGCTAACAGTCTGCTAATAATAGATTCATGTATTCAATCAGTTTAATCATATATCTCTCAATTTCAAGATCATGTAGCACTACAACCAAGATTATAAGGAAACCTTCTAAGGCATCCATCATTCTGTATTCAGTTAGCTATTTCATGGATAGATTTGACCTTTGTCTGATTCTTCAATTCATTATATCAAAGTATGTCACCTAACTGATTTTTTTAGTTGGAAAGCTTTGTAGAAAAAATAGCAAATTTGAATGAATTAACATATTATGCAATTTTTTATTTGTAGTAAAAATTTTACAAATGTTAAATATTCCAGAATGAAGATGTATTACAATATTTTACAATTCCAAATGTTCTAGTGAACAATAAGGAACTATCAGAGAGAAGCAAATTTTACTCTGGTGATTGGGAATCTTTTACAAATGTGATTGGGGAGAATTTGCAAGTAGATGAAAAGTTTGATTATATTTTTACCTCAGAAACATTGTACAATGTACAGTCATTTTTAAAACTACACAAAGTGTTTACATCACTTTTGAAGAACAATGGCAAAGTGTATCCTTTTGAGAAACAATTATAAAAATAATTATTTCCTAGTGTTTTCCTTGATGCTACAATAGATATCTTGCAGCAAAGAATTTCTACTTTGGTGTGGGTGGTGGTATACCATTATTTGAAGAATTTTTGAGTAAGAATAAAGTTTTCAAATACTTAACAGTTTGGGAACATACAAGTGGAGTTAAAAGA
The DNA here is from genome assembly GCA_949316355.1 of Bruchidius siliquastri. Lineage (NCBI taxonomy): Eukaryota > Metazoa > Arthropoda > Insecta > Coleoptera > Chrysomelidae > Bruchidius > Bruchidius siliquastri. The sequence continues at coordinate 785,972 of OX438534.1, read as the reverse complement.
GCTATACTAGAAATAAAATTCATTCAATAATTTTTTCTGCTAATGTTTTATTATAATACCCATCTGGAAGACATCATCATTATTTAGCTCAAACACTAAAACTACAAATATAATGCAGCAAATACTGTGTAAATGGAAATGACAAAAACATATATAGGAACTGATTTTCAGATAACTTATTGAAGTTAAAGTATTGTTAAATTGAGCAAATAGTACATCTATAACAATACTGTACTTTAATAAATAACTATCGCTTTGGCCATATATTGATATCTTGGCAGCTAAATCTAAATCCGCTTCATATCAACATTTATTTATTTTTTTAATTTATACTTCCGCAAATTCCAAGTACTTAATATGGAGTGCATAAAAATTAATTTAACATACCCTTTCATAATACATTTTCTAAAATTACCTACAAAAATTCGCCTATTTTTGATTAACTGATTATTACAATAATATAATTATCAACACTACACTGTTCAAAATTCACTAAAATCAACTTTTGACTAGCCTCTGATTAAATTTGCTACAGTTACGCCAACTGCACATATCAAATTAAAATGAATGAAAAGCGAATGCTGATGAGAGGTTAAATCCAGTAAAGAAAACCGCCAATTTGATATATACAGATATGGAGTTATGATACTTTTCAATCATAATTTTTTTCATTAGTATCCCTCCTCTATAAGGTATTTTTGAATAGATTATTACTCTCTATGAATGTTGATTTATGTTCAGAACTAACATCTGTTATCATAATTTTGACATAATCTTTCAAAAGTTCGATTTCGGACTACTTCCATTGTCTATAAAATTTTTGAGTATCACAACGTTTCGATTGATATGCTATCTTCAATCGTGAACTGTTCACCTAAAGACTATTGAAGATAGCATATAAATCGAAACGTCGTGATACTAAAAAATATTATAGACAATGGAAGTCCGAAATCAATTTTTTGAAAAATCCACCTTGTCTACAAGTTTCAAACAACAGCTATAACATTTCAATCCTATCCAGCAGTGTTTAAGTTCTGAATATATTAGTGTATAAAGTACCTAATTTCTTAAAAAAAAACATTAAAACCATTACTCTTTGTAAGCAAGATAGGAGTTCAATTTTCGACAAATCCTGCAAATATAGGATTTCATCATCATTTGTTATACATTATAGATTGCAAATATATAAATACTATATGTTAGAATGTATTCTTAACTGGGATTATATCTCATCAGATACACAAATGAGAAATAAAAAAAATATGTGCATGTTACGTCCAAAGAGGCAGCAAAGTTTGGAAAAGCTTTGGAATAATTTTGATCAGGTAATGTGTATCATGATACTTGAACACATATCTTCTTCAATTTTGCTAAATGATAAATCAAAATCATCAGCGAAATATCTTGCTATCAACGTTCCAACATTTCGTGAACCGTTTACCTATACGAATTTTATTTATTTATTCGAAAAGTTTCTTGTTTTAGTTTTACAAAATGAATTAAGTGAAAAAATGTAAAAAATGAAGAATTGCTATTTGGTAAACTTGCTGTATCCATGGAAAGTGAAAATATCATGATAGTTGGAAACTCTATTTCAATGTAAAGTGGAATTAATGCGAAGTTAGGGGTATAGACGTTCATATATCCACCCCTCTTCACCTTGATGTGTCAACACCCCATCTGGTTCATCTTCTTTTGGTTTGCGAAATCTGATTCTATCGTGGATTCTGTCAGTCTGACCTTGCCAGAATTCTATCGTATGAGGTTTGACTATATATCCACCCCTAATAATAGTCAAAAAAATAATTTAACTAATGTCATATGTACAGTAACTAATGTATAATAAATTTGTTAAAAAAAAATTTGAAAATTTTTCTAATTAAGCACTCGGACTGCCTTGAAGCGGCGACAATTGTCCCTCACGACATCTGTCGACAATGGTGAACTGATTTACAGCGACATCCCTTGATCTTCGTAAGCATTATTTACGATGTACCGTTATTCCGGCTCAATTCACGTCAAAAGCTGATAACTAACATTGTGTGTGGTCTCCACTATGTCGAAAGGGACATCTGTTAAGTTTGGAAGTTAATACTATTCCAATGCAATAATATTTTGCACACAATATTCAGTAGTTTCAAAACAATAGCAGGGTAACTATCTATTGTGAGATTTTAATATTTTTTTATGATCCTTATTTGAATTTATTAACATATAAATATTTTAAGACAAAATACTGTTATACTGGAGACAGTTAACTAATGTCAATTTCACTATGTAGCAGATCCACAGGGGACATAGTGGATTCAAACTTCACTGTTTAGCCCCCAAATTCGTTTGTACTTTGAAAAAGGCTACTGAGGAACTGGGAAAGTATCTAAAGTTTGTACAGTAATCATATGTCTTTTAAATGACCAGCTATGAGTGAAAGCAACCTCAAGGTCTGATCCAGAGTTAAATTAAAAGAAATATCATATTTACCATAGAGGCGGTCTAGGCACCTCTCCCTCTTTGTATTTCTCTTTTAGCTGCAATGCAATCTCTTCCATATCCTTTCTACTAGCCACAGGTTTGCTCTGATTACTACACAGGGCTCCAATCTGACTCTGATATGGTCTGCATTTAAAGTACTTTTCTGCATCAGAGAAAGGAAGTTTCTCTACATCTCCCTCAATTCTCACCTTTAAAAGATAATTTTAATTTTAAAATCAACATATCAAAAATATCTGTGTATTTATTACCGATCTACTATAATGTTCCCAGTAAAATGTCAATGCAGCTTTTGGGTTGTCTTCCTGGAAATACAATGATTGAAATATTTTTTGCATACTTTGTCTCAAGACATACTAACTGTTGTCCTTTCCTACTGGTATAATGCGTGAAAAATATGAAGCCTTCTTTGCTGTATCCTTTTAAAAGGACATATCTTGATGTAGGATATCCATCTCTGAAATACATGAATATATTTGAAAGAGATGTAATTAACATTTTAAGTGCATTCAATGGGAATAGTTTCCATAAAATGGGGAATTAGATACTGCAAATATATATAAATACCAATTTTTCACACTAAAAAGTGCTTTGCAAAGAAACAAGAAAACCAATTGAGATACTGCATAAGCATAACTCAAGCATCAAATAATGCTTCAGTATTACATATTAAATTTCATTTGGTAATATGAAAATATTACATTTTGAATAAACAACCAATTTTTATCTCCAGCATAAGCTTGTTAATTTTTTGCACACTTGTATAAATTTGAATGCATGCTAATTCATTGTGCATATATAAATTGATCCACTTCAATGGGGCACCACTTGATAAAAAATGATAAAACCCTATGAATTCATTTTGGGATGAAAGTGTTTGTACAATCATGGTCTTTCAGGTCCATGTGACTTTTTTAAAACCCAACTACTCATCAGTTCAATCTTTTCAAATAATGATATAACTAATTTGACCATACATCCTATTTCAAACAGGACAGTCTGATAATTACAATTTAAAAAAAGGCACAACAAAGTATACTGCTGTAGCAGCATACACTCAGTATCAGTCATCAGCTTCTGATGAATGAATGATACAGAGATGATGGTACATTGTGAAAAGTGTTAACACAGAATAAGGGATGTTACTGTGAATCAGTTCACACTTCTCGACAGATGTCATAGTGGTCATGTATTAGACAGACTAATTAAATTCATAATATGTCAATAGACAGTGCCACTTTGCAGGACACTTTGTAAAGTTGATGAGTTATAATGTTTTCTAAAAGTCGATCATTGACTTATACACTTTTTGACATGATTAGTTTTAAAGGTTTTCATTGTTTTACTTTTATGTGTGAAATCATATTCTAATCTGATAACTTTTTCAAGAAAACGTACTTTGTGCATGTTGACAGACACATGGCATTAGGTTCAACTGTCCTAGAGTCTGTTTTTACCACCTGGAACCATTTGTTGAATAAATCCATTGGTTCTTTCACTTCAATGTTGTCCTCAAGGAAAAACTCATTTTTATCATGATAAGGATGACGCATACCTAAACAGAGTAAAAAAATATTAATTGTGAATTTGCAACACTGGTCAGTGGCTAAACTGGCTCAAAAAAGCACTGCCCTTATAAGTGTATGCACTGGGGATCACAACATCCCTTAGAGAATAATAGTTACCGAGATGCACAAATGCCCATTAGTCAAATCTACCTCTGTATTTTTCCCTACTGAATTTTAATTTTACACCAGAATTCAATTTTAACAGAGCATATTTTTTCAAATATGGGTTCCATTTGCTATATTATATAACAAAAAGATGACAAAGTAGTTGTGCTCAAAAGTTTACAGTCTATTAGTTACATAATTCAGTGTTAGCAGTAACTTTTTCTAACAACCAAAACTGTATAGTAATGTAGCACCAATATAGCAAGCAATATCAAATAATAATTAAGGAAAGTACTGCATATAATTGTGACCAGCAGACTTACAATATATTAGCAGTGGAAACAATGTTTTTCTTTCACAATATCAATAATGGGAACACAAATCATCATTTATGAAGATCACAAATAGGTATGTTTGCCTCATTAGACAAGGTTCTCGTCTAAATGAGACTGGAGTGACCAATACACAGTCAATTGCAAACCATCTTTCAATTTTGTGGTAGAATCAACAGTTGTGAAACTCTGAGCACCAATGCCTTAAAGGGCTTAAAGTAACTGTTGATGAATATGAAATATTGTGTAAATAAATCTGATCAGGCAAACAAGTACAGAAGATTTTTTTACACAATGTCATAACTCAATATTATTATTAAACATATATATGTTATCTCTAATTGGAAGATACAATATGAGTAATTGTTCTAATCTACAATGATTTTTCATAATCAATAAATCTGCATACCTGAGATATCCATGATTGCTTCTCGTAAGTTCTACAAACAAGGGAAAAATCGTATCACCTTGAAAGCTCAGATTATAAATTGTGTTTGTAATCTAACAGATTTTAGAAAGTTAAACAACATGTATACATTGTAAAAACATATCTGTACCCTAGTAGGATTAAATAAAAACACAGATGTAAAATAAAACCGTGGCAATTCCTTCGAAACTCCTTCAGTAATCAGTACAATATATAAATGATAAACTTTTGTCAATTACATATTTTTACGCAATACAAAATATATGTGATTAGAGGTATTGGATTTATTTATGTTTATTTTTGTTGATACCGTTGACACGGAATAGTATCTATGCGGAACATAGATTACCCACTCTTATACAGAACAGTCAGTGGTTGACACTGACACACTTGAGATAATAGCGACCTTCAACACTCAATTGACACTGCCATGATTGACACGTTTGTTTTATTTAATAAAACTTCACAAAAAACAATACTTTATATGTATATGGAATTTTTTGTAATGTCTGACCAGTTAGAGAATACGAGAGACGAAATGAGAAAATGCGGTAATAAAACCGTAAGCGTTACGGATTCATAGACGGTGACACGTAGAATTGAATACTAATATTTCCTATGATTTCTCGCCTGCCTGGCTACCGATAACTGTTCCTTATCTAGACTGCATGCATTGCACCATTGCTTATCTACCCATCTAACAACTCAACGTTCCACTCGCTACCCCTGTGAGAACCGCCCACGAACGGCCATACGACAGGAACAACGTTGTGGATTTTTGCCCGCATTTTTCGGGCTTGCATTATCTCCCTAGTCAGATATTATACATTGCATAAAATTCTCAATTGTATGTATTTTATTTGAGTGATAAAAGTTTCACAAACTAGAAGCGTCTACAAAAAGACTTAATCAAAGATGGCTCGAGAAATTACTTTTTGAAAATTAGACAGCAAAATGGCCCGTATATTTTTATGCTTTCTTGTACTTATGCAAAGACTATGGATCAAACATTGCTATGAGTATGTATACTAAGTTACTTGCAAAGATAGAAAGATAGAATATGGAAACAACGTAATCAAGTTAATTTAAATCGGAATAGCTAACAAAATAGCTTCAATAGTCTAATGACAAATCACCCCACCCTTTGCTGCCCTATGGACGCTACAACTGTTTTGTATTTGTTCTCCGTTAACGAACTTCCCAAAGTACGATGAAAGACGGATGACAAACTGGATTGTCATCATAGTCGATTTGTTGTCGTCGGCACTATTCACGATCATGGCAAACGAGTCCGTAGCTGGTGAACATGCACTGGCCATTAATACCGGTTAAGTAGAGTAGCCGTTGAGGCTAAACTTCGCCGTTTGTACTATGAATAGCACAATAAAGACATTATTATTATTATTAATTAGATACAAGTGGTCGTTTGCCGATTCACCAACAGCTATACATATAGGCATTGATTAGATTCAGCTTAAACATGTTGTTCGTTATGTGACATATGATATATCTTTGCAAGTGAATTATTTCTGTGACGAATTTTAATAGATGCCCTCTATATATATTTTGACCTTTTCAAGAAAATATTTATTACGTTCAGAAAACATTAATATGCTCGATACGTCCCTGTTTAGACTAAACCACATGCAAAATCCAGCGTCTGGAGGGTTTTAGAGTTACTTTTCTATACTGTAGCGTTGTCACTCTATAGGCAACCAGTTATGACCGATTGACAACAATTTTCACTAAACCTTAATTTTTCTCTGTTATTATTGAATTTTGCGTAATCACCTATTATCCAAAACGCATAGATATATAATTCGCAGTAAGTCCACTGAAACGATATAGAGACGAAACCACTTTGCACAAAGGCTTCCATATAGAAAGTAACTTGCCGTATGGAATAATGTGTTGCATAAATTTTGGGACTTGATAGATGCGTCGAGAAAAAAGAACATTCTGCATTTTAGGTTAAGTTTGAGTATACTTCTTCAACAATATCCACGTTTTTGTTAATAAATTGATTATGGCAAATTCGGCGAAGGTAAGTAAAAGCTTTTTTCTGTTTATTTCAACATTAGTTAACTTACCAATAGTGTTACAATTATATTTTTGGAGGTAGGGCACTATTCGTTTGGATCTGGAAATGTCACTGAGAATATTGGAGAATGTCGTACGAATTCAATTGAAGTCTTCGTTGACCATAGCAAAAAAACGCGGGTATGAGCAGTGCTGGAAGTATTGATGATGTATATGTGAAAGAGGTGATTGCTTTTAATCATAGAAAATACCTAAAACACTCTACCATATACCTGCCATACCTTTTTTCTGGTGTAAAGTAAGAGCATTGTGAATCAACTAGGATACTATGGGCTTCAAACAAGATAGACACAGACGTTTCTCAGTTTCAAGTTGGTGTTACTATGAAAATATGAATTCTTGATGAGTACAGCCTGCATATGTTAAGTGGTTCTATCATTATTTCAAATGACCATTGATCAGAATATTTTCTCAAAAAGTAAAAACTATAGAGAGTCTAACTACAAAATATTGATGCTTCATAAAACCAAGCATTTTTCAAATTCTACAAACCATTCTGATATCAGTTTCTTTTGCATATTTTCTACTAAATAATTTGTTTATATTACCTTTTTTAGAGCTGTTGTAAACTAAATTAATGACTTCCCAATTTGTTCATAATTTAATTTCTCCATGCAGTTTGTTTTTAACATCTATCTTGTGGTTGAGCATTTGATAAAAACCTTGTTTGCCATTTTAAAAGTTTATTTTTCTGATAATTCATTCATGACGCATTGCATTAATGTCACAGAAACAAGTGGAACTTTCTGGAATCTGCAATGAGTTCTGGAGAGTAAAAAAACTGTATGGTCTTTAATATATTTTAATGCATACAAATTTTCAATCTGAATTTGTACCAATGCATGGAAAGTAGTCAACCTACTTGATATCATTTCCACCTTTCATATCAATAGGCAGAGGAAGCATTGCAATAAAAAAAATTAAGATCAAGCTATTGTTTTCTTGATGTGTCATGACACATACATCATAGAAAACTATGTCACTCATTTCTGTTGGTCTGTCTGTCTGAGTGTCTGCCTGTCAGTCATCTGTTTCCTATCTCTATTGGTCTGTCTTGTCTGGTACTCCTTGGCCCACATATATCTTGGATAGCACCATTTTGATGTCAATGACATTTTGACATTAGAAGATTAGTATTTTTTGAATATCAGTGCTGTGGTGGCTGATATCAGAAAGCAAAAAACATAAAAACTCGTGTGTGACTGAAGAATTGTTCATTCTTGTAAAGTAAGTTTTGGAAATACTGGCAATTATAAATTCTCTTTGATGAATTTTTGAAATAATATATTGAAAAATGTTCAATATAAAGCTCCAAAATCTGATCTATATCTTTTTTTCTAAACTGATTTTAGTATTCTGAGTATATATATAGTTGCCTACTCTAGATTGATTCAAATTAATAAAATCATATTCATCCCAAAATATTCATATATTGCTATAATTAAGGATGCCGCATTTTGTATAAAAAAAACGATCAACAGATACCTTAACAACTACAATAAAACAAAAACACCTGATTATTTCTAGGAGCCTTCAATGCCTGAACTTTTACATATGAGGAATGATGAATATATGTTTAGGTTGATTGAAAATGATTCGATTATTTTCTAGGTGCAAGAGTACAAGGAAGAAATAAAGAAACAAGCTGAACAACTGGTGCTGAAAGGCTTTCCAGAAACTATTGTTAAACTGAACCAGATCTTGGAGACGTCCCAATTCAAAAACCGACGCTTCTCTGATGTCCATCAAGACCTGAACATTCCTGTACCTGACCCAATCGTGTTGAACAGTCATACCGACCTGCCGGCAGCCAAAAAGACAAAATTGGACGAAAGGATCAGTGATGTGGGTACCAAGGTGATGATATTGCCCACCGGGTCTGTGCCTACTAACAAGCATCTGGTAGATCTGGTGGAGCAGGTTAAGCCTCATATCAGGAGACTTGTGGAAGACTCTAATTTGGTAAGAATGTAGGAAGGCTAAATGTTAAAATGACACGCAAATGAATGCAGTCCCACTGGTTTGTGATTGGTGGCAGAAAGAGGTAACCGTGAAACTAATGCATCACATAATGCCTTAGGTCTCTTGAAGACCAATTCCTTTGATCACCTCAGCATTGAAAGTTAGAGACACGGATTCAAGTTCCGTCCGCACCCAAATGATTTTTTCCAATTGTGTCTTCAATCTCCATTTCTTCTATAAATATTATGGATCTCTTGTATGCAAAATTCGAAGTTATATCGGTCGATGCAACTAGAAATAGCAAATTCTATTCTATTCCATAGTCCTGTTACGGCAGTCCAAGGGACTGTGTTGAATAACCAAAAAAACAGTATCACCTATTATGTAAACATCACAAAATAAGAGACACATCTTAATACCGTAGTTTACTTGTCTTTGAAAACTTTCAAGGTGCCCTCGTATATAAAGTACCATGTGCTCCTTTTCGGTGTAATTTTACCCGCTTATGTACTAATATTAAAAGCAATAGATTGCGCAAGACTTGTACATTTCTTAGAATATTATCTTCCTTCCTTGTCTAGGGGAGCGGAGCGATTCAATGACTAGAGGATTACTGGCTAGAGTAAAGTGTTGTCCAGATCGGTGTTCAGTTTGAATGAGAGTGATTTAGAATAATAAATGGCGTGAATGCGGACGTACCTTACAAGCTCCTGAGATCGTCTGTCCAACGTGGAGCATTGAAATAAACTAGGCACGGGTTTGAGTCCCCTCCACACCAGAAAAAACTTTTTTGATCCTATTTATGTCTTCAATATACCCGTGTTCAAGCTGATGGTAACATATCAAATATGTTGGTATTTCTTTCATACATTGTGGCTCATGTGATGCCATTCTTAGAAGTAAATAAATTGGGAGTCATTGTGCAAAATAAACGTTTGAGGTGTTCGAGAATTTCCAGGCACTTTGCACATGCTTCACAAGTTTAATAACAATAAAACCATTTACTAAAGTTTTCGTTGAAGTGAACATGTTATGTTTTGTCAATGTTTTGTACGCAAAATACTCGATATTCGCCTTTGCTGTAAACAACTTGTGGAAAACGCTATGTATTTTCTTTTACTTTTAATGCATAATTTAATTGTCAAAGAAGTAGACATAAGCTTGGCTTATTGCATTCGAAACACGAATGGTCAGGTATTCTCAGATTATATTGTTGTTAGTAACTATCAATAATTGCTGGCCGAGTTGCTGATTTAAGGCACTTCACAATGATTTACGCATCCATGCCTAGGCCAATCAAATTTTTAATTTTCATTGTCATACATGTGAAAAACTTGTTGTACAACTTCGGTTCTATCCATGCAAGCCTCATCCCTCACATTCTCAGAGTAAATTGGATATTTTCTTTGATTTGTTGTACAAATAACTGGCATGCGTTGTTAATATACTACATTATTTCAGTGCCATTTCAGCAATAAGATGTTCTGGAAACAGTTTTTATTTTTTTTTTGATTATCGCATCTCATATAATACAAAAAATTATACCTCCAGGATGTTTACCAATATTATTGTTGTAGATGAAAATGTGGATATCATTCATGATTCCAAAAATTGAAGACGGAAATAACTTTGGCGTATCGGTTCAAGAAGATACCTTAGCTGAAGTACAGTCGGTAGAATCAGAAGCTGCAGCATTCTTTGATCAGATTTCGCGGTACTTCATATCAAGAGGTATAAATAGAATCATTATAACAATGAGAGTTTTTACATATGTTTTTTTATAGGGAAGTTAGTGTCAAAGGTAGCAAAATATCCTCACATCGAAGACTATAGACGGGCGGTTCAGGAGTTGGACGAGAAAGAATATTTAAGTCTGTGGTTGGTGATGTCAGAAATCAGAAACAGGTAAGTTTGGAAGGTATACAAGAGTTGGTTGCTAGAAATAAAATAGCTTCTGTGTGGAGCAAATCTGACTTTATCCAAATATATATCCACTCGATAAAATATTAAATTATTCCAATTCAACTAAAGGAATATGAATACAGCAACCTTCAAAAACTTTGCTGCTTGTTAGTTTTTTTTTTGATGTATATGCACTCATAGTTGGTTTTATTTTTACCATTATGTACCTGTGCGTATTATTAGTCTACCCGAACGATCATATAAGTTTTAAATTGCTTGTTTTTGCAGAAGGAGCGATTTTTAAGTTTTTTGGCCCGTATAACACAAAAATGCAAATTTCAAATAACAATTCTCGCTCAGAAGTGCTCAAGTTACTCAATATATGACATGCAACAAGATCAGTGGTATCAGCTAGGAAAAGACAACCTCCAACATGTTTCTGACCATTCTTCAGTCTAAACCATTGTGACTGCAATCTAACTTGGCATGGCTGTGTTCAAGGGTTGGAGCTTTCCATATATCTAGGATGCTGTTTTGTACGGCCTGTTCTTAGTCACCAGGTGGAAGAGATGACGATTGGAGTTCTTGATGATCAATGTCTTTCCCCTTGTTGGTACTTCAGCCTTCAAGCGCTGGCGTTGACCTGCTCCGATCAAGCATATGACTCGGCATACTTTTTTAATAGAATTTTTTGATAGTATTTTTTATTCCTCAGTTGTCGTCCTGTTGTCCTCCCATCTTCATCAGCGATTCGCCTTGTGCACTCTATCATCTTCGTGTCATACGTTGTCGAATTTTGATTGTTCATTTTCACCTTACGTCAGTGAGCTTAACTTTTATAAACAATCACTACCTGTTTCTTGCGAATGATTATCATAGATCTATTTTTCTATATTCATACTTTAATCCTGATGATTCTGATGTATAGTTTCACTAGCACGTTTTTTTTAATACTTTTTTGATGATCGCATACATATACTTTGTATAATAATTATTTGTAGGTACTGCGCACTCCACGACATCGTACTCAAAAACCTGGATAAGATTAAAAAACCGAGGACTTCAAATGCAACGGAGTCGCTTTATTAGAAGTGACTAAAATAGATATCTGCCGTACGACTCTCAGTTCTTAAGCTAAATTTAAATAAAATTTACAATTATTTGGTCTTTAATTTTATTTTCAGCTGGTAGCTACAACTGTAGTGTCAGGATTTGAGATGGCTTCGAGTATTATTTGACAATCTTATAGTAGAAATAGGATAAATTCAATGGCTGTAATTGATTCCCATATTTACGAAAAAGCATCTTCACTATAATTCTGCAGGGATATTTGTTCGAACTTTTACTACTAAGGTGGTGATTATATTCCAATATTGTCCATGATTGTTTTTAGATAGAGCTAACGACTAAACAGATTAATCCATCTCGAATCTTGATATATTGCTGATTATGTACAGATGACATTTTGTGTACGAAGTGCAGTTTTTAATAAAAGATTAAAACACGTATTTTCATATCACTCAATACACTTAACATCGCTGTTGTTGGCGGGAACCTATTATTATAACACCGGAAAAGACTTACAGATTTTTTGAAGGCAATAAAAAATGTATAAAGTAACAGCTCATTTTCATTCCTATGATCATTATTTTCTCTATTATTGTTTGAAACTTGTAGACAAGTTCACCTGAAGACGATTGAAGATAGCATATCAATCGAAACGTCGTGATACTCAAAATTTTATAGACAATGGAAGTCCGAAATCAAACTTTTGATTTTGTCTATTGTTTCAACGCGTCAAAGTGTTATGTATTTTGTGTATAACCCTCCTATAACTCGATTGGAGTAGGGCGAGGATGCGCAGCGCCATGGGATGGAGGCAAGGGCGTATCTAGAATGTGGAGGGGGTAGAAGGTAATTAGCCCGTTACCACCCGCCCTCCCTTTATACGCCTTTGAGAGGAGGTTAGGTCGGTCACGTCAGTTGGTGTCGTTGGTAATGTACTGGTATTTTACATGCCACTCCAATTCTTTTTAGCGTTAGTGAAGACGTTATATCTCTATCATATATATATAATATGGGTTCGGTCTGGTTATCGTCTATAAACATTTGGCCCTGACAATCCACTATACTCATCAGACATAGGTAATTGTTGACAAAATTACTTTCAAATCAAATAACAGGTTTTTTCAATAGCTATGGATCACGGATCTTACGATACATCCTACTTATATGAACAAAGTAGTTTTTCCAGACTACTAAATACCTAATCCTTAAACCATATAATAGTAATGCTTTGTTATAAGTTACAAACGGCATTTTAGGGCATAATTTTAGCTGAAGGAGCCTCTCTTTTGTCTAATAATTCTTTCGGTATCATATCACGACCCCCTAACGTTGGAAATTACATTAGAGAGTTGTTCGTGGTTTTCAGCCAATTTGAATAGCTGTTTGCCTCTGCATATTCCGATCCAATCACAAATGATCTTTGGCTTTCTTCCAATTTCTCTGTGGCCCTAAATTTTATCTATTCTTGGCTGGGAGATTCTCTATCAGTCTCGTCTAACAATATGCCGCAAGTATATCTTCCTTATCTTGATGGTTTTAAACTTTTAGTAGTTATTACTATCAGCCCCGGATCTATTTATTTTTGTGAATCTTTGGTCGTCGCTTCCATTTCACGTAGATTGTGTTTCGATTTTATGCAGAAGAAAACTAAAAAAATGGACACCCTACGAAAAAAAAAATACACGGGCTAGCTCATTTTGCCCAGTTGTAGTTTTGCTGTTCCTATTTCTTTTCGATACATACTAATCAAAAGTAATAAATGTAGCTATATAAACAGTTACTATTTTATTTTGTAAATGTTACAATTATATAGTGATGTGACATTCGCCATTGGAAAACTTACACATTGTTTTTGTTCACGTACGTATTATAGACATCTTTTGGTATATGAGTTGAATAAAAAATATATGTATACGTTTTTTGATTAATAGTTCAGATGTGACTCAATAATAACTATGAGTCAGTAATTTGTATCTTTACTTAGCTTTAGTATCTTCTACGTTGGGTGTCCAAGGAACTGGATTGATATATGTTATTGATGTCGAACTACACAGACCTGAAAGAATGAATCTATTAAAATATCTATCTTAGCAGATATATTGTGTAGCATTTCTAAATTAAAGAAAAAAAACATACTGAAATTAGTGAAATAACAAAAAAAGTGTGCTAGAACCGATATCAATAAATTCATGAGTCTTTGTATATCTCCCTCCCCCTGCGCAATTCTGCTTCCCAATTTGTACAGGTAAGGAAATTGAGCAGACGAATTGCAAATTTACGTGATTTTTAAGCAAATCGAAGAACCGACGTGTGATTGATTAAATTATCTGCATGGTTTTTTCATCGTAAAATTTGTTTTGAATTCGTGTGCATGCTCGCTGCAAAATATATTGTTTAATGACTTACTGTCCAATCCTTTGTTAAGGGGTAAAGGCTTTGGCTTATTTTTGGAGTTCTTTAGCCAGTCGTTAAATGCCTTCTCATTCTCTTCTATTCGTTTCTGCTTCTCTTCGTACATCTGCAACACCGTCAACTTTTCTTTGATTTTTCTCTCTAAAAATCATAGAAATAAATCACATACATACGTCATAAGTCAACAGTACGGAAATAATTCAGCAGACAACGATAAAAACGAGACCTCCAATCGAATGTGATCTACATTGCAGTTAATGTCGGAAGTTGCAACTGCTTGAATGGTCCCAGAAATCTATAGAATTTTATTTATTTATTCAACCAGTAAGAAAAATTACTACTTTGGAAATCTATGACCATAGTTCGCAATAGTAATTCCTATAATTCTAAACAATAAATTATGTTTTGAAAAAACTATAAATACACGCTTTCATGGTTAATCGAACTAAAGACTAAAAAATAATTCTTAATATAAGAATAAAATGATTAACGAGAATATAATTGTGCTAAAAGCGTGGGGTGCTTTGTACTAACTCTGCATTTTGAATTGATATCGACCACCCCACGCATTTATCATAATAACATTCTCGTAAATAATTTCATTCTTATATTAAGAATTACTTTTTATTTTAACTATAAAAGCGTGGTTTATAGTTTTCCCAAAATATAATTTATTTTCATTTTTTCAGTTGATTACCATGGAATTGTGTTTTTGTATTGTTTTTTAAACTATCATTTATTCATTGATGAATTCATATTTGTATTTCGATATTTGGAGTTGCCATTACATGGTTGCTGCTATTCTCTTCTTTTACGGGGCGAAAGATGAGTATTATATTACAATAATTCTGTGTCTATAGATACAGGTCAAACTAATAAAATACGAAATGTCATTCATGTTATCACCTTTCAAACGTATTGCTTTAAAAACTGATAAAAAAATCAATTATAGGTATGAAGCAGTTGTTTGAAAAAAATCAGTACGTTAAAGATGAAGCTATTTTTCAGTTTCAGCCATTTGAGGGCATTTGTCGATGCGATCTACAACAAAAAATGACCTCCCAGGTGTATTGGAAAGTATATACGCCGGACTGAAGACTCAGGATACAAGATTCTCTCCATGTTCCTCGTTTTCCGAGGCTATGCGTCGAGTTTAGGCTCCTCATTCACAGTACAGTGGATGGCACCTAGGGTGTATGATAACATAATATGTATTGCGAGTTTAAAATTACAAAAACATTCATTCTTCCGCATATTTCATGAATTCACACTCTTATACGTTTTCTTTGTTTTTGAGAATATGTGCAACATCCTGATAAAAAATCCATAGCTCCGACAATACCATCCGTCCAATGCCGTTGCATGTGCGCCTACCTTAATAGAATATTCTCATTTTTCTAGCGTCGCACGTCGTTGGCCGTGTTCTGAACAACACATTTAAATAACTCCACAGCTAGCAATCCGATGGCGAAACATAATAATAATATTAGGGGAAAGGAACCGCAGACGCGAATTGGGAAGATATACATGTCAAGGCTCTAGAATTCAATCGAAGGATCATAGCTACATACCAGCTCTCTAAACAGTGCTTATGTGTAGAGTTAATACATTATTGGCAGATTTATTTCCTTAAAAATAAATCTGTCTGTAACCATGTCATAAAGTAAAAAAAGGTACACTACCTAATTCATGCCTTTTCTTCCTTTTCAGCCATGAGTTGAATGAAGCTTCATTCTCCTTCTGTTTCCTTTGTTTCTCCTCCTCTTTCTTCTGCTTTTCTTTTTCTTTCCTTTCTTTTTCTTTTTTAGCTCTCTCTTCTTGTGTCTTTTTGTTTTCTAGCCATTTCTTAAAGTTTTCTTCTTCTTTTTCCATTTGTTCTCGTCTTTCTTTCTCCTAAAAGGATATGTTTCCAATCAACTTATCAATAACGTCTCCTCCGCATTAAAAACCAAATTAGTTATGTCCGTTTATTTGAGCCACTTTATTCTTTGGCATTTGGAAGTGATTTTAAACTACGAATCCACTTGTTATAACATTTTATACACAAACAGTACACATATTCGTATCACTCTTCTCAGATATATTTCCAACATACATGAGATACACATGAGTAGCTGATGGAGTAGCATTCAAACCTCAAGCAGAGCTTCTATCAAAGTTTCAATAGTACTTCCAGCCTACCAACATAAAAATCGCATATGCTACTGTTTTTATAATGCATTATACTGATTACTGTTTACATGTGCATTGTAGATCCTTATACTTGGTGCAACTCTTCCATGATGCAGATAAAATTATGTAATAATAAACGCAAAGTTTCGCAGATAAATATCTGTTTATGTGACGTGTTTCGATTTAATATCCAAATCATCACTAAACTGTTTACAAAGGCTCTTTGTGCCTGTCTGTTTATTATTTTACAATTTCATCTGGAATACTGTTTTGTTATAAATATTGCACTTCTGATTGAGGCCGCTGAATTCACTTCAATTTGGAAATAATTCAGAGGTATGAAACATATTTTGGACGTCTTGAAAGACAAACATTTTTAAGCCAGTACTTCTATCACTCAGTTGAAAAAAGAAATAAAACAGTTTTATTAATCTTCGGAAATACAACTTTAATGATGTCGATCAGTGAGAGATGAAACATGTTCGAATGGATTAGGGATTTTTAGTAAGTAACCTCTCACGAAGGCTGGAAGCCTCTCGCACTCCAAAAGCGCCATGAGAGGATGTCTATTGAAATTGACCTTTGAGCGCTATAAATTGTAGCTATATAGGAATAAACTTCCATGCAGTTCATTTCACAACGCAAAAGTTCTCCAAAACAGTGATTTTCTGTATGAGGCTCATTTGGGATGCTGAACCTGGTGAAGATCCCTTTGGGATTTCTAGTTTTCGTGTTACAGAATGACAATGTCGCTGTTGTTCTACATGGATTTCGACCTCTGATAGCTGCTTTTAAAACTCTTTTCAACTAATCTACTTTGAGTTGAAGCCTGGTCTACTGTTTTCTTCTGCTTTGCTCAGTATAACTATTACCCGTCCTTAGCTACTCATACTCAATTTGTATGTGGTTACCTTTTGCGCTTTAATTTTAGCTTCCTCACGTTCTTTCCGCTTCCTCTCTTCGTCTTTCTTTTTCAACCAATTTTTTATGATTTCGTCTTTTTCTTTCGGATCTAGATCCATAGAACGATGACTACTCAGAGGGCTCAACGACAGTCTGAATTCACTTTCCGCTATAATTATTATAGAGAAAAAATATCTGAATGAATTTAGGTATTCATGTATGTATCCAAATGAAGAACAATGTATCAAAACTTATGTGATGATGAAATCAGTCATAATAACCCCCCCCCCCCCCCCCCCATGAAAATTTAACGAAAAATGAATACACAAAAGAAATAAATTGGCCAAGCTAAAAATATATTGAAAAAAAAAATCTTAGATTGCATCTCAAGGTCAGGATGCTAAAATGCTATATGTTGATGATATAGAATATAGAATGCTGATGTACTATTTTAGAGAGAATTAGAAAGACAATGATTAGAGGGAATACACGCTGTTGCTGATAATTATTCACGGCGACATACAGGAAAAAAGAAGCAGAGGAAGAAGGAGCAATGCAATTATATTGAGTTGTTTAGGGCCTCAACATCACAGATAAAATTATTTGTGATGATAGCAAGCCTTCTGAAAGCAGATAGCATTGGAAGAAGTTTTATGGTATTCATCCAGATCACAAAGATACATATGTCTATCCACTGACTTTGATGGGTTTTAGAGAGAGAGAGAGATGCTTTAGATGCGTAGTAGGTACACTATCTAATTTTTGAAAATCGTTGCATTGACGGCGGATAAATTAGTCAAAAAAACTATTATTTATTTTGAATTTTTCTTGGGCTTCGTCATTTAACTAACGTGGTCTAAATCATTGCTTAGAAAAAGGATTTGATAATATTAAAATTTGTGATAACCTCATTTTTCGCATGTTTCATGTTACTTTGAGACGCAAGCAATTTTTTTGGAGCACATATTCACAATTTCCTCTAAATGCAGTTCTTTCAAACTTCTCATTCAAAATTCTTCACAGTTTTTTGGCCTCATAAGGTTATACAAATAAATGAAAAAAGTTACACAACACAAACATTTAAGAATCTACCGTGCTTAATCAATATCTGTTACCTCTAGTACCGCCTCTAAACGCTTTCTTAGACTTGACTGTGATCTGACTGCTATCACTAGAGGAAGACTCTCCAGACGTTTCGGAAATCTTGGCGCTTCTCAGGTCTCCACTTGCTCCCGATCGATTGGTCCTTGCGCTGTCTTGCCTTTTATTTGGGTGGCAGGGACAGCTCTCGGGCGATGTATTACAGGTACACCTATTGAAAATACGTGAGAAAATTTCATTTATAACGCTCTTTAAAATGAAGACCAGTATGTTGATTCATAATGTGAAAAACAGCAAGTTAGTTTTATTTCATGTAATTTTAAATTTACAGTTTGAACAAAATGTCAATCAAATGATTCAAACCCATCTCCACGTGTCGCCCTCTATGGCAACTTACGAAGTTAAAGGTGACATGTTAGAACCTTTGACTTAGTAAGTGGTCAATGGGCATCCCCATAGAGGGTGACACGTGGGAACTAAAATGGAGGAAAAATACACTTGCAAGATCGTAGACATATTCAAACTTCGAACAAGTTTGGCCATATTAATCACCAATTTTTATCACAAATTTAGGTTAAACGTTTACAAAAATTGAGGAAAAAATAGAATATGCAAAAATGGTGTTTTGATGTCTTTCAAAGCCGTGCAAAGCTCTGATAATAAGCAAAGACAAAGTTGAGGCCAAATTTGGACAAGTTTACTTTTTTCTTATTAACTTGATGCGTCTGTACCGATTTAAAAAAGTTGGGTTAGCTTTTACGTGCCAACATCATATCTCTTCTCAAATCCAAATCATCGAAATTAGTGTAACAGTTACTGAAATATATGGTAAAAAATACACTAACGGCAGACCAACAGATAGATATACCGGAGAGACCATGATTCCTCTGAAAAGCGTATTCGCAAACATTTTCGGGATTTCAATATTATTCTCATTTTGACATGACGAGCAAAATATTTCAATGAGGTGATAATTTAACTAAAAAATCAGTGATAATTTTTTTCTATTGTGATCAGTGACCGATAATCTAAGACAGTTGAAAATTATACAAACCTTTTGATGGCTCTGTCGAAGCGCTTAGTTCTGTTCGTCCTGTTCGTGTCTCCATCGCTTGAATAGTCCGCGAAAATAGGACTTTTCTTCCTAAGCGGGGGCATTATGGGTTTCTCCACGTAGATTGCTGAATTAATAAATTTTCTGATAACCTTTTGGTCCGACTTCAGGCTTTCTATTGACCAGCTTGTGCTTGTTTCGGAGAACAGATAAGTTTTCAATAAAAATACTTTAAGCTGAGTTCAGAAAGGCTTGTTTTTTTTAACTGATGTGTTGAAGGGAGTTGTAATAATACATTTATCTTCAGGATCTTATTCGTGCTTCTCTCAACAGTTCATTGACTAATAATAATATACTAAGAAAATTTTACTAACAATTTGGCAGCTTTTTTAGCTTTATTAGTATGATCATAAAAAAATTAAAAAATTCTCTATTATTATAATTTGTCTGTTTTTGTACTTAAGGTGCTATGAAGAATTGCTCGCTTGTATAGGGCCATGTGAAAACATCCTTCTTGAAAAAACTGGAGGATGTGGTGTAATTTATTATCTTTATTTCCTGGAACCCCTACACGTATTGCAAAAAGTTCGTGAACAGCTCTTATATGACATTTTCTCGCTTGAATTTGCAATAGCACAATAGGACCCGACAACAGTATAATTTCCTTGAAAAATACAAGTTTTCACTTTAGTCAACATTGAGAATATGTATTACGATAATGGGAAATTGTGTTTTTCACCTTAGAATAGCTGATATCTAGAGCTTTGGTGTTATGGAACGATGATGTATCTCAAGACATTACCTCTTATTCAATTAAAAGGTGTAAAAAGTACCTGGTAGGGATCCTAGGCGAAGAAACTCTGGCGTTGTCTGGCATAGAGAGATTGTTGGTCTCTAAAACCGATCTTTTTCGCGAGAAAAAATGTCAAAAAATTGGAAAAATTCGGCAGAATGTCATGACTTGATGATGGTATATAGTCAACTGTCATGGAGACAGAATCGGTACATATGGGGTGTGCTAGATTTTACGCAAGAAAAATACAGGGTTGGATGTAAATATTCTTTCAATCAAGTATTCCATTATTACTCGGGTAGTATGATTGAGATTTATTCCAAATTTATTAGTGTATTTTTTTTTTAGGTAGACGACGATTTGGGACACAAGGGAAATCAAATCTAAAAGTTTCAAAATTTCTTATCTAAAATGAATACGTGGATTCGTGAAAAGCATTAATGATATATGATAATGCACGATATTTCAAAATATTTTTAAAATTAATGTTAGATGCAGCAAATCTCGCTACTTCTTGGGCCCATGTCTTGAAAAATGTTCTACCTTCCTAACATTTGAAATTGTTTTTCATGTAGACAGCGAACAAATTTTCTGTTACGAGGATTTTCTATCATCTCCCCGAAAAAGTATTGGACAAAATCACCATTTTATTTAAAATATTGTTATTATACAATTCTGAAAATATAAGCGATTTGGTAATAAATTAGATTTCGTTTTACCGGATGTTATGACGTCGGCAAAGATACTACGTAACAGTTGACATTTGCAGTATCTTATCGAATAAAAATTTCTAAAATATAGCGGTAATTTTGTCCGAATAATTTTAAGGGTAATATTTATAGTCTGACATTCTAAATACAAGGGAGCGCCACAAAAAACACCGTACTGTGGAGTATTCTCTCTGATAAATGTTTGCCAATTCCAGGTAAAAAACATAATTATTTACAAAGTAACGACATTCAGGTCATCAGATTTTTTCCAGATGTGAAAATCTACTTTAAAACTCAAAAATAAACACCGTATCAAGCGAGTAGAAATTTTGGATTGAAAATTGATTTCTCATGCGTTAAAATTATTCTATTTTCCATTTTCTTTATATTAAAACTTTTATGTCTACCTACAATGTCTTTCTTAATACACTGCAGTGTTAACTAACAACGAATTGTCTACAACATTTTTCAAGTAAATGTATAAACTTTCCATCATAGAACGTTTACCCCAAACATTGCCTGCCTATGTTTGATTTTCAAATTGTATAAATTTCCATAGATATTCTTGCCTTTGACAGCTGTTTTACTACTATTCGTCGTGCCTTGTCAGGGCGGTCTGGAAAACCAGAAACCAGAAATTAATAATGGAATGAAAGAATAAAAAGAAAGGAAGGAAGAAGAGGTGCAAAGATAAGACTTACTTCCTGTGCACAAAAGACGTCGTATGATCTCAATTTCGAATTAAAGAGAATATGTTTGAGATTTATATGCCTTGAATGAGCCTGATACAAAATTCATTATTTTTATAGCGTATGAAGATCAATATGAACAGACATTTATCCTCTGACAGTACTTTTACCCCTGTGTGAGAGGGAATCTAAAAAAAAATGCGCGTTTTAAACTATTGTTACCGCATCAACCAAAGCGATGCGTTATCCAAATATGGATAAAAAAGTTATTTTGTAAAAATACAAAAAGCTGCAGTGATTAGTTTCAAATAAAAGTAAATAAAAAAGACATAAATAACACATAAAGCTAGTATATTACGAACTGTCCATACCACCACAAGAAAGCTACATGTTTATGTCATTACTATATTTATGATAATACAAAAAACATCTATAATTATCTATAATAAATATATTTAAATTCTTAAATATCTAGAATTCATCACATTTTTTATTACAGATGAGAAGCATACATGATAGTAGACCAGTTTGGAAACATGATTCCAAATTATTACACACCGTTAGTTTCTAGTGTATCAGATACAAAAAGATCTTAGTAAATTATTAGTGAGATCGTCCTTATCAACTTGTTTATTTAAACAATTAATTTTGTTAAACATAGCGGAGAAACTTAGTAGTAAAGTAATTGAATTAACCAGGCAAAGCAAGTTCAAATCAATATTTCTGGAAGGAATCAATTCCTGGAGTTTTTCTTATTTATTTTGATTACTTATAATAATTGATAAATTACAATGAGTTTGACTTATTTTATCATATCTACGTAGGATATCTGTAGAGTGTTTCTAAAACTATCATTATGGAAAAATAACATTCTTTTTCCGAAATTTAGCTTAAATATTTAAGTTGTTGGAGTGACCAATACAAGTGTAATTTAAAAGTTAGGATCTTCATGGCTTTTTAATATCCAACAAAAAAGTTATCCCTATCGATTTTTCTGAAGCCGGTATACTGAAACGATAAGTTAGCATATTAATTTGGAGATGTATGTCCAAACCTTCTAAATCTACAGATATATCTGAATAAAATTTAAAGAATAGATCATACTATTACATATTTTTTAAGCCTAATATATTGTATCATTAACTATGCTATAGTTTTTTTTTTGTATAAAACGGATACGTATATGTTTGCGTAAAAACATAATGATGTGTGGAAAAAGTTTATTGGTATAACATGCTCCCATCTCCTTCAAGAATATAGATATAGTGTTCAACTAGCAATACGAAGAGTTACATTGTGTATACAAAAATATAGCTATGGCTATAATTACAATATGGGATGGAATTACAAATTTTTATAAATATAAAGTTTTAGTCAGAATTGTAGTATTAATCTAAGAAAATATCTATTCATATCTACCTAAATTTATTTCTTCAAAAACACAGAACTTTCCTCCAAGCAAAGTCCATATAAATTTCTGTCTGTGTATAAAAAAGTACACAATATATATTTTCAACTTACTGAATGCCACCGTATTCCCAAAGCAGTTGAAGAAAATTCGAACTTTCCCCAAGAAAAGCTTTAATCGAAACCGCATACGACCTCCGAGCATTTACTAACGTTACCTAACAAAGTTATCATTGATCAATCAAATTCAAAACTTTAAATACTGTTGTAACTTATTTCAGAACGCAAGACAATTTTTTCGAATGTGTCATTTATAGCCAATCATTTCTTACGATTATATCCGAGCTACTTGAGTCAATAGTATTTCTAACAGATACTACAATAATTACTAAAACGGTTAATCAAATAAAATATTACCAGTGTGTTCGATTTTCAATTTGTGATTCAATCCATGAATGAATGATGTAAAATGGTAGATATCAAGTTCAGATGAAATTGTCTCATTTGAATAAAAGTTTTCGCAAATAAAACTCTGTCAAAGTGACGCGTTTCGATTTAATATTTCAAGCATTGTCGCACTTCCAAAATTGATGATGATTCAAATATTAAATCGAAATGCGTCACCATAGCAAAGTGTAATTCGTGATAACTACTTTATCTGAATGATAGAAGAGTTTCACCAAGTAAGAAAATCTATAATATACAAGTTCCTAAATAATATATATTTTTTATATAATATAGAAAGTAAAATGGATTCAATAATTGAAATGGTGGTTAAAAAGTTGGATTTTCACCTGAATAGATTGTAACAACTCGATTCGTTTTCTGGAATGGTATGCTGAATTTAATCTCTTTTTTTAATAAATTTTTAGCCAATTAAAATTTTGGATTACAACTCTTCCTCTTTCTCTTTTATCCCTCTTCCTACTCACTACTAGTAACTCTTCTTCCAGCCTTTTTTGTTTTCACATTCTCTCCTAGAAGGTCTCTTCTTCCTCCTGTAATCTGAGTATGTCAGATTTGTTTAAGAAGTAATACGTGGGTTGTCTTCCTTTCAAGTCTTTTACCACCCTTTTTGCCCCTGCTTTGATTAGAACTTTGCTAATGGTCTCCATCATTTCTACTCCCATTGCGTAGTGTAGGGCTGTCCTCTCCAACTAAAAAAAGATCGGTAAATGCCGATTCAGTTAATTTTTTTATATATGAAATGTACTTTAATTTGCACAATATTCAACTTGATTGAATGTTGTCTAATAGATCGAAGCCAGACTTCTCACGCAGTGGGATTATCTTAAAAATAATATATGAATCATATTCGAATCCTTACTACTTTATTATCAGTTCTTAAAAACGATTAATTTTTTTAATGAACTGACCACTGCACAGAGTCAACCTTCTTGACCTATTTATTAGAGACTAATGACTAGTTTTGTAATCATAATTTTTTTTTATTTTGGATGGTTTAAGACCACTGCTCTGATTTTGAAAATCTACAAAGCTTTTTTCTTGGTGTAGTAGTAACCTGGTATCAAAATTAAATGGGAATGAGGTATTTCTGATTTTTAGGCTATAGAGGAGTCAAGAATTACGGGACAGACAGGTAAATTTTTTCACAAAAAGTTCAGCCATCAGGTTAAAAAACATATGTTCCTGTTCCATCTCAAACGCCTTGTAAATGAAGATTTCAATCTCAGTTCAATTGTGTTGTATATGTTATGTGATTGACTTGATGTAATACTTACATTATCTCCCAACTTGAGAGTGTCAGAAAAAGTATTAGCAAGGTAATCCACGATTTCTTCTTGTTGACACAGAACAGCGATATGAAGAGTACATCTTCCGTAACTGTTTTTGCCTATGGCCAACAGTTTGCCACTTCCAGTGTCATTTTCATCAGCAAGTAAGGAAGTCACGTCACTGATAGAGCCCTGACGAATTGCATGGTGCACCCTTTCCCTTTTCTCCTGCAAATAAAGTAACAAGGTAATCGAAAATTAACTGCCCTCCTTGTCCCTGTATTTTGAAGGCAAATGTGTGAACAATCATCTATGTGTAACATGTACGAAGGGTTACCGGTATCTGAATCTTGTGGATGATGAAACGTCGTTTACCAAATCTCTACAGCTTTTGCTAAAGCTTTTTTATTACTATGAACAAAGTAATCAGTAGATAAACTGTTAATTTTTACAGCTTTCTGAAAATGAATAACTAACGTATTTGACCTAAGCCTTGTTCAGGCAAGATAAGAAAACATATATTTGTTGAACAGATACTACAATAATTACCGAAACTGTTAATTTAAATCAAATATTACCAGTAGTATGCGATTTTCAATTTCTTATACAATCCTTAAATGAATCATGTAAAAATAGTGGATATATTAAGTTCAGATGAAATGTTGAATCACCATAAGAGAGTATCATTTGTGATACTTTATATTCCACTTACACAATCATCGTCGGACTGTGAAAATTGATGATGATTCAAATATTGAAAGGAAACGCGTTACTATAACAGAGTGTTATTTGTGAAAACTTGCTTTCAAATAACACAATTTCATCTGAGTGATGGAACATTTTCAACAAGTAAGAACATCTACAATCTACATGACATTTTGTTTGACATCCATTTCAGTACGAATTCCAAAAATCACTTTTAACTATGTTGACCAGACAAACCGGTAGATATTAGTGTAGATATGCATTGACTGTTTCTCCTGAGTAATGCTAAGTCTATGCTTTTGTCAAAAAATAAGAATGGTGGTTGAAATTTATTCAAGAAGGAAGGTAAAATACCTATACAAAGTTATTTTCTAAATATTTTCAAATCAAATTGAAGTTTCGAAGTAAAATTAGCCTAAACATAATGAAAATTAATATCTAAAATTATTGTACAGTGTATGACCTACCTCGAAAGTTAATATAGATTGGAGAAAAGAGACTGTTTCTGGCTGGTTGGCCTTAGATACCGCTTCTATGATTGGCTGGTCGTCGTCATCTACTATATCAGTAATGTGATCATATCCATCTAAAAGTAACTCCACTAGTTTTTCCGTATCACCTAAAGAAAAAAGAAAAAGTTTTGAAACGCTATATGTTCAAACAGTGAAACAACATATCATCAATTTTCAGATGTCGTAAGGGATATCGCAGCTATTAAGCACTTTCCAAGTTGTGAGAAGCATTTGATTTTGTATCATTGGATGAGAGGAAAGTTGATGATGACTTTATTATTGACATTGACAGCGTTTTCAAGGTTTTTTCAAGGTCAACGATGTTTTTTTTAATGGGAACATATATTTTTTTGCAGAATCTTAATGTACGAGGAGAAACAAATACCTTTAGATCAAAACATTTTTTAATCCGATTGCAACTTAAGTAGATAAAAACTATAACATTTGTTCTTTTTCGAAACGTTTCCATACCGCAACGGTAGGCAACGCCATTGTCATTTCTTTGGAACATTATTGACCGAGTCGTATTTTCTCAGTAGGCATGAAATTGAATAGAAATAGGTTGTTTTAGAATAATAGACGATATACTATTTGAAGCAAGAGCAAGTATTTGTTTTCAACATGATGGCTGCCCTGCTCATCATGCCAGAATGTCCTGGGAAGTGCTGGATCGAGAATACCCTAATCGATGGATCGGATGAGGTGGTCCTGTTATGTGGCCTGCTAGGTCACCAGATTTAACCTCTCTCGATTTACTTTTATTGCGCCATCCAAAAGGAGTTGTTCATTCGAGAAGCCCCCACTACATTGAAAAATACGTTTTAACGCTTAAGATATGCTTGTAGAGCAATCAACAAAGAAACTCTCCTTAGGTATCATGAAAAAAACATTATAAAATGGATTGATAAGTGTTTCGAAGTTGGCGGGCATCATTTTGAACATTTGTTATAATAGATTTAAAGGTTATTCATATGATAATTACGTAACTCATGTCTTCGTAAGAAGAAAAGCATTACTGACAAACCATGTCATTATTGGAAAATTTATAAACAATTGTTTATTGTTTTTTATGTATTTTTTTATCAAATTAAGTTGCTTTCGGATTTCACAATTTTGTGAACAAAATATTTTTTTAAGATTCTGCAATGAAAAATATATGTTCCCATAAAAAAACATGACCTTGAAAAAAACCTTGAAAGTGCTGTCTATGTCGAAAATAAAATTCATCATTAACTGTCCCGCATTGCACTCACGAACTTTCATCTGAACGTTTTCTGTAATAATTTACAATGTGCTGGAATCTTACCTTTCGTAGCTATATAAAATACGTATCTATCAATCTCCGAGGTGTTTTCAGGCAGATTGGCCTGAATACTGATGTCTCTTGCTGTTCTGTATAGTTCATCTCTGTGCGCAATGTTGATTTGAGTTTCAACGAGGAGCTGAAATAGAGCATTCCTACCATGCGCCCTTGCTGCTGCAAAGTGCAACATGCTCTGACCATGCTCATCCTAAAAATGTGTACATTGATATCGTGCTGAAGTTGCTGGTATTACGATTTGTGCAGAGTATCCCAACATTTACGCAAGATTTGAATTAAGTATAAAGTTGTTTAAATTTGAGATTGAGTCATAAAATGCATGATTATGTACGGAATATCTCATTAGGCCTCCAAGGATTTGCTGGCACATAAGTCCAGAGGAAGAGACCAATTCTCATCACCGAAATAAGCACATGACTTGGACAATAGAGTACTTCAATGAGAGCGAGAGAAACGTTATAGAGAGCTTCTTAAAACGTGCCATTCTTATACTCGATGCCAAATTGTTTCACCACCACTTTTATATATTGCTTCGATTTTATCATTTGAACTGGTTTGTTACAGGATGGCCAGTGTTTTAAGCATCACTAATTTATCCAGTTTGCCCAAAATTTTCAATTATTACTCTCTTCGCACTTAACTAAGATAAATTGATATTTTGCTCATGTTTTTTACGAAATTTGAGAACTGGCCGCCAAACTTTCATTATTTTAAAATATTGTTTAACAATGAACATGTTTTGTTCTCTCATTTAGTGCTCCATTTCTACTAAAACTAAGCTGAAAGTTCTAAGACCAATTCTTTTGGTTGGCAGAAATGGCGGCAAATTCAAATCTTGCGTTAATTTTAGGATGCCTTTATATCACAGTTCTTAAAATATTCTCGAAATTACGGATTTTACGAAAAATACTCGATTTAGATCGATGCTGTAACTATGGAAGAATAATTCCTTCAATCATATGCTAGATTTCCATTACCCCTTATTGAATAATTTGCATTTCGCTGAATACTTCTGATAGTAAGACAACTCTCACTCACAGAACTGCCCATGTGGGTTTCACCCCCAAAAACTGAAGAACAATACTAGTTCATCTGCGTTTCTGTTCGCTTACTGAGACATGTCCATTTAATATTAGCAAATGAAGAAATATATGAGACGTTTATTGTAAATCAACGTATTGTAAAATCAAAAACAAAAATTCTTTGATATTTTTTTATCAACTTATTTGACCTTGAGCCTTTTCTAAAGGGAGTTGTTGTCCAAAATGCGTTTCGAAATCCAACTTTTCTCAGAATTTTCAATTGCAAACATAACTGTACACTACACTGCATCGGTCAATCAAATCCTCTATGGTCTATATTGCCAAACTCCGTGGCACATTTGACAATCCGCAAGTTGGAGACAATACACAAAATCGCATTTTGGCATCTAGCCAACGGTAGGATTTGAACGACGCACCTTTTCTAGCCGGACATACACTCTACCTATTGAGCTACGTTGGCATGTCAAGGCTCTACAATGTTAACGGTTCTAAAATCGCTTCACTGCTGTCGTTGTCGAATAATATTAATGTAAAGAAATGGTGGATAGGCTCGCCATTTCCAAATCTTACGACTGTATTTCAAATCAGTTGTCTTCAAACGATTAAAGTGAAATTTACATGATAAGCAGCCAAGTGGAGTAATTCAGAATTCAATATGGCGGACGTGACAGGGTGACGGTTAAACTTTTTTGTAACGATCCCCTAGAAAGTGGTATAAAATTAAATAGATTGAGAAGCAGAATATGGCGACTAGTTATTTTAAATATGAAACGCCAAACCGCCAAAAGTAAGAGTTTAAAAACTAGGATACGGTATGCTAAATAACATGATGACTTAACTGAAAAGAAATACTTGTCATAATAATATATTTACGGAGTGCAAGATGTAACCGAAAAGTATAAAATATAAATGAAAAATGTTTTCCACAAAAGTATTTATTTGGTAGTTCCTGCTAGTTTGTTATATTTTATTAGTCTTGAATACCGTTGATACAATTCAATTGAAAAGGATAATACTGATTAAAACAAGGTTATAAGTCTCTCAAATGCTTCTGCTACATTTATATACATGAAGTATCAAATAAGTGCTTTTCTGGAAAAGATTATTTATTATATACTAAATCGGGAGACTTCGCTATTTTCTTTGATAATAAAAAGTGAACCTACTCTGCTAGTGCTATTGAAAGCAGAATCCTCTTCTTCATTTTCGTCCGGTTCCACTGTTACTACATCAATACTCGCCGGAACTGATTTGTTGTTATCAACATTTGTTGGTGAACCAGTTATTAGTCTTTCGTGCTGATTTTCCTAGGAAATAGAGCCATTGGGATTCCGAATAAATTCATTGCGGATGATTGGAAAATGAAAATTTGTACTGAAGTAGAACCATTGCGAAATGGTATCAATGTGACTATTTCTGTTGGCAGATCGATTATTATCGTGCTATCGCAGCCAGACATGCGATTTTCATTCATGCTAAGCTATGTTTAGTACAACTAAATCATACAGGTTCTCTACTGTATCAGATAAGAGACAATATAATTCATTTTTTCCTATTCAAGTGAGAATTTTGATTTCATATTTAGTTTTGAATTAAATACTATAAAATAGTTGTTCAGATGGTGGAACTTTGTGGAATTCATCAGTATCGCACAAACTATGAAAATAATGTAAATATAAGGAATTACTTTGTCAAATGTGCTTTTATAGTAAAATTTAGATGAAAGCTCAACCGAGCTATTGATTTTGTCTTCAATCAGTGTCATTGTAGGGGGATAAAAAAATAATGAATTCTCAGGCGTTGATGCTAATGATTGTTTGGGTTCTTGATTGTACAGACAAATGAGGTTAATGCAAGCCAGATTAACTGAGAAATAAAAAAAATGTCCAAATTGTATTTGGTTGAACTTGTGTGTTCCCCAGGAAAATGGTGTTTGGCCGACCGCCCCTAGCGGTTCACATTAAAATAACACATGTAAATAAATAAACCAATCAGCAAAACTAGAAATAAATATGTGCCGACAACAAAAAACCCGCATTTATTTTCAATCATTTTTTTCAATTTTTTGCAATGATTACATGTGAATTTTATGCATAAATATTGATAATAAGTACCTAAGCTCCAAAAAGGATGTCTCATGAATGAACAAAGTTGTTAAGAACAAAGTTTGATTGTATACATTCATGCAGATAAAATGATTGTGTACTAAACACATACTATCACAAATAAATCTTGCGTTTCGTCTGACAGTCCGAGGATGATTTAAAAACAAATCGAAACGCGTCACTGAAAGAACTAGAGTTTGTTTTGTGAAACTGTGTGTTAAGTACACAATTATTTTATCTGCGTGATGAAAGAGTTCCACCAAGTAAGAAGATCTACAATTTACCTAGATACATTCAAACTGTTTTTCTTTTGTTCGGTAGTATGATTGTGTCAACATAGCTTAACATTCACAGAGGCATGCTTTTCTAGTATGAAAATGCACAGTACAGAATTGCTAATCCCAAACTTTGATCGTTCTTACCTGAGTTTTCACCCGTGTTTTTGCTGGTTCATTAGCGAAGTTGTAGAGATATTGTGCTAAGTAGGCTATGGGGTCATCGGGACGCTTGTTGGCAACTTCAGTTAGACCTTTTATTAGGGGGTCTCCTAGGGCTGAGAACATGAAGTTACACCAGTATATTTCCAAAATCGAAACAGTCTACAATATATCGCAACATTTTGATTATGATTTTCCATCCAAAATTCTAAATACGCTGGCTTCTTGTCATTGATGTATTTTTTTGATTTTTGTGTGACATAGATAATTAAATTCGCATTTATAGATCCGAAACGGATCAGAACTCTTGAATAGATCGTTCTCCATATTAATTTTTGCATCCTGATATATTCTGATCAGATTTAGTCATTAATATCGTGTGTAATCAACTAGAACTAAAACCGAGATATCAGGAAATGAGAATATATGAATGAAGATAACAACTATAAAAACAACACACACATGTACAAAATGATGCTTCAAAGTAAATTTCTACTTACAAGATGCCAAATAGCGTCCCTCTTCTGTCGCGAAAAAAGGCATATCGACTTGTCCGTTTTCTTGGTGTGTCAGATCTGTAACCAAAAAAAAAATGTATTTATACTGATATCTGCTACTATCAAAAATTCAGATTGAATTGAATGAAATGAAAAGAAGATAGAAATATTACGATTTACGTTTTAACAAGAGCTTTGTTTGATAAAGCAGGTACTCATCATAGCATGTCACATACACTTTTCTGAGGTCCTTACCCCGATGTTGTTAGCTATGTAGGAACTTTATAGGAGCTTCAGAGATGAAAAATGAGCAATCAAGGCTTTCGTAGCAAAAATTGAGAATTATCTCTCTAAGATCTTCTAGTAACAAATCCAATATTTTATATCCTTGTTGTGTAACATTCCAAGTCTCTAACACGATTCAACTACTCAGTGTATACATGAAAACGCTGCTTCTGTTTATGATCAAATAAACAATCCAAAAAGCAAGAACAAGATTATATATAATTGTATTTTTGTTTACATATAACTTCTAGGATCTTCTCATTTCATCTTCCAACATACTCACAAGAACGGTGAACGAACTTACGACAACCACAGTAGGCACAGACAAAAAATGACGGTGCTAGTGCCTCAGCGAACTTCAAATGCGTATGGACAATCACTCTGATTGGTGTGGGAAATTTGTAACCATTTACTAACCTATAAATACGGATCTCCGTCCCTCACAGTGGGTGTCACAAACAGGCAAAGAAAGAAACAACTGTG
Organism: Bruchidius siliquastri; assembly: GCA_949316355.1. Taxonomy (NCBI): domain Eukaryota; kingdom Metazoa; phylum Arthropoda; class Insecta; order Coleoptera; family Chrysomelidae; genus Bruchidius; species Bruchidius siliquastri. The sequence continues at coordinate 753,653 of OX438534.1, read as the reverse complement.
AAACTTTGGCACTATGATACGTTTTGTCTAGTCAAATTCTCAGATTGTACATTTTTTCCGAGGTGATTACATAAATATAGGCATTTTGTCCAGACTGTAACCATCTCAATTCCAAATCAAGTTAATTTGATCAAAAATATTGATTTTTATCGTAAATGTATATCAAATGACAATACTATAGAGTCTTCTTTCAAGCTAACAATTGAATTCCATACGAAACTGCTAAGTGACCGTCACGAAAATTGCGATATTATGTGGAGCAAATGAATGTATTCCAATTTTGAAAACGATATGTTACATAAAATTTTTCCAAATGTGATGTAAAAGGATAAATGTGTAGTTATTACTTGCTCAATGGAACAACAAGATTCGACAATATATCCATTGTAATTATTCATATAACAACATCCAAAGATGTAAATCTGATTTTTATAGCTTGTGACACATAGATAAAGCTTTGACTATAGTTACTGTTACATTGGACAAAATACCATGATTGAAATAATCCACCTTTAAGCAGTCTCCTGCATCTTACGTCTCTTGAAAATTTTCAAGAACATGGCCGCTATATGCATTGAGTTCGACATGGCGAGATCTTTCTCAAGCTGCAATATGTTGGCGACAGCTGTTGTGAAGTCTTCAAAGCACTGCAGTTCAGTGATGCCAGTACATTGCCGGTTCCCTATTCGGATGACATTCAACTTGCTAGTCACTTTGGTGTAGGTCAAACCTCGTACCACGCACAGGTGCCTCAAATTCTCAGGTTCGCGAATCAAGTAGGGAAATTTTACTGTCAGAGTGAATTGCAGTGTTGTTCCTACCGCTGATGGTCTTGTCGAAAGAAATCCAAATTTTTCATCCCATCTGAAGCTGAGATGGTTGTTCAACACATCCATCAGCCTTGCTACTCTGGTAAAAACTTGTCCAACATTGCCTGGTGTTCCTTGGCTAGTGCATGTCACAATTCTAACATGGTCCAAAACGTTCACCCAAACTGCCAAGTTTGTTCCATTCCCGATGAACACCCCTCGGCCATAAGGCCAGAACTTCCCATGCACTCTTTCAGAATCCGGAATGTTCCACAACGGGATCATCAATCCATGATTAGCCAATAACGATCTAGACTCAGATGGTTCCTCCAAGATTTCGTTCATAGTATAGTAGGTTCCAGAACCTTTATCAGCAATCTCTTCATCGGAAGCGTGAGGATACAAAGCCTTAGCAACTTCATTGCTCAATAAAATTGAAGTTATCAGTCGCTCTGTTATCTCCAGATCATCGTGGTTAAGAGTTTTAGGAAGTTCGAAGTCTTGCAGATTTCTAGTTGCATCCAAAGTACCTAAAATTTAATGCGAATATGATATATACGGACTGGTTTGGCGTTGTCATGGAGAAGTAGGCTTCTCTAGCGTATTTTTCAACACCTTGTAAAAAATTCTATTTCATTATTTCTTTATTCAAACAAATGTTTCCAAGAAAAGGCAATACAAAACTTTTCATTGACATTATACCAACTTCTCTCATATAGGATGACCTTTTCGTTGGTATTTTTTTTCATTTTATTTATTTTATTTATTTTATTTATTTTATTCATTTTATTTATTCTATTTATTTTATTTATTTTATTTATTTTATTTATTTTATTTATTTTATTTATTTTATTTATTTTATTTATTTCATTTATTTTATTTATTTTATTTATTTTATTTATTTTATTTATTTCATTTATTTTATTTATTTTATTTATTTTATTTATTTTATTTATTTTATTTATTTTATTTATTTTATTTATTTTATTTATTTTATTTATTTTATTTATTTTATTTATTTTATTTATTTTATTTATTTTATTTATTTCATTTATTTTATTTATTTTATTTATTTTATTTATTTTATTTATTTTATTTATTTTATTTATTTTATTTATTTTATTTATTTTATTTATTTTATTTATTTTATTTATTTTATTTATTTTATTTATTTTATTTATTTTATTTATTTTATTTATTTTATTTACTTTATTTATTTTATTTATTTTATTTATTTTATTTATTTTATTTACTTTATTTATTTTATTTATTTTATTTATTTTATCTATTTTATCTATTTTATCTATTTTATCTATTTTATTTATTTTATCTATTTTATCTATTTTATTTATTTTATTTATTTCATTTATTTTATTTATTTTATTCATTTTATTCATTTTATTCATTTTATTCATTTTATTCATTTTATTTATTTTATTGATTCCATTCATTTTATTCATTTTATTCATTTTATTCATTTTATTCATTTTATTTATTTTATTTATTCTATTTATTCTATTCATTTTATTTATTTTATTTATTTTATTTATTTTATTTATTTTATTCATTTTATTTATTTTATTTATTTTATGTATTTTATTTATTTTATTTATTTTATTCATTTTATTTATTTTATTTATTTTATTTATTTTATTTATTTTATTTATTTTATTTATTTCATTTATTTTATTTATTTTATTCATTTTATTTATTTTATTTATTTTATTTATTTTATTCATTTTATTTATTTTATTTATTTTATTTATTTTATTTATTTTATTCATTTTATTTATTTTATTTATTTTATTTATTTTATTTATTTCATTTATTTCATTTATTTTATTTATCTAAAATATAATATAATTCTGAATGAAGTAATATAGTAGCCGATTCATTTTCCTCCTTAGAATGCTTTGAGCTTGCATACTGCTCCGAAATACTCCAAACCGTACCTGAAATTATCCACTTTGCTTGCGGATCCAAATCCAAATCAACACCTCCCGACTCAGCATCCTCAACAAATTTACTCTCAGGATGGTTTTGTAGATCCAAATATGGATCCAAAGAGTTGTACTCTTTGACAATAGGTGTTAGGAGCTCCTCGAACACCTTGTACGAGTACAAATCAGGAGCTATGATGCCAAGTGGAAGGTCCTGCTCCATAGCCAACCTAAAGTTAGGATCATGGGGCAGCTTCTTCACCGTGGGCCAAATGAGGTCGTATAGGTTGTGGTCTAGCTTGGTCACACGGTGCTTGATGTTATCGAAGACAGGTCTGCGCAAGTGTTTGGCCAATAGAGAGGCCACTTTGGCGGAGCTGGCTGTTGAAATTGTTGAAGTGGATGATATAGTTGAAGATCGACGGCCATGAATGACGTTGAAGCAGCGTTCCAAGACATCGAGCATGTCTTCGTCGTCAAGTGGTTTCCGAGATGAATATATATCGTCTGGTACTGTTGAAGTTATACACTTTATGGCTAATTTTTACGTATTGATCTCATGAAGGCTTTCTTAAAATAATAGAGTTTAGAACATGGTAGTATATTTCTAGTTCTGCGAAAACAGTTTAACAAACTTTCAAAAATAAACCCTTATATGTACTAAATCATTGTACGTAGTCAGGTTATCATAAAGTAAGGGATAACAAATTAGGTAAATGGAAGAGTATCTAATATCTTCCATCATTCAGATGAAGAATTGTGTGTTTAACAGGTTTCACAAATCTCTTTCTTCCAGTGACGCGTTTCGATTCATATTCAAATCATCGTCAAACTGTCAGATTTTACTATTCACAAAAACTATCCAGGTTACTTGTCAATTAGTTAACTAGATATTATCATAGATACAAAATTAATGATTTCAAAATCATCCTGCTATTGTTCTGTTAATTTTTTTTCTGTTTTAGAGGAAATGTTTTTTGGTGACTATTTGCACTAGTTTTGAAGGAAAACCCCTAGAAAACCTAATACTTTAGGTTTAGAGATTTTTATTTATTAAACTTTGTGTTAAACACACCATTTTTGATCTAAGAGATCATTTAATTGATTTCATAAAATTATGAGAGAGCTTGAAATGTACCCCTTACTTTATGTCTCAATAGATTGATTAGGTTCTTCCCACGCTGGTATGATAGCGTTTCCCACTTAAAAATATTTGTACATGAATGTTGATACACATATAATGGTATTAACACTATTTTTACAACATGTGATTTCTACGCAAATTTATAAACTATTGACCCTGAAGATGACTGTCATTTTGACCGGACCCCGTATAATGACATCAGAATCCTGGCAAAATTTCTTGTATAAACTTGCCTCCGTTTTTCGCACTTTCTTTTACGACTAACACAAAGTAAGTATTCGGTTAACATTCTCAATTGAATTAATGATGTAATTTTTGTGTACATTCATTAATTCCAGGAAACCAATAGATACTTTTTAGAGAGAACAGATTTTGTTAGAGTAACAAGAAGTTATTGTTAACATATTGAAATAAAACGCAGTGAATATTTCTTCACTTGAACTGTATTATATCATACACCATAAAGCTAAAATTAACATTATTTTGTTTCCCTTTTTTGGCCTACAACACTCCCATGTCAAGGGTTCTCATTCATTTACTGGTGGATTAATTAACCTGTTTTGATGAAAAAGGAGCTATCCCAGCAGACCCATCCAGACAGTTCGCTTGAATAGTAAATTAATTGGGGTGATCCGTTTCGATGGGTGACCTTGACAGTCACCTTGCCACTACCATACGCTCATTTCTCATGGCAAATGACCATGGGCGGGGTGGGAATATCTTCCATAATGCATTTTTATATAATATGTCTTAATACGTTGAATTGTATCAGTTACAGAATTCGCTATCAAGAATTAAACAAAAAACATATGAAATGATCAAAATTCGATTTATGGTCAATGAGCATGGTAACCGAATAACTACATAAGTTTCATATGTCAATTGCTTGATGTTTTAAAAATGTTTTGATTCCATAAGGTCTTCGAAAGCCCTCTAATAAATTACTTACGGTTCTAGAATTCATGGTTATTTTTGGGGATACCACTTGCAATTATACTAAGCTGAATTTGAAGTAAAAGTATGTATCAATGCGCGAATTACGAGATTTTGTTCAAGTAACATATCAAGATATGAGGACATTATCAAGGATCACACAATATCAGTACTACCAAATATTAATAAATCTGTATTCTGCTGGATCACAGACATGCAATAAATTGTACAAAACAAGCAAGCTCATTTTGACAATCTACGAGGGGCTTTGTAAGATTCTGATTTCATTACTGATGAATGACTTTTCCAAGCGTGAGAAGTACTGGTCAATCTACTTGACTCCATTTTTCTTAATAAGTGGCAAGTTCAAAGACAGCCTATTTATCCTATTTTGAATAAAGTGAGTACGTGTTCCCATACTTCACTTTTGTGGATGTCCTTCATCAAGCTTGGTAAGCGTGAGATGAGACAAGTTGTAATGAAAACACTGTTTGAAATATCTTTCGAAATAATTCCTTTCACATTATTCCTTTCCATAGGACGACTATGCAATATCCTATATATCGATTCGTAGGAGAGAACGCACGATATTTGAATTATTAGTTTCACACATGTATAGGTTTGCGTTTTGTAATTCTAAACTCGCGATAAACGTATAATTTAGTGAATTTATTTGCGAGTACAATCTGAGAATTTTTCAATCGTGCTGTACATGCGAAAGTGCCTGCTCTCGATAAATATTTTGCAGCAGCTTTACGATTTAAAGTTCACGTGAAGGTGCATGATAAATATACTCATATGTCCAACCAACGTTAAGCCAAGTTCTTTGTGGAAAGGTTGGTCTATTCAGAACTTATATCTTCACGTAATTGTAAGGCTTTTTTATAGATAACCTCACGCAGACGCAGCCTGTGTGTGTCAACAAAAAAATAACTGCTATGAAAAAAATGGTGAAAATAATGTTAGGGGTTATCTTTCACTCCAGAAAATTGTAATAATAATAATAATAATAATAATAATTATCTTTATTTCAGAGTATGCTTACAAATAGATTTTCACTACTATTCAGCACATAATGAAATAGTGTCACTAAAAAAAGAATGAGACAAATGAAATTACATTTCTACGAAGTAATGGTTATGTTTACTCTGTCATTATAAGTGTTTTTGATAGAAAGTCTTCAATACTATAAGGCTCGAGGTTTATAATAAGCGATTTAATTTGATTTTTAAAGTGTTTGATAGACGGAACATTTTTTATATTACCAGGTAACTTATTAAAAAATTTTATAGCCATATAATAAGGAGACTTTTCTGTTATAGTTAAGCGGTGCTTTGGAAAGAACAAAACATCATTTCGCGTATTATAACTATGGCTGGGTTTACTAGTATCGTCAAAATAACTGCGATTTCTGAAAAAATACATAAGACATTCATACACATAAAGACCATAAATTGTCATAATATTGTTTGTGTTGAAAATTCTTCTACAGGTTTGATTATATTTAAGACCATACATAATTCTTAGAGTTCTTTTTTGTATTACGAATAACTTGTCAATGGTACGATTGCTCCCCCAAAATATTATGCCATATCTTGCAACTGACTCAAAATTTGCATGATACAATATGTTAATTGTCTCTCCGTCTAAGTATTTACTCAATATTTTAATACCATATGAAATCTTACTTAATTTCAAGGCAACGTAATCTATATGGTAGTTCCAGTTCAAATTTTCATCTAACTGAACTCCTAAAAATTTGGTTTGGCCACTTAACTCTAAATTGTTCAGTTTTAAATGTGCTCTATCAATTTGAGAATGACTCGTATGAAACATCACCACTTTCGTTTTCTCCTCATTGAGTAAAAGTCGGTTAGCTATGAACCAGTCTTTACACGTATTAAATGAGAACTCAGCTTTTCTTAAAGCATCAGAAGGATTGCAACCTTCCGTTAAAATGTTCGTGTCATCCGCATAATTTGTAATATGATGTTCAACATGGTTCGTAGCAACATACAGGTCATTCACGAATATGATGAAGAGTAAAGGTCCGATAACGCTTCCTTGTGGTACACCTACTTTAGTCGTAGCTGTGTTCGACTTAAATACTTGATTATTCAACTGTATCTCTACCTTCTGTTGTCTGCCGTCTAGAAACGATGCAATCCATTTTAATGCATTTCCTCTTATACCATATAATTCCAGTTTACAAAGTAACAGTTCATGCGATAGACAGTCATATGCCCTAGTGAGGTCCAAAAACATACCTAGAGCTACATTCCTTGATTCCATAGACTGAATTATTTTTTGTGTAAACTCAAATATAGCTGTTGTTGTTGATCGCCCATGCATATAGCCGTGCTGATTCGAACTGATTATACTGCACTTTAGCATGAATTCCGTTAATCTGATGGACATAGTTGTCTCGAATAATTTGGAGAAACAAGAAGGTATATTGATGGGCCTCAATGACTCTAAGGAAGCGCTACTTCCCTTTTTAGGTATTGGCTTAATTAGAGACAATTTTAAGTTAGAAGGATAAACACCGAATTTAAGAGAATTATTTATAACATATGATACAACATCGCTTATATATCGAACACATTTTTTCATAATACAGGTTGGAATACCATCCTCACCACTCGACCATTTATTTTTCAACCCATCTGAAATTCCTATGATTTCTTCAGATGTAAACGGTTTCACAAACATAGATTGTAAATTATATGGAATAGAGCATATAAATGGAGCATCAGCCATCGGAAGTAACAATTCAGGTACAATATTTACAAGGAAACGATTGTACTCATCAACAAATAAGTGTGGACAACCCTCAATTGGAAGTGTTTTACTGTGTGATTTACCCTGAATTTCTTTGGCTATTTGCCACATACTTTTATTCTTATTATCAGAATTTCTAATCCTTGACGAGTAATGATCTTTTTTCGCGTTTTTTAATAGATTATCATATTCTTTTTTAGTATTGTCATACAGCTCTTTAAACTGGTTATCATTTTTCGCAAGTACTAGGAGTATATCCAGTTTGCTTTTGCAGTCACGCACATCCTTATCAGAAAAAAAGTTCTGCCTTCTGGATCTTTGTCTAATATGCTTAATCGGAAAGCTTTCGTTGAATATACTAATGAAAATATTTATAAACATTTCCCATTGTTCGTCAACATGCGTTTTATTGCAAGAGTAAACAGTATCCCAATCTTGCTCCTGAAGAGAGGTAATAAAGTTATCAATATTTTCTTGCGTGAAAAACCTTCGAGATGTATACGATAATTCTGAATGATCTTCAATGCTAAATAACAGAAGCTGAGCCGTGTGGTCAGATGTATGTAGGTCAATAATATCGGTGATACAATTATGTTCACAATTCGTTAATATATTATCTATGCAGCTTCTTTTACCTACCGTTACGCGTGTGTAATCATTGATCAATATACGCATGCCATATGACTGAAGCAGAATTTCTGGAAAGACAACCAACTACTTGCAGAGTGAGGAGGAGCAGTTCCTGAAGCTACTGGACTCAAACTAGTAGGGAGCAAAACGTCTAATGTATGCGCCTAAGATTACAAAGGACCTCCAAATTATTGAGTCTACGAAAGTAATGGTATAGACCAGCTGTCTGGGATGATAAACACCAAAGGTCACAAAACAATGAACCTTAAAAGGACCCGACGGGCTCACCACCTTGAATTTTCCACACCTTTAATAAGTCTCATCAGTCATTCATTTGGAGAACCTAAGCAATGTGAAATAGGTTGCCTCCCGATGCAGTGATCAAAGTCTGGTCAATGTAATAGACATTTATCCTCTCACAGTAATTCTACGGCACGAAAGGCTGCCTTTGCGAGATCTTATCTATAGGAAAAATATTGAAACGCGTCAAGCTCTTGACCGTACGAACCGTTATTGAATTCTGAGCTAAGTTGCACCTAATAAAATTTATCTCTTTGAATTCAAATCATTCGAATCGTGTACTGTTGAGGAAATCCAAAAGGTAATAACATATTCCATTTAATTTGATGTTGCACTCTATAAAATGATTATTCCACCAAAACGATGCCGAAAACTGCTTCAAGCCATCAAGTTCAAACACGATCGCATGCAGAGCTCTATTCAATTTCAGCTCAAACTTGTATTGAATGAGAAATATCATGATGACATTCTACACAACATACCTCACCATTCACTGCATCTTGATTCTTGATCCCATCCCGCTACTGAATAGGCTAAACCTATCACCATAACTAATACACTCAAAGCTTTCTAAAAAAATAACACTATTTCCTGTGTCCTTACCCTTATCTGCTAGTATTTCGTCTGCTAGCTCCTCAGCTCCGAATTCTTTGAGGAGACTTTTGTGGTTGAACTCTTCTTGATTACGCCTATAGTATTCAGGAGTGTGAGCCAACTGAGAAAAGATACTCACATATCAGTATAACCAATGGGAAAAGTATTTTTCATCATTTGTTTGAATATATTATGATTATGAGCACTCCAAAATGAAAAACATAAGGCATCGTGACCCCAGTAACATATGGTTACCTGTGTTATGAGAGAAAACACAACATAGAACAACGTAATCTCAAAGTAACTACACACATTCATCCCAATTTGCAATTTAAGGACAAATCATATGTTTTTTCTATACGTTTTCGCATGGTTTGTTTCCTGGAAACGGGGGACAATTAGTCAATTAATGTCATTGGTATTGATTTTTTATTGAATTATTACATTTTTGATAGAGGATGCCGAGGTGGACGAAACGTTAATAATATTCATTATATATTTAATATTAACATATTGTTTCAACTTTTACAAGTATTGGGGAGTAATCTGAAAGAAATTATTTTAGGTTGCTTCTAAATTCCAAATGTGTCTTTTTAATTCCTATTCTCTTGCGAGGGAAGTTGTAATATCTCATAATCTTGAATCTTATAGATCTTCAAACTGAAGCAAAAGCATTATGGCCGCTAGAGCTGTACCCTGAGGCACTCCAAAATAAACATTATGACCTCTACCTTATCTTCAAGTCTCATATCAGCTCCTAAATGCACCAACAGGTTGTAGTAGTGTCCGTTGTCCTTGAGAACAGCTGCGTAGTGCAATGGGGTCCTTCCGTCGTCATCTGTCACCTGCACCGTTTCGGGAAATCTGCCGGCTAAGTATCTAACGATACTCGTGTTGCCAAACATTACAGCTACGTGGAGAGGAGAAGCTCCTAGAATATGTAGAGAGAGTCGATGGTTAGAAAACTTTGGGACCTGGAAACTTGCAAAGTCGATACAAAGAAAATTAAATATTTTATAGGAGTGCCAAAACACTGGATTTTCATTATTCGTTATTGTTTGACGCATGAAATTATTATGTGATATAGTTATAAATATTCCAACCGTTTCGTTTTTCAAGTTCTGGTTGGTGTTAGCTATAATCGAAACGAGCAATATGTTAAAAATATTATGTAAGTAATATGGTACCTTTGGGTGAAATGCTATCTTTAGCAATGGCAAATTTGCGCCTATCTAAAGCAGCTTGAAGATCTCTTAGGCTTCCGTTCCTCGCAGCTTCATGGATTCGACGGATTTTTCCCTGGAAGATAAATATTAAAGGTTAAAAACCTTCTATCTGTTCACATAAATTTGCTATAGCTAAAATCTGAAATGTTGTATTTTGGAATTTCGACCTCCCATACCATGACCAACAGTCGCACTGTCTGTCATCAGTTTTCTATTTATCAAAAATGATACAACACTATCTACTATGACCTACAACCAACGAAGATGAGCGGTATTGATATTGGTGTTGCAGACTAAAAAAATATTGAGAAATTATCTGATAACCAGAATTACCTACATTTTTCCTCTACTCACCATGTAAACAGGGACGTTATCCAAGAACGACTGCAACTCTGGATTATCACTGGTCTGCCCAACCAGTTTGCTTCCTTCTCCTTTCAGCACCAAGGCAGCTAGCTGCTCCATGTTTCCAGCATCCACAAGCGCCTTCACATCAGTCTCAGTTGGAGACGCTCCATCCCTCTTTTCGTTGTGTCCTTCGTTGTTCATGTTCTCTACCTCGTTCTCTCCATTTACTATACCTTTCAACAAATTGTATGCAGAGTACCGAATATATCGGAGGATGGTACATATATGTTTTAATAGAAGAATTCGTTACAATAGGTATGCAGAAGCTTGACTACAGCTCTTTCAAAGTCCAAGTTTTTAACAAATGTCTGCGAGGAGTTTTATGGATATTTTGGCCAAGATCCATAACAAATGAAGAATTATGGATAAGGCCAACAGATTTGGAAACCATACATATATGGAAGAATTGTATGCAGAGTACCGAATATATCGGAGGATGGTACATATATGTTTTAGTAGAAGAATTCCTTACAATAGGTATGCAGAAGCTTGACTACAGCTCTTTCAAAGTCCAAGTTTTTAACAAATGTCTGCGAGAAGTTTTATGGATATTTTGGCCAAGATCCATAACAAATGCAGAATTATGGATAAGGCCAACAGATTTGGAAACCATACATATATGGAAGAATCAGTTGCTAGAATGTTAGTAGATTGGAATCCCCAAGGAAACAGAAATATAAAAAGACCTTAAGTGTCCTGAAGAACAACGGCAATAGATGAGGTGAAGAACATGAGAACATCTTGGAGTGAGATGAAAGCTGTTGCTCATAACACGCCAGATTAGTGTCAGTCCCTCAATGAAAATATATCGAATTCAAAAAAACAATGTCGAAGTCTACATGTCTCACGCTCGGACTAAAAAACATTGGGTTGTCTATTTGCATAGAAAATGAAATGAGAGAATGAACAAAACAAGATTTGCAGATTTTAAACTAATAATACTAACCTTCAATGACTTTCTCCTCCTCCACAATGGGTCCTGGACTTCCTCCGTTCATATCAGTCCTGCTCTCTGTTCTCCCAGGATTGCTCGCTCGACTTCCACCTCTGCTCTTTCCATTCGAACTGCCTTGTTGACTGCTAGCACTGGATTTGACCTCCTGCTTGCTCTCTGGTCTTGATTTAGAAGGTGAACTTGGTTGGGACTCAACTGAAGGTGTTTTGCGGGTGGGGGAACCCTTTGAAGATTTAGGAGTGCCATTTGGAGAAATTGGAGAGCCTTCCGCTTTACTGGAAGGCCGGGATCTGTGTGGAGATTTTGATGGGGAAGCAGGCGGCGACGGTGATTTGGGAGGTGGGGATGTGGCTTTTGGAGACTGATCACCGGATCTAAAGAACAGCAAAGCAACGTTTCAGATTTGAGTTATATCTTGATAGCACAATTATTGAAATGTGGATAATGAAGGAATTTTACCAAAGGAGCACATCCATCCAAGTACCAAAGTTTATAAATCATATTGCTTTATCAGTTTATGAAAACGATTACCTAAATAATACTAGAGAATTTGACACGAAGTTTTGCATGGTGGTCTAGAATCATAATAATTGGAGATTGATTTTAAGTACATTGAAAGAACAATCTTCTTATGCATTGTAATGTACGTGTTTAAAAAATTTGCACATATAAACATTCTGATCACACCTTCCGAGGAATCTATACCCTTAAATAACATTTTCTATAACATTCAATGATAGTTCGATTGAAAAAAGAAAGTAGGTTAGCGCTATGCTTCCCAGACAAAAGATATGGGATAAAAAATTAGTGTTGGATGGAACTGTGGATCTCTTTGAATTTTGAAAATAATCGAACGAACATTTACCATGCTTATAATCAGACGTGAGGTTTTCCAGGCTACTTTTTCACACCCACTCGCATTTGATGATATTTGGTAATGTTAATGTAAGCATGCTCTCAACATCACGTTTACTTTATATGACTTGGAAATGAAGGGTATTTTGGTAAATTTACGTTGACTTATAGGGTAACTGAGCATTAAACATTACGCTAAAGCTTGCAAGAGGACAAGGAATTTGCAAGCTATGTTGCTACTGATCGAAACATGGCACACAATTGGCTAATTAGATAAGTAATTGGATGAGTCTCACTTTTTCCAATTTCGCGTTACAAGATCTACTCACTTACCTTGTTGGTGTTTTAGATGCCGCCCTAGAGGCAGCTCTTGAGTTAGACCTTGAGCCAGGCTTAGACCTCGGTGTGTCCTGATTGGACTTCACAGGAGACTTCGGACTCTCCGACCTCGACTTCGTTGGGGATTCCCTGTTATTTTCACCTTTGTCGTTGTTGTTGTCCTCGCCATTCTCCTTCATGTGGTTCAAATGGTTCTCAATGGCGTTTCCAAGCAGCTTTTCGCTCTTTTTATGTCCGTTCTGGAGGCCGTTGATTGCAGCTGCACCTGGTGCCAGCATGGACCAATCGAAGCTGGCCGCGAATGACTCCTTGGCCGATCTTGGACAATCAGGAATCATACTGAGAAGCTTTGAGTCCAGCTCATTGTGGCGGGTTTTATAATATGCAGCAGTTTTTTGTTTCTATAATAAGATCACATAAATTTAGTTTTGTGACTCTTTATATCTGGTAGATGAAAATATTAGCATCAAGTTGTGTCAAGTGAGGACAAATGTTGGCAACCCTGAAGAATCCTCATTGAGGAAGTTGACAATTCTATAAACGACAAAGTTCAGTGATTTTGTAATCACAGGTATACAACAAATTTAGCGAAAGTCATTATCTCTCTAATATTGGATTTATCAACAATACAAATGCATTATTAGTGATCCAACTTTCATTCATAGTTCATGATAAGTTTTCATTTAATAACAAGGCTATTTTCCTGGAAATACGTAAATTTTATCATATTTATGAAAATTCAAGTTTTCAATTTGTACTTTAATAAAGGCTGCTCAAACAGCTCCAACGTAAGTGAAGTTATTTCATCGGTTACATGTGAGTTTAACATCCATAAGGCATAAAATAACAACCACAGCATGTATTCAAGGAGTTACTTCATTCTAATTAATTTGAAAAGTACAAATTTTTCGAATCTCAACTAATCTTAAGAATAAGTAGGTTAAATGAAACAGCATCTGGTACAGTTTTATATCATGAGCATTCAACATCAAAATTATCAGTTCGTCCCCGTGACAAACAAAACTAAATGGTATTCATGGTAGTCTGTTTTGAGTTTTTTTGTAATGAATGATCACTGTTTATGTAGTCATAAAAACTTACGTTATCTAGTGCAGACTCGTCAGCTCCATAATCCATCAGCAGTTTCATCATTTTTCCGTCGTCTTTCAGAAGAGCGGCGTAATGCAATGCAGTATGACCTTCATTATCAACTGCATTGATGGCTTCTGGGTTTTCTTGGAGAATGTACTTTACCATTTCCTCCTTTTCCAGCCCAGCAGCCTTCAAATAATAAACAAATTCATATAATATCACTTACAGAATACTCGTACTCGCTCAGAACTAGTATTCAAAATAAATATACATGCACTATAATTCTCAAAGAAAAGACTAAAATTTGTGCAAATGGAAATAATGGCATGTGGTTTTGCATTGGAAATGCAAGACATAGAAGGACATAAATGCTAAAAATCTGTAGGTTTTATTCGTCATGTTCATTAACGCATGGCTGATCACAATTTTCCTTTGTACTAAATATTCCAATAAATCCATCTTTGGTACATTTGAAATTTCAAATGAATTACCTTATGAAGAGGTGTCAGTCCATTTTGGTCCTTGGCAATAAAGACAACGGGCGGTATGGGAGGTGCTGTGTGCAATTTCAGACTATCTAAGTCATTCTGAATGACATCAGTGTGGATTTCCTTTATCAGTCCCTATAACATATAAGTAATATCAGTATTATTTAATTTTTCAGTGATTAAAAGTTTGAGACACCCGTCGGGGTTTTACGGTTTTTCGAGTTTCGGGAAAGGTTTTTTCTGAGGGAAAGGGCGTTTTCGGCAAGGGGAAAGTCGGCCGTTTTTCGTGGTGAGCGACGCGTCGGGGTTTTTGGGGCGCAAGTGGTCGAAAAGGGGCGGAAACGGCGAAAACGGGGTAAAAATCGCGTATAGATCCAACTGTGTGCGAGCTAGGGGCGAGCTTTTCCGAATAACCCTTTCGAAATAGCATCCACGGATAGGGGAAGGATGCGCGGACCAGGTGCACCCCCCGAAGTTGAGCGTTCTTCGTTCGTTTTCGAGAAACGAATTTTTCATTTTGCACTTCCGAAAAAGACCGTTTTTCGACGTCGGAAAAGAAAGTGCGAAAACCTGCATCATTTTCGATCAGGGATATTTTTTTTCGTACGTCTCGACGAGTACTATCGATCGTAAAGAGAGACTTTTTCTCGAAAGACGAACGCTTTGCCCGGTAAGGATTTTCCAAGTTCCACAAAGTCGGCGGATTTCGGTGCTCGAAACGTGATTTTTCGCGGATTTGCTCTATCACAGCCTACCCGGTTATCTTTAAAAAAATTTTCCCTCCCACCCGGTTTATTTTTTCTTTCGAAACGGTCTTTGCGACACGTCTGGACCGATTCTTCCCTCCTTTTCGGTTTTCCAGAAAACTGGAGAAACGTAGTGAAATTTTTCAAATCAGACCGATAAAATCGGTGTCGACCGGGTATTTCGACAGAGCTGCACGAATAATTCCACCGACTAACGGAAAACCGCCTATATCCGGGTGAAGAGGAGATTCTACAATAGTCAAATTCGAAGAGTTTTCAAGGATCGCTCTAACCGTTTCGGAGATATTTCGAAAAAACTTGGCTACACGGAAACAGGCCGCGGACGTATCGGTTTCCTTTTTTCCGAAAATTCACTCTTATATTTTTACAGAAAACGGATACTACTCACTTTATGAGATACCTTTTCAGTTTTTCTTATCATAGGAGCACACATTTCCCAGGATTTACTCCGATTTCGTCTGCAATCATCATCCGAACAACACCAAAACACTCCGAAATCTAGACGAGATCGCGAAAAACTACATACATCTTTTTCTTTCGCACAATGAAAATCCAGGGTTTCCTTAATAGTTACACGTTTTTTCGCTGCCCGATTTCATCAATTTTAGTCAGGATAAAATTATCGACTACAGCAGTCGGCTACATCTGATAAACGTCATCAGTTGTGGTCCTTCATTACAGATATTATTATTACCGACATAATCATCTACTAGAGGGTAATGGGAGGTCGCGTCGTCCAACGCTGGATACTGTATAGCAAACATTTCTGTGTACCAATGCCGTGTGAAGATGGGCAAAACTGCTTAATCAAAAAAGCATTTGAAGCAGCATCTGCAAGACATACAGAGACGGCATATCTACGGTACGAAATCTGATTTTATGAACCTAATACTTGAAAACGGAAATCATGTTGCAGTGATTACCATATACAGGGGTGGATTGGAAATTAAAAATTCAGCGAAAATTCAAATTTCAACATTTTAAGAGATATCTCGGAAACTACACCATATAGAAAGACAGCAAACATGTTGGAACGTTTAATATATACCATGTGTATAAAATTTGAATTTCATCGACATATACAGGGACATATACAGGGGGTGTCCCAAATATTTGAATTTCGCCTAAAATTCAGACTTAAACATTTTAATAGATACCTAGAAAATTATATGATATACAGGAATGCCAAACATATTACAGTTATTGGGATATACAGGGTGTGTCAAATTAAAAATTCCCCTAAAATTAATTTTCAACGTTTAGCTAGATATCGCGAAAACCACATGAAATACAAAAACGAAAACGTGTCAAGTGATTAGCATATACAGGAGGTGTCTAAAATTAAAATTTCACCAAAAAATACAATTTAATGTTTTAATAGATATTCCGAAAACAACATGATATACAGGGACGGCAAAACTTTTGAAGTGATTATCATATACAGGACGTGTCCAAAATTGAAATATAGCCGAAAATGTACATTCAAACGTTTCAATAGATATCTCGGAATCTACTTGACATACAGAAACGTTACACCTATCGTTCGGAAACTTATTTTATGTGGTACTCAACTACCCTAAACAGCACAGCGTTACGCGTGCCCCGACTCAGCTAGTCACCTGATTAAAAGGTGAAGTGACATGAAACATTTTCAAATATTTCATTTAGAGTGAGGACTTAACCATTGAAATAAAATCGATAAAATATTAGTCCGGCAAACAAGAGAAAATCGCCGGCACAGGACATACACAATTTTTAATTGCGCTTTTTTGACAAAATTTCAGCACTGAGGACATCACCGTTTGAGATACTTTTTACATTAGCAGTTACTTTTTATTGACCTATATGAAAGCAATATTTTTTAATATATAACTCTAAAAAACAAAGGCAGAAAGCGCTGCGAGAGGATAAATACTGACGTTGACCTCGAAATATAATTTTGAAAATACACGAGATGACACTTTCTATGTCTATTTGCTAGAGAATCCCACTGACGAAGTATCCAAATCATACCTGTCCAAGTATCTATGTGCAAACAACAACTAAGGAAGAACCTCTTTAATATGAGGTCAACTGAGACACCCCTCTACAGGAAATGCGAACAGGAAGTTGGTATAGTTAAGCATGTACTGTGCAATTTCCCAGTTGTCCTGTCAATTTAAGAATCTATGGAGCGTTGGCCGTTTATTGCTGGGCTAAAGGATGGTCATTGGGTCATACCACCACCTTTTTACTAGTTTGAGGTCTCGCATATCACCGAGGAAAAGGCCCAATAGTGCCTAAGTGCTGAGATCTTGACTTGAACTGAATACAATTCTTATGTGTAGAAGACAGACTATAATAGACATTAATTCAAATCCAAAAGTACAAAGTAGTTGAAGGTACAAACAACAATGAAAATTGAAACTTACCATGATATGCGGCACAGCTTCCAGAAACTTTTTAACCTTAGGGTTGTTGCTGTGTTCAGGCAGCAACTTTCCCCCGTGCCCCTCCCATACCACCTTTTGAAGCTCACCAAGATTTCTTTGGTGGATCCAGATCCTTATGTTACTCTTCTTGAATGAACGGCCTGTTGGAGATAACAGTGGATCATGCATTTCATGAAAAATACTTTTTGATTCCTCGGTGAGTAGACTTGTTGCTATTTTATTTTGTTTCACTGTTTAATCAAGGTAGAAGTATTAATAACTTCTTGAAAACTATTTTATAACTGACTGGAAATAAGCGGCAATCACAAACTAATTCAACACCTCCACTCTAAAATAATTTGTATTGCAATCACCTATTGGATTGAAAATTTTCAACGCGTCGGATTATTCAACAACCTTATTATACTAACAAAAAAAATTGTATGGATCAATCCTACAATTATTGATAGGTTTGATGAAATGGGCTCTATCAGAAAGTTTATTTAATAATCTGCTTATATTAATTGCATCATTACAAAAAACTGTAATGCCGGCATGTATTGGTATGATTCATCCTTAAATCAACCAATGTTTCCGACATTTCAGACGTATTCAGTCGAATTACTGAGCGTCGGTATATAATTAGATGTAATAGTTTCAATAGAACTAATGAAAGAATCAATAAATAACGCTATGTTGTTGTTTATGATAACCATGCTATGATTGGAACGTTCGGGAATATTGACACTTTTGCAAGTGTAGACCGACCATAAGAACGCACATACACCACTCTAGCTTGTCGTTAGAAAACTGATGGTAACTATGATCCTCATACAAAGATACAAACAATTGTAAGTACGTAAACGGTTCACGTGACTGGCTTTTTCTATCCCCTCTACTGCGTCCCAGTTTTTCCGGGTTTTTCAATAATTCACACGTCCGGATATCGATTGTTTTTTTATGATTGACTGGGGGGTCAAAAAGGAGCTGAGCTGATTAGTATCATCGATAAGTTTCTTTTATCATTTTAATATCTCTCTGATGGTTCGGAAGGCCTTAAAGCTTTGGTTGGTCTGTTTCTAGAGTTTCCAATCATTTTCGGGCGTTGTCAAAAAACAAATTTTTCGTAATTTGAAAGTTTTGAGAAGTGCCAAACGCTAATTCCGATTTTGTTTACATAGTATAATAGCCGTGATGAATATTACACGGGCTAATGAGCCGTGGAAACTACAGTGCCTACTACCAAATAATCATGATAAGGTATTCCAAATCCAAGTTCAATTTCAGGACTTCAGGACAATGTCCGTTGCGCTCCTCAAGCAATGATCTGTTTACCTTTGGTGTAAATTTTAGATTGTCTATGCTCATATGTAGACGTATCACTCTTATTTATGGAGTTGTGAAAGAAAATTAATGATTGACCTTGGAATAACTGAAGCGCATAGTCAAGGTTGGATCCAAGGTCACAGTCGGAGAGTTAGAAAGGATCTTACTGCTTTATTTTGTGGAAGTGTTCTCGACCGCTCGGATTTATTAAGTTTCTGTGCCACTGAAGCGATTTTCAAAAACTATACAGCTTTTTCATCCTTATCAGAATAATACCCTAGTGTCAAAGTTTCATCAGATTCCCAAAAATGCGTTCGGAATAGAAGAGGAGAAAGATTACTTGGTTAGTACAGACAGGCCAACGTAAATTAGTGGCATGGAAAACACAATATCTGGATGTCAGTTATTATTATAGAACTTTTGATTTATCACTTTGTATTCAACTTTGCATGAGGACAGAAATATGAGAAAGTTGTGATTGCCCAGCTGTTCTATCAATTCAAAGACCCATTCTGGAGGAACGCTGATCCTCAGTTACCAAGGTAGGAAATGCTGCGCTGGGTCCTATCACCGTCTCCTTTACCAGATTGAGGTGACTGAATCAACAGTTCCAAGCAATACCACGTCCTCCTGGATGTGTTGCTCTCTTCTTCTTTCGTGAATTTTATCGAAGGTCGCATGTGAACAACATAAAATCTATGTTGGAGAAACAAAAAGGCCACTGGAAGTAAGAATCAAAGAACATCGTCTCAACACCCAGCGAGCAGACAGGAAAATCTGGAATAGCTGACCACGCATGGACGGAGTACCATAAAATAGGTTGGGACGACGCTAAGGTTATTGCCAAGGAACGGTATTGGTATCGAAGGAAATTCAAGGAGGCGGCTTTCATCACCAACAACAGCAAAGTGTACAGCAAATCCAGCGTAGACATTAAACCAATCTGGCAGCCACTCATAAAGAAGATCAATAGACTACAACTGGACCAGACAACAAACAATGACCGACAAACAGCCACGTCAGCAGACCGGAATACCGCGTATCGGGAACCAATCAGAACAGACCGCGCATAACGACACGTCACCAAACGGGGTATAAATAGGCATGAAAGGAACGTGTTAGCCAGTTCACCTGAAGACTATTGAAGATAGCACATCAATCGAAATGTCGTGATACTCAAAATTTTATAGACAATGGAAGTCCGAAATCAAACTTTTGATACTCATGCTACTGTATATAATCAGGCTGGTTAGACGTAAAAAAATCATAGCTATAACCCCCACGCACTACCTTTATTTTTCAACTCCTACTCGTATCGCCTACGTGTTTGATATTCGGTAGGTCATGCAAGATGGGTGATTGATTTTAATTGGCTTCGATTATATGTTGAAGAAGAGTCAGTCTGACACTCTGACCTAGTTAGTAGGCGGAAAAGGATAGTGTAAATAATATATGAGCTTTTGATAAAAATATAGGGTTGGTGGGAAAATGTTCCAAGTTATTATTCAATAGCTATTTTAGGAAAAAGTAGCGCAGAACTTCGAATAAGGAAAGAATTGGGGTTATTGATTTTGTCGAACGGACTAGATCAGTTATTAATTATTAATAACGCATGTTGTATCGTGAGAAATATATGCCTATTAAATTTGAAAATCGTATTCTGTATTGACATGAACCAACTATTATATATATATATATATATATATATATATATATATGTCTAATGATGGTATCACTCTAATCATGTCCCCCGATTGAGGAAAGGCGGGGCATGGGCACAGGCCCAATCATATCGAGGAGACAGTGGCCAATATGAGAAACTGATGCTAAAAAATGAGGTTAAGTGTTGTAACTCTGCCAACATACACTTCTTTAAAAAATCATTGAATGCTCTTAATTTGTATCATGCAATTTTCATCTGATATATGAATTAAGATACATAATAATATATTTTGCATAGGTTCTTGCAGAAGGTTTGTATTATTTAACACAACATTTCTCGGAGACTCTCTACTAGGTAATGTCTATTAAGGACGTTGTGCAATGTCAACAAAACAACGTAATTCAAATGTTGGTGTTCACATGCGCAAAAATCTATTTTGGTAAAATACAAAATTCCCCCTATTTCAATGTTTTCGCTAAATCCCAAAATGATAGGGAGCTTGATAAATATACAAGTTTAACATTTAAAACCAATAAATTGTTTTGAGTACACCAAAAAATAAACGAAAACTCGAAAAACATACAAAATGGAAGTTTAGGGATGATTTTATGATTATCTATTTTTTGCCAACTCCCCAGCCTATGCACCAATTTTCAAAAGCTACCAACCCCGTATCATATAGTTTCACTAGAATTGGTGCAGTAGCCGCTCTAATTACGCAGTGACAAAAAAGCCAAGACAAGAGGACAAACAGTCCAATGGAAATGGGTGATGAAAATTTTCGTGATGTAGACTTCATAAAACATCATAAAAACGTAGATTGTAGCCACTCTTATTTGAATTAAACTGTCATCGTACGATGATTTAAATATAAATACAAACGCGTCACTGAAAGAAAGAAAGAAAGCCCCAAATTTCTGCACCATATAAAAGCACAGAGATTACAGAGAACTTTTTGTAGGCAGCTGAAAGCATTTCTTGCTTTACACGAGTTCTTATTTCTAAGGGAAGACAATAAAACTAATATCATCAAGATTTAAATTCCTCTAAAAGAAGTCCTTCCTAAAAAACAAAATAGGTTTTACATGTTTTGTTCTTCCTGTAAGTGATTGTGCATGTTTCATAGCAGTCTACAAAAACATTTGTAATAATGGAAATGTGTTTTTATTTCGGCTACCAATGCATTTGAAACATTTATGGGCGATACAAAGTGAAAATATTCATTGTACGAGTACACCAAGTTTGTGTTCGTGTGTCAAGCCCTCATACAACTGCTATTTGTTATCGACTGCGACACGCGTCTATTAGGTACAGTTAATTTGTTCGCAGATACATTGTCACCATTATTTATGATAATATGGCGTTATGGTTCTGTATAATGGTATAAAATGTCCAATTTCCTCATTTTCTGCGATATGTTCGTGGTTTCGTTTGAGATTATCCTTTTTTCCTTATCTTATAAGACTAGACAAGTTATTTATAATGATCTAATAATATTCATTTTCAACACGCACATATAAGCTCCACATGTATGTATGTATGTTTGTAACAGAATCTTCGAACGATATGTTCACCCACCTCAAAACGTCAAATCAATATAAAATTGCGCACACTTATCAAGGATCGATGAGCATACAACAGTTTAATAAGTTTGTCCCATTTTTGGTTTTCATTTCCAAATTTTTTCTGATAGAAATTATATTTAAAGTTTAAATACGCGAGGTGATGGCCATACCATGCTGAGAACGTTGGCTCTCGTCCATGTCCAGGACATGGAACAATAGGACAAATAGCAAGGGTCATGCACCATATTGAAGAAGGATTTAATGATGGCAAAAGTACGGTTATGAATTTGTTAGACATAGAAAAAACATTCGACAAAGTTTGGACTGATAAACTAATAGAAAAATTGACAGACTTCTTCAGGTTCTTCATTATCACCAGTGCTTTTTATCCTGTACATAGCAGACCGACCAAAATTTGAAACAATACAGCACTATATGCAGATGACACATGTATTTATGACACAGCAATTCAGTCTGAGGTGGCATGCAGACAGGTGGACATACATATCAACAGAAAACTACTCCCATATTTCCAACATAACAAAATTTCAATTGACCAAGAAATTGTACTATTAAGTTAGCTAGACACAAGACTAAAATCTTCAGAGCTCTGTCAGCAAGTAACGAGAAAATTCAAGAAAGTGAAACTGTTAAATAACTGGGTATTACAATAGCCAACAGATTAACCAGAATCATATAACATGTGTTACTATACGGGTGTGAGGTCTACAGTTCAGCATCAAATACACAACTAAGCTTTCTCCAAATACTCGAAAATAAATTCTTGAGGATAATTATGAGTGCAGCCCGTAGTGAAACCAACGAGCATATAATACAAAATCTAAAACATCGCGACAGTAAATTCAAAAATATTCTACAAATTATAAAAAAACACACTTCCAAATTCTATCACCACACAGCACAAAAAACCCACTGAATGTGAACATTGAACATTCACATTTGGATGTAAAAGTCAGAAAATATGGGCTGATTCATCGATATATCCTGTCGGATACTTCCTAGTGTAAATATTATAATTGCAAATATTAAATATGTATTTTTTTTTTCCTTTATTGAGAATATTTAGTGCAGGTTTTGATTATCTTTCCTGTAAATAAAAATCACAAACTCAACCCGGACAAAATATATGAGTAATGAACTTTCTGGACTGAAAATTTATGTTTTCGATCATTTCTCACTTTTGGAAAAAATTACGGTACTCAATTATTTTGAAATGCAGTTGAGTTAGTACTCCTTCTACTACTATTTTGAAAGCAAGACATCATGTTAGTATCATATGATTTATCATACCCCGTCCGTCTTTCTGTAATTACACGAGAAAGCTTTCAGCAAGCCAGATTAAAATATCTAATAGGGGGTGCGAACCCAGACATGAAGCAAACGTTTAGATAACAATCGCTATAGTCATGTAAAATTAGATGTCTTGCTTTTCAATTTTGTTAAAGTTATGGAGGGTAGATGTAAGGAGTGACACCGACGTCTCATACTTTTGAAAAAGTGTCCAGCTGTAAGCAGTACCTGAATAATAGTTCTGAATCCCTACAGAATAGCGCTAGAGTAGCCAGGGAGTATTAAATGAATTTTGACTAGATGACTAGAGAAGTTAATAGAACGACAGTATACAAAACCTCAAATACTTACGTAGTTCAAAATAATTTTGTGAATATAACCTAAAAAAAACGGCTGCGAGAGTGGTCAATATTCGTGAGCTTTCAATAATAAATTAATTAAAAGTGTTCCTTGTATATTTCTCTATTCTACTTTAGTATTTTTCGGAGCTTCTTTTAAAATTTACCCACGTGCTACACTGGTTTAACTATTTTCAACGGACACTTCTGGATACACAGAGACCGCGCTCCATAACCTCTACCCTCCAATCATAAAGTAATTCACACAAGAAGACAAACAGCTATGAAAATGAGTCCTATATGGTGATAACTGATTAAGTAGCTAGTTTCGGCCTAAGTTGAGAAAAACACACAATTAATTGAAAGCAATTGTGAGCATGGTTTTTGACACGATGTAGATACGTCTGACACATCAAATCAAATCATTGTCATTTATTTTGTTGACTTATATTTTTTGACATTTAGTTTATGACATTATATTTGAAATGAACAAAATCTAGCTGACTTTCTCCTAGCTCCGTTATTCTAGTTTCTCTAGTTTTCAAATAAAATAATTTTTGTGGTTCGAATTTTTTTAAGGTGCTTAGGTTTGTTTTTACATAACATAAACGTCAGTAAACTTATTCCCTCAATCGCATGTGGTTTCAATAATCGATCAGCACGAATATAAAAAATAATAAACGCCTTGCCAGAGTCTCGGAGAGAGAACATTAAAAAAGCTAATTCCATCTGACTATTAGACGTGGGGCAAATAGCGTCCACTGGTACAACTATCAGGATAGACCGGAAGGGGTGGCAACAGCGTTGGACAGCCAGCCATTTCCGGTTATATCGCCCGCATTATCGAATTATTTATCAATACCTTGGATGTATGTGATGTTGGCTTGCTTTTAGCTATGGTATGCTGAAGGCAAGGACTCCCCTATTCCAGGGTCGTACAAACCATCATGTGAACAGGGGAAAAGACATTTTGTGAGCGTTCATCAAAATTGTATCTTTGTATTGATTTTTTGAGCTATAATATATTCCATTTACCAGTGATTTTTCTAGTGATCAATAATCTACACCTACATCTCAAACATCTGTGTCGTGCCTGTTGGCATGTTGTCACCGCGAAATCACAGTCACTGCTGCTTTGTATTTAAAATTGGTGGTTTGGCAGCACAGTAATTAGAAAAAAATTAAATTAAAAGAACCTATCGTGTTTTACCCTTCTCGAACGTTGGCTGTTGCCAGAAAAATTTTTTTAGCTCATACATTTTGAAAAGTGAATATTGACTTATACATGTTCCTGTTGTGAAGAAAAAATAAATGTTTATGAGGCTAAACAAGTTTTAAATTTAGCAGTTATCATTTTTGCATATTTTTCAGGTTTGTTATACGTCAGCAGAAATATCTTGAAAAAAATGGTGGATGTGCTATCCCGCAAATGTTAAGATAATGCTGAAAGTGCATTTGGAGTATAATCATCGTTATATTAACCTTTTGTGACTGTTTGAAGAAGGGCTTTTTGCATTTTACCACTTTTGAGTGAACACTGACCGTCATTTTTATAACAAACTCTCAGCACCAAAAGTAATAATAAGACAAAATTTGAAAAAAAATACATCTATTACAGCTCCTTTTGGAGTAGTGTCAGAAAGGACTGTCTAAATATGAGC
Source organism: Bruchidius siliquastri (assembly GCA_949316355.1). Lineage (NCBI taxonomy): Eukaryota > Metazoa > Arthropoda > Insecta > Coleoptera > Chrysomelidae > Bruchidius > Bruchidius siliquastri. The sequence goes on along the minus strand of OX438534.1, from coordinate 728,117 downwards.
AGTAAGATTTAATCCATCTAATCGCTATAACACATAATAAACACAAACCAATGTTACTTAATGATACGCCTCTGGAGGCGGAAGTCATTTACCCCTAGTTCGCGTTCTGATAGATTCTTCAACTTTGTCCTGTTAATCCACTTACAAACCTATACATTAGTGTCATTTTTTTAGATTTTATAATGATAGATTTTGCTGCTATTGACTATTAATTTATGAATATGAATAAAGCGTCAATGGCCTTTGAGGAAGTATAGAAATGCTACTACTCCGTGTTCAGAACAAAAAGCAGATTCATACACATGACAAACAGAAAACTGGATACATAACGTAATAACAGACGTCTGGTAACTTCGCTTATTCGTACCCATGACAAATTATGTAGGAAATAAATGCGGAAATCAAGATATTATCAAGATTCGCCGTAATTTTATTAAAGTTATATAAAAAAGTTCACATACCTTCCCTGGCAGTACTTTTTCTTGAATTCACGGCAGATTTATGGCTACTTGGCAGCTCCAAATCTTGCTTGTGGTCCATGTAGTACTTAGTGGTACGATTATAGACATCCACTACTGATGGGTCAGCACCTGCTTTGATGAGCATTCTCTGGACCACCTGAGGGTCTTTGCACATCGGCGTGTAGTGATAAGCAGTCCTTCCTTCCTGTTGAAAAGAGAAATGTTCGCTTTTTGTGGTTACAAGAACGTTATTTCCGAACAATGTTTATATGTCAAAAGTATACTAAGTGCTCGTGTTACAACAGCGACAACCTCAAAGCGGAAAAAGGTAAGGGATTTAACTTACACTTCCTACGCCAATAGGTGAGGAAGTATTGCAATACGTACTATTATATGTTACTTGATATGTTGATTGATATTACATATAGATCACCTCTGTCTGTCAGTCTTTTTGTCTGTTTGTCTGATCGCTCTATATTTCGGAAAATACTTTTCTGATTTTGATGAAATTGTGACCTTAGGTTACTAGTATGACAAGGTCGAACGAGCCTTGTAGTTTTAGAAAATAGGTTCAGTGGTCGCAAAGTCATCGTCAAAAAGCGAAACAATAAAAAAAATATAACATACTTTTTTTGGGAATTTCTGATGCCCCAAATTCGATTGTTTGGGAATTTTTTGAGATTCAAGAAGTTTTTCAATTAAATATACGTTTGCCTTTATTGTATAATATCAACACTTCCAAAATTCGATCCAAATCTTTATTTCTAAACTAATACTCTAGCGTGGCAAGTACAGCGTTAACTACACGACGCGATTTTTTACCTTTGAGTGATAAAACAATAGGTAAATCTTTCTCCAAATAAAATTCTATATATTTTTCTTTCATTTTCAAACAACAAATTCTGAGCGGTGACTCCTTGTATGTTTTTTGATATTCGTTTCCATTAGCATTGCAAATACATGTAAAAGCTAGGGTTTTCCTCTACACCTCACGGTGTAACTTCAAAGGCTTTCCGTTCTATCGAATAGTTACGTCTTTCATTCACCAAAGGTACTTTATGAGATTTTGTTGCCAGCTCTCAGGTCAAGGCGCCTGCTGGTTTGTGGCCTTCTTCATCACGTTAATAGAGTAGGCAGGAGATATTAGAGCGTTGAATGAGGTTGAACTGACAAATCGCACAAAAAAGGTGGGAGTATTTCCCACTTTGCGATCGAATTTATTGAAAATCTCAAATGTTTCACTAGTAGGCTGGATTTTAGTTTTGGAATCACAAAATACGTCTGATTCTTCAAGAATCATCTCCGATTCGAAGGTTGGCAGTTATCATGGAAATTTTTACTTACAAAATTTGCTTTAAAAAGTTGGTTATAGATACATCCAAACCACTCAGTTAGGTTTTTCTGGTAAACGCCCTCCCGGCCCTTGTCATACATTCAATATACCATTTTTAATGACTTACCGAATCTCTCATGTTGATAATATGCGGAAACTTTTCAATCAGCCACCTGTAGATGTCCTTCAGGTCATGGTACACAGCCTTATGTAATAGTCCGACACCCGATTCATCTTTGGCCATCACGAGTTTCTTCTTCTTTTCTGGTTCTTCGTTCAGCGCTGCTTGAAGCTCTTCCAGTCTACCGCTGTTCACAGCATCGTGGAGCAACGATATTTTTGACTGAAAGTATAAGCAGGGATCACCAATTAGTTTCATTTAGGGTCCGATTCCGAAATTTATGACCGTATCAACTTTTTTACAGCAGAGGAGTTTCTAAGCCACCTATCAATTAAGGAATAACACAGAGCGAAAGCTGAATATTATTAATATAATATAAGAAGATTCATTCTTTGTTATTCATTCAATTTTAGCTTAAGGTGAGGAATATAAAATAAAGCATCTATTAATGATTCGTTTAATTATAATTTGTAAAATTAAAAAAATACTATCATTATAGCGATGGGCTGCCACTGGATAGTTGTCTCAAGGTCGCTCCTCAGCTGTCCTTTCTCCAACGCTTTTCCTGGTGTACATCAACGATTTGTTGGAATAACATACAATCCTATCTACAGCTTCAAAACTAAATACCAATTATTCCTGCAGATCGTTAAAAACGTAATAAAATTTTTATTTCCAGAATCCTGCTGGGCAGTTATCTGGTTTACTAGTTAACCTCACTTGTATTTGCGTATAACATGCTTGGAAGGTGGAAGGAAGTTTACAATTTTACAAAGGATACTTTGATTGCTGAAAGGCACTTTCTCTACATTGCCTGGCCCTCGCTATGATGGATATGTATGCAAAACATATGACCCATATTCCAATTGCATTGGAGTGGGTAACGGTGATCCAAAGGATTACCAATGACCAGATTTTTTAAATCTGTCTCGCGTGCTCAGCGTGTGTAAAGTAAAGCAGTCTGTGGAATTCGATTGATTTTTTGTTATGCTCGCCACCGAGTATTGCATTTTTAATAGCTGTATATCGATTATGACTCATTTCTGCATGTCGTGATCGCCTTTTCACTTCTAATGGAAAACATTATTAATTTAGACGCAGTTGTTTTTGTGTTCGCGGAATAATGTTATGAGTTTGGAATCCCACAGGAAGTCATACACGTATTCACTTGAAAATAACTCTACAAGTAAACATATGATTTGTGTGTACAGAGGTTATTTTCTCGGATCCTTCCATCAGATTTGACGTGAAAGACATTCTAAGCCAATGACACTTTTGAGTTAGTTTTGTAAAAGCCCATATTTCCGTATTAAACTAACGACCTTTAATTTTTATTTGTTTGTCTTGAAAACTGATTTTTGATATAAAATTGATTTAAAGCATAGCGGCTGATAGAAAATTTCGATAAATGAATATTTTTCCATTTTTAGTATTACGTTCCTTTCAGTAGAATAGATACAGAATTTTGTTAAGGTACAGCATTTATTTCACGTAATATTTTTTAGTGGATCCAAATCAATATCATAATGGAAATTGTGGCTTTGTATCATAATATATGATATTTAAAATACGAAATTCTTATTTAACACTTTTTTGAGACACAACTGCTCATTTCAAAGAGAAAATTCAATTCCATCATTTAGCATTAATAACTTCAATCAAACATTTCTGTCATTAACATTAAGGATAGATATTATTGCACTAACCTAAATCATAAACTAATCGCCAAAAGTTCTCCAAAAGTCGTACTTAATAGTGATAGAGGAATAGGTTATTTATATTTTTTTACGATTCTTTATTCATACAACTGTCGAAATTTTGGTAATATTCAAATTAAAACTCCCCAGTCTTCAACTTGGAAATTTTTGGTTCATTAAACAGAATAATTCAAAGTTGCTCGTACTACAAGTAATTTTGAAAGCGAGTCAAATGCAAGTAAAACTATGCGACTTACAAAAACACGTAATTTTCCTCTGATGAGTCTTATACTACCAAGTGCCAATATTTCATGAACAAAATATTGATTCAAAATAATATTGACTATAAGTTCGCACATATACTGCAAGCTGGGATAATAGCTGTGATAAATGTCGGCAGGTTACCAGGGATTCCACCAGAGGACACGTGCCCTACGCTTAAAGCAAACGTTTGTTATCTCTTCACAAATCTGCTTTCATCGCAGCAAATATTCCAATTCATTCTATAAGGGAGGATTCAAAATATTTTTTATGGATAACCAGTATTATTTACCTACCATCAAAGCTGGTATAGTCTTCAAATATGATCTGATTCTGTAATCGGCGGAAAACTCGTTCATCAATTTCTTGCCTTGGCCGTCCAATACTGCTTCTTCTATTCTACTCACATCCCCACTTCTGATGAGTTGCTTCACGTGAGCTGAGCTCAACTGAAGCACTGCACAAACGAATTAATTAGTTTATGAAGTACAATTTGGAACATATCGATGAAATAATGACATTATAAACTGGAAGCCCTCATTTGAATTTTTTTTATCATACATCCATTGAACAGAATTTTATCATGCCGTGTCATATAACTAACAAAGAAATAATTGATATGATGGAACACTTAATATTTTTCCAACTTGTTCTATGTAAGTTTGATCAATTTTAAAAATACAAAAACCGCCTGGTTCAAATATTCCACATAATATGTTTCCATATATATTTACCAATACAATATAGCCAAACTAATGTTCCTGTAGCCAATAACTTCCTGTAAGCAGCCAAATTGGTTACAAGTAGAAATATCTGGCAACATTGTTTTGAGTCGTGGAGCCAATATCAAATCGGCGCTGCGTATTAAGAGACGTCCAGACACAACGTCTTATCGAACGTCTTATCGATTGAGACAAGTCGTATCAAGTAAAACGGCGCGTGTGGACCACAAAATGTACGTCTTGCATGATCGAAATAAGGTTGTAGGATAAGTCGAAAATCTGAAGTGCGAGGCATCATTTTATGAAACTTGATTGAAGTTGGAGCGTGTGGACAAACTTCCGTTTTATCGGACATTGTTTTAGTACATTTTCGTTGTACGTATCGTACTGCTTGTTGCTTTCTCTATGCGTATTTAAATATATTTTGCGTTTGAAAAGTTAATAGCAATATGTCTGATCTTCGTCAGTGCTCTCGACAGTTTTTAAGAGAATTTATTGAACTCTATCGTAGTGTTCCTTGCTTGTGGCAAGTTAAAAGTGCCGAGTATAGTGATCGTTATAAGAAGTCACAGGCATATGAAATATAACTAAGTCTCTCATGAACTGAAATGGCTTCTCTCATGCAGGTGTTTTGCCTTCTTATGTAAGGAGTAACAGATTTTAACAAATGGTTGTAAGTTTCAGTATCCATCCTCATGTAATTACGCCAATCATCTGGTTCAAGTTCAAGTAATAATCTGACATGAGAAAATGCATGTATTTTTAACAACCATTTCCTCGAACATCTTGATCTTCGACTTTTTTTGTTTATTTCTGCTTTTTATTGCAATGCAAATAGCATAGAGTGACCAAAGAAGCGCTCCTTCCATGACCGAAAACGTCGAGAAACTAACATTTGACCGATTAGTTGGAAACATGTTAACGCGCTATCTTTTGTACTTTTTGTCGAACGATTTGCATGAACGTTCTATCGTTCGATAAGACGTTGTGTCTGGACCCGCCTTTAGGGTGAGAGAAAAAATGAGAGGAAAGGAGGGAGAGAGAAAGAGAGTGATCGGGCTTACGGCGATATATCGAAACTAGTTTAAGACATTATGAAATATGCGCAAGTTGAGCATGCAACTAATATGTAAATAGTGTTCAAACAATTAACCTTTCAGGCGTTTAAAACCCAGCATGCGAAAGAAGTGATTAAGCATAATTAGAAATTAGAAACGACTGGAGCACGCGTCAGGTACCTTTATTCAATTGTTTTTCTATTAGAGACCACCCCGTCTGGTAGTGGCTGCAGTCACGCGATTTCGCTATATAGAGGCGTCTTTTTAAGCCTTCTCAAGAAGTATTTACATACACAGGGGTGTAGCAGACAGGAAGGAATACACCGCGCTCGTGCTCTATACTGTTTAGGCAAATTATGGGGCCAGACTCTAAGAATTTCCGCTATATAATAGTAATAAACGTCTTTTGTTTGTAATTAGTTCCAGGATAGATTTCAATGAATCAGGCTAGGTATATATAAAACATTATTAAAAATCATGTAGATTGTAGATGCTCTTACTTGGTGAAACTCTTCCATCATGTAGATAAAAAGTTGTGTAATTATTACACAGTTTCACAAATAAAACTCTTTCTCTCAGTGACGCGTTTAGATTTTTATTAAATTTAATTTTATTAAATAAAATAAATAAATAAAATTTTTATTAAAATCATTCTCGACAGTCCGAGGATGATTTTAATAAAAATCGAAACGCGTCACTAAAAGAAAGAGTTTTGTTTGAGAAACTGTGTCATAATTACACAACTTTTTATCTATATTTTTAAAAATTAATATAAATTATATAATTGTTGTTTGAAACGGTGGATTTTTCAAGTTTGATTTCGGACTTGTCTATGAAATTTTCATTACGTTTCGATTGATATGCTATCTTCAATCGTCTTCAGATGAACTGTTCACCTGTGACATTTTTTCCTCATCAGAATATAGGATCAGTACTAGTCTCCCCCCACTATATGAAATCCTTGGTGCGCCCTTTCCAAGGAGTGAGTCGTCGCAAGAACATCATGACTGATGGCATCGAATCAATTGGGGGAGAGTCGCCTTCGTTTTTTTGTTGTTTGGGAGAGGCGATCGTTACACCTGGATGATTTATGAAGAAAGAATGGGAAAAGGTTGGCCTTGATTCCATGTAAAAAATATGGGAGAGGTCCAGGACGCGCCGCTATAAGATTCTTAAAAGAAGTGGTTATTTTTCGTAGAAAATGTTTTCATAACATCCACCGCTAGCGGTCATTGACAAGGAGAAATGAGGTTAATGGCGATACAATCGCTGAAAAAAATCCTATACATAAATATCTGGCTAGTGCTTGTGGGGTAATGACCACTTTGGTCGTCATTCGTGACATATGACAAATTCAAGTTTATTTCCCCTTATAAAATAAAAGGAAATAAATGCGTTATTACTCCTGAATATAATAAATTACAAGTGTACGATTGACTTATATTTATCAAGCTACAAGTGGGTATAGTACATAGTATAGAGGTTATGATCGTTTGAATATTTTCAATGAGAATGATCATCCACAAAAAAATTGAGTCAAGTAGATTGACTCAGTGCTTTCCACGCTGAAATACGTTTAGATTCTTCGGTATATTGTTATAAAATCAGAAGTCCTCTCCTAGATCCTCAATGTATTTGCTTTTTTCGAGTCTGTGGTCGACAGAAATACCTTTTAAAATTTACTTTGATTTTGTGTTACGTAAATAACATCGCTGAATGTATGTATTGATGCAAACCTCCTGGTTTAGATTTAATTTACTACTGGATAAAAATTGCAATGCAAATAGACTGCTATGAATATACTACTACTAAAATATCCCTCAGTCGGGATGATATTTGCAATGAATGAACTGAAAAGATTCTCAAAAAGATCTCAGTAATTTTTGTTACTCGGTGAAATTTGGACATATTGCTGGAAGATACTTTGAGCCAGATAATGTCTAATCCTTTAGGCTCCAGGTCCTCCTCTCGATGACAGCTGAGTCCTGATTTAACATATAAGCATACGCCAAATCTTTGTCGGAATCGGATCTAATGTAAGTCATATCCGGGGTATCTGTTGCAATTTCCATTCCTGACAGGCGGACGTGAGTTTGATAATGTACGTCTTTTTGCGTGTAGATATTTAGCTTTGAAGCGATATCCCGCACATTTGTGAAGTCTACCCTTGTCCCATTCATAGGACGATTTTTTTCATAATCTAATAAGCCCTAACTTTTTCACTTGAGGGGATAAACAACTGTTTTCATGATGAAAACTTTCAGATTGATGTGATTAACACAAAAACATTACGCTTCATTGCCCCACGTCAATGGGCAGGGGAGTATTATGTTTTGTTTTATTTTTACGAAAAACCATGTATCCAGTAATCATTGACACCTCCGTAACTGAGAGAGTACTTATAAGATGAGGATTTACGTTTCCGTACACATGTCTCAAACGTTAGTAAAATATGTTATTTCAAATTAAAACACATTACTCCATCGATTGAGAGGCTGTAATGGCTGAAAGTTGAACAATTGTATACCTACTATTTCCTAAATTTTCTATTCAAAATTCTTGTCACGTCTTCACCACCATGTGTATAAAAGTTGTTATTTAGGTTGAATGTGCATACTAGGCCTATAAGGAACACACATTTTTTAACCATTCTAAGACATCGGACAGCCATGTTTCAACGCGCTTTCTTATACCAGGAGCCGAAGCAGTTCAATGCTTTGGGCAGTGATATGAAAAAAACATTTCAAATCGTAAGCGCTTTAAATTAGATTTGAATTAGATTTATGGAAATACCTTCTCTTTCTCCAAATGTCACGATGGAGTTCAGAGCCATGAATTCTTATTTCCGAAACATAGGTTCGTATTTCATTCCCTTTTTACTGAATATTTTGATCATATAACTGCGGAATTTTATTAGCATATAAAATTTATCGCTGCTTATTTTAAATTTCATTAGCTATATCATATTGGAGTTAGACTACGTTTTAATTTGAGTGTTTGAACCGGTTGAGTAGAGTAGCCGTTGAGGCTAAACTTCGCTGTTTGTACTATGTACAATAAAGAGATTATTATTATTATTATATTATTATTATTATTATTATTTAAATAAACCGTTGACACTAGGTTACTACTGCGATAAATACGAAAATTCCTAGTTTTCGAAAACCATTCAGCGGCAGCAGAATTATTGTCAAAAAAATTAAAAATCACCAGATTTTTTGGACGTTTCCTAGGTACCTGATAAATTTTTTGCAGGGCTTTCAAATTAGGGGGTGGGGTGCAATGTTTTGTGAACTTGTAAATTTCCGCAATTTCTTAAACCTTTCCAATATTTTTTAAATTCAATTTCAACTATTAACAGTTAATAGATACCAATCAAATTCTTCATTTCTATACTGATACAATTTGCTCTACAATTGGCACACTCCAAAACAGTTATTACTCGAACACTATTTCAAATGGAATATATATGCAAAATATTGATGAAATCGCTCAAAAAGTACTACTCAGGCATCTGCAAAATCTGGTAGAATTGGAATGCATATTTTGGCAAACCTTTTACTCAGATGATTGTGTGAAACCTTGCTCATAGAGTATGCTACCTTTTGGAATAACAGTGTTACCTTAAATTAGGTTTCGAAAACTCATATAATCATGTGTATACTTACCTCTGGGTGGGCTCGAATGCACGTACAGACCGCCCTTGTTACTGGGATTTGGTCGTCTCACGACGGGCATCGCGATACACTACTTTCAAGTAATCATCACACCAGAAAAGAATATGACCTTATAATACCTGCATTCAGTGTCTCTGTTAGCTATGGAAGTTCATATAGTCTGTAATATTTTACATCTACGAAAAAAATACAGAATAATATTCAAGACTTTGTCTTACTGCTTACATTTTTTTATAGTCCATAGTATCAATACATTCCACGAAAATATCGCAGCTTTAAAACTACAGTGATTAGTCTCAAATACTTACTTCTACTTGATTGAAAAAAAAAATTTACACTGATTCATTCATTATTTAGAAAGTCTTATGACTAGTAATAAGAATATAGCATACATTCAAAAAACGTTGCTGACTTTAACTTTGACGTACAATAAAAATAGCACTATGAATACAATAAAAACATTAAATACTACTTTCTAAAAGCCCAACTTCCGGGAATGTATTTTACTTGTATGAAGTGTTGGAATGTATTTAACTTCTTTTGAACAAACATGCAAATAACACTGTCAAAGCATTCACACACTTGCGTACCGTCAACATTGAGCAACACTCTCAAATTATTAAAATTACGCGACATAAATCATCTAAAAATATAATATATTTGTTGTGTTTTTAAATGTCACGTGTATCGTAAACTTCGCGTCGTAACTGACGAAAACTCCGCGAACTCTCGACAAACACGTGTGGGGAGCGCCTACTAGACAAAAGTATGCCGAACAATGAGCTCCCGCTTTTCCATCGAACTTCCGATCAATATGAATATATATTCATTTTAAAAGGTGGAAGTGATATCGATGTCCGGTAGCTGATGTCCGACAGGTATCTGAGCCACGACTGAACTCTCATAACCGCCATAACTTCGCATGGAGTTTTGTCTGAGTTGTGAGCGGCGCGAGGCGTGAATATGGATATTTGTGTGCATGTCGACTATACAGGGTGGCCCAGAATATACTGAACACTTCATACAGACCGACAACCGATAAATGTTTCAGTTAGAGACATCTTCATTCGTCTTCATAGAGAACTCTACCTAGAATAAAAGGCGTTTTGCACGAAACGACAATTTCTCGTTTCCAGCGCTCATTTCTTAATATCTTGCTTACTTTGGTTACCAAAAGGTTAAAAAACATTCCAAATGAGTCAAAGAATGTCAGTCATGTGACAATATCTAAAAATGTCTACCAAAAATGGCTGAAAGGCGTTCACAGGAGCATAGGACCAACCTAACTACAAATTTCGAACTACAGATGAACGCACAAGCCGCTCAAAATCAGCATATACCCAGTTCAGTTGCAACCTCAAGTAACGTGGTACAAGACCTTAGTCAAATGTATCTCAGCCTGATGACAATGTTTAAACAAGTCAACGATAGACTCGACAGGCTAGAAGTCCAAAGTACTGTTGCTGCTACCAAACATTAATGGACAGAAAAGACTTGCGAATTGGTACCTGGAATGCTAATGGCATTCTAAACAAAAGGGCGGAGCTAGAGGTATTTTTGGTAACCCAAAATATAGATTCATGTCTGATTTCCGAAACACATTTCACTAAAGAATCATACCTTAAGGTTCCAGGGTATAAAACCTATCATACTTTTCACCCGGACAACAAAGCGAAAGGTGGAAGCGCAGTTATCATCAAAGAGTCGATCAAGCATCATGAAGAGAAGCACATTCAGGAAGCGGAAGTGCAACTTACACTAGTTTGTGTTAATTCTACAAAGCAAAATCTGATAATTGGAGCAGCTTACTTCCCACCAAGGCATAATTTAAAAACGTCTGACTACAAAGAATTTCTCAAACAAGCAGGTGAAAGATTTATAATTGGAGGAGACTTTAATGCAAAGCACGTTGACTGGGGCTCAAGACTAACCACTACCAAGGGTAGAGAATTGCGTAATACGATCAGAGAGCTGGGATGTGAATATCACTCTTCAGGTAAGCCCACCTACTGGCCAACGGATCTCAACAAAATACCCGATCTGTTAGACTTTTTCATAACAAAGAAAGTTTCTCCCAATTTTTTGGAGGTTGAAGAAAATTTTGATATGGATTCAGACCATTCTGCGGTTATAATTACTCTCAGCGAAACAATAATTAAGAAAGAATCTCGCCCTATGCTGGTCAATAATTCCACTGATTGGGATAACTTCAGACATAAAATTGAGAATAATATCAATCTAAATGTTTGCCTGAAAACAAATCAACAACTAGACTTTGAAGCAGAAAAGTTCGTGAAAATCATCCAAAATGCTGCGTTCGATAGCACTAAACCATCTACTCATATTACTAAAGGAAATAACTATCCGACAGAAATAAGAGAATTAGTGGCTGAAAAACGGAGGGCCCGGCGTAAATGGTAACTTTCGAGAGATCCAATAGACAAAAATATTCTTAATAACAAAACGCAAAAGCTGAAGCGAGAAATTCAACAACTTAACAATAAATCTTTTAACAATTACTTAGAATCATTAACTGATCGTAAAGATTCTGGTTATTCTCTGTGGAAAGCAGCAAGAAGAGTCAAACGACCAATCACATCAAATCCTCCCATAAGAAGAAGTGATACTGGAGCATGGGCTAGAGACAACAAACAAAAAGCAAAATTATTCGCAGAACATCTAGCGTCAACATTCCAACCAAATGAGGTGAACTCTGAAACGATTCCTGAAGGTGTCGCTAGCAATCTTCTGGAAGACATTCCCTTCGTTACCCCCAAAGAAGTAACCAACGAGATCATGACCAACCTCAATCCAAAAAAGGCCCCAGGATTTGACCTCATCACTGGAGGAGTCCTGAAACAGTTACCGAAAAAAGGTATAGTAATGTTGACATACCTATTCAACGCAGTCATTAGGTTGAAATACGTGCCTGAAGTATGGAAAGTCGCAGAAGTGTTGATGATTCCCAAGCCAGGAAAGCCACCAAATGGAGTTAAATCTTATAGACCCATATCACTGTTGCCTATTATTTCAAAATTGTGTGAGAAGCTGCTACTCAAGAGACTTAAGCCACTTATTGAAAATAATGGTTTGATCCCTGATTATCAATTCGGATTCAGAGATAAGCACTCCACCATTGATCAAGTGCATCGCATCACGAACATCATAGAATCAGCTTTGGAGGAAAAAGAATATTGCACTGCATTATTTCTAGACGTCGCCCAGGCTTTTGACAAAGTCTGGCATGGAGGACTCATCAACAAATTAAAAATACTCCTTCCTAACCAATATGTGGAAGTTATCAGGTCATATATTTCTGATAGAACTTTCAGAGTCAAGCAAGAAATTGAGTATTCTGACCTTATGGATATCAAAGCTGGAGTACCTCAAGGAAGTGCCCTGGGCCCAATATTATACCTATTGTATATTTGTGATATTCCAACGATGAGGGATGTAACGGTTGCAACGTTTGCAGACGACACAGCTTTGATTGCAACTGACAAAAATCTTGCTTTGTCTACTAACAAAGTTCAGACAGCTGCCAACGAATTAGTGACTTGGTCACAAAAATGGAAAATCAAACTAAATGAATTAAAATCGATCCATGTCTGCTTTTCTAACCGAAGACAGATAAATCCTCATCCAATAAGCGTTAATGGGACCACCGTACCACGAGAAGCTAACGCTAAGTACCTAGGTATGACCCTAGACACAAGACTGAAATGGAAACATCACATCAAAAAAAAGCGGGAAGAACTCAATCTTCGCTACAAACAATACTGCTGGTTATTGGGAAGATCCTCAAAACTGTTCCTCTATAACAAAATCATGATCTATAATCAGATTCTCAAACCTGTTTGGCTCTACGGTTGTCAACTGTGGGGTTGTTCGAAAGATTCTAACATCAAGATTATACAAAGATTCCAAAATAAAGTTTTAAGAGCTATTGTTAATGCCCCTTGGTACATTCGTAATAAGGATATTCATCGCGATTTGAATATACCTCTGGTAGTCGACGAGATCAAGAGAATGGCGGCCAGGCATGAAGAAAGGCTCCATCACCACCCAAACGCAGAAGCTCTTCAGCTGCTGGACAACCACAACGCTGTCCGACGATTGAAGAGAACCAAGCCATACGAATTAGTGTAGTGCTTTGGTGCATAGAGCAGAGCATGTGTACGAATTTGTAGTTATAGTGTTAACGTAATCTAAAGGACATCGATGGATTTACTTTAGTGATAAGTATTAGTTTGTAAGAATTCAAAGGAAAATTAATGGTTGATCAGTTTGATCAGTTTTAATATGAAGGCATTATGCCCCCCTAAAACAAAAAAACAAAAAAAAAGATGAATTTGAAGCAGATCAGATTCACATAGAAAACAAAAAAGTAGTACAACACATTCCCATAAAAAATTGTTCTACAGGCCTCCTTACGGTTATCAAAGCCGCTAAGAAAAAGCCTCTGGAAAATGCTTGTTTTTACACAATTTATGAGAGAGTTAAATCCAGTAGTATTCCAATATGATGAATCTCCCGACACGGTGATATTCCAATATGCTTGGGACTAATAAGGATCTCCCGGCACGGTGTCCTTAAAAGACATTTGGCTGCTGAAGATTGTAGATGCTCTTACTTGGTGAGCCTGGAACTCCTTTAAATCCGTTATATCATCGTTATTTTTAAATATAATTTGAAACGCGTCACTGAAAAAAATGTATGAAACTTTCCCTTCTAATACACAATTTGTAACTACCTACATTTAACTCGTTTCATTAGACAGTCACGGGCTAACTTTACCGCGTTAATACCTATTTTTCACACCTGTATTATAAACGCACAATAATGAGTTTAAAATATAATATATATAATTATATATATATATATATATATATATATATATATATATATATATATATATATATATATTTGATATATCTCAAATAAGCAATGAGAAAAACAAATCTTGTTTGCACACTTCTATTACAAATTATGATGTTGAACCGACTTATATTGTATGTGAATTCAACATAAGTTTCTCCTAAACTTATACCTACCGTAGTTGCCAATATAGAATCGCGTTAAAATCATTAATACTTAAAATAAATTAAAAGTAAAAAAAACTGTTTCAAAAACAGGCATTTATTTGAATGCGCTAAAAAGAATAAAATAAACTTTTCCTTCAAAACTTTAACTATCAACTTATAAAGTCATTACACATTTTATATGATATAAAAGAAGTCGCGAGATTTAAATACTCGTATTTACTTAGTTTGAAAATTTTAATCATTGAAATCAATGAGAGCAAGTTATTTAATTTACTTGTTTATCTACACAAGTAAATCTCGCAACAAGCTTCTATATATCATAAAATTTGTGTAATAAAGTTATAAGTTGATAGTAGGAGTTTTGGAGGGAAAGTTTATTTTATTCTTAATAGCGCATTTAAATAAAATCTTGTTTTTAACAAAGCTTTCCTGTACTTTTAATTTATTTTTTACTTTTTAGCTATCACTGGACACGTCCTAAAAACCCCAGTACACCAAAATTACAGACGTATTCGAGCAACGGAGTTTATGATCACCATATTTTTTTGCTCTCATTCGTATTCTCAGCAAGTAGCAAGGCCTTTCATTTGTTGCCCATATTGTAGGAGTGCATAGAAAATATCTAGTCCGCAATATTGAGTGTTCTGCCACGTCAGATTTAGAATGACGCCACTCGCCTAACCATGCATTGTCATCCAAACTAAACGTGTATGAGAAATTTCAGCACAATCGGTTGAAGATATCTGCTTCAAAATAGAGTTGAAGATTCCACCGAACAAACATAGTTATATAGATACATAAATACATTGCAAGTTAAATAAAAGCTTGTAAAAAGTATTAATCAACGGATCTATGCTGCGGAGATACATGCCCATAAATAAAGAACACAACTATAGAAATCGATGTTTGCTGAATAAACTTTGAACGAAACTGAATAATTCAATGATTTCTTGATATGATGACCACTAATTAGGGCCGTCCAGAATAGAATCCTTAAAAAAACATGTCTCATCTAATTCGATTTGCTCGGACTAGCTTCGAGGTACTGATAATATTATAATAACACGATATAGGCCAGTACAGCGAAGATTAAAGGAGCCCAACGAGTTTATCATCACAAAGTCGAGCATACAACGCCTTGAACAAGCTTCAAAAGTCGCTCTTTTGCACACAAAAAGGAATTCTCGATTAATGAATTTCGATACTCTTTTAAAGATATACTCACGACAAGAACATATGATCTTACTGTGAGACAATTTAGTTGAAAAAAAAATTATTATTGATTTGAACCAAGAAAAGTATATTTTCGAATTCAATACTCATTCTAAGGAAATATCCTCTAAAGAAAAATATAATTTTAATCGCAACTAACATTTCAATGCTTTCATAACAAGTACTCCATATTTTTATACTATTTTCCAACAGAGCTCCCTTTACTTCAATCTAGAATAAGAACATGTTGCGAATCCCTCCAAAAAATGCATTTACTTGTTTGGCATCGCCAGATTCGTCAACGGCAACCCGTGTTTCTATTGGATTAAATTTTTACCAACCACCTTATAGTCACACAATTATATAGTTAAATCGTCGATAACTTTGTTTCATTTTTCAGGACATTTGTGGAATATTTGATGTAAGCTCTTTCAATAGAAATTATGTATTTATATTTTATTTAATTCTCTATATCACCATGGTTGTTCTCACGCTACAGAAACGAAATAACAAAAGCGTTATCGTCTCACATCATTATCATATCAAATACGTATCGTTTATTGATCGACAGTTTTTTTAGATCGTTTTTTAGCTTCGCATCATAAGAACCGAATCCTTATAGCATGTTCCTCTTATACTCTATAATGTATCGACAGAACAAAAACACTGGCGTCCCACCAATTTGGCTCCAACATTGACTTTGAAGCCCAACATATTTCGAATTATATCTAATAATATTTGAATGGCGGATATAGTGGGGCTATAACGACGGCAGATTTTTGGTACGATGGTACTTCTTAACGTAGATATATAAATGTTCTATTGTCCCGAACAAGTTCTGATGTACAACCTGGACAACTACATCAATCAATCAATAATTTTCAGGACGACAAATAAAATTGAAATCGAAGTCCATAATAGACATTGCAAAGATTCACCAGCGTCTGAAACATCATGAATATCAAATATTATGAGAAAGAATTTTGTCGACCACAAACTCGCAGAAAAATGGAAAAGACAAACATGTTTAGTTTGATGATTTAAAGGAAGCCCTGGTAAAATTCTGATCCCATTATGTCCGGAAATAGTCATCATTGCGATAATAAAAAACAGCAGTATAGATAGTTGTCGATGAAGGAAGATTTTCCGAAATTCTTTCCCCAGTTTGTATACAAGCTGATTAAACACATTTTCTTGGCTTATATCATATAAGTTGTACACAACATGCGACATGATGATCTTAATTTTTAACTCTGTTTGTCCGACATTTCTAGAGGGCTTATTTGCTATATTTGCACCATGGTGGATGTACCAATGAGGCAAAATGTATGAACCAAAAATGCATTACATTTCGTAGCTTTACAGTCCACTTGTCGGTTGCACATCAAAGGTTTCTAAACCATTTCTGAATATTTGCACTAACTGAACATATTTGCTCAGCTCAATAGTTAAATATAACCTGTATTAACAACACATTCATGTTACATGTTATAAAATTTGGTGAATGAACATATATCTGGCTTTTTTGAATTATTTGCCTGAGCAGCCATAGATGACATGATTATCTTACTTTTGAATTGATCAAATATTAAGTCAAATAAATCCTGTGGTTAGTCCCAATAACCTAGAAGATGGCGCGCACTTTCCCTCCCACCATGTTTTTGGGATTCATTCTCATACTATATTCTATTCTCAATCCATTATCCTTCTTAATCTATGCGTTTGTATTGGCATTACGAACTGTGCTGCAATACCTTTCGTGACGCCAGGCAACGTTGCCCCATCTCTGAAATATTCTCTATTTTCATATTAATATTTGAATATTGCTTTGTTTTTTTTTTCGATTCAAAACCAAGTAAATATTGACTAGTAGACCTATATACCATATCAATTTCTTATGTCAGAATTTGAAAAATAGAGCATTAATTTGAAACTATCAAATTTAGCAGGAAACTAAACTCGTATATGGTTAATTATATAGATTGTAGACGCTCTCACTTGGTGAAACTCTTCCATCATGTAGATAAAAAGTTGTGTGACAGGTCATTGGAATAAAGAGTTTCTTTTGTGAAACTGTGTGATAATTACACAACTTTTTATCTATATATGGTTAACTCATAACTAAAATATCTATAAAACTAGTATTAGCTATACGATAATGGTTCAGTGGTTGATTTTAGAATCGGTATTAAACAAATATAGAAACCATGCCAAACATTACTCGGATTTACTTAAGAAATCCAGGCCTGTCCTGTCGCCGCAAAGCACCGTCTATCAATTTTATGAGGAAAACAAGTTGCTCCAGCCAGTTTTCTATAACTAGGCTATCCGGGGCCAGATATATCTCAACTGCGACACTCCGGCAAGATAGATTCTTACCCGTGTCAAAAAAAGAATATTGCCTATGGTGTTTTTAGCAATTTTGCCACCCTCTCTAACTCGCTGACGTGCCCATGCTGCCCCTAGTGTGAATCAACCAATAAGGCTTTCAAAGACGTGCCCATGCAATTTGAGCATTTGTTAAAGTGAGACCGCAATAGGAGAAACTGCACTGCAGCAGAGCGACGCAACACGACACAGTCAGATATTATTCATTTGATTGTGTATCACGAATTTGTTGTAATTGATTGATTAATTTGAGCAAGGTGGTTGATATTGACGAGTACGTGATAATAGTGTCTGTGATAATGGAGGAATCAAGCAAAAATCGAAAAATATTGGTATATGACATTTCTAATTCACGATAGAATGTTTTTGGAAAATGATACCGGCGAAATAAAATTACAATACCTCCTCGTAGATGGCAATTTCACAATAAGGCTATTCAGATATGGGATACATTTGAAGATCATTTCAATTCCTCTCATAGTAGCTTTTGTCCTTGCCCGAACACGAATGACGAGCAACGTCAATGTTATACACGCCAGGGTGTGACAGAGTTGGTGGAAAAGTCAATTTTGTCGTGCCGCGCTTTGTATGTATTACAAATTCAACTCAATATTTGTCTGTGTGGTGTCACGTCGCTACGCTCCGCCTATTACGGTCTTACCTTTACCTCAACACGAGTAATGTATGGATTATGAAAGCTAGAAATTGAATAGAGACGTATTGCCTTTCGATATATCGAGTATGGAGGATATATATGAATTAGTATTATATTAATATGACTATATTTTGATCATCCATTAAAACTACCACGAATAATTAATGTTAATGTTCCATATTTGCAGATGAACGGGTTGTACATCTGGCAACGTTGCTGATTATGAAAAATCAGTATTGAAGAATTCGCCATTGTTGTGCTGTAGTTTGGCCAGCCGAATATCCAATTTCCTTGAATTTTCGGTAAGTTTTCCACCACATTGTTTACGATTCATGAACAATATATACCTGCATGTTTACTAGCCAACAGTTTGCCGAATAAAAGTTTATTTCAAACTAAATAACGTGCAGTATTCGTGATTGAGGGCAGGGTGCCAGCTACAAGAGTAAAGCCTTCTAATACCGGCGTTTTCTGAAGGCTCCGGTGTTACACAAAATATACCAATTCCTATTGACTGTTGGACTCAATTCAGCCTGTTTAGTAGCGAGTGTACACCGGGACGCCGTTTAAAATCTGTTGCTGGAATTATTTCCAATTTTATAGAATCTTCTAGACTTTCACGAGATAGTGTACCATGTCATTTTCTCTATAATAATAATAAAATAAAGATTGAGACGCTTGCATAGTTTTTTATATTACAAAATGTACCAATGTAAACAATATTAAGTCCATACGTCGCTTGAGCCTTATATCTATTCATGGATTGAATAAACTTTGTATGTCGTCTCTTTTATAACAAAAACAATCTTAAGGGTCCACAAAGGTTTCGCTAAGAAATACACCTTTTGTTATGTCATATCTGGCCTTTTCCGCTTCATATTACTGAAGAAAATTCAGCCGTGATTTTTGTAGGCTGTACCGGCAGATCGATTTTTTCCGTTAGACCCTACTCTTTAATAAGATATTGATCCTTGAGATATTTTTTATTGTTATAATTATCGTATATTTGCACATTAGGGATGGCAGAAGATAGAAGAGGAGGCGTACACAAATTTCTTGTATATTTAGTTTGTGGGTAATTGCATAAACGTCAAAATACATTTAATAATATTAATAACCAGCTTTATTACGTGTGTACAGTACCGTATCTGAGATTTTGGATATTTACTGCGTATAGGCTGCGAAAATTTCAACGGTTTTAGTGTTTTATCCATTCTATATGCCAATCGTCACTATGACTTATTTCAAGTGTATTCATATAATTCAATAATTCCACAAGAGTGGATGTTTTTCTACAGCCCCAGCATCATTTGTTCAATATTTAGAGTCGTGGCATAAGATTTTTTTTAGGAACTCAATTATATTTTTCTGCATTTGATCAAAAAAGCACAAAAATCTGTTTTTTCCAAAGAAAAAAACATTTGATATGTAGATTGTAGATGCTTTTGGTGAAGTTCGCCACCAATCAGTTGAAGTTTGTTTATTACACTAGGTTTCACAAATAAAAGTCACAATCAGTGATGTGTTCATGAAAAATGTTTGTATTATCCATATAACCACATAAAAAACAAGATTCTCACTTGTGGATAATGTGATTGGAGTTGGTCACAGTGATACACATACACATATTACAAACATAATTTTGATAAAACTGCTTTAAATTCAGAGCATTGCACTGCTTGCCTCAGGTTTTAACAATGTTTCGGCGACTGCGTCAGTATTTGGCAATGGTGAATATTCATATTTTTGGCCAAGTTATAAATGTTTGTACTTATCATAGTTTTGACCTATTGATAAATACCATTAGTTTGAAATCAGTACCTTTCGCTTTATGAATGGTTCAATCTTTACCGATCAGTACAGTAACGAGATCTTTTGTATACTTCATGACATTATCTGACAACTATTTTGTATCATTATTTATATCTATGTTTTGTTTTCAGTCTGATCAAATGGAACAGCCTGGCAACATGACTATAATGCATCCAGGAAGTGGCCCAATCCACCCACCAGCGACCAGCGTGGGCGCCAACATGTCAGCCGGGGGCGGGCACCCCCGAAGGCCAAAGACCTCACGTCACGGGACTATGCGCGACGGCGCTGCTGGAGCAGGCAACCTGCAGACCGAGCGACTATCGTTGGCTGAAGAGGCCAAATTGGTAAGTGCACATCTGTTGAGTAATCATTGTAATTATCCATTCCAAATAATTAACAGAGTTTGGTAGGTTAATTTTTCTAGTGATCCAGCAAGGCCTTGAAATGCGCCTCAGCTGATCTGTATGTAACATGCCAATGTGTGCATTTGTTCGTTTAAACAGAAACCTTACCTGAAGCTTGATTATGCATAATTATGTTAGTTGTCCATTCATTCTGAAGGTGTATCAATCATCCAAAGCAATACTCTCACCCACATATATTATTACAAAATGCTCTTATCAAAGGCAATAATTCAACTACGCAGAGATTATCAAAGGCTATGAGAAGCAGGGAAATATTATAGCATTCTGTTGGATTGCTTTAAAAATATGTGATGCATTGTATACCAACTATGTACAACCAGAGATGGATGTTTATGTGTACTACTTATGCCATGCACTTTGGAAATGAGCTATCAGACTCCAGCAATAGGTTAAAGAGTCCCATTATTATTTTGTTACTTTTGTTTATGTGTAAGCTGTGCCATTACAGCTTTTTGGGATATGTGGAATTTTGGGGCAAAATAAAAAATGGAGCAAATTATGTCAATAATCACATCATGAAAACCATATCACTTGTACTATTCAGTTTTTCTGTGGATGTTTAAAAGTAAAAAAATATCTCAGGTGCCTGAACTCATTGTTGTATGTTTATCGAGGTCCAAACTGTTCTTTAAATATGAGCAAACCAAATGCTAAACCTCAGTCTTGCAACAAATGTTTATATACCTAACTGAGCTTGGACTAAAAATTACATTAAGTAAAATGTGATCAGAATATGTAGGAAGAGAAATGATGTTAACTGATCTAATTTCGAACAATAGGAAATGGCAGCGATGCCCAGCAAAACCCCGGTATCGGTCCTGCAGGAGCTGCTATCTCGTCGTGGCGTGACCCCCAAGTACGAGCTTGTGCAGATAGAAGGTGCCATCCACGAACCCATCTTCCGCTATCGGGTGTTCCTTAGCAACGAATTGGTGGCCACTGGCACCGGACGGTCCAAGAAAGATGCTAAGCACGCTGCCGCCAAGAATCTTCTCGATGTCCTCACTGGCAAGATGACGCCCGAACAGGCGAACCAGAGCAACGGCACTCCGGGTGCAGCAGATATGTTAGTATGATAGTAAAATGTTTATTTTTTCAAGTTTAATTGCGCCGACCATTTGATTTTCAGGCAATATTGCCATTTCCTTGTTCACGAATGAAACTTTTTAAAACCGAATATATCTTAGGATGTTCCCATATTTTTGTTCTCTCACACAGCTGTGCACTAAATCCATCAGTAAGTGTTATGTTCTCAATCTACTAAATGAGAATCTCATCAATTTCTGAAATTGTTTTTTTGTAATCTTGACTGAATTAAGGATAGCACCCACTACCATTCAACTTACAACTGTATTAAATTGTAGAATATGTAGCAACTATTGTATTGTAAGCCGCCTACCGAAACAAAAGACCATTGCCCATTCTCATCCTTCTCCATGATAACGCCAGACCGCCACACGGCGCCGTTGGCTGAAAATCAATTGAAAGAAATTGGCTGATAAACCTTCGAACACCTTCCTATAGTCCATACTTTTCCCTCTGTGACTATTTTGTGTTCTTTGATAACAGCGCTGTAGCAATTTTGTACAAGGTACCGTGGCGTAGTGTGCAAGCATGGGACGGTACAGATTATTTAGCGGAGCTGTGGGTTAGAATCTTCCAGATACTATATTTTTTTCTAGCGTTTTTAACTAAATACATTTATATTATTTGATCGCCTCGAACAAATTTCAATACCCTTCATAACTATGTAACTACAAAGATACATCCTTGTTTCAGCACCAGTCAAGTTGTGTCGCCTTATGATGACAAAGTGATGGGGAATCCAATTGGGTGGCTCCAAGAGATGTGCATGTCCAGAAGGTGGCCCCCACCATCCTATGAGATGGAACACGAGGAAGGTTTGCCCCATGAGCGCCAGTTTACAATTGCTTGCCAGGTAAAAATATGTGGCTTTTATCAGACAAAAACTGATTGAAGGGGAAATATATATTTATTTATATATATATAGCAGTCTGTGTTCAATTGGCAGTCTATTCACCATGCTGTTCCTGTTACAATTGGAAAAATTTCATCCACTGATCAAAATAGACCACTAGTACATTTTTTATGTGTGATGTTCTAAGGTTTTTTACTCATTGATCAATATTTTAAGCTAAGATATACTCCAAATGTTTTAGTTAAGTGCAATTTTCTTCGCAGGTTTTTTATGATTGCTTGTCTCTAAAGAATTCAAACGTTGTAATAACATTTTATTCATTGGTTTTTGTATATCTTTTTGTTTTCTCTAGGTGCTGAAGTTTCGCGAAGTAGGCACTGGTAAATCAAAGAAATTAGCCAAGAGGATGGCCGCCCACAAGATGTGGCAGACCTTACAGGATATGCCGATGGAGGGAAACAATCTACCGGTTTGTTTTGGCAGTGAAGATGATGTAAGTGGAGTTTTTTTTTCAGAGTAACTAATTTATATTCGAAGAATACAATGACTAAACTAAATAGATAAGATGTATTTAGTTGGTACTTGTATCGATGGATGACAAAAGTCACCAAGGTATCCATTTTTTGGAAAAATCAGGAAATGTTGGGGTAGCAAAACATGGTCATGAATTGTCAGGGGAACATGTTGGATAATTCAAAAAGTCTCCCTCTCCCCCCTTACCCTCTCTGTGTAAAATCTTATTATTAGTGTCATTTTATTCTTGAATCAAGGGCGCGCTTGTTTCGATCACACACAGTTTTTTCTTCAAGTTATTTTTTTCCTCATTGATAACTCACAAAGCTGAGGCAATTGTAATATTTGTTCCTAGTGAGCATCTGAAAATCTAGATTTTTGGTCAGAGAAATTTGGTGAATTGGTCAGCCATTTTTTTTGGATTTTCAGTGGACACCTTGTTCACTTACAGTAGTTCAAAAACATGAATTAAATGATAAAGATGAAAATAGAATTTTTACAAAATGTCACTTACTAAAAAACATACTGTGGTGACAAAATACAGAATACAGTTGAATTTGTGCTATCTTGGTATTTTTACTGTCTTTCAAAAGCCATAGTTGAACTTTTAAATGCTTTTTTTTAAACAATGAAAAACTTCAACTGGTCTTTTATCTTGGAATTTACTTAAAATTGATATTTTGCTGTTCGATGGCAATGATACTATCAAACATTATTAACAATTTTCATATCAATATTTGATATGATATATCAAACTTTGGGGGTATTTGTTTTAGTTATTTGCCCAATATTTCAAGCTTCTTTGGCCGAGAGGAATGAAAGAAAGTAAAAATCCTCCTAGCACACTCACAAAAAGTGTTGAAAGTAAAAATTAGATAATACACAAAGTAATAGTAAGCTACACCTCTCTACCTTGTCTGTTGCAGTTGGTGAGCAAGCTAAGCAACATTCAGGGCAGATACGTGGGCCTGAAAGACAGTAAAATATCCAAGCTGGGCAGTCAACAGTCCCACAAGGTCTCCCAGTTCCACAAGACTTTGAAAAACTCCAGCGGGAAAAAACTATCTGAATTGCAGGTAAAACCATACAAAATTCTTTAATATACTTTATAATTGTAATTTCTTTTCTTTGTTTTGAGCTACATTTTATCTGGGACAATGATTAATGTGGTTTATTGTAATAGCAACTGAAGCAAATGCTATATCGATCCCACAGTTCCAATATCTATTTTTCAACTATTGCGAATGCAGGTGTCTTTAATACCCCTAGAATCGTGCGATTCCTTTTCCTTTGTTTTTCGGTGTTGTTGAATACTCTTATTTTTCTGTTTGTTCCAGGCCATCTCCTTGTGTGCCAAAGAATTCAACTTCGTCCAATTTTTGCAAGACATCGCTACCGAGCAGAACTTCGAGGTAACCTATGTGGATATTGAGGAAAAGACCCTGAATGGGCACTGCCAGTGTCTGGTCCAACTGTCCACTTTACCGGTGGCCGTGTGTTTCGGCACCGGAAAGTCCCCGAAGGACGCGCAGGCCTCCGCGGCCCACTTGGCTCTCGAATACCTAAAGATCATGACCAAGAAGTGAGCTAAGGAGATGGCGGGCGAACGCAGGACGGCACGCCTACCCAACAGTTTGTTGAAAGTTGTATAACTGTAAGCAAAACAGTGCTTTTTTGTTTACTACAAAAAACCTACCCGATGTAAAGGGCGGTTTGTTATTGTAAAGGGCGCCCCGCCTTACCTTCACCCTTTACGTTTCGGTGAGGGCGTTATTTTGTTGTTTCTGAAACTGTACGGTACACGGGTTTCTGTCGGGTTGTTTCTCGCGGTTATTAGAACATTCATTAAACATGTTTAATGGTGTAATTGTCATGCATATTTCATCACATCTGACACCTGATAGCGTGCTGATATTTTTTTATTAAAAAAGATTACTGCATTTAGGGCTGGTTTATATGCTTGAAGATACATATTTTTTTCGAGGAAAAGCTGTTATTCTCATAGTACCTTATGACTACAAAATCTAATTCCAAGTCAACTAGCTATCTTTAGCTAGTTGCACCATATGATGACAAAATCAGAGCATCATCATTTTAAAATCGACAGCTGATTGCTGGTCTTGTGGTATGAAACTACGAAATGCCAATGTCCGTGAGATAGCTTCTAGTTACAATTTCAGCTCCATTATACACCAATGTATTACTACCAAAATCCCAATCATAGCTTGAAAATGTATTTGTTAAATATGAACATTAATTTGCCATTTATAACTATAAAAATAATGTTACCAAAAAGAAAAGTTTTTAAATGATTTCCTTGATATCAACACTGCAGCTATCAGGACAAAAAAGGTTGATAATATGAATAATGTGGTTTAATTGTCAAACACAAGTAAATCATAGCTGGTCTTATTTCATAAATATGAAATGTTATCTCAAATCTCCATTATTATAATAGCTTCAAGCTACCTACCTTGATATCAGGCAATTAGTCTGTATTAAGCAAAACATGCATAACCAATGAAGTTGTCATGAAAATATAATAGAACAAACGTCTTAAAATTCATTATATTTGACATATATTTATCAAACATACCTCCCATTTAAGCGACTCAAGATGGGCAAAACCGAAGAAATAGAACTGATTATTATTATTATAAAATATTTTTATTTTATTCTATTCGCAAGAAGCAACCCGGAACCCGTGTACCGACTCAAGGAAAATGCATGAAAAGGGAAGGATAGCACTTAATTTACAAGCTATACTTTGCATAGAATTAGTGGTTTTTTTCGAGATTTTCTGCGACATTTCATACATAATTGATTATATTTTTTCTTTTTATGTTGTCTCTGAAAATATTGTCGGCGCGCACTATACAAATGCGCGTCGGCATTACATTAAATATAGCCTTCGACAAAAGTATGTTTCAAGTTGCACAAGCATGGAATAATTCAGATTTATCCAGTCAAATTTGGATGAACCCAGATATATGAGAAGACAATTTAATATGTGTATAATTGGAGATGGTTTGCGAGTTTTGAGAGAGATTTTCAAAACGTCAAAACAAAGTTTTGTAAATACTCTGCCCGAGTTTTCATATTCAAGATTAATTTTTTATTTATGCTGGTTCGGACCTCAAGATGAAGTAATGTCTCAAAAATGCTTTTGACGGAGGCTGTCTGCGCGATGTCTTTGTAAGAGGCTAATTTGTGCGGCACTCTTAGATATATATAATATATATTTAAATGTTTAAAAGGAAATCAAGTATAGTAGTAAGCTTAGAACTTTTTAAATATATTGTTAGGCGGTAGTTTGTAACACAAACTCCAAATGGATCGTCCCTCCAACTGCGTGGACGACTACGTTGATAACTTTTTCTTAAATGTCCCTTTGTCTTGTATAACGGATATTATGTATATGATATATAATACAGTGCCCCGACAACATGATATGTATTGATTATAATATTGTGAAAAGGGAGCATTTATTTGATGCAAAGTATAGAGGTTGTACCGAATCTAATTTTTTTTAATCGACTTCGTTCAATGATGTGTATGATCGCATTTTTGTACACGAATATGTACTAGGTACACCCTGCCATTAATGATATAAAGCTAAATTTTCATGATCGCACCTTACCTCAGAAAGTAATTTAGGTGCAAATAGTGATAGTTCAATGATCAGTAGAGAGCAAATGACCTCATTTCCATGAACACGGTTACATCGAAATTAATTTCAAATTATATAGATAAACTACCTATGGGAAAATGTTAGGAAATATAATGGGGAATATATTAATTTGATTAAAATTGAACGTCACATATGGCAGATTGGATGTTTGAGAGCTGTTGTAGATCTAGAAGACACATTGATAATTGTGATTTTAAACAGGTGCTGCTAAAAACAATTTAAGGTATAAAGTAGCAAATGAATGATGGATACATCAATAAGCCCACTAAAACTGAAATATGGGGTTGTTAATTTTCAATATAAAAGGGGCATTATTCATCGAATCAAGATTAGCTATAGCTTTGATGAAAACGGTTGACTTCTGTTATTGTATCTGTATAATAAACACAGTTACAATGAAAATTCCCCAACAGTGGATAAATCATAATTCTGTAAAACGTAAATGAACCCTATAAAGAGAATGTGAATCTCCAATCCTCATAGACTTGAAAACGAAGTTAAGGATTTGTTACATGATATGCATGGTGTTGAGAGAAGTTCTCATTGTGATTTACACATGTTTACATACAGTACTTAATGGTAAAATCTACAGTTCATCGTGAACAACTGAAATATAGCTCATTAAGTAAACATCTATGGATGAACATGATATAGTTGAATGTTTAATTTTCATTACATCGGCTGCAAATAAAGTATAAAAAGCATTAGTATAATTCTTATGAAAGATTAATACATTCTGAGACTGCTTCAAATCAAGATCAGCATCAGGATGCTGAAGGTGAATTCATGCAAAACTAATTTTCATTGCATTTTCATGTCATGTCTTTATGAGAGAAAAACCGAAAATACAATTTGTTGTGAAATTCCTATTTAAAACACATAGTGTGGTCTTACTAACTGTACCTCTGTACGTCTCACTCTACTTATATCGGACTAGTCAGGGAGAGCTGGAAAATTTCATAATAAGTGGAAACTCTAATATCAATAGTATAAGAAGTAGTGGAGTTTGAAAAATGCAACTCCGTGCGTTCAGTTGTGGTATCAAATCCATGACAAAAATTACCTGCTTTCTAAAAAATATTTTGTCCTGGCTTGTGAAATTGTAATGGACTTGTAGTAACAGCGGCTAGAACGAAATATAATGACAATGTTTATTGCATACAACCACCTGGAATGTCATATAAGTAAGGGCTAAATTACCTTCTCCATAATAGTAACATGAAAATATTTGTGGTGGAGTTTTTGGTTTGGGTGTACCGATGATCTATACACAAACAAAAAGGTAATAATTAACATATATGTCAATAGAAAATTTTTAGACGCGCCGCACGTAGACATATAGGTAGCATGGTTTCTATATGGAGTGACGTCTAAAGATAGATAGAGGTTTAGGTTTGTTTTTGAGGTAGCTGATAAGTTTAATCATCTATACCTATAATATTGATGTGTATGCTAATTAATAATAATAACTCCTTGCTTGGATTTTTTGTTTTATTTAATTCCCATGGCATAAATGAGCATTTAATATGTAGTATGCAAGGTTACAGGACATACGGATAAGCCACTAAGCATTTGGAATATTTTTTGGAAGCGTTTTGAAACCAATTTTATTTAAAATGTCACATAGTACGTCGGAAAAAAACAGTAACGCAAATAATTTTGATCATTTTTAAAATACCTGCTGACATTGACCGTGAAATCTCTATCTTCGATGGCATATTTTCTCCCTATTTATGTCTTGTCAGGGCGGTCTGTGGAACTTTTGCCCTTGAGTCGATAGGTCAGTTTCTGTAATCTCTCAGGTCTGGACTACCAGGCACCAGACCTTGTCAGTGGAAAGAAAGGATCAAAAAATGGGGAAGATATATGCCTTGCCATTTTAATTTGATGTTCCGAACGACTTTGTTCCAAAGTTAATGTTGATTTAGTTAGTAAAAATGTCGTTTTGAGTATTCGTAATTCAATTTTTGACACGGTGCGAGTCGCGGCTTGGTTGGTTTGTGTACTCCACTGATTAGCGTAACAGAATTGCACAGTTGTTTGACGTACTCCCTTAGGTAAGAGATGTCGAGGTCTCTGAAGAGTCTCATTTAAAACATCCATGGGGCGTTTGTGATTGTTCCTAAAGTTCTGTTCTGCGGGACTTGCATAGACGGCATATTTTTTGTTCATATACTATATTGTAACCTGTACCGTGGTAGTTCAAATGCGCAATAGATATTTTGTCAGTTCGTCTAGACATTTGTGACATTTGGCATACTTTTCAAATTCTAGTATCAAAATGTCTAAAATACTCCAAAAATTTGGAAACCCTCTTCGTAACTATACAAGTAATCTATTGAAAGATGGACTGCTAAAAAAATTATGTGGGAGAAACTCGTATTTGATCGAAAATGTTAGAAATGCTTCTCTTGGTAGCCAAAGAATTAAGGTGACTGTCGTAGGAGCGGCAGGTAAAATGTTTCTTTGCAGTTTTACATTACTAACTAATAGTTTTTTACACATCCAGTAATGGTTATTTAATAAGAAAGCGCATTGTTTAAGAATTTTCAATCGATAGCAATATGTAATGGCAATATCACTGCTCTTTAGCTTGTGAAACGCAGTTTGGTCAAAACAGGAAGGAGACATTTGGTCAGGTGCAGGTGGACTGACAAATTTATCAAAATTATAAACATTTTCTTATATATACAAATTGCATTTACGTCTCCTGATCTAAGACTATCTAATTTTCTGGAAAAATAGGGAAGTTACATGAAGTGTCGATAAATTTTTTGTTGAATTCACTGTTATAAAATACAAATTGTTTATCTTAATCTTGTATAATTGCAAGAATTTTCAAATCTTTTACATTTTTTGAACGTTTGTAGATGCTTACATAACGAAAATTCGTGCCACTAGTTTGCGTCGGTCAGTTATCATTTATTGCAAGTTTTTTGAAGAATTTTATCTCCTGTTTCTTTTAGGAGTGAAAAACTTCATATCTTGGTGTTTTTTAAATCATTAGGTGTTCAATCATTTTCTCACGAAAATTACCTAAAATGTAACTGTCTCTAAAACAATATTAAATTTTATAAGAATCCATCCACTGGTATTTGTTTAAAAATATAAAACAAGCGAGCGACCAATGTCCTCACTTTCTCACAGATTCTTTCTGTATTTTTCATTGGATTCAAAGTAAAACAGTGGACATACCTAGTTGGTTGGAAAAATTATACCCCAGATTATTTGCTCTGTGCGTTGTGCGCCAAATGTCATGTATCTGACCCGTCCCGCATGGTATCTACGCAAAATGTTCGTTAGCCGTTCTCCATGTACATTCATCATTTTTTGCCATGCTCAACTTGTTTATGAGGTGACGTAATCTACAACCTGTGTATCTACAGCCCCACTATAGCTCTTTACTGTTTAGCGTTATCAGTGATTCTGTTAGAGATTATATGCTTAGCCGTGCTATCTACAATTCCAGTCGCCAGCTCTGTAGTTTCACCATATGGCATCTGATTAATTTCCTTTATAAACAGTATTTCACCCCATAGTAAGTGGATTCTATTCCCTGTTTCTATCTACCAGCAAGAGCTGCTTTGTGGTTCCTTAGGACTGTATCAATGAAAGTGCTTTAAGCACAGCTTGATGGAAAAGCTTTTTATGATCATTTGCTTCATTTGTCCTTCTGCAATAATTCCGGTAGACAATTCTAATGCTTATAGTTCTGCATAAAAATTGATTTTCCCTATATCACAAATATCATCAGCATAGGCCTGGGCGGTCAGTAATTAGACGTACTGCGATGCAGTGTAGTAGCTAGGGCAAGGCAACCGGGGTTGGTTCTCACTCATCTGCTGTGACTTTAATGCGAACGACGATTCACATTTAGTGTATGGTAAGTTTAAGCCACTGTTCGATTTTGTTCACTCCGTAGGTAAGGTAGGCCAACCGTTATGCTTGATGTTGAAGCAATCACCTCTGATAGAAGAGTTGTGTGTCCACGATGTAACACCAACAGGTGGTTTTGCCTTGGAATTGAACCACGTTGATACCAATTGTAGAGTGACAGCATTTACTGGCAAAGACAACCTAGCTAATGCCTTACAGGTACCATATAACAGAACCATCAAGTTTTAGGAATATCTGAATTGACCGTCATAGTGGATAAGCGTTCTTGAGAACGTTTATTTTGTTAAAGAAGTTTGGAAACATTGTTCATAAACCTATATGTGAAACTGTTACTTATTTCCCAGCTTTCTATTAATATAAATCAAAGCATGAACTTATTACTGCTCACTTGAATATATCATGAGTTTACAGAGAATAATACAAACGATTTGTTAAATTGTAGAAAAAAATATTTGATATAATGAAATATAGACTTACAAAAAATACTGATACCCGCGCCCTCTACTAAAACTTCTGATGTAAAATTGAAATTGTTCGCATTGGAAATATGTTCATTTCTTATACCCTGTATAAAAAAGTTAGCCCATAATTCCCACAAAAAAAATCGTGCTTGTTCCAGTCGCACACAAAAAAGTGTTCAAATATTTTTTTATTACCAATGATATCGCACAGTTTTTTAACTCCACAACCAGTTCGTGACATTTGGTAAATGCCAAGGAAAGTAGGGGAAATATCAGGAATTGTTTTGGGGATTTTTAATGGACACCCTGGTATAACAATTTTTTGTATTTTAGGTATACATTACTATTTATAAATGTTAAAAATATCGTAAATCAAATAAAACATGAAATTAATGCAAAAACAATTTTTGTAATACGGGGTGGGGTCCATTGACCAAGCTTTCCAGTACTTTAATATGTTAATCTAATTTTTGTAACTTATCCTGGTTGCTGCCTCTCTAATTCATCTTATATTTGTTCTGGTACTAATTAAAACGACAGGCTATAGACGAAATAATAACTTGAACAACGTGTCGGGCGTACAAAAGAAAATCAGTTTCTCCTCGAAATCCTATTGGAAATTGGAATTGAACTAGGTTATCGCGTCTCTATAAGAAGACAATCATTCTGGAGAATTGAACTGCATTTATGTTTCCAATCTTCTGTATTAAAAATATTTCTTAAGTTGTCAGAATTTCAGGATTCTAAAATCGTAGTACTACTAGCGTCAGCTCCCGATACAGATATGATGTCACCGGATAAGATGTGGTACCAGAATTCTCAAGTAGTCTTAGAGATCATGAATGTTTACGCAAAAATTTCTCCAAAGGTAAATGAAACAATCAATTCATCAATTTGAGCTATCCAAAAAAAAACATAAAGTGATCATTCCAGCACTATAATAATTTCAGGCCTTTCTAGCAGTGGGTACCAACCCAATAAATAGCATGGTACCAATGTGCGCTGAAGTGCTGAAGAAGACAGGTGGTTTCAATCCCAATACTCTATTTGGCATCACTTCTATCGATGTTGTGAGAGCCAACACATTCGTCGCTCAGTGCCAAGGTGTAGAACCAGAATGTGTCATGGTACCTGTCATCGGTGGACACAGCGAAGAAACTATGGTACCGGTGCTGTCTCAAGCCAAGCCTTGTGCCGAATTCAGTAACGTGAGCGTACTTCTACCCAATGCATTCAACTTCTTTGTAGTTTTATTGTTTTACTTCATGTGCCTCAAAGTATTTCTATCCCCAAATTTTATGGGTTGCATAAAAAAGACGCTCGAAAATTATCAGTATATCTTTTAATCTTTTTCGCTTCTCTTGAGCTTATTTAGCTAGTTGTAATTACATTATTAATCCGTTTCAATTTTACTTGATATAAGTGAAAAACTAACCAACCTAGTGTATATGGAAAACATAACTTGAATGAGAAATATTTTTTTACAGAACGAACTGGAGAATTTGACGTTAAATATTCGTAAAGCTCAAGATAATATACTGAAGTTGAAGCCTAGCGAAGCAGCTCCACTTTCTACTGCTTTTGCTACTGCGAGGTTTATTATATCCCTGGTGAAAGGAATTAAAGGGTACCCAGATGTCGTAGAGTGTGCCTATGTACCTTCAAAGGTACATATACATGTTATATCTACTGCAAATTGTGATATATGATCCTTGTAACAAATAGTTACCAATTAATTGTTCTCTGCCAGCTGGGCTGGATACGGCCGACAACGACTTTATTATTTACGATGCTTAGAATATACATATAATTATACTTTTCATACTGAGAGATTCCGCTTGTCGAAATTTTACATTCATTGCTTCATGTACAAACATTATTTTTAACGCTGGCAGCCTTGGACCAATACTATTCATATATTTTTTTTTCTTAGCTTGATACGGGAGTTAGGTTACTTGTATAATTTATACCACAGTGTGTGTGAAGCAATGTGTACTTAAATGCTAGTTCCAAGACAAGAGGAGCTAGACTGTACGTCTCTATAACCGACCCACAACATTATTCTGAGATGGAAATTTCATTAAAATTCACTAATAGAAAGTTCCCAGGAATTACAAATTTATACTAATAATAGATCGTTTCTCAGAACCCCAAAAGTTTTTTTTGCTCTAGAGAATATGATAGTTTCCATGTCGAACAATGCTTTTCTAAAAGTACCAGTGAATACCACAAGTTGATAGAGTAAATAGTTCTTGCGCTGCACCTATAAATGGCCCTTAAATGCTCCTCCTAACTTTAATTTGTTTTTGTTTAGACGCACCCGCAATTGAAATACCTAGCGACGCCAGTGCTGTTGGGCCCCTCCGGGATCAACCGCAACCTGGGAATCCCTCCCCTGAGCGAGTTCGAATCCTGCATATTGGACAACGCCATCCCCTCGCTGATAGCCGACATCAAGCGGGGGGAGAAGTTCGTGGGTGTCTTAGATCCCCCGCCATGCGACCCCTGTGACGGTGACTACGCCGCCCCCAAATGCCCTAAGACGTTGTGCAAAGAGCCACAGCCGGAGATATAACTGAGTTGCTAGATCGCCAAGAAGAATTCTCAAATTCGTAGATACAAGAAGCATGGATAAATCGATCTCAAGCAAGTACAAGTAAGAAGGCTTCCATGATGAACCCATTTTCATAATATTTCACCTACGTTTGTTGTTCTAGGTCATCTACTGCTTTATCAGATGTAGCAGTCGATGGAAAAATTATTTTGCATGCCGTCGATACGAACTATTTTATATATATATATATATATATATATATATATATATATATATATATATATATATATATATTGTGAAGCTTTAGCCGTACTTGTAATTAATTTGAAATAAGTGATTCTTGATCACTTATGAATAAAAAAATATCTTCCACTTATATTGTTTCATTTTTTAATGCAGTCAATAACACCTAAATAGTTACACCAGCCAGGCAGGATACCATAGTTATCACGATCGTGAAGATGATTCACGCGAATAATTTAAAATCGCCACCAAGTATTAGGAGGAAATTATCTTTTAAATACCTCCTCGCGTTTCTGTGATCCAGGTAGCAAAAAAATGAAGATTCTGAGAAGAAAGGAGCAGGTTCACTGTGCGATATTCCACATATAGGTACCCGGATTTCAGAAATGGCGAGAGGAATTCACGTGTGCAGTTTTATTCTGTGAAGAAAGGGAGAGTTCGCTTCGCTATGCGATATTCGTTATACAGTTACCAGGATCGCAGAAATGGCGAGACAGGTATTCAAGTTAATAATTTCGATTTGAAAGTTATATTTAGTTATAGTTTTTGTGAAGGAAGGAGTTCGCTTTGCTGTGCGATACTCGTCATAAAGGTACCAGGATTGCAAAAATGGCGATTGGTATTCACGTGAATAATTTTGATTTGAAAGTTACAAACGGAGCAAATTGTACTTTCCGGACCTCCTCGCGTTTCAGGGACCCTGTTAGCTAAACTTGAACCAGACAGTTTGACGATTCTGTGAAGAAAGGAGTTCGCTTCGCCGTACTCTACTCTCATTTTTGTGGTCATTTGTGCAACTTTCAGGCAATAAAAAAATAGCAAGGAACAGTTTAAGTTCTATACACCAGAATCTATGTTCATGTCTCGCCACCTTGGAACAGGAGAAGGGGTTCAATCCAATAAAAAACTATGATTTAATAAATAAATACGTATTTTTATCAAACAATACATACAATAACATATTTACATTTGTATTACTTCAATATACATAAACATAATATAAGTTAATGGCACATTTACTTCCTTACTGCGAAGACAACTCTTCCGAAAATAAAAATAGCGGACTTTAATATTTATATATACAACAAAATGGAGATATATTCACAGCCTCAAACACAATAATTCTTGACTTAAAACAAAAATTATTAAATCCAAAAAACAGTCAACTATGCCTATTTCTTCTACTTCATACTAATTACGAAGTAAAGGTCTGTCAAGATTTTGAGGTATATTTCGAATAACCTAGCCCTGGAGGTGCTCACTTATTGTGTTACTGAGAATTATCTATTTCTACCAAAAGGGCTTATGTTACGGGAAATCTACAATTTTCTACAACTCCAATTGAATTATGTTACTAAATCACTCAGATATCTGTTCAACAGGTTGATACATATTGGTCCTATTATTAACACTTGTACTTCACTTTGCTATTCGTGTTTGTGGATTGGACATACAATCACGATGTTTTGATGATATAATTGATGAAATATTGGCTTTTCCTAATGTGCGTATAGGGCAAACACACAATCACCGCGTCGTTGTCGGTTTGCCGGGGCATATCAAAGGAACCAAATCGATAAATATACAACTATTGCAAATAAATGGTGGCCTCATGAACAATAAAGCGGTTCCACCAGCGTTTTGTTCTCCATGATGTTTTACAGCTTGGTGTGTTCTCACGCATATATAATAAAAGTAATAAGCATTTAAAGACAAAAATCCTATTGCAACTACACTTCCATGATGTGTGCGAAGTGAATCATCTCTTAAGATATATCGAATGTTTTCAACAGAAAGGTATTTCAGTGGTATCTACGCCACCAGTGTCCTTTTTCACATATGTATACCTGTGATACGTTTAATGAACATAACTCAATCAGGTAGGTAGAAGTATGTCGGTATAACGGAAGACGTCCAGCTCAAACTTGTTGATCCAAAAAATGAAGTATCAAATAACAGATCATAACTAAAACCTTTTATGGCAGCAAAAACAAAAGAAATGTAATTGACATCTTACATATAAAAACACCGACATATATAATTATGTATCAAATAAAATTGTATGAACTTAATCCACATCATTTTCCACACTCTTACAACATGTATTTTTTTATTTATCCACAACATTTTTGCACAGGTATTAATTAACTTAAGGAATATTCTCAATCCGATTTCCCTAGATGCTAGAGAAATCAGTTTATTTTAAAAATAACTCATTTTTCAGTAAGATGTGATACCTGCATTTACATTTCTGGCATTCTAGAATATGATAGATAGATGATATCCACTCAATTACATTGCAAACACATAAAAAACTGCTGTTTTGTGATTGAGAAGCAGTTTTGTATCGAAAAAGCACGAATGAAAACGAGACTAAACAGTTGCAATGCACCAAAAGAGCCTCCGGTTTTGTTTCTCCCAACTTTATGCTGATTGTAGATGCTCATACTTGATGAATCATTCAATATTTTGAAGGGTCATAAAATATCAAAAGAACGCGTTTATTTATTGGACTTTTATTAAAATATATTCATGAGAGCAAGGGTCACTTTTTACTGTGCTTTACGATATTTTAAGCTATCGAATAAGATTTGCATTTATTGAGAAAAGCTCACGGGCCACTGCAATATGTCAAACATACATTCAAGGAAATTAATTACCAGTCACTTATACTTTACTCTCTGAATATTATAAAAAAATCTATTACAGATACAGATTAGACATCCTACTGAAGTGATGGTGAATTTATTATTAACAAGATACAATTTTTAAGTTTTATTTACATACATCTGATATGTAAATGATCGAAGTATATTGCAATTCAACGATATGATAGGTTTACTCAAATTTGGAAGCACATCTCACAAGCACATGTTATACATAAAATTAATAAGCTATAAATGTATCACAAATAAATATAAAAATATGAATAAACGCAAAAAACAACATACTACACCTTTCTCAGATGAAATAATTTAGGTGAAAATATTCAAAAATACCCAAATAATGCAAACGTTTGCAACTTTTGCTGTGCTTAGTGAAACGGGCTGCCTTAAAAAGTCCAGTGGACATTTCGCAGGGTTTATGAATATATTCCAAAAATGGTACAGACTGTGAGAATTTTGAAATTAATTATATGAGAAATGTATTTTCCAATCCATTTAAAATCGTAGGCTTCAAATTTGATTTAACGGCTGTTGTATGCTCAATAACTTATTTAGAATATTATGTGAAACCCCTATACAGGATATGTCATAAACAAACTTTTTTAATAGTTTGCTACACATCCTAACATGTTTACTGAACATGTGATATTTTTTTAAACAACACCTAAATTTGACATAGCTAGATACATATTGATATTATTGGAAAAAACATCACATATTTTTTTCAGAGCAACAATTTCTAATAAATCTGTTTTTGAAACACTTGAACTTAGAAATTTTGTCTAAAGTACAATAATGTAAACAACTAGGTTTTGCAACACCCTGTATGTTGAAACATCCACTGAGTTGGTTATCTAAAGTTAAACATCACATTTGTGTCCTATAACATATAAATGCACATATGCACCATCCACGTGAATGAAAAATCACAAGTATATTCGAAACTATGACATCATATAGGTACTACGTAGATATTCTAGTTCTTTCTCTTTCTGTGAGACAGGCTGCTGGTTTCTATAAGGCCTTCAAAATCTAGAGCCAGATAGATATACAGTCAATTGATTCAGGTTAGCTTATATTTCGCTATAGAGGGTAAACATGATTGTTCTAGCAATCACATTCAGTCATCATCAATGAAAAAATGACTATAAATGTAATTTTATATACAGTGCAATATACAGTGAAATTGAGTGCATTATTGAAATATTCATATATGGCCATTTTTACTGTTTGTCATTCATTCAGTTTGGTCATTCATTATTTCCACAAAATCGATAAGAAACATCAAAAAATGTTAATGTTGATAGGCAACAACTTTGTCAGTGCTTTGCTGGAAGATATAATAATGTTTCAAATACCAAACTTTGATGTCATATATAACTTTTCTGTATAGTGTATTTTGGAAACCACTGTCAACTGTATCGATTGCTGCGGGATCTTTTAGCAAATAAGACAAATG
Organism: Bruchidius siliquastri; assembly: GCA_949316355.1. Classification (NCBI taxonomy): domain Eukaryota; kingdom Metazoa; phylum Arthropoda; class Insecta; order Coleoptera; family Chrysomelidae; genus Bruchidius; species Bruchidius siliquastri. The sequence continues at coordinate 689,824 of OX438534.1, read as the reverse complement.
GAAAACATTCTAAATAATATTATTAAGTTGGATGAACTCATTTGAAACGTCGTCCAATCTCAAAGAACAATCGATTTAATTAATTTCAAAGTAGGTGTAGTTTACACAAGATGGAATAAACTTGTAAAATAGGATTGATGTGATGTGCAATAAAAACATGACAGATCCCTTTCGTTCGACGCACCAAAAACATTTGAACTTCCTGAGATGCTCATAATAGAACAAGATTATGTTTACCCTAGAGGCACACAGAGAATGGCTATTTAGTGCGATGGAATATTTATAAATATATTCTGATGATATTGAACTTCGAGTCAGAGGGGCACGCATTGTACATACTTTATACTATACAGGTTGTTCTATTTCTGAAGTGCATATGACATATTTTTGCAAATGGAAAACACTAGCTCAGTTAAGAAACTCCCACAGGCGTTATCACCAGGACATTTTTTTCGGGACATCCTAAGCCGACTGCGTGGTATTAGAGTCCCAATGTCTTCGACGAAATATCTGCTTAAAAGCAAATGATATGCAGATTCGATCCAGATTGGAAACCCTGTGTTTTATTGCATATTTAGGTGGATCCTTTTTCAAGCAAAACATCGATCCCATATACTAAAGTTTCAAACATGAACTATTTAGTATCAATATTGATATGCTTAACTATTTTTTCCAAAAACCCACGAGTTATGGGTAGTCGGAACTAGGTCTTTGTCAGACAAAATAAAATAACTAAATAGCTGACGATCAACCCACCTTGCTCGATTATATGAATCTCTTTCAAAAATTTTATGAAATTACGTAATCACTATTCGAAAAATACATGACTGGTATGCACCTCAAAAATATGACATATTTTATAATGTGTACTTAGCTATAATTCAAGATGATACATCAATTACTTTTCCTAAACTAATATTTAGCAACTTTACACTAAACAACCACTCCTGTATATACATTGCCTCCATACCTAAGAATCCATTTCTCTCCCATTACGCTCAATTCAGACTATACTCTCTTTATCCGACTGGAAATCATTGATAACTCCGGTAGCCTTTCTCAGGGACCCATCTCCGGCAGTCTTGAGGCCGTTGCCGCCCCCGTTGAAGAGTCCCCTAAGCCAGCAGGCCACCGAGTTTTTGTGGGACTTCTTCGTGTGGGCTTCGGCTGACCGCCGGTCCCTGAAATCTCGGTAGGTTAGGGCCGTCGATCCACCCGTCGTTCCCGCAGGCACGCATTCCAAAGATCGCCACCTAGAAGACCGATATACTGAAATGGTAACAAGGAAAAACGTCGAATTAACATACACGTAATTAGTGTTCCGAATGCTGTTCCATAAGCTGAGATAATTTTGAAAACCTTTTTTTTCCTCTTTCATCTTACTCGTATCGGCCGCGAATAATAATTCGTCGTTACACCAGAAATATAACGCTTGCTTTTCTTATGAGAGAAAACGCAACACACAACAGTGAATCTGAGGGCAACTTCGAAAAGTCCCACCATTTAGAATCCAAGAACTAACCATAAAAACCTGGATAAAATGCAGGACTCATTTATACGTTTGAAAAAGTTCTAATTTTGTAAACAACACTGTCATCCTGGAGGTAATTCATGGATTAGTGTCATTGTAATTTCAAAATTTAATTTCTTTCAATTTCGACTTTCATGAAGGCAGCCGAAAATTTGGCGTCTCTTCTACCAGTAATTTATGATTTTAATTAGCGGCCAGTATCAGTAAGATGAACCAGAGATACAATCAAAGGTTCTGTATAATGTTACATTAATCAACAGATTTTCCTAGCTTCCTCTTTAACAACCATCGCTTTTTGGTTTCTTAATCTAAATTGATCTATATTATTCTCAAAATACAACATTTTTGTCCACTTCAGTTAATGAAACGTAATGCAAATTTTGAACTAATTGTAATCAGTTCAAGTACAATGATTATCCCTTCACTCTTTCTCTCTCACACACACTACAAAATACAGTCATACAATAATCATAAAAATAATAACTTTACGTTTTATGTTTGGAAAGCATTCAATTTTATTTCTCATGCATAAGCATTAACCTGAAGTGGAAGGTCGAACAATGAACATGTTTTTAGGAAACAATGAACAGTAAAGGGATAGTAATGCGCAATCAATAACATACATATATACATTCAGGGCGTACCTTTTCGAGAACTCTGTATCGGGAAGATCCTCTATACCACTGCCTCCACGGTGTCTCATTATTGTAGGTGTCTGTGATGTTGGATCCAATAGAGGAACCTGTACATCGTCCATATAACCTACAGATTCTTCTACTTGTACACCAAGCTATAACAAAATTTTAAAAAAAGTTGAAATGTGACTTTTCGAATCGTCATACTATGTAAAACGATTAACTTAATTTGCTTTACAGTTTTCTTCAGGACCTTATCCAAATCTTATATAATAATATGTTACTCCACTTTATTAATGTTTCTATCATCGAATCAGCGACGATACAAATGAAAAGATACCACGTACGAAAGAAATGGTAGTACCAACTCAAAAATGAAAGGGTGATCACATTTTTTTTATTTATAAAGAGAAGACAATTTGTTTGGAAATCTTTTTCAAACAGTATTTAGAATTATCGTGAGAAACAGGAAAGATCTGAATGTAGGTGTCGAGTTTATAGACGATAGACGCCTAAAACTATGACAACAATGAGGTTAATTTTAAGAAGTTTTCACTCCATACCAGACTACAAATTTAATAGAGAACTCATTCTGTGAACACCAATGTTTAGCAGCATCTGTTGAAGCAGTATTTTGAGTTTTCTGATATGGTTACATGACCTACCATAGTTATGTATGCTACGAACAAAAACACAACTGAATTGGAGGTGGAAGTGGGTTTGTCCCCATGGATACGGCATTTTCAATCCTCACTAGATTCGCATCAAATCAAGCCGCGTGCCGGCCAAGTATCCATACATGCAAATGTAGCAACCATGTATGACGATCTTACAGTATTTTTCAGTCTATAATAATTGAATGCGATATCGTTCAGGCAATAAGTACATGAAATTACCAGACTTACCAAATTTCCGTTGGGGAAATTATTGTTGATGAGTTTGTCCTCAGGGATGGCGATGATCTGGACCTCCCCATACTTGTCGCAGTTCTCTAAGGATCTTGTGGAGATCCTAGAGCCACCCCTGAGGAACCTACCGACGATATCGGTACTCTTCGGTGGCCTTACTAAGGGCAACGGGTCCAGGGATTTCGATTCTCGGATGCGAGGCAAAGTCGTGTGGCTCTTATTGTGTTCGTCAGAACTTGAAGCTACATACATGAAAGACATAAGTGAGTGTTTCATATGACTTGTTTTGTTCATATATTAATGATCTTATGTGTAGTATTATAAGATTAGTTCAAATGCTAGGTGGGCATGGATTTCAGTATATATCGGAAGTGATGTTCACAAGTAAAATGCATTTTGACTGAGGCGTTCAGTTTCCAGGAATAAGCGAGAAAATTGTGATCGATTGTTATCGAAATTGAGATATTGATCGTGTAGATTGTAGATGGTCTTAGTTGGTGGAACTCTGACAAACTTTTTTGCATGTTTCATGATGGCTACATTACGAAAATTTATGTCATCCATTTCCTGTCACTATTTTTGTCACCGCGAATTAGTTTACGTAACAAAATAAACACGAACATTAACTAGCCTCTGCAACATCGCTAAGTAAAAGTTTATAGAAAAAATTTACGTAGACTTACAATAGAAGTGAAAAAATGAGCAAGTTTCTTTTGCGGGGAGAGGTTCTCGTCAAGTTCTGCTTTCAATATCTCGGGGAATTAGTCAATCTACTGTATTGATTTTTTCAACATACGTATGTTATTTTCACCTAATCGAATTATATCTCTAAGGCTGACCAAATACTTTGGGTAGTTGTGGGTAATATGTTTTTAATTAAAAATGCCGTAGGCAAAGTAACACGCATGTGCAGTTTTCAGTCGCCACACGAATGAAAGCAAACCAAGTTAGACCAATACATGAATTTTGCTGAAATTATTATTATATTACAGAAATCTGGTGCCAGAGGCCTATGCTATTTTCGGCGATAACTAGCATGAGTCCATCAAGTTGAGCCGAGTGCGGACATCTGTCGTCTTTAGAAAATAGTATAACAGAATTTTATCGAATCACACTGCAATCCGTAAGAGGACAACTAATAATATTCTGAAAAATTAGAAAGAATAATACAAATTCCATAGCGAATTAGCCGTTCTGTTTGACCAGTTCGTCATGGTCTAACAGTGAAGGCGTCTGCCTAGAATGCAAGAGGTTGTGGGTTCGATCCCCACTGGTGACACATTTTTCTTTTAATTTTTCTAAATATTTGATTATCATATGTTTCCCACAAATTGAATAATTTACAAACGTACCTATACTGCTGAGGACCCTCCTCGGCCTGACAACTCTCCTGGAATTTTCATCAGGCTCCATGATAACGCTACCGAACGCGGTATCCAAGGTGGTCCTGGAGCCCACCTGGGTACCAGCATCTGGAACGGTCAGGCTGTTGACTCTAGCGAAATTTCTAGCCGCTGAGCGCATTGCAATGGCCGGTGAGGAGTTCGGGGTAGCGTTTTCCACTTCGGCACTTGTACCTGAGTTACGGTGTTTTCATTTGGAATGTTTTTTTTTCTGAATATTTGTTTCAATCCAACAATTTAAAGCAGACAAATCTTGTGCAAACTTCCAAAATTGTAAAAGGCCATAATTTTTCTGTGGAACTTCTAAACTCTTTTTGTACTACTGGTCTCGACAATCCAAAACAATTCCCTGTCTCCATATTGTGTGATCTTCTGATAGATACGGTTAAGTAAATATACGTGGTGTATGGAGGTCACTTTTGGGAGATGTGAAATATTTTTCTCGTTTCGCACTATAGTAATGTGTGCGATATACAAGCCTCTGATTTACGAAGAAGTTCCTCAATTTGAATTGATTAAGACGTAAATGCTACTGACCCACTTGACAAAAATATTATATTGTTTTCAGTGGAGGATTGAGGATTAATATGTTAGGGCAAAAGATGCTGATTCAACATTATAAGCAGTGGGTTTTAAACCACAAATAACATCGCTTCACGTTTTTTCTAAGCTTTAGCTTCCGAGGTTGCGGAAGGCTATAGCCCCCATATCCCCCTAGGATTTTCTAATGATTGTGCTCCTTTACTGACATATTTACAGTGATACAACATGACATTAAAGCTCAAAAATTCGCAAAACACACTTCTACAGTTGAGGATATAATTGGGCCCCAAATAAGATATCTTAGAATATCAGACTTATACTGGCGACTGATCGTGCTATGTTAATGTGTGAACAGTCCGCGAATTTCAGACTATAGTAGTTGTATTATAGAAGGTCCAATATCAACATTTCACATTGTTCAAAATAATTTTAAAATAAGATGGATCAGTTGACTATACCCAATAAAAAGATATGGTTCGCCCGAACAATTTGCAAATACTTTGTAGGTACACGTTGTAAATCATACATTCTATACGAAAAGTTCGCACAAGATGCCTTCTAATAACATGTACAAAACACCTATTTATTGACGTGTGCAAATGACTAACAAGAACAATACATATTGTGCAGACACCACTTATGAAATCATTTGAAAACAGGTACACCGAACCGTGTGAAAAACACATTAAGCATGCAAGTATTAAGCTAAGCAATAAGCACTATTATTAAATACGATGACAGGCAGTGGTTTATCTTGTCAATTTTCTGTAGATTTTCAGGACAATCAAATGTAAAATCTTTGCCACACAAAATTCCACAAAGAAGAGACTGGATAGTGAGGCACTTAAGACATAAACTTTGGTTCTTCGGTTGAATAAAATAAATTACACGTTTCAGATGTTCAGTTAAATCCTACGTATGAGGGTTTCTGTAAGAATATAGATCGAATAGAATGTTTGAATCTATAAAAGAAGGATACCGATTTGTAAATTCGTCTGAAATTTCTTAAAATTTGAATCACTTGCATTTTTATTCATTGATTATATAACAACAATGATACTCTATTGCTGAAAATGTTCATATCAGTCCTTATTAAAACCTATGGCAAGAAAAACCACTGCTATCAATGTCAATGTTTTATGGATAATAGCTCTACAGTAGTCTACACAAATACAATACAATTCGCGACTTACACACACTGCGCGATACTTGACGATAATTGTTACAAAATGCGAATGCTATTAATGTCTAACATTATTATGAATTTCTCAAATTAAATATAACAAAATGACACGATGAAGCGTAACTCACCTCTAGGTACACTGGAATGCCTTCTGCTGTGCATTCCACCAAAACCACATATCGAGGCTTGCCTCGAATCTGCTGTTAACTTTGGACTTCGCCTCGGTCGACAGAATAGAGGAGGAAGACCTCTTAAATCAACCTGAAAAAGTAAAGCAAATTGACTCTGTACTTTCCCTATTTTGCATACCAACATATCATATATAATATCATATTGCTGCTTCTCCGATTTTCGTTGTAGGGGCCAATAATTACAATTTTTTTAATATTGCACGGTCGCTACTGAATATTTCTAAAAAAAAATTCGCTTACCTCTCGTTTTTGCACAGCCTGTTCAGTGGCTTCTACAAGCCAATAGGTCCTCACTTCTCCCTTCCCCTTCATGTTCACCAAACCTCTTTCCTCTATGAGGTACCCGCCGAGTTTGTCTAAGGCTTCTTTGCATTGTCCGCTGATATGAATCTTTAATGGTTCTCCATTGCTTTCCATTCTTGAAGCCGTGTTTACTGTGTCACCAAACAAGCAGTATCTGGGCATCGTTAGGCCTACAACTCCAGCCACCTGGAAGTAAAATTGAAAATATCAAGGCAAATTTTAGAAGTAAATTTAATATAGAAGATGAGGAATTGGTGTAAATTATTGGTTTGACAATGAAGCGCTTATGGTACTGTTCTGTGACAGAGTGTACCTAATTCACTAATCATTTTTACGTCACATACATAAGATAGGGAAGTCTTGTAATAAAAATAATCGTTCACTTTACTACATATTTTACACTAACTGTTTTAGTGTAAGCTCATACTGATGAATCTTGTCTTGGCTACGTTTTATGGTCTTTGGTTAAAGTGATCGATCCAATGAGAATTACATACCACAGGTCCAGTGTGGATCCCGATCCTCAGCTTTAAAGTTTCCTTAGGCATGTGGGCAATTGTATGGTTTTTGACAGCAGCTAGAAGATCCAGTGCCATGGAAGCTATTTCACCTGCATGTAGATCGCCATTCCTCAACGGCAGACCAGATACCTGAAAAACACGTAAAGGAAATAATAGTTTCTGGAATATGAGCTGAAATTTTCGTTTATATTAGTCCTAATCATTCAAGAATAATAACAAAAGCAAGAAGGTACGCCGTTTTGTCACTTCTAATTTGGTTTTGTGATTTTCAGCAGACTTATTCACATAAACTATAATTTGGGGTAGCTATAGGCAAAGGGAACATGGATATTGCTTTGGGCTATGTCACTGCAGACTGACATAGCCCAAAATTCAACTTTGATCGAGCCTATGCAATTCTTACAATTACACAAAACCAGATCGTGGATGTGGCGATTAACATTTCATAGACGGATCTAAGACTAATTTTGATCTAGTGATTATGAACAAACTTTTTTCCAAAAACTAGTTGTAGTATAGAGGTGACGCAAGGATATTATAAAGTCATTTTTTTGAGGTCACAAACAAAAAATTACTGGTTCAGGAATAAATCGCTCATATTATGATATATTTCATAACGAGTTTCACTTACCACCATATATGCATCGCCTATGGTCTCCACCTTATACACGTCATACCCCTTAATGATGCCATCGAATACTGTGTAGAGATCGTTGAGGAAATTGACAACCTGCAATGGCGTGCTTTCAGCACTCATCGCGGTAAAACCAACTATATCACTGAAGTAGATGGTCACTTGGTCGAAAGATTCTGGTTCTACTCCGTAACCTTTAGTAAGCCGTTCTGCTACAGGTCTGAAAGTAAAACCATCATTATAAACAGAACAGTGATCTGGTACAAATCGTTATGGAAACTTGAATATGATGTACGTTAATTGAAAAACATGCAATTATTGGAAAATGAAAGATGTCTGTATAATAGAGAAAACATACTCTGGAAGCATTCGATGAAGGAGGTCTTCAGTTTTCAGTTTTTCTTCATACAGCAGTCTAGTCCGTTCCGTAACTAAGTCTTCTAAGTTATGAGCATATGTGACCATCATGTCCATCATTTGATCCATTATATTCTGTAAAATGACACATAAACACACAGTAAAACTATATTTCGATTAAATCGCATAATCACCATCATCAACCCAGAGAAAATTAAACATAAGATTCAATGTGACTTGAGTAAAGAAAAAAGATTTGCATGTATATGATATGGGCTATCGGATTGCAACTAAATACTAAAAAATGAGAAACATAATTTTGTTGAAATCAATTAATATAAAAGAGCTGCCGGCTGCCAGCGATTTATTTGCTATATTATATCCGTTACAATTTAATATATGATATAGTATATTTTACGCTAAATTATATAATTATCTCATTTATAGCCAGCTAAAAACATAACAATCATGATATTACTTTTGAATGGCAGGTTGTAAAAGCACCATAACAGTTGCTCTCAAAGCAACTAGTTCACAAAAAAACCTAATGGAGCTCAAAACACACTAATAACTGAAAATCAACGAAATGCAGGTTTCTTGACGCAATATTTATTTATTATAGACAATAAACTAGGGAATAAACGTTTTTTATATTATATTTTTAATTAACAATGCGTGATTCTTAACGTACACTGGATATTTGATAATCACCTTATTTTTACCATCCTTTAACTTTTTAAGCCGACTCCGGACAGCTGCAAAGTCAGGTCTAGCCTCGGGATTTTCGGACCAACAGTCTTTCATACATTGCACAACGTAATCGTCGCAACAGATTTCTGCGTCCAAAAGTGCGTCTATATTTGGCCTAAACATGAATTAAATTTGTTTTACGACAAGATAATATGGAGTTGTTAAATACGAATTAGATGTGTAAGGACATAACAAAGTGTGTTATGTTGATATTGACCTCAGGAAGCATTATGCATACTGCCCAGGTGAAACGACCTAATGTAACTTCAGAAACTTAACATATGGTTGTCTCTTTACTTCATCTTGTGCTGACCGCTAATGAAAACGAAAGACTTCAACTATACTAAAGTTTTGGCTGCCTCAGTAGCCTTTATCAAAGCTTAATTTTTAAATTTTGATACGGGCTGCAGAAACGCCAGTACAAAAATAAGATGGAACTAAAATGACATGTACATGTCTCAACTATATAAAATTCAATAAAATGGTTCGAAATTATTGATCAGGAATATTTATTCATAGAGCTTGTTGATGTCAAGCATTATGCATGATGTATACTCAGAATTTTTCATACGGATCAAATATATTATATGTATAAGTGGCTATACCTGAAGGGTTCTTCATCGACAGGTATTCTTTTCACAAGCTCCACAATATCCCTGGGTTCATAGCCGGTGGGCCCAAACGGCCCTTTCCTGCCAAGAATTTCGTACAGGATAATCGCAAAGCTGTAAACATCACCCTTTTGTGTGCCCCGAATGTGAAGTAGAGGATTCCGAAGGATTTCTGGAGCTTTCCAGAATAAGCCTGAAATTATTGTCAATGAATGGTAAATGCATATTATACGTATTAGCAGTGTATATAACCATATCATAGTTTCTTTCAGAACTATTCTAAATGAAGCAATATATGCGAATTAATCTGCTCCAATGTTTTTTGCTTTTATGTTGCAAACTATCAAAATATTGGTTATTAGTATAACCATTTTACAAAGTCTATAATTTCTAACATAAAGTAAAACTGCATTCAAGTAACAATGAACAAGAAAAAATATTGAACGCTTGTCAAATTGTGTGAAATTATATATTATTCCATCGCTAATCATTCATACAAAATGTACTGCAACCTTTGAGATGGCGCTAACTCACGAAAGCGTATCGCTGATTTTTTTGGAAACGACAAAAGATTTTGATCGACTTGATGGATGCACGACAGTGACGAAACAATGCGAATAAATTATGAAAAAGTCTTTTCATATGTTGTTTATTGTCAAAATATGATCAAAGTGCTTCTATATCTGTTGTTTAATTCACTCCTCAATTGAAACCGTGAACATCAAAAATCTGAATGTCAAATTTTAATTTTCTTATAATATTCCTATCTCTATAAGCACTCAAGTTTTAGCAAAATCGTAATAAATAATAATTTGTTTCCTTGACTTACTTCTATAATACTGATGTTCGCCGATTGTCATATCATTTTCGGCGCAATGCCTCATCTCAGCCAGACCAAAATCGGTGACTTGCAATACCCATCTGCTGGTGACGACACAATTGGATGATTTCAGGTTTCCGTGACAGATCAGCATCGAGTTATGTATGTACAACATTCCCTTAATGAGATCATGGACTAACGAAGCTATGAACATCTTGTCTAGCTTTATATCTTCGTTCTCTATAATATCCTGCAAGCAAATTACAAACTTTTAGTCAGAAATGGTGCGATTTACGTTCACTAATAACTACCAAGATTGTGTTAAGCAGAATGTATTATCAAACTAGTAAAAGTAATAGTATGTAGTACGAACTTACATACAAACTTCCTTTGGCACAATAATCAGTGACTAGAAACAACGAATTGGGTAGCACGCAGGCCCCGATGAAAGAGTTGACGTTGTCGTGTCTCAATTCCCTCAGAAGCCGCATCTCTTTCATGACCTCTCTAGATATGTCCTTTTTGCGGTTGAAGGTCAACTCTTTGATACGCACGACGACTCCCCGGTACTGGGCAGTCGTCGCAAACACTTGCAGCCCGCCCCTTGACTCGTACGAAGCCACACTTGCACTCACCAGGCTGAGCTGAAAACAGAATCAAGTACATTTTTTTTCAGTACTTCCCACACATCAGATTAGATATTTTTTTAGCAACATCTCCCTAAAAGATTCAAATTTTCCGTTATCACAGAAATGCAGTAAACGATTTTTAAAACAAACCGTTTTGTAGTTTTTAGACATTTTTTTACAACAGGATTCACGTTCAAAATAACAACATGCATGTCTATAACAGGTCTGAGGATTGATCAGACATAAACCGCAGCAATGGTGAAATTATGCAGTGATGGACCGGATATTTGTGACATTGATCTTCGTGTAACAAACGTGACTTCTTAAATCTTGAAATCCAAAAATATTTATTATTATAAGCGTATATCATAGAGAACAAGATTGAAAGGTGTACATAAAAATGATAAATCTGACAGAAATTGTACTATCATGATATCCGAATTTTTATTTGTGAAACTTTGTTCTTCAATAACAGAATGTCATTTATCTGACTTTTCCTGGTCACAATTAAAACCACATGAAACTACCGAATGATCAACACTAACGTTTTGACTCCCTTGGCAGCATTTTTTTCGAGTAACTCATGACAAAATATGTTCAGCATTGCAATGACATTGTGTCAAGGATAACAGTGTTCTGCTTTGAAATTAGAAATTAATGTGAATTAATATGACATGATTGTTGATAAATCCAAAATGAAGGACATAATGCACCACATAAACACAAGTCAGCCTGTCATATGAGAGAAAAAATACAACAGTATATTGCTAAGGTAACGACGCAGCCACCTCATTTAGAATCACAAAACACAGCATAAGAAAACCTGGAGTGAAAAAACAAGTAAGACTAATGAGACAGACAACCACAGGATGGAAATAAAATAAGTGTGTACTGAACACACAGTTTCACTAATTCAATAATTTACGATCTACATTACCAAAGGATGAGTTCCAGAAAATAAATGAGCAGAACTCCAATCAGGAAGGAACATATGAAAAATAAAATTCAACTACTTTTAAAGTCCTCTAAGAAATCCAACTAAACTGGAAGATGATGATGCTATGGAATAGTGACATATACTAACCTTACTAGGACTAGCAACGACACAATCTCTCTCATTTATTTCGTGAATTTCTTCTCGATCAATCTTCCACAACAGACCTTCAATCTCTTGCTCTATTTTCCATTTCCTGAAATTAAAAACAAATTGTTCATATAAAAGTTATGAAATAATTTCGTATACTTGGAAACCGGTGTCAAATATCATTCCAAGAAAATGGATTAAAAATTATAATGCAGGTCTCTCCGATAAAGCTAGTCACATATAATGCCAAAGTGCTTCGAATGCAACGTTGAACTGTGATAACAGGGCATGGACACGTTTTCAATTTTATTCAAAACTAGTTAGAATCCAGGCGCGAAATTATATTTCTAATGGGTGTCCCAATGGGTACTTCGGGATTTTGTTATTAAATAAACCCAACAAAATTAGATAAATAATATTCTTGTTTATGTTATTAGAAGGTAGAGGTATGGGAGTTATGTTTTAAAAATAATATTCTCTAAATGCCCCCCTCGGCTGTTTCTACAGACTCTTTGTCTAAAATTGTCTATAACCTTTTGGCACAACTGCGGTCCAATTTCATCAATAACTTGAGAAATGTTTTGCTTCAGGTCCTTAATCGTCTGCGGCTTGTTAGAATAGACTTTGTCCTTGACAAAGCTCCACAAGAAAAAGTCCAGTGGGGTTAGGTCGCATGATCTCGCAGGCCAGCGAATATATCACCATTGCGAGAAATAACCCGGTCAGGAAAACGTGTCTGTAACAATTCTAGGGTTTCGTTCGCAGTGTGACACGTGGCTCCATCTCGTTGAAAAAACATATTCGTCAGGTGTAGATTGTTCAGTTGGGGCCATAGAAAGTCTGGTAACATATTGCGGTAATGCTCGCCATTAACATTTACCGTTTCACCATCGTCATTTTCATGAAAGAATGGCTCTATAACCCCTCCAGCCCACAATGCACACCACACAGTTACAGGAAGAGGATGTAAAGGTTTTTCTTCAATCACTCAAAGATTTTCACTTTCACTTCCCCAAATTCTGCAGTTTTGCTTATTCACGTAACCTCCCAGGTAAAAGTGGGCTTCGTCAGAGAAGATAATTTTATCACTGAATTCTGCATCACTTCTAACCTCTTCTAAGACAAAATTAGCGAATGCACGGCGATGCTCGTGATCTGGGGGCTTTAGCTCTTGCGTCAGTTGAATTTCACATGCGTGTAAGGCCAGATTTTTGGTCAAAATTCGTTGCAGAGAGCTTTTCGTTATGTTCAATTGTTGAGATCGATGACGAATTGAAGCTCTGGGATTTTCGGTTACATGTGCACGTACTGTAGCGATATTTTCGAGCACTACGTGGACGAACTGGCACTTTTACATCAAGAACTGATCCGGTAGCCTCCAATTTGTGAATGAGATTGCGAATTGCGTTGTCACTGGGCACATGATTGCGCTCAAAAAATAAACGAAGCTTACGAACTGTTCTTACACACGAACGAGAACTTTCGTAGTAAGTTTGCACAATTTTGATACGTTCTTCCCTCGTAAAACGATCCATAATTAAATTGCCGGGTCTCTAAATGACAGATGCGCAATATACCATTTTTAGGTTAAGTCACTACAAAATGGCGCTAAATTTAAATCCCGAAGACACCCAGAATCGACCTAAAACACGTGATGTGAATTTCATGGAGATTCAAAAATATGAACAGGCCTTACATTCTACACACACTAATAAATGTGCACACTGATCATAAAAACTAACTTTTAAATGATAGACTATTATAAGGGAATATATTTTTTGTACATAACTTCGTCTGTTAATTTCTATAGCTTAAAATAATGAAATAGCTGAAGGAATAGAATATACGAATACATCAAATATCTTAAGGATGATTGGAATTTTCCTCCAACCCTAATGCAAAGAAACGATATTCCAATACTACACAAAAAAGAAGAAAAACAGTATGGTAGAAAATGAACAGTGTGAGTGAACAGCTTGTAAATAAAATAATTTTATATTCTTGCTAGCTTGTTTGTAGTTAGCATATGTAAACAGAAATTTTGATACTCTGCTCATACTTTGAAACCAAAGCAAAATGCGTCAAATCGTATAATTCAATCTTGATGATGGAATAGTTTTACCAAATCAGAGCATCTACAGTACACATCAATCACTTCAGCAACTTTGAACTCTGCTGTCTTCTGGAATGTGTCGTGTATTAGATATGATAATCGGCATATTGTAAATTGTTGTTCTTTACGGATTAATGTGCGATTATTTACTAATTTTGAACTGCACATATTCCTACCTGTATATGCTAGCAGTGACAACAGCAGCACAGAATAAGGCTACGGCTAACACTCCTGCAGCAACCACGCTGTTCAACTGCGTATCAGCTTTAGGACAGAGCTCATTATCAAACCCACAACTTGGTTCGTCTTTAGGTCTTACTCCATTTGGCCAGTAAATATATTTGTTAGGGGAATACGACTGAAAGAAAAAAGTATACATTCAAACTGATCGACGACTAACCACGCATTATTATGAATTGTTGTTGTTGGTGTCGTTGTTGAATCTCGCCTGATTCTAAAGTCGATGTGTTAAACTATTAGTCTACTTGCAATTACGTTTCCTCGAATCGTTGTTCATGTGTTGAGCAAAGAAATGAGTTTTGAATGGGACCGGTTGTATACGTAAAACGCAAATTTCGTGATTTTGTATACACAAAATAACATCTTAATCTTGAAATGTTAATCAAATTCATGCAATGTTTCTCTGTATATGCTGTGTCGACATTAAAAATCATCAACAATAATTTTTCTCAGTAATGGAATTTAAGTGCGCTCACAGATCTCTGTTCCATTTGTTGTCACTGTTTTTAATACGATATATTAAGTGATATAATAGTACCCAAAATGCTTCAATATCAACGAGGGAATTTAGGAGCGCATCACGTTGAATGTTCATGATCTTTGGAAAGATACAATGAATATGTCCAAAAAAAGGTAGTATCTTGTTAAATTCATTAATCATCAATCTTCGGTTGATTTCTATTATTTATAATATACCATTCGTGAGTGAAAAATTCTACATGGTATTTTTACTGGCCATGATTCGTATGTTAATGAGCAGTACGTCGTAAAATAATATAGCAGAGCCAATGTAATCGTGTCGTCGACCTTTTTGGTAGACATCTTATTGCTATAAGACTAGTGATAATGCTGATATTATCACCATAATTTGGTTAATATAATCGAGATCCGACAAATCAAATTGTTATTCATAACTAATGACCAGATTATATTTTATGAAAGTTTTCCTTGATTATAACGATGTAACTTACTGGTAACGTACTGTCATCAAGTTCTGATTTGAATTGTACCACAGGCCTCATTTGGAAGGAACAGGTGAAGTTATCATGTACCACTTTGTCATGAGGATGGGTAAATGCTATCACTGAGAAGTTGCCTTCAGAGTCGCCATTTTTGTCAATCTTCATCATGGCTCCCGTTATACCTGAAAAATATCATCGCAATATAATGTCTACAAACCAGTGAAGCTTGTGCGAAAAAATATTTACTAAAAGTTTCACCGTGCTCGAATTAGACTTTTCATGAATTTGAATGGCTGTCGATAGAACAAACGTGGATCGCAGGAAGAAAATTATGGCATATAAACGCAAAGTACAACAATCTAAAAGTTTTTTAAAAGTAATACAAGGTTATCCACTTCTTATCCATATTATTAGTCAAAGAATACGATATTAATTGGGATGGATAGAACCAGGAGGAATCACAACCAATGTCTCTATCTTCTCATTGGGTCTGTACAGATATATTGAAATGAGAAATGAGTAGTGAGAAAACTTTTTTTGGGCAGTTGGTAACTGTTATAAGTATTATTATTAAACAAACTAGCACTGACAACCATAAAATACAACACTTAGTAACATTCATATTATTTCCCTGTTACTTCTGAATGGTATCATCAGTCGAATGAACGGGTGAGAATAACTGGTGTTATTTGCTTACCGTCAGAGATCCCTGATATATAGGTATGTTTGGGGGTTGAAGATAAATTCAAAGATATTTATTTCGGAGCGAGCTCAACTAAATTTTTATTTTCACGGAACGAGACGCGCCTATCTCTTTTCATCGCGAAATGGAACGACTTTCGATCCATTTCCGGCACTGCTTTTTCATCCAAATCTGGATACATATATGGATAAGCTTACTAAGTCCATATCTGCATTAATTTGAACCTGATATATCAATAATCGGGTACACATAGCCCTCAAGTATTTTGTATTTTTTGCTCCTCAACTGTTGCCTTTATAACTGATATCCCAAGATTTTTTTTCATCTATTGATAATATTTATAAGTGTGAATGAATAAATAATGAATTTAAAAATCATATATAAAGCTATGGTATCACTAAAGCTTTTTTTATATAACTTTAACCAATCAATTTATTAGGAATGATTTAAATTATATATATTTTTTGTTTAGGCAGCGAAGTTAGAAAATAGCACAGATATTCAGTAAAATTTTATGCAACCAACAAAAGGGCATTTTTCAGGGAAAAAAATGACAGTTGATTTTTAGTCTCTAAAAAGTGAATATTGAATATTATTTTTTTTACATATTTCTACACTGTCTTAATATGCCTTTAGAATAAAAGCGGTGGAAGAATTACACTAAGAGAATCTTCATTCTACATAATTGTTAGGACAGGAAAAGATAATGAGGAAATTAATATTTCGCTAACAGTTATTTTAAATAGTGTTGGGGATGAAATGGAATGAAATCTTATTGATTTATACTCGAACATTATAGTAGACAGCCACCCTTTTTACAAAAATAAAACTGAGCACGGCAACTAGACAAACTATTACTTCACCTACTTTTGTATGTTCCGTTGATCTTGATGATGGTCTCAATAATCTTCGTACCATTACTGGCAACATCCATGATGACTTTGTCCGTAAGTACTGGTTCTTCAGATAGCAAATGATGCAATGCGGAAGCGTACAGTTTCACGGAGTCAAAAAGGTAAGCAGCGTATATGGTGATGTACTGAAAGTATATGCTGTATTTAGATATGTACCTATAGTACAGGGTAACATTTCGTTCTGAATCATTATAGAGAGGGTTTGAAGAATGGAAGCAGTTTATATTTACGAAACATCTGAATATTGCATGTTTCAAGAGGATCGCCCAACCTGGTATCACAGATGGTATTTATGAACTCAAATGTTCATTATAAAAAATGCGTAAAATCTGTGACGCGGTTTACATAATTCAAACCATTCGTTCTGACTGGAATATATGGTTGAAAATTTCTAATCTCGCTCTCTCTGACTGATTATTCAAAGCACACAAATTATTAATATATACTGTGACGTATAGATTGAGAATCATAATGAGATGAATTGATAAACATTCTGTTTCGGTATCTTTATAGAATATTAGGAGTAAAACTGGAGAGCATAATCTAACCGTTTTATACCAGGGAGGGAAAAACAAAAATTGTTAGCCTGTTGCTAAACTGCAACATTGAAACTAATTGAATTCAAATATAAACTTTATCGTCATATCAGTGTTCTGTCTTTTGCTCTGATCAACATTTTGAAATCAGCTGAGTCAGTCAATGTTTGTTATTTTTTTCAATGAATAATAATGATAGAAATGGTCTAGATATAGAAAAAAATTGGTAAAAGTTTGAGTTACATTTGGTATAGCTTACAGGCTCATAGGAGTTGAGAATGTTGGACACTGTGAAGTTGAACGGAGGCTGGGAATTATAATACCTCACACGTTCTGTGAAGTTTCTATAGTTCTCCGTGGGAGCTGTAGGAGCAACAACGAACAGTGATTTCGCGCGTTTCTTGAAACCTTCGTAGTCCGGGATCTGTTCGCAGCTTTTCAAATGGTTTATCTCTTCTGGTTCTAAAAAATAAGTAAATCCACGTTATAAAGGTTTAGGATAGTATATGATCAAAGATTTAAAAACATGATGCTGTAGATTTGACAGCAGATGGGGAGAACTAGCAGACCCTCATCTGATATTTCTGATCAGTTTTCAGACGTATCTTAACGCAAATTTACCCCAAGAATAGTGAAGCAACTTTGAAAACCCTATGACCGACTGGTTAACTAGTTTAATCAATGACTGAGAACATATTACTAGAAAAAAGTAGTCTGTCTGAACTTATAATCAAGTACATCCAAGTCGACAATAAGGTACTTACTCCAGAGGTACTGATATGCTTGTTTATCAGAATATGTGTTCATATCAATATAGATGACAATGTATTCTCCGTTTTCAAAAAGCTTGGCTGTTTGCATGGTGTTCATCAGCTCTAACAACGACATTGGTGTTCCCAGAAAGACATAAACTGAAAAATATCACACATGAATAAAGTACGAGTATACATGGTTATCGAGCAATTAGTAAATCAAGTACAGATTGATATACAAAGGTTTGTTGATATATGCAATATGTAAGAAGTATTTCAATACCATTTAATTGGTACGTAAAATCACGGGCTATCATCATAATTAATTTTCATCGAGCCGAAATTTACTTCGTTCAGGCACGTTCATTATGTCATTTATGAGACATCGTTTGCTCTATTTTCTAAACAAAAATCGATTCATTGGAAAGTGCGTTACGAAAATCCAGCTCTCAGACGATGTGTAGTATGAGAATAAATACAGTGTTGGTGAAAGTAACTTATTGTGTCTGTTATGGTGAGTTAATCTCATGGAGCACTCTATTTTACCTGTTGAATTATTTTATCTATGAACGATACGTCATAATGTTAATCTTGATGTTAATCAGCTTTGAGGCCTTACGTTGGATGATGTTGGATAATGATAAGTCGTGAGTTGACCCTTCAATGTCATGAAGGATTCTGATCGGATTTTGGAGCTGTTGATCCACTTGAATTACGTTTTGAAAATATTAGAAATTATGGAATTTTCTGAAAAGTTAATGAACTTTTCAAGCTATGATATTCAAAGCAATTCATTTTTTTTAAATTCAATTTCAACAGAGTTCCAAAATCCCATCCAAATCTTCATATATTTCTTCTTTAGATTTCTCCTGATTAACTCATTGTTTAGAAATAACATCCTTGGTCGATAAATTTAAATACCAATGTTCACTTATTTACCAATACATTGATAAAAAAAATCAGTTTTATTTATCTGCCAGTCACTGCGCCTACGCTTTGAGAACATTTTCTGATGACCTAACCGTTGAGATTTCATCTATTCTACTCTTTACGTAGAGCAAATTAGTCAAGATTTTTCTATAGTAGGAAGATTTTTTGTAAGCCCCTCCACTACTCTGACTTGGGGGTGTTCAACCATCCTCGTGAAAGAGTTTCTTACAGCAACATCAAAAATTACTTACTCCTAGTCCTATTTTTCGTATCCTGAATGATTTTGTACCAATCGGTGAGCTGGCAACACGGCAAATTATCCTCGCAGCATTTGTGCCTGTCCATAGCTTCCTCATTAAAATTGACCGTGATGTTATTAGCTTTTGCTTGCTCCTTCAACGAATGGGCCACTGTCGAATAAGGAGTTTCGTAGATGATAGAAAACTTCTTCCACTTGTAGTATGACAGTAGAGATATTACGGACTTGGTAACCTAAAAGAACGCTTTGGTACCGCTGTATAACAATTCTGATAAGGCATACAGACCTGAGTGTCTGGGGGTTCAGTCCTGGCGAACGTAGGAACTTCAGAGGCCTTATAGTCGGAGCATTTCTACAGAAAAGAAAGTAAGGTTATCAAAATCTAACAAAACTAGGTCTATACATTCACGCAACAGCATTTTAGAAAGTAATTACATTTTACAGCATTTATAATATTTGGAATTCTAGACTTTTTGATATTCTAAGCAACAAAAAACAAAGCAGTCCAAGTGTAGGGACTTCGTAAGTTGCCAATGGGCAGCGCCACCGTGCGAGACCCTCGAAGATGAGTATTGAGGTTGCTACATAATACTGCTTCGGACTTTGTCTTAAGAACTTGTATACCACAAAGTTTCGATTCATGGAGTTTCGCCAATCGTTTTCAGGTGCAATAGCCAAAAAAACTATTTCTGATGCTGTTTATACTTTCCGATGGTCTACCTATACTCTCTTTCTGTCTGCTCCCTAATAATTTATATCGACAGGGCAGCGGCTGTATCAATGATGACTCACACAACTGGACTGAGATATATGCGCGGGTGAATCATTAGCAACAACAACGTATATTATAGATGATCTAGCTTTTAAATCACACCCATATGGCGATCAATAATAAGCAACATCTACAGACTGCGA
The DNA here is from genome assembly GCA_949316355.1 of Bruchidius siliquastri. Classification (NCBI taxonomy): domain Eukaryota; kingdom Metazoa; phylum Arthropoda; class Insecta; order Coleoptera; family Chrysomelidae; genus Bruchidius; species Bruchidius siliquastri. The sequence goes on along the minus strand of OX438534.1, from coordinate 669,397 downwards.
TTAGAGCACTCGAAACGTTGTGGAACACAATTTTATAAAACAGTAAAAAAAAGTATGAAGCTGTTTTATTGAAATATCTACATTGTCTACAAAATATCAAAAATTTTATTAATTTTGGTCGACATTTCTATCAATAATTGTCTATCATTTCGGAAATTCTTGATTATTCTATAGGGCCTAAAGTACAAACGAAATCTCGATACAACGTTGAAACATGTTTTATACATTACTGCCTGTTCTAGATTAAAAATTAATTAACAAAAATTATGTGAGTTCGATATACAGCAGCTAAGTATGTTTGAGCTTAAAAGAAACGTCAGAAAATAACCAAAGTAAGTTTAACATCTGGCTTATGAGGTAGTGTACATTACACGAAGTCCATTTTGTACATTCTCTCGGGATATAAGTTTTTTCATATGTTAATAAAAAATGTATTTCGTAAAGCCTCATCACATTCGAGGAATATTATTTCGATTTCTATTCCGTTGTCCCATTATCAATTTAAACCTATAGCACGTTCATTAACATTATATATTTTAATTTCATTGAAGTTTAGCTGAAGCAAACAATTAGCTAATGATTCAATCAAATATTCAATCTCATTTCAATTGGCTAATCTAATGATTTAATGATGTCAAACGTACAACAGCTAATAACTTCATTGGTTCATTTGGTTAGTAACAGAATAATGTTATTGAAATGAATACATACAGCAACAATGCAAAGCAATTTTGTGTATTAACCTAATAAACTAATAATCTAAATAATATAAATAATCTACATAGTTTAATGTAAACTTTTCTGATTTTGACATATTTCAAAACACATGATAGTTCTAGATTGTATAACTTTTTAGAGCTAGTTATGTGGAGTAAAATATTATAAAACTAGTCATAACGTTTTATACAATATTTTCTCAAAATTTGATTAATCATATTTTGCACGCTCCAAGTTCTTTATGCTCAAAAATAATCCAAATGACTGCAGCGATTCGAGAGCTTGTCAATGTCAATAAAATCTGAAAAATTGTGTTCCTAATATCGAAAATGTATGTGCTTAAATCAAATAAGTTTGTTTATTTGAATTATTTGGTCCGAAATATAAAAAATATAGTAAACAATAAACATTTTTATCAATATCATAACAATTCACTCTTACTGCTTCATATTTTGGTAACGTTTCAAATAAACTTTTCATGACCCGTATAATATTTTACCCCTCACGACAAGGTATAAATAAGTAATAAGTTTGAGAACTTCCATCAGTTGTGAAATGTGTCACCAACGTCGCGAAACTCTTTCTAACTTATTTATAATAGCCACGGTGGATCTCTTCCTGGTCACTTCGGTATGAATAAATTATAGTTTGACAAACAAAACAAAAACACGCTTTTATGGGTTATCGAACTAAAAGGTCAGAAAGAATTCTTAATATAATAATAAAATGATTTACGAGAAAATTAACGTGGTTGTGATAAACGCTCTGTACTTCATTTTCACACAAACTGCATTTTGAAACAAAACTAGGAAGACATTGCAACAATTGATATCGAGCAACCTTTCATTTTTTAACTCGACTATAAAAAAACGTGTTCCCAATGGGACAAACTTACTGAACTATTGTATTATCATCGGTCCCTGATAAGTATGCAAATTTTTCAAATAAATCAGACGGTCTGAAGTGGTTGAAAAAAGCGAATATTCTGTCACAAACATACATACATATATACAGGTGAGGATAATATAAAGCGTGTGAAAAATAACTTACATAGCTGATCATTGGTATGTTTCTGGCTTGAGAGACGATAGCTTCAACATGACATGTGCCTTCAGGTCCAAAAAAAGCTGAAACTCCCTCGCAGATCATGTCGGTCATTGCTTTGGTGGCAGCCACGGTTTCACCTCTTGTGTCGTACCATTTCAGAGCCAACGTGACGTTGGGAAGGATTTCTGGATCTTCGTTCACCTGAAAATGCGTTGTAAGCTCTGTTGGAGTTAGATTTGCACCAATAGCGGTTAGTTTAAAGATCAATATTTACTTCTATATAATGTAATGCTCGGTGTACTATGATGATATGAACACACTAACGTAATATTATTCCACGCATTCCATCAGGACTGCAAAAAGGCAACAATGCATATTTGACAGCAGCAAATACAGGAGTTGTTGTTTTGAAATTCATAATTTTCAAGAAATTCGAAACATGTTCGGTTGACAATGTTTATGACAAGATTTTGGAGAGATCGACGAAAAAATATCAATGAAGATTCAAAATACGTTCGATCATGATGGAAATAATAAAGAACATTGAAATAAAAATGGCAGACTATTGTTGTTAGTGTTAATAAAAAATCATATTACCACTATCTAAGCCGAATACACATATGTCGATGCAATGGCGGGTCAGAGATATTTACTGCCTCAAAACACTGACGATATTTTACTAGTTACAGAACAGCAAATATATCGAGTTTCGAAATGTATTGAAACCTCCGAGTATATTTTTTTAAATACTTCATTCATCACCATAACCACACACTGAAACATCAATTTTCAAAATTTAAGAATTCTGTGGCACCCAAACTTTTTCGATAACTCACTAAAATTTCCACGAATTTATAAAACATACAAACAAAAACTACCTACGTCCGAAACTAGACAAGATTGAAAAATTGGATGAATTAAATTTGGGAGTTCTGAAGGTTTTGTTTTTCAATGAATTGGCCAATGGAACGATTTAATAAATATTACCTATTATGGTTTCATATGATATCCTTCCCAAATTTCATAAAAACCAGCACAATTCACTGAGATTATGCGCAAGCGAGGATCCAGGGAGGGCATGGGTGCAATTATTACTCCCATCTTGGACACGAAGTTGAATCGGAACGCAATACTCAGATAAAGAAATCTTGGACCATTCCGATAGACAGGCCGACGAAAAAAAGTGACTTGGCTGTTTTGATGTACACATTATGAAACATAATTTAGGATAAGATTTTATACAACAAACAAGAGTATCTAAAAATATCGCAGGCAGTTCCCAAAAGAAATTCTTTATGCTAATTTTCTATAGGTATATAACTATCATAATTATAATTTTCCCCGTCGTTCTAAAATGTATTGTAATGATTACAGTATGTATGCAAAATTCAAGATACGGACATGGAAGCAGATAGCAGAGAGACATGTTTTTTACTCTTCGTGTATTTACAAAGGATTTTCAATAAAACTGATACGGTTATCGTTGAATTGTATTTATCTAAGCGAACTCTTTTTGAATGCATGACCCGTTTTGGTTATATGCCGCTCGTCTTGTCGATTTGTTCTATACTCATGCACACATCACAGGTACACAGCTTGTTATAATTATTATTGTTTTACTCAGGCGTTATCATATAGGTATGGCGTTCAATGGGACAAAAGGGGGCAATGCCGACTAAATCAGCAAGGAATAAAGGATGATTGATTTTCCGAATTTATTATTTACATTTTGTGCCCGGAGCTTTTTGACTTTTTGGAACTCCAGGAAGAAGAAAAACATATTTCGCTAAGCTGAATTAATATACCACAATCGATCTTTGATCGATCAATTTCATGCAGCGCTTTTCACATACTAACTTCTTTGAGCGCCATGCTAATAGCTCCAGAAATTTGCAGTCCTTGTCTCTCCTTCAGCTCCCCTTTGACAGCCGTCAAATAGCCCACGTTCAACGTCTTCTTTTTATAGAGCGGTTCCATCCTCAGATTGCCCACCGACAGGTCCGTCTCCTTGCCATGAACCCCGCTCTCCAAGGAACCTGCCAATCAGCAAAAGAGGGCGTGTCAGTATGTCATCCAGATCATATATATTTGAACCGCCTCATTGCCCAAGTCCAACAACCATTTCAAAAGCTGGAGATGGTTTTCCCAAAAATTAAATTGTATTCTATATTTGACCTAAAGAAACCTCAGCTGTTGAATCTTGGTCCAGTAGAAATGAGAATGTTCTGAACAAACCATATATCACCAATAATCCACACACATCAGAGCATGCTGGGGAAATATATTCAATAGGCAACAATTAATACGTAGAATTGAAGTGTATTGTTGATTTTAATTTAAGTGAATTTGTTGTGAGAATTGGCTGCATTCCTCTGCATATCATATAGGTATATATATTCGATATTCATATATTATCAAACTATATAGGTGCTGTTTGTGGTGGATATTGAAGCTATGCGAACGTTCATTAGAAAAGCGTTGCTAATCCGGAGCCCAACCCCTAGATATCAGAGTTCTTACACTGACGATGGAAAAATCTAACATCGTGTGTAAGTTAAATCATCCAGATTCTACGTGGATAATACATTCATGTTTCACGGAATATTTATCGTGAATTTCACATTTTAAACTGCAAATATACAATTTTCCTTATACTGATTCCTAGATCTATCGCGGATAATATATCATTTTTTCATAATTCCAAATATCTACGTTTCAGAGATAGCTGTCCAAAGCTCTGACGTTGCATCAAAAACTAATGTTATGAAGCGCAGTTTGCATCAGGAAGTGAACACATTGTTATTTCGAAGTGCAATAACTCCTTAAGGCTGGCGTTTATCTAAAAAATATATCATGATATACAGTAACATACCGTTAACTCCAGGGGAAACGTCATTCCCCGCCTCCAATTCGACGTCGAGTTCGTTGTACGAGAGCAGGGAGGTGCCTCTGCGTAGCCCCGCCCCTAGATGGGCGGGGCTTGTGCCTTCGACGGCGAGCGCAACACCGTATTCGTCGTCGGGAGGCGGCGTGACACCCATTACTCCTACTATGGAGATGACGGCGGCCAATAGAAGGAAGAGGCAGGAGGAGCTTCGGCGAGTGGGCGGAGCCTGCGGTAGGGCCGGGCGGAGGCATTGCATGGCAGTAGCAGCGAAGCCGGCGACCACCGCCTCCCACCACCACCGCCCGCGGTGGCCTCACCGGGGGTACAACCGGCTACAGGGCGCAGACTGAAATAAGAAAAATAACGTTAACTCAATCAAACATAAGCCGAGATACTTATATAATAGGATTATTTGTATGTTATGTTATAGACCGATACATAGTTGCTATGCTCAAATGGGCGGGACTGTATAGTGCCGCCATGATGTCGCTGAGACCGTTACCATGGATACTCGGTGCCATGATGGGCCTTCTAACTGCTGGGCGTGCATTCCCAGTCCTGCCGCCTTTGCGGCCGTAAATGAGCTTTAGGAAGGACAATCAAAGGCGATTGCCACCTTGCTTGATCAAGTTCTTTGCTACATATCTATTTGAGCTTCCCGAAAACGCTATTGTTATTTCAAGTACAAAACATTATTAAGATTCTGGATATGCCCTGTTTAGATCGTATGCGAAATCGGGCAAGTGAGTAGAAGTATTATCGACAGACATCTTGGACTGCCAACAACGATGATATATGACGCTAACGGTTGGAACAGAAACATGCATATCTGTAGTAGGCCACGTGTATCTAAGGATACAACATTGTAGTGTATTTTTTATAATTCATTCAACTAGGAAATTATTTCTGTGAATGTTCCAGTAATCTATTAATATCTAGTAATCCATTATAAGAAATGAACTGCCACAATCACATTCGAATACATAACGCTGTTTCTGTATTTCCGCAAAATAAAAGCCTGTGTATGAGAATAAACTATCCATCATTTGATATTGGAATTTCATGAAAATATGTTTATATAGTTTCGAAAGCCAGGCAGATTTTATGAAATTTTAAACTACCTTTTGTACACAACACAAACAAATAAATCAATTTTATGCACATAGATATAATCCAAAAACAATACGCCGATGTTTATTAACATGCACTGAATACTTTCGAAACAGTGCTTTTCGATAGGTATTGTTAGTCCTGCTGTTAAGCCAGTTCTCATAAATAAGATATAGTTTTGGACGATACGCTATATTTAGTAAAAAACCTGTCACAAAGATAGTTTCAAATGTCCAGATGTTGTTTACTACTACTGTTCCCAAGTGGAAGTTCTTGACCACTCCTTAGATCACCGTACATTTTCATGGTTTAAGATAACCTGGTTATTTAGCTGTAGTCAAAAACACTTTTGGATACCTTTGGAATTATTGGAATTTGCAAACTCATCTTTAATCAATTCATTTCTATTAATTCTCATACTTGCGCATATTTCTATACCCAAAACATTGTTCAGAATTATACTTCAAGAGGATTCCGAAAATGGGTTTACATCAATGTATGAATAGTACTGAGTCACTCTACTGGACTTGACTGGTTTTAGATAAAATTGGACTTTTCAAGATATTGTAAACCTATTCCTATGGTCAAGATATGCGTTAAGATGTACTCATTTATATTTATATCATATAAAATAACTTAAATCAACCTCCAATCCTATTATTTATGTAAATTTCAGTATGTATATCTATTAAAACAAGGCAACGGTAAAGTGATTTTTCTCTACACAATCTATAACCGGATTTGTATATATTTGCATCTGATGCTAACTCATTTTTGTTAGCAATTCAAATTTGTCCTGTTTTGTGTTCACACTAGACACCGTTGAAATGGCTATTAGGTCATACCACATGCCATAATAAAAAAGATGCAGATTTATTTAAAATAGTGATACAGAAGAGCAAAAATTGTACCATATATGATTACTGAACAAACTCTACTAACGTTCCGATTGCCTTGGCAGCATTTCCAAGTGGAGAATTGACTGTTTGCAGGATGGAAACAATTACGAAATGCAGAGTGATTGGTTTGCATCATTGATAAATGAAAATAAATAAATTAAAAGTTAAAAAACTGTTTGAAAATAAGCTTTTATTTAAATGCGTTGAAAAGGATGAAATAAACTTTTACTATTAACTTATAATGTCATTACACAATTTATGTGATATAAAAGCTTGTCATGAGATTTATGTAGGTACTCGTATTTACTTAGTTTGAAAATTTTAAAAATTAAAATCAATCAGATAAAATAATTGAATTTACTTGTTTATCTACACAGGTAAATCTCGTGACAAGTTGTTATATCATATACATTGTTTAATTCATGAATAGGGTACCTAACAAATATTTTAGTTACAATATTTACATATTCAAAATACACAATTTTCACTCAAATTATAGAAGACTTCCACCAAGTAAAAGCATCTAGAAACTACAATTTTTACATATTTTTCATACAAGTATAAATCTAGATTACAAGTTATAGTAAACATAAAATATACTTTAAAAATAAACATTCAGAAAGTCCGCATTTTTTTGTAAACACTAGTTGAATTGTTAACTATGTGGGCATCATAAAGTAAGAGGTGAACCTTAAGCTGTTTATCAGCGTCATAAGCAGGCAATTTGAAAAATGCATGGTCTCCAAAAACGCGCAATTGAAAGATTTTCACTTTGACCGAACGAAACAATTGATCTTTTAATTAATGTTTCATAAATTGAGCCTGATCTGAGACATGTATATTGGAGATTTATGGCTCAAACAACATGTTTATAAGTAATTGTGTCTACAATCAGAGTGATAGAAATATAATGAAATAGCCTGTTACTCTAAGTTCTGCTCCGTCACTGGTGCGCTCGCAAAAAATATGCGTACCATGTGAGGGGGAGGGGGATATGAAAAGCGGAATAAATGTTCCAGCCAATCAGCGATGTCCGCCACAACACACAACGCACACTCAGCAAGGATGTGCTGTATACATATATTATATGCTAAACGTCTCTATTTATAGACAGTACCCTGACCATGAACCGACCATCTGGGAGTGTGCATGCGCTGCCCAAGTAAATATGATCGTGTATGTTTGTATGTAGTTGTCTTGTTTCAAATACATTCATTTTTCTCGAATAGTTGCTGCTCGCAGATAGGGGATATTAGACTATTAGAATGGGAGAATTCTCAAAGCAGCGAAGTACCTCATCCACTGCCTTCCGATGGGATTTGAATCACACACAAAACTTAATTGGGAAAAAAATATCTCCCACATCTTCATACATCATTCTAAGTGTTGAGTGACAAAATAGCTATAGCTAAACTTAGCCCTAAATAAAGACGATTTATTATTATTATTATTTTGCTGTGAACCTTGTCTCAGGGTCGTATTTATAGTTCCCACCTTAAATTTACGATAAAGATACCTTACACTACGATACCTCACAAGTCCAGAGTCATACTCTAAGTTTGAGGCTTCCTTGTATGAGGAAACGAATAAATTTGGTAACATAGGAAAGAGCACTGCTCTTACTTGGTGAAACTCTTCCATCATGTAGATAAAAAGTTGTGTGACGCGTCACTGGAAGAAATAGTTTCATTTGTGAAACTGTGTGATAATTACACAACTTTTTATCTATATGATCATTTAGTGGAGAAATTTTGAAACAACTTCCAAGAAAAGGTATTATAATGCTTACTTATCTTTTCAATGCATCATTCCGCCTCAGACATGTTCCAGCTATATGGAAGGTGGCAGAAGTTATTATGGTACCCAAACCCGGTAAGCCAGTCAATGAGATAAAATCATATAGGCCGATTTCCTTACTTCCTATAATCTCAAAGCTGTTTGAAAAGCTACTCTTAAAAAGACTTAAACCGTTAATCGAGAACAATAATCTGATACCAGATTTCCAATTTGGCTTTCGTCAGAGTCCTTCCACTATCGATCAAGTTCATAGGGTTACAGATGTAATTGAAAAAGCTTTGGAGGAAAAGCTTGTGTGTTCGGCCATTTTTCTAGACGTTGCACAGGCTTTTGACAAGGTTTGGCATGAAGGCTTAATTTACAAGCTCAAGAGAATGTTGCCAAGGCAGTATGCTGAAATTCTATCGTCATATATTACAGACAAACTATTTCGTGTCAAACAGGAAGATGATTACTCTGACCTGCAGGAAATATATGCGGGTGTGCCACAAGGAAGTGTATTGGGACCAGTACTTTACCTGTTATACACAAATGATTTACCAGAAGTTGCAGGTGTAACTACTGCTGTATTTGCTGATGACACAGCGTTACTTGCAGTTGGTACTAGCTCAGAGGATTCTACCGATAAATTGCAGGCTGCAAGCACCATTATTCAAAACTGGACAAAGAAACTCAAAATCAAGCTTAATGAACACAAATCTGTTTATGTTAATTTTACGAACAAGAGAATCACAGATCACCCAGTAGTTAGGGTAAATAATATCGCCGTACCGCACGCGAACAACGCTGAGTATCTTGGAATGAACCTTGATGCAAAGCTACGATGGAAAGAGCACATCAAGAAAAAACGCTTTGAACTTAGTGTAAAGTATAGACAGTATTACTGGCTACTTGGAAGGAATTCTAAGTTGTCACTATATAATAAAATTCTGATCTACAATCAGATTTTAAAACCAGTGTGGCTTTATGGCATCCAGCTTTGGGGCTGCACTTGTGTATCAAATGTGAATAATATTCAGACTTTCCAGAATAAAGTGCTTCGTAACATGGTGAATGCTCCATGGCACGTTTGTAATAGTGACCTGCATCGCGACCTAGGAATCCCAATGGTCAAAGATGAGATGAAACGATACGCCAATAAGCATGAAGTCAGACTACTTCATCATGTGAATACGGAGGCGATACAGCTGCTGGACAACGAACATATCGTCCGAAGACTGAAAAGGACTAAGCCATTCGAGCTGGTGTAGTGCATTGTGCAAAACAAAGAAGTGGAATGAATAGTGTAATTTGTACAACTAAGCTAAACTGAAGGACATCAATGGATGAACTCTAGAGCATAAGTATTTTAGTTTTAAGCTTCATTAGAGACAAATCAATGGTTGATCTAACTTGATCAGTTTTGATGGACATATCACTTTCGCTGGTGTTTACAAAAAAAAAATGATCATGTAGGAAAAAAGTTGTGTAATTATTACACAGTTTCACAAATAAAATTCTTTCTTTTAGTGACGCTTTTCGATATTTATTAAAATCATCGTCGGACTGTCAGATTTGACTGCTAACAAGGCTACCCAGATTACTTGCCAAATAACTAACTAATCCTATCATGGATACAAAACTAGAGCTCTAAAAACTAGCATACTATCTATCCTGTTTAGCTATTCTTCTATTAAATTATTTTTTCATTAGTTGTGTCTGTCTTAGGGAACGTATTTTTTTGGCGATTACATTTACACTAGTGTTAAGGGAAACCCCTACAAAACATTCACCATCGCCGTCAAAATGTCCTTAAGATATTTCATGTGATAAACTATTTTATTTCTTAAGATATTTTATTCCTTAAGCTATTTCATTCTTCTTGATACATTCTCTAAGATATATTTCGTAAGTAAGTTAACCTAGAATACAAATAGATGGAAACTTATAGTAGTGTATCGTTAAAAATTGAGTTTAAAAGATCAGTCTGTTCATTTACTACAATGAAGTCAGGATTTCGCAGATATTTCTGAATCTCTAATGTTTCCATGAAGTTTAAATCATGTATTTTATTACGAGTATGAAGTACACTCATTCTATTGTCGTTGCCAACTTTATTATTAGTATCTAGTAAGTGTTTGGCAAAATATGATCTTTCCGGATGGTTGTTTTTGAAGGCACTTATATGTTCCCTGTACCTTGTTGTAAATGCTCCAGCTGTTTGACCTATATAAACAGCATTAGAAGGCACGAAGGCAAGAATTTATTGGATATAATCGTAAGTTAGGTGATGACCTATTAGCTATACTTATTTGATTATCATACACCGTTTTTATTGTTTTCAATATCTTATTGCTAATGTTTTCGAAATAAGTAATTGTCGTGTATCGTTTCGTTTCCTGTTGTGCATTATGTGGATATATGCTCCTAATCCGTTTTGTATTCTTTCTTGTGTATTAAATGATCATTTAATGTCGAAAATCGAAACGCGTCACTGGAAGAAAGAGTTTTATTTGTGAAACTGTGTGATAATTACACAACTTTTATCATGTATTTTTATGTATCTAAGTCTTCTGTGCCTCCCCGAATAGCATATAGCAAGAGTCACCATTTAGTTCTATTTGGGGTTCGCTTTGTAGTGTCGCGGTCCGTCTTCACTTTTTACAGAGTCGTAGCTAGGAACTGTGTCATCCAGGGGGAAAACATGAAGGGTTAAAAACCTCTACAGAAACCATTTCTCACCTTATCGTAGATAAGGATCTTGTCCAACAAACCTGAAGAGCAAAAAAATGCCCTCAGACCTTGTCGCACCAAACGCCTGAAGAACAAAAAACATTCCGGACACTGCGCGGGCCGCACAATCTTGGTTGTAAGAACTCCGAGGTCCACACAAATTAGATTGGCGGTCCGCCATTAATTTTTGATTTTGAAAACAAAACGGTTATCCTGTAGAAAGTCGATCAACCACTCCCAATGACATTATAGTTTCAAAGCAGAATTTCTTTCATCTTCTACTTTGATAATAGCCGTCGAGGCAGCCAATACGTTTGCTAAGCTCTTCATCAGTCATGTGTAGTTTTAATAATTATACGCTAGAACAAGTACGATAAACCATAACATTGCTTGAAAATTATTTACAATAAGGTGACGTTAATTGTCTTAATTGTCTTAATCCTCGTTTAATCTTTATTATGCACTTGACGGCTGACGAGAATATTTAAATAAATATTTTCAGTTCCATGAGCAACGATGTTCATTTGAGTTCGACAATATATTTCGAACAGTAAGATAAAACAAATATATAAATGTACAAATGTTGTTTATCGTATGTTGGATGATGTTAAAAACGGACGTCGAGCGTAATAGGAACTGAGTGCGGTACGTTCAGTCCCAGTCACAATAATTTTAGTGATAACTCTCGAAATAGCACAAATTGAATATGTAAACATTGTGGCGTAATCGACGTTAATGTTCTAATTAAATTTTAGCATCTTCACGAGCTCAACATATGAGACTAAAGATTCCGATGTCTACGTTTACTGGACATATTAAGTGTATTGTATAAATCTGAAGGGTTAAAATATAATGGCCAGTGAACTTCAGTAGTAGTCTGACTAAAATATCATTTTCCATTATAATGAAGTTACTTAGTATTTTATGGGATCGTTCGTACCATCCATCATTCTGTTTTTTTACGTGAAAGTCAATAAATGGGTATTTTTGTTATTTGTCGTTGATGTTTTGTTAGGCTCCGAACGGTAAGGTTTTTATTTTATTCAATACTGAGATTGTTTGCGGACTAGTCAGCCCACCAGGAATGTAATGTGTTCAAAATAAAGCAGTATTCTGGATTCCTCCCAAAATTCATCAAAATTGGTGAAATGGTGGCGCAGTTTTCGAAACAAAAAAATAACCATATGTGTTTAAAAACATTAAAAATGAGGTTAGGTAGATTTCAGAAATTTTGAGCCTGTTTTTTTTATAAATGTTCTATGGTACGTGAACAAAATTTGCCTTTTTATGTAGACTGACTTTAACATTCGTTTGGTACAACAGAGACCAAACCCCTGAAAATATTTTTATATTCCCTAACAAATGAAGAAGGGCTTAAAACACAGAAACACTAACTTTAAGGTCATGAGAAGATTTATACTAGCACTAAAAATTTGGTGGTGGCAAGGCCTATTTTATATATTACTAGTTTGGATATAGCGTAAACATTTATTGACCCCAAAAGATTCTGATTGCACAATAAATGGTTCAGTTTAATTTTTAATTAGCCCGCTACCCTACCTAATGAATACGCCACCACCAAGCTACCTTCGTCAGAAAACTCAACCTTTGACGTGTGACGCGATTGAACTTATCAAGCCATCACAATCTTCATCGAAGGTTCCAATCAAATCACAAAACATCCATTCCTGCGTACAACCTACGCGCAAAACACAAACAACCACAGAACGTGAAACAGAAAAATTATTCTGGGAACAACTAATCTGAATTTTTATTGATAAACTACGTGCTGCCCAATCTTAAGGTGGTGACATTGCGATGTAAATGTCACAGCTATTCAAGAACACCTTTTTACCATTCGGGTGACATTGGCATGGGGCGTTTGTAACCGAGCCATATTTCTGAGTCTGATTCGGGAACAGGGCCTCAGGTGGAGAATGTAGTATTGTCATCGTGGAAATGAATTTGGGCTAATACCTTATTTGAACGTTTTATGATGTCTGGATTACAAAAATCCATGTCACTTTTTCCGTGTGTCTATATGTAACTTAATTATAATAGATAATGATATTGTGGTGAGCAGAATACGGTACTATGTCGATCCCCATTTGTTCCATACACCTATTAGAGTTTTTCATGTTTGCTGGGGTGTGCAATGGCATGTCAACGTATTCGCTTTGTGTTTATGTTTACTAAAGGATTTTTCCTTTATATCCAACTAATAAGTGATTGTAGGATTCTTCGAGTTATTGTAAAAGAGGAAAAACATTGTGAGGGATCCAGTATGATTTCACTAGAAACTCTTTAGAAAAAATCTCTCCTTAACCTATATATGTTTGTCCACATAATGATTTGATTGCGCTAGAGACCAAGACTCACCATTTTTGCGAAAGAAATCCTACTAGGAATTCCTGGAACGCAAGCACGCAATTGGTTTCAGCAAACAAAAGAAAAACGGTCGTTTAATTGTTATGTTGGGATCCAGTGGATTATGAGACTGATTATCCAATTCGGTTTAATTGGCGCAAGCGGACGGGCTGTGATGTCGTGCCAGAGGAGCGATTGTCAGATGTTTTGATCGTCGCGCCACCTACGGTCAGTTCCAGCGGCTGGTAGGCGATAGTTTTATGGGTTTAAGGACGATCATCGATGTCATGTGCTTAACGTTAGCATAGCAAGATGGAGAGGACAAACATATGATAAGGCTATAATATAATTTTATTAAAAACTAAATGAGATTTATTTTAAGAAATATTAACAGGGTTTGCAGAGTAAGGAATAAAAATGGAACAAAAAAATCATAGAATCATAGCGAATCAAGGGACATACATCTATATCTTGGTTCTTCAGATATACATGGATATTGAAAATTTTTGACTCATTTTGGATGTTTTTTTACCTTTTGGTAACCATAATATCAAAAAAGGGCTTCTCACGGGCATAGAGCCCTTCTTTCTCCATGATCTGCATAAAAAATATTTCCAATGTGTTCAAAATGAAGTACTTAATATTGTGGCACCGTACATGGAACATATTTTTACGAGCGCCTCTGCGATAAAATTTGAAATTTTGTATCAAAAATTGAAAAAAAGACGTCGCACGAGTAAAGAACCAGCCATTTTCAAATATTTAGAAAAAATCGTTCAATTATCTTGAAAAATAAATGCTGGAAACGAAATATTGGAAACCCATGCCCTTTATTCTAGGTAGGTCCCCTCTTAAACAATTAGCAAAAGAGAAATATAATAATGTGTAATGATTAAGTGCACATAAAAGAATCTAAATGTTCCACTTTTAGAAAAAAGTGGCGTTGAGCGGGTTGAAGCTATACTTTCCATGCAATGACTAAAAAAATATTGGACTGGTATTGAAAAACTTTAAATCAATTATAATTTCAGAAATTCTTGTAATATTTGATTTCCAACAGTTCTAAAATCTTAAAAGATATATGAAATGAAATACAAAGTAAACTTTTCAGCACTTTCCTAAATATTTATGATCCTTGTTCTGTTAAAATACAGTAATCTGTAGTTGAAGTGGTTGCTAAAATGAAAATACGTAAACATCGGCAAGATTAGTGAATGTGGCAACCCGAGAGCATCTATTAAGGAGCTTCCGACCAATCGTAATAGTTAATATCTACTGAGTAACAGAATGTGGATGAATTTGAGTTGTCAAGGATAATCAATTCATCGTTGATTCCACTATAACTCGGAAAGTGATGATCTGATATAACTGACGTTTTCATAATCAGTTATTACTCAGGAAAGGTCAAAAAGCAAAGAAAGAGTTTTCTAAAATCGATCTAAGGCGACTCAGTATTGTTCGAGTACATCGTCCAGTAGTTGACTATCTATTTCACGTGTAACTGAATCAGTTTATTGATGATTCTGGCCGACGAATTTTTTAACTTGAAGCTAGGTTATGGAAATTTCCAAATATTTTTTAAATTTAATTCTAATAGTTCTACAGTTCTAATATCCGAATTAAATCTTTATACCAACATACTTGACTCCATTTTTCGCTCACACGGTTTCACAAAAACAGAGCATTATTTGTGAAAACTTTATATAACATTACACAATCTTATATGAATGTTGATGTTGCTCCAAGTAAAAGCATCTACAATGTACATGATGTTTTTGCTGTTATGCATCAGAAGCACTGAAGCGAAAGGCTATGTGCATAATTGAATACGTGGTTTACTTACAAAACACTTGAAAAAATATATGAGACGACTGTTTCATATCCCATCAAGATATCATGCTATTTATAGAGCTTGAGATAATATGTTTCATACATATAATTATGTTTATTTTTAATTCTCGTATAGATAAGCTAGTTACAACCAAAGATAACCAGAAAATTAATTAAAACATTTTCATCTGTAACATCAGAGATCATCATATCATTGACTACCATTTTATTTTCCATGAATCACAGAGGAAGCTTTGCAAAATAAAAACTTGGATAAATTAATTTAATTATGCGTGGTTAGTTAATCCAGCCACACATGTGAATTTTCATATTTCTGACAAGGTAGTCAAATATGCTTTTGCGATTGGTATGACGATTTGAGTCCAACATGGCCTTAAATCAAGGACAGGTTCTTATAGAATCTCTTGTTGGCACGTTCTCTCTGTTTGCATGTGATAGTTTCCCCTTGTTTTTGGTAAATGTGAATATCAATATTTTAATTGAAGATAAGACAGCTTTTTCTTTTTTTCCTTATTTAATACAATATATACCTTTATATTCCTAGACATAGTCACCGAACATAAACGGTCTCTGTTCATGTTCGGTGACATAGTGGAGGAAGTACTGAGTTTTTTTATAGATAATTTCTGACAAAAAAGGAAGCAAGCCTATCGAGCTCCAGAAGCGCTGTGAGAGGGTAATGTCTATTCACATTGAACTTAAAGCGCTATAATTTGTAAATATCGCGAAACACAATTTCTAAAAGCCCATTAAATAATTAAAAAGTTCTCAAAAAAAAGAATTGGATGAGACTCTTTCGTGGTGTTGGAAGTTCGATCTGATACAAAGTTATATAGATAAGCTTTTCACACCCCAGTATTCCTCCGTACCTGTTAGATATAGATGATTGTTGACATAACTGGTCATTGCTTTTTTGGCAGTGGAGTTTGAATTTTACTATACATTCGACATAAGAACACAATTGTTTCTCGATGTATCCCAAATTTTAGGTTTAGTTAACTTGTTTTTCTGGAATAATTTGTTTCGCTTCTGTTTTAGCAACTGCTACTATAGCTTACATCATTTTTGCTGGAAAAGGATAAGTGCTAAATAGCTCCTTGAAAAATAGCATCAAGTAAATAGGATCTATATTTCACGAGTATCATTTGATTGAAGATTTTGATCGGAGGTGGGTTGCTAAGTTACGCCCAGTAAGTTTTGAAATTATTGGATACTATAGAAATAGTGTAAATATTGGGAATTTTCTGAAATAAAAAATGTAATGTTTTCCAATATTATTAAATTGTTTAATTCAATTCCAAAATCAAGCAAAATCTTTAAACTAATACCATTGCGAAGATCAACGTCAACCCACTTTCGCATTTTTTTGAAATTTCATATTTGCGGTGGGGCTACAGACCAGAGACCCTCACTACGGCGCTAGCAATTTTCAAATTACCCATTCCTCAGACTCAGCTATAAAAATAGCCATACGGTTAGAAAATAAAGTGGCAGCTTCATAAACAAACTTTCAAGAGGTGTGCATTCATAGACAAATACATACATTCGCCTCCGTCGTTGCAGATCGCACACTCAAGAGTGCAACGTGGGAGAAATTGTCTCTTTTCCATTGAGAAACAGGTTATGTCATATAAGCAACGGAGAACGGCAAGGATATAAATAGAAATACTTGTATCGCCCGATATTTATAGAAGGAAAAAATGGCAAAAATATCAACCGGTATATCAGGGCAGGCCAGGTGCGACTGGAGAGTCGAGAGCAAGTGGCACCATCAGACATGCATCTCCGTGTCATTTTCTTTGTACGGTTCGTTTTCTCTTTTATGCGAACCTGCTCGTTATTTATACCAGTTGTTCATATCACATAATCATTCGCCGTTCGGTCTGCAACTCGTTACTCGCATGCCCCATGCTGGTTTTTCTTTTAATCGCTTTCATCTTTTCATTCTGTAGGGTTCGTTTTGTAACACATACGAGATGATAGATATTATGAAGATAATGCTTTCAAACGTAGTTTGTGTTATTTAAGTGTAGCGAAAAAATCCAACATTTTTATTGCATCATTGAAAATTAGTTGTATCCCAAATTTGCGGGAAGTAATGTTTGTTGCCAAGAAAAGTGCGGCCGAAACATATCGTTTGCTCAGTGAAGTTTACGATGAACATTCTACGTCCGAAACAACTTGTAAAGAATGGTTCCGTCGGTTTAAAAGTGTCGATTTTGATGTTAAGGACAAAGAACACGGAAAACCACCAACAAAAGTTGAAGATGCAGAATCTAATGAACGTTGACTCTCATTTAATACAAAAAGTGTTGTATACCACTCACTGAATTTCATGTGTCATTTTCCGATCACCCTGTATACTATTCCTATCTAATTGCGTAGTACTAAAAATAGTCGTACAACAATATACTTTGTGGATTGGCCGATTAGAATAGCATTCCAGACGAGATACTGATAAGGATATAAGCGCCGTTTTTAGAATCCATTTCTAGGAAGTGCATTTTTATAACACGTTGCATATTTAGTTTGACAGTGATAGCTATAGGTTGTTTGGCAGCTTTCCCCTGATATTTTTGCAACAAATCAATCTGGTCAAATTAGTGGTCTTAATTAGTTGTTCTGAGCGTATTTTGGTCTGAGATAGGGAAATAGGAACATCCACTCGACATTCTTATCTATTAACTAATGTAAATGAGTCAATTTTCCATGAATACAACGTAGAAACTAAGTCGACATGACTAATTTAAAGCCTAACACGACTACAAAGAGCTGTGATTTTAAGAAAATTATTTTGACGATTAGACTAATTGGCTTACATTGATTTCATTTTCCTGAAAATCCATCAATTCTGAGATTACTGACCTAGGTAGGTAGGTAATTCTTGGTTAGAACCGTGGATACTAATTAAAATAATTTGTTGTTCAAAATTCGAGATGATAATAGGAGTGCATGTATTTTCATGAAAATCCATTCTACTTATTTTCAAGTAGAGATTCGAAGTAATATTATTATTCCACATAGTAGGTAATACTGCTTTGTTTCTGGAAATTGTTTCACTGGCGAAAATAAAAAAAAATCGAAACGTACTCAACTTAACTTTTTATTAAGACAAAAGAATGCAATTTATACCAAAGGTTTCACAGAAAAGTATGCTTTTAGTAATACGTTTTGGTTAAATCTTTAAAAGCTCACCAGACATCGTTTTTTGTTTTTCAAGTTCCTGATCAACTTTTTTTTATGTAGTGAAAAAATTAAACGGTGGTCATTTTTAGAAAGTATCAGAATTCCATTTCTATATTTGTCTTAACTTACTAATCATTCAATTAAACAGTCAAAAAAATTATGCAGCACAAACTTTTTCAACATTGCTCAAACTACTAAAAATTTTAAGGACCAATGAGTTTAAAATCAGTTTATTAATCCGTCTATCAGGTTGGTGGTATTTCGAATTTTTAATTCAAGATAGCTTTCTTCACCTTTCATTGCATATAAATCACAAAAAACTTTTGTCACTCATTCACTTAGTAGGTTTCTATGTCTCTCTATATGTTGTCTTCTTCTCTGTCTGGTAATATTTGATCCCTATTTGAGGCAAACTAAACTATTACAATTTTGATGTATTTTTGACACTAGCAACTACTATGACAAGCACGAGGCAGCTATTCTTCCTCTCTCAGAGGCCCCTGATTAATTTTAAATTTTTTGGAGGTCAGTAATTGGAGGTGGAGGAGAGGGAGTGGAAAATCTCATTTTTTATTGAAGCTTTTGATCCTGGTAATCCCCGAACATGTTAATAATTGTTGGAATAATAGAATTTTAGCAATTGCTACAGATTACTGCATTGTAACTGAATAAGTATCATAAATAATGACGAAAAATGGGATTAAGGAGGTTGGCTCTTTAATCCACGTGTAGTAGAATTGGTTTAGTGATGATTTTGATAGGATTATAGAACTTTGGATCTAATTTTTCAAATTATATAGTAGTAGAAGCAGTAGTATATAGTGGTAGTGTCGAATTTCGTGATCCTTATAGTATCAATGATATTTTCTGAGGAGAAATATTCCCCTTAGCTTTTCCTTTATCGCCGCTCATGGTGTCCGCGTGTCGACCATCTGAAAATTCCTCGAGAAGAACCATAAAAAAGTGGAGGCTCGTGTTTGTCCGAAACCGAAAAAAAGGTCGTGAGTCTATAGCCGGGAGGCAGAATTCGGCCTTCACGAATTTATACGCAGACGACGACACGAACCACCGGCTGCTGTTGGTACTATTTTTAGAACTGCCGCTGCTGAACATAAAAATACGTACATACTCGACCACGGCGTACCATCATACTCGCACTGCCTGCTTATCCACGTTTTTTATGGTTTTTCATATAGATGACCTTTTCCAAAAGAAGAAAGCCTCAGAGCTCTGAAAGCGCTGTAAGATGATAAATAAATGTCTATTCAAATATACCTTAAAATGTTTTGAACTGTTATTATCAACGAAATAATTTCCCAGCAGCTCAATCCACAACCTAAGGTTCTCCAAAAGAATGACTTTTGGAAGAGACTCGTTCGAGGAATTGGAAATTCGACCTTATGAGGATGCCGGCTGATCTTTCCGAAACAGCTTGATGGAACATTTGTCATGTCAGAATCTATAGAATATGAAAAGATCAGCCAATTTTCTTCAACGATGGAGCTTCTTTGTAATGTGAGGCGGAACCACTAGACCGATTGCTCTTTTCTGCATTGAGACCAAAAGCTTCACAGAGAGCTTCTGAGATAATATTCGATTCTGAGATCCGGATTCAAGTCCTGACACGCGGTTCAAAGATCCTTGTTTTCAGTTTGGAAAAGCTAACTACACTACTCTCAGCCAAATATGTAACATTGTCGATGGCAAAACCTCGTATGACGTCTTTATTGACAAATTTCTTAGTTATAAGTCAAGACGACTCACTATGCGAACTTTTTAAAACTACTGTTACTGAAAAAATACGTTCAAGAATCCTGTCGAGTGTAGAAGATACAAATTTACTACATTTAAAAGCAGTTTGCCTAGAAATATAAAAAATATTGCAATTGAATCCCTGGAACAGACATTAGAAGAAAATATAGAAAGCTCAAGTATCTTGGATTTCCTCTTTCCGAAACCGTCAGGCACCAAGGAGTTGAATGAAATTGAACGATATATTCAAGAGCAAGATCTCGACATAAATAGATGTCCACTAAAATGGTGGGAAGCAAATAAAAAAATATATATATATATACAAAATTATCAAACCTAGCGAGAAAAGTCCTCTGAAAGAGTGTTTACAACAACAGGAATTATTATTCGTCCAAAAAAAGTTGCCTTTTATCGAAGAATGTAGACACACTGGTATTTTTATATGAAAATAAGACTGTTGTTTCTACGTCAACTTAAAACGTAATTGTTGTATTTTGCTTCATAGGAAATTAAAATATTATGTGGTGCTAATAATAATGTTTTTTTGTATCATTATCATGAAACGGATCTGAATCTCAAATCTATATCTGAGGATCTGGCCTCCGGATGCTAGATGCGGATACGAATGCCGGATCCTAGTTCCAGATCCTAAATCCAGATCCTAGATCCAAATTCTAGATCCAGATCCTAGATCCAGATCCTAGATCCAGATCCTAGATCCAGATCCTAGATCCAGATCCTAGATCCAGATCCTAGATCCAGTTCCTAGATCCAGATCCTAAATCCAGATCCTAGATCCAAATTCTAGATCCAGATCCTAGATCCAGATCCTAGATCCAGATCCTAGATCCAGATCCTAGATCCAGATCCTAGATCCAGATCCTAGATCCAGATCCTAGATCCAGATCCTAGATCCAGATCCTAGATCCAGTTCCTAGATCCAGATCATAGATCCAGATCCTAGATCCAGATCCTAGATCCAGATCCTAGATCCAGATCCTAGATCCAGAGCCTGATCCTAGATCCGGTACCGAAATCCGATTCCAGTTCCTGTATTCAAATCCGAATTCGGGTCGATCCAGATCCGGTTCTGTTATGTAAGGTTCTCCGATAAGTCAAAACTTCGGATCCGTACAGCAATTCCTATACATACGGACAGTGTTCCAGTGATGGTATTATTCGAGCCTTATAGCGCAGTAGTAACTGGTTCGGTAAATACTATTTCTTGCACTGAATGTACCATTCAAAACTTGAATGATATTCAAATTCGCAATCAGAAACTTAGGCTACTACGAACCACATACCTCCTGATTGCCGATCAGACGCTCTGACTCTGAGCTCAGTAGGCACTCTGCCCGCTCTATTTAGAGCATCGTTGATGTTAGCTGGCGAAAGAACTATTTTGCCAAAATTGAAACAGCGCACGTAATTCTTATCTTGAGGTAAAGCAGTGCCGGTGTTTGGGTCGGTAAAGATCTCCAACCACCGTTACTGAAAACAGACCTCTACAATAAATGGTAAAACTGTGCACAATTACTTACTTGTTAATAACCAAGGGAAGTGCATCAAAGATCATCGGTGCTTTAATTCAAGGGGGGACCTACTTAGCTCAGTGGTAGGGAGTCTCACCGGCAATTAGAGGGGAGTGTCTAAATGCGAATTTGTGTATCGGCTTCCATCTTGATTAGTAAGTAAGTAATTCTAATGATCGAATGACATTTTTGCGCCTTCATACTACAAAAGATGGCCGAACGCTCCGGAAGTAGCGGAAAAATCTGGCCTTTACCCAATAATAGTACCTGATATCCATACAACACTTTCTAGAACATTTATTCTGTTTGGAAGTTCAATCTGAATTGGTTCTACGCCTCTGGAGGTCACCTATACCGATGAGGGCGTACTCGACACTGGTACGTGCCTCTAAGGATTTTCTGCTTTTTTCATGATTATTGTTATTATGCCAATGGGCCTGCCTTGACTTTTTTCGTTTCAAATGCATACGTATTCTATATAATTGGTATGATAACGACATTTTGATGGTCTTTTCCTGACAATGAAGATTTCCAGATTCATTTTATATTTGAGCATAAAACAATCTTAGTATGTATCTATTTTAGAACTTCACATTATACAGTTAGTTTTTTCTAAGATACTGTATCAATACGTAAAAAATAGTCATGTAGATCGGTCACATACTTCCACTTGGTTTTGCCCCTTTGCCCTTTGATTTCCATATTCAATTGAATTTACAGCATCACCAACATAAAATTATTATTGCAATTTTATTTTATGAGCAAAAATATTTGTTCTGTAATTAAAATTAAAGGTGTGAATCAATATTCAACTGACTTCATTTTTTATCTGCCAGGACTGTATATTTTCTATGTCTCATTAATGAGTCACACGTTTTATTCATTCAAATATCGACAAACAAAGCAAAAACATTATTTTTTTATCCTTTATAACGTTGCTACTGTGCGTCATGTCAGGACAAGGATTACATACAAAAATAAATTATACCCATCAATCAGTTAGTTGCCTGAATAGGTGTATAGATGATATTGTGTTATTTTTATACCTCCATGTAACTACAAGTTTGTTTACATGCCATGTTCAGCTCACAAGTGCCAAACCAAAAAAAACAATAAATAAACTGGGTTTATTGTGAACCTCGTCCGATCTCATTACCAGATTAGTTTGTTGGAGCTTCGAGTTATATTCTAGGCGGAGCAGTAGTAATATAGGGTGTTGTATTATGATATTTTCCCAAAATCTTTGAATGTTGTTATCTTGGGGATAGTAATATCAATTGAATAGGTAACTCTTTCAGCCTTGGATTGAAAAGCGATATTAGACTGTTGGTGTATATCTGTAATATGGATCTGTGTTTTGTATTAGTCAATATGTTGTGGCTGGTGCTTGGAGTATGACTTTTGCTGCAGAGTGGTTTGGACGAGAAAGGGAAAGAGGTGTATTTCTTGTATACAAAAAATATAAGGTTGGCCAGACAAATATTGGAGCATCTCTCACTGGAACAAATATGTTTCTTACTTCAAATGACTTTGGAAGAACTGTACCTTTCTATTACTTACTTAATACATATTTATTTGCCTACATACGAACTAGGACACAAGAAACATAAAAATGGAATGCAAGTGTAATTGATGGATTAGAGAAGAACCTCAGCGTTGATAAAAGGGTTGCCTAATGAGATTACGCGTTGACAAACCTGGCAGATCGAAGGATGGACCGACAGAAATATATTTTTATATATACGTAACGTATTATTCCCAGTCTGAAAATTTTCACAAAACTATCTTAGCTTATAGCGTGGAAAATAAAAAATCTACATGTTGAATATGTTATAGACACGGTGAATATTCATGTATGAATCGGTACGGTCTGGGTGTCAGTTTCTTTTCTTGAGAGATACCGAAGGAAAATACATAATCTGTTTCTGGAATAGAAATGGTGGTTAAAGTAACTTGTTGAAGTCACAGCGGATTTTATGTCAGAAGTAAAGCAAGAATGATGGCATCGTTTTTGAAAATATCATACAAATTACAACAGTTGTTCCTCGAAAATTTTACATCATATCTGCCCCTGTTTTATAAGCATCACTTCCCAAAAGATGCAATATCCTATTCTGGAATGTATTCTCGTTTTTCAATAAATTTACGTTGGGTATTTCACATATTAGATTTTGTATTCGGCATATCTACACGTATGGTAGTATAACGATTTTATGATTTTTTTCATTGGGTATTTGTTGCACCCAGAATGTATTTCTTATCGTATAATTGAGTATAAAAAAATCCTATTTATAGCAGTACGACGAATGGTAAACACATAATCTGTAATAAGAAAAAAGGAATGTTGAACGGGTAACATTAAAAATAAAATATAATTCGAGCATACGCTTTAATAGTCTACAACACGTTTTATAAACTATATTAGGTAAGTAAAAACATTTATATTCGCCCCCAAGGCGATTCCATAGACGTACGACGCCTACTATGGGAACTTCTGGTAAAGACTTTTAAGGTGCGCTTCAGCCGTAATTTTGAACCATATTCACTCAATCAACTTGATTCAATAGACAGCTGAATAACTCATGTTACTCTACAAGGCTCAGATCAGACCATCTCTGGAAGGCCTGTGTAGAGGTGCGTTCCGAGGTTCTTCCTGAAGCTCCTGGATCAAGCCAGTGGACCTTCCAAAGAACGTCGACAGTCTGGGGCATTGAAGAAAACTGACTGATTTGCCCCTGTTCTATAGATTAAACCAAGATAATTCGTCGACCGCATAATAATACTAAAAGTCACCAGTACAGCGATCACCACCAGGCCGGACTTCCAAATGTTATCCGAGATATGTTTCATGTTAGCTCCATCAGATAATCTAATAATTATCAAAATTCCAAACATCGGTCGTTAAAAGTTTCTCAAGTTTCAGATTGTTTTCGAGCAGAGTCAAACACAATTATTTACATATTTCGCAAGTCTATTATCAACTTAAGGCGTAGTCGAAAGAAACTCTTAAGGGGTATTTTTTTAAAGATCTAATTAAAATTCTAATGTGCAAGTATTATTATTTAATATTCTTTCAACAAAACTAGTGAGAAATATTGTTTTCATATTTGTGATACATTAAGGCATCCAAGAATGTCAGCGGAAGCGATCATGACTAAATCCAACGCCCCCCAAAAATTTACTTCGAATTAGAACAGCTATTTGTGATTTATTTTCGTACTGATGCAATTGGAAAGTATTGTACCTACGCCACTGTGATGAAATATACATAGGTGAAGTAGCGTAAACGCGTATTTATTTATCCCATTCTATTTTTAGCCTCGCCATATTTGTGTTAATGATTATCGTTAAGGTTAAAAAAACTTGTGAGTGTTATATAGTACGATTTGGTGCGTTCGTTTGTCTGCGTTCCTACCTACTGTGTCATACGCCTAGCCATTATGCCATTTAAACTTATAGCCAATTACGATTTCTTGTTTCTTTATGTACTGATATAGTTTCCCTTTTTCCTCTGAGAGGCTTGTTCTGGAAGTTTTTAACAATGACAATAGTTTCACTGCGTTGGAGATCGAGCATGAATATTATATACACACAGAATGTCAAACTCTATAGATTCGTCATGACACCTACATAGCCGTGATATCCACTTAATATCCACTTTGCAATAGGTGCAACTTCGTTCCTTTAACCTGAACAAATATCTTATACTTCAATTTTATTGTTT
Organism: Bruchidius siliquastri; assembly: GCA_949316355.1. Lineage (NCBI taxonomy): Eukaryota > Metazoa > Arthropoda > Insecta > Coleoptera > Chrysomelidae > Bruchidius > Bruchidius siliquastri. Next base: position 643,816 of record OX438534.1, on the reverse strand, counting down.
GATAAAATTTATTCATAAAATTCTTTAAATATATACGTACACAAACTCGATAAAGTTACATAGCTTAATTTCATTGGCGTTTCGTCGATTTTTTGGTTTATTTTGTGTACGAATTATTGTGAACCTATTGAATTTCTCAATTTTAATTTCAATAGGCGCTATACACAGTTGTGTAAGCATAAAACCTATTTTCAACGTATTTCTGGAAGAATATCACCCTGTGAGGAATTACCCTATACACAGTTTCTAACTTTCTGGAATGATCTGTTACGAGGCTTCATAAACCAACTATTGTAAACTCATACATTATATTGTTTATTGACTGATGGTTCCCAATATTTCCATTCAAAAATCGATGATAAAGGGTAGCCAACTTATAATCAATGTATTCAAATTACTTAGATTACTACAGGAGGACGCCGTCAAACCTCGATCTCTGAACTGTTGCCCGTAGTAAAAGTTGATCTTAGCGTGGCAGTCCATACACCAGCCCATAGGATTAACACTTCACTCGAAGTGCAGGACCCTCCAGAAGTATGGCGAGGTACATCAGAACTGTGTGTCCTTTAGTGAAGTCAAACTATTGCACTCTGGAGGGAAGTTAACGCTCCTCCTACTATGTGATACGAACATGGCGTGATCTTGGGAGGTAACTCACACTACCATTACCTCTGCTGCAAAGCACGTCGTGGAGCACACATGCGTTATTCGACAGTCCACGAGAACAGCATGTAGACATCATCCATTGCACACATGGATCCATATCGAGTCTGACTTCCATGTGGTAGGAAGCTACCGTTCGACTCGATATGGGATGTAGATTGCACCCTTCTACCTGTCATTATTAAGGGCAGTATCGCCACGGCAAAGTCTTCTCAGAATCTGTGTGGAGGTACGTACCTAGATAGATCTATCGACCAGCCTGTATGGCGGGTCAACATACACAATCTGTGTGGAATTGTGTTAGCGGGTGTACTCTAGTGAATCCAACATGCACCTTTTGCAGTCCGCGTGGCATCTCTGGGTTACGCCCTCCTCTGATGTGCACAGATGCAAATGAGCACCATGTGGCGGTGCTAAGAGATTGCGCCTGATATCGTTTAGAGAAAATACGGAGATCATTTCCTAGCTAGTTCGTTGTCTTGATGTACTCTGAAGACATCCTGGGCATTACTGCATTGATTGGTTGGATGTGGAGGGTACTCAAAGACGTTTTTCTAAACGCAGGCTTGATTCCGACAATTCGACCCTAACGCTACCGAAGTGAAAGACTCGACTCTGAGATCTAACAGTCACTGAGTAAGTAAATTTCCAAAACATCCTGACAGTAACTCAACTCAAAATACACAATACAAGGGCGGTGCGTTACATGAATTAGATTCTTATTATTTTTCTTACTGCCATTTTTGTTGGCCCAAAACTTTCTCAAACCTAAGATGTCTGAATGTCACCTCACCAGACGTAAAATAAAAGTATGTCTATATTCTCCCTATCAACTTTTTACTGGCGTACAGTTGTACACCATTTCTCTTTAATTCGCTAACTGGAACGAACTCTTTGTTTAAATTGGAATGATGACACCTTTCTGGAAACAACAAGGATTTCAAATTTGGAAACGTTTTTCTGGAAAACTAGGTACTTTGTTTTCGTAATTGTACTGAAGTTTTGAATGCATTGCACACCATAATCTATTTCTTTTTGTCGGTTTAGATTTGTACGAACACTTATAAAATATTGAAATGAGTAATGTTATTAGAAAATGACTCAATATGTAAAACATCTTCATTTAAATTGAAACACAATTCTGACATCTTGAGTTGAAGTCTTTAGATGAAAACAATATAAGTGATTGAACGGAGTACTACTCAAATTGGCGAATTTTGCATCATATACCGGGTTGTCTATTTCATCAAGTTTTTTGATGAAAGTTCTTGGGTGCAATGGGGGAGAGTTAATGATGACTTTTATTTTTGACATTGACAGCGTTTTCAATTTTTTTTCAAGGACGATGTTTTTTTGCTCGAAAAAAATTAATCGACCTGTAGGGCGCTTGTAGGGCAGTAGCTTTGGCGAATATCTATACTTTTCTGCAGCGAAAGAGAACCTCTGAGACACCAATCTAGCAAGGCATGTATTGATGATAATGACTACCAGATCATGTGACTTCCTTAGCAGGGTAGTTGTCAGAGTCCCCAGTGCGTTGAATCGAACTAAATTTGTACATTTCCAATCTAATTTGCGGAGTTGTAGATTGGATTAGATGCTATTTCCAAGAGTAGGGCAAGAATATGCAATAATGAACTGCTTGCAAGGTATAACAAAAGGATATTCTGATCGATTGAAACAGAATTTCTAGAACAGTGGTTGTCTATTTATTGTTGCCAAAATTCGCATATCCATGTAGTAGTTGGCAATTTTGGATTATAACCTAAATTTGTATAAAAATAAAATCCCATCCCATCCCATCCCAGATAAACAGACATAAAATAACTTACTGAATGATGAAGTACGCGGAACTTGGCAACTCTACTGCCGTAGATCCATTAGCCCAAGTGCCATATTTTTAACTGTGAAATGTTAAACAAATTTCACGATACAGTGGAGTTTTTTTATTGATTATCAAACCGAGGAGCGTACCTTATCTGTCGAAAGCTGTATTCAGCAAATAACGACTTCCCAATCAAACTACCAGACCCAATGTGTTGCTTTGTAGTTACTTAGAAGCTGCTTTGTGAAAAATCTTCTACAATAACGACAGAGGTATTTTCATTGTTACCACTTATTTTTACATCACGTAAGATCCTATTATAAATAAAGTATTTTTCTGTTGCCGTGATCTTTTCAGATGAATATTTATGTTTGTATCGTAATTGGTTCGAGCACTGACAGGCATAATAATTGCGATCGATTTCATTGTTACTCTGGCCCCAAAGTGTTTATTTATTGCCTGTTTACTTTTGCATTATTAAGTTAGTACTTCTGTGAATTTATATTTGGAATAGAATAAACTATTCAATAATTCTGCAAGTAAATTATTAGATTATTAGATTAAATTTGAAACTGTTAAATGATTTATTCAAGCTATTAATTAATTAAATTCCTGATATTGTTTAGAAGTAACATGAACATTAAACTGGCATAATGTCAAGTAGGATGACGCTGTACTTACCTCTCACACAATCGAATAACTTAAAAATAAGGTTTTTTATAAGATCTTAGAACGGTTTATAAGTAGTTGTGATTGACTCTTAAAAATATAGGAATAATAAATATTTCATAATCTAAAAAATACCAAAATTTTCAGGTAGTAAAAATCCATTACATATTTCCAATATTTTCAAAATTTTGGTTATGAGGATCAGCAGCTCTAAAATCCGATCACAATCTTCTAATCAACTGATACAACTGCACATGACGCCGATTTTTATGAGGTTATATAGCACTGTCCTCAGTAACCTCAATAATTCCAAAAATTTACATATTTTTCAATATTTCTACGGTTTAGCTCAATATATAACTGCATTTTAGATATTCATTTAAAAAGCAGTAATTTGTAGTAAAAGCTGCTGAAACAGAATCGGAACCAATAAGCACCTGAGAAAAAAGATAACTGCACCCTAAAAATATCGTTCCAACATAAAAATATTCTGATTGTTTTAATTTGTTTGGAACATAGTTATTGTTGTACAATTTTATACACAAGAAATAAAAAAATGGAAAATCGAAGTAATTTGGTCGCAACGAGTCCTAATTTTGGATATAGTGTTGATATAATTTGGATCAGAGATTTAAAAATAAATAACTACCCAAAAATGCTTTTGCTGCGCGAAATTATATGAAAGATTAGACACTTTTTTAAGTAGTTTATTTGTCTGACTTGAGCATTTTGAAATAATAATAATAATAATAATATAATAGTTGCTTCCAGGAATTTCCTCATATGTGATTTCTGTCTGATTTTTGACATCGTGACTAGCGTAAAGGGGAGTTTTTTCAATTCTGTACAATGCCTATGTTGTCCATATTTGTTTTACTTAAAGCACTTTGATCATTATCAAGTAACACCTGAATACAGCCCTGTGCAGTAAACGAATGCAAGCAATTGCTAGGTAATACCGAGGTAGACGCCTGGGGCTAGTAATCTGGTTAAATGAAATAATAGAACGACCACAGGTGTTCCTGTTTTTGCTCAACGTTCGTAGCCGACCAGTCTACTGGTACTATAGATATACAGTTGAGATCGAAAGTGCAGAGGCTTTATAAAACTACTTCACTCACTAGATTCATTCTCATATCGAAAAAAAACTTACTGTAAATGTATCAGCAAAATATCCAAGGAATAGTTCGGAGCGCATCTTCATACATACGAGCTACTGCTACCAGCAGTAATCTGATCTGTAGTGTAGCAGTAGCTGTTCTGAAGAATACAATTTTCTGGACCGGGAGAGAACCGTAATTTCTGGGACGTCAACCTAGCAAGGCTGGCGACATGATCGTGAAAGGCTATATGTCACTGTTCATATGATGAATCACTATTGCCTGAATAAATAGGTATTTCACAACATAAAAGTTGGTAGGAGGATTGGGGGACAGTAGATGGTGCGACATCAAGTTGGAATACTTAAATAATAATAGTGGTTGGCAAAAATTTATTTAGCATGCAACTGTTATCAGTTAAGAAATATGTGTTTCGGGATAGGGAATAATATTGAGTGAATTTCCTGCTTTTTAAGGAGGTTACCATAGGGAATCTCATGTTGAAACTTTCAAGACAAGAATATACCTTTATTACTGATTTTATACCAATATGCCAAATAAAGATTTCACATAATTCAACGATTTCCAGATCTCCTGAAATAATATTCTGACAGCCTATTGAGATGCATATTAATTTACGTAAATATGAATACACATAACTTGTAATCAAAGACCTTCTCTATTTAAAAAAATATAACCTACCCATTATAACTTGAATTAGATAGAATTACAGGACAATATCGATAATAATAAAAGAACCGCTTACCAATATTATCGTGGTAGGTAAATGTATTACCAGAAATAATTATGTTTTTACTGAAAAATCTGTTGATGTGTGTAATAATTATCACATTCTTAAAAAACCTTCTACTTGCCCCCAAATTCCCTTTTTTTGTTCTAAAGAACTTTATTGAAAGCAAAAGTACGTATGAAACCACTGATTCATATATTAAACCAATAAAAAAAAGTTTGTTATTGAAAATGACGGCCAGTCTCTTCCACACTTATGATCGCTACGTTACATCAATACAGTGCAGATATTCGCTTTCATATATTAGATAGTCGATATTTTTTATTTACAGTCCACTTGGCTTGATCGGGGAAAAACGATTAACCGGACTTGACATTCATACACCTGGACAGGTGTGCTTGTGCTGCCTAGGTAAGAGGAATTTTATATATGGTCATACAGTGTGATTCATACGCCCAAATTCGGTGATCCAAATATGATTTGTTGTCTGTAATTTGATTCCAACTATATAGGCTTACATCACACTGTCTGGTTATGAATTTGCGTACTATTTATTCCATGTAATCGCTAAGAGATCAACTCAAGATCTGCTTTTACCTACGTAAAGTTATATAGCACAAATTAATACTGTTGTAAATCTTTCTCGCTACTCTATGACAAGGCTCAAAGCTTTTTGCTTTAGTTTCATTTGTGTTTAAAATATACATATGTCTCAAAAGCAGTATGATAACATAATTATTTTGTGCACTATTTTATTAGCTACTTAGCAATACTCTAGACCCGCTTTTAGGGGTAACTAGATCTCAAGAACTTATAGTGTAAAAAATCATCAAGTAGGGTGACTCTGAGCCTTCCGCGTCGTGATAACAGTTTAAAAATGTTTCAAAGTATTTTAATTCAATGTTGAAAATTTTGGAAAAACGTCCACTTTCCACGATCTCCAGTATATTCTAAACATCCATCAAGATGACCAAAGGTTCTAAAGTTCGATCAGGCTGATTGTTTTTAAACTAATATCACTGCGCTGCGCGTAAGTCGACCCACTTGATGCCATTTTTTTAATTACAATAAAATCCGCTGCAATATTCGAGTATTCGATTTTGCGAAATATTCTACTTGAACCGAGATTAAATAACTTGAGGTAAGTGAGTTTGAGATTGCCCGTCCCTTTCCACTCTGTACAGAGTGAATATTCAACATGTAGAACTGATAATATAATTATTGAGACTCTCCTATATGGCAGAAACGTGAATGTATAAAGCGACAAATTGGATTTCCGTGATGAGTGTATCCAGTTGCCGAGTGTATGAGTAGGAGAGATGAATAGTATAAATCTGATCTGCCTTTTCTCGTATGGACTGTTTACCAATGCTTTACAATCATCCAAGTTCGGTGTTCGGCGAAACGTTGATGAACGTCGGCGATTCTTAGTCTGACTGGAATTCATCGTAGCCAGTACAGTGAGAATGCAGCTGATCATGTAGATATAGTAGAATAAACTCAAATGTCTATATGCCCTATAGGGTAAACAATTTATATTACTTAATTTAAGTTTTTCCTTTTATACACTCAACAATGCTCAAAGTCAATTTAATAATCTTATGCTATTGACAAACCCTATATTACTTTAGGGAAGCAATTCTGCATTAGAAATTAATTAACCCGTTTTTTAAAACTAGATTAGCTGATACTTTGTCAACTCCACTGGAATTTTTTCGGAAAATACAGTGAAATTTGAAATCTATTTTGTTACCTACGTTTAGCTAGACTAGTTCTATGAAATTTCACTTTTATATCATGCTGTTCTCATATCACGCTGGCGGAGTTGAAACCGCCTCCAAATACAACTTCTATTTTTATAAATTTATAACAGATTTCATGACATACTTAAAAAACTTTTCAAGATACTGGGAGAATGACAAAATTGCAAACTTTCTACATCCTCTCGTAGAAAATTGGATTTTTCCGTATCTGACTAAAACTCGGGTTAGTACAATGCTTTAACGAAGCAAATCTAACGTATTTTTTCTCATAACCTTGTGTATCAACTTTTTGGACTGCGTTAGTGAAAAGCTTCAACTAGTTTCCCAAGATTTTCATCGCAACCTTACTTTGGTAGAGATACGGACATCGTAATTATATTTTTCTCCGATACAAAGAGCACACAATTGAAGATCAAGAGGTTAAACGTATCGATTATATTGATCGAATTATCTTGTTTTCAGTAGCGCGGTTTAATTTGATATATTTCTTTATTGATGTTATAGAGTGAAGTTCTTTGATTGTATTTTCAGCCATGTGAAGAGTGACGCTGTCTGAAATAAATATTTATAGCATATCACTGCAGCTTTAGTATAGTTTGATCAAAAGTCATGAGTGTTTCAAATCAGGATAAGTAAGATTTATCAAAAAGGAAACCATGGGATGTTGCATAATTTTTTAAAAATTTTTGACAATAATTAGGGAATTAAGGGAAAGTATAAAAAATGATTTCAGGTTTCACCTTTGAAATTATCAAATAAAACCGTTTTTGGCTAATTCATATAATCACCTAAAATAATAACATTTTGGGAAAATTAAGGTACTCTACAACGATGATTCTATATATACGAAAACTGTTAAGAGCTTCACATTAAAATATAAAGAAATCCTTACAAAAGGGAAGTTCATGTAAGTTATAAATGCTCTATTTCATCAAAATACTCTTCCATCATTAAGATAACCGTGTAATTTAAACACAAGGGTTCACAAATAAAACTCGTTCCATTGCGTTTCGATTTAATCTTTAAAACACGTGTATTATATAGGTCTACAGCTCAAACAATAACAACAAGATACAGAGAACATAAGCTCGTTAAATAGCAAAATAAGATGCATAGAATGCTGGAATAGAGAATACTAATTTAATTAGTGGCCTTTGTAAACAGTTAATTTTTGTGTTTTTGTGTCTGACGATGACTCAAAGAATCAATAAAAACGCGATACTAAAAGGCGAGTTTTATTTGTGAGACCTCAAATTAAATAAGAATATACCAGAAGAAAATATCCGCAACAGGAGAGATGTGATCTGCACCAGCAATGAATAGGTTAGAACAAATTACAGTGCTGTATCAATATGCAATATAAATAAAATACTACGATTTTACCACAGCCAATATTTTCAACAAATTAAGAAGCTTGTCCTTGCAAAAGTAGATCATCTAATACAATGCCTCTCTGCAAGCCGCGTCGTTGAGTTTCAGAATCTGACAATATATTTTCCTTTTAAGAGGCTTAATGGCTCTGCCGGATATAAAACCGTCTCAAAATTTAATTAAAAATCGATTTACGAGCCGGAGATTGAAAAATAATAGAGGAAGCACATTACTTAGGAAAAATTAGGCTAGTGTCGATCCACGGGCATATTTTGTTTTAATATCCAGATTATGTTGAATAGTATTCAATTTTACTACAGCTTGAGCAAAATGCAGTAATCAAGAATGAGCTATTGCGATAAAAACAGGAACGTATAAGATACAATGAAAGCTTGCAGTAAATATTTTAGTAACCGGCAGTGCTGCCATATTGGCTTGATTTCCACACTGGGACTGCTGTAAACATTGTTGATGCCAGCAATCAAAGCTGCCTCCTTGAACTTACGGCGATACCAATTTATGACCTCAGCGTCGTCCCAAGCTCTCTCGATCTCACTTTCAGGGGTCCTTGCTTCCGTGGTCTTCGTTATTGGCCTTGGATTTCGTAAGGATACAGTGCAGGGTGGTGTTCCTTGAATACCTTGTTTGAATTCCGTAAACGCAAAAATACAATGAAAGTTGCTGAAACATCCACGTTGTGAATTTCAAACATAATGCAACAAGAACAGTGTCCAGCAGCCAAGAAAAGATCCTGTATACAAATCATCCAGAACATATATGCAGCTGTCAACAGAATCTCGAATGTGTCAGTTTATTCTAGATTGGTCATGGAACATTCGAGATGGGAGTTTTTGTATATACGAGTATTCCAGCATTGAGCAGTGACGGCAGTCAGTCAATGGTCAAATACTTAAGAACTAGAAATCGTGGATATAAATTAGTGTATGAGTTGTTGTGTTTAGTGGAAATAAATTAGTGTTTAAGAACGTTACAATAAGCAAACGGATATAACTCATTTTTTCTCCGACAGTAAGGAAGACCCAGACGTCCCTAAGAAGACTATTGAAACAATATATTCGATGCCAATTTTCAAGGGTGCTTTCAACAGTTTTTCTCACGTACTGATTAGGAAGCCCAGAAAATCCGTTGTGGATGCAAATCGCGCTCTCCCCGGACTGTAGACATGGGGTAAATAAAATAACTGCGTTGAGCACGGAGTTGCCTAGTGTACACAGTCGTCGACATGACGACCGTAATTCAGGTCCATAATGGCTTAGGGTGTGTGACAGTTCAGGCCATAACACCGTCTAATTTATGGTGAAACGTCTCGTTCACCTTCGACAAACACCTACCGTGCCACCCTTTACAACCCAGATTGCTATGGCCGACTTTTATTATTAAGGGAGAGAAAAGAAGGGTAGTTTTTTTCGCTGTTATTTTATACAGTTTCACTTTCAGCGTATCTGGTGGCCTCATAATTGTCTTTTTCTTTTGACGGTATAAACTTTTTGCTAGAGAAAGAATTCATGACGCCCCAATTTTTTTGCTCTCAACTTCCATACACTTTTGATCCCGGAATGGCTTCCCACCTGGAAGAGTAATGAAGATATTTTATCTATGTGTGTGTGCCTCTGTTCATTTTTAATAACCTTACTTTCCAGGCAAGAACAGGGGAGATATTGTGATCGCACAGCTTTTCCAAATTGCCAGTTTTGAATGATTGTATGATATTTAAATCATGTGCGTTGGTTTGTATGTCGGTCTGTACTTTTTTCCCGCTTGATCTCAGTAACTACAGTATCGATTCTGATGGTATTTGAGAAGATACATATACAAAGGCGTTTCTCTTTGTGACATAGATGCCTTTAAACACGTAAAAATGGAAAAAATGAGATACGCCCTTTTATGTGCTGTACAATTTTAAGGTACTTAGATTGTTCGAGGAAGATACGCCCTGCTGATACAGGCATAAACCGGGATTATTATCTATTTTTTTTTTTGATACGTATACAATATTAACCGAAGACAGATTTTATAGACATAAAACATTCAAAAAACGTATTCCTCAAATTCGAAAATTCTCGTGATCTTAGGCGTAGGAAGTAAAACAAAGAACATAACGATAGAAAAACATAAACATGAAAAACAGAAGTTATCATTATATTATCTTGGAATTTAATTAACTAGCCATAAACAATGAGAACTTAGCTTCCGGTTATGTGAACAGAGTCCAAAATTTTTGGCATCCGTCCAACATAAGCGTATATATACATGTGTTATTATAACATTTTCGGGCGTCTCATCGGAATATATATTTACTGTTTATTTTGGAGGTGAAACGAGTACAGGCTCTAGGCATGTTGGATATATGTATTTATGTACTGTTTTATACTAATTGAAAAATGTTGAATCGGAGAAAGAAAACCACAACTAAGAAGCACTTATCTCTGGACTCATCATGCTCACAAATTTATCATTTAGTTCTTTCATTACAAACATTTCAAAAAAGTTAATTCGTAATTGTGGTAAAATCTCAAGACTTGTTCGTTTACCACAACTTTACATTTCCTGATTATAAATTTAAAACATGTTCAAATAATGTTAAATGCTCTAGATTTATTGAAACTTTATAAAAAAAAAAATTTCATAAAAGAAATGGAGACTGCATAGAGAACGACAAGTGTGAGGCAAGATGGAACACCTTGTTGCAGTAAGATTTGGAGATTCAGTTTGGGCTATTACACGAACAGTTCTATAAGGAGCGATTATACAAATACATCTACATATTTTACCCAAACGGAATTTTGATTTCCGATTCTGTACCTACTCTGATGCTAAAACAGTCTCGCAATCAACACATTGAAAACAAAGGCCAACGTTTGGCGACATATATTTAATAACAATGATGAAATCAAATTTAAAACAATGAATTTAATATTTGTAATGTTCTCGAGAACTATAAGATACTGAAAAGATTTGGCTTTATAAAACAAATGCTGGCCGCTCTCGTTTTTAACACGCTTTTATTAGCTTCACATGTATGCATGTTTGTAACGCAATTTTCGAACGCTATTTTCACCCACTTCAAAACGTCAGATTAATTTTAAATTTTGCACACTTATCAAGGACCGATGCCAATACCATCCTTTAATAAGTTTTCCCCATTATCTATTTTTAGAAAGCAATGCGCTTAGAAGTGATGATAATAATTAATATATATAATATAATAATTTAGTTTTCCACCAGTTCTTGAAGAAATGCGCTTTAAAGATGATAGTACGAATGACGTTTAGTATTTCTTCTTAACACACTTTTATTAGTTAAACCTATAACTATAGAGACTTAATATGAAGATATGTGGCACATCTGAGTCCCCGTAAACGGAGAGAATCCCCTCAGAACCGTTAATTAAGATTCATCGCATATCAAGTCTAATTCCAGCAGCCACGTAATTGCGGCTACAAATATCAAAGTACAAGGATAAATACATCAGTGGATAAATTATAGTTCAAAGAACAAAAAAACATGCTTTTATAGTTAATCGAACTAAAAAGTAAAAAATAATTCTTAATATAAAAATAAAATGATTAACGAGAAAATTAATGTCACTGTGATAAAAGCTTAGGTGATCGATATCAATTGTTATAATTTCTTACTAATTCTATGTATTACAAAGCACCCCAGGCTTTTATCACAATGAAATTAATTTCCTCATTAACTCGTTTACTTTTTAGCTAGATTAGAAGTATGAAACCGTGTATTTCAGTTTTTCTAAACTATAATTCGTTTTATTACAATGCATTACTATTATACGTCATGCATGAAAAAATAAAAAGTTGTAAAAGCCCATGGAAATCAAGACGTGATAAATAAAGTTATCATTGCATTAAAGAAACATAATATTTCATCTTGATTTGTATGGCTTTTCTAATATACTAATAATACTTATTACCTTATTACCTTTACATTTTACTCTGACCCGTTTCCCAAACGTTTTCACTGAGTGTTGATTTTGACGTTCTCCTTCAGCATACTTTTATGCTCTCTTTAGTCTACACTTTATAGGTCTGGGGGGCTTACCAATATAATATATATATATATTTCAAGTACGACCGAAAATGATCAGAAACTCGAGACATTAAAACGGAGTTTTTTTTTTGTTTTTTACTTATTACTCAGCGGTTAATGAACTCTTTTAATAAATTAACAGTAAAAAACTTTTCCAAAAACAAACTTTTATTTAAATGCGCTAAAAAGAATGGAATAAACTTTCACCTTCAAGAGTAAACAAGTAAACGTTTATTCTATTCTTTTTATCGCATTTGAATAAAAGCGTGTATTTAAAAGTTTTTCTTTTGATTTATTTTTTGCTTTTCGCTGAACGGGTCCGCAAAAACACCAAAATTTCAGGCGGATTCTAGCAACGGAGTTTATGATCACCATCTTTTTTTTAACTCTCATTCGTATTCTCAGCAAATCTTGATAAGCCTAGACCGCCAAAATTGAATTGCAAGATTACACCGGATGAACATTTTTAATTACATACATACATCGCAAGTTCAATAAAAGCTTGTAAAAAAAAGAACCTAATACGTGTCCTTGTCATTTCCTCCGCACATTACTTCAAAGTCGGTACAGAGGTAACTAATAATACCCAGTTAGAAAAAAAGCTACGCTAAAGGCAGATGCTTTCAATTCTCCCTTGGCTTACATGTTGAAGCCAAATCAAAACCTTCTCGCTCCTATTATATACTCCATCTTAAACTGCAAGGATCAATAGGCACCATACAAACATATCTATCAGAAAAGGACCTACTGTATTAAAACATAAAAAAAGTCAAATAATAAACCAATCATCACTCCAGCTACTGCTGCTGAAACAATGTCTAACATAAAAACAAATCCAACCATCAATCCAAACTCCAATTCAAGCTTTTTTGTAATGAGATTCGTCATTTGTTTGTTTTGCCATCCGTCAGGATTTTCTAAATTGATTTAATTCCCGCCTTTGGCTTGGCTATATATAGAATCTACCTGAGAGATGATTAGTAGAAGGTACTCGACCAGAAAATCCAGACATGACGTCATTCGATTCTCGGTATGCGAGAACAAAGATCCATTCAATGGCATCTTATTCGCAGTAGTATTTATTATAGTAATACGACTAGGGTTACCAGACGTCCGGAAAAATCCGGCTAAGATCAATGTTGATATTCGGATTCAGGGATTGAAACCTTACAAATTCAAATATAATAATATCGAATTTATTATCAATCTCATACAATGTATATAAGTGGAAGCACCAGCGACGAAATTTAGCTACGTTATTCTGACACTTAACCAATGAACATTACAAACAATATTTAGGAAATGAAAAATAAGTAAGTAAGTAGTAGAACTAATACATACTCATAGATGCGAGTGAGACAAAAAAGTAATAATATATACTACAAGTAAATATTAAACCAGCGAATCACTACTGGCTGGTGAATAACATTTTTTTAAATTGGTTGTGAAACAATTAATTTACAGACACTTGTATGAAAGATCCATACTATTGTACAATGCAGCTACTTTAGGAGTCAAACTATGCTGGAACAATGACAAGTTGTGGTGAGAAATTTTGATGTCATGAGTACATCTTATGTTCATCTCATGTATATCCCTTCGAAAAATAAGCTTTTCTCTGATTTAATTTTTTAATATTTGTTCAATTCAATTCAAATCATCCGTTCTCAAATCCGATCAGAATCTTACTTTTCAACTGATACCACGTGGGAAGTACAGCTTCAATCTACTTGACGCTGTTTTTTCAATCATATATAGATAATTTACAAAAAGAAACAAATAGGAAAAATCTATAAAACAAAAATCTTTTAGCTTAATCACCAAACATCACTAATATACATAATTATATCCAAAAAGTATTCAGATGTTTCTTTAAATAGCAGACCAACGTTAGGCGAATAACATCCGAAGATCAAAAATAACCTCAAAAATAAAACAGCGGAGCTATAAATATATACACCCGTACAACATTATTACGAAAATAAATATATGCTTGTATGTATGGTAGACGCTTGAATGTGCTTATGGAACAGCAAATCTCTGTTCATTCGGATATGGACGACGTTTTCTTAAATATTTGGAGAGTCGCGACTGTTTTATTGCATGCAATATTGGATAATTACAGATGTCATCCGGTTCTTTCCTCTAAAAAGCATCGATTAAGGTAAAATGGAAGATGAAAAGGATGAAGTTAGTCGACAATCTGTGTCTTCAGGGGTCCAAAACTGGGGTTGGGGCGTGGTGTGAGATAAATCCTAAAAAAACTGGATGTCGGCAGAGGATGTTCTACCATCTATGAAATTTTGACCCCGGTACTGCAGAAATAGAGAATAATACTGAAGCTGTGAATCCATATAACAATGCAATCTGGAAACCATTGCCGATCTCCCGAACGGTCGAATCAGAAATCTATAAAAATAAGAGATAGACGCTCCCGGCTTGTCAGCTTACCATATTTTCTATAACATTAAATTGTCCTCGTTCTTTCAATAATTGCGAATACTAGATTTCTGCATCCTATTAATAAGGTAAATAAATAATAGTGACAAGATTTCAGAATTGTTAATCCAGTTGAAGCAAGGTTTGCAAATCTTAGATGTTTTGAAAATTGTAGAAGATATTTTCAAATTTAATTCATAATTACTCGACGTCATTGTATTGTTGTTGTTAATATATAATAATCATCTTTTAGTTCAACGATTAATGCGATTTTTTTTCCTTCTCAAAACATCCCTCTCACCCGACTTACCCAATTCAGTAATCAAACTTTCAAAATTCATAGCAGTCTTTAATCTCATTCTTTTATACAGTGCACACTAACAAAGTGTGCACGACTGAGCAGGTATAGAAATAATTTCCCGGTTTCCCTTTTTCTTTTTCAATCAATTGTTTTTATATCTCAACACGTGCCTGACCCCTGACTTCTCCGTTATATTAGACTGTCTACCTGAGTTGCATGAGCGGTTTCGGTTTGAATTAGAAATACAAGTTGTTGGTTAGGAAATACTGAGAGCCGTTGATAGATCATTTAAAAAGGGTTAAACACGTGCCGTGAAAAATGAAGCGGCTAACGGTTTTTTAAGGATGAAAATAGAAATCAGAGGTTTTTGTATGTTTTGAATGTGGTATGGTGTTTAACGAAGCAGTTCCTGCATTTTTACTTCCTACATAAGCGAGGACAGGATCGGATCCAAAAGGAGGAGAGGACAGCACAAATTTTCTTTGATAAGTAGAGATAAAAGTTGAAATCAACCTATAATTTGATAGTTTCAAAATTCATACAATTACCTTATTTGATGGAAGCACATTGTATTTTCCACTGGCTAAATTAAAGCACATACCAAATGACTTAAATATATCTACTAACGTTTCGGCTGCCTTGGCATCTCATCAAGGTACAAATAGGAAAGAATTAGATTTTGAAATTATAATACTTATTCTAATAAATTTTATTTCTGTACGATCACGGAACAATAAAAAGCTAATGCATGCGCAGAATATCGATCTCAACAGTTTGAGTCCACAGCTATCGGAAAAAAATCTATTATCACTGTATTCTGGAGACAAATGTCTGAACAAACATCCATGTCGAACAGGTACGGAGGAATTCCGGAGTCAAAAATATAAAGAATATAATAGCTTTTTTTGAGAATAACCCCAACTGCGACTGCACAGATTTGCAAAAAAATATGGAAATCCGAATAGTAATTTCCGAATTATAGATACCGGACAAGCTAAGAGAAACAAGGCCATACAGACAATCAGAGAGACGAGAAAACAGAGAGACAGAAAGACCGATGTACATCTCATGAAATATGTAGGAAACAATTGTATGCTCTCCACTATGCATCAGACCTTTTTATACAATATTTGGGTTTTTGCGAGTTCATTTTCGTAAATGCATTCATGCAAAGTGGAAAAAATAAATTGATGGGGGTGAAATTATTGTGAGTGTATTTGTGGATTTGAAACGTGCATTTGAGACGATAGATAGGAAAAGGGTACTGGAAAAATGTGAAAAATATGGTTTTATGGGTATTATACTGAAGTGGTTGAATGATTATCTAAGCTTCTAAGCGATAGGTGGCAACGAGTTAAAATAGAAACTGTTTACGACGAATGGTCTTGAGCTTTTTTGATATACATACATGCAATTCAATTTTGAAGCAGATGTCTTCAACCGATTGAAGTGAAATTGTGTAGGTATAGACGTTTAGTTTGGATGACAATGCATGGTTAGCTGTGTGACGTCATTCTAAATCCAACGTGGCGAAACACCCAAGATAGAAGACTAGGACAATATGGGTATCAAATGGAAAGACTTGATGAGAATACGGATGAGAGTAAATAAAAATAGTGAGCATAAACTAAGTTGTTGTTGTTGTTGTTGTATTGTTTTTACTTTTAATTTATTAGTATTTTTGCAGATGACATATCAATTTCAGTTAGTAGTTCCAATATTACAGATTTTGTTAAAATAGTGAACAGAGAAATGATAAACCTTAGTGAATGGTTGAAATGTAACAAAATTGAACTAAATATTCAGAATACAAAGTGTATGGTAATTCATTCAAGACATAACTGTCAACTTGTTAGCGATGATATATCAGTTAAACTAGATTATGTTGAAACTGAATATCTAGGTGTTCAAATTGACCAACAGTTATACACTACTATACTATAGACTATATGTGTGAAAGTAAGCTAAAAATTGGGTACTTTCGCAAAATTGCTCCAAAACTTTCTACTTGGTGTAAAAGGGTTGTTTATAATATCATAATTTAACATCATTCCACATACTGTGCTTCATTGTTGATTTCATGCTCTGCTGAAGATAAGCAAAAGTGTAGCTGTTATTAAACAAATCTATAAGAAGGGGGCATTTCCAAACAAAATGACAGAATATTAATGTTATGTCCCTAAAAGGTGTGTATTGAGCATTTGTTCCTTATTTATACCAACAAGAAGTTGGAAAAAACCCTCTCCACAGTTCCAACGCTGTTCCGTAGTAAATCTTAGCGTGACGTAGGAACTCTTTTCGCGTATCTTACTTAGAATGTACATTTTATCTATCACCATCAGAAGCTCGTCTTTCCGCTCTCTATTCTATCTAGACAATATAGGTTATAAAATGTTCATGGATTGAGATTGACACCATTCAGACATGCTATCACTATCTATTCTGATATTTAACACGCCATTCAGATTTATATGTTCACATTCTAATCGTTTTCCGTTGACTGTACCCATAAGTGGATTAAATGAAGTACTCTGAAGGTTTGATTTTCAAATTCATTTTTTTAAGCACGTAAGTAGACAAATTGAAAACTAACAGCACCACCGGCTTCAATGATCAATTTTAGCTATTATGAAAGCGATATTACCGAGTTGAGAAATATCTCTTTTTGTTGGGCTGTAGTAAATACACATTCGTGATATACTAGTTATTCAAAAATTTTAAACAAACCATACAAGAAACTAATCTGGTTCTTCTATTTCAAATTTTGAATTAAAAAGCACCAAATTATTTTGAAAACTATAATATGCGTAAGAGAATGGATGTTACAGCCCATAATATAAGATCAAAAGAGCATTATTGATTTGATAGGTATCGCTTCCAATTAAAAGGGAAATTAGTATTTATTGAAGGTTTCTAATTATAACTAGAAAAGTTTGAGAGTAATGTATTTTAATCTGAGATAGTGTGTTCCCTATGATATTACTGTATTATTGTATATATTTATACCACATACATACATTTCTGTGCATTGGTTAGCTTCTACTAAATAAATTAGAAAATTACATTCATTCAGTCTGAATGTCTGCATTTATTATTTTACTTCCAAAAACATGTTTATTATGTTTACAAAGCGCTTCTCTAGGGTTTAGGTAAATTTACCTGTTTTTTTCGCTCAATATGAAATCAAGTAAAGGATTATAAGTTAAAAGGTAGGTAAATCAATTCAGTATATTCTTGAATACTTACGGATGAGTGACTTGGGCACGCGAAAACAGAGATGGAACTTACCTGAAAAAAATAAAATCATATATATACCGTTAGGGTAATTTCAAAATGTGATATGCGAAACGCTAATGTTAGACAAAGAGAATTAACAGAGAGCCAGCGAAAGCTTAGTTGGCAACAGCGAGGGAGAGCTAGACAAGACAATGGTAACGGAGGCCGCACATGTACGGTTTCCCGATTCGGATTTGGAATATAAAATACGTATTCGGAATTTCGGCAAATCAGCATTGTTTCATTAGGAAATTTTACGGTGATGTTACAGATTGTACCATTGTGCAGTATTGTGCACAATTAATAGCTTATATCACTGCGCAAGTGCACCCCTATAAAAAAAGATGCACAGTTTGGTTTCGTTGCTTCAATTACACTCGAACATTATTCTGTTAGTTGTTGCCTGTTCTGTGGGTCTTCGATAGTACTGTCAAGTGTAAACATGTTCTTTATCAGCGCCAAAAAGTTTCAGGATGACGGCTTATTCTGTGATAAGTGTTGCTTAGCTGTTAGTTGCTCATACAGCATTAATGGCAGTTGTTGAAAGACTATTGTAAAATTTCACAAAAAACTGCACAATTTCAGTGTATCAAGGTGCACAATTAAAAAATCCCAAATAATAAGCCTTTTAACTGTCTTGTAACGAACTCTGAGCCGAATTCAATACATCTCAGTGCTCTAATTACTAGGTAATAGATTTTAGGAAAGCTTAAATTGACTGGACTGTTAACTGAAACGAACAGGTCTCTATGTTGCCAAATGTACGGTTCTTCAGGTGGTCACTTTCGTACATGTTTTTTGAATGCTCTCTTTGTCTTTCGTTTACCTAATGCATGTCCAATAATTCTTTTTCCCTCAATGTCTATCTCAAATAATGGGACGATGGTACAATAGAAAACTATTGGATCTTTTATCCACCCCTTATTCCTGCACCCACCAATTCATCTCATATACCCCTTTCTTCCTCGGCCATCCACACCCTTGCCTATGTCCGGTCAGATGCTCTAGTTAACAGAGTTACGTGAGCACTTCTAGCGATTTGCACAGGTGTTTCAGCAATCGCGGTCGGAGATCTTTACCGACCCAATACTGGCGCACCTTTGAATTCGGCTGGAAGATGCCTTTCAGTGTTAGATGCTAAATCGCTATCATATCGTGTATGTTGGTTACGATATATACCGCTACGTTGTCGGAAGAGGGCCAACACTTAGGCATCCATATATAATATCGTAAGAATCCGTGTAATAATCCTAATATTTATGATTATATCATTCTGGCATCAAAATTTATCTCCCAACACCGCATAGTCAAACAGGATCGATGATAAAGGTTAATACATATTATGTAGATGAATCCAGCGAGGATCTAAAAGACAATAACAGTGGTTGAACGGACAGCTAGCATAATGGCTGTTTCCTGTAGACCTTAATACAATTATAGTTGAGCGCGGATTGACGATCTCTCGCCGGGTGTCAGGAAAAAGATTATTGTCTTTGCTGACAGTTTTTAAATTACATCAAGGCAATATCAAAGGTCAAAGATTCATTCTACTGCTAAGGTATAGTTAGTTCATTTCCTATTCAAACAAATTAGTGTAAAATAGATATTTCTCAAGCATAAAACTTCGTAAAAACTGTAACGATCGAGAGGTAGCCCAACCCACAACGATGAGGTTCTGAAGAAGAATGACTTTTGGAAGAGACTCGTTCGCGGTTTTTAAAGTTGGACCTTTTTTTGAACAGAGTGAGATCAGGAATTTTTCTTTGTTGTTCTAGACTGTGGTGTGGACGTCCTTTTCAATGTCCAATGATGACCTGAACCGATCATGCACATATAAAAAGAAACTCTCAATTCAGTTTTGCGATATTATTGTGAAGATATACTCACGACAAGTTCATCTGATCTCACCCTAAGACAATTTACTTGTTAAGAAAATTATTATTAATTTGAACCAAGAAACGCATATTTTCGAATTCAACGCTTACTCTAAAGAAATATACTCTAAAGAAAAATATCATTTACTTCTCATCTAAGATTTCAATGTTTTTCTAACAAGTATTCCATATTTTTTAGTAAGGTTATAATACTTTCCGACGAAACCCCGTTTATTTCGATCAAGGATACGAATATTTTGGGATTTGATAAAAGCAATTCATTTATTTCGCATCGCCATGTTTGCGAACGGTATTTCAGTGGTATGCGAATGCCTGTTTCCGCGCCTATTATTTTCCATTGGTTATTTTAATCGAGCCCTTCTCATGAATGATGAATGAGCTGTTAAAAAATTGGGGTTGTGACTATTGTAAGGATCTTATACAAGTTTACAGGTGTTGATGTGCTATGTGTGATATATGTAATTTGTGAATGAGTGTGAGTGACGTATAGCTTCTGACTTAAGTACAAGTACATATTTTTCATATTCTGTTTCTGTGTACAATACCTGTTAAACTTGAATTAGGAAATCTTTGATGCAGATAAATGTACAGATGACACTTTTTTTGGTTCTTTTTTTCAAGTTTAAGGAACCAACAGTAGCTTTGATAACCTCACATCAAAATTACCGAATGTTTATACTAATACTCTCAAATTCTTCCTCCAAGAAGAACAATATTTATAATAAAGTTGAACAGTATTCTAATAGGTTAGATTTTTTCTGTTTCATGCCAAGATTATAATGTGGTAAATTCGAGATTTTGGTATTTTCACTTCCAAGACTTTCCCAGGTTTGAATTGAAAATATTTAGTTAACTCTAAATGATAAAAAATACAGTATTCTTACGTAAACATTATTATAGCTTTGCGCATATAGGGAGATATGGTACTGTTCCGATGAGGATATCAACATCCAGTTTACTGTTGAAACTTGCACGCCACTGGAGAACACAAGCTTATTAAAGACAATATGCTGGTTAATTACCAAGATAGTTCACATCAAATTGCCCCTATCAATAAGCCGAGAAACCCAAGAATGCAGACTCACTGTTATTAATCTGCTTTAAAACTGCCATAAACCTCGTTTTCATTATACTTTTCTTTATAAAGCCATTGTGCAGACATATATCAGACAACACAGTAGCTAGTTTCTCAAAGAATTCCACCGTGCCTTCGAGGGGGGTATTTTCTTATTTTCTTCGCATTCCATGGATATTTCTACAGGCGAAAGGAGATGGTATGTGCACAGTTGAAGGTTTGAGAACTTATAACGCTTCGGAATATGCTAAAAAGACAAAAACATTGGATTCCGTAGCTTTGAGAAAAGTTTTCTTGTTACATTAAAGGGGTATCTGGCATACCACGTCTTCAAAAATAACAGCAATGGTATCACTTCGGAAATGAAGGTTTTGATCCGATTTTGGAGCTGGTGAATTCTTGAATTACATTTTTTCGTTTATAAACTGTTTATTTACCTATAGATTGATATTGATATGTACACACACACAAAAAATCAGTGCAGTTTCAATTTTTTTATGTGTAGGTACAAATCAGTAGATATGCACTCATAGAAATATCACATTTCTGCAGTGCTGACAGCAGTTGCTGCAACATTTCATTTTATTAGGGACGATGTAAGTAATTTGGGAATCTCTATTGATAACCAATCTGTATGATTAATAGCTGCCGATGATACCGTGTTGTTATGTAAATAGGCTCGCCAAAAGTGATAAATGCTCTCGCTGAAAGGCAATATTTTATACCCGATACATGAATTGTTCGTGTTCGTTTTTAAGAGAATTTAAAGCCAATTTGTTACTGTCATGTATGCGGCCTGTCCAAGCTATAGACTAGGGGTCACCAATTAATTTTACTTGTAGTCCGATTTGTACTCTCTACTTCATTTTCCGCACCTTTTATACTCACACCCGTTCCTAGGAATTGTGGTGTTCCGGGAGAAAATTTGAAGGGTTAGAAACCTGTGGAGAAACCATTTCCGACCTTATAGGATATTCCTACCGTCTCACAAGTTGGAGAGCAAAAAATACGTCTTCTATTGCATCTGACGCTTCACACTTAAAAAAAATCCCCTCATACAGATATAGAGACCAAAAACCGACCGAATTTTGAAGCAAACGTGACACTATAAAGAGGGCCACATAAAATCACTTCAATAAGAGGGAATCGCTAGGAAAAAGAGAGACAAATAAAGAAATAAACAAGTTTTAGGACCAAGCGTTTTATATTCTGCCCCACCCCAAAAATAATATGCATTTCTCGTGTTTGGTCCCTTCTCCACTAAAATTTTGTGATGTAAGTTCTACGACTTACATAAATTATAAAATACATAAAAATATATATGTTTTAACTTGCGATATGTTGTCCTCATCGGACAAACCGCGGAAGAATCTACATAGTTAGTTAGTATGTTGATCACGCGAAACACATTCGATTGCTTCCTTTATATGTGGGACCGAGTTATTTAAAACAAAGCACAAACATATCGCCCACCAGTTTTAGAGAAGATAATAATAATTGACATATTTTAGACGGTGAGTGCTGCTATTTATAGACCGTCGTTGTCGCCACAGAGACTATGCACTGGACGTTCGTATAAACTTTTTAATTATTCAGTTAATTTGACTACTATTGCTGCTTAGCAACAATCTCGTATTGTAGCGTTCTTAAAACACTAAATTATTTGCGTTCTTAAAACACTAAATTATTTCAACTGGTAACAAAACACGATTTATAGATCTTGACTGTTTGATGTCTGAAGACTGACGTCACTGCTCGATGCTCCAATCTATACTCCTTGAATGTTCCATAATTCGAAGTTCGAACAATCTGACACATTAGAGATGTCTGTTGACAACTGCTCACATGTTCTGGATGATTTACATACAGGGTGATATTTTCTTAGCCTGATCTCGTTGCACTGCCCCCTCCTTAGCGGCGTTCCTTCTGGGACGCAACATGCTCACCAAGGCTGTACCGGCAGCTTGCTCCATTCTGATAACAAGACGCCTTGTTGAAGTAGCTTGCGACTGTCTTCTTCACCGGAACTTGGTTGGTTCTTTGGCTGAAGCTGCACACCAGGATCTCGAGGTTTGCGTCCTTGAAAATCACCTACAACATGTTTCTGACCATTCCCCAATCTAAACCATTTCGACTGCAATGTAACTTGGGAATGGCCACCTTCTTGACGCCGTATTCCAGGGCTTGGTGCTTTTAATGACATAGCGCTTTTCTTTGCTCATCAAGACTTGCTGAGACGCCAAGGAATATTCCGTAAAATACGTTCTACCATCTATTAAATTTTGATGCTGGTAATCCTGAGTACCTCCTAAACATGATGATGACTATTCTATTTGCCTTGCAAAAAATCAAATTGAATTTATTATTTTCAATAAAAATTGAATTTTACGACACATCCGATTTATGATGACAGTTAATTTTCGATGCATCCTGAATGTTTCAAACAAATATTCACCAATTATGTCATTTTCATGAGTAGTTAATTTATTTTTCTAGAGGGCAGCAACTTGTCCCCACTACTTTCTTAGCAATTACTACTACAGATTACAGTACTTTGACTGATTAATGATGATAGATAATTATGAAACTGCAATTGAGCCTCATAAAGATGATCAAGTAGGTTGAATCTGTGTTTCACGTGCAGTGGTATCAGTTTATCGAAGACTCTGATCTCATTTCAGATCTGCTAATCCACTTGAGGTTTTCTAAATATTGGAAATTCCTGAAATTTTGGATAACTCGAATATTTGCAAGATTATTAAAATCACCTTTTTCGATGTTTTTTAGTTCAAAATACCAATTGATCAACTCTTCCAAAACCCGATGCAAATCTTCATTCTTCAACAGATACCATTGCATGAGAAGTCGTCAACCTCGTTTTTTTCGGGTCCTAAGGAGGTATTTTTGAGGAGCGCAAATGTCTTCAAAACAGATGAACAACCTATATGTGAGATGCTTCGCACTGTATGCCGTGGAGATCTTTATGCATCGAGAGCTGAACTCTGTCGATCCTACAGTACAGTAAGCCTGGAAAATTGCAGTACTTACACAAACACCTGCTCGCCTGCTACATATTAATCAAGTATAAATATAAAACAATGTAGTAAGAAAGCGAAATTACGAATTATTGAATAAATTTTTAATAATTCCAAATCAGCTTCCAATCTTCAGCAAGTTATTGTAAATCATGTGCAAAATAAAATTGTAGTGCCGTGACGTGATTTGAACCAGTCACGTTATATCCAGTTCCTTTTGTTGTGAACTTTTAATAGATTGTGCTTTTTGTTTGGCACCCAGTATTTATATTATTAGGTGAGATCATTAATAGGTCAAACACGGTGAGTAAACAATTGAAAAAATACAATGGAGACAATCATGTTATATTCAATCGATCATTTTATTACTTATCGAGTTGTTTATAGATCACTACATTATAGATTTCAGGACTTTGGGTATGTTAACGACTATTAATCACGGATATCAGATACTTAAATGTTTTTGAAATCAAGGGATCTTTCGTCTGTCTATTCCGTATTGAAATAATCTCGATTAAATTTTCATAATAGGTACGGAAGTATAGTGATACATCACTATTTGGCGTGTTATCAGGATTTAATTAACATTTGTGAACCTATAATGTTTACATGTGTCTAGCAATATTCATTCTAGGTGTTTGTTTTTGGAAGCATTTGTAGGTGCACTGCATTTTGTTGCAAATGATTCATAAGAACAATATTGAAAAGAAGAAGCACAAGAAAGCTTATAAATAACTGACACAGTCATATCAGTCTTCCTGCCTTGGTCATTTTCTTTTGCACTTAGCATGTATGACTACAGCATTTATTGTTTTAGATTTTTTATTACAAATTGCACCCTAATAACGTTATCTTCTTTTTATTTATATGAATTATTTTCAGTTAGCTCAGTGCATTATATAGAGCTAATTTATGAATAATGTGATGACACGACACGGATTGGAATTGTTATCTTAATGTTTAAAAAAATATATTAAATAATATAGTTTGTCTTGATGTCTGAAACTTTCTAGTAAGATGGCAGATCCAGAAGTTTCCTTATACAATGTGAATTTAATACAACCAAGAATGGAATTTATATAATATAGAAACGTTTTATAATTCAGGATATGATAATAATTCCATTGGACAAAACTTGCCACATTCCATATTTTCATTTGTGAAACTTTGTTACAAAGCATAATTCCATAAAATGAGGAGTGAAGCATAATGGGAACAGAAGCGAGTGAGGTATTACAGAAAAAACAAACAATTAATAGTTCTCAAAAACGTATTTTGTTGTTTCGTTTTTCGGATTTTGAAATGCATCCAAACTTTTTTTACTGTTTCGAAAGTTTCTGCCCAATATAGGGCGCGGCCAAAAAAAATATTTAAAAAAAGATAAGATTTTAATGGAGCTTGACAAGGATGACAGTACATCGTTGATAACCAGAAAATTTCAATGGACCACTTTCAAAAATATGGATTTTACCTGGGAAAAGCATAACCGTAAAGCCGTTTTACTGGAAAGCTATATAATTATTTGCTGGCGACGAAAATACTTGAGTAAAAAGCAGTACAGAACAGAGAACAAAATCTTTTATCTTGATCAGCGTGGATTAATGAAGGTTATACAGTACCAAAATGTGGCAAGACAAAAATATAACCACTGCTTGCCAAGCTTTCATGAAGAACGGGTATTAAGGTGCCTTTAGCTAATGGGAAGAGACTTATAATCGTCCATATTATCAGCGAAAAGAGATTTTTAAAAGGTTTGCTAACAGGAGATTTCCAGGAAAACACGAGTTCGTATAGATAAAAAGTTGTGTAATTATCACACAGTTCCACAAATAAAACTCTTAGGCCTTTGGCACACCATTTTCAGTGTTCCAGAATGGATAACAATAGGCAAAACCCATGAAATTGACCCAAACCCGGGTGGTACTACTATTTGATAGAAACAAAGAATTTTAATGAAATCAGTGCCAAACTATGAAAGTGGCTCAAATTTTCGTTGGGTCACTCTGTAGTCCCTTTGCCCTTTATTACTCAGGCTTTTCCAAAGTAAAAGATACCGGTAGTATTCTTGCATTCTATTTACTGTTTCTAGATTCATTCTGAAAGAGTTTGTGCTGGTTGTAATTATACCAAATTAAATTTGAACCAAATATACATCAATACACAAATTCAGCGATTTTGTTTAAATCACACACATAAGTCGTGATCATTAAAAAGACTCACACTCCATAATATCAAATATTGATAAGAATAATCTCACTCGACGACAGTAGCAAAAAAGGGCAAAAGAACAAATACACTTAACCTGTACATGTACGAGGGACCATCGTAATATTCTGATTTCATTGTACCGGCAAATGGTATTTCCAAGTTAAAAATGGTATCATCACAGCATACGGAGAATTACCTTGTCATCTACTACCCTTCATTTGTTTTATTGTTTTCAGAATTCGCAGTCATTTATTGGGCACATGCGACGATTATTCACAGAGCTCAGAATTTCTTATCGTGTGAAAGTTGATGTACCGAGTCAATCTACTTGAATTTTTTTTCCGGGAGGAGCAAGATGCTACAGATTGGGGATGTACAGTTCAAGGCATAAAAGGCTCAAACAAGTACTCTGACAAGAAAGTCACATGAGACCGATAAGTCTTCTGAATGCGCCTGACCTTACAAAGAATCTCCATACTCTGAAACATCGAATGATAGTGACCGATTTGTCCCAATTCTATAGATGCTACTATGGCAAATGTTCGATAGAGCTATCTCGTATGATAACACATGTGGAATGGGCTGTTGGAGATAGTTACAAATTACTTTTCAAGAGGTTATCTATAAAAAAACCTCAGTTACGATGTTCAAATCAAAGATTATGAAACACCCTGTACATAAATTTTATATGAATGTTTGAATAGCACTAGATAATTTATCTAACTCAGAATATAATCGTCCACAGAAACGACTCAAATGTTCCCAGCGAGAATATACACATATAAAAAATAATGTGGTTCAAGGCCGGCAATCTTAAAATAAACAGCTTTTTGGGTTCGGTTGTGAGATATTATAAGCATACGAAAGAATGCAGATAATCCAGTAAGCACAAACTCACTTTCAAATAAATTTCATGTTGTCCAATAGCATATGTGATATGTTTTATTTGAATTTCACACCGAAAAATCTATATATGTCAATGATAATGATAACATTCCAGTTTTATACTTCCTGAACTGATCTTTCTAACAAATTGTACCATAAGGTGAAGAAACTGCATTATCTAACGACTTCTGGAAAAAAACAGTTTATTGTTCTCAAAGACATTCAAGGTTATCTTATTCATGTACATAGTTAATCCAACAATATTCGATATTAGGTATCCAATCGGCTAGAAAAAAACACAGTAAATATATCCTAATAATAGCTCAATATCTGGCATTAAAAATAACTCTTGAAAAATATCTGTGAATCCAATCTGTGTGTGCATTTTTTGTTCGGCACTCAACGTCACATTCATTCAAAAATATTTCCGGAAGTACAGACTTCTGCCGCTACCGGTGAAAAAGCTATTGTTATTATTAACCTTTGCAATTTGATTGTGGTGACTTCTGCATAGGATAAAAATACGAGGGTCACGCTGAAAGTCTTTAGATATTCCTAATCTATCCAATTTGAGAACGCATCTATTTTGTCTAAAGTTGTAAGTGCTTACACGCAAAGGCAGCGTTTGAATCGTTCAGCAGTTGCCTTGCATCTAAGTGTTGGTCGAATTTTACCGTGAAAATGGAACCGGGTAGTCGCGATTTTCGAGCCATGGTTTTGTATGACTATACAAAGGGACTAAAACAAGCGGAATGTCACGAAAGTTTAGTGAGTTGATTTGGGGACTCTGCCGCTTCTAGGGCTACAGTTTTTAATTGGTTTGCTGAGTTTAAAAGGGGCCGGGTCTCACTCGTTGATGAACCTCGCACAGGTCGACCGCCCACTGCTGTTACACCGGAAACTGTAGAAGCTGTGCAAAATATGATAAAAAAGATCGACATATAACCTACACCGAGATTGAGGCTTCTCTGGGGATTGGATCGGCAGCGGTCCAAACAATCATTCATGATCACCTTCGCCTAAGGAAGCGGTGTTCCAGATGGGTGCCACATTTGTTGACCAGTGAGCAAAAAGTAACAAGATTTGATTGGGCTAAGTTTGTGCTTGAAAAATTTGATAATGTACACAGTAAAAACACTTAATATCGTAACCGGAGACGAAACATGGTTATATCATTATGATCTCGAAACTAAACAGCAGTAAATAGTTTGGTGCTTTGAAAGTGAGCAGCCTCCAACGAAAATTCTTTGTTCCAAGAGAGTTGGAAAGAGAATGGTCGCATCTTTTCTTTCTAAAAAGTGAATACATCACAACGGTAGCCTTGGAAAATCAAAGGACAGTTACTTCTGAATGGTATATAACCAAATGTGTTCCTGTAGGCTTCCAAGAACTATGCAAGAGCCGTTCAAAGACTGGTCTGCGCGGTATTCAATGGCACCATGACAACGCACCCGCCCGCAGCACCGCAAGAACACTCGATTTTTTTGCTGAACAGAGTGTCAAACTGTTGCCTCACCCACCTTATTCTCCGGACCTAGCTCTATGAGACTTCTTTTTATTCCCTAAGATCGAAGAAAAGTTTACGAGGTCGCCATTTTTCATTTTTCTATCGATGAAAAGGCAATCGCTGCATTTGAGGAGGAAATTAGCAACCTTTCAAAAGAATGTTGGTCACAAGAATTTGATAAGTTGATTTCTCGAATGCGTACATGTATTGAGTTAGGGGGAGAATATGTTGAAAAAACAGAAAAGTTTTTTGAAAAAACCTTATAGTTTTTCTGTATCTAAAAACTTTCAGCGTGACCCTCGTATATCGCAAATAATGGTAATGAATATGCTCAGATTCTTGGACGAATATCTACAGCTAGTCCTTCAACTCAGACGAAGCCTCTATGGAAGCTCCTCAAGTAATTATTCCATATAATATGGAATGAGTGTAGGAAAAGTAATGTGTTTTGTGTTAACAATAGTCAATCCTCAAAGGCAACCGTCTGATCAACATAGATCTTCCACTTAAATCACCCATAAATACCACAATGTCGACGCTTTGATTTTTATTGTTTCTCATAATTTCTTAGTAGTGACTGTGGCGCTCTCGAAGAGATTTGCCTTTGCAAACGCGCATAACCTGAAACTAATAAGCTAATCAAATTCTAATACAAAATATAACAAAAAGTTGTTCGGAATAAAATTATCTACAAAATGACTAAGCTCTGTATGTTGATTTGGCTCAAAGTTATTGCATTGCGGTCAAAGTAGTTTTAAAATATTTTTTCCAAAGTTGCTCATATAAAAATGCATTGAATATCGGAAATACAGGCATTGGAAATATATTCAAAATAAGATATTAAACGAACTATGTCCGCAGTTTGACCTTTTCTTATTTATTTATTTTTTCATGTTTTCACTATCACTCCGCCTCCACTAAACAAATTTTCAAAAACCAATACGTCCTTGTCATACTAGTAACCTACTGTCAAGGTTTCATCAAAATCCAAAAAATATTTCCTGAGTAATAGAGGAGGCAAGGATTACCGAATAGAGTATAGACAGACAGACAGACAGACAGACAGGACAGACAAACAGACAAGCCGAAGAACATAAGTGACGAATGGACAAATACCAAAAAAAAATTGTCATCTAAACATGCAATTCCATTATATTTCTCTGGCTTATTTGAATGCGATATACCACCACCATACTAGTGAACAATTTCAGACTAAGAAACTGGTTTAAATTCAAATGGCCTTTTAAACGATCTCTGAACCAATTTCACAGAATTCACGAGTAATTGCACTGGCAAAATGCAATAATGTGCAGTATTTATCTAAATCTAGTTATTTTGGTCGATTGTACTCGTAGCACGCTACGTATCAATGAACAGAGACGTACTCAGTGAGGAAGAAGTACCATCGATATATTGCCATAATGGATAAATAAATAAAGATTAGCTCAAATCGGTTTTCCAGCCGTACTTTCCCCGCATAAGAAACATATGTGACGCGTTTTCATCAGACTTTCAAATCGATTACTCAGGTCACTCTTTCACTAAGAGCTAAGTTCTCCAGAATCATCAGATCTAGCATCCTGTTTGGTTGATATTTATATATTATTGAACTTATTAACTTAATTTCGAAATTTATAACTAATTTTATATACCGGGTAGTCCATTTGACTTGAGACAGCCGTATAGCGCGAAAACAGTGAGTTTTTTAAAGGTTTTTTCAAAGTCATCGATGTTCTTTTTTAATGATATTTTTTTGCAGAATCTTAATCTACGAGAAAAAACCAGTATATTATACCTTATTTTCTTAAAATAACATATCGACTGAAAGGATTTTCTTTTTTATTCCTACTTTTTGCACAATCCGGCAGCACAGCAGGCTCGGCCACTGGTATATCATTTATTTCGGACGAAGGAACGCTTAGTCGGTTGTTGTTTCGGGTCAGTGCATACGCCATAAAAAAAACTTAGTGATTTTGCTTAAACAGTGAGTTTTGCATCGAAAAATATTATTATATATATTCTCATTCGTTCACCCTCTCACACTAACAATGTCGGCGTGAAATCAAAGCGCAATTCATGGATGAGTGGCTCCGGCTCTCGTTTTTTATATATCTTCAATAGTACTTCACACTGTGAAGTACACATCAATGGTACTGGTGAAGTTCATAGAAATATGAATAATGACTATCCTTCTTTATGTTTTTCTTCCAAGTGGTGTAGCGTGAATTCAAAGCAAAGCTAAGCAAAACACTCATAATCATATATCTACCTGCAAGCGTTGTGGCATTTACATTCGTAAACGTAAATGTAAAATGTTCCACGTTTATTCCAATCCGTTCCTTTCCATATTATCTTTCCAGTGGATATGAAATCAGGCGATACGTATGCAGACTTGCTGGCAGCGTTTTTAGCTGATATTTTTGTACTCGTTCTGCATACAGAATGACTTTAACGTTACATAATTTCCTTACTACTATTTTTTGCATAATATCGCCTCTTAAAACATTTTTTTGAATATAAGATGTTTAAATCATTATAGTAGGGGACTACTGCAAAATCTACAAAGAGTTTTCGTCCTTTTTACCTAGTAACCAAGGATTACCGGTCAGGATACAAACAGACAGGCCGACGGAAAAGAGTGACATGGTTTTTCGTGATGTATCTGCCACGAAACATCAAGAAAACACAATATTTCGAATTCGAATTGTACAAAAATTAGCATTGCAGAGAAAATAAAACTTTACGTTTGTGAATAAGTCCAGTTTCTTCGAGTGTTTCTTGAATACTTGTTTCATTTTTTCGGCATATGTAATTCATAATGTCTGTTGGCATGTCTGTCATTGCGTACTGTTTGTTAACCGTGCACCAACTTTGATCAAATTTTGCGATGGATATGATATGAGCACCTAGTAGGTTGTGCTACTTTATTTTTGAAATGTCTGTCGTAGTTGAACAAACATTTATCTATGGGACAGAAATTTCTTGAAGTGCTCGAATTTTATTTTTACAGAATTAAAAGATTTCTGATCACTCTAAGACGTAATTAAGAAATTTTTGAGGGGCTCAATTTTTAAATTCACGATACTTCATTTTTGAACATTTTTCAAGTAGCGGGTGACTTTATACCTGCTGAAAAACATTTTTTGTTTTATCATCCCGTAATCTCTCAACTCTCTAAAGATTTTTGATGTTTGGGAATATCTGTGCTGCAACAAACAAAAAATATGTCCAATTTTATTCATAATTAGATTTCTTCATTCGTTGGATGTTCCAGGTCAATTTATTTGATCAAATTTGTTCATAATGGAATTTGAGGATTCTCATGTTTTTTATTCAAAACAATCGGTATATATTTGTTTAGCTTCCATCTAAGACGGCTTATTTCCATTCAATGAATTTTCTTGAGATCATTCTAGTTTTTGTGAACTATTGAAATGAATAAAAAATTCACTGAATGAGATATAAATGGATATCGCCGCCACAAAAGCTTTGTATACGAAGAGGTATTAAAGATTCGCCCGAAGCCTTTCTATTATTTTTCTCTGCGATTGTGTACGATTGCGTACACTCCCGAGGCACTTCAAATAGGAGATGAGCACTTCAAGCCAGTTGACCGCTGGAGGAACAACATCTGCACACACACAGCAAAATATGATGTACGGTGTTCAGTACAAATAAGCTGCTTTAACTTGTTCACGTATCATCCGTGAATACCAAAACATCGAATTTGAAGTTTAGATTGTTATCACTTTATGCCACGAGAATCTGTCTACTGGACCACATTTTTGGGAAGTCAACAATCAGGTTTGGGAGGTGGTGATGTAGTGGCTAGGAGACAAGCATGTAAATTTTTCGCTATTGCTTCGATTGTCGTGAAATTGAGAGATGAGTTTCATACAGTATACACTAGGTGCTCTTAGTTAATTTTGAGAGGTTGGTGGATTGGCGAAAAATTAAAGAGCAAATTTCAAAAAAAATACGTCACATGAAATTCTGTAATTAGTTCGCCAGGTTTCGTAAATTATCAGTATTAGATCTGCGTAACTGACGATATTTATAAAAATTAAAGCGAAACGCATCACAGATCTGAAACTTTTATTCACGGAAACTGGTATATCAATTACACAATTCTATGTTACAGGCAAGGACATTAAAAAAGTGAAAACTTCATAAATGGAAAAGAAATAGAAATGGATTCTATCTTGGATATCAGGTACCCTCTGTTCAATTTAGATATTTCCTTCACTGTAATAATGGTATTCCATACTTACCGGAACACGGATAAGGTTGTTTCTTAGTTACCGCACCTCCAGAAAACTAATCCATAAAAATATACAAAACATCCTATAGTAAGAAAGTATAAGGGCAAAAGTGCGAGTTGTATTTGAGTCTTTTTGCATCCCGAAAAAGTTGATTCACTGAAAATAAAAATTCTCATTTGAACTAACGTACCGTATCTAACGAGAATGAACTGTTTGCGCACAGCTACATTTTGTACCAGAATTTCTCAACCAAGATAAACTCTAACGAGTTTATTTCGTTCCTAAAAATAATAAAAACAGAACGCATTTTGTTTATCTCGCCCCAGAAATTCATTTAGTTTGTGAAAATTGAAATATTGTTGCTTACACGGACGCTTCAACGTACGGTCGCTAGTTAAAAATTCATTAAAAAATTCACAGAACCGGGTAAAAAAACAGTAACAAATAACATTTGGAGCATTCCAAAAGCATTCCTTGGTTCAGAATTCAATTCAAATATTTCTTGACCTCAAACATAAGGCTTTTATCATATTAAAATTTCAAAATTAGATAGGATAGATAAAGGATATATATTTTTTTTTTGTAAACACCAACGAAGGTGATATGTCCATCAAAACTGATCAGGTTAGATCAACCATTGATTTGTCTCTAATAAAGCTTAAAACTAAAATACTTATGCTCTAGACTTCATCCATTGATGTCTTTCAGTTTAGCTTAGTTGTACAAATTACACTATTCATTCCACTTTCTTGTTTTGCACAATGCACTACACTAGCTCGAATGGCTTAGTCCTTTTCAGTCTTCGGACGATATCTTCGTTGTCCAGCAGCTGTATCGCCTCCGTATTCACACGATGAAGTAGTCTGACTTCATGCTTATTGGCGTATCGTTTTATCTCATCTTTGACCATTGGGATTCCTAGGTCGCAATGAAGGTCACTATTGCGAACGTACCATGGAGCATTCACCATGTTACGAAGCACTTTATTCTGGAAAGTCTGAATAATATTCACATTTGATACACAAGTGCAGCCCCAAAGCTGGATGCCATAAAGCCACACTGGTTTTAAAATCTGATTGTAGATCAGAATTTTATTATATAGTGACAACTTAGAATTCCTTCCAAGTAGCCAGTAATACTGTCTATACTTTACACTAAGTTCCAAGCGTTTTTTCTTGATGTGCTCTTTCCATCGTAGCTTTGCATCAAGGTTCATTCCAAGATACTTAGCGTTGTTCGTGTGCGGTACGGCGATATTATTTACCCTAACTACTGGGTGATCTGTGATTCTCTTGTTCGTAAAATTAACATAAACAGATTTGTGTTCATTAAGCTTGATTTTGAGTTTCTTTGTCCAGTTTTGAATAATGGTGCTTGCAGCCTGTAATTTATCGGTAGAATCCTCTGAGCCAGTACCAACTGCAAGTAACGCTGTGTCATCAGCAAATACAGCAGTAGTTACACCTGCAACTTCTGGTAAATCATTTGTGTATAACAGGTAAAGTACTGGTCCCAATACACTTCCTTGTGGCACACCCGCATATATTTCCTGCAGGTCAGAGTAATCATCTTCCTGTTTGACACGAAATAGTCTGTCTGTAATATATGACGATAGAATTTCAGCATACTGCCTTGGCAACATTCTCTTGAGCTTGTAAATTAAGCCTTCATGCCAAACCTTGTCAAAAGCCTGTGCAACGTCTAGAAAAATAGCCGAACACACAAGCTTTTCCTCCAAAGCTTTTTCAATTACATCTGTAACCCTATGAACTTGATCGATAGTGGAATGACTCTGACGAAAGCCAAATTGGAAATCTGGTATCAGCTTATTGTTCTCGATTAACGCTTTGAGTCTTTTTAAGAGTAGCTTTTCAAACAGCTTTGAGATTATAGGAAGTAAAGAAATCGGCCTATATGATTTTACCTCATTGACTGGCTTACCGGGTTTGGGTACCATAATAACTTCTGATAAAGGATATATAAAATAATTATAGACGAAACATGTTGAATTACCTCTCATATTAATAATATACCTCGAGAGATCACTCTGAACAGTACTTTGAATCAAGTGGCGAGTACTTAACACAAAAATCTATTCCAGCGACTAAATAAATTGATTAACAATCAACCTGTGATTTGAAGTATCAATTGTAACATTAAAATTCCTACCTCGACTACATATTATAAGTTTATTAATTTGATTCAAGTCGAGTGCCAATGAGTATGAATCAATATTTATTTGACATGATAAAACGACTTCTTCTACACGATTGAAAATAAATTATCTAGTATAGTAGTGTAGTAGAACAGTCCAATTTTATGAATCAATATTATTTTGATTGATATCAATTAGTTTGATCGGATTGAAATAGTTCTTCTAATAGAAATAATACGGGGAATAATACAAAATATATTATTTTTTTACATTAAAACATACCTGGTGGTAATAGTCTTGCTATTAATCTAGACACCAACTGGTATTTAACTTGTACTCTGAATAGGTTTTTGGCAGGAAATGCCAAATCAACGGCAACATTCAACATTTCTACATTATAATAGGCGTTGTGTAATGAAAAATATGTTCAAATTAAGTAATACAAAAACGTTTATAAATTATATAGAAAGACCCTTTTCTATACGATATGTGACAAACCCTACTATATTTCTGACTTATTTTCATCTAATTCATCATAATACACCTTCTTTATGCGATTAGAGAAGGCTTTGCCTATACTCTTAGCGTTCATACCAAGATAGCCGTAATCTCGGTTTGACAGTAGCTGTTGTTTTGCATAACAAATGTTACACAATTTTGAAGATTGTATGGTTCAGGGGTCGTTTTCGGAAAAAAAATTGCGGAATGAAAAGAATTTGGTTTTGCCGGTCGGCCGGACCTACAGAGCGGGGTAGCGTTGCTAATTTTGTAGTGACACCCAAAAGCTCTGTCTTCTTTCATTTTGGATAGGAAAAAACGGTACTGTAAACTACTTCGGACTAACGCGAAAAGCTTACTCGCATATTTTTCACATAAAATTCGTTTTTCATGCAAATATATGGCAGTGCACTAACTATCTCGAAACAATCAAAAACTGCACCTGTAAAATCGTTTTGCTGTGGTCAACGGCTTAACTTTAATTTTCCGAAAAACTGTGCTATAGATTGTTTTGAGATTTTGCAGACTTGTTCCAGGATAAATTATTCATTGTAATAACAAATTTGATGCAGATCTACGGAGAATAGGTTTCATAGAAGAATCTCCTAAATAATAAGCTACGAAGAGATCCTATATTCCAGGGTCAACAAATGGCGGACCTTAATAATAAAAAAATATTCAAGACTTCACTTTCATTTCTTCATTGAGATTTATGAGCTAATATTTATATATTTTAGTGTTAAAGTCAATACACGTGATGATTTAAACGAGAAACTCATCTGATGTAAAATATAAGACGGACCGCCCCAATCATATTATTTTGAAAAACAGACTCCAAATGGGACTAATTGGTGCTTCCTGCTATAGAAAATGTAAATAACTGTGCAAAAAAAGAAAATCTCAAGTTATCCTCCAAAACCGACAATGCCGGGGGTCCCATAAGCAGTTCTATTGCCTATATAGGTATATGGATAATCTGATGCTGGAGACTGGAGAGAAGCTATAATCCAACACTCGTTAAAATCTTCCGTGCATCATGTGATTCTGGCCTGTTGTTTACAAACCGGAAGATAACCGCAATCCAAGAAAACGCCTGGGTAAGTGAGCTTACCTATATTCAAGAAATATGTTTCTGGTTTATCTTATAGGAATACGTTGCAAATTGATCCATTCACTATTATACTTATGAGTTTGAAGAGAACAGTGCATAGTAATAGTACCTATTGAAAGATGGAACAGTACAAACTACAGTAAGTTTTGTAATCAATTCTATATTTAAAACAAAGAGTTATGAAGTTTATCAAAAATCATTTATCACTGACAAACAGCATAAGAATAATGGATACAAATAAAATGAATTCATACATATATCTTCATAAGACCTTCACGAAAATTATAAAAGATTAGTAGATAACTAGTAATGGTAGTAAAGTAAAGGTAATAACAATATCGCTGAGGGTACGAGGTGGTACAACGTAGCGTAAACATAAAAATAGTGTTATGTATCGGCGCGCAAGGTCGTTTGCAAGCGAAAATTGTTGTTTTAACTATATATATACAAGTATAAGGACCTTACCATTCGTCTGTTTGATAGAAGCAGTACTTTGGTGGCGGTACCCGTGGTAAGTCTTCAATCGATCACGTGACACCGGTCTATTTTTATCAAGACTGAGAGATAACGCCGCCAAAGAAAACTCCGCACTTTTCAATAAATGTAAATTTTCACTGGCTCACTATACATCATCTTAATAGTAGTACCCACGCTCCACGCTATTGTCCGTTTGTACGCGACGTTGTTTTCGAAATCAGTTTTGGCGAGAGCGAGCACAAAGAGTTCGTGATCAGTTTTTGTTCTCTTGTTGCGAGATAAGACCAGGGAGCAACGGTCACAAGCAAACGTACAGACCCTCAACAAACGCACGGCACGGATGACTAAAATTGTCAGTGGCTGGCTGGCTGATCCGCTGCCGGTCGGTCTCGCGGTGGTGGAGAGATCGCCTGTTGAATGCAAAACTACAACGTTGCCAGAACGAAGACACGTTATTTCTCATAAGAATTTCTGGGTCCGTCTCGGTAACTCCATTTTTCACAATATTCAAATTCCAAATGATCTTTAATACGATAGTTACTATATGGTTTGGATCTCAGAATCATTTGACAGATTTAGTTCAACAGAGACGCACTGGGCTTGACAGATTATTTTTATATTATTACACTACATTCGTTACAAA
Organism: Bruchidius siliquastri; assembly: GCA_949316355.1. Lineage (NCBI taxonomy): Eukaryota > Metazoa > Arthropoda > Insecta > Coleoptera > Chrysomelidae > Bruchidius > Bruchidius siliquastri. The sequence continues at coordinate 605,839 of OX438534.1, read as the reverse complement.
AATTATATTCTCAGACAGATTCATCTTTGAACTGAACACATCAAACTCTTGTTGATACTCATAAAATTAGGTATTTTAGAAGCAATAGTTTTGTAAAAAAGTGTAAACTTTATTTATCAATTGAGATTTTGATGAGATCAGAAAAAGAAAAATCCCTTTTCATTTATATCAAACAAAAGTACATTTTCCAAAATAAATGTCCAGCTGAGAGAATGTTATTTTTGTGAATTTATCGTGATCAAAAAAATGTACAGTAAGGAGAAGCCTGGTCCGTCCCTGTCTAACTGAATGAGCCAAATGTCTTTTAAAATAAAAAAATCATTGAAATACAATTTTGTTCTAATTAAGCTATCGAAACCAATTTTGCGTTAGAACGCTTTAAGGGTCATTGGTTAATTACGTGAGGTCCAAGAAGGGGAGAGGCGGTTTAGGTTACATGAAAAAATGATTTATTTCGAATACACAAGGGCAAGAAGTTTGTTTATGCTTTCACCATTTTTTTTTGTAATACCTTGGTTGATATAATTGAAAAAGGGATATGTTAATAGAAATTATAATCAAGAAGAAAAAGCTAATAGTAAGTGAAACAGTGGAGTCAAAAAACAAAATTCAATTTAATTTTTGGTCAAAAATCTTAGCCCGAGGGGTGATTACCTCCAGTACCCTTGCATACTTCTGTGCTTGAAGGATACCTCTGAATTATTTTTCATTCCGTTATCACTATAAGGTTATTCAACTTGCTACGAGATCTTAGACTATCTTTAAGGAAGTTTCACCAAACTTGAGCTACTGTTACTTAATGATAAACATTTGACTCTGCATTCATGACCGTATATCGCATGATTTTTAAGGTTCTTTTTTTATAAAAAAAAGTTATACAGGGAAATATTGCTCAATCTGGCAATGACGCCTTACATTCGTTATGAAGTTGAATGTCACTCATTAATAATCGCCTATAGTATATGCAACCTATTATACAATCCATCATATATCTGAATGTTTTAGATTGTTTAGTCTTTATTTTTTATTTTTCATTTAACATGGGAAGGTTAATTTCACTGTTTCTTGGTTCAGCCCATTTTAACTCCAATTTGTTTACCTATATAGTACCTATATAGGTAAGTATCACAGAATATATTATAAAGTATTCCAAATTAAAATGAAACTACGACTAATTTGACATTCAAACATGTCTGCATCGTAAAAAGTAACCTGTGATAGTAACTGAAACTGAAACCTCCTCAATTCCTCCTAGTATATAGGCCGTAGCCGCTGCTTCTATATCATCATCAGGGTCAAAAAGAGAATTTGAACACATTTTAAATATGTGATGTCCTAAGAGGCACATTTAGAAGTGCTCTATCACATTTATATAACAAGTATGTTATCACCTATGAAATTATAAATATGTCTGGTTGCCCAGATAGAAGAGAATTTCACACAAAGTCAGTGTTGCCAATGCAAATATGTGAAATTACAGGATGAGCTCAATGAGGTGCTGAAATTACACTCTTTTACAGGCAGGCCGATGGGGAACCACCGGAAAAACCATATTACCCTAGACATTCTTCTGACTTCCTTGTGAAAAACCACCTGAAGAGCAAAAAAACGAATCCTCTTCAGAAAACCTAAAAAAACTGGTACCATAAAATTTATATTTTTTGAGTTTTTCAAATTGCAAAATTTTACACAAATTACATGCTTCTCATGAATGTTCCCAAATTGTAGGCAAGGCACTCAAAATAAACATAAATCCTTTATTCCAATCCAACAAACAGCCTCGGAATTCAAAACGAAATTCAAAATTAGTGTGCCTACTTAGACAGTGTTGACTTAAGATTTATGGATAATTTGAGGCAATGGAATCACAAAGCAGTATAGAACTTATATTTTCCCATATTTTGTTTTATTTGAAGATAAATCATCTATGTTTCGATACCTCCCTGGGTTTTGATTAGAAGTAATCAGGTGGTTAAAGTTAAAAGTAATAGTCAAAGAGTATCTCTGAATGTTCATTTTTTACATATTGTATAGCTTTTGGAACATTCAAATGGATCTGGGCAAACTCGGTGAAGATCTGAACATTGACGGAGTTTTTTTTGTGAACGAATTTATTCGCAGTCTGTCAGGTGTCAATCTGTCAGGTCTGCCTCAACATCTCAACCTTATATATTCTGTGATCTCAAGTAAATTGTAAATAATAACCTCAATTTGAGAATTTATCCAGTATATCGTAATGGTATATCCCATTTTTGCTTTCTACTATGGAGAACTATAAAAAAGGAAAAAACGTTGAAGAACCCTTGGATAGATATAAAATTCCAATACGAAATTTACCGGAAAATTTCTTATGGATGCAGGTATGATTTTTCGGGACTGGGGCATCTATCTTTGGACATTTTAAGCTCCTTTTCGTCAATTCGGTAAAAATCTGATCCCAAAGGCACAAAATACGGACAAAAAACCTCCTAGTAACAATTTTTTTAAGTAAAGACCCATTCACTTCATATTTTCAGGCCCCATACAGTGTACCCACTCCAATCTAGGAAAAACCAATTAATATGAATTGTGTCAATTTAACATATGAATTAATTGTTAATACATTGTTTTTATATTTTTTTAGTTCTCTGATCGAACAACACAAAGTTAATTTACCATCATTAATTTGATAAAAACTAGTGTTCCTAATATAAATTGCCATCAGAATGGAATAAAATAAGAGCATATATTTAACTCTGAATGTCTAATGTCTTAACTAATGTAGATCCAACTTTCCTCTTGTCACTCCTAAAGTCCTTTGTTCCATAAAGATAACAATGCAACATAGCTCTTAACAATTACATATGATTGAACAACATATCTCAGGTTAGAAACTAACTACAACTCTTGTAACACATCCTATATTGTATATTCATAACAGCTAAGGATTCATAATTTAAATGTTGACTGATATAATGCAATAAATTTTAACATTTATGTTATATGTTTCATGATGAATTTGTTGTGAAAATATAATTAACATGTATTATGCATATAAGTGCTCTAAGACTGTCTGTGATTAGACAACCAAATTATTGTTAACCTATTTGACAGGTGAGAGGAGGTAGTAAAATACGAAATTTGCTATCACATGCCTTGAATGAATTGCCTGAAGCCAAACATGTTGTATGGACAGGTTTTGGACCATCTGTAGGCAAAACTGTTACCTGTGCAGAAATCATGAAAAGAGAATGCAACTATATGTTACACCAGATCACAAAACTATGCTATAGACAGTAAGTAGTACAAGTTATGAAGTAAACTAGTAAATATTATTTGTTATTTCACTTCAAAGAGTATATATAAGTTTGATAGTGTGTAATGCAAAAAAATTCTGGTCTGCAGTTCAATACATTCTAATTGATTAAAATTGTTGCATTAAAGTACATTTGTATAAAACTACAACTATTGTTGAACAAACTGAGCTTGTGAATAAACATACACTTTGTAAGCTAAATAACACATTTTTACAACAACTTTTTTGAATTGTGAGAAATAAAATGGCAATATAAGTCTATTGTAAATATTTTTATCTCAAATTTAATATGTGTTTCAGCACTCCAATTTGTATGTGTTCCATAGACTGGAAAGTCAATGATGTGCGAATGGTATTAAAGTTTATATATTAAAGAACACTAGAAGCTTAGTTTTACTGAATATTTTGCAATAATATGGACTATATGCCCAATTTTGGTGTTCCAGAATTCATTCTGCAGATATTTTATAAGCTGTAATTGGAGCTAACTTGAATTATCTTAACAATAAAATATTACAGAAAAAATAATTTTCAGACCTATTTTTTTGATGATAAATAAAACAAGCAGACAATGCTGTGGAAAGACCTCTATATCTGTTGTAGCAATTTGGCTATATTGCTCAAGTCTTGCACTATAGATTTAACTCTTTGAAATATGTTGTTAAGGGAAAAGCAGTAAAGTATCACTTTAAAATATTTGTGTCACATATATTTATTGAAAATGAAAAAGATTTGTATGAGAACCATTTTTCTGATATACTGCTAGTTTAGATTTAACTATTTACCTATTCAGAGTGTCTTATTTTTTAGAGTTGAAGAATATTGGGATCCTCTCCTGCCAGAGCTAGATCAAATTGTAGTGAAAAGGAAGCTTCCCATGATCCACATTTATCTAAGTAAAGAGCCATTAGATTCAGAAGAATTAGGGTGAGTTTGAAGCTTATGGAAATATGTTGATACATTACAGTTCTTATTGATTCGAATCGCATCAGTTTGTATTGAATTGAAATGGTTCATATTAATTCGATGACAATCGAATCGATTTGTATTGGTTTGATCTGATGCGCGCACCATCAAGTGAAAATTGGCCAAACCACAGTTACCGAATGAAAGGTGAATTCTCGTACATAATAAATAGTCGTACAATATTGTTTTTTCAAAACTATTACCTCACAAAATATCTATTGCCAAAAGTGAGTATGTATGTAGTTCGATTCACCATTCAAGTCATTTAATCGATTCGATTTAACTGCATAGATTTCTTTCACCTACAATTTGATTTATTAATTTAATTTCATTTTCGGTTCTTCTTGCCGATTTATTGGGTTATCAGATTCGATTCGAATGATCAGTTGATTTATCGATTCGACTATATGTCAATTAGATTTGTCAAGCAAATCGATTCAGCAAAAAAAAATACATAGCGATATATCAATATTTTGCCTAGGCCTAAAAGTTACTTCAAACTAGATTGTAATCTCTAAATGAGTTTGTATGATCCTTCAAATTTCCCAGATTCCCTCTGACACTTGGACATGTTTTTTTGCATTTTGTGCCATAAACACTTGGGAGTATTTTTTTTCTTTATAGATATCAAATCCCAGATCAAAAAATATCTTACAGGCCAGAAAAAAGTGGAGGTAGTGATAAAAGACCAAACCAGAGTAAGAGGTACAAAAGGCCTGATTGTCAAAACAAAAATAAAGGCCATCATCAAAAACAAACCAGTAGTAATACAGAACAGGTATCCGAGAGGTAGCGCTATCCATATACAAAATAAATAAATTTATGAAAATAATTTATATTTGTTCTCTCTTCTGTATCCCAAGCATTCACATATCGAGAAACCGGAGCACAACCATTGCTATTTTAGAGTTTCAGGATTAAGTCGTCAAGAGCTCAATTTAAATAATGAAACATACATATACAAATGGTTTATTCTTAAAAATTATATCTCTGTTTTACATTGGACCTAACACAACAGTGTATTCAGCATTTGCGTTTTCATTGTGAAATACCCCTTAATACAGTTAAATACAAATATCGTCATACTACAGATAGTAGATAAAGAAACAAAAATTATGTCATGGTGGTCAAGTTATGATTGTCATAATGTTAATATCGCGTACATTAAAAGGATTTTTAAATAATACATAAATCTCAATGTCATTATAATTTCAAATCGTAAATTTTCATATTTTGACTTTGTTAAAGGCTGCCGAGGCAATGAATGTAAAGCGATCACATGTGGTTTTAATTATAGGCCATTAAAAAATGAGATGGATCGTTTATTTGGTTTTAATATACAGGCATTGAGACGATAATGAAACATGCAGATTTTGGGTTTACCGAAAATTTCTAGACAAATTCTTGGAAGTAAACAACCGATGAATATATGTTTGAATCATATATCATTTTCACTAGAGTAAAAGTGCTGATAAATCAGTAGACTATGTAGCACGTTCTTGAAATTACAAAGTTACTTTTAGTGTAAAACATTGAAAGCATTCATGATATAGAACATTTTATCTAATATTTGATATTTCTATGATACAACTTACAGCTACAACTGGAATGCCAGTAACCTGTTTTCTCACACAACATGATATGCTATTTTAATAACTGTCTATTGATAACTGAATGAGTCACTACGACAACCACAATATAATTTTCAGAATTTAAATTGTTCAATTGTAGATTAAGACTTTTTAACGTTTATTAAAACAAAAATTAATTCAACTTGTTCATACAGATCAGCTTTATTTGATAGTATTATAAAAAGTCAAGCACAAAAAGAGCTATGGCCATAGTTGACTTGGACAGATACAATTTATACACTCTTATTTTGAGACATTGCCATACTTCCAGGTGACTCAACTAAATAGTAACCATGTATTTCACAATGAAACATATAAACAAAGTAGTGAAAGTCTTCATTCTCCTCACTGTCCACCTCCGATTGGCGGTGGAGGAGGCGGCGCTCTGGGTGGAAAAGGCGGTCTGCCCCCTTGGAACTGTGGCGGGGGTGGCGGCGGTCTCCAATTGGGTGGGGGAGGCCGTCCACCTGGAGGTGGCGGAGGAGGAAACATTCCTCCGAATGGTCCACCCCCGGAAGGTGGAGGTGGCCCGGAACCCGTTGACGATGGAGTCCATGGTGGCGGTGGTGGAAGCATGCCACGTGGATGGCCACCTGGAATAAATGATATAACAATAGTTTTATGACTGAGGCCAATGCTGCGTACAACATCTATACAGGTGATGAATCTTGGATCTATGCGTATGAGCCCGAAACAAAACAGCACTCCACTGTATGGGTCTTCCAAATCCGACAAAAGTTGCCTGCTTCTTCGGAATAACTGGATATGCGGCAACCATGACGTTAAAGCAACGTACAATGGTGAATTCTGAATGGTACGAAGGATCTCGACAATGCTCTCGCACGTCGGATCAAACAACTACCTATTTGACTGGTCAAAATGTTGAATCAATGGATCATCCTGCGTACAGCCCTGATTTGGCACCAAATGACTTCTTTTTATTCCCGCATATCAAGAATAAATTCCGTGGCCAACGTTATTCGGCGCCTGAAGAAACCGTTGATGATTTAAAAACTATGTTTTGAAGGTACATCAATCAGAGTGGAAAAAGGGTACTCGAGTATTCCAAAATGTATAATATAAAATTTTATTTATTACAAATAATTATTGATAATCATCTTATTTTCATCACAGCGTAACGTTTTGGAAACAATATGTCGTGAATGCGGACCCAGGCGCATAAAGCGAAATATACTCCAACTTACATGATTTAAAAAAAAACAAGTTAATAACAGGACGTGAAAGAGACACGACTGTATGATAAGACTACTTTTCAAGGTATCTGCTATTATTCGCAGTTTTAAATGAATTGTAGACAATCAGAAACTGAAAGCTACCAATATTTCGATTCAGTGATACTTTGCAAGCAGTCCTGACAATCAGTATGTTTGTCAGAATCTGGTGAGCGGATTTTCAAATTTTAAATATTTTCCTATTTGGCCTAATTGAGCGCTAATTGTTAGCTACATTCATTTCTACGCTGAACAGATCAGAATTACAGAATGGATGCTGTCGGTCTTGTTGTTTTCCTCAAGGAAAACATGTGAGAAAATAATTCCGAAATTCTTACCTGACCCTCCACCAGAGGGAGGTGGAGGCGGAGGTGGCAACTGCTGTCCTTGTCCTTGCTGTTGACCGGAAGGCGGCGGCGGAGGCGGAGCGCCCGGCGGGAGCGGTGGTTGGACTGGTGGCAAAGGAGGTGGCGGAATTCCGGACGGGAAAGAAGCTGGAGGAGGAACAGGTGGAGGTGGAGGCGGTGGTGCACCCCGCATCGCTGCCATACCTGAAATAAGGATAAATATATAAAAAATGTGGTGTTTCGTCAGTACGATCTAGGCTTTGGATGAACTAATGGAGTCATATGATACCACCTATTGGTGAACTCGAATTTCTCAATGATGGATGAGTTTCTCCATGAGCATCTACAAGATGGAAATATCGAAGATACTAATATTGGCTCGTGCTATGCCATCCACCACCCAAAGTACACCCAAGTATTGCAAAATGTATGTCCCCACTGCGGATACTACAAAACAGTCATCTGGTTATTATCCATGAACACAAAACCGACATATTGTAATTATAAGAAATATGTATTGTTCTTGATGGTATAGTGAGAAGTATATTTTATTTCACACAATATTTCATCCCACGTGCCTAGATTTTAGTAATCTCGATTGAATTCGATTGACTCGTCAATCATTGTATAATGTATTTATGTGAATAAAATAATTTGTCAATTCTATCAATGAAGATAATCTTTGTTAAATCGACATCTATCAGTACTTACCAGGTGGCATCATGGCCGTGGGAGGCATGACAACAGGAGGTGGTGGGGGAGCAAGAACTGGCATCATGCCCACAGGTGGTGCATCAGCAAACAATTGATGAGGTCGATCCGCTTGAGACAAGGGGTTTTGTGCTGCAAGCAATCTCTCAGCAGCTGATCCGTGTCTCTCACCTAAAAAAGAGATAATACATCTGAAATATTTTAAGCAATGGTAATTTACGGTAAATGTACGTTCGTATTGTATTATAAGAAATCGTAATTATTGGATTTGTCTGCAATGGTCGAGGAGAGGAGAAAACACAAGATAAGGTATATGAGCTGTACAGTGAATCTGATCGAGAGTAAAATAAATATGTATATGTACCCGTAGATCTAAATCCAATTACATTACAGTTTGTGGAAAGAAAAGCAGACTTAATTTTCCTTTCTTGCTTTTCTTTTACACCTCCTTCATATGTTAAACTGTATTTTTAAAATATAATTAATTGGAATATGATAACCTTTCAACATATAAACTAAATCTTAGTAATAATATTTGAACAAGGTGCAAGTTATTCAATGTTTATATAATTCATTTTATGAATAGTGTTTTTAACAACGCTCAGCACCTCCAGCGCAGCTGCTAGTGTTGTGTTGAGTGCCAACACAAACTGTTATCTACTTATGTGTTATTATATTATTACATTAGATGTTCCTGTGATTATATATTGGACACTGAATCAGCTGATTATTGAGAGACATTTTTATATAGTTGCCACTGAGATCTAAATGTGACTTGATACTCAGAGATGGTTGCAAGGGCAGATTTATGGGGTTTAGAACTTCCAGAACTGAAAAAAGCAGTGTCTAACCTGTCGTGCCTGACGCTAAACTAGGGATTTTGCCCTTTCAACTGTAATTTCTGGATCCGCCAGTGCTAATAATAGTCTATTTTACGAATGTTTTATGCTTACATCCAGTGCTTGTGAAAACTCAGAACAGCATCAGTAATGCAAAAAAATGACAATAATTTCAACAGAAACTGATTCATTACCAATCCCCACCAGAAAAAATTGCTAAGTAAATTTACTTGAATATTCAAAAATGAATCAGCTTCAGAGATTTCATACTTTTTGAGCATAACATTTATATGTTGTATAACCAAGCAGAAATATGAACACTTGATATCTTCTATAAATAATTACCCTTTGAGTCCTTTTTGAAAGCATAAGATACAGATATAGGCCTATTGCATAGGTACTGCCCATTCATTGCTTCAATTGAGGCATCTGAGGCTTCAAAGCTTGCAAAATTGATGAATGCAAACCCTTTAGAATTGCCAGTCTCTGGATCCCTCATTATCTGTTGAAAAAGAAATTATAAATTGAGCTACCTAAAAATGGTTCTAATTAAAACAGAAGTGGAACAGTTGTACGAGTATAAGACACTTCCATTAGTTACAAGAAATAAATACATTTCTCATTAATTCAATTATATATATGTTATTAAGCTGATATGCTGTATATAAGAATTTCTAATTTCAGGTGAAAGTACCTTTGGAGTTTGCAGAATAACACCAAATGCTGAAAATGTATCATACAGGAGCTTTTCATCCACCTCAGGGTCCAGATTTCCTATGAAAATATTTGCCCCAACATCCAAATTTTTCTGATGAGCAGATGCCTTGTTCACTCTGATTGGCTTTCCATACAACTTTATCATATTCATAATCTTTATGGCATAGTCAGCATCTTCTTCACCCATGAATTCCACAAAACCATATCCTTGGTGCATCATAGTGACTCTATCTTTTGGCATGTGAACATTGACTGACAAATGAAATGTATAATTAGTTTAGGTATTTAGTTTTTGAATACAAAGCAAAGCATCATCCATCCAAATGATCAAAAATCTATTTAAACCTCTTTGCAACAACAATGTCTAGTAACATTCATGATTCTTATCCTTTAGGAACGTAATGGTTTTCATTAAGTGAACTCAATATGATAAAACATTACTGACATAAAACAGCGACCAAAATCTCAAATATATGATGTGATCCATCAGATCTTAAAGTAATAATCACCTGGGTTGCATATAGTGATTCATAAATGCCTGTTTCAAACTTTGTGCCTTTTTGTATTCAAGGATATTTGTACTTTTACAGTGTCTCCTCTCTGTTTCTATTTTATATACCCTGCTCAACATGTGTTGCAAGTGCAAAATTCACAATATGTGTACACTAACAGAAAAGTAAGTACGTTTCAGGTTTTGAATAGAAAAATATACTTTTTCTATTATTTGTTAACATCTATCTCAGATATATAGTCGTGCCTCAAATAATTAACTGATGTTGGAATGAGCCAACTACATGAATGCTCGAGGGCCTGGGCACTCACAGTATTTTTTATTTGGCCTTGAACCTCATGGCAAGGCATCTTTTTTTGTTTGACAAAGGAGTAAAATCGACAGTCTTCCGCTTTTTTAGATATCTAAATTTAAAATTTTTCCATCCGGGCCCAGTTAGATGTCACACACACTAGTAATTGCAGTTTTTGTAAGAATTTCATCTCCCAAAAAAGTTTCAAAAATGTCAAGCTCATGTCTACTTCTGGCACAAAGCGCCCCATAGAAACTTGACGAGCACCAATAGAAAATTTGGGAAGCTGGCGGAAATTTGTTGGCATGATGCAGACTGAGATAATGATGGGAGACAAGAGCGCTAATGTACTTTATAGCTACTAATGTAAATTCTCAGAAAGTATGCTAATAATATGAATAATTCCTAAACATCAAGATCTTGATATTTTATTCAAAACAAATTGACGTACGATCGAAAAAAATTAAAATATCCTTCAATTTCTGATGGGCTATGCATCTGGAATGAGTAAACGTTTGCGATTTTTTTAGAAACATTTCAATATAATTCATAAATATTTTCCACATCAATACATGTACTACTACTCACACCACAGGCGAGAGAGAAAGGTGCACTGCTGGCCGAGTAATAAATAAAAAAAATATCAGATGATCTTCATTTTACGGTTGCATCTAAAGAGTAATGACTAAACAGTTAAGCTGTTACACCAAGAGGTTTACTTATGTATTATTACCTAACCTAACTCACTGTATGTGTTGGATTTCAACAAAACAATACTTCAAATACTTACCAAGGGGGCCAGCTTGTACAAAGAGTTCCCATAAAAGGGATTCTGAAACCTTGTCGTCCAGCCCTCCAACGTATATTGTAGCATCTAAAACAAGAATTTTTGGTGAGGTTTGAAGGTTAAAAGAATGAAAATACCGAAATTTCTTTTACCTCTGTTTCTTTCTGCTATAGGACCATTCGCCATGATGGAGAATATTTATTTATGCAGCTCTATTCAACAATTCAACTTACTTCTGCATAGTTTTTATTTTGTTATGTATTTACCGAATAAGTTTGGTCACAAACTACTAACCTAAAAAATATAACCATCAAACCACAAGACAAATGAGAAATGATCCAGATCACAGAACACTGGTGTGATCCAGATGGACGATAAATAAGCGTTTACGACGGGACGCTCTGGATCTAGTAATGGTAATCAGCAGACAACATTTCCATTATCCTGACTGTCTTTGATGAGTTTGTTTGAAGAGCGAAGGAGTTAAAATTTCCTCTTTTTATTGATGATAATAAAGACATACAAGATGAATTTTGATGTCAGATTCACTAAGACGTCATCTATTAGACAGTAGCTGAACCTCCTACAGTGCCATCTATTAGACTTTAGTCACAATTAATGAAGTGCGAAAACTGTATGGTCAGGCTAACGACAAGCAGCGAGGCATGCATGGCTAATCTGCGAATTTAAAACTTTATAGGGGAGCTCTGGCGATTTGTTCTGAGGATCGTGAAAGTACATTGTCAAATATCTGATATGTGATCTGTCGTTTTGCGCTGCACACGTATATGTTTTGTGGTCGATACCTTATATATTCTGTGCTCAGCACAACAAACAACAAAGAAAAAGAGGGTTAAAATGTTTGTTATATCTATAATTGAATTTTGATTTTGTCCAACAAAATTCAGTTAATTTTCAGCCTGACCGCCATTTTTCATGGAGAAAGTTGAAGATATGACTCACTCATATGCTTTAGCACCACTCACAGATCAGTATGTGGTACATATGGAGGAAATTGAAGGTAAACTGGACTAGAAGATTTGACAATATTTAAAAGTATTATATCAAATCTACCTTTCCAGACGACCACGATCAACTAACAGCAGAAAATACAGATGATTCCAATCCTGATGGAGAAAAACTTGGTATTCCACTCAGGGAACAAGATAGGTTTTTACCCATTGCTAATGTTGCAAAGATTATGAAGAAAGCTATACCAGAGGCAGGGAAAGTAAGCTTGGGTCCATTTTATTTAAGTTATACATTTTATAAATATATCTGTATTGTGCAACATTCTAGAGATGGTTACCCTTGCAATGTCTGATTCTTCTAATATTATATTATGAAGTACTCCAAGTACTCTACTATAAACACCAATTCTAACTTAATGTAAGTCTGAGGATGTTAAATACAAAATATATATTAGGGTTAAATGTAAGAGTAGCCTTTGGCTGAATTTCACCCTCAGAAAGATATTATTATTATTATTTATAAGGGAAGCACAACAATATTTAGATGTTAAATAAAATTTTTCACCTTATACAAAAGATTTCATCATTATAAAAATATATATAATCAAATATTTAGAGTATCATCAGATTATCCAAATTGATTGTTTACAATGGTCACATTCAGCAGATACAACTGTTTGCATTTTCTCTACTGAACAGACATGCTACTATTAACATTTTGAGTAGAAGTGCCACATTTGGTGGCATTATCAGAAATTTAAAGATACATGTGATCATTTTATTAGCCCAAGCTGCTCCATCTGCTTAATACAGACAACTTAACCAACTTACAACCTAACCAATCATATAGTAAATATGAAACTAAAGTACTGAAATCTAGCATCCTATACATCTTGTCTAACTATAGTTTTATCAAAGTTCACTGTCCTTTCTGTGGAAATGTGGAATACATTTTTTTGGAAACCATTTACACTAGGGACAACTGTTATGTTCTAATGCCTTATATTACAATTACGAAGTAAATGAACAGACTAATCTTAGAACTGAACTGTCATAGATACACTACTATAAATTACTAGTAAACAGTCAATTTCAAAATAGTTTGTATTTATGAAATATATTAGACAATTTTATCTTAATGATGAATCTCCATATGTTCTGGGATTGTTTCACAGATTTAGATAACTTTCTGTGTCCCATCTTTGTCTGGTTTTTGGGAAACTAGACCTGACAAACTATGACCTATAAACAAAACATCCCTTAGACAAAAACATATGCTTTCAAACCTTATTTAGATCAAAATATGGTAAAAGTTTCAAAAGTTGGTTTGTAATTTGCCAAATTACAACATTGTATTGCTTTTAGCTAACTAAAATTATATTAGATTTAACAATAAATTCAACTATTTCAGATAGCAAAAGATGCTAGAGAGTGTGTTCAAGAATGTGTATCAGAATTCATAAGCTTTATAACAAGTGAGGCAAGTGATAGATGTCACATGGAAAAGAGAAAAACCATCAATGGTGAAGATATTCTTGTTGCTATGAGCACCTTGGGTTTTGATAATTATGTAGAGCCATTGAAAATATATTTGCAGAAGTATAGAGAGGTAAGTCCTACATCTTGCAAATATAAGTAGGGTGAAATATTGTGTATGATTTGATACTAGTGTTACTACATACATACCTTTGAGGAGTTTAATTGAAACAGCATTGATAACTTTTGCTTCAAGCAGCAATTGTATTTAATGCAATTTGCAAACAAATAGACACACACACATAATTTCTGTTGTTTCAGGCTGCAAAAAGTGACAAAAACATTGGTGGTGGTGACATGTTATATGATGAAGTACAAGAAGATGCATTCAGTAAGTTTCTCATTCAAAATGTAAAATTTTAAATTCAACAAGTTGAATAGTGTAGTTGAGTAACCAGACCTATTGTTTTAGATTCTGCAAGCAACAATATACTTACTACCGAAAGTGGTCAGTCTGAGACAGCTGTCATATACACCTATCAGGATAATAATTCTGTACATCAGTTTCAGATAGGGTAGAGTTAGAGAATATATGTGGTAAAATTAGGTATCTCCATAGAAGTACAAAATATTGCAGTTTGAGTAATAAGCTATGTACCTCACAATTATTGTTCAAAATCACAGGATCCAATTTCAATTCAAATTTCACCAAACTCAAAAGCATTATATGCGGCTTAACTGAACAATAGACAAGTTTCATTAGAATTTGCATAAATAGAGCTATCCGATGAGCAAATGCTTAACTTTTGAACAAATCGGTTTTAAATTTTGGAAAAGTTAGAAATGGATTGTTAGAAACTGTGAAGTGGATATATCGAATTACCAATCATTTACAAAAAAATTGTAAAGAAATGTTTTCATTTTATTTTTGTCAAAAATTCAATTAAATATTATTCCATCATAAATGTCAATGGAGAAGAACTGCAGAATAGGCCAGAAAAAGTAGCATAACTTTTGATATCTATGCATCAGGCAGAAGAGGAATTAGAAACAGATTGAAAAGATTTCACTCAAGCCGCAACATATTATGAACCTTCTCTGGTATCACCTAAAGAATGCAGTATTGATTAGAGAAGCCAATGAATCTTTAAAGGAGCTTCTTCATTAATTGTAAACATGGATTCACTTCTCAATTTCAAGATGTTTACTGGTAGTAGAAGTAACAATATATTTGTGTAGATCATGAGTGGATTTATGTAAATGAAAACGTTGGTTAAGTCTAAATGCACATTAGCCAGTTCTTTTTTGCCTCATATTCATTGATGTAAGAAGTGCAGCTATTATGAATACTGCATGGGTTCATTATCATATGGCGAACTGCCACTTTTGGGATTACTGATTAATTAATTTGGAAATGTATGTAAAAATAAAACTTTTGATATGTGAAAATTGCTTATGTTATTTATGAACTTGCTCATATTCATACCAAATGCCTGTTACAACAACTAACATCTTCTGGAAAATATAAATTGAAATAAGCAAACAGTCTAAGAAATATCAGCATGACAAGGATTTGAACTATACTAGGTACTCTGTGGACACACTTTTAGACCATCTGTACTATTCAGTGAGGAACAGAGCAACTCAAATTTTACAAGCATCTAGACTATCAGGTCTGGCAGCTTCAATGGTCAGAGGCTCCTGTGGATTTGAAATGTTGCAGCCAAAATTTTTAAATTATCGCAAGTAGTCCAAAAGTTTTAAACTATGAGGGAACATCAAAATAAATATTCAGAGCACTCAATCTACATGTATGGGTAGTGTCATAGCTAGCTACTATGGTGCCCAGGACCAACATCTTAATTTGCATTCTCTGGCAGTGGCGGACTAGGATAACTAGTTTGGCTTTACACCTCTGGAGGCCCGATAGAACCAAATTACTTGCTTTATCTCATCGTCAACCTACGAGAGAAAATCTGGACCCGATTTGCAAATTTGACGATCCCCCTTGATTGAATTGTAAAAAAACATCGCTACTGAAGGCTTTTCAAGAAGTGCTAGGTACATAATGTGAAATCGTAAAAATTTCCTGGTGGTGACCCACCAACCGCTGTTCTCCCGCCTTTTCAGCCCACAATTTTTCGCTCCTGGCGCGGGCCCCGGTTGCTCTTCACTAGCTGGGCACTATGACTGGGAAACAAGATAAAGAGTAAAATGGGAGCAAGAGCACACAAACAAAATTTCTAGAAAAAGCTCAAAGAATCTACCTTTGTATAACGATTGTGTTTCCAATTTGTTTTCTATTTAATTTCATAGAGCCATCTATTTTATTTACTGCACGATACGATCGGTTAGAGGAGAGGATTCTGGTTTTGTTCTGCCGTTCAGATCTCGCTGAGAGGGTTTTCAGAAAACGCGGGGTCCCCTGTGGGTCTGCGTCTTAGTTGGTATGATGTTTCTTTTGTTCTTCACAGTCAAAATGTTTAATTAAGAAAGAGCTATAGATTCACCATTATTTTACATGATATTCACAAGTTTTTTTAAGCATGTATATAGTTTCACACTGGGGTGGTGTTAGCAACACTGATTGTGTATGCTTCGAAGGAAACGCTAATCAATATTCTCAAAACCTATAGATTGACGATAAGTATTTTTTTCAGTTTTCTTATGGTTTGTTTCTTGATCTCAAATGGGGGGATTTTGTGTCGTAAGCTTTTGATAGGACAAAGAACATTATGTTACTACTATTGTGATGATGCACAATGTTCCTAATTTTGCAGTTCAAATTTGAAAACAAAACTATTACCTTGAAGGTAATCAATTAAAGTTATTTGTTATTTTCATAATTCAATTTATTTTACCTTGTACTTTGAGTAAGGCTGCAGATACAGCCAAAACATTGATAAAGTTATTGTAGTAGTCATATGTGGTTTAAATGAACGGTCAGGATTAGTATGGGGGAACCGAAATTCGTACCGCTAATCGAACATGTAAATGAAACGAGCAGTATACATTAATGTTTTATTCCTTACACATAGAACAACGAAAGTTGGTAGTACGATTTCACAGTTTAAATGCCGATGAACCTGCACAGGTTCAGAATAGAATACACAGCAGAAGATGATGACGATATCGTGAGAGGAAGTGTAGCGAGGATCTTTTGACTCCTGTAACAGAAAATATAAATTAATAGAAGCAGCAATTCAGGAAATATTTTGTCATTCATAGTAGTTTATATGGGAATGTATATCTGAAAAAATAAATAGTCCACCTGAAGACGATTGAAAATCTATCAAAATATTGTTAAACACAAATTATATGGATAATGGAAGTCCGAAGCATTGAACGTCTGTCAACAAATGGGGTATAGGGAAAATAATAACCTGAGGGCTTGATGATCAAGTCAGTAAGGTGTCATCCAGTTCTTCTTCTTTTCCCTCGGGCTGTGAAAGGATTTTCTTCAGAACTTTACTAACAACATCTGACAGGGATTCCCTAGCTCCTACGTCCAGAATCCCGAGACATCGCTGAAAAAATTACATTTTTCATATATAAATTACAACATTATTCCAAAATCTATAAATGCATGAGTTGCATTTGGAGCTTACTCATTAGCTTGAAAAAATTTAAAAAAATTATTTCATTGACACAAACTCACATCAGTGTTTTAAAAAAAAATGTATTCTGAAATACGGAAACATACCAAAAGTAATAAGCAATAGTTATTTGTTCAACCACTTATGAAGTTACAAGTTCTGGAATATAACAAGTCTTGGAAGAAATTATAATTAAATATTTTCTTGTTTTTTGAACTTTTTTTTCAAAATATTCCAAGAGTTTGATTCTTTACAGTAGGTAGAATCATTACTCTGATATCAATTGACTTATTTCTTTTTAATCATCTTACTAATTTATTTAGAATTTTGCAATGTAGTATACATTTGCGTCTTCGTTTTTGTTTTGATCGAATAAGTGATCTGAAAATATTTTGTTAGAATACGGAAGAGGGAAAAGCTTAACCCTAACAATTCGTCACAGTGGTCCGTAATCCTCTTGCACTCAAATTAGTTTGTCTAATGTGTTGTCTTGGAAAACCAGGAACCAGACATTGTCAGTGAAAATAATGAATATGTGGGCGCCATGTTTGTTGAACAGCTATTTCATTATGTGTGCGACGAAACTGTCATTTATTTACTTATAGTGAACAAGCCCTACTTCTTAGATCTATCAATGACAAGCTAATGGTAGGTCAACATTTTAATAATAACCCTAAATCTGAAATCATTCTACCTGTAACATTTGATCGCCATCTTTGAGCTTCAACACGGCGATGAGTGCAATCTCAGAGTTGGCTTTAACATATACATTTTTTTCCTTTGTACCATTCACCAAGGTAGGTATGAGCAGCTTCAGCAGATCTGCAGACATCTTCTCTTGGGGTACTGTTTTTGCTAGGTGGAATGAGATACGGGCTAGAAGTTGCTTCACATCGTTACTATTGTTGTTCATTGTCTACAATCAAGAAAATAGCACCTGAATTTACGAGCCATCAAAAAAAAAATACAAGACGCTCCATCTCTACATCACTGCTGTATGTTTCGTTTTAACTCGAGACGAACAGGGTTGTGTTTCTATGTGGCGATAAATTGTGTTTCTCATTTGACATTTATCAACAATGCAAGTGCATCATATTTATTTTAGTATTTTATAACATACATGTATATTTAAAAATCAAACCTGTCTGACCTAGTAAGAGTTAAAATCGCAGTATCAAATTTTATTTATTGTATTTTATTATTAGATGCTGGGGTAGCCGAAACGTTAGTAAAGTTGTTCCGCCAATCACATATGGTTTCAATTAGCGGCGAGTACGGGGATGAGCCAGAAAGATAACAACACACTAAGTTTCAAGCTACATCAATTGAAATCCTCTTTATTATGGACAATAATTTGAATGGAATGGGATGTGCAAAGGAAGTGTACTAGAAAAATCCGTACTCACCCTGACGAAAGGTACTATGAGGTTATTGGGCATCGGCTGATCGTTGATCAGCAAATACTGCAACAGATATCCACACGATCGGATAGCAATTTGTGTTAAAGATACAGACGGTGCGGTCAATTGGCTCAGCAAGGTTTGGATCAGTCTGTTCCTGTATTGTTCATCCCATAGTCGGTCAGGACATTCTTTCAGCGCAGTTGAAAGTGCCCAGCCTCTGCCTTCCTTCACGGTCTCCTTCGCTGAACTGTCATCGTCTGGAAAAGTTGTACAGAACATGCTATCTAATCAACGACGATAAAAAAATATAGACTACTGAACTCATTCATCAATAATTTTCCGCCTGGGTTACAATATGGTTTCTAGGCGAGGTGGGAAAGGGAACGAGCGGGGAAGCCAACATGACCGATATCGTCGAAAGCAGCTTCACAGACATGACAATAAAATATTTAGTAATTTTAGCATCTCACCATTTTCAGTAAAAAGTTGAACAAACTGTCAACAATGGCAACAATAATACCAAAATAAACTACATAGTCACTAGAAGGGATTAAAATAAGAACTGAAGAAATATGGAACCGGATGAGAGTACAATGCTTGATGAGAAAAAATATAGAAAACCGAGTAATTATGTAAATAAATTGGTCTAGTTCAATTAATAGTCTGTATTTTTATGTTTATTCCGAAACCGTTACTTTAGCGCATACAATTCGACAATGTATGAGTTTTCTGTAGGTCCTTTGCTCTTGGTTGAAACTTTGACTGTCAATCGACCTGTCTGATCTGGTTTCCCAGGAACCAGCCAATCTCAATGGGAGAAAAATAAAAGAAGGAAGGAAGAGAGCAAAGAGGAGGAAATGCATCTGTTGGAGGGGGCACCTTGGCATTTTCAAATAGGGTTAGAAAATTTGGGTTCATTTTGAATTTGGATGTTTTAGTTTAGCACATAAAAATTTCGGGATATGTTACCAGAAAAGTGGAATAAACCGTTATATTTGAGTTTATATGATAGGACCGGGTAAGTTTAAGCCTGTAAAATCTGTTATAGTAGCAGAAAGTACTAGTCTTTTCCTCCCGACCCTCAGAGTTTCATTAATATATATATGTCCATAATATCATTTATAAATTCTTGAAATCAGTTAAACAAGTTTTAAGCAATCATTCAGTCGGAGAAACAATGAGGACACCCCTAGAGACAGTGGTTGCATTCAGACTTTTTTGTGATTCTTGTTCATTTAATTTTCTTTTATTTTGACTATCCTTGATCTATTTCTTACAAAGTTTAACTAACCTTATTTAGTTGTAGAGCAAATACATCTCATAGTGCTTCTTGTATACCTCGTGACTCATATCTTAAGCATTATAGTTTTAACGTTTCAGTCATCAATAGTACTTACGCTCACGATACTTTAAAGACGAAAAGGGCTATAAAAATTGAAAAAGGGTTTGGAATTGACAGAATACTACTTCCAACTACCATATAAAGGGCACGTTATTCTGGAAATTACTCGGTCTTCTTGTATAAACTAAAATAATGCAAAACTCATTCCGTAAAAAAAGTGAACTTACTTAAAATGTGTTCGGTGAGAGTTGAATCCAGTTGTTCTGGTGATAGATATTTACAAATGGCACCCAAACAACCAGCAGCACACTTCCGAACTGTATCCTCTGGCTGACCCAGTAACGTCACAAGAGTAGCATGGATTTGTTTCTTTACCGGGTCAGACATTTTTTCACCGGCTGGTGTGATGATACCTCTTAATGCATGTAGAGTTGTTTCCCTGTAAGTGTTAAACACAAGGTATCTTTGAAATGAACATAAACGGTCAATTCTAATTTATATCCCATATCGGATTATACCGTTTTATGATGAATCAGCTGTACCATTGTCAAAGAGGCTAGCCATGTCAACTGTGGACGTTGAAAAGGGCTTTAGCTATTGAATAGTCTTTATCCTTGAGTAATTAAGCATAAATATAGAGGAATTTAATTTCCGTAATGTATATATTTTTTGTGATAGCTCGTAAATAAATTGAAATATTGATTATCACCAGTCAAAAACAACTTTGAAACCTACTTACTTGATAGAAATATCTTCAGTATTTTTGATGGTATTGTGAAGTTCTGTAAATAAAGGATCAGCTCTTTGATGAATGACGATCAAATAACTTAGGGCAGTTGCGGATTTCAGTCTGACCGTCCTGTTCAAATCATTGAGAGCTTTGACAAATGTTGTTTGCAGTTGAGGCAAGAACTGCTTTAGCATTATGCCGACCTAGAAATCAAGTTGTAATGGAGACGTTCAAAAAAGTAATAATCATAAGGTTGTTCCAATTACCTTAGCCAACAGTGTCGCCAAAGCTTCAAGCACAGCTGTTTTGACATTTGCTCCAAATCTGTCTCCCAATATCCTGATCAAAGGTCCTGTGATGGTAACCACGCTAGGCTGCAATGCTTGCGCACTGGTCACCTTTATAACCTTCAGGAAAAATTTAATTCAAATTCAAATTAACATAGAAGTTCAAATATGTCAAATGATGTAGTGGTTAGAATTTCAGAACTCTTGAAAAACATAATATAAGCATTTGAGAAGTTTATTGTAAGGAATCAAAAAATTGCCGCTGTGTGAATATAATTTATGACACTCGTATGATTCTTAAGAATATGGAAATAAAAATACGACAGATAGAAATCCTATCATTTGTATAAAGATTTTTCTGTAATGCAATTCAACTATTTATTTTAGTGGAAGCTGTTTGGAGAATTAATAAATCGCATTATTTCAATTTAACAAACATATATGAAATTATTTCCAGATGGAAAAATAATAAGAGATATTTGTATTTTTATGTTTAATTACTAATCTCACGAAACAGCAAGTGTTAAAGAATGCTTATTTTTCAAGTTAAACAGTAACACTGCAACATGAAAGAGCATGCTCATCAGAAAGATCAAAACCATACTTTTTATACGAATAAAAAACATTAAACATTTTGTTAGGCTTTGCTCCAATAATGTCATTGACTGTACTATAAACATATTTGTTGAGAAAATGAACTTACCTCGGCTAATCCTTGAGCAGCCGCCTCCTTCTCATCCCCATCCCCGTTCAGGATAGCCTCCCTGAAAATAGGAAGTACCGGAGCGATGCCCTTAGGCAGGCAGAAACCGGGCAGCAAGTCTGGAGGTGCCGCTCCACCACTTGCAGATTTCATGTCCGACATCGCATACCGTACTGCTTGCCGCACGTCGCCCACATAACTGGGTAGCAGCTTCGGTTCCACTGTCTGCAAAATCCACAATAATATTTTACTACGGAATTCCTGAAATTGATTATTTGGCTTCATCGCACTTTATAGGACCAATCATTAAAACCTCATATGCACGAGAACAAAAATTGACTAAGCTTCCCACTGCTTCTGTAGCCTTTGCAAAACACATAAGTAGATAAAAGTAAATTTTGAAATCAGATTATATAGGAAATGACATTAATTGTTATTAATTATTAAATTGAAGACTACAACGGTTTCAGCATGAGTTTCTTAAGTGAAGTTTTACCTTGCAAATTTATAGTTTGTACAATGGTGTTCCATATGAATACAGAAAATTGAACACATCACAATTCCGAATGAACCTGAAGCGGATGCTATTCAATTCTAATGAAAACTAATCTAGATTAATTTATTTGTATTTCTATGGTATATATATTTGTCATCTCAAAATATCTACAAACCACTAATTTCTCATGTAGTTTAAAAAAATGATGTATAATTCACAATGCAAATTTATCTCTCTTACTAAGCTTGGATTTTATTTCAAACTAAAGAAGCGACGTTCACATTGGAAAAATTTGAATGATTTTCATTCATTCCATTTTATGAGTGCAAAATTCTGTATTTTGCGACTTACCCTAGTGACTGCGCTGAGAGCTTCCCAAGACATTTGCAAAACATCCCTATCAGTATCAATACAGAGATGAATAAGTCCTCTGAGTAATTGTGGCACATGTGCTGTGTACTGAGCTTTGCTGTTGGCACAAAATCCGCACAGTAAAGTGGCCGCCGCTCTCCTTTGTCCTGCGTCTTCGTTTCTTGTGTTCTCTAACAGAGTATCAATTATTGTACGAATACCCATTTCGTCCGTCACTGATAGAAGAACTGCTTGGCAGTACTCCAGTTGCTGAAAGAAACGTATGTCGTAGAAGTTCGGAATTATCTCCCCAAATAAACATTAATTTCGCATAACACACATTCTTACTATACCTCCAACGTCTGATGTCCCGTTTGGACTAAAAGTATGATCATTTAAAGCTTTTTCTATTAACGGGGTATATCAACATAAAATGGTTTGAGATAAGCTGTACTAGATTAGAAATGTAGCATTAATACTAAAACCTTTAAGTAACTGAATTACTTACTAATCCTTCCTCTGGAGTGCCTCTGGAGTTAGCGAGGGCTGTCTGCAGTGCCGGTAGAATTCTATGCAAATATTTATTAAGGGCTTCCCCAGCCACTGAGGCCAAGATTGACAACGCCTTTGTATTGGCAGGTGGTGCAGTTAGTTGAGGTACTAAATAGGGAAGTACGACGCGCGATTTGATTGCCATAACTTGCCTGAGGCCATCCAAGGTCCACTCCACTAGTTCGCTGTCATCACTATTCTGTAAGATATATGATAAATTACCAGAATGTCAAAGAGAAGATGCTGTTTAGTTATAGGGAACATTTTGCAGTTCTGTTTAGGTAAAAAACTTGAATGAATATATCCATCAACTTTCTCCATCGAAAGTGTGAGATTCTACATACTAATACCCATGACCTTCGATATGTATCGTACAACGGTACTGCTTGCCGCATTTTTTTATAGTACGTATTATTGCACAGAATACAAAATGATACATTTGAATGAGAGAAATAACGTATTGTCACATCAGAAAAGTTGCCTGTATTATGAGAGAACAATGGAAGATAAAACAATGCTATTCCAAGGTCAACCTCGTATGGGCACAACAAATCTCATTACTTAATTAAATTTATACCACATCTTAATTCGTAAAAAATATACAATATGCTGAAATATATATTTACTTTATGATAATTATACTTGTATATTCCGCTGCCTATATTAACTCACCAATTGACTAAGTAGTGTTGGAAGAATATCGTCCAGTGCTCGAGATCCTACTGTTGAATGTAAGCTATCAAACGTCTTAGCTGCCGCCTGTCTAACTTCGGGCAACGGATCACACAGAGCTTTTCTCACCGTAGGTACTAAAGAGTTCACGAATGTCAACACCATATCTTTGGACGTTGATGCCATTATCTCAGATAGCCCTGGAATCCAATTTACCGTTAATAAAATAAAGATGTCAAACATAAATCTTGAAACCGGAACGACTTTTACAGCTTATTTCCAAGTTACACAGAATTCAACTTGCAGCTGGTCATATTTTAGCATCGGTATGTTAGGCATCGCCGAATGTTGAAAGTGTCGTGGGTCGATCATGTGAGAAATGAGGACATTCTCCGAAGAGCCGGTCTAACGGATCGAGAGCTTTTCGAAAATATCAAGAAAAGAAAAATAGGTTATCTCGGACACGTACTGCGCGGAGAACGCTACCACTTTCAACGCCTCATTCTTCAAGGTAAAATTGAGGGAGGAAGAAGAGGAATAGGCAGAAGAAAATTATCGTGGCTCAGAAATATCCGTCAATGGACGGGGATAAAGGACTTCCAAACGTTGCAGAATGCTGCAATTAATAGAAGCATATGATAGGAATAGAAAAGATGAACGCCTACGCAGGAATCTGCACGGCACTAAAAGAAGAAGAATGTTAGGAGATATAACTAAGGTGATTTTTTGGTCAATTGGAAAATTACTAAGGTGAATAATTTTCTAATCACTGAACTATGTTATGAATCATGTATGGGGAAATATTGAAGAACTACACAAATATTACCAGTGATATTTAGTGTTAAACATGTGTGTCTTCACTTACCAATGCACACCCCCTGTCTCTGATCCGGCTGATCACTCTGCAGGCCTCTTTCCAAAATAGGGATGATTTCTGGCAGTACTCTTTCCCCTAATTTCCTCACTAGGTCTCCCAAGGTTCTAGCTGCCACTTGTCGCTTATCGTAACTATCACTTGCCAAACAACCAAGCAACAAACCAAATAACGTCGGCAGTATTTCTCTCAGAGTTCTTGGAGTATTTGTTACTACTACTTTCCATACGTGCAACGCTGCTTGCCTCACCTAGATTGATTGTTGGAGAACATATATCATAAGTAATCCAAATGATTCTTATGTATAATGTATGTATTCTAATAGATAAATTCGTTTACTGTGTCATCAATAATACGCGTTACTTTTTTTGTTTTATTTACTCGACGACTGTTAATAAATTTGTTACTTTTTCTTGCTATTCCAGCAGGATATACTGAAATTATTATTTGTATGTCCTTTCTATATTTAGTTCTTCTTCCGAAGATATTTGATTTTGGCAATAAATAATACTTCTTGAATAATATAAGTTACCATCAATGCCACATCGGATCTGCCCATGTAAAGTCCAGCAAGCACTCTATTACGCCTCTCAGCTCCCAGTGCCCTGATAATAGCCATATGAGATTGTTCTGTGCCGAAATTGTCATCTTCACTAGCAGTTTCTGTGCTCATTTTGCCAGTTACACCAGATATGCGATACAGCAGGTCCCCAAGTAGTTGAACCGAGCTGAAAAATGACGTAGTAGTGTATAATTGCTAAGTGAAAATTATCCTCATTACAGAAAGAGGAAGAGAATTTCAATTACGGGTGTATCCATATCCATCCTCCTGCCTGTAATGTGAAGAGTATCAATTGCGTCAAACTTTTGTAAATGTTATCTATATTTTAAACATTTTCTTGAATATAGGAGGATATCAAAATATACAATTTTCCATTATTTCATTAGATTATTAATCAAATATTGATGCAATTTTTGCAAATCAATATCAAATTATATTGTATCTAATGAAAAAAACTATACTACCTGTATCTGATTCTCCAATTATCATCAAACAATCCCTTTTCCAACTCTGGCAGAAGCAATAGGATAGCAGAGTCTGCATACAAAGTGACTATCCTTTGACCGGCTTTTAAAGCAGTATCTCTGACGTATTCGTTTTCATCCGCTAGTGCTTTCAGTATAGGATTTGTAATTTGACCAATGTATGGTGTAAATTCGGTTTGGAATACAACAGGCATGTAGATGAACATCATGATATAACTGTGGAAAGAAGATAAATGTCAGATATTTGCATGCAAATATTGATTACATTTATTAATACTCCTACTACTATAAATTTTGTAGTTGGTATTAGACGCCTTTTATTGAATTACATAAGAGACCTCCACCGCTCAAATACATGCAAGATGGATTGATGTAATTTGTCAGAGGTGTAAATGCTATATTGAATTCTTCTGCAGTAGCATGTATCTTTGCGGAAGTTTCAACCTTAAGTAATAATTTAAAACCTGAGTGGTACTTCCGTCAGGTCTATTATACTCGGGTGATTTGTTCTCTTTATTGATATTCAATTGTCTTGCTGGTCAAGGTACAATGAAATTCACAATGTGATTTGAATGATATGCATTTCAAGCTTTTTCGATGTTTTTTCCAATTATCTTATCGAGACCAGACATTCGGTTTACACAAATAATACATAATGAGGTATTAAGATTCATTATGACAAAACACACGGTCAAGCCTGATAGCAACACACATTCTTGCTTTTTTACGTAATTTACCAGCTGAAGTTTCAGACAACATTTAGTATTCTCGAAAAATACACGACTTTTTAATGAACTGTCCACATTGCCAATCTTTTAGGACAGACCATCTAACGATGCATTGACCAAAGAAGTCATTTATATGTTAAGCTACTGCAATAAGAATGTCAAACAAATCAGATAGGCACTGGTGTCACTTGATGGAGCATATTCAAATCAGCTCTCAGGATACAAAAGTTTACTTCTCAGATGAGCGTACTAGAAACCGATCGAGATTATGGAGTATACTATTATAGTACGACAGTAAGCGGAAATATCTGTATGTTACGAGCGATAATCACCGTTTCATACAGTTGAGCTTATCTATTCAAACTATATTTATAACTATGATATTCCCCTTTTGACTAGGTACGAATAGCGTAACAGTGAGGATATAGCAAGTCAAGTTTACAGGAATACTCACCCGTCTTTCACATGTGGTGCTATATCAGTCCTCTCAGCTGTACTAATAATTTCAGGCATCAGCTTATGAAGTTTCTCGACTCCCAGGCCTCCAACAACCTCAGATAAACCTTGAGCTGCTCCCGATCTATCGACGGAACTTGTTTCGGAAGTCAAAGTGGTCATCAACCATGGTAGGAGATCCTCGAAGCTCGACTCACCCATACCTAAAACGTGCATCATGTTTGTGTATAATATGATAAACGTTTCAGAAATCATATTTTATCTTAAGTACAGTTGATTAAACCTTCAATTTTAGCCAAAGCCATCTTCTATAGGCTACTTAAAATACATATAAATAAGAACTCGTTTTATAATTTTCTAGTGCTTATTTGTGTTATCAAACTAACGCATACTCTCACGACTATTGGGGTCGATAATTACATTTAACTTACCCCTAACCATAGCTCCCAAAGCCCTAGCGCTGACGGACCTCACCTCAGGTACTGGATCCAACAAGCTCTGTTTCAAACCGGGGATGATAGTTGGAAGATATGGCTGAAGATCCTTTTGATCCGTTAGAGAATACATATTTCCAATAATCTGTGCTGCCATTTTACGCGTTTCTGTTGATCTGTTGAACAAATAATTTAGAAAAAAGGAATATCTGCGGTCTATCCATTCATCAAAGAATCATATGAAAAATAATTACCTACGTACTGATAGTTTTTGGTTAAATGTTCAATATGATTTATTTACCTATCAATCTGATCATTGTATAACATTTATATTATTCTATCTCTATTTTTCGACACAAAACGACATAAAAATCATTAATCAAACTCTCTTACCTGTCCATGAAAGCTCTCTGTACAACAGGCATGATGAGTGCCAAAGAAGGTGCATCAATGAAATGCACGAACTGAGTGTCTAACAACGTTTGCAAGCATACTGAAGTTTTGTTGGATGGATCCTGGAGGGCCTTCAGTAAGACAGGAACGATGGCTGCAGATAAATTGAAATGTAAGTCGAATATGATATAGTTCCAATACAAAGTATGGAGAGGGAAGTGTGTGATTCGAGTAGATCATAAATAGGTTGTGTTGATAACACTTTCCTATCGTTCATACTTTTTATACATTTTTTGTTTTTATTTTTGCAGATTTTGAATGTTCAATGTAATGGCGCAAAAACAGGTCAATTTAACTTACATGACTAAAATATAACGATTAATGATAACACATCAGTACCAGGACGGTTTATAAAAATCTATCTTACCTTGAATTTCAGGATTTCTGATCACAGATCCGATAACTTTCAAGGCAGCTGCTCCAGCTTCCTGTACTTTCATGTGAGAGTCACTAAGTACTTCAATTAGTTTTGGGACTATGCTGGGAAGGCATGACGATAGCTGCTTTGGGGCACAATAAGCCATGGCTCCTAATAATTCCACAGAACCTGAAAAAGGTTTTCTTTTAATATAAAGCTCACGTCAGCTCTGATTAAAATTGTCTAGTAACTATTACAACTGATTTGTGTGACGCTTCTTAATCAAAATATTAACGGAAATATATCAAAAACGGATTGTTCCCCCTAAAAATGTTGACTTCTTGCTCTCTAATTATTTTGATCACATTACGGGAACTACATCCTCCTCAGTTACTATAAACGTTACTATGAATATATGCAGTAGGACATAGTACCATAACAAACAAATGTGCTTATATTTTAAAGGACAATGTGAACAGACATCTGTCCTCTTACAGCGTTTTTATATTTTAAAAGCCAACCTGATTTTGTGTGAGGTTACCCATAAAAAGGCAACAATGATCTTATGCACTCCATTACCTTGACTAATGATGGTAAGAGGAAACATAAAAACTGAATCATCTATACATATACCTGTCTTTGTCCTCCACGAATCTTCTTCTAGAGCATCCAAAAGGGACGGCAATACCAACTTAACTCCATGTCCAGATAGTTTGCCCATCACCACCTTAGCAGTATCGTCAGCAGCAGTCCGTACGTACTGACTGGTATCCCCAAAACATTGCAGGAGATGAGGTAGTACATGAACAATATATGGTTCAAACAGCTTGCCTAACATCTGGAAAAGCATCTCGAATGCAAACAAAGCACCTTCACGGTGTTTGTAGTTCTTTTTATCTTGAATTGCTTCTGTTAGTTTGGTCATTATGTCATGTTGCTTCAAAGCCAATATGCCCATACCTAGAAAGAATCGGTAGCAAATTGTAAGTTTCTTAAATACATATAATGTCATGTCAGATAATAGACATGGATTTAAATCATCATGATCTATTGAAATAGCAGCTTTTGATCTTTTTACTAAAGTTTATTAGGAGGTAGATGCAAATAAGAGATGTTTCTGAGTTTTTTAATCCTTCAAATGCCTTCGATATAATGGACATATCTAGATTAGAGCAAAAATTATACAGGCTAGGCATCACAGTATTTCTCTTAAATTTTCACGGTTCATTACTTGCGCCATAACTGTTCATTATATACATAAATAACCAGAGCTTTCGATAAATCACGCATAAAGTAGTGAAATCTCATATTATGAATATTGTTGAGACTGATATAGCAATATAGTACCTTTAACTAAGCCCGCGAGACCATAAGCTGCACCTTTTCTTTCTCCATATTTGTCTCCTTTCAACAGTTGGTGCAACAATTTATTAACCAATCCAGGTGCATCCTCCTTGACCGCAGGCACTAATGGAGGTAGACAGTTTGCGACAGCTTCTTGGACCTAAAAATCAATTAATAAGTATATTAACCTGCGACATTTCTTGGCTCACAAATTATTTCAATATAAACAAGAATTAAAATAATAGTGAACTTGTATTCTTCATCACCAATTACAAAAATGTATGATGACACTAATGGAAAAAGTATGTATTTATAAAATCTCTCTCTAAGAGGTCGTATTGAACATTTTATAAATTGACCTGAAAGTATTTACTTACAGTTTGTGAAGGAGTGGACAAGGCTTGTATTAACCTCATGACTATTGGTTTGATCCTGGGGTCATCTTTTTCCAAATGTCTGGCTAGAGAGCCCATGAGCACTACTACTGCTTGTTTGATAGCGTCAAAGTGAGCTGATTTTGAGGACTTTCCCATGAAATCGTCAAACACTGGCCATAAAGTTCCAACAGTATCCTGATAAAATATGTTTATTGTTAAATTATTATATCTAGAGATATTGGCGTATTTTTCTGGAGTATCACTGAAATCAATTTCAGTTATAAACAAAAACCAACTATTTGAAGTGTAACATAACCTTGCAACCATGAAATAATCAGGCTGTTGGCTGGACAGTTGGATATATTTGTCTATAAATATACATAAAAAGATAATAAACTAGTAGCTGGTTGATTCTACAATTTAGCACCTAGAAACTTTCTAAATACAAAAATATTCACGGAATTTTGATATGATATATCATTAAAATGGATGGTTTACTTGAAGAATTCGTACAATAAAGTATTGCTGAAGAGTTTTAAAAGTAGCATTGAAAAATATATATCAACCATCTCATTAGTTGATAAACGTGAAGCAAGCAGGTGTTCTTCCAAACAACTAAAATTTCGTACGTGTTTCTTACCTTCCCATGTAGATCAACAACTTTGAGGGCTGCATTTAGCATTTCTTTCCTGACAATTTCATTTCTGTCTCCTAGCGCAGTAAAAACAAAAAACTGCACCAGATCGCCTATCAGTTCGGGCGTTATAAGTGGAGCTAGCTCAGCTAAAGCCAAAGCTACTCCTCTTCTCGGGAACCAAGTGTCCACTGCCTTCTCCACTTCCCTACCAAATTCATCCAGTTTCGCTGGGATCATCTTCAAGAGAATTATTTTGTCAATATGGATACAAATCAAAGAATTTTAGAATGTGTTCCTTTCAATCAAATGCAAGGATGTAAATGCGATTGTTTCCCGTCAAGACATAATAATTATACTACCTTGAGTCTGTCCCTATATAATTGTATTAGATGCTTAAGAGTGCTCTCGACTTGTCCTTTATCGGTCTCCAGGAGCGCTGCTAGAGCTTTAGCAGCTGCAGTTTGTACACTCTCTACAGGATGTTCTATATCGCTCATCAGCTCATTACTCAGTCTAGCAGGAAACTCCATATTGGCTTCTTCCCATAGTTGATTCGCCAGTTCTCTGAAAGCAAATATTATAAATGAAAAATATGTTGGTCAAAACCGGACTGGCTCAGAATTTTCAGTTAGCTACAAACATAAAAATGTTCCTTAACTGTGTCTTAAGCGAATGTCCGCACCCTAATCTTAAAAAGAAATTAACCAAAAATAGTATGTAACTTAACTGCCATATATAGAAATTATCAAGCAGTCCCCTGAATAAGTGCCACTGCGTAGCCTACCTACTGATAGAAACTGACAAAGTTTCAACGAAATTGACTATTCACTTTTAAAGATGTTTGAGGATATCGTCTTAAATCATTGGAAGATTTAGATTTTAAAGTTTTTCAGATAAAAACTTATATTACCAGTATAGAACTGAAAATTGAGGTATAGAATTTGTATTTAAGTAGTTCCTACATAATATTATGCTATCTCAAAATAATACACATATAATTTTTCTTTTTCTTATTGGTGATAAAAAAATTGAGTTACTCATTTCTACTGACCTTTAAATAAAGCACACATGGCTAAACATTTTGTTGACATTGTACTTTAGATAGGGCTGCCGCTGCAGCAGAAATGACAGTAAACTGGAGAAGTACAAAGAAAACCACAAAAGAATTCAAACAATACATTGATAAAGAATGGCAGATTCAGAAAATTTATCTTGAAAATGTTTTCACTCTATAATATCAAAGAACGGACAGATACAAAAGCGAGAAAAAGTATATATTTAATCTCAAATATCGGAAATTATGTCAGAATTAACGGTAGTTTTTTGCAATGCTTAATATTAACTCACCTGTTCTCATCATTCTCATCGAACCTGGCAATCCAAACTCTCTTGTACACCTTGATAGCATAATCATAATCTGTATCAAAGTTTGGCAGAGCAGCGACATCAATAGTGAGCCCCCTCAGAGCCGAGTCTCTCACGACAGCTGATGGACTTTGGAGGGCTGTTAGGAGGACATCGATAACCTCTCTGGTGGCTATGGCACATCCAGGTTGGCCGGAAACGCAGGATGCTACTTCCAGGAGGCAGGCTTCACATTGGGATTGCACTCGACCAGTTGTAGCATCTGTAAATCATCGGAGAGGGCAATCATTTCAAGTAATTGTGCCTATATTGGAAAAGTGTGAATAAAATACAGTTTCTCGAATAAACTTGAAAAGTTCTGAAGCACGTTTTATTATATTGAATAAAATAAATGAATACGACCGTGCGTAACTATAAACTAGTTAACGAGGTCTAGGCATGAATTGAATAAATAAGTTATGTGTCTAAATCATTCTGATTAACCTATCAAGCAACTTTTCATCAGTTATATACATTATGTATCTGAAATTCGAATGAATATTTTTAATATCGCATAGATACAGCTTTAAGGAGCTACATTTCCGCTAGTTTTAGAATAAATTTCTAGCAAACCTCAATCCTTACCGTGAGAATGCCGTTATGTCATTCTTTTAAGATTCAAATATAGTGAAATATGAATATATATTAGAACTACATTGAAAGTTCCAGCAGTGCGTCAATAAAATTCGAATTTGTTAGATCAGTTTTCTCATTTATAACACTGCTGTCTTGATTTACTAAATAACTACTCCTGATGGTGGTTCAACTTCTAATGAAGAGAAACGGTTTAAGTAGTTGCTCGATATTCCAAAAAACAAATGGTTTATATCAATGTCCTTGCACTTACTAAGAATGTCCACCAGAAGGGTGAATATTTGCTTTGTTGGAAGATACTTGGGATGATAGAGATCCTTGATTCCATTTTCATCACTTCCTCTCAATTTGGCATGTTCGCTGATGATTTGAAGCCCATCGTGAATCAGCTCATCATGGTTCTTGGCATAATTTGATGTCAGACTGTATTTCAATAAAGGAAAAGTGTAGCTGAACGCTGGAACTGTGAAGCAACACCTTTGCTCCTGGTCGTCTTCTGTCTTTTTGGGTACTGTTTTTTGATGGATAAAGTTTATCACTCTCACCATCGCTTTGTTAAGGTTTTCCGATTCCCAGTTCGGGTCCAAGTCACACTGTGGTTTCGCTAATCTGAATAAAAGGCTCACAATGAATTCACTAATTATTTCTAATGAAAAAATATGTAATCAAATATTCCCTTTTCATCAAAATTTGTATTCGGAAATTGTACACAATGGTACAGCTTAAGTGATGGAAGAATTTCACAGAGTGAGACCATCTACCATCAACTAACTTTAAATACTATAATTTCTACTGGCCTTGATGTTTTTATTAAAATGGCAAGTACATCAAAATAACATGTTTTTCATTCGAAATCATAAACATTTAACAATGATTTGTAGCAGAGAGTGATGCATCCCCCTCCCTGGTTTTCAAATCCAACGTACCATAGTATACTGAGGAATTTTAAAAGACAATCATGGTCCAACTACTTACAAATATATTCCAAGATATTAGATACTGCTTTTATAATTTTATCTATATGTGAAGTGAAAATAATTAATATTATTCTAGAACCATTTATAGGTGCACCAAATCGTAGAATGGATCCCGAGCGGTCGCATGCCCGCATCCTCTTTTTTAGTAACAGTGAAATTGTTACTAAGGGAAAGTACTATCTTGTATTTACATTATTTTCGAACTATTCCAGTGTTGTGACATAACCGTCTAATGTACCAATCAAGTAGCTCGGCGAAGGAGGAATTCTTATTACTAAAGTGATAATATGATTGAGGAAAAAATAATATATTCTTGCTAAATAGTATAATCTAACAACTTACCTTAGCGTAACGTGAGCCACCAAGTCCCCCAGCATATCGAGATCCCCACTGAATACAGTTTTTCGTAAATCCAAAAACAGCCTGCTTAAATCTGGAGCAGCTAAAGGACTTTGCAGGTCTTGCAGTAGAGTCAACAGAAGATCTTTATAGTGAAGAGATAGAGACACTGGATTTCCCCTTGCTGCTGCTCTAATCATAGATATACTGTCTTGGATTTGCATATTCAACTGAAAATTCAATATTGTTTTAAGTTTATTCATTATCACACTCAGTCAGATGAAATTTATTACAGTGATTCCTAACCTCTATCAGTCGTTTTCTAATTCCATCTTCTTTGATCCTTTGATTTTTTATAGCTTCTAACTGTTTAGGGGTGAACTGGGGTAGTTTTATTTTGCCTTCCTTTCTTTTTTTCTCTTCCAGCTCTCTCCTCAACTGTAGTTCTTCAAGTTGTTCTTTATAACTGTATACTTTACTTTCCCTTTTCATGTTCTTCTCAACATTGTTTTCATCTCTGAAATTGCACAAAAAAGCTTAAATACCTCCTTATATCACAGATATTAAATTGGAATGTAGGATTTTTATCGAAATTAAAAAGTATTAGATTTAAAAAATGTGACATTATGATGACATCACCGTGTAAGTTATTGAATGAACAAAGATAAGGAGTTGATTTACCTTGAACCGCTCCGGTTTTGACTTGCATAATATGTCTCATTGCATTCTCATATCATAATTACATAAATAATTTATTTCTTACCCTGGCACGACGCTTTTGTCGTATAGCTCTCCCTCTGGAGTCAAATATATGAAGTAATCATCCCTAGAAATTTGACAGATCCTAGGGTCTTCTAGATTATCTAGAACTTTATTTACTATTTCTGGCAGTAGAATATCTGGATTTACAGAAACTAGAGTTGCTAGCGCATTTTCTTTTGACTGGAAAAAATATCAGAATGAATGTAAGAATTTTTTTTAATATTGGCCACTTGCTCTTGCCTAATGTCCAAAAGCGGACCAATTGATTTATTCGTAGAATATTTTCAAATATTAGCTAAATAACAATTTGAAGATATACGTCAAGAGATTACCAGAGTATATTTGTAGCTTTCAACCAGCATCTGTCTAAACTGTGAGGCCCTCTTTCCTACGAGTTCCTTGGGTTTGCATCCTAGGTGCCGGACAATTTTTATCCACATGTTTGGCTCAAGCACAGTCACTGAAGGATGATGACAGGGCAATAATGCATCTATAGCCAACAGCTGAACATCCTGAAAATACGAGTAATGAATTAATTTATTCAAACTTGACCAGTGAAATTAGTGTTATAATTCTCAGACTTCCAATACCAAATTAGCCAGTCTGTATTGCAAGAGGTATTGATTTGTGAGCATACTGCTGTTAAAACACTATATTTCTAATTTTTTGGTTTCAGTAAAGTCTTTCATCATCTATAAACTTTTAGACATATGTTTTTCTTTAAAGAAGTCTTATCTGTGCTTCTGTTTTAGTAACTACTACTATAGATTACTGCATATTAAATGATTAAGGATCATAAATATTTCTAAATGTACGGTTAAGCCTCTTAGAAATGAGCCAGATCAGTTGACTGTTCAATCAAAATTTTGATCGCACTTTAGAACTTGAAATATGTTTTGAAAATGTTGAAAAACTCGAAACTCGATGCTGTTGGATATTTTTTGTAATTTTCAACGATACAAAGTTATTTAATTCTATCAATGTTTTTTAAAGTTCATTCCAAAACGACAGACTTACAAACTCTGATGATGTTTTTTGTTGTCTAAACGATATGACAGTGGTAAAGATATACCTCAGGAGTAAGTCCTGTAGATGAACATAATGTTCTTATGCACTCTACAACAGAATGCGTGGATGGCACTCCACTTGATCCATCGTTCTCCTTGTTCTCCACAGCATCTTTCTCACTCTTAATAGTGATTTTGTGCGTATCCAGGTGCCTGGGCAACTCATTGAATAGTGCACGAGCTATCGAGGCTCCGCTCAGACTGGAAACTGTTCGTTTCAGCACCGCCAGGCACTTCTTCCTGTTCTCTGATGACGAGATAGTGCAACAGTGAAGTACTGCCTTGTGCAGAGGCTCCGGCTTCTTAACTTTTTCAGGCAGTTGCGCTAGCAGGATCTCACACAGCTGCATCACATATACCAAGCCTGAAAAGTGATTACATGAAGACTTGTAATTTGCGCGCAACTATTTATTGTTTAAAATAAAGCGTTGGCTGTTTCGATAATGTTGAGGTCAAAATTAGATTAAAATGCTTTCAGATGAATCATTCATGCATTAAACCCTACCGCGCTCCAGACATTGATAGTGGAGAAATGTCTATTCAGATTAGCCTCAAAATGTTGTGAATTGTAACCATTGGCTGCCCTTTCAATTACATCGAGATTCTTCAAAATAATTACTTGAAACAGACTCGTTTGAGATGTTGTGTAATCTTTTTTTAGTTAAGTTGATAAAAATGGAGTAATACATTCTCTTAGTACTTTCAGTAGTTCTAGAAAAGATCATTCCTTGGTATAATGATATCAGAATGTTCTACCTCATACTGAAGGTGCATGTTTTTTCCACTTCTGATATTCCGTGATCACTTTATGCAAATAATGAAGGAAAATAAAACTTACTGTCTTCCGAGCATGTTGTGAGAAATTTATCGGAAACAAAAACCTGCTTATCCATATCCAACACAACATTCCACATGTTATGCAAACCACTGTCCTTTTCTTGCTGCGTATGGGCTAGTCTCAAAAGTAATACTGCAGCACACAATCCTTCAGTGACTGACAAGGCTACAGCTGGTTGAGATGCGGCCTTTTCTACGGATTTTAATAGCACAGGAACCAGTGATGATAGTAAACTTATGGTTTTCAAGTTAAAAGTTGCTAGCATACATTGTAAGTATGAGATTTTCACTAAAGGTGTTGAGGTTTTCATGTTCAAGCCATTCTGAAATATAAAATCCGTGAAAAACACATGCTATCAAAAACTCAGGTGATACATGATTCGAAAAATAATAGAACAGTAGTTTTATATACATATCAACTATGGCTCAGTGGCGGCAGAGTAATAGTGAAAACGGTAAAAATGCTCAAACTTTATTTTTAGTCGTTTCAGTGGTCCCTGATCATACGAGTATATACAAAAATTCCTTGACATTCTCACTGCAGATTTAAATATTTTGCTTTTGCGGATCAGCAAGTAAATAATCTTTCCATCTTAGATCAGTTGCGAGTATACACAGATAAACTTAGCAAGAAAGATGTGAGCTTCAGGTGTTCCACTTTCTCCTTCCTCAAACTGAGCACTCATAAAAGTATGTTTACTGACAGCAATTCACTGCTTCACTATGTCAAATATGTTCACATAGCGGTCGTGCATTTACATTATACTTATATAGCACTTGGAAAACACATGTTGAATACCTGCCCCCACGATGCATTTTATCTTACCTTGAATGCCTCAATAACTTTTTTTGGGACATCACTCAAAAATTTACAAGTCCACATAGCCATCATATCCAGTGCATGGCACAAAGTTTTCTCATGAACTTCAACTTCTAACACCTTGATGAAGTGTTCACAAGCAGTTATTACTAGTTTCTGTGCGTCTTCACCCTCTACAGAGTTGTATGAAAAATTTGCAGCACCTAAAAATATAACAATTGTGAAATCAAACAGCAATATCACAATCTACAGGTTTATTACAGATCCTCAAGTGGTATGAATAACAATAACAAGTTGGCAGTTCTTTGTAGAAAGAATTAATTATGTTTCCAAGTTTTATAGGAATTATAAATGAGATAGTGGACTAAAGTTATTCCACCTTATGCTCATTATAATAGTACATAATCCATTATATGAAAAAACTTTGATTTTTCATATGTAGACCTATGTAAAATAGCAAAGCAGTTCAGATTTTGTAAATTAAATATCCCTACTTATAGGAAAATATAAGAAAAACTTAAAGTAGATAACTATTACTTTACTACTATACATAGTTACCTTGTAAGACACTGATCTTGTGATCAACAACAGTCAGTTTACCATCAGAACCATGGAATACAGAAAATGTTTTTATCAATAGTTCTTCCAAAGCCTTGTAATCTTTTATTTTACTTGCCAATCTCCTGCAAGCATCACAGGATTCTATCCGGGCTTTGTCATCTTTGGAGTGCAAATTTGCTAGTGAATAAGATAATAAATATATAATTATCCAAGAAGATTTAATAGATTTTTGAATATAATTGGAAACTGTTCAATTAAATAAATAAATATTATCACTGGATATATTTTATTCAGATTACTGCCAGTTCAAGGAAAACATGCTTACCAATCAAACTATTCCCTAAGTCCATGGCATATTTGCTTAAATCCAGCTCAATCCCACTGATGACAAGACCGACACATTCCAATATAATCTCAGGATTTCGTAACATTGCTTTCTGTAGAGCTGGTAGCATTGCTTTTTTGAATCTATCATCGTCTAATTGGGAAAGCAAAGGATAGCATGATGTTATAACATTCGGTGATGGTCGGGTTTTGCAGCTAATGAGAGATTTTACGAAAGTGTCTATCAGTTGATCCTTGAAATAAAAATAGGATTTTACATAGAAAGCCCACTCATAGAAGGTGTCTGGAATTGCAGAGCATTTTGAGGGGAGCTAGGTAAGGTCATTCAGAACTAATTTTATCTAATGCACTATTAACCTGTGCATAGCAACTTCTTTTCATTTAATATAATTTCACTAGAATTAATACTAAAACTTGGAATTTGAGTACATTTCTTTCTTTAAATATACAAAATTCACAACATATATGTTTTAATGTCCAAATTTAGTACTCAAATAATTTGATTTGAAGTGAATTTCCACTACAGCAAAAAATCTTTCTGATTTCAATTTTTCATTTTTGAAAATATGAGACATAAGATATGAAATATTGTTTTCAAATGTTGAAAAACTATTCAGTTTGATTCAACATGTATTCCATTCTATATATTTAAAATACTCCAAGTTCAGGTACAAAATCAAGAACTGCAGATATGACTGCAGGATAAATTTCAGCAGTTACATATAGCTTTATCTAAACCAAAAATTACTGTTAGTGATTATCTATCTGTCTAAATCATTCCTTAAAAAAGAACAAAGTATATTATACAAGTACTTACAATGTAGTTATTTAAAAGTTGAGAATTTTTACTAGATAACTGTTTGGCGATTGCAGATGCCAGTACAGACACATAGTGTGTTTGTTCCAATTTGTTCAATGTTTCTAAATACAGTTTCTCACTTTCAAATACACATGCCCAAGCAGTAGTTAGCTAGAATTTGATTAAATGTTTTATATAGTTAGAACAAATGTAATCATAACTCACTAAGTTATACGCTTTGGTACACCTTTTTTTATTGCCATCTTCAGAAATAACTGTTAGAAGATATGCTTGTAATTCTACAATAGGTGCTATTTCTGATATAACAATTGCTTGATTATGCTTCCAGCCTTTTGTAAATATCAAGACTGACCACTGCAGTGCAAAAAGTGCAGTCTTGCTTGTAGTATGTCTGAAAAAAATTAAGTTATTTGTCACATCAGTTGCTTTATATTTACTTGCTATAACAGATATCATTTAAATTATCTACTTAACATTACCTGTAATTCTGAAAACTGTATAAATGGCATAATTATTTTCAATTTACACGAGAAAAATGTCCATCTTCACAAAATTGAATATTTGAATGTCAATCAACATAAAAATAGAAAAAGCAGAACATGCCTTTCCTGTACTCATCACTTACGTTACAACAATTTTCTTGTATTGCCTTGCAAAGTCTAACAACACGGAGGTTAGACATCTTACTGCTACCTCTGTATGTTTTTCTATGAGTGCTACAATCAAATCTTTCACATACTGTTGTGAACAGGTGTCTTGGTACCTGGGTAATGTTAGTACCAGTACTTTGCATATTCCTTTGATTATCCCTTCATTGATACCTGAAATAAAAACATATTCAAATCCCAATCGACTTCTATGTGGTTTTTTTATACCGGGATTCGCTAAAACACGTATGACGTTCTCCAAAACAAACCGACGTTGCTTCAAACTGGAGGTTTGCACTTTATAATGGAGATCCTTTAAGGCCTTGGACAACTAGAACATATATAACAAGTTTTAGTCAGGAAGAGCCCCTAAAAAGGGGCACGTGCCCCAAAAATACCCACCTCCTCGTCTGCCATATTTTGAAAATTGAGGTTAGGTTGAGAAGATCGAAACGTCACTGTCAACAGTTTCTTCACGCTTCACGATATGCACCACAGAATATACAATAAGGTATATGCACAGAATAGGATGTTCTGTGATGCAGATTACCCCCTCTTACAGTCTTACAATAATTGTAAGACAGCATGTAACTGTAAAAAGTTTGCATTCTTCGTAAACTTTTAAAAGGTAGTTTTCCAAGTCTTCAATACCTCTGCCCTGCAATGGGCAAATTCTGATGCCTGGGTTTAGTATGTAGTATTTTGATTTTTAGACAATATCATTCGAAAGAAATATATTTCTGAATTTTGGTAATAAATGCTGGATTGAATACTGCAATATGGCAAGTGAATAAGTGATTTCTTGTCACAAAAGAGAACTGATCAGGTCCGGACTTTCCTCCTGGGCATACGAACATTTGCCAGGTGAGCCCTGGAGTTAGGATAGGGTCTCTGAGGATTTGTTTAATGATAAAAGGTGGTAGTTCTAAAAATTTTTGCCGCACTTTGATCTGATATATGGATTGATCTGTTTGTCTATTTGCATATATTCAAGGACCACAAAAACTTATTCGCAACGAAAAACTAGATCTTTTGATAGTGTAATATACCTATATTATTTGAAACTGTTCCCATATATCTATGCTCTTGATAGTGAATATAAAAATGAGTAAATGTTTATCACACTAATGCTACTCGATGTAGGTATATTAAAATCACGCCAACAGATCGAAATGTTACGATCTTTTTTATGAGGAAATTGCAAAAAGAATGCAACCATTGTCAAAACATTATGTCAATTGCCGTTTTTCTCTCCTCGCAATCTTAGTGACCACTTTATCGATGTTTACGAAATCTGGTGATGGATCTGCTGTGGGCCAAAAATACTGCCTTATTTCTTTTAATCGGATTATATTCATAATGGGTTAACTATTCTCCATATTGAATATTAAAGCCAATGGCTAATGTATGATAACTCTGTATCACTACGAGCTATAAGAAAGAAGGCGTGGAAAGCACCGAGTCGGCTTGCCTCCACCTTTGTGAGTCAATTTAGGCCCCTGTAAATGGTGATCCGTGTCGATAAGAGATCCTGCAGAAGAAGAAAGTATGTAAATACGACACTTTCAACCATCTATCAGGAAGGTCATCGACAATTCAGCTAAAATTTGCCTTTTGACAATATTTATATCGTTATATTATTGAAACCCTTGGAATATAGGTATGGTTCCAAGATAAAAGACTAATTTTTAGAGAATAATTTTATTTGTCTACAAGACTTTTTACAAAATATATATACTCGTAGTTGTAAAATGTATTGCAATAAATAAGCAACATACATGTGCTAATTAACATAGCTTTTTATCCACAATTCCACATGGATATACAGTTTCCCAAAAAATGTAAATGAAAGTGACTTCAGAAACAGTTTGGTCAATGTGAACTGCATCAACAGTCAGAAGTCAAGGTTGATACAAATTGTTATATAAAAAGATATCTATGATCTCAATTTTGCATCCTCACATTCAAATAGGTGATGGAGTTTTTTTTGGGGTTAGATTGTATACCCATGGAATGCGATAAAGTGCTTTAATCATATACAGAAAAAATAAGTACAAAACTATACATATATACAAAAAAAAGTTTGAGCAGTCGTATTCTTATTGTCAAAAAGTATTAGTAAATACATCACATTTCTATTCGCTTCATATAACATTGTAGAATTATCAACAATATTCTATATAGAGTTAGGTTAACTATATAAAAAATACAACCAATCAGTCATAGAGATACATATATACAGGACCATACTCAATGTGGCATCACGGTGATGAATATGGAAAAGTATCTTGGTCAAGCTGCCTTGAACATATTATTCTGTCCAAGGATCACAGTCATCATCATGCATTTGCCAAGCATTACTAAGACAAAATCTAGCAATTATTGCTAAATAATATTAAAAAATTCCGAAATGGTTCCACACAAAATTCCATTGTTAAATAATGAGGAAATGATAGTTTAAAACGCCTTTCTAAAATAAGTTTGACAGAAAATTTTCACCGGAGGTATATTTTATGTACCAGAATGGGAGGGGGATACTTGAATGCAAGGCTGGAAACTATCCAAAATCCAAGGCAAAGATTTGATTTCAAAATATTCTAGAATATCAACA
Organism: Bruchidius siliquastri; assembly: GCA_949316355.1. Classification (NCBI taxonomy): domain Eukaryota; kingdom Metazoa; phylum Arthropoda; class Insecta; order Coleoptera; family Chrysomelidae; genus Bruchidius; species Bruchidius siliquastri. The sequence continues at coordinate 563,440 of OX438534.1, read as the reverse complement.
TGCATGCTATATGTTGGCGTGAAATATTCTATATGAGACCATTAATCGGTAGCGTCGCCAGGTTTAAAGACATAGAGAGACAAGTTTGAACTTGAAATATGACAACTCGTCGCATCAAATCGAAATCTAACCATCATGTGCTTGAATGTCAAAAAACAAATATGAGGATTTGAATGCCAGATGTCAAATACCTTTCAGATCGTTAGATTATTGGCCGAATCGTTGCGAAATAGCGCCACCTATAGGCCGTTTCGATTAATGCAATTTAATGAAAATATTTGGAATCCTTAGGAAATAACAGTTGAAACGATCGTACCCTCAATATTAATTTATGTTATCTGTAACTCATAGTTTTTTTTAATCAAAATATGCATATAGCAAAAATTTAGTTTAATCTGAAGCGACAGTCAAATTATTTTTTTTATTCATGATGGGATCCGCGAGCCAGTGTTCGAACAGAAAGGTGTTCTAGTAATTTTTTTCGTCAAAAAGTTCACATATATGCAGTTTGATGGACTGGCAAGATTAGATGGGATGAATCATGGTAGAAAGTACAGGATAAGTGTGAGTATATATGTCTTTCGGACCATCTCCATCCGTGTGTATCTTATAACCTATAAGACCTGAAGAAATCTAACATACATATGTGATGTGATGTGCAGATTGCGTCTAAGATATTGTGGCCAGACAATCTCAAAATTTGACCAAAGTTTCACCTTCAAAAATTTACAAATAATTGTGCCTCGAATAGTATGTCCCATGGGTCTTATAAACTTCATACTGTGTATTATTGGCAGTGCCGTCAAGGCATCTCCGTCATTTCTATGACAATAACGTATTATTCACAGCCTCCTATACATAAAAATATTCATACAAAATATATATTCGAAACGAAAATAAGTACATTTAAGTACGATCTTCGTTAGTTAGTACCGTCAACGTCTCAACTCTGCTACGAATTCTTCTCGGAGGTGAAAGTAACCAAATTTACTTCAGAGCAGTTTGTTGGTGCTTTTTCTATTTCAAAAATTATCGATTTACCCGACTCATTGTCGCAGTGCATAATATTCAGTTTGGCGTTTGTTTCGTTCTTGTCGACGCTGTGGGCGTGACTGACGCCGGCGAGGGGCGGAATCAATATAGGTGGATACCCACACGGAGGCGGGGCCACAGTCGAGGAATGAGCCAATAGCGGCTGCTGGTGAGTGTGACTTGCAGATTCGTCGAACAGGTTGTGGTGGGTGGGGATGTAGTCCTTCCTTAACAGGTTATCGTAGGCGGCTTTATCGAAGCGATCAGGAGCGTAGTCTTTGAGGGTTTTGCATTGTTGGGGTAGGTGATGAATGTACATAGCTGGACTGTAATAAAAAGATATATGAAAATTATGAGCTTAGGTGGCACTCTGCGTAGACAAAATGGAAGTGAGATTAGAAACCCTACATAAGAAAATACTGCAATCGTGTGATATTTTTCTAATATAGACATGCAAGGTTGCACATACCGAAACTGATGGTAGTTCTTAAAGGTATTCCTTTTCATAACTGGTTATGAAAACCAAAATATTAGCAGCTAGTTGCTCCCTATACCGGATACAGTAATTGAATCACTTATTACTAAAACCCCCTAGAATTAATTCTATTAGAAGTCATTGAATAACTGATAAAGATATAATGAGAGATTCCTTACCACTGTATAGTCAGGTGTTTTAAAAAATATTCCAACATTAATTAATTAAACCCCACAATGACTATAATCACGAAAGTTTTCTGGTATGACAATATAGGTATGCTGGTGCTTACCCTAATTTATGTACAGCCGAATCTTGATGCTCGCTTTTCAAGATCTTGACTGCTAGCGCGATCAGAACGAATAAAATCACTGCTCCGCAAATTGGCACTGCAATGGTAGCTGCCCTGAACCACACATCGGAGTCAGAATACAGATATGTAGTTTCTTGTTGATTTTGATACCTCTGATCCTGCTCTTCTGATATATCACCTGCAAATTAATATATAGGTATATAATATTGTCTAATTTAAACACAAGGTATCACAAATAAAACTAGTTTTCATCAAAATTGTTTACAAAGGGTATTCAGGTTACAGAATTCAGTCAAAAAAAATTTCAGGGAACTGAAAACATTCAACCTTTGGGTTGATTGTTTCTCCAACAAAAATTCGGAATTTGTATATAGATGTACATACAACTGGTCCATCCTCCCAAATTTTTTTATTTGTCAAAAAAATTAAAAAAGGACAGGAAACACAAAATGGAATCCAAATACACTGGGAAAATTATAGTAGCACTAGAACTTTAATCCAGTAGATCGCCATAGTAGACTTTGATGTATACTAGTATTTCTAGTTTGGATATAAGTTGATAAAAATCATCGATTGGAAAATGGTTCGCCCTAAGCATTTTTTATCACCTAAACTGATTAGAAATTCATGAAACAAATTTTGAATAGACGGCTCGAAGTTGCGTAATTTGTCAACCCTATTTTTTGGATGTTGATCAAGGTTTAATTTTTGGGGGATCTGGTCACTACTTACACAGTTTTTGGAATAGTTTATCGACATCGGATTGCTAATAACAAGGAATATATAGATAAGTTTACTCACTAAGTAATGTGCTATTGAGTAGACTTTTGGTCTGCGGGCTATCCACATGATTACAAAGATCATGATGACAACACAGGAATAGAGATCTGGGGCTTTCTTTCCTCCGGATCACAGTTCTCTCGTGCATTCCACCCCTCGTTTGGCACTTAGATGATTCCCTGGAACAAAACAATATTCATTCTCTGTATTTACCAAGTATAAATGATGAGTAAATAAATCTATGAATCGAAAACAGAAAAGTATAATTAAAGAAAAGCTAACAAATTTCAAATATATCTATAAAAAAACGGCTGACATTTCAGTATTTTTTTTATTATTATGGAACGTAGGTTAGGCAATAATTGGAATATTGCGAATTTCTAACTCCTCATTTTTATTTGTGAAATTGAAATTTGAATGATGGAAAAGCATCTGCAGTCTACAAGATAAATAACAACACTATCTCTCTCTCTTTCTCTATATCTTTTTTGAAACATTTTCCATCATGCTTCTGGGAATTCTGGCCAATAACATGACATGGCATGATCATGTTGTTGGCATCCCAGAAGCCGAGGGTTCTCTTCCGCTCCAGGAAATTATATTCTCCGGAACAGCTACAACTACTATGCAAAGCCCAGATCAGACCATCCTTGGAGTACTGTTCGCATGTATCGGGATGTGACCAAGAGCACTCCCTGAAACTTCTGGACACGATCCAGAAACGAACAATACGGCTAGTGGATACTTTCCCTCCCATTGGCGAATAATATGCCCAGCAAAACAAAGTATTAGGTACCTGAAAATTACCGCGGACATGATCATGCCAGTCATTCGCCAATAAATACATCCGTGGCCATTATAATATTTAAGAATCTAGCCGTATCATCGACGCAGGTTATAATCCACTTGATAAGCAAACTGCGTGCGTGGTCGCTGAAAGCGTTGCAAAACTCGACATGTTGCAGTCGGGAATTTTAATGAGATACCTGCGCCTCAAGTGCTCATTAAAACTATCGTGGACGCTTCTCGATACGATCGTTTTCGCTCTGGCTCATCGACGGTTCTCCTTTGAAGTACATAAAATACAGCATTATCGAACTGACATCTACAGAAAATATACAAAGAAAGTTGTGTGCTGCCTTTCCTCTAATTCTATTAACTTTTCGTAAAAGATTATTGGATAGGAAGGAATATAAAATTCACAACAAAATTTTTAAATAATATTAACTGAATTATTATAATGGAATTCTTTTTCACAATTTGAACGAAAAAGTTTGGTAAAAATTTAATTTTCAGAATGAAGTGGGTTCTTGCTTCATATGCTCCCACACACTTGATCATCGCATTACCGCACAATTTTTCCCGAAACAGTAATCCTGAAATAATACCGTCTATGTTGTCCTGGAGACTTTTGAACAACTAATATCAAGATCATCTTATTGTTAGTTTTGAATATTTTTTTTCAATTTCCTGTACTTCTTCAAATATTTGCGAGATAGTGGAATCGCCAGTAAACTTAATTCGATTAAGTGGTTTTAATTCTCGTCCAGGACTATTAATGAAACCCCATGATACCTTTCATATGTGACTTTCAACTGACAAGTGACTATATTATTCCCTTTGAATAATGAAAAATATTAGATACTGTTAAAAGTCTATAAATAAAGCAGTCGCAGTATTAAAAGGACTAAATATATACATTGATTCTGATACTCATCCTTTTCGGTATATGACATTTATCCTCTCATAGCGCCTCTGCCTTTACGAAAGGTTATCTATAAATAATCGAACAAAAGATACCTCGATCATAGATTATTGAGAGTTAATCCATTTCGCCACTAATGACTCGATGTCACGATAGAGTGAATAAAAACAATAATAGCACGCCTATGTTGAACGGCTGCTTTATCGTACCGAAAAAATAGTGGCGCCAAAACAGAAATCAACAATGTCAGTTGTGAAAGGAGCTATATCGTGGATTTGACTTGTAAATAATTGGTCTATTCCATTTCCCACTCCTATGTATTGACGTATTGTAATCGAATTCGAGATATTTTGTTTTATTGATGTTTCATCACATATACATCTCAAAAAATCATGTTACTCATTTCCGTCCGCCCGTCTGTCTGTCACTAGTTTACTACTGTGACAAGGACGGAAAAGTATTCTGAAATAGGTTCAGTCACGGCGGAGTTATCGTCAAAAAAGACCAGAATAAAAAACTTCTTTATGGACGATTTTATGCCCATGATTATTTCATTTTTTTTTTGAAGGAGTGGGAGGTTGGTGGAAGGGGTACACCTCATCTAAACCGTAGACTCCAATCATTTTCTGTACTTATCAGACATAAACGATAGTTTGCCAAAAAAAACAAGTGTAGTTTTTTAGATAACTCTCGCCAATCACATTTGATAACATATCTATCTAAAGACGATTATTATTCTTATTATTTACAAAGTCATTATACATGAGACGCAGTTGCGCTGTTCATTTGTCGTCGAGAGATGCTTCTTTGTTTTCTGGAGCACGAAGTCAAAGGCCACGCGATGTGGGAAAACTAATTACTGATAAACTTATGAGAATTGCTGCTGATAAGTTCGCTCCGATGGTGAATTCCACATAGTCATACCGGAATTTCTGCGTAGTCGAATAAATGCTGTCTTTTTCTCAGATGACGTATTCAGAAAAAGGTGTCAATTAATTGCCAATTGAAATAATTTCGATGCCTTTAGCTTTTTTTAAAAACAGCTTTCTAAGGTGCCGATATTCATTTCGTTTTAAATCTGAGTATTGCTTTGCTTTAAAGAAATTCATCTGAATGCTTAATGTTAATGATGGCTTCTTCAACTTAACCCCCCTTTATTATATAGTGGAACAGAAAAATAATAAATACCCATACGAACCAAGTTCAGGCAATCAAAGCGTGCCAATCAAATCAAAGATGTAAAAGTGGGACAATTCTACCATCAATCAATATAAATGATTGCATAGATTAATCATTGGAAATGAGTCCTCGAAGGAAGCGACAATGAAATGTCTTTGTCGCCATGGAGGCAAAAAGTAAAATATGTTAACGGTATATGTAGGCCTCAATTTATAATTGTAAATGCTTTCAGCTTTTTGTAGCGGTGCTTGGACTCTATAAACTCAACTTAACATTTTCAGCTATACAAGGAACAAATCAAAAGAATTGAGAGTTAAACAGTACAGTGTTGTCAAGCATTTTTTCTAATACGGTAAAATGATTAGTAATCAACCTTTGATTCTCTATGTTGTGTTGCAAAACAGAGAAAATAACTATCCTTCATTTTGACTTTTGCTTCTAATGGACTGTAGCTCTAGAAAATTGAATAATTCCAAATTCTTGCTACATACCAAAATAATTGCTATACATTCGGCCATTTATGAATTTGAATTAAACATGGCAACAGGATTGGTGAAAATTAACTGATCGCGCGTTGTGTACCGTGCTGTGTCCCAATTAAAGACTGGTTCGCGAAGAACGTGCCTCTCCGCTACAGCACCTGCGAGTACATTCACAATGTAAAAAAATGCCGAACCGCTTTTTATGTAACATACATTCCGATCTCTTATCTTTCTCCAAAAGCCTCTTTGTAACGTAGTGACCTTTCACTCAATCGAAAATTCTGCTTACATGCAGCATACAACCCGTCACCAAAAAATTACATCAAGTAGATTGACGCTGCACTTCCCGACAGTAGTTGTAGTTACTAAAACAAAAGATGGGCCAATTTAGGTCTCTTTATAAAAAAGTCAAATACGCCTTGAAAACTTGTGCAATAAGCTGAAATGGTTCACTTTGTTTGAAAAGTTCAAAATACATCGAAAATTTACTATGATCATAATTCGGAAATGTCGTAACATTCTTTGTCCACTGCTATTTGAAGTAAAGTAATTTCATTTTTATATTTTGAAAGCAAATGCGTGAAAGAACAATCTATATACTATAAGTTCGGGATATTACCGTGGTCAAAAGTTTATAGATGATAGAACGTCTTTTACCATCTCAAAAAATCGGGTATATTCCCTTAATCCCTTTTCTAATTTTCGACCTCCCAACATTTTTTGAAAAAATACTAATGGCATTTGAAACGTCCAAAAACAAAGTTTAACGTTTTCAAAAATTTTCTTCTCACTTTTCTCCGACTGCAATTATATTCAAAAGCTACAAAGTCTTTACGTTCTTGACGTTGTAGCAGCTGACTGTTGAAATTCCAGTAAAATGCGAACATTACTTTCCGAATTATAGAGGGGCCAAATATTACCGGACAGATAACAAACAGACTGACAGAAATATGTGACAAGTTTTTTTATAGACAACCACATGTGAATGCAGATAGCATCTCGCGCTTCATGAGCGCTGCGAGAGAATAAATGTCCATTTACATTGACTTTAAAACGCTGTAGATTGTAACCACCGGCGAACAAAGTCCCGGAGCTCATTCCAAAAGAACGGCTTTTGGAAGAGGCTAGTTCGAGGCGTTGTAAGCCTGACATGGTGAGCTCCTTACACTTTGGGTTATTATGCGAGACAGCTCGGTCGAACATCTGCCATGATAATATTTATAGAACACAGACATATCAGCCACCCTTCTTCGATGGTCTAGACTGTGGAGGTTCTTTGTGATGTCAGGCGCATCTACAAGACGTATTGCTTGCTTCTGGATTGTCCCCAGAAGCTTCAGGGAGTGCTTTGGAGCGCATCTCACCGTCATTAAATACAAATAAAATATAATATCTAGAATTATAAAATTTCGGAATATAAAATCACCTCTTATTGGAGTGAAAAGTAAAAAGTGGTCAAGTAAATTGGCTCTTTACTTTCCACGCTGTAATTCAGTTGGAAAAAACATTTCTCGGTCTAATGAAATAAGAAATTCATCCGAGCATTATTGTTTTTTGCACTTTTTTACGAGTCTGTAGTTTGCGTAAATACTTTCTATTAATATTTGGTAGAACTGAAGGTTGCAATGGCTTATAATGGTTTGTAATGTTCATTTTGGATGTATGTAAGATCGACAGTTCAATCCGATCCTTATTAGCGTCACTTGCAAGGCCGGATTAGCGGAACAATAGGCCCTTGGCGTGAAATTACTGAAGGCCTCTATAATTTTAGAGATTATGACCAAAAAGTACCGGATACCATTGACCTATGTTCCTGTTTTCTCAGTCAAGGGCCCCTCCATAAGCCTCTAGGCTAGAGCTTACTTAGCCTATTGGATGAGCCGGTCCTGGTTTCTTGACTCCATCTTCCCGTAAATATATACAAAGAAGAAGGAAATCTTACAGTTTTACTGGATCCATTTTTCTATCACCATGGTCGTGGTTTGATGACACCAGCCTGTGAATGATGATAGCAAAGAATAAGCCGCTTCAAATAATAAATATGTATGTCATATGTTTGCTTCCACTTATTTTCAATTAGCGAGATATGTGTGGCTGGTATCTCGTTAATAATTATAATTTGCTCTGTATCTGTTGGCCGTGCATATGAAGTGTCGATGACCCTTCTCTCGGTCTCGCTGAACGCGCACGGTTCTTGATGCAGTACTTCTTCGAATTTCATTAATCGCAACCATCGACCCAGATTGAAATAAACACATTGCTTTGCACTGGACAACAAGCTGAGCGCTTATTATTTATAGGTCGGTCATTCTAGTCAACTAGAATCGGAGAAATAGGGTTATCATATATATAGCTTTACGGCTGTGGTGTAACCGATCCACGGCGACTTTGACAAGAATTATAAAAGGATTATAAGTTCTGCTTCTGACTTCCATAGTCTATATAATTAAGTGTATCACAACGTTTCGATTGATTGATACAACAGGCCTTAAATCGGCTAGTCATCTCTGAGCGGTGGCCAAAGGGCTACGGCGTCGACACGAAATGCTGGAGACACGGGTTCAAGTCTCACCCACACAACCATTTTTTTCACTCCAAAATTGAGTGTTTCATATGGGATTAGATTTCTTTACATCTTTACATCTAGCTGTTGACGCTCGATATTTGGTTATACGCATTTATACTTTCACATTATTTAGTAAATGTCGCATGCACAGATGGAATTGAATTAGAGGCTGGAGCTTGTTTTTTTTTTGATGATTTGAACAGTAAATAGTAATAGGGATCATGCATTGACGCAATTACCTATTTTAAATATGATATGATTAAAAATCTTGAACTGATGTAACACAAAACAATTACATAACAAATTGAGAAAACACCAGAAGAAATCATGTAGATTGTTGATGCTCTTACTTGGTGAAACTCCTCCATCATGTAGATAAAAAGTTGATAAAAATCGAAACGCGTCACTAAAGGAAAAAGTTTTATTTGTGAAACTGTGTGATAATTACACAACTTTTTATCTACCAGAAGAAATGTTAGATGGGTAGAAGATCTGCAGCTGACTTCACCAATCTCAATACCACAGGGAGGAAGCGAGAAAACTTGGGATGAAATTTAACATCTTGTCGACATCACGGCCTGTGTGGGCCGATGTTTCTCAGAATCCTTTGGCCCAAAAACTGTGATGTAAAGCCTATCTCTATGCTGACAATATTGCGCCTGTGATGCAGTCATGGTCTGATCATCTGGTCCACGACGGACTACAGGACGCGGTTGAGGAGTTGAGGAGGTACTGGAGTGGGCAGATCGGCAGTTGATCAAAACTATTAATTCCAAAACGCATGTCCTTTAAGATTGCAATAAACGGAGCTCGACCATGGGAAAGTATCAGGTATCTTAGTGTCATTCTTAATAAAACGATGATGTGACGTAATCACACTAAAGTTTTGAATACAAATTACCAATTCAGGTTCGGCAGCTCTACCCATTGTTATGTAGACATTCAAAATTAAGTTTGACCAACAATATGCGGTTCTATAAGATGGTAATAAGACCAGCATATGCCGCTGGCACATTCTTGCCAAAAGGTACAACGAAAATCTGCAGAGCCTGCAAAGCAGTAAAATAGCCTCTTCTGTTTCTGGGTTGTCAGATCTGACAGACCTACGTATAGACACTATAATTTAAGTGCTAAGTAGATCGTAGTTGCTCTTTGTGTGTTATTTGCACAACTTCTTATCTGCATCAAGTGCTACTTCCTTTGTCCTTTTATTGGGTACATTTTTATAAACATATTCAAGCTTATCGCAGATATGAAAAATCAGATTTTTGCATTTTCATTTTTTAAATCTATTTTCGTACTGTTTTCTGAAATGCTTGTATATCCTGTATTTCCAAATATTTCAGTTTTGTGAAAAATTCGGATTTTTCCATACAATTCAATGCCCTGAAAGAGTTGTTGAGAATTTCATTCTAAATACGTGTCTATGATAGATGTTTTTCGAATGTGAGAATTATTTATTTGACAAATACCTCATTAGCATTCCAACCTCTCTAAGTACTAAACTAGTCGTGCCACAAAACGTCGACGAATTTTAAATTAATAAATTATCGGACAACAGATAAAGAACTCACTAATTTATCTTACGAGCGTATAATAATGAATCAAAATAAATTAACAAAAATTCGAAGGTGATATTGCTTAGTTTGGTTCACACGAGTCGCGAGGGGCAAAAGTGAAAGGAATGGACCTGAAGTCGTTGAAATTTATCTATTCGATGTATGTATTTGTGTATATCGTTTACGCGTTTGATTCATAATAAATACTATAATATACAGAACGATATTCTTCGAAAATATGTCAAAAAATTTATCAAAATAAGAAAACCCAGTCTTATCGTTATTGTAAACGATAATCTTCAACATTGTGTTTTGAATTTTTCAAAAACATTATTTTTCATTTATTGAAAATTAATATACCGATGAAGATAAAATGTATATGATAATTAATTTATTTCCGAGCTCTACAAAATATGAAAAAATGGGTTCGATGCGAATTTGAAATGATTTTTTTTTTCGTAAACTGAAGCATATATTTTGTCACAGCTCTAATCACTTTGCTAATCTATAATTAAAATACTATATTCTTGATGCATGACCTTAAGAAGAACAGATATTATTTGAGCAATACCACTTCTATAAGAAATGAATGAAACAAAAAACAAATAAATCTACAGTAAAAATGTGTAAATTTTAATTGTAGTCCATTATGTTTTTCTTGCTTTCTTCAATTTCTCCTTTTAACATCTTCAAATTCACCCAAACGCCAGTGGAAAGATTGTTCGAAGTGTTCATCAAAAAATAAAAAAAATGCTAAGAAAATAAATTTGAATATATTCTATCAAATTTATGGAACTTTCTGGAAGGATTGGATTTTTGGAAAAGTTTGACCAAGCGGGAAGATATGCAATCTATATGACAAAATATGGTATGGAGTATAAAAAAAAAATAGTAACACCCAGACAGTCGTATTAACATTAATTAATGTGATACTTAGTACAGATTATTTTATCATGAACCACTAGCGGGTAAATAATTTAATGTACATCAATATATTGTACTGGAGTCAATCTACTTGACGCCATCTCTATACAATGCAATCGTATCACGAAGGGTATAACACAAACTGGTTTGATGTTGTACCCTTGGTTGATGGTTACTTGATCATTGCTTGTGTCTGTTATTTCATTACTAGCTATCTCATTATCTGCTCTCAGATACATTCTATCTAAACCGAAGAAAAAATATTAATAACATGCTATTTTTAGCTATAATATCCACAGCCTCGCTTCTAGTGGTTCTGAAACTGCTTTAAAACGACTAAAACAATATTAATGGAATTAATACCCTGTCACTTACTATTTAACTTTATCTAGATACATTCAACTTTTTATGTTTAGTATTAGTCATACTGCTATATGGCTTTTGTTTAGTCTTCGATGAGTGTAATTTATGTTTTTTTCTTATCTATTCGATAGTGTTACACATGCAAAAAGTAATCAGATGTTTGTCATTAACTTTATCATTATATATACATAGGTAAACAATGTAAGATATTTCAATAACAGTGCTTCGAACTTCCATTGTCCTAGGAATTTGTGTTTCACGTTTCGATTGATATGATATCTTCATTCGTCTTCAGCTGAAATGACAGATATCGACAAGTTCCTTCGATGCTGCTTATTACAAGCTTTTAGTTAACTGGCACTGCATGTATGTAATTAACTATGTTTGTTCCGTTGAATCTTGCAACTCAATTTTGATGCAGATATCCTCATCCGATTGAGCTGAAATGTTGTATACTCGCTCAGTTTGGATGATAATGCAGGGTTAGCTGTGTGACGTCATTCTAGATCCAACATGGCGGAACACCCAAGATGGCGGACTAGTTCATTTTAATGCACTCTTATAATATATGGGTAGCGAATGCTATGCTATGCATTACACATTTCAATTCATTTTCATAGTTAATCTCCCACCTAAATATCAACACATCAATATTCTCATATCTAGTATTTATGCGAGTACAGGGAATGAAATTCCCTTTTCTAAACAAATCAAACCAATTCGAAAAAGCTGATATGGGGATGCAATAAAGACACTTGGAAAATACGACAAATTACAAACTTGGGTAGAGTCGATCTAATTTACGTAACTTATTTAAAAAAAATTCATAATTGCACACTTTTATTATTATTTATCTAATATTATTTTTTTAATATCAGAATTGCACTGAACTTGAATCTTAATTTCTTTTTTCAATATATTTCCATTATACAAAAACAACACACGTTTCAAATCTCATCAAATCATCTTTGATTTTGAACGGTAGGCAAGCAATTGCTACCACAACCTTCTCAGTACAATATGAATAAAACTAATGATTCTTTTTTTACTTCTCTTTTTTGGTATAGCATTATCCTTATTATTTATTTTTGTTATCTGTTATGCATTTTTCCACTGTTGTCAGTCTATGGTATCATGATAGTCTTATATATTTACTATGATTCGGTGTTAAGCTGTTGTAAATCAATAAACATCATATATATATATATATATATATATATATATATATATATATATATATATTTCTTTTTTTTTGCAGTGTCAGTTGATAAAGTAGTAATAGTAGTACTTCTTCTTATTCCCTAAGATCAAAGAAAAGTTACGTGATCGCCATTTTTCCACCGATGAAGAGGCAATCGCTGCATTTGAGGAGGAAATTAGCAACCTTTCAAAAGAACGTTGGTCACAAGAATTTGACAAGTGATTTTACCGAATGCGTAAATGTATTGAGGTAGGGGGAGAATATGTTGAAAAAACAGAATAAGGTTTTCTAAAAAAACCTTGTAGTTTTTCTGTACCTAAAAACTTTCAGCGTGACCCTCGTAGTTCGGTAAGGTTTCGAACCTGAAGCCACAATCAGACCATTTCATGTGTAACTAGCTAAATCAAGCATTTAATGCGAATGATAGACATTTGTTAATAGATTACCTCACGCAAAGGCAGAAAGGCTATCGTGCTTTATAAGCGCTGCGAGAGGATGAATCTCTATTCATATTGACCTTAAAACGCTGTATATTGTAACCTTCGGGGAACAAAATTCCCGATAGATCTTCAAGGCTCCAACGAGACCATCGCCGGAGTACTGCTTGCACATGTGCGGATACGTTTTAATGTCAATGTGAACCGAAATTCATCCTCGCACATTGCTTATGAAGCGCGATAGAATCTGCCTTTATATCAGTCTATGATCAAAGACTGTAAATTTACTGCAGATGAGATTTTTTTGAGTCAAATATTCAGAGTCATACGAATATAAGGTTCCAATGTCATTAAATAATACTATTGATCGATGTGATATCTTCTATGGTCCGTGTATAACGTTTGATTATCGATTACACATCGATTCTCAATGTAGACTCTTCATGATACACGTGGCCTGCTACAGACATTCATGATTTGGTGTTAGCCTAAGCGCTCGTCAGTTCAGCTCAGAAGGTTATCCTTCATGGAGTATTTTTAAAGTTTCCAATGTAAGCCTAGCTTGGCCAGATTAATAATTTTCCAACACTATCAACTCCAGCTTGTGACAGAATAACGAGGTCGCATATATAAACAGATTATTGCAGCAAAAAGTGTTTGATGCATATACCGGTTCTGAGCCAGCGCGGCTTTCTGCAGAGATGCAAGAGAAATACGTGCAGAAATTGTGGAAGAGAGATAGATAAACATGCATTACAAAGTGTGTAAAAACTCTCTTTCCGCTTGGATTGAATAGCAATGACAGTGTTGCAGATATTGGACTTCTGTCCAGCGTTTTATATGAAAGAAAATAGAGTTAAGTAGATTGATTCAGTACTTCCCATGCATTGATTAACAAAGTTGAGTTTTACACAGATCGACGTTTGTTAGCAACCAGGAAACCTTTTGACTGGACTCTAAAATGATCAGAAATTTGAAAAACATACATAAACAATGTTTCTAATATTTACAATTCTCAGCCACTCAAAAAATTTGTTCAAACATACTCAAATTAGAGTATCACAAAGATAAATGACGAAGTTTAGTAAAGTCTTGATGTTTTTCTGCTGAGTGCATCAATGCACAACGAGTTTGAAAAAATAGGCAGCATTCAGCTGCTTTGAACCCTCTCTGAATTTTAAAATCTAGGCACTGAGTTATGGAGTGACAATGACCAATAGGAAGACCGATATAATGGCAGTGAAGTATATTGACACAGTACTTCTTTCGTTGTAATTCGACAGGAAAACTATTTCCGATATTATTAAATCTGTATTTTACGATATCCCCTCTCACATCCTCAAACTGAAAACTTTTGTTTTTTTTGTTTTTTGTAGTTTTTTTGCGAGTTTATGGTCGAGTGGAGTTCCTTTCTATTAATATATAGTTGTACTTATTGACCTGTCATACGCTGGTTAGACTTTGTAATGTTGATTATGGACGTTATGTTACGTAGCTACGAATTTCGAATGTTTCGGAAAACTTTAAATGATCAAATTTATTGGTTGTACGGCATTTTAGGGAGTAATTAATAATTTTCCTGAAGGGTGCTGCCTTTTTCCGCAGTTGTTTTAGTAATCACTACTACATATTACTGCATTTTAATGAATGAGAATAATCAATAATTATGTAAGCGTTGGAAATAATGGAAATTATATGATTTTTTTAAATTTCGGAAACTGGAAATTGTCTGAATCATAATAGAATTAATATCAATTATAATGTCTCTAAGATCAGCAGTTGCAAAATATTTTTAATCTGATACCAATGCGTGGGAAGTTCAACGTCAACCTACTTGACGTCATTCTTTGCGAGCAAAATACTTCGCTTGCTCATGCTCAAAGATTTAAAGCAATATACTCAGCTTTATAGATGTTACCATGTCAAGGGTTCTATTTTCAGCAGTTTTAAGTTATTTGCAAACATGTGGCGACAGTGTAAGTTATTGGCCTCATGCCTTGATGATTCAGATGGTTTTTTGAATCAAAACGGTTGGTGAAAAACATTGAAAATAAACCACGAGTATAATTACGTACAGCCACACTGGTCAGTGTAATTTCATAAATTGACGATTCTCGAATGCGTGCCTCGAAGATAAATTACCATTAATAATTATTTATCGGAGAAATTATAATATCTATGCTCATTTTATGCTGAACAACTGCAACTTAATAATATCCATTTTTGTGAACACTTTTCTTCACCACTATCCTACTTTCTCGTTTGTTGTATTCTTTGATAAACATTTTCAGCAAATGCCAAATTTGAGATTTGGAGGTTAGAATTTTTTACGCTTTATTTCGAAATCACGAGCATTCGAGCTTTGGAAATGGATATTTTGAGCGTGTGTGGTATGTTTACCGTGCATTGACAAAATTTTCATTATTTTTTGAGTTTCGATTCCCTTGTATTTTTTCCACTATCATTAAATTAAATGATTTTAAAATGATTAACTTTAATTAAATTCGAATTAAATTATGTTAATTTATTACAATTGAAGGAGTAGTAATGCTAATGAAAGATTATCATACTGCTAATATGTATTTTTTTATTTCAATTTTGACGGTTTATTATGACTGTGAAAATAGCAACTCTACAACGATGTAGGTAGTGCAGAGATGAAACTGGCATTACTATGTTCAGAATCAAAACTAGATATTGGAACTCGAGAATGTTTCCATTTGATTTCTGATATTTTTTGAGGTAGAATCTGCCTTAAACGTTCAGAAGTGGAGCCTATCTAACGCATTATCTAGTATGATCTATGATATGAAGTAATTATTGACATCATGGAATTGCAACCTATAGGTATTTACTCCTCATTCAAAACGCTCTGGAATCAAATATCAAAAGCAACCATTTTTCATATATTTCAAAGTTTAGATCGTTCTCCTCTCAAGCTCAACACTTTTTCATTCACCTCGTTCAATTTATAAGACGCTTATCTTTCCATAACAAGTAATTTTGGATAATATGTTGACCCGATTTGAGTCTTTACATTTTGTTTGATATCTGAGGTTGAGATATCGAGGAATCTCACAAAAACGATGTTTCCCAGAAAATTTAATTTAATTATACCATTGACAAACGATGTTGACTCCGATGAGACAGTTGCTACACAAATAAAAGTTGTATCTATATACCTATCAAAGATGCATAATTCAGTTGTACTTACTCGTCGGGTAGTTGTTCGATGCAACCATGGTGCCCTTTGTACCCGTTGGAAGATTGGTCGGAGATATCTGAGAAGCAGCCTCCTTTGACTGATTTGCACACGTAGCCTGTCGTCACGCAGGAAGCTAAATTGCAGAAGCAACTGACATAACCTGAAAAAAATAAACGCAGGTCTTTACTCAATCTTATGGCTTATCTACTCTATTCGACTATCACTGCTGCTCAAAGCTACATGATTGATCAAAAAATTACCACGGATTGTGTCAAATCATCTATGTAGTTTTGATAAGAATCACTAAAAGAAATTATGGTGAAAGATCTCTCATTTGTATAGTAATTGTAAAAGGAATATCAAGTGTTTATTAAAGGTTATAACTTGAACATAATATCGACTAGGCAGCTTATTGAAGTTAGTTCTCATCTCTGGACTGTTGATCCACTTAAAGTAATTTTTGGAAATATTAAAAACGGGCATTTTTTATATAAATTATTGAAAGCTTTTCAATATCATCAATATTTTCAAAATGTAATTCCAAACATTCTGCAAATGAATGTAGTAACGTTCACAAAAGTAGGGCATACTTTTAAAGCTTTTGAAAAATATCACATCATTATAATTTACAGAAATCCTGGCTCATTCTAGATACGCCACTGTTGGTCACCTGGTACTCTTCTTTTAACATGTTTATAATATGCAAAGGAAATATTTTGGTTTTCTATAAGCTAAATCGTCAAAGAGCAGTCAGGCCATTAACAACTCGGTAAATGGTATTTATACAAGAAAGCGATGTTGCCGCAGTACTAGTGAAAATTTAAGTTTTGGATTTTGCATAACTTTATGTAAGACAAACTGTTAACAGTCTTAACCATCTATAGGAAAATAAAGTTGAGAAGACGCGTATCTGGAGGGAGAATTGCCTTCCCCCTCTAGACAACAAGTTGTTCGTAAATTCATTCCTTTTGGCAACAAACAACACCGTACTTCTCACAAAAATTACAATCTCTTCCATCAGAGGCGACCTTGATGTGACTGTGAGTACTATATTATTTTCTCATCATGTATTTCATTGATGTCAATAAATTATATTTCGATTTTTCAAGTTTTCAACTGCGGTTTTTTTGTTGTTGATTTCATCAATGGATATGTGGCAACATAGGTATGGACAACCAGTTTAAAATGTTTCAGCCAGGCCAAAAGCAGTCGAGTTAACTCGCAGATGAGAGTTTTTATCTGTAATCAACATCGTATGACTTTTTAAGTGTTCGTCAACGACTTGCAGGTCAACAGTGATGTCAGTAATGTCTTAAAAGGCTATTGTAAACAAACAGAAAAATGTGTATGCGAAAATAATTTCTTGAAATGTGTTGGTTTTACTGATTATGGTAAATGGGTAGTTCAGAAGTAGGTATGCATTTATTTATAGGTTCTATTTGAACTTTGAAGGAATGCATTTTGTGGTATTATCGAGCAAGGCCTTGTTCGAGGACATAAACAACATATTGAATGGAATAGTCACACCCGTGTGAATTCAAATTTTGCAATTCCGCACATTTGTAATTGAAAATGGACTTGATCACAGTTTTGGTTGTTTGAAAATAATCCAGCGCGCAGTTTTGGTTGGTTGAAAATAATCCAGCGCCACTGGGAAGCTGTTTATCGAACTGAAAAGTAAACCGATAAAAAAGAAAATTTGCCCAATGCATCGCTGCTGTATCGAACTACTTTTCTATTTCGGTCGACCGTCTTTCTAAATTGAAAGTAAATTATGTCAGTGGCATGGGGCATGGCATGGCGTGTGTCAGTGCATCATTCGAGACCGTTTTTAAACTTGGCCAGTGCGGCGCCCGAGAGCTCTGGGTGTATGGCGCCGTTTGACTCATGCCGACATATATACACACACAGGGCTATTTTTAGTGCGAGTATACTCTCTCCTCTCTCTAATCAAACACATTTTAAGTGCCTCCAATTACAATATATATGCTGTTTTTATAGCCAGACGGAAAGAACCTATTACATACAAGTATCTACGATTTCGCAAAAAAACTGCGAACGATTACAGAGAAACAAATCTAAAGGTTAGAGTAACTTTTAATGCAATTTCAATTACTTTTTTTGCATTATTATCCACAACACAAATCGATTCGTCGTATCACTGCCAACAAACATGAGGACAATTTTTTCCTTGGTGCGAATGAATCATTCTTAACAAAATAATTTTAATAGTGGTGATTTTTGATAGTACCTATGTACAAATTGCGAAAAAATAATGTTACAGTACAGTATAACTGAAGTATGGGAAATGACAGCGTCTCACTGGTTATAAGGTAAATAAAAGGGTGCCGAACACCGACTATGTGCCGACCTCGTCGTGGTAGAACAATAGTTCATAGTGACAGTTTATCTACCTTGTAGGCAGTGCGACGTTGCCATGCTGCACACTTTGAGCATTCTGGAAGCGAACTTTGTTTTCTCTCAAAGTACATATCGAGTGTTATCAGTAGCTTGGAGCTATGCTTTACTAAGGCCTTTCCCATGAGAGGTCGAATAATCCAATTTTTGTGAAGTTGCCTTCTGCTCCAAACTGATCTCTAAAATAATGGTTCAACTCAGAACTAAATAGCGATATCATCTTGTCACTTGCCGCACTCTGCCAAAAAGCAAAACTATGATCAACCAGAAAATTCAGAAGATGCTAAGCATCTTGATGAACAAAAATATCATATAAATAATGTTACTGTATTTTTTGTACTGCTTATATAAAAAAAGTTACATAGTTACATGAAAATATTGAAGGCTTGCGGATAGATAAAAGGTTATGTTCTTAGAAACCATCACCTCTCACTTGTAAGTAATTGAAAATAGAGTTTGGCCTTTGCCGCGTTCGATCGCACGATGCATAGAGATTAACGAAAGCGTAAAGTGAATACCGGCACAGAGAAATACAAGAGAACGAATATAACTTTGAATTTATATGTATCCATCAAGGTCGAAGACCTCTCGAAAGCCATTACAAAAACAAATGAACACTGCGAAGACGCAAATAATTGCGGATAGATTCATGAAAATTGTTGTTCAACTTAGGAAACAAATGGAATCCTCCCTCTTTCCTCATCATATAAAGTGATTTATAAAATACTGGCATCAATATGGAACAGGCGTATACAAGGGGGGGGGGGGGTTACCTCCCGCCACCACGATTTTCGACAAAAAAATTGATTCGATTTTGTTCTTTTCCCTAGGAATCAATCGTTCATATCTAAATTAGAGTAACGTAATCTTTATGAAAACGTATTTCTAATTTGGTATCTATTCCTATACATTGCGCTGCAAATAAAAATATCAGACCGATAGATGATGTATTTCTGTTTTAGCCTATTTTGTGCAGTAATTTATGATTTCTTCGTATTTTTGGACATAAATAATAGGAGTCTGGTATCGTTGAAATCAAAATAAAATTATGCAAACCTTGCGATTACTCAAAATCAGCTGTAGATTTTTTGTACTATTTTCTAAATCCCATAGCACGACCGAAAATAAAAATCGGAAAGGTGAGCGCGCATTTATACGTATCAGAGAGACAGAACAGTTTTCGTCTGTCCTCTTGTTTCTTTACCCTCTTTCAAATGAGCTAAATCACACAGTATTTTTATCTGTTTGATCGCATTGGAAAAAACATCAGCTCTGAGCTGAGAGCTGTTTTAATTGCTGTTAGCTTAGCTTTTTTTATTTTAATTAAAATTAACATATCCCGTTTTCTGTTGCCTCAACAACCTATACGAAGGTTTTCAAAAAAATGGTGAAAGCATAAACACACTCTATGCCCTCATCTCCCCCCCAAGACTGAGGTTTAGATATTCCCTTGTTATGATAATGAGAATTTTCGATGTAACTTTTGAAATTTATGTTGAGTGACAACAGTTATGACATTGACACTGATGGAGTAACAATCTCTAAAAACCTTTCGTGTAGTATAGACTATTATAAAATTTACGAATGCAGAGTGAAGCATGTGAATAGTTGAAAATGAGGGAACCTAGAAATACAAGGTTGATACATCCGACTGATGAACATATTGTATATGTGTTTAATAAATTTTTTAAATCATTTCACAAGTTGCATGGCATTTTAGGTCGTAGTTCATATTTTCTCAAGAGGCATACTGTTTTAGCAACTACTAAACTACATATTAATGCATTCTAACATTTATAACGGGATCAGGATAACGAATAACTACAAAGGTTAAACGGATTTCAGTCTGACTTTAGAAATGTGAGGACAATTTTTTTTCATTCCAGATCATTATTCAAGCAGGTAAACTATGAATCTTTCCGTTTTTGGAAAATGACGTCATATCACTGCGTGGAAAATGACAAGTCTATCTGCTTAACTTTCATGATTTTTTATACGCAAATACAAATGCCGTCCTGTACGAAAAAAAGGGAAGAATTCCTCCTACCCAGCAATTTCCCTAATTGTCTACTGACCGGCAAGACAAAAGGCCCACCCACCTGAGAGAGTGGTTGGCCATTATTGACGTTTAAATTTGGCCGCGCTGTCCGCATATTTACGTTTCTTGTGCGTGCCGGGCAAAAAGTGACCAGTTTCTGGTTCTTCGGATCGGTCTCGAATTCGAACCCGGGTTTATTTATGACCGCGGCATCGGCCCGTTGTCAGATTGAGTCAAGTAGTCCAAGCGGATAAAAAAAGAAGCGAAAGAAAAAATGGCCCGACTGCAATCTGCCATGAGAAAGCCAGAGACACTTTGGAACTGGATTTTTACTTTAAATATATTGCGTTGTTATGAAATTACTCGAATACGAGGTGTTAGTTTCAAAAGGGAATGATTTATAATTTGCTGGAACTTGTTGATCGTTAGGACCAGAAGCGAATCCATCATAATTGACAGATTTTCATTGGGCTTCATGGTGATCCTCGAGTCGTTCTTGATCAAGCTGATCAAGCTTGTTGAGTTGTATATTTTTCTCGGGGACCGCTTCTTATTATTCAATCTTCAGCGTTTCTCCCAGTCTCTCGCAGAGCTTCTGGAGCGCAATAGACTTGATGCTTTTGTGAGAGGTTATCCATAGAGGAGTAAGGTTTACTGGAAGACCAGCTAGCCGCTGCTATGATATTCGCCTGAACCTCGCTTTTTGAAATATGTAGGTATTATTTCTACAATCCTTAATAATACAATGAAGAATACTACTATCGCTACTTCGGAAGAAACGTTTACCTTATAAAATGTTCGATCATGGGATCTTTAAATAACGTCGATGGTACTTCACTAAAGAATTGGCGGAGTGATCCTTCGAAAAAGAAGCATGGAGGAAAAAATCCGGCCCAGTCTGAGAACACAGAGCTGATGGGCCGAATCCCCCGAAGCTAAAGCCAAAAGGCACTCCAACCGAATATAATGGATTGTTTCGGCGTGCCTTTCGAATATACGGGCGGTCAAAGCATACCGTGCAGACGAACGCTGGTCAATTCTGCCTACAGAAAATACCCATCTGTAGGAAAGGCAAGAGAAAATATAATTCGTTCTACAAATCGAGCATAAAAATGGTTATGTGACAAAAATTCAACATTACATTTTTTATATTACACAATATGCAATTCACCTAAAGGAAAATAAAATGGTATTACCTTGTCAACATATTATACAGAAATACGATTTTTCAACATATATTGGTAAAATAAGATGTATATGAATATACAGATTCAGTACTTGTTTATACTAAACATATATAAGATATTTTTAATCAATTATAGATTATAAAATATCTTGTGATATCTAGATCGTAAGTAAGATATCATTTATGCCTATTAGTATTATATGTCTCATTTCTCAATAACCAACTCTAACTATTTAGGCGAAAAATTACACTTTTTTTCCTTTGTACACATTGTTTACTACAAAAAAGTGGCAAACATTAATCTATATTAATACGAGGCATTATGCAACTGAATTCTAGAATCTAGAGAAAGTCGCCAACTGATACAACTTTTAAGTGTTAGGACCTTGACTTCGTAAATTGCCAATGGGCAGCGCCACCGTGCGCAATACTTGGAGATGGGTGTTGAAAATACTACTTTTGTTTTAGCACAGTTCGATTCCCAAAAAAAAGTATACTCCCAGGTAGTATAACTATAGAGTAACATTATTCCAATATGTTATAAGCCATAACCACAAATGCATGTGAAGTGAATCCAGACCAGTTGACTGCTGTCCGTTGGGCCTCGCGTATCTCAGATGGCTTGGCGCATATCCGAAAAATCTGACATTGTGGATGGATAATAGGAATTTCCCATTGTGTACAGCCAGTGGCCACGAGTCCTCTTTCTTTATTCATCTTTAAATACTCACTGCTCACTTCTTGGCATCAAACTGCATTCATTGTTGCCACCGATCATTTTTGTTCCACTTAGCAACCTGCATTCATTGTTTTCTACGTCTCATTATATTTAGATAATAAATATGATTCTTTATTGTTTGTTAAAAATAACCTGCTAATATAAATACAATGTTTTCCAAAGTCAAGTATCCGTGTGGACGGCAGGGCACTGTATTGAAATAGCTTCCATACACCACATTCAGTGGTGTTTGTTTGTTTGGTCTGGGGCTTGTAGTTTTTAAGTGGACGCGAAATGCGGATGGCATATTTTTGCCGAAACATGGACCATATGGGGTTGTATTTGTCAAGCAAAATCGCAATTAGAACCTTTTTTGTGAATAAGGTGTCACATTTTTGGCTTTAAAAAAATGAGGAAGGTCGAAAATTGCACATCCGGTCTCGAATTTCCTCTGCTTTATAATCTCAACCATTGGGGAGAGAGAGAGAGCGTTGCAAACAGTTTTTGAAAGTAACGCAAAGTTATAAGATAGACTGTGCTATTAATTTTTTAGCTGAAACGTAATAGCATACAGAGCATCTAAAAATTCTCCTTGTTTTGAAACTCATCGTTTTGTAAATGTAAAACTATTATTGTAATACGAAAATAAAGAAATGGATTATATAATAACTCTAACACATGTAGTCTAGTAGATTTATTTGCTACTATACATGCAAAAAAAAACTCAATTTTTAAAATAGTCACATGCCAGAATTGAAGATCACAAGACACGACATTTTGTTGTACCGTTAAATGATTTTTAATTAAATCCATAGTACAAGCAAACATTCAAATCGGTACTTGGAAATTAAAAAACTGAAGAATAATGGAGGCAAGTAGATTGAATATGTGCTTCCTACGCATTGATATAAAGTATGGATTTTAGAACCTTTATAGAAATGTTCAAAAAAGTGAATCAGATAGACAACCACAGAATGAGTTTCAGAAATGGAATTTTTCAATTAAATTTTTTGACTACGTCTTAAAATGATTGGAACCTTTATCGGTTACTGAGAGTACGCAATGAATAATCAGCAACCGGCTCGACGAGAATTAGTGATATAGGCTTTTTGGATCTAGAAATCATGAAACCTTCCACCTATTTCCAAGGTGTGAAATGATGTTTTTTCTCCATGCTCTGGTCATCGATCGACCGAAATTCAAAAAAGCTGCAAAAAATGATAGATAATGTCATCAAAATCTTAGGAGTAGTTGCTAGTTGTAAACAGACATGCAGTAGTGGGTAACATAAATGTTCGTAAATAGAATAAATTGATAAAAACGTATTATACCGATGTCGGCGTTTCTGATACTCTCGTGCAAGAGAAGAAACAAAGCTATGGCGAATTCCAGCACGCATTCATGTCAGGTCAATCTTCAGGTACCTTCTTTATTTTTAGCAAGCGGTCAGATATTCTACCCAGGTGTGCAGATTCGCGGGCACTGTGATCCATCCACTTAGAAAAACGATCGCGGGATACAAACGATGGCCGATTAAAAATCTGACTGTCATAAATGTCTTGTCACAACCTGCTATGAAAAATGGACCGGGAGTCGTTCGGCAACAATGGGACCATTGTGGCCATTGTGCGGCCGAATGAACACCGCTCTGATTCAAAATAAACAGGCAGATAATAAAGCAGATAGACCGGTATTATCGACTTCGGATTTTCGAACATTTATGTAGGTGTTATATGAAAGTTCTTACTAGATATTGATGTGAACGACATAATAGAGACCGGAGTTTCAAGGTCAATGTTGATAGAAATTAATCCTCTCGCAGCGCTTATGAAGCGCGATAGGCCCTCTGCCATTGCGTGAGGTTATTTATCTACAAAAAAAAGTCAACAGATTATTGCTCATACTTGGCTGATATTTTCACAGGAAATGTTTCATTATCAAAAGGGGTTGCATGAATGCATGTAACATATAACTACATAATATTACGGTATATTTTAATGTACAGGTACAACATTCTAAAAAGTTGATTCGAATCATCTAGGTATTTCTCAATATTTGCGTTTACTTGCGCCACTTCAGGGAAGTGACTATGTTAATCATCAAATTTGAATTTTTTTGTTATACAACAAATGAAATGCAAAGGCTATGCCAAATTCTATATTGATTTCTGAATATTAGTTTATTTGTTTACTACTATAACTGTATCTAGAATGACATTACCTGCGCAGTCCGAAGAGTTCCCATGTAGAATACCAGCGGTTTCAACATCGATTACGTATAATTTATATCTCTAATTATTTTCCTATGGAGAGAAGACGCCACGAATATAAAAGTCATTTTTATGTACCGCACTCACCGAAGTAGCAGAGGTCGTATTTCGTTTGATTTGTTAACCAGCAGTTGAAAGAAACTACAAGGGTATTTCGGAATGTTCTGCATTTAAACGAGGGGATTCGCCAAAACAGTGAATTGCTTTTAGTTATT
Organism: Bruchidius siliquastri; assembly: GCA_949316355.1. NCBI lineage: Eukaryota > Metazoa > Arthropoda > Insecta > Coleoptera > Chrysomelidae > Bruchidius > Bruchidius siliquastri. The sequence goes on along the minus strand of OX438534.1, from coordinate 538,375 downwards.
AAATATCTACTAAAATTCTTTTGTAGTCCTTTTGACCGGTGCTGATTCAAAACGAACTTCTCAAAAATACTAATAATTTACCATTAGCGTGGGTACTAAAATTCAATCAATGGTGTAGGTTACAAATAAAGGCAAGTGAATCGACTTTTCAAAGCATTATAATTTCTGCCTATTCTCAAGAACGAATACCCAAAGACAATTAACTCATCCAACCAATCGTATAACAATTTAAAATCAAAGAATAACAGATACTGTAAAATAATGGCGTAACGTAGGTTGACGATATATCGTATAACAATTTAAAATCAAAGAATAACAGATACTGTAAAATAATGGCGTAACGTATATCTGCCACACAATTCATTGTATATTGAGATAAGAGGATTTGGATCGGATTTTGGAACACTTGAATTTTGAAAATATTGAGAAATCAGAAGTCATCTAGCAAGTATCTACACTTTCATTCAACGTCGACTCACTTAAAACATCTGGTTATACAATAGTTAATGATTCCATCATGATCCGTAATTATAATACTGGCAGACTTCTGGTTCAAAACTTGTGGATACCTGAAGATGGTTCAGATATAATATACCCAACCGTTGTAAGAAGATCAGCAGTTCAATTTCGTTGATCGAAAATCTAGGAAAATCTAAAACACCATTGTTTTACACTGTTTTTCTATCACTTTTCTACCATTAGAACATTACGAAGTTACCTCGTACTTGAAATCTTGCGCTGCTTTCCCAAGACACACTTTGCGTACGAGAGAAAACTTTTTTGTTGTCATCGTAGTAACGATGCAGGAAATGAACGTGTGAACATCCAGCATAAACACATATCTGCCTAATGACCTTTGGTTTAGTTGCCAAGAATTCTGGGAAAATATCTAGGAGCAATTATAGAATATAACGGTAATGGCAAAACTGCAATGTTCATATTTATAACCAACTGTTGTTGTGTCGGTATTTTCGGTACCGTTTTCGGAATACGCTGATTGATGCTTGTATCGTCATTGTGGTTATTTTAGTACTTGCATGGAAAAGTAGTATTATTGTATTTTTGTTATCAAACACATATAAATTGTTCTGTTGTTGTGGATTTTTTTCTTGCATTCTCATCCATCTAGTTTCTGAATAACTAGATCGACAAACCAAAGTGAAATTTGCAAAGCAGCAAAGCCCATATGTTAATGTTTTTCGCTAATAATATAGCTTAGTACCCACCTTTGACGTTCACAGTCTTTCTTTGAAAGCCTATTAATAAATTATAAATAATCTGATTTATACCGAATAGATACATATTATTCTTACAAGACAGAAACTAATAATGTTAAATGAGAATAGTCAACATATTTTAGAGTACCTAAACGTGTGGATTATTTGTGAAAATTGTCATTCAAATAAAATTAGAATTAATGCATATGATACAGCATGGTGCTTAAGAAACACTGTCTAAATCTACTTGAAACCATTGTTTTGTTTATGACATGATGGTATAGAGTAACTAAAATGTACAATTTCCTGTTATTTATTAGTACTTCATATAAGGTAACATTGCGACTTATCATAATATAATGTATTCGCGATTCATATAAGACTTGTTTCCTGGAACATAAAATTACGGTACAACAAATACAAATACCGCTTTACAGCTCGCAAAAGGTTATTCATTCTATACAGGCAACGTTCAGCATAAATCTACGAGATGAAATATGATATTCTTGGCCAGTTAACAATCTTCCGCGATTCTGAGAGAGTTCAGCCTTGATATAATATCCACTATATTTCATCGTAATTTGAAAACAATGGCATTCCACGAATCTTGCACTAATATTATTATTTATTCTACTGCATACTGTTAGACTGAGTTGTATCTGGTATTTATTATAAAAGAGAATAAATCAAAAAAATAAATAGAGCAGCTATTATAAATGTACCATTTTTCAAGATTGTATGCTCACAAAATGGCGTCTAGTTTGTTAACGCAATACATACTAAGCAATGATATCAGATTAGAAATAGAGATTTGGATCAGAGTTTTTTTACTGTACTTTTTGATTTGTATCGAAAACATTTACATTTATTCCAATGATAATAATTTCAAAATTTTCCGAAATTTTTCACAAACGTCCCTTAATTGCTACTACAAGTGATTCCACAATTCTAAAATCCTTTTTTATCTTTGACAATGCAGTAACGTAGTTTAAAACTATCATCGAAATCCGCATGTCAGATAATTTTCGTATTATAAAGGGGTCAAAGCATTACATGACATAAGATAGACATATAGACAGACAGACATTGGTAACATTTCATGGTGTGTAGATCTCAAAAAAAATGCAGCATGATTTAATTAAAAAATATACAGAAACACCTGAAGAAACAACTTGATTTTAATCTGGCCAGTAACCGAGAAAAGCAAAAATCGCTCAAATAAAGTCTTCCTAGAAGCTTTTCAAGCTTTTAAGCTCGACAAGTACCTACTAGTCCCGGTGGGTAGGTACTAATTCGTACACCGCGTTCCAAGAATAGATCGCACAGCAGGCCCAAGAGAGAGTCAAGTGCCTTCCCTTTATTTTTATTTTCAACTCAGAGTGCCTCTTTACAACCAAATGCTTTCAGAACTTGGCTTTAATGGGCCCTCTGCAAACAAGAAACGATCGCTCTTTACATTGACAAACTACCTGTCACGGTGACAATCGGATTTTGGTGCAGTAGGTCTCAGGTAAATCGCTGGGATGTTAGCGAAACCTTTGTACATTGTTGCCAATTCCGATATGATGAATATTAAACAATACTATACCACAATTAGGACCTTCGGCAACGTCGGAAACAAAAGTTGAATCGTTTTTATTTTATCAATGTTAGCTTTACTTGTATGTAACTCGTTAAGTATGTAAACAAATCCAGGCAGTTGATTTTAATCTACTTCTATTTTGATTGTTTGCATGTGTATGTCATTTGGATAACATGATGATATGGTACCATCGATCTGGTTTTATGATAGATTCAGCAGGTGGATAGTGGAAAATTTCAATAGCTACTAATAAACCATTCGCGTTTGAGCTTCGTTTTAGAACTACTTGGTGCTGAGAGTCTGCTGTAGAGTAGCGTATGGTGCTCAGGCTTGGAAGCATTTTCAGGAAAGGCGTCCCATGCTATTATACTCAAATATTGTACTATTACAAACATGACTTACACTGAGGCTCTTAAAGAACAGTTAAAGCGAAGAGGTCAGATCATTGTTTTATTTTTTATTTTCAGTGCAGTAGATACTTATAAAAACGTTTTTAGTTTTTTAAACTATAATTCATTGAACACATACTCCACTAACATAGTAGGTGTCAAAGCTTTGTAACAATTAGCAGGCTCCAAGTTACGAGGCTACTGAGAGGTCAAAGGTTCTCGGATAGATAGACAGACAAAAACATATCGACGTTCAATTTTATACTATAACCACACTACTCGCCTGTGTCGTGAAATGAAAATGTAGAGGGTGAAACGTGGCAACAATGTGTTTCGGTGGATGCAAAGGAAGCCGAAAAATGTTGTTTCCTCGACAATCAAGTAGACTGTGACCTGGCGCCAGCGCTAGTTGGTCCGTCATTTTCCCTGCAATTAGCCAACCGCTGATATCAAGTCGCCCTTGGAAACAACCACGCAACCGTAACAAACGTGATGCGCATCACTTACTTTGATTCCGCGATTGATACATTTTTATTGCACCGGAGCGTTAATTGAGGTAATTTGTTAATTCATAAATATGGACACCGGCGTTAGCGTGATGGAAAAATCAATTACTTTATTACATTAAAACTCCCTACACTCAGATTTTGAGATTTGAAATCACACTGTATAAAATTTTTGCTATAAATTATAATGCAAAAAGATTTGTAAACTTCAGCAATACTACTTTTATACTAATACCTGTTAATAATAGAATAAAAAATAATAATTATTTAGAATATACCTTTAAGGGAATATCATGATTTGGTTGACACAGCTACCTTATATCTATGAATAGTAATCACTATGTATATTTGGTATCTATATGGTATGTTATTCAAGACTTTATGAAGTACAGAGTTTATGCGCATTACAAAATGTACAAGTTGAAATTAGAAAAATTAAAATCGATCAAAAATGAAAATGATTACCAAAAACACCAAATCTGGATAATTCTGTATTTGCCATAATTGATGCACAATCGTATTTGTTTATCTAAGATTATCCCAAACCTATTGAACCTAAAAAGCCTCTGTTTTGAACAAATTTAAGCTTTGCGTAACGCATAGATCAAAGGTGCTATCACTGAAAAATTATATATTTCAATAAAAAGACTAGACCAGTTTTGACAATACATTTGTTATTTGTTGATATAATTGAATTTTGCATGTCAAAAATTGTAGTTTTTTTATTGCGTTGTTCTTGCCTTTCCTATTATCCTATCAAAATAATTTGAAGAATGAAATCTCTTGCTCTGAAGTCCATATGCCTAGATTCATCTTAATCAGCATCTACAACTACAAATATGAATAAGATAAGAAGTTATCATATTAATCAGATCAGTATGACTAGTCACTAAAGTCATTAAGAACCTTTGTAGGCGTAATTATTGAAACACCAAGCTTTAGATATCAATTGTATGATGGTTGATATTGAAAGGAAATATTGTTACTTTATAGAATCTAAAAGGTCTGATTTCAGACAATTTCAGACCGAAAATTGGCACGAGTTAAAGTGGCGAGTTTTGATGAAATCGAATATCCGACGCAACTCGGCGCGATGACTGGTTTGCTATATTGCAGCGGCACTTCGTAGTAGACTATGCCAAGAATGCGGTATGTCCCGTTTTAAATGCTGCTGTTGCTGCTTCCAATATAGCTGACTGTACGGTCGTAATTGATACATTTACTCCAGGATATGGCGATTATCAATCAACATCCGAAAAAGGGCAAAGAAGAACGAGCATGAATGCCCATTGTACACGGCTAAATGAAGACTTGGCGTGTATGCAATTAGGTTGTTTGGGTTGGAGGGGGGGGGGGGGGGTAATCTTGTGTATTCATCAGGACTTCAAAGAAATCTTCTAGTTCTTTGGAACCTCTGGTTTATTTTGTTTTCAACTGATTTACATGCTTCTGAAGGTGTACCAAAATATTGTTTTTATTTCCCACCGATAACCGAGGGGTGTATTATGAACATATTTGAATCTGATAAAACACATTTTTAATGTTTTATGATCCCTACATCACGAAAATTTCTCTCGGTCTGTCTGTCTGGACGTATCCTTCATTCCAAATTTTTGAATGCTATATCTATGGGTTGGCTATATACACCATACAAATTCATGGATATCTCTAGCCCTGCTTGATCACCGCGTAATATCAGTAACCCCTGCATCGATTTCGATAGAACTTGGGAAGTGATATGATGTGAGGTCATAGTAGGTAATGCTGCTATATTTTTGAAAATCAATGTATTGGCTTGCTGACAAAAAAAAACATCAAATCCACCGCATAGTTCGTTTTCTTATGTTTCTACAGATCCTAAAAACGTAATATGGGATTCTTTTTAGTTTGACCGATGCCCCTAGGGAGGTCAGACCAACCGTCAAAATATCTTTATGCAGATATATGTACTGATTTTTTTACCGAGTATTTAATGGAGACAAAGTCACTTGTGAAACTACACCTGTGGTTGTCTCTTCGATTCATCTTTGCTTTTCTTGGTAGTTGATAACACATATGTCTACTAATATAATTTCACTTGACCTGAACCTACTTGGTAGTGTAAAGAGAATCGGTATTTAAATGCCGACCTTCGATCACACATAAAAATAAAAAGAGGACATAGCAAGTATCACCAGGTCTGGAGATGGCTACGAAAGAGTGAAGCAGAGTCCCAAAGCGATAAGCAACCGTTGTGCATATTTGCCGTTATCTTTGGACATGGCAATCCACTTAGGCAGCACTCAATTCCTCAGGTAGACGAGCGCATCGGGTTCTGTATGGTAAGCGATAACGAACTATCGTGGCCTCCTAGATATACCCGACCGAAATATATAATGGGATGTAAGATTGCTTTCCCAGTATTTTTTGGGTAATTACTCTTACCATAAAATTGTTATCTTCACGAGATTAGGGTGGTATTTTCAGAGAACGAGTCTTCACGCTATTTATGGTTTTGATTTAAGGGGGTTATATATAATAACACTTATAACCCTGCTTTATTTTGCATACATATTTAGATTTTCGGATCGTAAGAAGAGATAAATGTGAAAATCGTATTTATGTATCTATAACAGTTTTTTGATATGGTTACGTATCCATCACGAAGAGAAGAAGTTGTCCTCCGTAATTTTGATTTTGATTGAATTTGGAGAGGAAGATGTTAAGTTATTCTTTGAAATCAGTTTATTGCATGCGATGAAATTAGCAAAAACCAAAAAAAACATCCTTGTCCTAACGTATTTTAGTAGTAAATTAATTTTGGACGTATACATATTTAAATAATTCCCTGAACTGAACCGTCAACAATTTTTTCCCATCATTATCTCCTCTCAGACCAGAGCAAAGGCAGAAATATTTTCAAGAGTCCTTCGTTAGTTCTCGAGAGCCATTGCGTCGGCATCGGTGGAGTGGTACCCTGTAATTTTGCAGCTGAGAGCTTTGGGTCGTTAGGCCTTGTTCTGCGTCAGTGGCGTCACTGGAACCGTTTGCCTTGTGCATGTACTTATTCGTATTACTGCATTCATATTCATTTGGTGAAACGTTGATAAAATCGGTTAGCTAGCCGTAAGATCGGCAAAAGGGCCAAAGGTGGCCTAATTGCCAGGATTTGACTCCTCATTACTACTACTACTTGTGTTTTTTATTTTCCAAGCGTCAATTTTTTTGGTCGTCCGCTATGTATATCCCACGATGACATGGTTTTGTTTGGATTCAACATTGGTCACACGGAGTTGTTCTGATGGAAGATCGTAGAAAGTGTTCACTGAATGCCATATTTCATCTACCATTACCATATGATGATCAGTATATACAACAACCAAATTATTGAGTCAAGACGTCACCAAGTCTCCAAACTTAAAGATATCCTGCTCCATACATGCAGGATGAATTTAAATTCAACAAAGTAACTCCAATCAAATGGGGGTCGGAAATGAGAGGTTTACGAGATATCGACGTTCCAAGATTTTTTTTGGAAACTCTCTGATCCGTCATCGAAATAAATATTAAAAAATATGTCTTTTTAGGCACTCAATTGTAACTTTTCTGAAGCTGACAAAAAATATAAGAAATAGTCTTGTAACTTAACATCTTTTATTCCTGAAATATTTAGAATTCTGGAACGATTTTTATTTTTATTCAATATCAACTATAACGCTTAAATTCCGCGAAAATAAGGACAAATTATACGACACAAAAAATAGCGACAAAAAGACAAAGAAACTGCCTTTGAACGAATACCTTAGCCCCTTCAAATCCGCTACTGACCCAACCAGGTCGTAACTTGCAACCATAGCAAGTCGTTAAACGCAATTAGAGCAACAGAGAAAGATATAGAACCACCTTATAATTACTTAATAACAATGGAATTATCGAGGCTCCTTTATTCAGAGACAATCAACAGGGAGGGAAGGGTATACACTTTTATTATTATCCTGGAATTTTTTAGAAAGATGTGAGGTCGCGCAATCAACTAATCATAGAGTCCAAAGGGTCTTCACTCAAATTACGCTCGGAATGCACTATAAATGGAGTTTTTTAGGTTGGAGGATATTCACAGATTGGCAGGTAAGAGTCAGAAAAGGGAATTAAGTATATAGCATTCGGAATGCAGATGACGAATTGAAGAATTCGTTTTTCGAGGAGCATTTCATTATATATAAATGTGTTATTATTTTAGTGTAGGAATACCAAATGCGTTTATAATGACATGCTACAACCACAGATCTTGTGTTCGAATGATCGTAATATTACTACTTGTATACATTTGCAATAATTATAGTACAATAAAAAATACCAACAATACTTTCAGTCCACGTGCAATACCTGCAAGTAATTCAAACATGGTTTATGAAATATATTATCGACCCGAGATATCACGAATTCGCAGTAGATCATAAGAAATAAATGCAATATCTAACATTGCAGTTCGTTAAATGCTATAAATTTTCCTCTACAAACACATTGGTATCTTCAAGTCGTTGTTGGCTGTTAGAGCAGACCTTAGCTCTTGAGTCATAGCATTAAGTGTGGCGACCACAGAAACTAGATAACGTCAAGGAAGAAGAGATATAGAAGTAAAGAGGAGAAAGTTACGTTTTAGGGCAGAAGGTGGCTAAAATAAAGATTAAAAGAATATATACTATATTTCACTTAAATATGCGCGACGAAGGTATTTTGATCACATAGTTTTTTAGTCTTAATATGTTGTTACATGTTCGTTTTTATCAGAAGATATTTGACAAGACATAGGTTCAAAATGTTTGAAAACCTAAGCTTTATTGAAATATTGATTAGGAAACCCAACGTTTATTTCAGATAGATAGATGGAAAACATACGTAGACTTCCTAACAGCCACTATAAACGCCATATAAAATGAAAACAAACAACTAGCAGACTACCAAGCGCAGAACTCTGTCTATTTATAATCGCTGTTTACCATGCAGTGTCTAAACAAAAAAGACCCTACACATACAATCCAGTGAAAAAAGTCCATTATACCATCAACCATCAGCTAGGCCGGATGTGAATGTGTATAAAAATGGTTCTCGATAAGTTGAGTGAGTCTGAGGAGCACTCCGAGCCAGCTGATACGCCAGGCATGGCGCCACTTGATTTTTCCATCGAGTGGATAGTGTCTGGTGCATATATACTTGAAAATATTCATATATCATTCAAGTAATGAGAAAAATATACAAATATTAGGCCAAAGAGACTTGGGAGATATGCAGAAATTACATAAGTATGCGGCTCGTAGTTTGAAAATATTATATTTTCTCTTTTCAATGCCGCCAAAACACTGAACATGTTAATGTATTGGATTTTTTAAATAAGAACATTAGATCGCAAAATCCTGAACACTATTTACGTAACGACAGTGTCTATCAAATATTATGAAATAACACACAAGTTCAATTTACGTATTCAGATTTCATCAAACCGGGAAACAGAGTAAGAAGTTCTTAGTCATCTATCTGACTACATTTTACCTGTAATCGTCAAAATAGTGTACTGGAGATATCATGATTTCTTGATGTTTTATGACACATACATCATGAAAAAATATGTCACTCACTTCTATTGGTCTGTTTGTCTGTCCTCTGTATGTAATCTTTGTCCTCTCTATAACTTGAAAAGTAGCATTTGGATGTTGTTAAAATTTTCACACTAGATTACTAGAAAGCACGAGAAAACTTTGTAGTTATGACCAAAAATTGGTGAGAAGTTAAGGAAGGAGAATATCAGGTAAAAACAAGAAAAAAATACATAGTAGGTAGAAACAAATGCCAGACGTCGTCGCCTAGTGTAGGGTACTGTTCAGTCATATAGTCGGACACTATAGATATAAGTGTGTTCTGGCGCGCTGTTGACACAGCCTAGTACAGCATACTGGATCGATTATATAAACGAACACATGCGCCTGGAACTAAGGGTCAGTTTTCAAAATGATATTTTCAAGCCGAATCATACATCGTGGGAGTCTACTTGACTGACTTTTTACAATAATTTACCTATCCCTAGTAAACGTTGAAGGTATTTATTCACTGTTGAGGAAAAATTCGAACATGTTCTGAGAACCGATAAAAAGTACGTTGGCATCTAGATTCGCATGTAAAAATAATATTCACGCCGCGTTCGTCGTATGACTAAACACAGCCAGACTGTATTTTTTATGCAGATATCAACCATTTATATTTATGTACATGCACGAATAAAAATAAATCTGAAAGGAATACGTTAAGGAGATTCACTGTCACGTAGATGTCGTATTCTCTTGATTTTGCTTGCTAGACACTATTTGAATTTGCGATGGAACCAGATGGTGATATCATACTTCCAAGCTTTACATTTCAAATAACCTTTAGAGGTATTGGAAATTGCGGAATGTTTGTGAAACTCAAAATTGTAACGTTTTTTGAGGAAAACTTCCAAAATGCAAAACGACGAATGAAGTTGAGTCTAGTTAAACACAATTATTGGAAAATCAGAAAGCGATCGAGTTATGGTGAACGTATCGGCAATCGATTGAAAATTCTCAAGGCGCAAATGATGTATTCGTATGCTATTAATAACAACGGATAGGCGCCTGAATATCATTACATTATTATTGTTTTACATGTCGCGACTGGAATCTCGTTTACATATTTAGCGGTTTCCATTTCGTATTTTTATCATGTCGCCTTGAATCATCGTATATACAGACGTCAAAGTGTCAACTTGGAATAAGCACAATGATTCCAAGGGAATATCGAGTTAGTCAAGTCTGAATTTTGCTCAGTCATGTAAGGGATGAGGTTGACCATAATCATGCATCCCTCAGTATTTTTGTGTATTATTTTATTAGTTTATAAGATTTTAATAGAATATGACTGTAATTCAGTTAACGCCTTATTACATGAGCGATACATTTTGAAGATTCTAAACTAAACACTGTACAACAAAAATTATTCACCAGCATGTCCTCCAAAATTAATCTTAATTTTATGTAGTTTAGCGAATCAGTCTGTCTAACCGAAAATTATTTGATATATTTCTAAAAAATATTGATTGAAATGAGATTGCTTTTGTTTTAAATCAAAGGAGTAAAAAATGATTTTCGTTAGAGGGAGGAACCAAGAAACTCGATGTTTGGAAATTTCAGTTGTATCAAGTAACTGATTTACTGGATACTGCAACTAAAGACTTTAGTACGTCATGAGGAAATGACAGAACTTGTAGTCCAGGTAACTAGAATAACTGATTCAATAAATTGTGATAAAGAAGTGCACTCGATGAATGGAAAATATTGTTTAAAAGAAGTGCATAATGGAAATGTTATGCATGAATTTAAAATTTCACTTCCCAAGCCAATAGCAACATTTGACAAAAATGTATAAGTCTGAACTCGCAAATATATGCAATCATACTTATATCGCATAGGTATCGCTTGCATTTGCAATTAAAAGCTGATCCGCTATGATAACCAATAACAAATATGACGATGTGATTTCCTATGTTTCTCACAGTAATGCGGCCGTAAAACGTACCTGTAGACCGTTGGACGGTGCATACGGGCTTCCTGCCTAGCTGCTTAGCACCCAGCAATTTGCAATGCTATTTATAAATGCATTTTCAGTATATAGATTGAGATGTACCGTTACCGCCTCTAATCTATCCACATACTGCCTGTGAGATGTTAGCCAGCTTGTCCTCAGCTAGCCTGTATATATGATAATTTAAATGCCGACACGCCACTATGGGGAACAGCTGTCTTTTAATAATTAAATGTTGCTGGTATTTGCACCACATTGCACGAAAAAGCTGTCAGTCATCAGGACAGTCTGCGCTTGGTGGATCGATATGTGGGCATGTATGCTGATACGGGATAGGTAAACAATCGATAAGAGGAACAAGATGATATAAAATGTGCATAAACATCGTACATTATGTGAAGGTATAATGGCATCAGTTTAGAAATTGGAGTTTGGATGAGATTTTAGAACAGTTAGTTATAATTAAATTTTAAAAGTAATAAAAAATTGATCTTTCATAATATCAAAAATACACGTTTTACAGGTTATCAAAAATTTCCATAACATACAATATTTCCAAAATGTAGTTCAAGCGGACCAGCAGTTCTAAAATTATGAATCAATCTGTAGTACAAGTCGCCAAAACAGAAATGGAACAAGTTAGCCCCCTTCAATCGACTACGTCCTAAGAATAGCGTAAAACATAAAAAATGATGGATTACAGAATGTCTGACTAACCCCCACACCCCATTTTTGACCCCGAAAAACATTTCAGAAATGAGAAACTTCCAAATTTGTGCAATTTTTCGTTTTTTAAGATCACACCGCCGCCACGGAACTCGTATCCTAAAACTGAAATTTTTTTCCTTGCCATATAATGGTAATCTAAAATAAAAATTTCATCTAAATTAGAATGTTACTTCCCGAGTTATAGAAGGGTCAAAGATCACCGAACATACAGACAAACCGTTTTTTTATTTTATTTTTTACAACTGCTACAATTCAAGAACTACAAAGCTTTTTCGTCATTGCCTAGGCAGTAAAATTTCATTAAATTCCGGGTGACACGTCCGGAGTTATAGAGGGTCATGGATTGCCGAGCAAACAGACTTCAGTCAGACGACGACAGACAGACAGACCGGCGGAAATGAGTGACATGGTTTTTCGTGTCATGGAACACCAACCAACAGAAAAACCTCGAGGTTGGTTGTGGAAGTTAGAGAAACAGTAACAAAAAGTTAGTCAAGATAAAACTATTATAGAAATATAAATTCTCAAAATTTGCGTGCAGCCTAAAAAATACCCACTACTGTAATTAGACTGATAATCATGGGGGAAATTGTAAAAATTTGCACAGTTAATGACGAAACTACTCAACCAATTTTAATAGATTGGCTCATTTTATTCGACTGACGATATTAGATGTAAGATTTCAATAAACAAAAAATTTGGAATCACGTCAATTGAATAAAACCATGTGCAAATGTCGCATGCTTCTGTATAGTATAAAAACCAAATACATAACTCCTAGAACGGAAATGACTTTCTATCCTGTTATTCGAGATTACTTAATTACAGCAAAACCTATACGGAATACAGGAAATCCTCAGGTTTTACCGATCTGAAGAAGCCATTTAGCGCCATCCTTTTTCTTTGTTTCTCGGAAGACCAGATATTTTATGCGGTGGATAATTGTCGGATTTCCTGAATATGCCTATTGCAGATTCTATATTAAAAAAACTTCTGTGGATGCAATACTTTTATTTTGAGAATACAATGAAGACGTCCTGACAAGAAAATCACATTCTGGTCTGCCAGCCGGAGACAATTAATGTTGGAGTCATCTTCCATAAAGTGTCTAGAGGTTAACATCAACAATAACGTGTCTTAGCTGCACCATGCTGCAAACCTTGTCAGGTTGGTATCCTCTAAGCTCAGCGTCTTCTTCCGCTACAGACAATTGTATCCACCAGAACAGCTACTACTATTCTACAAGATTCTGATCAGATTATTGCTGTAGTACTGCTCGCATGTGTGGAGATGCAATCCAAAGCACTCGCTGAAGCTTACGAACAATACGTCTAGTGCATCTGCCACCACAGTCTAGAACATCAGACTGATGTTCAACCGAGCTGTCTCACATAATAACATCAGAAGTCGCAAGTAGATCAAAGACTAGACTGAGCTCAACGGGCACATCCTCACCAAGTCGAGCTCACAACGCCTTCCTTCCAAGACATTGGTGGATGAGGGGGAGGGGTAGTTCAGAAACGAAAAAAATTGGTGTAGTGTATTCCAAATAGAATTGGATGATTTAGGTGTATATCTGAATGCTTACCCGTAGAGAGCTGGGCCTGTATCCTAGAAGACCTGACCACAGGTTTATTGATGGTGATTCCCTCCCCGCTGCCAGCAAAAACCAAGGCAAATCTATACGAAAATATCACAGAAAAGCTGAAAAAGACAGCTGAAGCCCCCATTGTTCCTCGATCGAACACTATACAAACACAACGATATTACGAAAAAGAAAGCGTTCGCTGTCAGTGTTCACAGCATGCCGGGTGCACAGTGGCAACAGTGCGGAATGACCGGCAACGTAGCCCACAACCTAACACGCGGACGATCGGCGAAAGACTGAGGTTTGAAACGGACGGTTTGCAAGAAAAATGGGATGTTCGGAGTGGGGTTGCGGCTTGACGCCTGGCGCTACGCTTCCAAAGCAGTGCGGCGTACCTCCAATGCATCTTAGCTTGTAGCGGTTCCGATGGCGCTTAGGGGGAATTATGTCACCGATAGCTCGATGGGTGATGAATGCAATCTTTCGGGCGCCACCGTCCCTATTAGGGGCGAGCGTTGGTCCATTCAACACAGCCCGTAGAAAATACAAAAATTATGTCGAGGACTGCCTACGTAATGGTATCAGTTTATGTATGCTGATCTGGAATTAGCTTTGAACTATACTGAAAATACTGAATAACAGATTGTTTCGAAACTCCTATGATTATGTATGTCTAATTACTTGCTTCAAAAGGATCAGTTAAAATCCGGTTAAAATGTATCTTGATACCATTGCGCGTGAGTTAACATACTTGACGCATTTTTTTTGAGAGGATAAATAGTACTTTTCTAATCTTTCATTATCCTTATCCAGTTCAAACTGAGTAATCTTTATTAGTAGTAGTTGCTAAAATAGAAGAAGGACATGTTAGTCCAATTTTGAAATAAAACTACGCCCTAAAACTAAACCTACTAAAAACACATTAGTACGGGTGTTATTGCTCACAAAAATTTTAACCCTACTGCAATTAGACAATCAGTAAATGCGTGAAATTGTGAAAGTTTTCACAGTTTATGATCAAACGACTGAAACAATTTCAATAGATTGGCTGATTTTATTTAATTGGAATAAATCCGATATTAGATCTAAGGTTTCAATAAACATGTGGACAGGATATTGCTAAACTAATCTAAGACCTACAGCTTCTACATCACATATCATTCCCATTTCAAAATAAAGCTACGCCCTACAACTCGTAAATAGAATTAAAATGGTCCGAATATCGGAATTCATCGAAACTCTATCATGTTCAAAAGTGGGGTGCATTTTAAAAGTCCACAGCATTGCCCCGGAATGTCGCAGGTTAGAAGCACCCCTTCCATTCGTCTGCTTGTACGCACACCGTTTATTAATGGTCCTTTATTCTACTTTATGAATTATGAGTACCTACGGCTTGTACAATTCTGAAATTACTCTTCATCATCATAGCATTTGTCACCCTTCAGATTCTCAGAAGGAATCATTGGAAAATACTAGCCAATGGTGCTCAATTGCATTGCTTAGAACTGAAAACCTACTCTCTTCCAACCAAGCAGTAACTGTCGTCTCCGGTTTCTAAGATATTAGTGAAATGTGGCAACATACCCTTGGTGAATGTTCTTTCAGTAGAAGCTGCGCTGCCTTGATTTGACTCGCCTTGTTTAAGCTTAAATATCCATTAAAGGTGTCCACACAATCATTCCCAAATAAATAGCAGAAATAAGTGTCAGATTATGCGATTAGAACACAATGAGTTGAGATCCAACTGATATATAATAGATAAAATATTATAACCAAAGCAGAGAGCCTTAAACTTCAAAATTGCCGAGAGGGCAAATATGAACTTATAATGTAACTTCTAAAACTTATCCCGTGGTTCCCTGATTCATTATATTTCATAATATTTGCAAAATCAAATGTTTCATTCTATTTTGTACTTTGATAAAGGCTGCTAAGGCATCCGAAACGACAGTAAAGATTGATTCATACGCATGTGATTTCAATCAGCGGTCAGCATTCCCGGCTTCCGTAGGTTTTTCGGAACTAGATTTGCTGGAAAGTAGCGCACGCAGTAAATTATTGGAGGATTCAAAACTCTACCCCCTGGAATCGGCCTTCTTGAATGAAAATCAAATTGTCCTCATATCATGATTCTCCGTTAGATCGAGACTAGTTCGTCGAGAGAGAAATCCGGGAGCGGAGGGAGAATCTGAATTCTGGCCGCCTATGAAAACCAAAGGACAAAAAACTGCAGCCCACTGAAGACCCATAAAAATGGCACAAGCATTATTGAAAACTTGAGAGGGGAGGGAATGTATATGGGGTAAGCGTAGTGAGTGCTTAGAAGTATATGACTAAAAAATAATCTATTACTTAAATATATGTTTTTATTGTTTGTACTGTGATTAAACTACCGAAGCAGGCGAAAAGTTAAAATAAGTAAAAATATCAATTGAATCAGAGTGAAAATCAGGATAAGTTTCCGACGTTACATAAAACAAGAAATTGTATTTAGGTCTATTAATTGCTACCACCATGCACGAGTTCTATTTTGACTGATTTTCGGTGAGTCGATGGCCCTCCTAAGGCCATCGCGGCGCGGTGGTCAGTCTATATCTGCATCGTTGTTTATTCTTTCTCTTCTCTGAGAGCCAACACGGAGCCGCAGCCGGTCGCCGCTTGTTCATGACGGCCCCCTCGCGTCTCGGGCCCCCCGGAGCACCCTCGGTACCCCCCGCGGCTCCCGGTCGGCCGTAATTACCACGAGGAGGCCGCGCACTCCTCAGATCCGATCTTGATCAAAAACAAACACACACGCACACAACCATTCTGCTACGAGCTGGCATTCAGGCAGTTTTTTCTTCTTTGGCAGCTCTTAATGACTTACTATAACTAATTAACGGCCTATGGTACTAGAACATGACTACAGTTGACATGTTGCTGAAGAAAGACTGTGAAGCTCAAATGAGGAGCGATTGAAGAGAAAGCAATAAAAATCCACTGTGAACATTTTGAGTAAAGTGCAAATATGATCAACAGGAAACAGATAATAATAATTATCTATTTACCACAAACAGGCAATGATAAACATGGTACATGAGGTTATTTTCGGAAAATTTAAATAGTTAAATTTTGTTGACTAAAATGGATATGATGTTGAGTATTTGTTTTTTGTTTATCTAATTACATATTTATTTACGTATAGTTCACTATTCGATCACACTACACTATAAATTTAATATGGAGTTCAAAAAACAGATGTAGAATACAACAACTATTTAAGCATCTTCAGGGGTGTTAAGGATAAGATTAAAACTGAAGCAATATGCTAATATAGTTAGCGGAACACTGTGTCTTGTTGCTGTGCCAAAAAGGATCCAGTAAATGAATAAATTCATTTTGATACACTTCCGTTTGGCATCTGGTACTATTACAAAGAATCTATCTGCTAAGTTTCAAGCTGGACAAATTGTAGCTTACACTATTGCGTAAGTAATGAAAGCTCATCTCATTATTAATTCGTACGTAATCAAAATGATTAGTATATGAATGTATTTAATGCTTCGTAACGTAACACCTCGGTCTCTTATCTTTTGTTTATTTAGATTCGGCCGTTATCTCAAGGGCAAGAGCCATACTTGTATCGACTTGTATATTGTAATGGTGTTTGGATAAAATTTGCTCAGTTGTTTTATTTATAGAACATACATAGTGAATCAAATGCACTTTCATACTTGCAGAAATTCGTCGCAGATATAAATTACTTATTTATAGTAATCACGTAGAAGAAGAAGATTTAAAAAATAGAAGAAAGAAAAATATTATAGGAGAACGTTGTATTATAAATTATGATTTGAATATTACCATTTCAGGATAATTATCGATTTGTATGCGTTTATATAACAAATTTGATATATACTGGTATTGGATAGTTAAAAAAAATATCTTTATAACATGAGACTAAGTGATTGCAAACAGAAAGGTGGGGCATCTGAGTATTTGGTTTGTAATCGTTCTATTGAATTATCAATGCTAGAATCCATCTAAGGTTGAGCGACCCCCACCAACCAACATACTATATTTTATATACATATTCCACTAGTTTAGGGTGGTTGAATATCCGGAAATGGGAAAAGTCGTTAGGAATATTTTTGAGCAGTGATTTTGTTATATTATTTTATTTGTTATAAATATGTTTTCGCTTTCGATTTCATACTCAGGGTCTCATGAACTCCAATTGGTGGAAGTATGGAGTAATATGTCAAAGTAGAAAAATTACAGACGAGAAAAGTACTGCTACAAATTGTTATATTATTCATGAAACTATAATAAGTGACAAAGGCAGTTTTTTTGAAATTTCACAAGTTCCGCATATTAGCTCTAATCCATTATATTTTCTACTAGCCACTAATTGAAACCACATACGATTGACAGTTGACCAGAGACACAACCTTAGGCTGTGTTTCGGAAGTTACATTAATCAACTCCGAAGTATCTAGAGTATGTACTTCGTAGACCCTATTTGTTATTGTTGACTTTTTGGATTTTCTTTAAAAATGGGTTTTATAGGATGAAGGAGTTCTGCAACTTCCTGGAAGGGGTTGGGTACATCAAGGGCGGCCAAACACGAAAGCTCAATAGGAGTACGTTGAAGTCCGACGACTTCAATCGATCCTAGTTATTGAAGTAAGGCGGGGGGGGGGGGGGGGCAAGAGAAACTGTTTTTCCCCTTATGATCTCTGATTAACCTATATGGACATTTTTGATGAGCAACACAAAATACCTAAATAAATTTTATCCAATTCCGATTCCCATCAGAAAGCTGCGAGGTGCTTTTAAAAAATAAGCGAATACACTTCCCCAAGCAAAAGCTATAAGTACAGGAATATCGTATTTATTTTTATCCACTGCCAAAAACGTACCTCATTTCCATATTTCTTAGTATTTGATCACTCATCGATATGAGTAGTCATCTTTGACTGGTTGCACGATTCCCTGTCTCAGTAGGTGGTAGTTAAAAGCATCTCCTCTCAGACAAAAGTCTCGTTGGTATCTTTGGGAAAAATGACGGCAATTAGCAGCAGTTGGGTGGATGATAAGCAGAGAGCGGATGGGACAGAAAAAAGAAGGAATGAAAAAGTCAAAGAACGCTCCGTCTGGGGAGTCAATCATAGTTATCAGCGAAATTATACAGACCGGGGACATTTACAGGCTAACTCCATTATGAACAGGTAGACGAAAAGACGTGTGGGATACGGCCAGACAGTGGCGCAAGGTGCATTACCTTTGAAGAGGGTTGCATCATTTTCAAAAAATATGAGCTGACAAAAACGCTGACGGACAGGCTGACAAACAGACATAGACCGACAAAAATGAGTGTCATGGATTTTTATTTATTTATTTATTTATTTATAACAATTTGGGAAATCAACAGAGAAAATCTCCAAAACGACATCAACTCAGTAGCTTATCATACTAAGTTACAAGTATGCATATTTATATATATTACAATAATAAATTAATCCTAGGTAATATGGTGGTAAAGTGATGCAATAACAAGGTTAGATAGATTCCTGGCAGTAACTAACACTCATTAACTAACATTCGGTTTTTGATTAGTGTTTTAAATGTTATCATTTGATGGGTAAAAGTATCAGCATTTACCAAAGGTATTCAGGTTTCTTTGCATCCTGATCAATGGAGAATTTAAGCCTATATATATTGCGAATGGATAAATGTCTATTCACAGTGACCTTGAAACGCTGTAAATTGTAACCATCAGAGGACATACCCCCCGGAGCTCATTCCACAACGCCGGGCTTCTCCAAAACAACGACTCCTGGAGGAGGCTCGTTCGAGGTGTTGGAAATCCAACCTGGTGAGAATCAGATCAGCCACCCTTCTCCGATGCTCCAGACTATGGAGGTCCCTTGTGAGCGCATCCACTAGACGTATTGCTCGTTTTTGGATTCAATCCAGAAGCTTTAAGGAAGGCTTGATGGAAGACGATCCAAGCACTGGGCGACCCTCCATCTCCACGGTTGGCAAGCCAGCATGAAATTCTTTTGTCAGAGTTGTTCTGTTCGCTGAACTTCGCTCCATTTATAGATCACCAGTCGACAATCCTTTTCAGGTACTCATTCATCTAAAAAAACATGTTGGTCTCGTCAACATAATATCTCTCGGGATGATGGTGGTGGTGCTGTCATCTGCGAAGCTGTTAAATGGATTGGATATCATTTCCAACAGTTTGATGGTGTACAGCAAGGAGAGCGTTGGAGAAAGGATAGATCCCTTTGAAATACCGGGATTGATGGTAAATAAATAAGAAGCACATACATTCACTACCACCTATAAGGATGGTTCCTTGAGGAAACTATCCAACCACCGGCAACCCATATGCAGACAGCTTGATAAGATATATCGAGTGCGACGACTCTAGACTCTCCATGAAGCCCAGTCGCTCTGCTCCACGTTTGTGTAACGTAAGCCAGAGCCAGAATCTTCCGTGGACTATGCTTACGGAAGCCATATTGGCGATCATTCTCTAACAGATCTAACGCGATGATTCTACCTTTGCGAGAGGTCATCTATGAAAAAAAGACAGCATCCTTCCGCAAAATCGGTTAGGCGCGCTCTTGGAAGCCCGCCTATCGACAGGTAAAACAATACACGGACGACAAGCACTACCCGTGGGGCTCAGATAGGAAAAAATGGAATGAGAGACGATGATTAGCAAGTTATTTATTTCATCTAGACCGAACCGAACCGAAAATTTTTTGGCCTGCTCGCGCTAAGTGACCCTACCTTGTGCGATAGGAAACGTGAAAGGTTTTATGACGGTGTCTTAAGCGACATTTCCTTTATATCTGCCGATATTGGTTACGTGTCACCTTTCTTGATGAACGAGGGGCACATCCCGTTTGAAAGCTGACCCAAGTTCCACAAAATTATTCGGTTGAAGTGACATAAACGATATGGTCCAAAAGGACAATTTTGTGACGATTAAGTTCGATTATTGGGTAAAGTTTGCTTGTTTGAAATACTGCAGCGTTAATACAATCACAGATAATTTGTCAAAATATCTCGTAATAGAAGGAGGATTAATTTGGGGTACGATAAAATGCCTTGTTGTTTGGCATCATCTTCCGCAATATCTTAGAAACGAATCCTCTGAGGAGCATTGTTGTATTATTCAAACCTATATAAAAATCGGTCAAAAAGTTTTCACATGAATTATTTTGAACCAAGAAATTGATTGAGGTATGGAATTGTATGATTCTTTGAGACGGAGGTCGTTTTCTCTCCCTAGAGTGGCAATATGTCTACTTGATCATATGCATTTTATTTATGGACGTGCACTGTAGTAATTTAGTTAAATTCCGCGGTATTTTTTGAGATATTTACAGAGGAAAACGTTCCCTAAAACTTGTCTTTTTCAACGCATGGAGAAGCACAGATTGACAACTTGGTTGACAACCATTTCTTATGTCGTCAGCAATGTTATTTCTGTGAATTCATGCTACATTTGGGGGAAATATAAACAACTAATTATTAATATTATTAAGAAATTAGGGAACATTTTTTTGATACTCAGTGAAAATGTTTGATACAAAAATACTGAGAATAAGTATCCTCCAGTGTGTAATTTTTTTAAAATGGAGATATAACGTTATACATCTCTCAAAGCGCTGTGTTCGAGGTATTTATCATTGCATTGCTCTCTGGTGTCCTCTATGGACGTGAATATATTACATTCTACACACATTTGAAGTAATGTCCTTTCGATAGATCAATTCAGTTTATGATTAATAGTACTGATGAGTCAGATCAACGAACATAAAGCTAACGAATGTTAAGTGAACTGTGCTTGCTACAAGTTTGGCCGTGGTATTCTTTTGATATACTATCTTGATTTTAGTTGAAATGCATTTACCTGTAGTAGCTGTAGTGATTGCTAACACAGAAGCAGAACCAATCATAAAATTTTAAATAGTTAACTATATCTTGCAATACCGTAGGACCTGTAAAATTCATTCAAATTATTCAACTTGCTTAAAACGGACGAAATGTATTGAAAATATATTTCATAATAGTTGGTGGAATTTGGATGCAAATGTATGAACTGTATCTAAAAACTGCGAATGATCACCATGGTCAAAATACGAAAAATACGTCTTTCAACTTTAAATTCTTCTATGAAAATGAGGTGCCCGACTTCTGAATCCTCCAAAATCAAAGTTAGAATATTTTTTATTCTTTGTTTTATTTTTGACAATTCTGCCCCTATTTTCTACTTCAAGGCTTTTTCGTTGTTGCAGTAAACTACAAAATTCCGAATGGTACTTTCCAAAGATTACCAAATAGACGACAGACGTCGGACAGACGACAGACAGACCGATGGAAACTAGTGAGATGGTTTTTCATAATTTATAAGCCATGAAGCATTAAAAATATATTGTCACCGGTTCGAAATTTTTCGCAATTACAATAACTCTTCGCCTATCGACATGGAAAGTAAAAGCAAATAAGACGCGAAAAAAAATGTCTGTAATAAAGCGAGAGATTCAGTAGAAGGTTAAAGAGTATCCGAAGAGAATTTGGAGTGTCCGTGTACGAGGTTTTGCTTCTCATCGTCGTGGTCCGAACGACCGACCGACCAACCGCCGTTTGCCCGTAACAAGGGCCATAAACAAAAGGCTACCTCAAAGCAGACAAAAAGACTAAAATGGAGCCCGTGTTTGGATAGCCGGTGGATATCATGCTGGGTTGGGCAGGTTAGGATTCAGTGTCCTCATTTCAATATTGACTACTCTTAGAATTTTTCTGACAATGAAAATTGGGTAACCAAAGACGTTGAATTGTTTATATCCTATAGCCTTCAATTTAATTAACTAGTTAAGAAATAAAATCAAGTAGACCAGCTCAGTATTTCGCAGACATCTTTCTTTATAAGAATTGCCTGAAATATCATTCCCTAGTAAGATATCAAGTTATTTCATTTCTTTACTCGAAAGAAAGAGAAGATAATTGAACATGTTTTCCCTGTTTATCTTCGACGTTTTGTATAGTTTCGTGTGTTAGGTATGGTTGTTATATTCAGATTGTTTTGTAAGGTGTTTTTTTTAAAGATAACCTCTCACAAAGGCAAAAAGTGTATCGCGTCTCAGAAGCACTGCGAGAGGATGACATTTATCTCTGTTTAAATTGACCTTGGAACACTAGATTGTAACTATCTGGGAACAAACTCCCCGGCAGCTCATTCAACAACACCGAGGTTCACCAAAAGAACGACTTCTGGAAGAGGCTCGTTCAAGAAGTTCGACCTGAACAAATATTATGTCAAGTCATGTCGTAGAATGTCAGAACTTCACCCAATATGCAACAATAAGGTTGGGACTTTTTCAGCACTTCAAAAAAATTTTTGCGCCAGAATAAGGAAGGAATCGGGGGCAGCATCAGTGGCGCAGACTGCATGAAGCCCAAAATCGTGGACAGAAGGGGATGGAAATTCCTTCAGTAAGGAGGTGTTTTTTTGTACTTCAGGTTCAATGTCCAAATGAATGCAAATTGAGGAATTTTTCCTGGGAGCGATAGTTCCTAGATATGAAACTGATAATTTTAAAAAAAAAAAGTAACTACACGCCCACATCATATTCTTCGGATATTCAAATTTTCATACCGGTATACCGGTTCTTGTTCTTCACAAGTTGTACTGCATTTGAGGGCATGGTTAACTTGTAAAGTGGGTTCTGTTTTAGCAACTATTGCAACGAACTACTGCATTTTAACTGATCATGGATCATGAATAATTATTAAAGTGTTATTTTGGCACTTAAATGAATTTAAGTATTTCACTGATGTGCAACGTATTTTTTCGACTCACAGTGGTATCAGCTTATTGAGAATTTTATCGGATTGTGGACCTGTTAATTGATTTGGGGTAATATTTGGAGATATAAGACATTCGAAAAAACTCTTTTTCATATTTTCGTAACTGTTTTAAATATATGTTTGAAACAGGATTCTATAAGATCCATAATTCCAAGATCTGATCCAAATCTAACGTGACAGTATTGCGTGGGATGTACAGAGTCAGCCTACTTGACGTCATTTTTTGATGACCATCTCGCCCAGACACGGTCCTGTTCGGTACCTCAGCGGGATTACGATCGAAGAACGGTCCCAGTCCGATAGTCTGTTGGTGCCTCCCATCTGGATATACACGCATACCTCTATCCCCGCAGTATCGTCATATATATATGTATATAAATAATTAATTGTTGGACGATGACCGGTGCACTCTTCGTATTAATAACAATGTTTAATGTTTGGCTTAATTTAATGGGCCGAACTCCCATACCCCATCAGACCCATGTTACAGAATTCCTCTCTCCGTCTCATGCCCTCCCTCGGATCGAAAATAGTTTTTGTCTTTGGTCGAACTTGATTAAAGGTGCTTCAGAATTCGAAGTCAATTTTTTACAGTGAACTTAATGACGGTGAAGATTGAATATACTCTCATCTACAAAGCAGATATTGAAATAAAGCGTACCGTAATGGCGAAAGATGTTGAATTTGTGATGTTTCCTTGATGTTTTATGACATAAATTTCTCGAAAAGCCCATTCATTCCGGTCGGTCGGTCTGTCTGTCTTCTGTCCGGTAATGTCAACATCAACGTTTCCTAGTCGGTCAAGTATTTGAGTATCCTACTAATTGCTTCGAAGTAGGATACGCTCAAATGTTGAATTGCCATATCAAACACTTTTTGTATCCTCAATCATTGTTACTTGTTACAAGAAATAAAAAATCCACCCCATTTGAACCATGAAATTAGAACGAAATGACTGTGTGGTCATACACACAGCAACACCAAACTTCGGTAATAAATTTGATTAGTTTGATTGATCGAATCAAACAATCAGCATCAGAAACGCAACTGAATAAAAAACATACAAAAGAGAGTTATCTAAAGAGATTAACGACATCTAAGATTGTCAAGCCTACTTTATTCTGATTCCTCTACTTACGCCTTAAATATGATCACTCCTTTCACTTGTGCAACGTAATTCAAGAACATTACTTGGGAGCACACTTTCATTATATTGAGACAAGGTAATTATTTTTTAACAAGTTATAAAGAAAATTCTCGGAGCGCCAAGATGCGACATGAGGCCTAAAGATGACTGGCGATTTTGCGTTGCGAGAGGCAATCGACAAGAATTGTCAAGTCATCGCCGTAAATGACCGAACAAACATTAGCGGTCCATATCAGACCCAGTTTCTGGGTTCTTCATTATTTTTGGTCTGTTAGATACGGTTCATATCAATATTTTTTCTTCTAATTATGTAGTCATTAACTGAAGTAAATAGACTGCAAGTCAGCAAGACCTTTTATTAGTAAATATTATTTTTATATATTTTGTATGTTTATTCCATGTATGCATTAGAATTTTGGAAAAAAACTGTATCGGTTTCCGCTCTGACGCCTGTATCCATTCGGCCCACAGTTCCGTGTGCAATTACATCCAAATCTAGGGAGCTAGATTCTATCGTTTAGTATGCAAAGTTTGAAATTCAGATACATCTAATGATTTATGTACTATTGACGGTCATTCAGTAGTCCAGAACGACCGCATTACATGATCGATGACATTAAGGATTTTGTTAAGGGTGCGGTAGAATCCTTATTACTAAACCACTGTTTGAAACATTTAAAGCACTTTTCGACAGTTCAATTATATCCACACACTGCCACTCAAACATACTGACCATCGACCATTAATTCACCTCGGTTCTGTTTTAGCAACTATTACTACAGATTACTGCTTTTTAACTCACTAAGGATCATGAATTGTCTTTTACACCCTTGAAAATGGCGTTAAATAGGTTTTTTAGGTCTTTCAAATAAAAGTCACATTTCTATTCCTTAATACTTCTTAAGTACACCGTATCCCCTATATTACTCATACTCAGTGGAAAATATATTATGTATATAATACATCGATACATCTAGCCATTACAAATGTATTTAAATATCGTTAACCTTCTTCAAGTTGTTTTCAATCCAGTCTGCACAATTTAATAAATTGTTCATGAAAAATTCTTCCTTCAATATCGGCACTGGAACAAAGTGAACAATCATTATATAGCTTATTTTTTTCGAGATTCATACTTAGTACCAGTTGTTATGTATATTCAATAATTATTTTTTAATTTAATATGTTCTTTTCGGAGTTACTTGGTTCAGCTACACATTATAATCTTTATTGAAGTCTTTCGAAATCTGTAGAAGATCATTTTATTCTTACCTCGGTTGCAATCGTGATTGTCTAGCTTTTTTGCAAGCTTTTCATGAGTATAGCTAGGATATATAGTAACATTGTATTGAGATTTAACGTAATCCTGAAATTATAAACAGATATATTAGAAGAAAGCTGTCACCCAGGAAAAAATTTTTAAATTAGACATGATGTCTCAGACGTGTTATACTGTTTTTATCACAAAATGTCCACAACTTTGATTTTTGTCGATCAGTGTCACTCGTTTTGTCACTATTATTGTCACCGTTGAATGTCAGCAAACAATACTGCTTTGTGTTCGAAAATCGCTATATTGGTGGGGGATGATAAATAGAAAATGTAAAATGATCGTTTCTGGGCGATCTTACGATTATACCTAATAAAAAAGCTCTAGTAATCCAAAATCGCTTTGAAATATTTCATTTAATTTACGAATGTTAAATCTTTTTTTGGCGGCTCATAACTTACAGTACAATTTCATTTTCCTATTCTTGCCAAGCTTCCTACCGTTCTGGGCGTAGTGATAGAATTTTCGTAGAAACCCAACAGTTTCAGATCGTGTTTTTGCATGTTTTCCAAATTCCAGATAACATTAGAAGTCCAACTACTGTTTGGGTATTTACCTTTATGTATATATATGGTTTCAACTATGGGCCATATGAAGAGTGTACCATTAAAAAAATATGTTTATTATCTTACCACAAGTAACCTGGCCTGCTCAATTTTCTTGTTGCAAATGAGATTGTTGACTAAAATGGCGTTGAACAAATGTACATAAGTAAAAACCTCCGTTGTATCTATATGTTTGAAAAAATTTATTACAACGTCACACGGGACGATGTTCATGAGGAAATTGTCCACAGCTTCTATTACGAAGTTTTTTCTTACATCCAGGGTCATCTCCTGAAAAGAGATGCATAACAATGACAAGAAATACAAGGAATCATTTTTACTTCCAGCGCATGAACGAGGTAAGTACTATGATTGCAATTATTTTCTTATTTTTTGAGTCATAACTTACAGGAACAAAATTTGTTTAATTTCACTTTATCATCTCGAAAACTGAAGAGAAAAGGGTAACTCGAAAGGCATTTTTGGGAAGAGTTCAGATTTTTCTGTACTTTGCTAAAGGCTGCCGATTCAACCGAAATGAGTAATCATCCTAGGTTATAGATAAAACTTGTTGAAGGGTGAAAAGTATTTGATCCATTTTCATTGGGGTCATATTTACCTCAAAATGTTCTTCGATATTATTCCAAACAGACCTGGATATATTCATTTTATACATTCCAATACCATAAGGGTTGAACATCACCCATTTAGCACCGGGTTCTTCAATTTCCACTGAAACATTCATCTAGTTAATTTACGTGGCTTGTGCGAATTTTATGACCTTTATTAATCTTACATGTCTCCATATCTTTGTCCAACCAAACGACCTTTGTGGCATTGCTCTTGTTAGATATGTAGGTGATTGGTATAGTCCATTTTTCACTGGAAAGAAAAAATGATGTCAAAAAAAAGACTTTATAATCGGGCAAAGCACAATACTTCTTATTGACAGTAGGAAAGAATTGGCAGGCGTTGATGAAAGTATGTCAAAGTGAAAAAAATGCAGAACCTGGCCCGTACAAAATCTTGTGTGTTATTTTGTTGGCAAGGGGTGATACGGATATGATAAGCCTAATTTGCGGTTTTATTGAGAATATTTTTGGATTAAGTCTATAAAGGATTTATCTGTAAAAAATGGCGTCAACTAGTTAACATTTTATTTCTCATGTAATGGTGTCAGTTTAGAAATATTTTTTCATCTCATAAATCCCAGAAGATTTACAAAAGATTTTTACGTTCATAAACCATGTTTCCATGGAGATTTCAAAACTAAAACTAAATTTGCACTGATGAAATCACGATACTTACTTGGTAGGCGAGTATTTCGCAATCGTAGCACAAGTTTGCTGAGTGAAAACAAACTGATCCCCTTGCATTTGAATGGAGACAACCGGAAACCTATTTTGGAATAGGTAACTTTCTAAAAAGCTTCTCAAGTTAATGTGGGGCACCACCGTTTCGACTGTTATCAGGAAGTCATTTGTGGTGGCGGTTTTGTAGACATGCGTCTTCAAAAATGCTTGGATAATCTTTTTGAATTTCTCTTCACCTACAACGTCTTCCAGCATCAACAACACACCTGCTGCCTGCATGGAAACCAATTAAGTATTTCATTAAATGCCAATTTGTAAGGGTTTTCATACGTTTTCATTCGTAAAATATGATCAAAAAAACGTTGGCTTGGGAAAATGTGATCTGTATGCTATTTATCAATTAAGTAAAAAAATTGATATTTCAAAAATGGTGAATGTGTATGCTACTGCACGCTGGACGCATTCACCATTTCTTCGAACCTAACTTGAGTTGTGTATTTTTTAATGCGAAGCTCTCACAAAGTTAAAAGAAATTGTTTTGTCTTGAGAAACGATTAAAATAGTTATAATAAATGCATCTAAGATGTATATCTATATACTAACCTTATCATATACTATATCGGTGAATTTATCGAATATGTCTCTTTCCTTCATCAAAGATGATACAACTGACTTTGTGGGAACGTATAGTTCGTCGTGATAATGCTTATCTAAAGCTTGATCCTTCATTTGTTTAACCTACAAAATATAGAATTTACTAATATAAGATGTTTTGCCCAAAATGATAAATTCTGACCAGAGTAGTTCCTTTTTCCTTCGCTATTAGTTTGTAAGACATGTATGTTGCAAAGCCCTCTTGTAGCCAAATATCATTCCACCACTGATTGGTCACTATAACATGTACATAATCCTGTTATATTAAAATATCTAGGACATAAAAGACCTCAAAGCGTATTCGAAGTTACACCATAGGCGGTCAATATTATTTCTGATATTCCAGTTATGATCCTTTACATACAAATCTTGGTCTAATCATATTTAGAAGAGTAAGATCGGTCAATATAGAGCGAGAATTCGCTACAAGAAACCTGACCTGACCTCAAAAAATCGCACAACCCCGTCTCATCCCCCTGAAAAACCTGGAGCCACCATAAGAAAAATTATCGTGTGCCTGGGCAAATAAATTTGTATTAGTATAGTTCGAGTATCAAATAATTTAAAAAGGTGCAAG
This sequence comes from Bruchidius siliquastri, assembly GCA_949316355.1. Taxonomy (NCBI): domain Eukaryota; kingdom Metazoa; phylum Arthropoda; class Insecta; order Coleoptera; family Chrysomelidae; genus Bruchidius; species Bruchidius siliquastri. The sequence continues at coordinate 509,353 of OX438534.1, read as the reverse complement.
GATGTAACAAGCTAATGAATAAATTCTATCCAGGCACATAATGATTTTGCTGATGGTCGTACATTTAATTCTGTTACTTGATCAGTCAGTTTTTTGTAAGTAAAATAGAAAACTAGGAAATTCCTTAAATTAATGCTGTATAATATAGTTGGCGATACCTAAGTTTCCAAACCAGAAGTGGCTGATTTCATGCGATATAACAATCCTCATCTGGTCATCGGTGTAGTATCTGAAACTTTTGGAGAGTAGTCCTTCTTTGAAAGTAATAAGTCCCCAATTTTCCGTGGCAGTACTTTCTTGTCTTCTAAATTCGATCATATCTACAATAGAAGTATATATTATCATTATATTATTTTTTATTTTCAAGTGGGGTCAAAGGGATATTTTTGGAATGTATATATATATATATATATATATATATATATATATATATATATATATATATATATAACTATCATACTTCATTTTTTGTTCCTCGAACCTCACATCATTTTGGGATTGGTATATGGCTGAATAGATTTGATTCGTCTATGTTGATTTTTATGAAAATGCCGAAAGCCGCTTTTCAAGTTTCTCATTATCAAAAAAAGATTTCAACAAATAAAACAAAGATAAAAATGGAACTGAGATCATTTTTCTATATGGTTGTTGACTCAATATGTGTGGTAGTTTTTCATATTATTCTTTATATTTCTACGGAATCTTTACCTAATTTTGGAATAGGATATTCCAATTTGGTATACTCTGTATAAAATTCCAAAGCTTTCTTAGCACATCCTACGGCAAAGCCATTGTTTTCCTTAGAAGTGTTCATTGCGTAGACTCTGATTGGTATGGATCTGTCCAGTTCTTGATAACGTTCTTCATAGTAGGAGAATTGGGTGAAAGCAAATGATACTAAATACGTAGACATTGGCACTGATGGCATAAAGTCGTACACTATACCTTTTGGGGTCGTGAAACTATTCTGCAACGTTAAAATAAATAGCGTCATGTAGGTTGACACAGTGCTTCCCCCCCCCCCCCACATTATGGTATCAGTATAAAAATGAAGATCCAAATCGTATTTTGTAACTATTGATCTTTTGGAAATATTAAAAATATGGAATCAGAGAATCTTTTACATATAACTTCCCAAGATTATTCCAAAATTCCGTTATTTGCAGAAATTATTGATGAAGAGAAGCAAATACTCTCCTTAAAGATATGAATCCGAACAAGCCTCTTCAAAGTTGTTCTTTTGGAGAACCTCGGCGTTGTGATTCGAGCTATCGAGGACTTTGTTTAGCGATGGTTACAATCTACACTGTTCCAAGTTTATTGCGAATAGACATTTATCCATTTATTCCTCAGCAGTCTTTATCAAAATACAAAGGATACAAAAAAATGAATCATAATAACATTCACACTTGCTGATTCCCAGGAGAATAGTTTTGTTTTCAAATAATACCTTGTTAAGTAGTTATAGTTTTAAGGGCTGGACTACATCTGCATTTTTTTAACTGAATGAGGTGCATAAGAATCGCTCGACTGAAAATACAAGGTTACCAGTTTCATGAGAGACAAATACAAAACACATCAGCATCGCTGAAGCATACCAAAACTGGGATGGAGACTGCTGAGGAATTCGAAAGACAATTGTGATCCAACTTTTAAAGCCAGATTCTATAATCTTTCTTTTGAAATTGATATTTGCTTTGTGTAATGTGGAAGCTTGCTCCCATTTTACCATGTTCCTTGTTTCTGGTGACACACGCTCACAAAGTGCGTATTTTGACGTTTCTGCTTTAGTTATATAGCCATTATATTAAAAGTACGTGTATCATGAATTTGTGTATCATTAAATACTTACGATGATGGGCATATTGGAAATGGCCTTGTAAGTGTCATTTGGTGATATAAGACGTATGCTGAATGTGGATTTGAAAGAGGGTTCGTCGATGCATGGGAATACTGTTCTGGCGTTTATGGGTTCAAAATCAGTCACGTAGATGTACCTGAAAAATACACTTGTTTATGTTACCATTTGTAAAGAAACAATGAATAACACAAAAAGTGGAATATAGTTAAGAGAACAATCATGCATGCATGTATTTAAATAATCAGCTACTATCAGTTGACATGATGGGAAGCTTAAGTCCCTGGTTCCGCTTGGGAGGGGGGCTAAACAGTAGATTCTGAACCACGTTCTTTCATAGTCACTACTTTCTCCATTGTGGGGAGGATGTAGAATTGTTGATCCTCTACCCATCGATATTAAACTTAGAATATGCTATTATGTAAATATATTATTGCAGTAATGTTATATATCACTGAAAAAGCTCCAAGTAAGTGCTTTTTGAATTTCGTACCTAAGAAACAACTTTGTAAATAAAATTAGTATTAAGCAAGTCCAAATTATTATATTAGACTAATATTCAATTTAGAAAGAATAGGTCATCTTGATGTTCATGAATTGAAATGGTTGAATATATACAATTTATGTCACTTCTAAAGACTATCTTGTAGTTGCCTTTCTGATTCATTATACGAAATGTTCCGCTAGCCGCTAATTGCACAACGTATGAATGGATCTTTACTGACGTTTAGACTACCTAGGCGGCCTTTATAAAAGTACAAAACAGAATGAAAAAAAATATATTGAAAATATAATCATTAAATTGTATTTTTTTAGAATTTTTAGAATTTTTGCAAGTGAATTTTGGAAATGAGTATATCAATCAATGGAAAGTACAGCGTTAATTTATTACTCAATGTTTATGTACAAACGTAAAGGCAGGGATGTTTGAAAATAATTCGTTTGTGGTTATAGATCTGCTGACGAAACAAAATAAATGTACCCGTACTTTATAACGCCATTCCCACATGCTGCTTTTCTAAACCCAGTGGCATTTCCTTCGCTGATGACTCCCTGGTATTTGATGTGGACTTGATGGTCTCCTCTTTCCACCCTGAATCCATTTTGGTATTTTACACAGATCTTGTCTTCATCTTCGGTTTCTACGATTGCTTTCTTCTGGTCCAAAAATATATCGAAAATGTTCAAATGTTTGCTATGTAGGCAAATCTTCTCGGCAGCTTGATTGCAACGTAGATACATTTTCATCTATATTAAATCGAATAAGAATGAGTGATAACAGTAGTCTCCACTACGAAAAGTAAATCTTGTTTCTAGAACTATCTGAAATAAGCATTTTCCAAGATTAAGATACGCCGTTGATAATGAAGAGACGGATTCGTCTGGAACCAAGACCTTATATCTGAAATCGATCTCTAGTATGTGAGGACCTCTCGCAGAGTGTAACATAACTACTACATTGCACGTGTACCATCCATCAGCTTCTTATTTGGTTAACCTTTATATTTTATCCCGCAAACTTTCAGGGAGAACACCAATATTATTGCATCTTTGATTGTGATTTTTACTGCTTTTCCATTATGCCAAAACTCCCTCACCATTTGGAGTAGGAGAGGGGTATGTCAAAGCCTGACCTTCCCTCAAGTACCAAATAGAGGCAATACTGGCAGTCCTATTTTTATATTTTTCTTGGTAAATTTTAAAATATATTCTGAGAAAAGACGTCAAAGCTAACGATCAGTTTCAATGAATGACTAATAAATCACACATTTATCTTGTGGGAGTGAAAAAAGGTCAGGGTATGATATTTGAAACGAATAACATATCTCATGAATTGCAATAGCATTATAGGTCCGGTGTATGTAAACACTTTTGGAGCACAACGCGACAAAAGAATATGAGGCTTACGTCGTATAAAGTGCACACCAAAAAGTGCAATCCTTGATATCTTTTTTCAGAACTGAATAATTTATATACCATCGCTAGATTAATGATAATAAATATGAATATACTTTTACCTCTGAAAGTCAGATGATTTAATATGTGTCTGTAGAATAATAGACGCATTTTCTTCATCACTCCACATGTTTTGCTAGATATCGAAATATTTTGACTACTCTTCTCAAAATTATCAGTTTCTATGTGAAGTACATGCATCTATTTAATATGCAATTTAATAAAAATATTGTATCCACCAATGTATGTGGGAAGCAAGTCCCTGTCAAATAAGTAGACTAGAACTTTTGAATGCCTATGATGCTGGTGCCAAACATGAATATCCAACGATACGTAGGAGAAACATCACTGTCACTCTCATTAAATGCAGAATCCACCTCACCAGAACTTTGAAACAGACAGAAAAGGATCGATGATCGATGGCGAGGATGAACCTTCCACTATGAACATTTTCACAAAAATCTATAAGTTCCTCAGTTAGCCATTTTGAATTTTCAATGACATTACCTCTCCTTCGAAGATGTCCTTGGCGAAGTCCGGTAGGATCCATAGATTATAATGTGTAGGAATTATTGTTTCTTGTTGAATACGCAAGTAGGTCGAATCTGGAACAATAACAATAATTTTGATCCCAGTATATATAACGGGTTATTCACGTTATCCGACAGGAAGCATTATGGCTAAAGTATCTGATTTAAAAAAAAATCGAATGGATAGGGACCCATTAAGGCTACATTTTAAAAAAATTTCATGCTATACAGGGTGTCCCCAAAACACGAAACGTATCAAAGTTGTATTTTTTAAATAGAACACCCTGTATATTATTTCATTTTTGGTTTGTACGATCAAAATTAAGGTAAGTTTAATTATGGTTTAAAGCACCTAAACCTTATGGTTTTTGAAATATCGTTTATTTTGCGAAAATGTAGTATCCATTTCAATGCTTAATTTCTCAGCTGGTGTTTTCGCACTTCTAAAATAAAATTTTTACTAACTTATACAGAGTGTCTAAAAATTATGGTTAAATAATCACTATCTTTGAACAGTAATAACTTGTTCAATTCAAATGGGATGCCCTGTATTTTATGTCAACAACAGATTTAAAATTTAATTGACTGGAACACCGCTTCCTTAGGCGAAGGTGATCATGAATGATTGTTCGGATCGCTGCCGATCCAATCCCCAGAGAAGCCTCCATTTCGGTGTAGGTTATATGTCGATCCTTTTTTTGTTATATTTTGCACAGCTTCTACAGTTTCCGGTGTAACAGCAGTGGGCGGTCGACCTGTGCGAGGTTCATCAACGAGACCCGGCCCCTTTTAAACTCAGCAAACCAATTAAAAACTGTAGCCCTAGAAGGGGCAGAGTTCCCAAAGCAACTCACTAAAATTTTGTGACATTCCACTTGTTTCAGTCGCTTTTTATAGTCATACAAAATCATGGCTCGAAAATCGCGACTACCCGGTTCCATTATTACGTTAAAATTCGGTCAACACTCAGATGCATTCGGGCAAGGCAACTACTGAACGATTCAAACGCTGCCTTTGCGTGCTCAAAATTGTTCAAACTTGTATAGATTAGGAATATCTAAAGACTTTCAGCGTGACTCTCTTAAGTAGTCTTGATCATTGCCGTCATATGTGCATCAAAAATACGTATTATAATGATTCACTGTAGTCAATATTTTAATAATTTATGATACAATACAACACATATACCGATTCTTCTAACGATTCAGAAATTTTATCGAATCAATATGTCTGGAAATTGGGCAAGTGTTATCTCATAAGAAAACAAAATAATACGATCATGATTAATTGTGTGACCTAGCAGGACTTTCCTTCTAACTTTTCCATATATTTCTAATATGCAACAAATAGATAGACCAGTAGATATTATTATTATCTATGAATTGCCTCTAAGGAAAACATACTATTGTTTTCCCGTTACAAAGCCAAAATGAACTTGAATACCTCAGCACTATACATTTGGGAAATATTATTGTTGGATTCTAAGAAAACAGTTTTCATCTAACCAGTTTAATTTATTTGCGAGATGTTTGAATATAAATATGTGGGTTCTTTAAATGTAATACAATGATTCAGTTATCATATTATATCAGATTAGTATTTTGATTTTGATGTGGCATCATATTGGGTAGGTAATTCTGTTATATTTTTGAAAATTTGCGTAGTGGTAGCGGAGTCAGGAAAGACAAATAAATATCTTAATGCCGGCTTTCTGCGTTTTTGGAGTCGTAATCATTACTGCGCATAATTTTATTTCGTAACATTTTCATGTTCTATGACATATAACTGAATCACTAAACACTTATTTCCTCCGGTCTGTCTGTCTGTCTGTACTCTGTCGCCTTCGCAGTAACCATTGGCCCCTCTATGACGCCTACCTGTATTTGATGAAATTTTGACACTAAAAGCTACTATTATGATAAACTACTACTAGGACGAGAAGCTTTGTAGTTTAGTTACTGAAAATAGCTACTGTGGCAGTGGAGTTATCGTCAAAAAGTGATAACATGCTCACTTCGTTTTTAGACGTTTTTGATGCCCTTGTTGAACTTCAAGGCAATTGGAGGGGCGGTGGCAAAAAGTTAGGATGGGAGGTTGGGTGGAAGAAGGATATTTCTTTTGGCTTTAGTAACAGCTATAAACTTTTGACTCCATTAACCCCCCGTACGTATTAAAACATATCTGTAGATGGTTGATCACACATTTTACTTCAAAACACAGAGATGATCGTTTCATAGCTTTGGTTTATTTCAATGTACATACTAAATTTTCGATGTTTTTCGAATGCTCGAAACAACTTGAACCTATTTGAATATTTTAAAACTTAAAATGAGATATTTCCTGTGAAGGTTCTTTTTGTAATATATCTTTTTATTCACCCTGAACATTATTTTTGTAATAATGCTGATTTATGAGATCTGTAAAGTTGCCTATGAGCCTGGGAAGTAAAGTGATGTCACAGCTCGGTACACCTAGGAATTTCGTCAAGAATTATTTCTCCTATCTATGAACTTTACGATAATCGCTACTATATGCATATCAACTTAGTAGCAATGTATCCAAAATACGTTCAATGTATGAATTTTAAGATGTTTGATACTGAATATTCCAAATTATTCAACACAATGTGATTACTGTAAACTCTACAATAATAGAGCAATATAATAAACTTACAGTTCCCCTTGACTGTGATGACACAAATTAACACAAAGTGTAATAGAACGTCTAGCGACAGCATATTCGCGCTATTAGTGATTTACTAAAAGAAATAAACAAGTCTCCTCTCTATGGGAGAGATTAGTCGGCGAACATATTTATCGTACAGCAGCAGACTTTATCGTTAATAATAATAACAATTTTTATTAATGAGGATCATACTTGTACAGGGTGTTTATATACGCAGTGTCCCGAAGAATGAGTGAGATTATGCATATATCAATCTTTTTTTAGTTGCATGGAACCGATTATAAAGAATGGCGAAATGGCGTCTAGTAGCTGAACGCTCTACTTTTACTTGAGGTTATTTTGAAAACAGTTATATACATTTTCTGTTCCTGATTTGAAACAAATTATTTCCTTTGATTCAAAGAACATATATAAATCATATCTTTTCAAGTCTAATGCGTGAATAATAATCATCTATGTCTAACAAGTCCGCAGGATTGACAGGCTAAATAAGTCCATTTTTTACAAATGCCAAAAAATGAGATCGCCCCATCTAATCGCTCTAAAAATAATCGGGGCATTGCAAACGTTCAAAAGCAAAGTTTGAGCGTTTTTTGAATTGTTTCATGATAACTCCGCTGCCAATAACAGATTCCAGGAAAATCTTGTGCAAAAATTCATATCAAAGATTTCTAGTTCTTAACTGTTTGACGTCTGAAGACTGACTGACCGCTGTCACTGCTCGATGCTCTAATAGAATATACAAAAATGCCCAACTGGAATATATCATAACCATATTTCGTAAAATCTTGATACCCAGATGCCTGTTTTGACATCTGCTCACATATTCTGGATGATTTACATGCAGTGTTATCTTTCCTCAGCTGCCAAAACTGATTTCATTTCCGTATTAAACATTTATCAGTATCATCACTTTTGAAACTGCGCCCCCCTACGAAAGGAAATCCTGGGTACATGCCTGAACACACCTAAATTTTATAAAGTGTTCGTCGCCCTATACAAGCCTAGTTAATTTTTCCTGCAATCCGAAATCATGTTGAATGCCAGGATTTTTTGATTTCTCAATAATTAGTTAATGCGGTTTTGCTCGGGATTTTGCTGCCAGACTTGGGGCTTCCATAATGCCCTATACGGATACTAAACCCGTCTGTAATTTTTTGGCAAATTCGCGATAACGTAGGGCCGAGTGTCACTGGCTCTAATACCAACCGGGGAGTTTATTTCCCGATAGTCACAATATACAGCGTATCAAGGTCAATGTGAACAGACATTCATCCTCTCGCAGTGCTTCTGGACCGCGATAGTCTTTCTGCGTGTAACTATCTATAAAATACTCCAGACATTTGGTATCGAATCGAATGTATGAAGTGACCCATTTTGCTTCGATCTTGTTTAATGAGCGTTGCGTAATATCGTAATGTAGTTCTGAAATGTGCCACTTTTAATGTTAAAATAAAAATAAGTAATTCAACTTGCCGCGTGTTACAACTACTCCCAAAAACGCTTCAAACCTATTCTGATATTATAATTGACGAGCAACAATTGAGTAGTAATATCTTTTACAACAGTCTACCGTTCTCGAAATATTGGCAAAAAACAGAAAATCACAAAAAAGCCGCTACGCTGTTGCTGATATAGATATCTTTCCAACGAATGTTTGTTTCCCCAAATTATGTCGCTGATATAGGATGTATCGTTCCAAGAAATATGCTTGGTACGCTGCGAAAGCGTACAACACCCTGTATATACCCAAGTAATAGAGTATGCACTCATCTCAGTCTTGGTGTGAAAATAATTTGTCGATAGATATTCCGATGAAAGTACTTTCTTGTTTTGCTTTGCTGGATTATCCTGTATAATGGAAAAATACGAATGTTCCACTGTTTAACTTTGAAAATTTGTTTTCCCTACGCCTCTGAATGATGAGAAACTCAATTGTTTGGCATTATTCAATATTTTATTTTTAAAGCACTAAGGATATGTAGTTATGTGGGGACGTAATGTATTTTTGGTTATGTACTCGTAGATATAAAACGTCAATTTGTGAATGGAATTTTTTGCTGGCGCCGGAAAGAAGATGAAGTTATTTCTTTCTACATGAAAGAGATACGAGAGAGATTGAAATGATGGACAATATTAATTTGTTTGCTAAATTATGCATTTTCGATTTTCTCCAGTCGTTTGCCACTGCTGGAAGTTGCATAGATCAGAAGCAGCAGTATTAAATTTAATGAACTGAATTGATAAATACAATGCACTTTACAAAGGTACGAAGGACATTAAACATATATGTAATTGTGATGATGCACAAATAATTGGGTAATAAAACAATTACCGGAAGAGATGTATTGAAAAAATGATACATATCATTAAAGAAGCGTCACAGGTAACGGAGCGCGCATATCATGTCAAAAATCTGCAATACTTGATGTCATCCTTTTCAAGGTATTGATATGACAAAAGCGGTGAAAACCAAATTCAGGCTAGGCTTTACAAAATGGAAATTAGATAAGGTATCCTTTATGCATGTGTGTCTTGGTAATTTCTCGCTACGCTAAGAATTTTCCTCTTGATCCTTTTCCTTATTTTCACTTTTTCTTCCTTTCTCACGTCTTTCTCTTATTTCCACAGACAAAGTGAGATTTCCGGTTTTCAGACCTGAAAAATTCCACAAAAAGACCGAGCGATTCGAAGACGCATGTCCCATGGACCACCCTGACGTGGAAAATAGTAGGAGAATCTATTCAGTGATGGGAGAAGCAATCTTAAAAACAGTCAAACCTATTCCTACCCTAAAACTGAACTAAGGTAAAAAAATCTTATAAATTAGAAGGGGTATATGATGATGACCACAATGAACAAGCCTAATAGATCTTCAAAGTAGAAAACGGCAGAAAACTGAAAACAAAAACGTTCATACTACATATTTGAGCGCATTCGAAGCACCTAACTATTAAAAAATAAGATTTTACAAATATTTCTTAGCAGGCATGCGCAGACCCATGCGCATCTAGCAGCAAATTTTGTGTCCACACAATTTGAAAATACTGGTAGGTCAGCTTCCAGCCTCTAGTAAATAATTGGGTAGCAAAAGCGACAATTAGGTATAAATTATATTATAATGATATACTTAAGTAATAATCCATATACGTTTCGTCAGTCCATGGAAGCAGTGGAACGGAAGGGTGAAAAAGAAACAGATAAACTTTCAAACATACTTTCGTTTATTCAATAACCAGCAACAAATTCGCCTTACATTTTACAAGTGTATATCACTAGAACGAATAAAACAGTCGTAAAAGCAAGAGAAAAACCACTTAGTCTATAACAAGCGATTCAAAATATAATAAATAAGTGTCAGGAGGAACCATGCCACATTTAATATCAGATTTTACATGTTTCAATTAACGGTTAGTACAAGTTCAGGATGACACATTTGCTCTTAAAACCGACGATTCTGTCATCATTTTTAGTTTTCCAAAATTCGGGGCGTGCCAATCAATATGCTTGTTAGAACAAATTCGTTCTCTAAAAGTCCAAATGTGGGCAACAGTAGTACTAAGGTGTTTGCAATTAGGAAGTCCTATTTTGACCAGGTATAAATAAGGATATTCCCAAATTTGAATTATTATGACTGGTAGTATGCCATTTGTCATTTTAGAAGTTATGGAACATTGCAAGGGAATCATAATTTACTAGTGATTGTTAAAGTGAAAAAGCTTAGGTTTGAGTGGTTGCCTATTGACATTCAGGAAATTCTAGACCTCACACCACTGATAACAACGACTTCATTTACGCTCCATACATTTTTCAAAGGATTTCATAGGTACCAGCGACATTATAAAAATGAAATACTTGACAGCATATATATTGATCTACTTTGAATCGCAAGTAAACTAACTTACTGCTAAAACAAAAAGAAAATGTAAAATTCTCAATATTTTACCAGCTAAAAAAAATAAATACTTTATACACTCTTTGATCCTCTAAATAATTATTAAAGGATTTTTCTTTCAATTTACCAGCATCCGCAATATGCCTCGCATCTTTATATCGATTTTTCAATGTTTTCAGGTTGATTCCATGATGTCGGGCCTGTATTCTTATATGACAATTTAGTTATTAAATCAAATAGTTCAACATCAAATATTTTCTGGAAATAACTAGTGATCAAAACAAATACGGACTCGCCACGATTAGACTGAGATTACCAGTAAGATGAAAATGCTTAACTGTTGTGTCTGAAAGCTATTGCTGTTTTAATTTATTTTTTATACTGTGATATATTGCTTCAGCGATCAGATATGAAGGGATACAAATACACATGTTGTGAGAAGGTAAATGAAATCAACCCTAAATAATGAATTTTGCCACCTGAATATATTATGTCCAAAAAATCTAATTGCTGAGATGGATACGTTTATTTTAAGAACAATCTGTGCTCACTTTAAAATGAAAAATACTAATTAACAGTACATTTAGTTTTGAATGTGTAACGAGAAAATGCGTATTAATGATTAAGTGTATATACATTGTGGATAATATGGTATTTACATCTTTCTATTATCATATAATATTTAACAGCACCAAGAGCTGTAACAAAAGAGCATGTTCACAGTTTGAACCTACGGGGTAAGTCAAAAATGCAAGCTCATATAAATTTTTAAACATGAGAAAAAAATAAATAAGCTTTGACAATAACGAACGAATAAGTGTCATCATAACTAACTACTAGATGCCTGACCTACCCCAAAGTATCAATTGATACACTTTACACTAAAAAATCACTAGATTTAAAATCACACAAATTGTACAACCAAAAAATATTACTGTTTGATTATTTTGCGAATTGAATTTTGTTATATTAATATAACCACAATTTTCTTAATGAAAATTAAAAATGGTACCATCTAAAAAAACTTGGATCGTTCAAATATAATTTAAATGCTACATCGTGGGTTTGTCAAAAAATTTAACATTAATTTTAAATCAAGTGGATTATACATTTCCTAGGTGTATATGCTCCAAATGGCCGAAGAAATTAAATATCTGTGAATATAATTTTTGACAACCCTTTCAATAAAATTTAAAAAAACGGTTTCGCCACTAAGTCTATTCGTTCTCTTTGTCTATCCTTAAAAAAATACTGTAATATATAGGCATATCTCTTTATCTGCAACCCTGAGCATTTTCTGTGATTTTTTTGATGGCAACCAAGAATTTACGTTTAATAATTATGAAGCACAATCACTGAATATTATCTCTTTCAACATCATCCAATCATAGTAAGAAATGGCACTCTTACAAAAAATATATTCTAAAAAATTTACTAATTTTATGTATAATTTATGGTCTCAAAACAAACATTTTAATGAGAGGTGTCAACCTATCTAAATTCGCTAACGTTTGTTAAAATATTGTGGCAGAGGAATGACAAATACTTATTCACATAACTGTTTCCTACAGTTTTAATGACATTTCCTTCTACTATTCACACCGCTCACCTAAAGAATAACAGCAAAATCACAAAAAATACTCTTGTCTTAATCCCCACTTCAACATCTATATCAAATAACAAAATAAGATTCCACCCATTTTCAATGTAGCGCCTCCCCTTTTTGGTATCACTAATCATTTTTCCATTTTATTGGTACAGCCTTTCTTTTGTCAAATCTAGATGCCATTCGTAAGTTGAACTCTTTCGTTGTTAAAGATGGTAGCAAACATCTCGGCAGGTGGCTTTTACGAATGAGGAACTTTTGTAATAGATCGACGTGCTGTACCCCTAGCCTGATTACGTATCTACTATCTTAACTCCACCAATTAATTGATTAGCTATACGAACTGGCGTACGCACGTCTTATCAAAAATACTGTTTGTGTTCGATGGAAGTTCCTTCTTTTTTATATATATATATATATATATATATATATATATATAAAAATCCCCAATTTACTTTTGCTATGCAAGATACAGTAAACACTCAATAGGGATTTAACTCAGTCAAAACTGTTAAATAAAATATGTGTACCATAGAAAAGTATGTTTTAGTAAAATTGTATGCAGAAAAAGACTAAGCTCCTCCGCGAACTATGATTTTCAAAATATATTATGTTTGTTGCTGTTACTTCCTAGAAATAAGCTTGAATCGGCTACAATGATTTTGGTGGATCTTGTTCATAAATCGCCTTAAAACAATCCTCCTTTTCTGCCGAACAACAATGAGCTGAGCGTACCCAACGTCGTATTCTGCGCTTTTTCGGGTGTCGGCACAGTCTTTGGCGGGCTGTTGACGGTACCCAAATCTGGTCTTGTAGTACCTCCTTGCTGTTGACGACGCTGTTTCCTCTGCGCCAGTTGCTCCAGTCGCTTGTTGAGAGCTCCACTACCTGGAGATCCCGGCACGCCCATTGAAGTAGGTGGCGATGGTTGGCGGGTTTTGGAAGATGCTGCAAGTACAAAGGACAAATAAGACACATGGGCAGATATAAATAACAAATAGTTCAAATACAAATGGTCAAAGTGGATCAAATTGTTTCACAAGTGAAATGGTAAGAAAATGTAATCTTTTAATATATTGAACAGCATTTTCGAACTATGAAATTGTTTACAACAGTCAACCAAAATAGTTTTGAGGAAAATTAGTCAAAGCGGCCTTCATAATGCGGATTCTGAAAAAGTATAACTGTAAAACTGTTTTAAAGTATAATAAACCGAAGGTTCTCTTACTGTTAAAATTTTACATTTTCATTTTGTGACCGAGAAAGAGGAGATTGATCTTTCAATTCTTCTGTGATGAGCTTCGATTGTATATTTCACGTGTTGAAAAAAATATCAATTATCACAATAGCCATCAAAATGTCATAGATTTAGAAATAGATTTTCAAATTACGTGTAAATATGAAATATAATTAGAAATATATGTATAGGTTTTTGAATTTGAGTTTGCATCATTTGGAAATGAGGAGAAAATTGAACTTGGAAAACGTATACAAAGTAAGTAGTCTTTTTCATTCAATTTATAACTGTTGTATAAATCACCTATGATGAAATTTGGACTGAATAATTTAGTAAGCTTCAGTTATATAGGTATGGAATATACGATATGATCAATCATATAAAATAAATATAAATTATCTTTAAATTTTCCCTGCATATGATTGAACACGCGCTTTAATTCCATCTTCATATACAACTATCCTTAATAATAGAAACTGATAAGATTTTCTTAGTTCCGTAGTCACCAAAAGTACCAAAATGTTCAAATGTTATGTGTGTGATCAGCCAGTGGGAACAAATCTAAATACATTGGTACTTGCGCAATGATATCACGTAAAACATTTTAGCCAATAAACATTTATGCGTATTAGACGTAAAAAGTAAATACAAACAAATTGTACATTTTTTTACATACCAAAACAAATGTTTATCGAGAAAAAATCCTAATATATATCGCACTTAACAAACACCCGTGAAATTCCTTAATGCCGAACATCTAGCACCAAACTGATTCTAGAAGTATGTATAATTATTTATAAATGCTATCCAGGTATATAGATTATTAATTAGGATCAGCAAGTTATTTAATTACACTGTATAATTTAACACCATCCTCAAACCTGTAATTTGCTGCTTTTCGCCTGTAATAGATTCAAAAGTTTTCCGTTGAACAAATCGAGCTGATTTAAACTACAATTAAATTGATATTTTTCCATTAGTTAAAATCGTTTGGAACTTGCCAGTAGAGTAGCCACCTTAAATGTATTGTAGTCCGATTTGTTCACATGCTAGTTTTTGTATTAATTTCCAAAAATCAAATTATTCGAAGTAATTGTCGAAATTGATCAATGCGAGGATTGGCTTAATTGCAGGGCTTATTTTTTTCAATGTTAATTGCCAACATTTTTTGATACCAAAATTTTTGTCGTAAAGCTCCTCCAGAATTTTAAAACTTCTAGCACTGATTATCGCAATGTTCCCCACTTCAGCGCTTGTCCATAAATTTGAAAATAATTCTACATCACGGATGCTAAATTGTAATACTTTATTTATATCTTGGATATAGTGTGTTTCAGCCAATTATATCTGATTAATCAACTCGACTCTCATCCAGTCCATACCTTCTGATGCGAGTGCTTCCTCTTCTAGCTTCTGTCCGATTAACGAAACGTTCTCAGTGCTGTGACTTGGCAGTAAGCAGGTGAGTTGAGCCATCGGGCTGGTTAAAGCCGGTCTTGCGTACATACCAGCCGAGAAAGACAACGCAGAAGGGTTTGCCATTAGGTTTTGGATGCCCATCCTTTCTATTCTTGTCACCAACGTCTATTTTATTAAGAAAAAAAAAACAGTTATTAAATGCTATGAAAGAAATTATTCATATATTTTTAAGCAAGCCATACAAATTTCAACAACTCGGGTGTATATTCGTCAATTTTAGAAGAGCATGAAAGATCTACAATACTTCAAAGAAATCAATTGATATGCGCTGAATTGCATTAGCTATTTCATTATACTTCAAAATATGCATCCAACTAACATACGAATATAACGCACAATTTATAATTTTGGTTTTTTGGACATTTACTAAAAACATACAGTAGCCTATCTTAGTAGCTATGGAGGCAAAAAGATGTTACAAAACATTTTCAAATTGTAAAGTGCAGTATTATTTGTTATTAAATAAGCACTATCCATGATTGCAGATGAGTATTAATTCAATTGCTAATTTCAGCTGCTACCTTGGAGTTCTACAATGAAGGAGAATTTGAGAGTGCTAGTTTCAAATGGAACAATTATTTCTTTAAATGTACTTCTTAGGAGAAAACAGCAAACAGCTGACCGATGAATATGAAACCAGATGTATTGTAATTATATTTTTAAGGTTGATTTCATACTTTGAAATTTCAAAAAAGTAGGTGACAAAATCAAACTAACTAACTGCATTCTGGGTTTTATCTTAAATATTCTCGCACTACTTTGTACTTTGTATTTCAGCATAAATTACAAAATGTTAATGAAGAAGATAATCTTAATCCTGTTTTGTAAACTTTTTTCATAGACTATCCAAAAAGTATTTCTCATCAATATCTAGTTTCCTATTTGCCTCTCGTATTTATAATTTATAATTATTGATACGGCACCGTCCTTCAGCAAGTGATTTCTTATCAGTAAAATTAAAAAGGTTATTTATTTATATCGGCATTCCCATTAATAAAAAGGTCAAAGGTCAATAAATCTAACAGCACCAATTGAATATAATTAATAATTATAATTTATGGATGCAAAGGTGGTATAAATGAAAGCCAGATATAAATAAAACACTTTTATTATGAATGGATCTACAAACTCAAAATAATAAGAACTAATAAAAGTAACAAAATAGTATTCGATAACAGAAAGAAACAAATAAATAAGAAATGGAAAGACAAAAATTGGAAAACTCGTTATGCAACAATATTATAAACCATGGAATGTGGAGTAAATTTTTGTATCCATGAAATGGTTATTTCTAATGTGGAAAGCACGATATCTATTTATATATAATTTTTATCACATTAACCATTTTAAAATAGGAGATTCAAGAAATGTCACCTCTTTAAACAATATAAACCACAGCCCAAACTATCATACTTAAATTATTACCACAGCCAATGAATTCCTTTAACCCTGTTATCCTCTTAGCACCTTAAAATACATAAATTACTGTATTTTCCCTATTTTGTACAACTCAATTTACTCAGATAAGAAGCTTCAGGAGATTTTTTTCGATTTGTTTTTAACCCATTCTTTATCCATCTATTATCAAAATAGCACTACTCATTCCCTCCACATCATTTCGAATGCTAAAATACCTCCCATAATTGCTATTACCTCTCTCTTATCTCTTTGCTGTCTCTTTTTCTTCACACCACCTCCCGTACTGGAAGCACCGCCCATTAGGAACCTTGGTACCGATCCCAGTAACCTCCTCAAACTGAGTTCACCTTCTTCTTCTGGTTCTGGAGAACCCGACCTAAGAATTTGGTTCAAATATAGCTCATATATATTTGAGAAATGCGAACAAATTGAATGTGCTTTTATAAATGACATTGTTTTTCATTTACGTCTGAAGAAAGAATTCACGAAATATTATAAATTATAAGATAATAAACGATAATTGCTTCATTGAAAATTAACGTTCGAATCAGTTCATTTTAAAAGCTTCACGATATAAGCAGTGAAAATGCAATCGTAAACAAAGTAAAGAGAATATTCCTGGAGCTGTTCTATCAGCCTATCTTCTGATAGATCCGCAGCCTAGCCCTGACATCGGAGGTAACACCAAACATTATTTGAGCAGATTGAAGCAATTCCGGAGATGGAAATACAAAATGGATTGTGTCAGTATAAAAATCACTATGTACTATCAACCATTTTATAATCATAGACCTCAGTGCCTTTCGAGGATAGAATTAGTATATTTATTTATTTATAATAAAATTGAATTTTGCAGCATCTTGAAGGAATTTTGTCGGTACAATTCAAGACTTACCTGGAAACGCTGGGCGTGAAATCTGGGCTGTTACAAGGCGTAGCTGTGGGAGAGAAGACAGCAGGTGTAGCGACACAAGAAGGCGTCACTGCTTTGATGCCTCTCTCATTCAATACTTTGGCTAATCCGAACGTGGTGCTGTAGGTAGTGCACGAATTTCTACGACTCAGCACGCTAGGAGTTTGTGGCGGAGATGGCTGGACTGACGAACATACTGACGCTACCCGGCTGCCTCTGAGCGAAACAAAAGTGAATACAACGTTTCAGGGAATTAACAAACAAAGTAGCGTGTTGGACTATGAAAAAGACCGGAAGAGAAAAAAATATAATCGTGAAATAAAGATAAGGGACTAAATAAGATTTAACTCACCTTGTACTTTGCGTGACAAAGGTACCGTCATCAGGATGCATAATCGTACTATTTGTATACGTATACGTATGTGCTGAACTGTCGAACATTTTTCCCGGATTTGAATATTCCTCGTCTTCTTCCAAATCACTCAAGGCATATGATTCAAGGCCGAGTTCTTCCAATTCCTTACCAACCCTATATAACATAAATTAATCATGTTTATAAGTATTTGTAGTCAGATTTGAATAATTATAGATATATGTATAATCATAACTATATCCTACATCCATCAATAAGTAATTCTTGAACACATAATTTTTCGACACTTCTATGAACTTTTCTGGAAAATAAAATCGTGATATGAATATTCTCATATTTTTTGTGAATCGAGAAGAGATTCTCACACAGTTTATGTTCTCTCAATAAATAAAGCAGATTCTTAACTTTTGCATATTATTCTTAAATGTTCACCTACAAACATAACTTTATCCAAAAATATTTATAAATACCTTGATGACAAAAGAAAATTCGTTTGAACGCCATTTGAAAATTACATTAATAAAAAACCATCACCTAATTTTGACTCCAGGTCTTTCATCTAATATCCCTCCGAAGGTAGGTTGAGCCAATTGTGACCATTGATGCAGAGTTTGTGACCCTTCTATTGGTTTCACGATCTGTAGCTTCTCAGGTAGCTTCCAACCGTGGTGGTAGCCACTGGAGCCTGTTGACATTAAACTATCTGGAGTTCGACAGCCGAAAGGCAGGTAGCTATCTCCATCATATCTATACAAAAATAATACTCAGGATATGATTGACGTAATTAAGATTGAATTGAAAGAAAAACATTTAAAAGTTATTATTATAGCTAAACTGCCCTTGAAACAGCTCAATCGTTATACTGTACTTCTGACAGCAGAGAACTATAGGCCCTTGAATAAAAAAATAATAAAATCATTATATAGACATTACAGCACACTGGATAATAGAGATGAAAACTATCATTTTTGTCATACCCGTAACTTTTATGAAACGGTAAAATATTACCGATTTTTTCTATCTCTATGCATGATTCAGGGACTAAAAAGACTTCGATTATTTTATTCATTCATTAGAAACAAACTAGTATATTTTTTTGAAGGAACTGAGTGATTTCATCGGAATGAAACGAGGAACCATTAATTTCCATCCGACTGTTTACATAGATTGAATCATCTGCTTACCCTCCATATGCAGGTCCATGTTGTAAATTTGCTCTTCTTGCAAGCACCTCACCAGGGGTCAATCTCTTGAGAGCTGCTTCCAATTCCGTAGCACCGGGGATTCCTGGCATGCCTTTTTGTGGTGGGCCACTAAAATGAAAGTATATCGACTGAAATGACTACAATTCTCACGCATTGTTATCCAGCAAAAAATTAGTGACGTTGTTACTCTACCAAGCCACTACATATGAAAATATTTAAGAATTACTACAATCACAATTTTCATAAAGCAGAAATGTTTCAGTTTTTACATTAGGAGATAAGGACGAGTTGCTGAAAATTAGTATTTCTGTTAAGCCACAGAATGAGCTAAAATAAACTCAGTTAGGATGAAGGAAGAATCCGACAGAATACGGGGAAAAAAATAACCAATTCCAAATTCAACTTGCATCTGTTTAAATAGCTGTGGGAGTTTTCAAGTTAAACTAAAAACTGGCGAATTTTGAGGCCTCATTTCACGTTGTTGCAGGTAAACCAACATTTGATTATATTAAGCATTATTCAATAACTGAAATTCAGTTATGGTCAAGGTACTTACGGGTATCCTTCGTCCGAATCAGTCTGACTAGAATCGGTATCACTGTGTCCCGTCGAATCCAAACTGGGATAGCCTAAGGAACTGCCGCTGTATATCGATCCGGATGACCTCCTCAAGTTATCGCCATGTTGCTTCACGCTCAACCTCGGACCTCCAATCTGACTGGTAACGTAACCTCCCATGCCGGAATGAAGACTGGCACAGCTCTCGGCACTACTCAGGGAGTTCTGGGAGGCACAGCGGACTGTTTCGAAGACTTTCTTGTACTGGGGGCTGCCAAATGAACAGTCCTTTACTAACATGTGGGACTTAAAAGTCTTCGTTTTATGCAATTTTTTTATGATCATTTAGCTACTCGAGCACACATGAGGTAAATATTGCAATAGTTTAATCGAAACATATTTTGTGGTTCGAGATAATACTTCCATCTAATGCTTCAGATCACAAATAGCGTTATTAATTACATTCATCTCTCCGTTTAATACTCTGTCTCCTTCTTGAGTATCATCTCATCATCGCTGCATCTTTTTCAATAATAAATGGGCCTTGATATAATATGGACCTATGGTCGGTATTGCTGACTTTGCAACAACTCAAAAGCTAAATATTTTCAATTAATTAAATCCCTCAAGGCAGAATGCGGAAATTTTATTTCATCCTGCTTTGCTCGTACAACTTTGTTTTAAAGTACTTACATAGGGTCAGGATTCGAAATGCCTGAATCAACGCTGAACTCCGAATGCATCGACATCTCTAGCTCACTTTGCAAACTATCATAGGGACCCAAATTTGTCTGACCAAGAGACGAGAACATAGATATCCTCGCTGCAGGCATTTGCTTCTTCCTCAGTTTTCTTAATTGATCTTGTGCGTCCCTCAAAAGTGCCTCAACTTCATAGTATCTGGCTTTGAACTCTGACAATTCCACAGCAAGGCTGCCCTGATTTTCTTTGGTGATCTGAAGAAGACCCGACATCTCTTCATTCTCATTTACGATCTGAAACATAACGTGATTAAAAATGGGATCATGTAGTTTGATTTTTTATCTCTTACAAAATGGTAGTAGCTCATTAATTCAGTTCTGATCTCTATATACAACTATTTAGACAGTTTTTTGTATACATGTTGAGTTTTCCACGCTTCAATGGCGTAATTAGGAAAACATACAAACATATATTTCCTTCAATGCCATATTGTACAGTAAACGAAAAGGCAGTATTTTTGAATTAAAACTCCACATTTTTTGCATGCAGGTTAGCAAGGCCCGTTGAAGAGTGATGAATGTGTCATTTAACAACATATTGGTTCAAAGCAATTATTCCAATTAATATTGGTAATATATTTTTGTGTTACGTGCTCTGAAATGGATGTTATTATCAAGATATTAAGGAAATAATTTCAAATATCAAGTTATTTGGGTTACTTTTTGCCTGCACTCTACAAATTAAAAAATACGGTAAAGTTAACTTCAAACATTCATTATGACTAACGCAGAGTACTAAAAAATTCTGAATATCAACACCTATTAACGTACTGTTGCTTACCTTTGTTAATTTTTGTTCTGTATCTTGTAGTTTGGCCTGTAACGCCAAAATCTGTTCATGTTGCTGCTTGTTTTCGTCTTTCAACCTGTCAATTTCATCTTCTAAGTAATTCATACTTGAATTGGCACAAGCTATGGGAAAAAATGATTCATATTCAAAAATTATCTTTGGTTAATAAATAATTACTCATACATAGTATACGACTGAACAGCTTATATAAATTAATAATGTAGCAAGTGTTTTTGTCAAATTGGGATTGAATTGTATAATCGTGAATACGGTAATGTTCCGCATGAATTTTGAAGCACTGCCACGTGTTCACAACTGATCCAAGCTACTAATTTGAACCAATGGCAGCTATACTCAGAGTAAAAGGATCGTTTGAAACATTGGAAAATTAATAAGTAAAATGTATCGTAAATACAGCTATTGAAAATAAATCTATATGTTTCGAAGACAGATCTGAGACCAAACATTATATATCTCTGATACGAGCAAACACGGAGGATTACCGATTATAGATTAATTGCATTATTTTCTAGGAGTAATGGAAAGACAGTTTTGAAAAAGTGTATATATGATAGAACGTCTCTTATCAAGACTTCCATCTTCCCCAATTTCCAATTATGAGTCCCAAAAAAAGGATAATGGGCCGGTGCCTCGGAAACGTCCGGAAACGCAATTAGAGCGTTTTTTTCATTGTTTGGCGATAAATACGACGACACTGCACCGATTTTCAGAAATTATAAATATGTTCGTCCTTGCCATAGTTGTCAACTAGTATCTATCAATTTCCTCAAAATCCGAATGGAATTTACCAGATCATAGAGTTGCCAGCGATTACAGAAGAGACGGGCATAGACTAACTGATCGACGGAAATAAGAGATAAGGTTTTTGCGTCGTTATTCGTCAACGCTAGTTTCAATTATATTGATCTTTTGTAATTTCTAAAAATAAATTCCTTCTGAATTAGATGGATGAAAGAAACATTTTCTGTTTCCAATATTTTGGCTTTTGTAGGATCGCACTTACCTTTTGTACGTACTAAAACAATTCCAAAAAAAAGCTAAATTTTAAAATGTTCTAATAGCGAGCCTAGATTACAAGAATACGAATTAAAATCACTTACTTAACTGTCCAGTTAAGTCCTTTAATAACCTGGCTTCTTGAGCTTCTATATCATCAGCACATGATGCTAAACGGCAATATTCTGTTTTCAAGGATTTATTTTCGTCTTCCAAAGATGCTGAAACAAAATTAAAAGAAGTTATGATTCCACAATCAGCAACTATAATTCATTTATTTACCTAACACTAGAAAACATACCGAAGATTCGGAACTGGTATTCAATTAGAATAAGTCAGGTAGTTTATCATTACAAATTATTGTTCAACATAAGATTTTACCTACATACCCTTGTTATGTGTCTACATACAAAGTTTAACAACATAAGACAAACGTTTTATCAAATTGAACATTATAATACTGAACATTCTCATAATATTGTATAATTCAGGTGTTAAAAACCTCATTTTTCATCGTAACAATATTTTCATATTATTATCTTCCTTAAGATATTCAATGAGTATCGTAAAATGCCCAAGTATAATTCCCTTATACCTTAAACCAGAACAAAATTTCAAATATCAGCTATATAGTTCTAATAGATAATAGGTAGGTTTTATGGCGGATAATATTCAGTAATCTATGTAACACTTCATTCAATCTATTTAAATTCAGCTAGTTTATAGATAATTCTTGCTATGTATCTGAGCCAAACAGCCACAACAGTGGCAATGAGAATCCAGAGTTCTACTACGTTTCTGAATATAGCGAAACAGATCAATAAATTTCTTCGTGTAAAAGATGAGAAAATACAGAAAAGCAATGATAGAAGAATATGAGAAAGTGAGATACAACCTACCATTGAATTGTAAAGAATATTAGAAGTAGAAAGCAGCCACCAGACTTAATGATATAAATCTGACTGATTTAGAATTTAAAACATGAGTGTATTACTTTGCCCCAATATATGTAGGTCAGAGGTCTGTTGATGTAAGATAAGTGGAAAGTTACCCAGGGTACAAACTAAAATAAATAATCACAGATACTAATGATTCTGTAATAATTATTGATAGATTGTCTTGAAATATTAGCGCTACAGTACAATATTAGTGACCTGTATTTTCTACCCAGGATACTACTTCACTCTTCGGCAGCTTCCGCTTATGCAACGAATTGAATAGGGGCATCGTTATTTAAAATGGAATATGCTGACTTTCACTGAATCATTTTGACCTATTAATTAATGCCACTGTCGCGCACCAACGTACGATGAATAGAACAAAACTGCACTAACGTTTCAGCTCCATGTCCTACCTCTATCAAAATGATGAAGAAAATATTTAACCGAATCGCATTGACACAGACCGAAGTATGTGATATTAATAATAATTGTACAGTGAAAGCTAGTTAAAGAATCATAGAGATAACCATAGGAGAAGTTCCGAAAATTACATTTATGTACTAATTTTTTTAGTCAAATATAAGAGAACCAGCTTTGCATTCTAATAATTTTAATAAAGCTATTTATTATTCGTAGCGATGTGATTTTACTTAGTGGCCAGTAAAAATAGAATATATCTCAAAGGATAAGTTACGTTTTAGAAGATACATTATACCATTTTTATACCCCCACTGATCGATTTTAAATTGATACTCATTTCAAAATATGGAATATCATTCATTATGACTATAATAAGCTTGTGTCTTATAATTTGTCAAAAATTAAACGGCAGTCATTGTATCTGAAAACATTCAAAATTATACTCACATATTCTTCTGTTGAGTAAGTCCAGATTCACCCTCCCCCCTCCAGGACTGTCCAGGCCGCACTCGTCCATATCGTTAGTGAGGATTTGAATGAGGTCTGCCTTCTTGTGCACCTCATGGCTGAGCTGGGTGATTTTCTCGTGTGCGGCTTTCAAGTCGGTTTCCAATGAGGCTACCGTGTTTTCTAGCTTGTTGTTGTTGGCCAACAGTTCCTTTCCTATCCGCGCTGTCAATTCCAAATCTTTTTCTTTCTGCATGATTCATTAAAAAATGTGATTAAAAAATCACCTCATCGGGATATAGTATACAATGTTTTATCTGTTATGGGCTAAATTTCTAATATAAAATAATGATATTTAGAGGATGATCTAATTAAGCAATTTTTCACACTTTAAATACCGCATATTCGATTGTTCCTTCTTAGTGGAAACTCGGAGCTTACCTCTTCAAGAAGCCTAGTAACTGCTTCTATGTCATCGTAGGTCTTGGTCATTTGGCTCACCCGATTACTACATAGAACTGAAATGATACACAAAAGAAATTTCAATATATTGTACATCACAACACTTAAAGATAATAAGTACTCAAGCAAAAAACAATGAAATTACTTTTCATTTTGAATAAGATTAGATACATGTTCTATTTACGTAGAATATTATTTTCGTTCGGTTTTTGCATAAAACAAATATTTATTTTGCTGTGCCATACAATTGCGACGGAGGTATTGGATATAGGTCTCTTTTTTTGGACTTCAATATTATTCATAATAACTCAGATTACGACTCACAAAATCAAACGTCCTAACAGTTTGACTTCGAAGTTGACAATGGGTAGCGCCATAGTGCGCGACACTTGGAGATAAGTGTTGATGTTACTATCACATCCTTAACTGGGTTAAGTTTATACCACCCAACGCTCTCTGCAATTAGACCGCCAGGCTATAGTGACAAGTCTGGGCTAAAGACGACACATGCATGTCTGTAGCAGGTAGGTTTCATGCATAGTGGAGAGCATACACTCAAGTTTCGTATTGATCAATTGATCTTGACATTTCCATTTGACTGCGCATCACTTTTTAATAAATTAATCGTTTCATTTGAATATAATTTCGACTCTTAATCAGATATGGCAATCCCTTTATCCTATATACAAACACCGGTTTCGCCATAGGAGGTCCTGGAAGCTTTCCACCTGCCTCGTTCAAATGTTTTCGCTATGATGATCACTAAATTAACGCCGTTCAGCATCTAACCACAGTGATTAACGTTAATTGACGTTTGTATCCTAAGTGGATTCACGTAATGATTTTGTTATGTATACGCAGGTGCTTTGAGGCCAATGGTCAGCGCTTGTGTTGAGATTAGTCATGGCTACTTGTTAACAGGAAATTATAATTATGGTTTTAGAAATGATACAATTGATATTTTGATGATGAACATTTTATGAACAATAATCTGTTATGGCATTTTGTTCATCTGTTCATGGTCTTTGTTTACCAACTGTTTTTAGCTCGATTACCATTAGATAGATTAGATGTATGTTTAAACTTACAACAACCTCTCAATTCATTCTGCAATAAATGTAAATGATATTATAATTTTGAAATTTAATTTTTCATATTTGGTACTACCATAGTACCAAATATGAAAGATTGGTTTTAATTAGCGACCAGCAGAAAATATAATAGTATGAGAGCCAATGACACTCGAACCTACGTCATCGCGGATTTGAATAAGATTTACACACGCGTTCAGTATGCGTATAGGGAATTATGGAACACCGGAGTCTGCCAGAAAAATCCTGTCCAAAAGTGCATTGATGAATTATTGACAAATCATAAATTCCTTGAATTTAATATGATGTCGGATTGAATAATAATTACATAGACTTGTAGGGGGTAATCAACCACAGTAAAAGTTTCAGAAGTAACATCAATGTTACATGTTGATTTTTTAGATTTGCTATACAATATTTTTTCAAACAATACGTTACAATAAAGCGCATTGTTTGATGTATATAGTTTGGATTTTATTTAGATTCTATTGAAAAAATTTCGTTTGGCCACAACCATACAATGAGAGACCAGCTCGTAGTTGAAAACCTCAGTGCTCAATATTTTTCCGAGCGTTTGAATTCGTCAAACTTGGATACTTACGAAAATAGTTGAGCGTTTCACGGATCTGGTCCGGCGAAAGTTTGAGATCTGCCTCGTTCACTTGTAACGCTGGTGCCGGGATGAACCAATCCTGATTCTCGTACCCTATAATCAAGAGACATGAAATTATAAGTTATTCCATTTTATTCGTTATAAAGATACTTTTAATTGCAGAAATATTCCAGTACCAAAAAATGACTGTGTTAAACCCACAGAAGATTCAGACAACTACCCCGACTGAAAAATCACATGCTTGTCTGTCAGCCATGGAAATGGAAGAGCGTCTAGTCATCTTCCATCAGGTTATTCAACATCCACAATAACATATCCCTGGCGTGACCATTATGCTGACCTCGCTAGGTCGGCGTTCCGGAAACTGGGGGCCCTCTTCCGTTCCAGAAAATTGTATTCGTCGGAAAAGCTACTTCTGCTCTACGAGGTTCAGATCAGACCATCTTTGGAATACTACTCGCATAGCGCTTCCTGAAGCCGATGAACACAATCCAGAAAAGCGCAATACGTCTAGTAGACACGCCTAATATTTCAAATAACCACTTCTATCTCTATCATCTAGTCAAAGCAAATGTTCGACACCAAGATGCGTCAGTGCAACCTACAAATTAAAGATCCAACGGGCTGATCCTCATCAGGTCGAACTTACAAGACTCTCTTCCAAATCATTCAATGGATAAGCTCAGCGTTGTGGAGTGATCAGCTGAGGAGTTTATTCCCCGATAATGAAAATGTATGCCGTTTTAAGATCAATGTGAATAGACATCTATCCTCTCACAGCGCTTCTAGAAATTAATCAGCCTTCTGCATTTGTGAGAGGTTATCCATATAAAAAAAGAACAACAATAGGATTTGATAACCTCAATGAGCTTTTCTTTCAGAATTTTGCACTACAATTCGCGTCTACTTTTGTGTAATTGCATGTTTCTAATACAAAATTGATTGAGACTGAAGCTATTGGCATATAAAAGGAATTCTACTATAAGCTACACAAGTGTTCGACCTATACCATGAGGCATTTGAAATCGAATAGCAGCTCGATGAGGCGGAGACCGGGCTACAGTTATCTGATTTGCGTTGAACAACTTTATCCGTTATCTATATATGATAAAAACGGAATTACATAAAGCAATTGTATAAAATGGCGCTCAAGGAGAGATTTGCGAATAACAGTAATTGAATGAAATATAAAAATCTAGTACAAGAAAATACAAACTTTTCCATTTGTGAAAAACAGAATCTATAGAGTACAGTAGAGCGTTTTTGAAACATCTACATAGTTCACGATTATCAAACAACAATTCTGGTGTTACAAAGTGTATTTACTTGCAAAATAATGGACGGAAAAGCTGAATATCTGATAGTTTCCTCTCTTATCATCACAACCGCTTCTGTTTTCCAATGCTTATGAGCCGAAAATAAACCTGATTAACTTTTTAAAATCACAGAAATGCAGCACACATATCAGGTATATTGTGATCTGTGTATTTATGAAATTTTTACCTGTAGTATATTCATCTCGATCCACTGAATCACCTCTCCACAATGAAACCAACGAAGACCACATGATCACCGATTTAAAACAACTTATTCAAATTTCATGACCATCCAACAGCGACTATATAAAACCAGGAAAGTTAATTTTCACATAAGACACAGTCAGGTAAATTGCCTACTTAGAATCCATGCATTTTATGTGCATGCTACTCGTGATTCTCAGTGTCGTCAAATTAGATTATAGCTGTTGTAAATTAACGATGAACGAACAGCGACGTTACCAAGTTATTTGGTGATGATTACACAATGATTTTACTATTTTGTGAGAATATTATGTGAAAATTGTTTTAATATCAACATCAAATACTTTCAACCATTCGGAATACTCGAATACTGGGATTGTCTGCAGCCAATGCGCCAATGGGAAAATTGATATGAAGGTATATTTTTGATTTTATTAATCAATAACCGAGACGATGATATTTGTTGAAAAACGGAGCCTCAGTGGAATTTCGTCTGACAACCGCAGGGATGGAGGGACATCCAATACTTAAATCATTTCCATCAACCTTCTTGGAAAACGTGATTTTTTTGCGGCCCATCACTCTAACATAGGGTGGTTAGGGTAATTTTTTTCTGTATTTTAATTACCATGATCAATCCTCATAGAAACGCAGCCGATCTATGTTCGTTAAGCTTTCTCTGAATCCGAAAGCAATGATTATTTACACAAATTTATCGGAATTAAGGAAGAGTTTTACTAAGTTTAGCTCTTGGTTTTTGCGTACAGTTAGTTTCAAATTTCTTTTGTTGTTTTTCAAGATTCTCATGAACTTAAGAGGTAAAATGGCACCAAAAGGTTAGCACTGCGCTTGTATCGCATTCAATAATTCTTAAAACTTTCAAGTAGCCCAACATTTAGATAATAATTTACAATCTTTTCAAAACATAGTTAAAGTTGATCAACAACCACTGACCCTTTCTACACAAATAACTTTTTCTCGAAACATTATATGATCATATGGTTTTTCAATTAAAAGGACATGTGTGCCATGTAATGTGGAAATGAATCATCCTGTATATGTATAGTATAATTGTTAAGCTTGATGTATTCTATGAACTTCCTAATAGATAATTTAAAACTGGAAATTTTATGCATTAACGGTTAACCTCAATTTAAAGAAAAAAATACAAAGCAATCATAAGTTATAGCTGTCTCGTGCTACATACTTATATTTAAGTGTTTATCTTCTATTTTTAGTATTTATGCACACGCTATTTGCGAAGCAAATTGGCGATTCATTTGCAATGACCTTAAATCAAATAAAAATTCTAAATTTTGGTTTATGCAATGTATGGAAGTTGATTTACAGTACCATAAACACCTATCATGTGAGGTTAGGTATACGACATCACAAAAATCATAACAGCAACCCATAAATAAAAGCAGATATTCTCAAAATTACTATGTGCCAAGATTTTATAATAAACTATTTCGATAACTAAAAACCTAACTTTCAAACAATTTATTCATAAATAAAGTTGAACAGATTTTATTAAATGCTAATTTCTACACAATTGAACAGTTTCTGGAAGCAGATTAGGTGTCGTTTCTTACGGTTGTTTTAAGATAATTATGTTTAGTATGTGATACTTTTTGGGTAACTATTTTTAACCGTCTTTCAAATGCTATTATAAAATACTATTTTGTTTTAGAATCATATTTTAAGTACATGTTGGTTACGAAATGTATTTCACAGGTATTTTTCATGCTGTGTATTTTGTTTGACGTGTGTAGATGTTGATATTGATAACACAAATAAATATCTATCTATGTATCCAAATTATAATAGATAAAATTAAATTTATTCTATATCAATGCCACTTCTTTAACGATTTTATATTCAAAACTGAGCCAATCTCCTTTCCACTTCAAGATGAATTCGTTTCGTGATTATTACTGTCCTATGAACATAAATTCCAATTAAGCCTTTTCTAGATTCTCGATCTCCCACGTTTGTTATGTATCTATAAGTAATTTTAATTTTTCTCAATGATATTTCATTCACTCTGTTTAGAACGGAATGAACCTAAACTGATTCTTTCACTCGATATCCACGTTAATGACTGTTTCATAGCGCATTATTTGTGCAATATAAACACATTAGTTAAAAGGAAACATTTTCAAACGTCTTAGATATCCCTACAGTCTTCAAAGTGAAATAATACAGAAAACATAAAAAAGTACGAAATACATAAAAAATAGAATTTGGAACTGATTTCCGAATTTCAGATTTTCCTTGGGGCCCGAATTCTTCTGGATGATTATTTTCAAAAAAGTATGACAGGTATTAAACATTTTATTATACCAAAGATTCACCGTTTACCAGGTGCTATTACTCTCACAAAATATAGGATAATCTCCTGGAAATCCCTTCGTAATCCATTCCCTCTTACTTCAATATACCTGATTTATTACTTCATACCTATCCCGAAAAATTATGGAGGTTGTACCATTTTTATGGTAGACCATTATAAATTCACGGTGACAAAGATACAACTAACAAGGGTCAGATTAAATAGATTAACTATCGGAAGGGTATGTTGAAAATCTAAGGTCTTACCTCCAAATTTAGTTAAAGTATCGGCTCGTAGTTTGTATCTAGGTATTTGCTCCTCCAGAAGACTGATGATCTCTACTTCAGGCAGAGACTCACCGCTACAAAGCTCTAAAACAAAAAAAAATACCAATCAACATTGATAAAAGTGGAACATCTGAATATTGCGTTAATGAATACATGTTAATGAGAACGTCTGTATGTGAAAAATTCTCTACATAGGGTATGAACAGTTTTATACCGATAATATCAGTGATAAAATCCGATTGAAAAGTAATACCATGGTAGCGGAGTTAGCCGCCAAAAAAACTGGCATAAGAAAAAACCAACAAACATTTCTACAAAGTTGGAGCTCATTCTCGGATTTATTCCGTAGTTCGGTTAATTTTTAAAAGAAAAATTAGAAAAATGATGATACAAAAATGAATTACACACAGTCAATCAATCGTTTGGCACACAAACCCCAAACCGGTTTTCCACACATTTTATGTTATTAATAAAAATAGAATTTGGAAATAAATGGCTCATGTTCAATTTTATTCGAGATGAATCAAACAATTTTCAAGTAGTATAAAACTCACTTACACTTCAGTTCAAATGTTCACATAAGTATCGAGAAAAAATCACATACAACCTCCTCGCAGCATTGCTTGCACAAGCTAATCACAATACTGAAGGAACTTATGAGCCTTAAACTTTACATCTAGCGGTACATTTTTCTGTGATTGTGGAGAATTTTCACACGACTGTGGAGCAATACAGTCTGTACAAACAATCGTGTGTATTTTCCCTCGATCAAATAAATGGAGGTGTGAACTAACTTAAACACCGGAAAACAGGCTGTGAAATCAGATTTTCATGAATATTAACACCGCATGAGCTTGTTAATCAATTTGATGTGGGATATTTTGAAGTTCATCTTTAAGGCATGCTTTTCTATCCGTAAACATAATTTACGCATACAAGGTGTTCAAAATTTAATTGTAGTTGAATATGGCCAGAAAGCATCCAAAATAGTAACTGTCGTTAAATGCTAGATCTTAGGAAATATTTGAGTATATATTTTTTCTAATTATGGTTTGAAAAAAACTAAAAACACGTTTTCATAGTTAATCTGATGTTTTGAATTGGGGGAAAATAGCATTCGAATATTCCGCTACAAATATAAATACATACATAAAATATACGTGACGCCAATAAGAAGCACGTTAAAAAAATCAGGAGGGCATAGTTGAAGACGAAAAAAGCATTCTCACTGAACCACCTCAGACTATCACAAATAGCGAAGTTTCGTATGTCATAGAAACTATTAAAGACTGTTTTTCGATTAAATCGATCAAGTCTTCTCTTATGGTACTTACTTCGGGAGCAGTAGAAATGTTAATAAAATGTTTGACTGATTACGTGTTTTGAAAATCGGCAGAGCATTCAGATTGAACATTCAACAAATCGTAAAACTGTAAGTCTACAGCTATTAAAAATGGATGATTTCTGTATTTAGAAGGCCAATTTGCGAAAAAATTATCTGTCTATTTCGGACGGAGAATCCCTGGAGGTAGAACTTCCAATGGCATTAAAAAATTGAGAGTTCTCTCACTACTTTTTTGATTCCTCAAACATTGTTTGAAGAATAATCCACAAAAACGTGCAAAACCGATGTTTGAGGATAACTTACAATAAAAGTATAGCAAAACAAATCTTTGATTTTGAGAGCGGTGAAGGTTAAATAACGACTTGTGAAGAACTGCATGATGTTATTTTTATTTTGCGCTGTTATTGTAGGGTTTCTATTTCAAATGCAGGCTATAAACTAACATTTTATTCTCCTTGCACAAGATATATAGATGCAAAACAGTACTAATATTCTCTTGTTTAAATTCCCATTTGAAACATACATTGGCGCCACCCTGTAAATTAACGTACAGCTCGTTCTACTTAATCTTAGCAGCAAAATAGAAGAGTAAACTTACACCTGTTGTTTCATTTAGATGATTCGTGTCAAAATCGTTGTATACGAATCGTTGCATGGTCATGGGTACAGTTAATGTTCCTTGAAGAGAACACGTATACCGGTGGTTTACGATAAATATAAAATTTGGACGTGGCAAAGGTTCATAATCATGTGTCAAGTTAAAATATTTAAAGTTCATGGAAGTAAAAAATCCATGACTAGTCACCTTCAACTAAAGTATGTAGTGCTAAATGCTCGTATTTTTTTTGTAAAATCCAGGGTCAGTTGTGTAACCATTTCTTAGTCCAATTTCCATTGAGACAATGTGATATTGGTGAAGGTACATTTAAAAAAAACTCCTATATATGTGATGTTTGTTTCAAGGAGGCGTTAACTTTCGAAATGTTTTTATTAATTCGAAATATTCATTTTTATAGACAGAAAACATAGTATGGAAGAAGGGGCAAGTGATTGTAGTATTTGTACTAAAGAACTTGAATTGCAATTTGCCAGTGTATCATCGATGATAAATAATCTATTACATTGTTAAAAATGGTTCTAAAAGTTTGCTCGCCACTGAACCAAGCAAATTTGTCCCCAAACAATGTAAAGCATCCTTCGAATTTCACCAAACGATTTTGAAGCATTATTTCAATAAGATCATTTTGATGGAGAAGCATTGAACATAGCTAATTTACTTCCCTCCAAAATGTTGGTTAACATTCTACTTCTATTCGTCATGTCTTGGCAGGGCGATCCGTGGGACCGTTGCCCTTGAGTCAGTTGGTGAACGTTATCACTCATTGCAGAAAATAGTACAATGAATTGAGTGACTGACGCTGTTGTGGGTATATTATTCAATTATTATTAATTATTATTCAATTTGATTATGGAAGGAATAATTCTCAGGTTATAAAGGTGTTAACATCTATCAATATTTTCAGATTGTCAGGTACTCCAATCTAGGCCGCTTTTTTTCAATATCCTACGTTGCTACACCTATGGAAATTTTTTATTTTCCATGTATGTCATATTTTTTGAATGTATACATTTATTGTGCAAATAGGAAAACAAATTGTTGGCGGCATTACTTGGTTATTTGGCACATTATTTCAGATATTTTTCCGCAATAATATCATCATTTTACGTCTATGTATGAGGAATTCTACTGGTGTACTGTATCCATCATAGCAGTAAGACCAACCTAGAATTTTTGATGGGTGTGAACATTTTATAATGACGAAAAGAAGTATGATTCAGAGATACATCCAAAAAGTTGGGGTTGAAATGTAGAAAATTCATAAGAAGACATAGGTGGGACATCGAAATATTAACAAAAATACAGAGAGAAACATACATTGTTGTATGTGGCATGCAATGGTATTAGCATGATTAAACTATCAAAAAATTAGTGCACACTGAATCAACCTATAAGTATAAGCATCCTAAAACTAATACACACTCTCAAATCAAACAGCTATCAAACTTTGTTAGAGTTGGATAAAAATGTCGTCAAAATTGAAAATGTATGAAATGTAACACCTTCATATTTAATTTACATTGCTGCGTGAAATACTTCTTCGTCATGCTGTATCACAGCATTTTTGTATAATTTTTGTTATGAAATTAATTCACTGTAGTCAAGTTCAAGAAAATGTGTCAGTAGATCAAGTACAATTCATTTTCTCATCAAAACTAATAAACCGATATTGATACAATCAGAACGTCGACTACTCTTCACAGATCTCTTTTTCTTGTAATACGATTCTAATTAATTTTTTGTCTATGGAACCGGTAGGAAAAGAGAAAGGATGCCTCATCTGTGTGAAACTCCATTATTATTTTTTCAGGGTACGCCTACCTCGATGATACCGGTTATAATCATTTCATCAGATTAATCATCTATTGTTTTATAGACGTTATGAGAAAATATGTCGGAGATCTAGAATGAATTGCCAGATGAGGTGTTAATTTGTCGTTATGTAGAGGAAGCAATTGTGAGAAGCGGGTAATTGCTATACCGTCAGGGTATGCTTAGAAACATGCATTTGAATAATACGATGGTGGTATCGAAATGCTTTGTCACAAGAGATATGTTGGGTCGAGTTCAGTAATTTGTTTATTTCCATTTTTTTAGGTAGATTGCAGATTGAGTGGAACGATTTGATGACACATCAATATAATTATTAATTGGCTGTTGGTCCAGGCTAAATAAATTATAAAGCACGTTAGAAAATAGTAGCTCTGCAGTCAATTCAAAAGATCTTTTGAAATATCCTTGCCTAATTGTCAAGCTATTGAAAAATGTATTTCCTTCATCAGGACAGTCAAGGTGAGGTACAAACTAAAACTGCAATGATATGAACTACTCTCAACAGAACATTACTCAGTTTACCAACAAAGTAATATGAATACTATATATATATATATATATATATATATATATATATATATATATATATATATATATATATATATATATTAATAACGGCAAATCGTGATGCAAACTTTCATACATCATTAAATAGTTAATTCAGTCTTCAAATCACTGTACACGTACAAACAGCAATTATAGTCATCTTATATAGTCCGTTAAACGGATTAATTGAAATGCGTAAGCTATTATCTAATTTCCATTTTGAAAAGATTTATATAGAAAATGCATGGCCGTAAAAAATCGATCATCGTAACAGACGAAACGAAAGTGGATCTATTATGATCAAATTAAACGACTACGCCGCCATTTTTCTCATTAAGAAAGTTCTCTATGAATTTTCTCCTCTACTAGCTGTATTGATGGAGTGCCAATGAATCTCGGTATATAAATGTATCTTGTTATCGATCAGAATGAAAAAACAAGTCTATTAATCTTATCCGTGTATGTGTTTTTATTCAGCAGAAAAAACTCGGAAGCAGACATTGAATAAATCGACGATTTCGTACCGTGCAATGCCTTAAAATGCAGACATTCACGGTATAACTAATGGTTATAGTAATTATTATACATGGAGTGGTAAGAAGTCTTCTATCGTTCTATGCAAAAGCCGCGAAAAATCTATAAAGGATAAGACAAATCGTTTATTTTACTTCCCGGGCATACGCTCATCTCATAATTTAGGCCACGGGAGGTTAAAGAAGTGAAGGCAATGGTTTAACCAATAAAACTGTGAAACTTTTCCACTGACATTTGATCAAATGAAAATTATGATATCTAACTCCAAGAAAAAGGCATACGCTAGGGAAGTAGACTAACAAACTTAACTTAGCAGAAATGTAAAATGCATACATATATTCTTATGTGGCCATACTAATTACCATTTACAACATTCACAGTTTCTTATAATCCTTAATTATTTCATGCAGATAAATGGATTGTGTATTTTACACACAGTTTCACAAATAAAACTCTTTTTCTTTCAATGACGCGTTCCGATTTCAACTGTGTGTTAAAT
The DNA here is from genome assembly GCA_949316355.1 of Bruchidius siliquastri. NCBI lineage: Eukaryota > Metazoa > Arthropoda > Insecta > Coleoptera > Chrysomelidae > Bruchidius > Bruchidius siliquastri. Next base: position 473,579 of record OX438534.1, on the reverse strand, counting down.
AGACAATCCTTTTATCTGCATAATGGAAGAGCATCTACAATCTACCCTAATTTTTTGTTTTATACCATTTCTGAAAGCCTCATTGATTATACGATGATCCAAGAGTGAGAATACCCATAGATTTCAATATGCTTGTATTGTGCCAAACAACAGTATCTTCATTTTTCCCGAGAATGCAAATTCATCAGGTTGGGGTTGAAGTTCAAGGTCGTGCATCAAAGTTTGTGTGTTCTCCGCTGTTGTCATACGCTTTTTTGTGTCAAACATAATTAGTTTTTGACTTCTGAAAACTGTAGTGTGTGAAGATGCATTATTTGTAGTCCGCAGTAAGCTTCAAACTACATGAGTTAAGAGGTTAATCTGGAGCGTTCTCTTTTGTCAGTGGTGTAGTAATGACAATCTCCAATTTATTTTGGATTTCCAAAATATTTTAAAATTCGACTGATATGATATATTAGATCAATATTACAAAACTTATCATAACTAACCTCACCCAATTCCATCGTGATTGTATAACATTCGCGATGTGTGTTCTATAAAATTAGCACACACATCCACAATAACCCACAAAACTTCTTTTTGGCAGCGATTATGCGGTACTTTAGCATGCGGTGTGAGTAAATTTGACGGTTATTTTTCGAAAATAAACGTAGGAACGTCAATTTGGAGCGGAAACGATTAATTCGCATCTCGCGAAAATCATCGCACTATACGCGATGCATGCATGACATGAGAGACTACAATTAGATTGGGGTAAAATTAGATCTCGGGGTCTTTTCAGATTCGGCTAGTGCGATATAGAGGGCGACGAAACAATTGTTTGGTGCTGGCTACAATATAATCGATAAATAGATCCATCCGGTACAGTCAATCATATTGTCCAATTTGGTTGTCAGAGATTTAAAAAAAAATACGTATTTTTGTAGAAACACATTCTAGTATATGCTTGTAAATTTTACCACCCTTAATGCTATACGAATTAATTATTGAGGAAAGTGATGCAGCAAATGCTATAGATTCCGCCATCTGTTCACTTATTCTATTTTGTACTATCTTCATCACATACAAATTAAAGTGAATGAAACTTGTTTAAAAACAAGTTTTTATTTGAATGCGCTAAAAAGAATAAAATAAACTTTTCCTTTCAAAACTTCCACTACCAACTTACATTACATTACATTACACAATTTATAGGATATAAAAGCTTGTCGCGAGATTTAAGTACTCGTATTTACTTGGTTTGGACATTTTTGAAATTAAAATCCATCAGATCAAGTTATTTAATTTACTTGTTTATCTACACATGTTAATCTCGCGACAAGCTTTTATAATTTTATATCATAAAAACTGTATAATGACTTGTAAAGTTAGCAAAAAAAATGCAGAAATACAATTATTGACAATATATAGCGGTCAACCCTTGTATAAAATAAATATAGCGAGTACTTTGCAATGACAATAAAAAAACTAAATACAAGATGTATTTACATCTCGTTGGCATTGGAAAGCTTCAGCTCTAACGCGATCTGTGGTTGCTATTAATATCGACACTCTCATCTAGTTATATAAGAAATTACTTTGGCACATCGAGAAAACTTGCGTTAATAGTTGAAATGTTCAGAGTATATATGTTAATTGTTTTGCTACGATGACATTGTCATCAGGTCGAACTGAGTTCATTTGGACGAATTTCCAGCTTGATTGGCAGACATTTTGTCGTTCAATTTTTGTTTTCTGTCACACCACGTCAGGTAATATAAAAAAAGATAGTCAGGTAGAATAGGCTGCTTTCTGCAAAGTTGAGTCATACTGTCATATTATATAGAATGAAATCTGAATGCTATAAAAAATTAGAGAAATATTAATATAACTTCCTTGCTTTGAAGACTTAAATGAGAATAATCGATTCACATATAAATCGTCGTTCACGTATATATTGGATAAAAACTATAGAAAATGAAGAGTATTTATCTGACAGATTTAATTTTGTAATGACCAGATGCCTCAGAAACGCTGAAAAAGAAATGTACGCCGTTAATAATATTTTCAGACTTATATAGCGGACAACGACAGACAGAATATATCGAAAAAAACTTACCAACTCCTATCACAAATAGTTAGTCCTGAAGACAGAATAACGAAGTTTAACAACTCTATGGCAACATGTAGCAATCAAAAGTTAAGCGAGCAATGCAGGCGTTTTATCAACGCTATTAAATTTCAGTCATCTCCAACCTTTTAAAAAAATCCAGTTTTATAAATTGTAGAAGTAATTAGGGGCTTTGAAAGCAATGAACTTCAGAAAAGCGTGCATTGTTAGAATTGATCATCATCGTTTTCGATATCATCACAGAAGACTAGTTATTAGCCTTCTGATTGATGCATTATTGGCTTTTTACCGTTTGCGACTAGCATCAAGTGGAATAGTGGCATCCTGTCTCAGAGATGTTCTTTGATGTGGCTTGGCTGTACACCTTTCCTGCTTTTTCATGCAGCTAGGTATGCAGACAGTGGCGTAGGCACCCTAATAAAGTTATAAATGCGCATATCCACATTTTACAGTAATATTTTTTTTGATATCATTTTATATATAAAATAGTATAGTTTATATAGGGGGGGGGTAGATTTTCTAGAAGAAGCAAATTTTATGGAACTTGCCTTGGACGCCAGAGTCCGTTGCTAAGGCACTGAGGGGCACAACATTTTTAAGGCAGAAATGTGATCTTTCTCTTATATAATCAGCAGCAAGTTTTTTTTGTACGCTGCAAAAATAGTCTTAGCATATCTGATTCCCCATGTGAGAAACTTAACAGGACACTTATATTGCATTAAAAACCTCTACCCTAATCGACACAACCAATGGGGGAAAGAATAGAAATGGCAACTATGTTTTCGCTGATTGGTCACAACTTTTCCCTATCCGGCAGGGGTATATACCTTTTTTTCTAAAACTAGACCATGAAGTATACACTATATGAGATGATCCAAGGGCTGAAAATAATTGTTTCATAATCTTTACTAAACTCAAGCTTCTGGGAATATTTTTTACTAAACTCAACGGGTATTAATTACCTTCTCAAGCCATTCGAGATGCTAGTACCATCTTTTTTCATTATTTTTACATTAATGTTAACTAAGGGAATAAAAAAGGTATTTATTTTATTATAAATCGTTATACTGAATTCCTGTAATAATGGTGTACCAAATTTATTTACAAAAATTATCAACTATAATGGTTTCTCCGAGGGTTTCACCGAACAGCATCACGATATTCCACAACATGGCTTGACTTAATCCTTCGAATATGTTTAAGAATAAATGTATTAAGAATAATGTCAGGGCATATAAAGTCTCGAGATTTTACCGAAAACAGTACTACGCGTCTGACAACAAGAGTTTTGAACCGATGAAAATGATTCTCAATTTTTTTTTTGGAAAATCAAAAAATGTACGGGATATTCCTGGCAATCAGGTCCGACAAAAGGGGGGTCGATTCACCCTAGGTGCGGCATCTAGGGAGAGGGGAGTGCAACTGAAGAGGGGTCCTGAAATTATAAGAATATATAAAAAAATCGTTTTTTTCACACTTGCGTACCAGTTCTCAATGTGGGGTTTGACTTTTTTGCCAATCAGTTTTTCAGGGGGGGGGGGGGATTACATATTTCCATCGCTCCCGGATTTTCTGACGACTTGCCTTCCCGCAATAGCCACTCAAGGCACGGAAATTGAAGTATCCAATATCGAAATAAAAAGTTGAGGCAGAACGTCACCGGCGCCGATGAAATTGATCGCGACTAGCCATGGAAACAGATGAACTTGATCGGGTCGATGCCGCCTATTAGTTTTTCATACAACATTGCAGCTTGCGTAGAAAAGGTCTGGATGTGTACGGCGGTCTGTAATGCAACCGCATCGCTATGTAACTGCCGCTTTTATTGGCATTCTTCAACTCGTCTAGGCTACTTCTTGTACTGTCGATGTCGTTAGATAATTGTAGATATTTTCATTGGCGTATCGAAATGCACAACGAAGAAAATAAAAATTCTTGCAGATAAATGTAGATGGAAAAATAAGAATAATTAAGAAAAACAAATTGACTTCAAAATACATATGCTACTGCTATAAATGAGATTACCAATTTAGAGAGACCAAGGAGGGGGTAGCAGTTTGTGTATGCTTCCACCATTTTTTGTACTACCTTCGTCGAGGTAGTTGAGGCAACAGAAAGGGGATGTTAATACTATTATAATTATCAGGAGAAGATAAAAAGCAAGTAAAACAGTGGAGTCTTTGGTAATTTAGGAAAATGAAATTAAAAATCGCTTCATGCACAAATCTTCTTGAAAACAACTGGCTGAAGATAAGCTGATCTTCTCTCAAACGAGATAAAGCGGATAAATATGTGTTTTAGCTCATTTGAAAGAGGTTGAAGAATCGTTTTAGTTCGTTCCATCTTTCCGATATGTACAAATGCGCGCTCAGCTGATTCCGACTTTCAGTTCCATACACGCTATGGAATTTCGGAAATCGCTCAGAAATCGCACAAGAATAATGCAATTCATTTTGAGTTATCGCAAGATTTGAGAAATTTTATTTTGATTTCAACTTTACCAGACTAATATATTTCATTTCGAAAATCAGAGTAGTTGAAAAATACGTAGAAAATAGAAATCAGTGCCCAAAATATGCTAAAATAGATATACATCATGTATTGATCTGTTATTTTTATCTGAAACGCAATGTGTAGGAATAGATATCGAATTAACAATACGCCTCTGTGCCGAAATGATTGTTTTCAAGGTCCGTGCCAACACTCAACTCAAAATCTGTTTGATTTTGCAGTCTTAGTTTCTTCTTTCTTCGAGTTTCTCAAAAATTGATTTGATTTAGTGAAGTTAATTTCACATAAATTGAAAAGCAAATGATGAATGAGTGAAATGTTCCCGTTAAAGTAAAAAATGTGCATCAATCTGAAGTATAGTCTTGCTGTTGAATTCTCTATTGTTTTTTTTGAGATAATTTTGTTTAATAACAATTATGTTATACCTTCGTGAACTAATTGGAATCACTGTTGATATTTTTGCTATGTTCCTCAGAAGCTCCAGAAATTTGATCATTCATGCAAAGAAGCGTTTTTGAAAGTTAAGCCATTTTTTCATCGTTTTGTGTTTTTCCATACATAATCTGCTACGTCCAACCTACTCATAATAATTAGATAAAAATTAGAAATAAAATATTAGTCAATCAGGATCGAACCCACAACTTCCTGCATTCTAGGCAGACGCCCTACCAATCGGCCATGACGAACTGTCACACAGAATGGCAAATAAAATAAATATCAGTTTGCACGGGAATCCGATGAAACTTCCCAACTTACTCATATGTATAATTTGTCAAATGTATGTGTCGGTGAAGTGTCCAACTCTGACTCTCGAGTTTTCTCTATTCATCCCTACCTTAGGGAAGAGGTCAGATTCATCACAGTCGTGTATTTATCTTTATTCGCGCTTAAGCGACAGCGAATACTTGTCCGATATACTGTAAATATAATTAGCACGATTGACGTCATATATGTATTTCAAGCCTCATGTGGTATAATGAGCGTTGACTGAAGATTGACAGGAATATTAATCAGAATTATATGACTCGTAACATAAATATATAGTGGAAACCAGTTATACGGAACAAATGGTTTTTAGATGATAATGATACGTAAGTCGAGAAAATATCAAACTTAATAGGTGAAAAAATACGCATAGAATTTTACGGTCGTTTTGGTATGTTTTCATTATATCGAGTGGATGAACCGGGACTTTTTTTGGAGTAGCCATGAGACTATTTGCAGTATCATCATATGTATCGAATTGTATCACATCTAAACAAAAAATAGCAAGGGATAAAAGACACTGGTGGTGTGACTAATTTTCAAAATATAACAATGTACACATGAAGTGGTTGCTGACGCCATCCTTTGAACAGTAGAAAACGATCCAAAATTATGCCAACAGCACGTAAGATAAATGCGCCTTGTTCTGGGTCAACACCCCATACACAACAAATGGACTAGAAATGGCGAAAAGGTACAACATCAAATGTTGTGACGGGATTGGATCCCCCAACTCTGCCGATCTAGGCGTAACAGTCAAGCATGGCGGCCAGTTACCCATGGTGACATCTTCATGTAGCCCTGCTCGTAGGAACATTTTCCCAAAAGTGAAGACCGGCTACGTCGGAAGAGATTTTGATTTCATGAATTTGACATTAGTAAAAATCCCTTGATGTTCTGGGATATATCTCACGTTTTTCTTGGCATTTTTGCTGGTTACAATTGTTTAATTTTTTTCGCATGCATCAGAACAAAGGTCACGGAATGCTATTTATGATGAAATGGAGGCTACATTTATACCAGCGACTGTTAAACACATATTCACCAGCTAAATTCCTAACACCTTTTTTTAAATTTTCAAAATTTCTTGTCTAACTATTACAGGAAATATATCCTTCAATATTTTGAAAAATGCGTCTAATTTTGTTAATCTAAACAAGAATTTTTTTAATTAGATTTATCAGGATGTCCACTCAAAATCTCCAAATAAATCCCTTGACTTTTCCGATGCGTTTTGCCAAATTCTTCAACTAATAATGCCTTCACTAGAAAAAAAATTAAATTCCCTCTGATTTTGGAGTTAAAACCATATGGTAACATTGTTTAGAAGAAAAATGAAGAAAAAACAACTAAAAAAAATGGAAAATAATTTAAAAAATTTCGGGTAAATAAATTTAAAAAAATGGTCAAATTCTTAGGTTATTTATTACTATCTAATTGGGGTTTTCCATGAAAATGTCTGGCGATCTTTTGATTACCTGACTTTTTCCTGAGTTTACTAGATTTTCCAGAGTGGACACCCTGTTTATGCCAACTGGGAGTAACGCGACGATTGGTGAAGAGGCCGACCTCGTGACATGGAAATGTCAACGGCATGATAGTGCACCGCCGCGGGAGAGAAAGGCATCCGGAGTCAGAAGGTGTAACCGGCCATTCTCTACCAAGCACGCATTTTTATTTTATCTATATAGGTCATGCAGCGGGTTGTATATATTATATTCCAGCTATGCATATTTATTTTCATCCATGTACGTGGACACGTTACATGATATACCTCTTTGGGAGTATGTTATACCTTGCTTGGAGTTTGAGAAATATGTAAACGGCATCGATTTAAGCTGGACACACACTTATATTTGGACAGGTCCAAACGGTCACGATTATTTCGACTATTTATTGTGGCAAGTGGCCACATCTTTTGAGAGGCTTCACCAGCCAGGATACAGTCACCCTCCCCCACCCTTTTTTTGGTCTTTAGAATTTTGGATAAATCAAATTGTTGGCGTTCCTCAAAAGCCAGCCCTGACATAAATATTTATCTTGTAAACCTGTCAATGTTAAAAACAATTCAATGCTGGATTCGAGCCTCACAGCTGCTTGCCGGACAGATACTTTACCGATCGAACTACGCAAGCACGCCTCTGAGTCGATTCAAACGCCGTTAGGTATACTTCCTTAAACATCATATTTCACATATGTAGCCTACGTAGTGGTACTATGATTGTTCCATATAGTAGTCTGTCAGTAAAACGAGTTCAAAGATCTTCACTGTTTCCAAATACTGGCGCTACGTCTCTAGATAAGCGGAGTTTCAAATTTAGGAGATGATTTCAGGAGACCCCAAAAAATGTTTTTGATTACGACCTAGTTTGAAGGAGTTTTTTTCTATTACTAGCCACCAATGCACACACATAAAAAGAACTTCTAAATTCAAGAATTGCGATATTCGTATATACATGTTGTCGTATACTTACTGACAATAAGAACATCTGATTTCTCTCTGGACAATCTACTTGATGAGAAAATTATGGTTCAATTGAACCAAGAAAAGTTTATTTCCAATTTCAATACTCATTCTAAAGGAATATACTCTAAAGAAAAATATAATTTTCTTCACAACTGATATTTCAATGCTTTTCTAAGACGCATTCCATGTTCTTTTAGTGAGGTTATCATATTTTCCAACAGAGCCCCGTTTACTTCGATCAAGAATACAAACACCTTGGGATTCGCTCCAAGTTATTCATTTATTTCGCATCGCCATCTTCGTCAACGGCACGCGACTGTCTGTTTTCGCGCCTATTATTTTCCATTGGTTTTTATTTGTATCGACCCGCTTCTCAGGATGAGTGAGCTGTTAAAAAGTTAAGTGTAGTGAGATATGCTCCAATACCTTTCAAACTTGTACTAGGACAAATACTATATGACACAGAGAACGGCAAGAAAGAAGTCAGTTTCGACAATTTTTTGGTTCTTCTTTTTAAGGTTAAGGAACGAACAGTGGCTTTGGTAACAGCTCTTCAAAATTACCGAATGTTTATACTAATATTCTTGAATTATTCATCCAAGAAGAACAACCTTTTCATATGATCAAGTTAAACTATTTGCGCAAAGATTGAGAAATGCTTCATAATAATGCTTCAACATAGTAGTATTCTTAAAGGTTACATATTCTCTGTCTTGTGCCAAGATTATCATATGTTAAATTTAAGATTTTGGTTTTCTTACTTTTAAGACTTTCCCAGGTTTGGAATGGAAATATTTGCTTAGTTAACTATAGAACTAATATAACTTCAAGAATATTATAGATTTGCGCATATAGAAAGCAATGGTATACTTGAATGAACACATATTCTTCGTCTGAGAATTTATTTTTATGTGCGCACATATCGCTAGACGTACATATTTCATCAAAATCGGCGCAGCAGTTACTGACATTACACAGTTACAAAAACGCGACCGCAGATCGAAGAAAATGAATGACATGCATATTCGTGATGGCATAATAAAAAAATTAATCTGAAACTCTAAACTTTTTCCCATCAGGATACTTCCATCGCTTTTCCGTGGGAAGTAAAACTGAAATGTGCACATATTATGGGATGATAATCATCACCTAGTAACAGACGATAATCTAATTAATGATGAAAATCGTGTGGTTGCTCTTAGAAGAAATTCTGAGTTGTTAGCAAAAGAACACGTTCTTGAATACAAAACAAACACATCGTAATATGACTTTCTCACGGTAAAAATTTACAATTGTTTTTTTTTGTATGCATGTGGGTACATCCTGTATCCTGCTTTATTATTGATTAACTGATTTCCGTACACAAGGAAAGTCAATGAATTTCAATTCATGGAAATGTTATACTCGTATTTCGGTCATTCAGAAATCCGTACTAAAATATGTTCAACCTACTTCAGACTAGTGACGAGTAGTTTGAGGAACGAAAAGTCATAGTAACAGAAATTAGTTTAATCCTAAATTTAAGGTAAAGTCAAATATACGGTTAGAAACTGTTAAGTTTTTTGAGCGTTAGCCTTTCTTCACCTATGCCCTAAAATGAATAAAACGTGAAGATTGCAGAAAAATGAGTTTTGAGTTTCTGAAAAATATCTCGTACAAAATATTGCGACCTGTAAAAATATAGAAAACTTACTCTGACGATAACTTGGGAATTGCTCGTAATCCCCTCCACCCAACTTGCTAGATTGGACTGATTTTCAAAAACCATGATGCCATATGGCAGAAACAGATGTTCAAATTTCATTATAACCAAGTTGGTGTTTTCCAAGTCATAGATCTTTTGGGGGTGAGTAATTTGTATACAAAGTTCAAGTCCAGAACTATTGTAAATTGTTCTATCAATGTTTTTCCTTGAGGTAACTGATCGCAAAGTAAACTAGGTTTGATAATTATAGAAAATTACTATCAGCAATTTTTACAGAGTGCACATAAAATCCCTTACACTTCGTTTTAGATTCCTGAAAGTATTGGTAAATTATTATTGATAGCATCGAGAGAAGAAGTTCGAGCATATTTTTACATTTTGGGTTTCTGTGATTCCGGCGCCACTAGATTGACTTTCAAAAGCAATAAACGTTTTTCGATACCCTTGCCCAGTATTATTCTCTATACGATCTGTTTTTTATGAGAAAGATATAATGACGTCCCAAATTTGGTGCCGTACCTGTGCAACAAACACGACAGCTTCAAAACATTATGATAGACACACAGAGAAATTCTCATGATCAGTGGCTTAAGCAAATAGCTTTCAGATCACGGATTTGATCAAAATATCGATAGAACATAAGCTAAGTATAAGAAAAAATACAGCAACTAATAGAGAAAATGTACATCGCAGAATTATAAATTAGGGGAAGAGTAAGAGGATTACAATGAGGCAATTCCTTCAATGTCAGTAGGAAATATCGCCTTAAGAATGACCGCGAAGCGTAGAATGGAATTGCTTAATTAAAAGCAATGATCATAAATCAAATATTATAGGGTACATTTTACCGCGATATGTATGGTGAAATGGATTTACAGTGTGATTACTATAAAGTTAGAATTTAATTTACTGAGAAGATTAATTCAAGGTTTAGATTATATACATGTAGCACTGTTGTTGCTTTATGTAACTAGTTTTTTCCAGCTGTGTAATACTATCACAAACATAGGTTCCAGAAACATCTATATAATATTAAACACTGTCTAAAAGGCAAAAACTATCGCTATTTTTATAAATATGAAGCTTTTGCATCTTTGCCATTCTACCACCCTAGTATTTATATAATCACACAAACAGACGGACGGACACGGACGGGCAGGCAGACGGAAATAAGTATGTGTGATGAAACATTGATAAAACATAATATCTCGAATCCGAAATTTTTCGCAATTAGAATACTTCTCCCATCGACCGCTGTTGGAAGCTCGAAGTAATCGACCACATGATACGCTTACACTGTCACATTTCCATCAATTATGCTTTTCTGTTATCTGAACTTCAACTAACTACTCATTTGCTATTTTCAAACTTATCACCTGCTTAATTGTTGGTATGTTCAAGAACCATTGTGTTGCTTATCGAGAAATGCAATTAATAACCAGCAACAGAACGTGTGCATCACCACAAAAGTGATGAGCTTGTCACATAAAAAAAAACTTGAAATAAAAATAGTAGATATAATTCGTAGTCCACGTCCTTACATACGATATATTCTGCATTGCCCTATAAGGTGATTCATAATTAAACGTACATCGGAGGCAAATGGTGCATATGATGCAAAATAAGATACCTCTATGACAAAATAAACAGACAACTATATAATGATAATTTTCGTGGATTTTGCTTACTCCCATTTAGGAAATTAATCACCCTTTCCGTTCAAGGATGCTTGCTATCCAACCAATCTTTTCGACTTCACGTTTATTTTTGTCGTCAGCTGAAAAAGATTTTTAACTTCCTCTAATCGCTATAAAATATGATCTACAGCCTTGATACAAATGCCAAATTTTTATACCACTATTCTACGATGGTAATTGCCACATAGAAGTTAGAGTTTATTAAAAATTGATAAAGAGTTAATCAAACACCGTATGGAAAATGAAGGTCCATTTCCTTCTATATTCATGATACTAAATAATCGTTATCAGGAAGCATAAAATTCGGTAAAAGGAAAATTATTGGATCAAGGAAACCTTCAGTGTAAGAATAGAATTCGAGTATAAAAAATTGACATTGATATTTATAACTGACAATGGAATGTTTGGGTAAAATGTGTTGGGGAAATATGGTATACCTAAAAATGTATAGCTAACTTTGATTTGATTCAACTATTGTACTTTTCGAGATCTGGAAGCACCGATTATAAACGTAAAGAACGATGATGAATGTAAATATTTAAAATGACTAGGTATATAACAAGAGATCGTTATTTCCTCAGAGAAGATATGAAAGCAAAAGAAAGATGTTTTATTGCTTCGTTACAACACACCAGTGAACCATTCATGTGTTTCAAACTCTGTCAAGGCTTCCGATAGTCCAGATCCCATCCCTTGCGAGTTTCCGGTTTTCAAATACAAAAAAATGCACCCACAAAAACTGTGAAAAAATTATGTCTGATATTGAATGCCGTTTTCTGAACGAGACATAAAAAATGTCCGATAGAATGGAGTTTTGAAGTTGCAATTGGAAGGGTAAATATTTGTACAGATGCAACTCTAGAAATGATATTTATTTATGTATTTAGTGTATGGCATACAAGAAGAGAATGCATTACCAGAAAAACATACCAGAGATAAAACTGATTAAAGGGTGGAGCGTTATCCTCCACTCTATCTCTATATCGAGTTTACCTGAACAGCATGTGCAAAACCAAAGACCGTCATCCAGCCAAGTAACTCCCAAAAAAATATGTCCAAAACGTCCTCACAATGTTACAACATCTGCATCCAGCTGCAATATTTTGTAGCATACCGGCACTACTCAAGACACGCGCGAATATGTACAGTATGACTCATCGAACGAACTGTACAATCGGAGATAGTCGACTGTTTTTCCAGCAACGGCGCACGGTGCGGGCCGCCGCGACGCAGATGTCACAACCTACTGCGACGATAGATCGTTATCAACTGAGGCTGTGGATGAAGGTCCGACAAAGTACGGACAGACGGGGATGGGGTCGAAAAGACGTGAAAAGGCGGAAGCGAAGATTCGACGGCGGAATACAGCTAGAGCTAAGCTAGCTGAACAGCAAAGCGCATTCATAGAGCCATTTGTCGATTACCCCATAAGGAAATTAAAAAAATTATGGATGGAATTTCGATTTCACGGATTGATAATGTTGCGTCAACACTTTGTGTGGAAAACTGTCCCATCCTTAAATGGAAATCCGAGCAAATGCATTTAAAATAGAACAATTTAAGTGCCCGGAAAAAAATTGACATCAGCGGGATTCGAAGCAGCATCCCTGCGATTCCATCCGATAAGATTAAGTTTTTATCCGTAAAATTAACCTAGTACTCATCATTTAATAAAACAATGGGCGGGTAAACTGTTATGTATTAACTACATTTAAAAGGCATGCATGTTCATCAAGCACCTAATAGTAATTCTTCAAATGACCAAAATAATAAATAAATTACCATCGTTCCATTTGGCTAAAACGCTGCCCTGTTTCTCCCAATCCAGCAACTGTCTGCGTCTCGGCCTGCCTCGATCCATTATCAGCTTCAAGCACTCGTATGAGCATGATGATCCCACATTAGCACACACTAAACGGTCTTTCTTATTTGAATGTTTTTCACGAGAGACATTTGACTCAAATAATAACAAATATTAATTAGCTATCTTTTAAAGTATTAGTTAAGCTTAGCAAAGTGCCTCCCACCTGCAGAAGAGGAAGATTTTGTAGACTACTAGCACTGTATATGGAAATAATAAATGCAGAGTTATTGACGAAATGTCAGTAAACACATAAGTTTGTAATGAACTATACCGAATTCAGGTCTGTCGCGCTACACACCCTATTTCAAAAATCAGAAATTTCAGTGTGCGATAATTAAGTGCTTTATTAAATGTCGTGTTGAAAAAATATTACTTTTTTATTTGATGAACCAGGGTCGACGTCTAGCTACACACTGTTTCCAATACCTTCCCCCAAAACACAAAATCGCGTGTTCGAGCTTCAAGTACTATTTATATGCTAATTTGTGCACCCATTAAAATATTTGTGCTGAAAAAAATCAAAGCTTTTTCAATTTGAAAAACATCGACATCGAACCACACCTAGCTTCCCGCTTCTACTAATTTAACACGAATGATAAATTTGAGTGTGCAATGATGAAGTGCCATTTATGGGTTAATTTTTGCCTCCCTTAAAAAGATTACGCGTAAAAAAGTATACTTTTTTATTTGAGAAACCATGGTGCAACTGGACGTCAAGCAATATACCGCATCTACTACCTTTTCACGAATAATAAATTCAAGTGTGTAAGAATTAAGTGCTATGTATGTGCTAAAGTGTATCCCCTTGAAAAATGCCATGCTTAATGCTTATTTAATTCGAAAAATCTGGGCTAGACGAACTACGAGCAGCTTCCACTACCTTTTCGCGAACTATCAATTTAAATGCGCAATGATGAGGTGCCATTTATGTGCTAATTTGTACATTCCTCAAGAAGATTGTGTTTAAAAACGAATATGTACTTTTTTTAATTTGTGGAACCAGGGTGGATCTCGAAGTTGAGCCATATCCCGCTTACTTTTCCTTTTTTTCCGTATAAATGAAGCTTTATTTATGTGCTAATATGTGCCTCTTTTAAAAAAAATGACCTCAAAAACCATTATTTTTTTATTTGATGAACCCGGATGCAGCCCAACGTTAAGGCACGCCACGCTTCCACTACTATTTTGCAAATGATAAATTAAAGTGTGAGATCATTAGGTGCTTTTTATGTGCAAACGTATGCCCTCTTTCTTGTAAAATATGCTTGGAAAATAATATTTTTTCCGTAAAAATGAAGGACTGTTCAAGTGCTAATAGGTTTCTCCCTTAAAAAATGACCTCAAAAACTATTACTTATTTATATGAAGAACCCGGATGCAGCTCGACGTCTCGCTACATCACGCGTCTACTACCATTTCGCTAATGATAAATTAAAGCGTACGATCATTAAGCTATTTATGTGCCAACTTGTGCTCCCCTTCTTGCAAATTATGCTTGGAAAGTAATTATTTTTTCAGTAAAAATGAAGCTCTATTTATGTGCTAATATGTGCCTCCTTAAAAAAAAAATGACCTCAAAAACCATTACTTTTTTATTTGAAGAACCCGGATGCAGCTCGACGTCTTGCCACACTACACTCTTAATACCCTTTTCACAAACCACAACTTCGAGCGTGCGAGGATTTGGTGCTATTTATGTGCACCTCTTTCAAAAAATGTTTGGCAAATTATTTTTTTCCAGAAAAATCGGGATGTGGCCCTACTCATGTCCCGCTTCCACTATCTTTTCACGAATTATAAATTTGTATGCGCAACGACGAAGTGCTATTTTGTGCTAATATGTGCAACACTAGAAAAAAATGCTTGGAAATTAATCCTTGTTTCCAAGCATTTTTTGTGCCCGTCTTCCAAATAAAAAAACGCTTGGAAACTAATGCTTCATTTCGAGAAATCGGGATGCGGCCAAGACTGACGTCCCGCTTCCACTACCTTTCCATGAATTATAAATTTGTGTGCAATGATGAAGTGCTATTTATGTGCAAATTTGTGCCAGTCTTCCAAAAAAAAATGCTTGGAAATTAATGCTTTATTCTGAAAAATCTGGATGCGGCCAAGACTGACATCCCGCTTCCACTACCTTTCCATGAATTATAAATTTGTAAGTGCAATGATGAAGTGCTATTTATGTGCAAATTTGTGACAGTCTTCAAAAAAAAAATGCTTGGAAATTAATCCTTGTTTCCAAGCATTTTTTGTGCCCGTCTTCCAAATAAAAAAATGCTTGGAAACTAATGCTTCATTTCGAGAAATCGGGATGCGGCCAAGACTGACGTCCCGCTTCCACTACCTTTCCATGAATTATAAATTTGTGTGCAATGATGAAGTGCTATTTATGTGCAAATTTGTGCCAGTCTTCCAAAAAAAAATGCTTGGAAATTAATGCTTTATTCTGAAAAATCTGGATGCGGCCAAGACTGACATCCCGCTTCCACTACCTTTCCATGAATTATAAATTTGTAAGTGCAATGATGAAGTGCTATTTATGTGCAAATTTGTGACAGTCTTCAAAAAAAAAATGCTTGGAAATTAATCCTTGTTTCCAAGCATTTTTTGTGCCCGTCTTCCAAATAAAAAAATGCTTGGAAACTAATGCTTCATTTCGAGAAATCGGGATGCGGCCAAGACTGACGTCCCGCTTCCACTACCTTTCCATGAATTATAAATTTGTGAGTGCAATGATGAAGTGCTATTTATGTGCAAATTTGTGCCAGTCTTCCAAAAAAAAAATGCTTGGAAATTAATGCTTTATTCTGAAAAATCTGGATGCGGCCAAGACCGACATCCCGCTTCCACTACCTTTCCATGAATTATAAATTTGTAAGTGCAATGATGAAGTGCTATTTATGTGCAAATTTGTGACAGTCTTCCAAAAAAAAAATGCTTGGCAATTAATGCTTTATTCTGAAAAATCTGGATGCGGCCAAGACTGACGTCCCGCTTCCACTACCTCTCCATGAATTATAAATTTGTAAGTGCAATGATGAAGTGCTATTTATGTGCAAATTTGTGCCAGTCTTCCAAAAAAAAATGCTTGGAAATTAATGCTTTATTCTGAAAAATCTGGATGCGGCCAAGACTGACGTCCCGCTTCCACTACCTTTCCATGAATTATAAATTTGTAAGTGCAATGATGAAGTGCTATTTATGTGCAAATTTGTGCCAGTCTTCCAAAAAAAAAAATCTTGGAATTTAAGCTTTATTCTGAAAAATCTGGATGCGGACAAGACTGACGTCCCGCTTCCACTACCTTTCCATGAATTATAAATTTGTAAGTGCAATGATGAAGTGCTATTTATGTGCAAATTTGTGCCAGTCTTCCAAAAAAAAAAATCTTGGAATTTAAGCTTTATTCTGAATAATCTGGATGCGGCCAAGACTGACGTCCCGCTTCCACTACCTTTCCATGAATTATAAATTTGTAAGTGCAATGATGAAGTGCTATTTATGTGCAAATTTGTGCCAGTCTTCCAAAAAAAAAAATCTTGGAATTTAAGCTTTATTCTGAAAAATCTGGATGCGGACAAGACTGACGTCCCGCTTCCACTACCTTTCCATGAATTATAAATTTGTGAGTGCAATGATGAAGTGCTATTTATGTACAAATTTGTGCCAGTCTTCCAAAAAAAAAGCTTGGAAATTGATGCTTTATTCTGAAAAATCTGGATGCGGCCAAGACTGACGTCCCGCTTCCACTACCTTTCCATAAATTATAAATTTGTAAGCGCAATCATGAAGTGCAATTTATGTGGTAATTTTTGCTTCATAAAAAAATGTGCTCGAACACTTATATTTTATTTGCGTGCGATAATGAAGTGACTGATATGTTACAAGAATTTATTTCTTATCTCTTAAAAGCGCGATCCATCTTTAAAAACGTCAAACCACATTGATTTTTTAGAAAAACATACTTTGAGGACGGCACAAATAAGCGCATAAACAGGAATTGGTTCACGCAAGCTCGTGTTGTTGATTTGTGAAAAATCATTGGAAATGAAATGTTGCTCGACATTAAGCTGTACCCAGTATTTTTAAATTAAGAAGGCAATCATATGTTAGCACTCAAGTTATTAGGCCGGATCGAATTCATAAATATTGAAAACGGTGGTGTAGTTTGACGGACCCTTTGCTCCTATTTCAAAAGCTCAATAAGAAGTACTCGTCTAGACGAGTATCGCGATTCCACTAGCTGAGAAGTGGGAGTGAAGGAATAGCAAAAAATAATTATTTGAATGTATTATGATATAAATAAGAATCAAAACTGCATTTTATCTGAGGTTCTGCTAGAAGCATACCATATACAAAAAAATTGGGTTGAGCGTTAAACATAACCAATGTACACTATGCACTATGCGTTACTCGCTATTACCAGAAAAAAAAATATTTTAAATTATTTTAAAGTTGATACTGGCCTATTCACAAGTATATAAGATGGATTTTTTTAGGGATATTTATTAATGAGTCAAGAAAATCCTCTGAGAGAACTATGATAAACCTAATAGCGTACAATCTAATTGGTATAACTGCAAATACAATCCCAAATAGAAAACACGTTTAACCACGATCCACAAGCAGACAGGTACTTCTTTTAAATTATGTCAAGTTAGAGAAGCACTACCTTCCGATACAAAATCATGTGGTTCATGAGATGGCTCGTTCTAGTACTTTCAATATTCATCACAATGTTATTTTGAATGTCAAATATGTCATACATATACGCATATAACCTTATATAACATCAAATATGTAGTAAAAGATTTTTTCAATACACCTCTTTGCTAACTAATTCACAGGTATGCTTAAATGATGCTAAATAGAAGAGCTTAATAACGTGAAGCGGTTTTGTAAACGAAGCAATAATCAGTCAGTTTACTCATAAAAAAGCGGATAACATTGAAATAGGTATAATTTTGTGAAAACATGTGCAACAAAAAGAAATTGCTGAAAAAATAATATCATGAGACTATTCATAAAATAAAATACTCTTGTTTCTCCTTATTGGAGTTCTGATGTAACACAGCACCGTTCTTAGCTCTCGTATACTTCAAATTATCACCGAAACCAAAAAATAATCCTGCACCTTCTGGTATTTACGTTATGAAGACTAACCAAAACACTTTCCCCGGTACCGGTTTAAAATATACGAAACTCAAAACAATGAATTTTCTTTCGGCAAAGATGAGCAAGTTCGTTCCCGGTTAGAACGCGACTGCCGATGCTGATTGAATGGAAAGCGTAACGACTCTGAGTTGTACATCTTTTTTGGGAACGTCTGGACTAGCGCCAAGTCCCGACGGGATCGGATTTGCAGCGGAAAAAGTGGTTAAACAAAGCGACAAAACACACCTCAACGACATCTATCAGTTCATTAAACAAACACGGGACAATCATTCATCTTTTCAATTTTTCAGGTGTTGAGGGAAATTTGTAGGGCAGCACAAAACACATTTTTGACACGCTTTATATTAGCTTCACGTCTATGTATGCATCTGTTTGTAACTCAAACTCAGAACGCTAATTCCATTCACTTCAAAACGTCAGATTACTTTAAAATTTTGCACACTTAGCAAGGACCGATGACATGAGTTAATGGTCATACCACGCTGAGAACGCCGGCTCTCGTTCGATCGCCGAAGCTAAGCAGCGCCGGGCGCAGTTATTGCTGGGATGGGTGACCGCATTGGTACACCGCGTGGCATTACCTTTTTAACACTCTTTTCATCCTGACCGCTTTGCCAACGATGCCCTTTTTTAGGGGATCACTATGAAAAAACACTGCAACCCTCTCTGATTTTAAGATTGAAAACCATTTGATAACATTGGTAAGAACATCTGACGTGATGTACTTTTCATAGCGTATTTGGGCGCATAATTAATAGAGGCGTTTACCATAGTAGAATCGTGAATCCAAAATTCTACAAAAAATCTGAGTTACCAGATAGAAAGATAGACACAGAGACCGTACAAAGTAAAAGCATAGTCATTACCGAATAGAAGTTTCCTTACATTTCACAACTCATTTCTATTTGGTAGCATATCGAAACACATCCACAATTATTATTTGCTTCACACGAACCACAAACTTCCCTCAGATTAAGCAGTAACGTTCACTGCGTTCACGCAAAACACACTGCTTGTTTCTGTCGAATGTTTAAATTTTTTGAACCAACTGCAATCAGTCAAAGCTACATTATAACCGAGACTGCGGTCGTAAATTCGAAGTTATTGCTGAATGGTTTCCGAGGAGTGTAAGTACAAAATGCCATGAATCATTCATAGTGCGTTACGTGGATGACTGTAACGTACAGTCACAATCCGAAGTCGAGACGACTGTTGATCACCGAGTCAACCTCGTACTGTATGTCGCAAAACTTTAAAACATCTGAGGTGACTCAGTCTGGAATTCATTTTATAGAATAGTGAACTATTTTATGTATTTTGTTTTTCTCCGTTGTTACTTTTGTTCCTGATGAAACAAATTTGGGACAGACTATGTGCTGAAAAATTAATTATTGCATTTATTATTCATATAAGCTTTTCCGTACCTATTTCCTCGAGAAAGCAGCGGATATAGGCAAGCTGCTGAAGGATATATTTAGGAAAACTGTTTCTCGTATAACCTATATCTGTTGTAGTTTTACGATTGGCTATTTTTTCCCGTCTGAAAACGTTCAACTGTCAGACGATTTCCAACTGAATCGACAGACAAATGAGTGGCGATCTTTGACGATAGTGTACACTGTGGAAGCGGCAAGAGCAATTATTATTTCTACTAATTATTTTCACCAAGACTATTATAAAAGTGCATTGGCGAAACATAATAATTGATTGCACATATATTACAATATAAAACGGAGGAGGCCATTTCAGGCGTTGGCTCGCAATCATTTAATAAGTAAAAAAAAGAAACTTCTTCGCGATACGAAATATTATATGTTGTAGTTATGTATTTTAAAATCGACTCATGAAACGATATTTTGATAAATTAGTGAACTGAGCTATTGATTTTGCCTCTTGGATCCATTAGCTAATATAATGGAGAAACCATAGGTAGACGCTGTAACTTCCGATTTCCGACACAATGATATCGATTCAGAAATAAACATTTGGATCGAATTTTGAAACTGTTGATCATTTGGATATAAATTTGAAAAATATTGATATGATAGTTTATAATTCTTTATTTCGTAGTTTTACACAGGTTTCGTGTTTTCCAAAATGTCTATGATTTTCAAAATTCACTTCAAGAAGATCAAATTAACACAATCTATCCGACGCCATCTTTGAGATGCCAAATAGCAGTTCATGGTTCATGGTTATGTATCCTTATTCAGTTAAAATATAGTAATCTGTATTAAGATTATTGAAGTTTAGACACAAACAGAATAGGTTAAAGCGTCAAAAATCGAATTTACCTAAAAATATCACAGCATTGAAAATAAACATATGTTTTGAAAGTCATTAAGTGAATAATCATCTATGTCTAACAAGTAGGATTACCGGCATCAACAGTTTATTAATAGAAAAACTATTAAAGCTTTTTCATCCTAGTGTCAAAATGTCATAAAAATTCGTAAGATATTTTCCGAACTATATAGAGGCCAACAGCAACAAACGTATAAATACTAAGCGGACAGGAATAGAGGCAGAGAGGCAAGCAGTCAAAGACAGACAGGCAGACGGACAAATACGCAGATAGTAATTTTAGAAATTAACATTTGAAGATTTCAAACCTTCATGAATATGATTATCTCTATCGTAACAGTCTGTGAGTGAAAATAGCCAATGGAAACCGTTATCAGTAATGTCAAAATTATGAGAGCACTTTTTTTTGTCAAAATACTGTTTTTACGAACAAACTAGATATGGCTTGTTGTCCATATTGTGAAGATCATCTCAAACTTTTTGTCGCACTGCCGCAACTCCCAAAACAGACAGTGCCCTTCCTACATACGCCTATTGACCTAAAATAAATGCTAACGGCCTTTCACGAAACTGATTCTAAAAAAACTGACGCGGCGTATATTGAGGTGTCAAAAGTTATAAGTGATTAATACGGAAGTGAAAGATTACTAAACGTAAATATGTTTGAAATATGAAGCATGTCATATCTGGCGCCAAGTGGAAAATTGGTTGTTCGATTCATTGAAGAAATAATGGAGTATCTTCTAATAATTGCAGTTACAATATAAACATGTTTCCCATAACAATGAAACTGATTAAAATATATTTATTAATTCTCATATAAATATGAACAATATTAGGTTCGTTCCTAAAATGTAAATTACTGACACTGACTTAACTCTTTGAACTTGCAAACATAGGGATTATTTATCTATCAATTTCAACAATGGTAATATATATAACAATTAACGATGTAAAAAATACCATTATAATCACCAAAAATGCAGTCCACAGCGGCGATCAGTGCTTGAGACGAGCTAGACAAAGGACTACGTTTGAGAGATAATGTTGTATCCATCACTTAAAAATATACTCGAAGCCTACTAAGGGAAGTAATTCTGTACTCCAAAAGTATTCGTGACATAATCCATGAGCAAAAGCTTATGAACTATTTCGATGTATGAAAATATTCTCGTATATTATCCATTGTTCGTCTTTGAACGCAAATCGAACAGCTTTTGATCAGTATTTTTTTATTGATTATGCAATGTAAGTTCAACAGCTTCTTGCTTCCCCTGCGTAAGTCATTACCTAAATCAGTACAATCAAGTTTGACATAAGGTATGGGGTGAAGGTAAGTAAGCAGAAATTTTAGCATCTAACTCCACGATTTTTTTCATATTATTTCGTTACTACTGGGCGATATTTAAAAACTTTAGCTCCATCCCCGCTACAGTAGTAATTTGATGATAAAATAATGCCCAGCAAATTCCGAGCCATAGTCAGAGCATCATTACAATACTATTTCCGTGAATTAGCGTAGCAAGTAGAAAGGATTTTGCCGAAAACTGTCAAACGAACACGTGACTTAAGTTTTGTTCCTTTAGATACATTTTGAATTGACATTAAAAAGCTGTTCCTAATGCACCAGTTGAAACAACATTCTAATTGGAAAAAGTAGCTACCTTGACGTTCAAGGTTATGTTTTTTGCTTTTTAAAGTACTACAATCAATTTGGTCATAAGAATCAAGATAACTGATGGAGAAAAGTAGAATATGTTTTAAAACTTACACTAATAAACTTGAAGCATAAACATTTTGAAAAATGTTGTCCAACCAAGTATCACAACGAGATTTTTGTGAAGCACGTACAGAAAAAATATTCTCCCCCCCCCCTATCCGCCCCCACGAGGACGATCACAAAACATACATTTAGCTTTACTCGTTTATCCTCACGCATTGAATATAAATCCAGTATAAACATTGGAAGTATTTAGAATACGCGACCTTGATAAGTTGTGAAATTGTAATTTCAATGGAAGTAAAATCATAAAATGTTCGAGATTCAAAATTCAAAAAGCTTAAAATGATCACAACATAAAAAGCAAAAAATCTAAAAACACGACATATATAAAATAATTTTTGGAAAGATTTCGGGTTTTTTGTTTTTGATTTTTCTGATATGAGCAGCCTACAAATTTTTGCGATCATGATAAGTTCTGGCCTATAACGTAAAAAGTGAAAAACAAAGTTGAGCGATACAGCTCAAAAACAAGGCACTTCTGATACGTTGATAGTTTGGCCTTAATGACCAGCTATGTGCCAAAAATATCCTACAAGCCTAGAGACATAACTGTGTTTTAGTGAGACACAATAAAAAAGCAAAAGGCAAAACATCACATGTGGCTAGGCGCCTATCAAAACATTTTTAAATTGATGCAAGCGACGAGTGTAATGAACCTGGTGGGATGCTGGAGTCTAAAGCAGCCATACATGTGCGTACATACTGCTCACGTCTTGATAACACTATGTTACGTGACATTCTTTCTGGTCATTTTATATTATTTTTATTGTGCCACAAATATATAACTATCAGACACAAATCGAAAGATTCCCTACGTT
This sequence comes from Bruchidius siliquastri, assembly GCA_949316355.1. NCBI lineage: Eukaryota > Metazoa > Arthropoda > Insecta > Coleoptera > Chrysomelidae > Bruchidius > Bruchidius siliquastri. The sequence goes on along the minus strand of OX438534.1, from coordinate 450,377 downwards.
TTTTTTCTTTTTAACCATATTCAAATGAAAATGCATTCACAACAATGTACATAGACGGCATTTTTTTAGTGATTGTGATTTTCCCTACTATTTCTTACTGCAACGATTATTTTATGTATACTAAAGAGGCCTCATAAATATTTCACTTTTCGGTGTGCAAGGGCTCCTTTAAACCCACTCGTTGTTGTGAAAAAGATTTGTCTGCTGCGCTCTTGTATTGTTGTTCAGGAGGAAAATTAGGATAAGAATCAAAAAGTAAACATATGTCTGTCATTGATTTATTTTCACCTGGCTTTGATCTGGAGCCATTTCCTGGTTTTCATAATTGAAATTTTGTGTGGGTCCACAAAATAGATGCCAAAGCGAAATACAATGCTTACAATTACATTACTCGACCGATGTTCAAAAGCTGTGAAGCTTTTTTTATTTTTTATTTTGTAGAACTGCCCAACTCTCAAGTCGTCGTTGGCTGGCATAGCGGATCTTAGCTCTTGACTCATAGTATACGACAAGCGACAAGCTTTTATATAATAAAAATAGATAGATAGTAAAAATTATAAAGGGAAAGTTTATTTTATTTTTTTAGCGCATTTGATGAATAGCTTGCTTTTAAGAAAAATTGCTTACTTTAATGTATTTATTATTACGATTCTTCCCCTTCAATTGAAGTAGAAAGTCAATGGCATGTAATTTTTTCATGTTCCAGGAGGATGTTGGAAGTATTTTCTTTATATCAAGTTCAGTTCTGCAATAGGAGGAATTTAAGGTGTCTAATCTTAAAACGCTTGTATATTATTACAGGAACGTCGCTCTGGCAACATACCTCTCTCTCTCTCCCTCCCTCCCTCCCTCCCTCTCTCTCTCCCTCCCTCTCTCTCCCACCCCTCCCTCCCTATCCCTCCCTCTCTCTCCCCATCTATTTGTTTAATCACATGATTACAAATCTTAAAATAATACCTTAGAATACAAATGAGACATGTTCGAAGTACAGAAGCTAGGAATCTGTTTATACAGGATGGACACTATTAACCCATCAAGCATATATACAGACATCAATTCCATAGGTACGTACATACATATACAGGTTTCACAAATGCTGTGTCTAAATGGTCTTAAAAAATAATGTAACGATAACATTAGCGTATGATTCATGTCTTCCGAGGCACATCACTTGCAACACTCTCGTTCTATTTTCCCGATATTATTAGGTTCAAGTGTATACACAAAGACACCATCCGAGCGTTCATTTCAAAACAGTCTGCTGGAAACACGACGCGCATGATTTTTTATCGGGAGGAATTTACAGCTTCCCGTTTTCAATAATTAGAGCGAAAAGTGGCGGAATGCACAGTCAGACGACTGGCATTTGACTGCTCAAACCAGGGTGGGTTATCGCGGAGATCGATATTTTTCGCGACGAAAATAGATCTCATTGTGTTACGTACATAGTTTCGATGAAGCGATAACATCTACTGAACCGGTAGATTCAAGGAGAATATAGGGAGGTTTTATAACAGATAATCACCATTAGCTTCTCGTTCAGGATCCACCAAGCAATTTAAACATTACTCCCGAATATATGGAAAAGTGTAATAATCCTTGGCCTCTCTGAACTATGAAAGTATTAATGGGATTTTTCAGAAATTTTAGATTACTACAATAACAAGGAAGCAAAAACTTTCCTTGAAAATTAGTTAAGCTGTGGCGGTTATTGAAATATCCCAGAAGAGAGCACGCGACACAAAGTTTCGCCCATCATCGCACCGAAAAACTACAGACCATTGGTAGCCATTCGATATAAGAAACAACAGATCAGATTTATTCTGTGTATCTCCTAACTATTCATATGCCTAAATTTCGTCCGAAAGATATTAAGTTTTTGAATATTTTTCACTATTCACATTTACACGTACATATACGTTCATCAAGGGATTCCGGTCTGTCGGTCGAGCGCTCCATAATTATCTCAAGATTATCAGTGATAGAACAGTGAAGAAAGTTCAAAATCAACCTACAGACAATCAAATGTCTGGCATGACGGATATTCGGGACTGAACAAACATGAATAAAAAAACCCTTATAAGGACAGCTGAGAATATAGACGTCAATCCAGTTATCGACAATATATGCTGATGAGATACCAAGGGAAGATGATCATTATAACATTTCTTCTTGATAATGAACCGCAAACTAGTTTATCAAGATGAAAATTGACTAAATATGATTACGTCAGAATAGGGACTTACCAGTGAGTGTTTCCTGGTTCCTGGTAGTGATATCAGGTTGGAGTGCGCGCTGGGCGCCACTCGTCCCCTCCTGAGCTGCCAGTTTGGATATCAACACTTTTCACTAAACCTGTAACAAACATTCCCTCATAACGACATCATCGTATTCTCAATTTTCTGAAAAAAGAAACACTACGATTATCGAAAATCCATCCAAAGTCTATCAGAGCGATCCAGAGGGCCTTTACTATTTGATGAATGAATGAAATGGGAGAAGCCAGTCCGATGTCAGTAGTCATCGGCGCATGGGCCACCTAATGGGTTCTTTTGCGCCTCTATCCTGAGAGGACCCATCATACAATATCGAGATCTGGGTAAAGATTTTCATTTGAAACATACCCAACAGCGTTTCTTACTTTTTATATGCGAGAAATCACCAACCCACACATATGTAAGTGATAAGCTTGTCTAATTACCATTAAGTGTGCCAGAAGTTCATTGATCAAACATACATTTGAAGTTCTATACATATAACACTGGTAGAGGTGCCAAAACGTACTTTTTTTAAAAATTAGGAGTAAAACAACGGAACTTAACTACAGATTCTTGCATACCTATCACTGAGGAAGCTTACCTAGGTTAGTGATACAACTGAAGATATAATATAAATAATTATAAAATTATATTCTTATCTGACATATCTCATCTTGCAAAAATGGTGAATGAACTTATATTGGATGTATAACGCTCCAAAAAGTGGTCGTTATTTTGAAGATAACCACAGTATAAGTTTCAGAAGTTCAGATTTTTCTATCTGGCGTGGATACGTGGTCGCTGAGGATTATTACACTTTTGCTTCCTTCTAGAGAGAAATTAATGGTTTTTGCTGAACAGTCTACGATTGTCATAGGTACACCTTTAAGCTCGGTGCACTCGGTAAAATTCGAGGTGATATAATATTCCATAATGGGCCCCACACCCTTCGTTTTGCTCGATGATTTTGTTCGTAAATCAAATCCGTTCGATCAAAAACTAAGCAAAATTGAAGTGTGTGGTGACGAAAAAAGACTTTCTGTCGTTCAATTCAGTTTTGCATCATTTTTGATCGAACAGACCTGTTCGCAGAACAAAACTATCGAGCAAAACACAAGTCTGTGGGCACCATAAGGTTTAATCGTAACATATTTGAAAATGTTGGGTATTCAATATTTAACTCACCAAAAAAAAAAACAAAAAAAAAACACGTAAGCACAATAACACGTAATCGCACTATCACATCTTTAGTCCGGAACGACGGAGTACCGAAAACTCCTGGAAATACCGCGTTCGATCAGACAAAACGCGAATACTAATTGTCTGTTCAAGCACCGTCCAAAGGTAAATCCACATACACATTCGCGGATTTCTACCTTTTGTAATACCATATCTGATATGAATCACGTAGACACTGCCGCGTCTAACCTTAACATAATCCTCGGTAAGAGGAATAATGTGCATTTAACCGTATTTGTAGATTCGACTTAAGGAAACCGCGTTGAATTCGAGGCTTTATTGTAATCGTATCAATACTTGATCTCAGTGCATCGGGTTTGTGGTAATGAAATAAAATCATTATTATCTATATGTTCCAATATATTTTCCAATTTATGTTGAGTGGATCAGCAGTCCTAAAATCGCCACACAATCTTATATAAATTGACACAACTACACGTGAAACACACAGTCAACAAAAATTAACCCCGTCAGTAAAAATAATTACTAAGCCCTAAAAATAACGTACAAAAAAGAAATATATATATCAAATCTGTTTGAAACATGAAAAACTTTTAAGTATTTTAGAGGAGAATTGTTGATCGTGTAAAGTATTTTGCTGTGATACCAAAAGGTTATATTTTTTAATTGGCTACATAAATGCTTGGTCAGAACTGAAATGTAATGAAAAACACATATACTATTCTCAAGGATACTCCAAGAGATAGACATAAATACTCTTTCCTGAGACACGATTCGGTGGCTAAAGAAGAAGGTAAATCATTTGAAAATCAAATCCATATGCATAGGGAAAAGCAGACAAACTGTCATTATAGACGTGTAACTTAATGGAATCTATCTTGACTCAGAGGAAGGAATTAACAATTTAGACCTCCAAAAACCTGAAGAGCAAAAAAGCTCTTCTCCTAATGTGTCAGAAAATTCTGTATTGTAAAATTCCGGGAAATTAACGTGTTATTGTTGGAGATGGGTCAAAACAATAGAATCCGGGACAATCCCAGATTTCCTGTTCTTCTGGCAACCTAAGAACATTAAAAATTACATCAATGAGTACAAGTATACTTAAAGTCAACTTGACCATAACAAATTATTTACATACAGTGTCGGTCATTTGAAGAAGGTCAATGTGACATCTCGTGATTTGACACAATATTTGCAAGAGAGGTTATGTGCACAAACGATTTCAAATTACTAGGAAAAAGTAACTGGCTTCAAATTATTACGATTATTAAGTTTACCATTCTAACTGTAAATTGCAGTTTATTACACTGGCCATAAAATGTCTATTCTTATCTTATCTTAAATTCCGAATAAAGATAAGAGCCTATGCAAATTGTACTAGAGAAATGACAATGACATTATACTTGCTGAACTTAATCATGATAGAATTTCACTCAACTCGTTGCTCAATTTTCAATATTTTCTTGATTGTTGCGGAGTCCTAAATAACCACAGAGAATGACGGTTGGTTGACACAGTACTTCCCACGCAATTAGAAATACAGATTTTGGGACTATTGATGGTTGGAATATATTGGAACATATTGATATGCAAAATTGTTTGTATTCTAAAAAATTATTTAAAAAATTCCAAAACGTGTTCCAAGTGTATCAGCAGCTCTAAAATAACGCCATTTTTCACAGACCAAATAGCAGCAACAGTGAAAATATAGTAATTTGCAATAAATTCGCTGAAACAGAACGGAACATATTAGCTAAAAAAAGGCTCTAAAATCCGTTTCAAAATGAAAATAATTCAAATTCAAATTTGTTTGAAACATTCGTAAATCAGATGTATTGTGAAATTTTGTCCACCACCATTGAAAAAGTACTATAATCTGTTTTGAAATCCGTGAATAATAATATATAACAAGTTAGCATTACCGGGATCAAACATTTATATATGCAAGGACTTCTTTTCCCATAGTAATGAATACTATATTTTCTTTTCCGATGATTTTTCGGTAAATAGCTTGAGACAATAATTGCTAACAGTATACTATCTTTCATGGTTTGATATGAACTGAAGTAGAAAAACGCTAAGTGTAGCCATGTGCAAAGAATTTACAACACAGCAACCTGATTGTAATGTTCATGTAGCAGTGACCAAGACTTGAGCTTGGCTGTGTACTTAGGGTTCAGGGATTCTGCATAATGAGTTTGACATATAAGAAATATACTCCATAGAATGACAAGTACCATTCAAGCAATAGAGATGGGGTTGCAGAGCATCATCAAGATTGTTATCACTTGTGGTAAGTTCATATCACAAGCAATAAATAGGTTTTAAATCTTGGAACCAATGATTATGTACAGTACAAATGGCAACATGATTTTCATATTGTGATGCATGATACCCCCCCTTTTTTTTAACCTATAACACTTTGTGTATGTGATATTGTCATGACTGGTATACAATTGATATGAACAGGTTGGTTCATGTTCATCCATCAATTATACACACATCTTTGAAATTATGTAATTTTTTGAATTCCCAGTATATATATATATATATATATATATATATATATATATATATATATATTCAATAATATATTTTGTTTGAGCTTTTTTACTTTCTCGAAAATAATTTTTCACCATGGTAATGGGTCTATAAATGGGGAAAGTATAAAACAAAAACAACACATCAAGTGAACATGGTGTTATGTGAATAACAATTTACTAATTTTGAAATGAGTCATAAAATAAGTACTCATACAGATATTTTTATAGAACCAAATCCAAAGCAATACCCAACAGAATTTAATAAAAATAGCTTCAAGATATGTGGATATTTCTCAAAAATATAATACAATGCTTCTGACACGATGTCCGTTAAGCAGATGTTTCATAGTAGTATTTTATTTCACACTTCCTCGCAAAAGCAATGGACGAGCATTGTCCCTGAGTTGCAATAAATAACAATTAATTCTAGTGATGATGTAACTAAATAATTACTAATAAAATAGCAGACTAGTTTTTCAGTCTTTCCAAAGTTCAACTAAATTACCTTTACCTGTATGTAAATGAGAAAAATAGAAATAACTCACCTTTTGACATCTCATACTTCGATTAACAAGTTTTTGCACAAAAAACAACTACTGAAAACTAAAATCAATACTGAATTTCAGTTCAATGTTCTGATGAAAATAATAACTAAAAGCACCGATTAGTTCAAATAATGTACGCTACAAATTGATCATTTTTAAGTTTATTTCTACACAGCAGTCACAGCACCCATTTAATAAACCTCCCCTTTGCAAATGTTTAATCGGATATGTCAATGTCACTTGTCACACGTCATCTGTTGTTGTGTAATCCAGGTGCGTTCCTCACTATAGTGCTGTCTTCCTTGATAATATAAAGTAATGAATCTATAATAATATAATGCCAGTATAATGAAAAACATCCAACATTCTACAATCAGGTTATACGAATAGTGTAAAAATAGGAATCTCCAAGAACCCTCGAAAATGTCATATTATGTAAGCTGCTATACGCCTTTAAAAATCGTGGTTCCAAGCAGGAAAGTTGGTTAAAATATGATACATTATTTGCCTGGTTAATTTGGTCGTGATGTAGGTCCCGCCAACCTTTCAGTTTAGTCACTTAAAGTGAAACAAAAAAAAACGGTCCTACATAACTGAACGTACTATTGCTCAAGGTTGTTCAAGGTCTCCAAAACAAATGCACAGATTTTGTCTCATTCCTAATGTAGTAATGTTTCTATTCCCAATATTGCCCTATTAAACATTGGAGCTACTTTTTGTAAATATTTTTTAATAGAATTTACAGCTATTGTAATATTGTAATGAGCAATTTGAAGAATTTACTCCAGATTTTCTAGCAATTTTGTATTATTGGTGTTGGCAGTCATGTTTAACTACACTGAAGGCACGAAATTTGAAATAAGAGGGGCATTTGTTGTCAAAAATTCCCAAAAGTATTTTCAAAACTTTTTACATATATTTACTGGTTAAGTAGTTATTACTCCTTTCGGTTGGAATGAGCAATTGAATCATTTCTAACATCTCAAGAGATAAAGCATTAAGGTTACAACAATTGCAGTAACAAAATAAAATTTACCAGAAAAAAAATAATGACATTTGAAGTGCCTTAGCTCACTAATCTCGAAGATAATTCAAAACAAAAATGAAAAAGCTTTGATCTGGAAAACACAACACTAGCATCCAGGGAAAACTACTGTTTCTTGGTTGGCCAAAGATATTGATTAAAATTAAAAGGAACTAAGGTGGTTTATTTTCGTCCAGACGGAGAGAACAGAAATGGTATCCGAACCCGGCGAGCTCATGACGACTTTCCAGGGAAATTCCACCTGAAAATCGGTTGATTTTCAAGCAAAACCATGGCTACGGACGAAGATCAACAATTCTGCCTCCGATGGAACAACTTCCAAGCCAACATCACCTCCCAGTTCGAAGCATTGAGGGATGACGAAGATTTTACTGATGTTACGATTGCATGTGATGGACAGCGGTTGCAAGCTCATAAGGTTGTACTGTCAGCGTGTAGTCCCTTTTTCAAGGAACTTTTTAAGGTAAATATAAGTACCAACATTTATTTTGCGGCGTGTTAATTCCTAATTCTCATTCTCAAAAAAATATAAATGTTATGTATACCTGTATCTGAAATTCGTAAAAGGTTTTTTGCCTTGAGCCTTGAGTATACATTTATATACTTAGTTTGAGTAGTATTTCTAATTTTTAGCTTATATTTGTGTGTAATAATACAATATTTATGATTCGTATTTTAAGTAATTAATTGGTTCATAAATCTAGATTGCTTGTTATAAAAATCAAATGTTAATAATTTAATCAATTCATTTGTTATACTTTTTCAATGTAATACATTCTTATGTACAATTTTTTTCTGAATTTTGTATTCATTATTCTCACTGACAGTGCATATAAATCATTATGTAAGGTATTTCAGCTCATGCATGAACCAATCTTGTAAAAGTTTATTACTGTTTATACTGTTCAACTTTGGAGTAGACACTCCTTAGCAGTGCCAGTTTTACCCGAATTCTGGCCCTGGGCGCTGGAGTTTTTGGGCCTTCTTCATTGATCTTCTTGATCAGATAATGAATAAAATACATTCTTCATTATTAAGATTTATTATAAAAACTATACAATAAATTTTTAAAACCAGATTATTTTTGGAAAATTGGTAAATTAGCTAACTTATATTTAGTATATGCTCTCCACTATACATCAGATCTGCTATAGACATGCATTTGTCTTCTTTAGAATACACGTGTCATTATAAATTGGCAGACTAACTGTAACTGTAGAGCAGAGCAATGACTTATGAAAATGGTTTGTCAAAACCAAATTTTTTGTAACATCAGCATGTTATTACTAATTTACAGTTCTGGAACAGTTTTGCTTTATTTGAGGGGGTCAATTTTTTCAAGCATTTTTTATTTGTCTGTAGATTATTGATTGCACACTGTTAAGTTTCTATATTTCTTTTTTGTACAGACTATTATTTTCAGATGTTTTCTATGTCTTAATGGAAAATTAAATAATTTCATTGTATCAAGTTTTATTTACCTTAATTGAACTTTGTCATATTATAGATTAGTATTCTGCTGATATTTTACCTGACCTCCATAATTTTTGTTTGTCACTGTTTTTGAATAACCCCTAGTAATGATATTATAATCAAGTTAGGATCTGCATCAAAACCTGCAACTCTTGAACTTCACCCATGTGTTAGCGTTGAATGTTTCCTCTGAATTTTAACTCAGTTACTCAAACTAAGCAAGCTGAAATTTTGCACACATGCTTGGGTCTGATCTAAAATTTACATATTAGCATTATATCTTTTACAGACAAATCCATGTCCTCACCCTATAATATTTATGAGAGATGTAGAAGCTCGCCACATTATAGCCTTGATGGAATTTATGTATGCAGGAGAAGTTAACGTGGCTCAAGCACATCTGCCTGCTTTTTTGAAGACTGCTGAATCGCTCAGAATTCGTGGGCTTACTGATACTTCCACAGGTAAAAGAATCAATGACATCAATTCTAGGATTTAGATGATAAATATAGATGTGAATATGCTTGTTCTATCCAGGGGCCTGTCAGTGAACGTGGTCAGAGGTCTTTACTGACCCAAACTCTGAAGTTTTGAATTCACTTCTTAGGGAGAAATTAATGCATTTTTTTGTATTTAAAAAAAATTGATCTCTATTTTACTCATTGTCAAATTACAGACATGCAAGAATTTTTCAACTCATTCCGTATACCTTGTCAAGTTTGTGTTTTTTTTTAATGATCATTGGCTCAACTGTAGACCATTATAATATTTTCATTATAGCAATCCTTTTTTCACAGAATCGGTGCCTGAAAGGCACAAAGAAGAGACTGTCACCCCTCAACACCAAAACGGCTCAACAAAGCACAAATTAGAGAGGATGCAACAAATATCGTGTTCAAGTACTGTCACATCTAGTCAAGAAGAAGAAGAAGAACAAGAAGAAAATTTGGAGGATAGTTCTAGTCCAAAACGACAATGCAGGTAAGCAGATTACTGTTTTGGTATACGAAACTTGGGGATTTTTAAATATAATCAGTTGAATTTTTTCAAACTGCTGTATGCCTGTTTTCATATCTATTTTTTTTATTCCTTGTGCTGTGTTAGGAAGTAAATATTTTCTAAATGAACAGTGTTATGATTCAATTCTACATAGTATATTTGTTGGATTGGAAGCTATCGTTAATTGTAGGTCTGAGAGTGATTTAACTCAGAATATGTTGCCCAAAGATAGTGAGGCACTTCTGAGTTTAGAAAAGAAACAAAGTGTTCTTCAGCCAAAAATGGAGCTTCCTGATTATTCAAGTGATGGAGATATTGAGGAAGATATAAGGCAGGAAAATGAAGTTGACAGGATACGAAGATTTTATGGATCAACAGACTTGTCAGGTAATCATGTGATGATCTCTAATAATATTGACATTGACAAGTTGATTGTCGTTTTTCTTTTACTTTATTCTCATTCATTGCTCGGTTAGTTTTTCTGTCTATCGCTATCTTTACATGTAGATTGTAGATGCTCTTACTTGGTGAAACTCTTCCATCATACACAATCTTTTTATCTGGTATTTTTACAGTTGTATTATCTCAGCATCTACAATTTTGAAACTGATTACGTCTATGGGTGGAATGTGTGAGAAATTAGTATATACTGCTGCTTAATGTTTGAAACTCAGTGCATTGATGACCGAGAATCATTGGAAATACAGTAAAAACGTTATATTTTTGTTTGTAACTCGAACCATCGCTCATTTTTTGTAATAATACCAAACAAAAAAATTAGAGTCCTCTTTTTTAAACATTCTAACTTCATTTTCACATGCTAATAAAGTTCGTGAGTATTTTATGGAACCAAATATTTTCTGCACCGTCTTGTTTGATTATAGTATGAGTTCTTGTTCCTGATTAATTTGTTGTCTAACCAAAAAATGAGGAACTTAAAAATAATGTATAACAATCTTTGATACTTCCCATTTTTACATATTAGTACTTTGACGGCGAGTTTTTAATAAACAATGATTATTAGAAATACGAGCTAGATACAGTAGCGCAGTATTTTCAGTACAAAACCAGAAACTTTGTTTTTTGTGTGTTTCTCGTTTCGTCAGTAATTTTTTGGAACTCGACAACTAATAATTAATATTTGTTGTTTGTTTTTCATATGTTACTGATTATTAAAGGGTGAGCTAAAAAATGTCACCATTGGTTATTTTTGAGATCTTGATAATTTTCAATAATAATAAAAAAAATCGGAACCTCAAATATTATATTTCTGGAACTGGTTAAGATTGCCTTTTTCTGGGTCTGCAGTAATGGTTGGTCGTTGAAACTAGGAGGTGTCACAAATTGAATTTGTCTATAAAAGTTTAAATACATCACTAGAAGGCATCCATACAATCTACTTAAATTCGTTTTTAACACGTTTCCATCACTGGAGTATTTTGTAAAATGAATCACTGCTCTAATTCAGTATAAATTAATTCATCAATTTTACTACATACAAATCATACAATAATAGAATATTTCTCTTATGGTTTTATATTTTCTAGGTGGCATGGAAATAATTCCTCAGAATTCAAACTATACTGCAAAAGGCTTGAAGCATGAGTCATTAGGTACAGGTTAGTATTTTTTTGTTATAATGAATAACCTATTCAGTGATTCTTTCTTTCAACCAATTTCAATTTATTGGTTATAAATCTTTAATTTTGCCTTTTATTCATTCAAAATATCAACCATAAATTATATTCTCAAAATTACAAAATAAAACTATTACAAATTCAGATATTTTTAACTGTTGCTGAGAAATGATAATGGAAGAAATTCATTGTCTGAAAATGACAATAATTAACAGTTATATATGTTCCACCAACTTCGCGTCTCTAAGTTTTGTCACTCTAATAAGCTCTGAATTTTTATTATGCCAAGATACTTATCTTTGATATGTTGATTGCTTTGTAACTATATTGACTAATCAGGGTTTGGATATTGTCATTATTTTGAAAAATGGTAATTTGTCTATACTACCGAAGTGAGGCGATTTTGCTTGAATAGTGGTATTTTTCCATTTCTTATCACATGTACAATTTTTTGTCTTATTTTTTTGCAAGGTATCATGTTATCCCTGTAGATTATCAAAATGAGGTATAATGGTGGAATTTATTATTGATTTTTGCGACTATACCTTACATCACTGATTGCTGAATTTGTAATACGTTTTGCTTGTGCATGTCTAAAATTTTATTATACGTTTTTTCAAGTTTACTATTTCTATTCGACTGAAAATATTGTGGTATGAGTCAAAAAATTGTTACATTAATATGTTGGCCATGGAACTTCACTCTCTTTATTTGCCGTTATTTTTATGTATCTTGCACGTTTAGGGTCCAGCTTAAGTATTCTTTTTGCTCACAAATAGATAGATAAGATGGAACTTGATTTTATTGACTACTATAATAACTCTTGTACTGTGACATTGAATTTTTTTAAAAGCTTCATGCTACTTGTGTACATTATTTCCTTTTTTTGGATTCATCAACAATGCAAATGCATCATCTATAGTCTAACCTTTCATAATAGTTCATACTGTCTTGTTGAAAACAGAACGGTCATAAATATAAATATTAATGTCATTATATTTTCGAAATATTTTTTTTAATCCTGTCTTGTCTTTTGATAAATGCTGTCGAGGCAGCCGAAACGTTAGTAAAGATTCATTCAGACGTATGAGGTTTCACTTAGCGGCCAGCGAAAAATATGAATACGCATAAATTAAATTAAATTTGATGCAATCAAGGTTAATATTAATTTGATAAAGTTATACTAATATTTATGACTCGCATAAACAATATTTTCCGGAAAAAAGGAACCAATTCATGAAAACTGGCACACTACTATCATAATTCAAATCGTGAAAACCTCCCTGGTAACTTTCAAATCTATCACAACTTGATATGACTGTGTTTTAAACTTTCTCGATTTGTCACATCGTTTAAGAGAAAGGAAGAGGTAGTATTTGTCACGTTCCATCATGTCTATGATTTGTTCAAAGGCGAGCTCCGTCTGCCATCAACACCACTGCTTGCAACGACCACACTATCACATGTACAATGAAGCTAAGTTTCTTCGTGAGACTTGCATTTTTAGATATATTGAAACAAATACTTACTAGGAAATCTAGCTCAATGAGGACTGACGATATAATTGACAAAATTATAGCGACGAAAGTGTTACATGCCGTCGTTCCGAAAGTTTCCGTTTCATGATCAGGGTGTCAACTTTTTAGAAAATCCGGCCTTGGTCTCCATTAGACCTAAAGGGTTGCGTGATGCGTCAAATTTGACAGCCGCACCTTCATGCCATCACTGACAGGCAAATGGATGTGATCCATATGCGATCTCATTTGGTTGTGATTAGAGGTATGTAGACGCAATAGTCAAAGTGATGGATTACGCAACTCCTTGCGTTTGTTGGAGAAAAAAGCTTCAAGGAAAAGTGAAGGACGCAAAGGTGATCGGGGTTAGTCATCAAAAATCAAGGAGGAACGGTAGATCATTCGAAAAGTCAGAGACAAATTTCTTAAAATTAGTTTTAGTCCTAAAAGGAAATTGAAAACAAATCGTGTATTATAAATTCTTCCTTCAGGTTGTCTCATCAGATATCATTCAACTCCAAAAGTATAGCAAAATGCTTAGGAAAACGTCAGGGATTTCCCAATTAAGATTCACTAACAAATCCAAAAAGGGTAACAATTTATTACAAAAAAAATAAGGTGAGTTAGGGTTGTTCGGTGGAACGTAATGTACAACAAAGGTGGTCGTGAATAAGTGGCACTTTCCTCGCTTATTCGTATGTCAGTCCTCGATAACTGATTTGACGGCCAGTTCCAAAAATGCTGTGTTGTTGCAGGCCAGGCGGACCTCGCTCTCTATCCAGTGGGCTCAGGTGGGCCCCATGGGGGGCTCAACACCCGCCGCTTGCATTCGCTGGACCCTAGACCGTGCTCTGAATGCGGCAAAGTGTACAGCAATCTCTCCAATCTTAGACAACACATGCGCCTCATTCACTTTCCTACTTACGTACGATGTCACGTTTGCAACAAAAACTTCAAAACCGATTTGTATCTGAGAAGACACATCGTCAGCGCTCACGGGGGGTTCATGGGAATATTGGATCAGTTCGGAAAAAACGGTGTACAGATGAAGTTCGAGAATGGAAAATTCGAAAGGCAACCTTTAGTTTATGCTGCCAGGAAGTGATTGCATGCATTCTATTGTTTGACTGATCCAGAAAAATAGATATGAATGGCGAAAATCGTTCAGTGGAGACACGTACGTTTGGTCGAGCTACAGAGAGGAATGAAACTCATTTTTATATTCAAGTATTAGCAGGAAAATTCCTTTTTTTGCGAAAAACTGATCGCAGCGTGACCTGGTATCAAGCAGTTCACTGGCACCACTACCTTCACCACCAGAAATACTAAATCGTTGAATCAAGGCAAATGACCGCTTCAGCTGATTTTCGCTGTCTAATTGCTATCAAAATTATTTGCTATATAGCGTCGTTAGAACAACTCTTGAGAATAATGTTGCTCTTGCTTTATTAGAGCTTAAATTTCTTTTTCCAAAAGTTGATCTGTTAATTATTGTACTGAGATGAATGAACACCTACCATACATTTTTCTGTGAATTCTAGACGACAACTCAACCAATAATATAATAATGCGAATGATCTGGAAGTTATAATGCCATACATCGAGTTCTGTTTGATTTAATATCACAATTTCCAATCAATAAAATGGGCAGTGGCGGCTCTTGGCTCGACACTGGTGTTGATGTCTTGAACTTTGTAACGTGTTTCCATTGAGTAATCGTTTAAGTTACAAGTTGACTAAATAGAAATTCAAGGCCTAATTCATAGAAGTTCGGCTAATAAATAGTAATTTTTAACTGAATTGTGGAATTCATACAGAAGATGATGTCCAAACAAAATATCATCAGCTAGTGTTTTATCAACATATTGAAATCACTATTCCAATAGCATTATAACATACAGTGCACTAGTCTGGTATTGCTTTTGAACACCTTTTTTTTTGGTAGTTTGATGTTTTGCAATCTATAAGACATAAATAAGTTAATTAAAAGCGGATTATTAAACACGTCTTGAAAAAAATAGGTCATAGACTGTTTTCATCTGATAAATTATGATTAATCGGTTTCAAGAAGAGCACTTTGTTAGCAAAATTCATAAAGTCGAATATTCTTTAACTCTGAGCACACAGAGGATTGGTAATCTAAGTTAACCGAAATTAATACAAGAATGCGACAATCGTTTCAGTATCCTTCATCATCGCCTTCCTTTTATATAAAAGATAGGTAGATAATCTATTTTGGGCTTGCTCTAAGAAAATTAGTGAAATGTGTTGTGTTCCACAGGTCATCCCGTAAAATGTCAACCTATTTAATCTTATCAAATACGTATGAATTGAATTGTTTTAAATATATAAATATTACACATCACGAATCTGAGCAATTTTATTTTTGTGATTGTACGTCAGACTTTTTGGCATCTTTCATCGACTATACTCAATTACATAATAACAAATAGGTATGTCTCAAATTTTTACTATGCCACATAATTTGTTTTCTCACTGATTTCACTTCCTGCAATGCGAACATTCAATAATATATGGGGTACGTCATCTCTTTATTTCAAAGAATGTGTTCAATTCCTTTTGATAAAGGTATAATTATATTACCTCTGGAGTTGAAGCTCAGTAACTTTTGTCGCAAATGTGATTTGATTACTTCTTCGCGCTCCAGTAGAAAATACTTTGGACGGTATCGAAATGTTTTGAGGAAACCCTCCAAGTTACGTGATGCTTCACTTCCTATTCTTACGTGTCATATAATGAACAAAATGTGTATGCCATAATTCATAAGACTAGTTAAATGTAGATAGTCATGAATATACGCTTTTTATATACATGAAAACTATTATCCTATGTATAAGTTACAACCTTGTAAAGATTAAAGTTTTACAATAAAAAGTAATTATTATGTGTTTCTTATTCAGTAAATGACATCATTTTAATGACGCTAATACTAGCTATTCAAACGGCAACAAACGATCGTCATGAAATGGAAAAACTAGTCTTCAACTTTTTTGCGTTTGCATTTACTTATTAGACTCCAAAGCTCACTACTTTATGCTCTGATGTCTAACTTGTTCTGTTGCGAAGTCATTAATTTCTGCCTCCAGATTTGAGCGTGAGGAGGCGTAGACTCTCTGAAAGTTGGTTGCCGTTCAGGCCTTTTATGCAAAATGGCGTCTCCGAAGACTCTCTCGACTTGTCAAGCTCAATTTTACGAAATAGACAAGATGAATCGGAACGCAGAAGCAGACTGGTAAGTTAAATCATAATTTTTTCACCAAGCATAATCGCTAAAGACGTTATTCAAGATTGAAGCTATAATGCTTGAAAATGGATAGGTTTTAAATATGTCTACTCTGAACGGTGACTTTTTGTTCACAATAAAATCTTCAACTGAGAACAACTTGGTGGTATTATCTTATTTATAGTAAGTTGAAAAGAAGTGCGGCGTGGGAAGCAGAACATTTCATTTGCTCGGGAATTAAGCTGGTTCTGAAAAAATAAAAAGATGTTTGCTCAACTTGAAACTACATGATACAAAGAAGAAATGCGCTTGGTGAATTCAGCCGTTTGAAACATATAAGACTTCCAAATCAACTTACGGCAAAGAAATCGGCCGACCTAAATTTTTTAGTTAATTCAAAAATATTAACTTTTCGATTTTAGACGTATTTCGATAATTTTTCCAGAAGCATGTAGCTGCATTTATTAAGTTTTATCTGAACGTATTTTGACAAGGGTGGTTATTCATCTTATTATACAGAGTTGATAGAAAGTATGTTTTATTACCTTAACTCCGTATTTTGATTCATGTCGATACGTGTAATGTAATATAAACTTCTATATATCATACTTTATTTAGAACCGATCATTCGCTGATGATATGGATATATCGGCATTATGACAGTCAAAATCAGATTCCTAATACTAGCTATTCAGAAAGATAAAGAATTGCAATCGCCTGTTCCAGATAAAATTAGGCGAAGGCATAGAAATATACGAAGACCAATTGCGCAGTTTGAAATGGACTGACTATAGGAAACTAACCAGGGGGCTGGCCACAATCCTGTTCAGCCCCGCAGAGTTAGCAACCTGTTCTGTTACTGGACAAAGATGGAGCAGAGCTGGCAGTGGGGAGAGGCCTGTGAAGCCAGCGCTGGATAGAGCCAAAGTTCAAGCAATCATTTGTAAGTACTATTTTAGAGCTGGTGAAGAACGTTCAGTATAATTTCAAAATCTTATACTACTGTAATTCGTTTTGTGGAAACGATAGTCTAATTCAGAAACGTAAAGGTTATGTGTATAACAAAAGGTAAAACTGCAATTTTCCCCCCTCAATGGACACATGATAAGCAAATCACGGAGGGATATATATATATATATATATAACATTATATGATGGTGGCGAACTTATATCTACTGAATTGTTTTGTTTGGCGGCTAGTTATTCAAAAGCGGGATTCAAGTTCAATGCTTGTGAACCTCAAACTTGAATCACATCACTCAACTCTAGTTAATGTCTAGCTAAGTACACCTTGTTTTTTTACTGATCTACTTGCAATTTTTCTCATTTTCATCGACATATTCGGTGTTTTTCTGTAAGGTAATGTATAACTGACGTCTGAGTTATGGATTCAGCTGCTAACTAGCCTTCATTCACTAGTAGTCGAGCGACCAAGCTTAGGGTACTTCTCTTAAGACGTGTAAGCTACTCTCTATTTGGAAATATTTCATTGTAAAATTTACCCTACTCAAACGATTTACGAGTTTTCCCTAAATCATAATCTCAACGGTACACAAGTGTACATTCAAAAACATTGCGATCTGTATGCAGTTACAATACGTCTCAGACGTATATTTACGCATTACTAAATCGTACCCAGGAAGAGTTCAACAAAAGTAAAATAGTCGTATATTCAACAAAAGATAAAATCTATTTCATTTATTTTCAGCGTACGTAGCGACTAGATTTCCTATGGTCGAAATCAGTAGGATAAAGCAAGTTCTAGCATACAAATGTAAAGAGAATTCCACGGCTTTCAAGATGAAAGCTGTGCGGTATTATGGGTAAGTACTAAAACACTCGACTCACTATACAAATATAAAATATTAACGACTCACAGATTGTATGTCAGCATATTATTAACAAGTTTGTTGAAGCAATACTCAGTCCCATCGAGAGAGGGGCAAGCCTTAGAAAGGGAGCGGATACGTGCTGTATTTTTTCATTGCAGGTCTTCAACGGTTATATCAGTTTTTTCTCTTCGGGTCTTCAGGGGTGCCGGATCCCATATTTTCCTCAGCGCCTCGATTTTCTCGCGACGGGCCTGGCAGTGCTCTATCTTGCCTGATTTCAAAGTTATCATACAACAAGCACAGGACCGAACTAATGACGTAAAGCTTTCAGTCACATCATTTTGACCATTCGGTTAAGTTTTCTCATTTTGTGTTTTATACTGTTCAGTGTTTAGTCATACAACTTTGCCTTGATGAAGACTTGAAAATGGCATAGCTGAGGCTGAGTCTGATTTCTAAAACTCTTGACAAACGATAAAAGTCGCTATTTCCAACACCGTTTAAACATTACTAATTTATTAGGGCTCAATAAGTAACAACACGCGGCATCCTGATCCTACCTATTTGCTATTTTCATATGATCGATGATATGGAACCTGTTTACTTATGATGATAACATGAATTTTGATAATTCTATCGATTGTTTTTTACAGGGATCAGAAAAACAAATGAGCTGAAGTGTAGATAGTACAACCACCATAGCCAAAAGTAACAAGTGTCAAACAAAAGTGTATCATGGTAGTTTTTACCTTTTTGACTAACTTTTTATGTTTTATATTTATTTAGATTGTTGGTCTTTATTAATTTTACGTTTTGTTTTTTTGTTTCTGTTTTTAATAAAGTTATAAAAAACACGGAAGTGATTATATTTTTTTGTTAATATTTCAGTTCTAAATACAGACTTGCAACAGATTTTTGAACTGTTGATTTTTGGGAATTAAATAAGCCCTTCAAGATTTCAAAATTCCCAAAATTTTCTAGTATTCCAAAATATCCATTACTTTCAATAAGGCTAAAACTTATTCCTACAGATAAGAAATTTTAATGTACTGATGCCTCTGCACGTGAAATACAGAGTCCCCCTACGACAAACTGCTTGAGAGGCAGAATGAGAATGTACTCAAAATGTGCCGCGATTTATATCAAAACGATATTTAGCATCAGCTCGATTTGTGTGAAAAACAAGCTCTTGGTTCTCAGCAGAGTCATAACCTATCGTAATGGTTTAAATATCAGAGATCAGTATTTTCCAAGTTATAAAGAGGCCAACGTTTACTTTTTTTTAGATGATCAATTTTCAGAACATAGTTTTCACGTCCTTGCCTTAATAGTAAATTAATGTCAAAATGAATCTAAATCGAAATGCTTCTTTCAGAGTTATAGAGAGATCAAACATTATCGAAAAGGCGGTAGACAGATAGATTGAACATTGTTTTTGATGATAAGTTCATCTAGTTTCAGCAAATTTA
The DNA here is from genome assembly GCA_949316355.1 of Bruchidius siliquastri. Lineage (NCBI taxonomy): Eukaryota > Metazoa > Arthropoda > Insecta > Coleoptera > Chrysomelidae > Bruchidius > Bruchidius siliquastri. Next base: position 430,618 of record OX438534.1, on the reverse strand, counting down.
TAGAAACGTAGATCATATTTTTTTCAATCAAACCATGTTCAATTGAAGATGTATTACTTAATGTGCACAGGGTAATCACAGCGAAATATGGAGAAAACCACAGGTTAAGTATCAGAACTTATACGATTATGTATTAGTAACTATATATTTCAAATATTTGCAGTCTGTATAACCTTCATTACTATAAACAAGCAACTTCGATTCCTTCTAACTAAATTACTTGCTATATTGTTGGGTACTTTCCGAATTTAGATAAATAAAATAAAATCTGCAGTAATGTTTGTTTATTTAATATTTACAATAAATAGACCATAGAAAAATATGAAGTAATGACTAGACCAACTGAAAAAGAAACGTTTGTACAAAAATATACAATAAATAAGTACAAAATTGTCCACAAAACGAGACTTTCACATCGCGAGATATATGCATCTCAAAAAGCGCATAACAAACCAAAAGCTTATACATATTTATATAATTATATTTTAAGTAAAATGAACAAAATCTTTTTTCACACCAAAAATGTACTAAAAAATAGTAAAAAAATCACCTATGGCAAAACATTGGCAGTCAAGGTAGCATCTAAGTTAAAAAAATTCCTCGTGTGAATTAAGTGTTTTTACAAAGAGAATGTATACTGGACCAAAAGCGGATCGATAGACGTAATTATCAACATAGGAGCAGGAAAGCTTAGTCCAATTGGGGTTAAACTTAAACTCAATTCATGGAAACGAAAATAACATCATCAATCAAGTGACTCAAAGTAGTATATTTAGTTTTTATCGAAGATTGAGTACTACTCTTTCCTGGTGGTTCTTCAACCACAGAAGCATGAGGTGTGAAAAACAGATCACTAAAAGCGACTGGTTTATTTTGAACATTCAAAGTGGTATCAAGAAATGCAAAGTGCAATTCCAAAAGACTCGACGTTTGCTCATGATTTTGCTATCACATGTGGCATGCAGCTCTTCTCAACAAACTTCCCTGATACGACCTCCCAGAGAAACGCCGCTATAGCAGCGGAATCTGAGCCTGCTGAACAGATAAATGATTGCTTTAAAATGTCAACTCTGGCGTTCTCAATACATCAAAACTGGTTGGTACGACTGGGCCTTTGTACCAAGGTGTCGAGAACTTTAAACTGTTCAAAACTTTCATTAACAAACTCTCTCCTTAACTTCGTTATAGTAGTCGCGCTATTTTCGTGTTGTGGCTTTGCCTTTGTGAATACTTGAGTATAAATATTTCATTTGTTAAATTATAATAAATATTCCTAGAATTGCTGTATTTGGTTCAGTACACATCTCCCTGAAAAGTTTTAACCTTATTGCTTAACATGTGTTTGAAGTACTTGAGTATGGCTAGATGCTACAAACATCTTAAGTGTTAAGTGATAAATCATGTGTATAGGGCGAATCACTCTGAATCAAAATAGTCATGGTATCTGACCATCATGTAAAAATATCCATGTTTCATGCTAACCTAAACGTGAAGAAAAGGCGCTGATGGAAGATGATTGCGATGTTAAGATTAGAAAAAATACTCTGATAAGACGTCGTGAGACATAAATGACCAGCAACACTCAATACTACCCGACAAAAACTGTGTTTCAGGATAATATAATTGTTTGAAATTATTTTTGCTAGACCCAGGCTGAATAACAGAGAGAGGGTAGGGGAAATTACTCGTTAGCTGAATTCAAGCTAATTCTTTGGATATGTCTGAGTTAACGAAGCCTCCGTTTCACAGAAAAATAAGTCTTAATTAATAGTGTTATAGTAATTCAAAAATAACGAGTTACCGAATATAATTCAATCGAGTAATCTATAAGGTAACCGGTAATCGTGGTTATATCTATTCAATTCAATAATAAAATATATATTCGTAAAATAATTTGCTATTGAATAACATTTACATGTTGTTAATCAAGTTAATCCATTACTTTTTGAATTTTATTCGAAATTGATATTGGACGATGCAATCAGCATTTCGAATAAAATTTTAAACATCTATCAACCTTAAAACACTGTTACCCGTCAGACAATGCTATTCAATACAGTGGATTGCTCGTCACATTGTTCGAATTTTATTATTCTATTACGCAGAACTCTATGTGAGGGTGAATACATAACCATCTTAAATGTTATGGAACTTTCACGAAATAAAATCGTTTATGATCTATATATGGCATTAGATGTTTGATTTATTTTTCAAGGAAGCATGTTTATATGGGCCAACGTGTGCCGTTCAAATGACACTTTGTGATAAATAATGATGCGCCCCTGATCCAGAGCTAAAAATCTTAGTATACCGTAATCGTCGCCCATCAGTGTACCTTTTGGGAGATCCTGTTAGAAGCGTTCTCTCAGAAACATTTTTCCCACCTCACCAATAACGATACTTCTTGACGCAGTTATTGCCTAGATCAACAACCACTACATGGTTGTCTTGAGTGACCGCCAATCCGCTGGGCCGCTTGAGTTTCGCATCGTGGGAGTCCACGCATTGGTTCAGAGAGTTGTCCGTCAAAGAAAGTACTTGAACGTACGTCCTGCCCTTTTGCTCTGTACGCGTGAGGAGGACTCTATTTTCGGCGTCCACTACGATACCGCCATAGCGTCCTTTGCCTGGAAACAAATGGTGTCAAATACGTTAAGGCAGGTTTCTCGGGATGGTAATGGTTTGCCCGGTTCCATGCAGGAAATAAGGGTGCGATCATCAGCGCAAAGCAGTAGATAGGATTAGATGTTATTCCAATCGTTGATGTACAGCAAGAAGACCGTTGGAGAAAGGACAGATCCTTGAGGAACACCCGCATTGATGATAAGTACATCAGAAGCATATTATCCATCCACCACCACCAATAAGGAGCGATCCCTGAGAAAAAGCATCCAACCAGTGGCACAGACCTCAAAGATAAGCATTGTACATTTGCCATACAAAATTCATTCCTTCCGATAATATCTATCGGTCGCTTTTTATGTCTGGCAGACCAATTCAAAATAAATAACAGTTATTAGAACTTTGCATTTTTTCAAATTGTCTAGCTCTTTTAATGCATCTTTGTCAAAGATGGTCAGAGCTTTACGGTACTTGCCACAGCAGCTACATAGTGTCGACATTTCATTATAATCTGATTAATGACATGCTAGACTAGAGTAGAGAAGGATTCTTCAATAGACCAACAAAACTGTCACCCACCTTTTCCCTCATCATAGATGACTTCCATAAAATCGCCTTTAGCCGAAAACAGCTGTACTCTGGAGTCTGCGACGACGATTTCACCCAGAGGGCCCACAGCTATGGAAGATATGAGACTGAATGTTCCTTTTTTGCCCACCTGAAAGCAAATATTCGGTCATCACTCAATAATTGCTTAGACGCCTACATCCTCATCACAACAAACTCCCTGAAATGTTAGATGTACACGTTGTCTCAAAAGTTTCATCTGGAATAAATTTGTGCTAGCAGGGCCTTATTTCCAGAAGTATCAAATCAAATGTTATCCACCCCATTATATCGTTGTTCCAAATTGCTAAAAGTATACTATTCTTATATAAATAAAAAATGTTCATCAATGTTTCAAGTATAAATGACGAATCTGAGAAACACACAAATAAGAATATCTCATAAAAATAACGAATATTAAGTACTGCACTATGGACACGACAAAGATGAGAGGATGGTAAACAAAAATTAAATACAAACGGTTTGATGATGATTTGTTTTCACCTGAAACAATATTTTTCCTTCTGCATCAAAGACAAATACGCAGCTCATTCCATTATCAGCCACTAAAACGTGTCCATAATTATTGTCCACAGCTACATCTATGGGTTCCTGGAACGCATTGTACGTGAACGATTTGATCGTCTCGCCGTCATTTGTCATTTCCGTCAAGAACTTTGTCCTCCAGTTCACCACTATTAGACCTCCATTCGAAATAGCAATGCCTGAAAAAATATTTCATTAAAGTGATAACCCATTATAAGTTTATAAGACAGTTGAGTTGAAAATTAGCGAGTGACTGAGCTACGACCAGTGATTCCAATTCATGATTCGTAAAATCAGAAGTGAGTCATCCCCAACTCAAAATTAGCGTATTCGCAAAACAGGACAGGAGTGCATCATAGATTAATTTGAAAATGCGATGTGACTGAATCACGGAAGTATTACCGAATTCCAATTTCAAAAGACATATACTGGTAACAGGTAATCAGTTGCCATCAATCACATTTTACAATTTGAATTTTCCTATGTTCCGTACTTTCGCAAAGGCTGCAGAAGCAACGGACTCGAGTTTGACATACAATTTACCTGTACAACTTCTTCCTAGTAATCCTTCATTTGTGACGTGCTTGATAAATTCAAAACTCTCACTTAAAACTTTAATCCTGGAGTTTCCTGTGTCCAGTACATATACAGTCTGATCCCTCTCATCAATGGCCACTGATACCGGTTGCATAAATTCATCTTTTCCACTACCTGAAACAGTTAATACCGTTTAGAGTCGCGGGGATTACTGCAAATTGTATCAACATGCATTGAATGCAGTCGCTATTCCAGGGGGCAATAATTTTCCTCCCCTACCCCGGGGCAAAGAAAGTGCAGTAAACGGTCCCTTCTGGAGATGCACCATTGTGCTCTTCAAAAAATGCTGAAGGATTTTTTATTGCTGTTGAAAGATCTCGTAGGAAAGCTATTTAATGCTCCCTGAAAAACCCACAACCTCCCTCCCCCTCAGTTCAGAGAGATCCGCACCTGAATCCAGGTTTTCAAAGTTGCAGTATTTTTTCATTGAATATGAATATTCAGCACCAATACAGAAGCATCATACCTCTAGATCCATACACAGCAATTGGATTGTTGTGTTCAGTAACATCAAAGTACAATGGGTTATCTCTAATTGGTCTATCTATCACAGTTATCTTCATTCCGTACCTTCCAGACTTTGCAGCTCGGAAATACAGTTTATATGAACCTAAAACCAATAAATAAATCTTACTACTAGTAGCACAGCTACTACCAGACAGTGAGAGTGGAAAACAGCATACAGCAGCAAGGATACAGACAGCCTGAAACTTGTAACCTTAAATTATGATAGAGATTATCACGTTAGATCACAAATTGATATAATATTTTATCCACGTAGCAATCGCATTCTAACAGAATATTTTTACTTTTCATTAAATCTGTTAGCAACCATTCGAAGTATCTCAAAAATGAATACATATAAAAAAACTTCCATTAGCTCCACACAGAAGATCAACTCAAAATTTATGAATGCAAGTAGGAATTCGATAATGGAATGGAACGTGAGTCCCTTTATTAGCTGGAGTCACATATTGTAGGTACTCACCATCGTCACAATCAACTATCCTAACTGGCACCGCCCCCTCCCCACCTTCACTCTGCTCGGCGGTGACCAATAGCAGTTCGCCTTTCACCGGATCTCCGCCCGTTTTACGTGCATTACCATGGTAGTCTACCGTTGCCAAGTTTATGCAGTTTTCGATTCCTACCACCACTTCACCTTCCAGAAGGGCGGTGCAAAGGCTCGGGAATGTAGTACTAGTTCGTACTTTCCCTAAAACATAAAAAGAACAACTTGTAAACCAATTCAATTTTGTAAATAGTTATTCAAGTAACCAGATATGAAACAACAAGTGTGATTTTGAGGGTCGAGCGCTAGCGAGTCCTGAAATACAACACGAGTTTAAATAAATTATACACCTAGTCTTTTCCTGAAACCCGAATACGGAATTATTTACGTAAAAATATTGATGATTATGACTAACTTATGCCATGTGAAAAGAAGAACTGTAATTCTTTTGGCAATCTATTCAACTGATACTTTTTATATGAATAATGTAGAAACAACCACAACGTAATATTTTTTTTAAGAATGGAGAATATAAATATTCTTTTGTATCTTACCTAAAACACTAAGGTGCTGTTGAATCTGTTCTAAGCTGTCATTTAAGTTGAAATCACATGTCAGGAATGCGTTCTCTCTTGGTTCTCCTAAAGTTGTAGTTGCATCTAGTTTTTCTGAAAGTATTTCTATTCTTTGAGTGATGTTCCTTACTTCAACTTGATATTGTAAACCTTGACATTCTTGTTCTACCTGTAAGCAGAAATAACAACGTCCAATAATTTGCATGCGCCTTTGAATATAATGATTCACAGTACTGTGAAATTTTATTTTTCGAATAATTATGAAAATTATAATAAAATAAATTTAAGTTTACAAATAATTATCATACTTTTGATATCTGAATGTGCAGTTCATTCTTTCCTCCAGACGACAATAACATCTTTTTTTCCAATTTTGTCTAGTGATTGTTTATTTTCCGTTTCCGAATACCACAAAAAGATTCTTCAAATACAATGTATTAGTATGGTGTGTTCAGAGGTTTTTCAAACGGTTGGCTATAAAAATTGAATGAACTTTTTCCAACAGATTCCAACATTAATTAAACAATTATTAAATTAAATTGTGGATATGTGTGTCAGAAATTTCGACCATTCTTAAACCCCTTCCCCCTTCCCCCTTCAACCTCCCCTTTATGACAAGCTGTGGAGATATGAAAAATTTCAAACATACAAAGCGAAATATAGCATTACAGGTATATATTTCGATATGAGGGAATGGATGGCTCCAAAGACCAAACCCAGCAGCGATAGTATCAGGTAACACAGTCACCTGGATACTTGATAAAAAAGCTAGCACTTCACAGTCATTTGCCATTTGGCAAGCACTGCTTTTCTACCGATTCTTCATCAAAGAAAGATGCAGGATAGCTACCGACTCTATCAGTGTGCTCCTTGCGATGATAGATAGATTCACCAAATACCCATGCATCCTCAGGATAATAGATCAATCCATCTGGCTAGAATCAAGAAATAAACAAGTTCACTTCATGTGGACACCGAGTCACAAAGGCCTAATAGGAAACGAGAGGGCAGACTTTCTATCCAAAAGCAACTGAATCTAGAAATCCTGACAAAAGCAATCCAATCTCGCTTTACGACCAAATGAAAGACATAAGTCGGCAACTGTACAGATGTACAAAATGAATGGAATAAATACAAATACATGAATTTAATTAGGAATCAATTAAAGAAATGGCCATAGCCACTTGAAAAAAACTTGAATTGGAATGAACAAATTTTGTGTAGGTTGCGTAATGGGCATACCAACTTGACTAATCTCCTCAGCGGAGACCAAGCACCAAATGTGTGTGATTCATGTGGACAACCTTCAACAGGAAAACATAATCTTTTATCTTGCCCTGGCTTCCAAACATATAGATTGTCACTACAATTTTGTCCAATAACCCAGCAGAATTAAAAAACTATTTTTCTCTCTTAGAAATACTGATATGAATTTTAAAATATAACCATATATCTACCAAGAATCTTCCTTGCCATTAGCCTAAGCAGTCGACGCTGCCTAACCAAAAAAACTCAATGTCAGCTCGACTTGGAAGTTTACGAAACAAGAAACCAACATAAGATAATTATTGGTAAACTTACCATGCTCAGAATAATGTAGGCGGTGGTACCTGTAACCACATGTATAGCTGACTCACTGGCGGTGGATTTGAGATTACATACCTTCGATATTTCATAACAAATAAATCATTTGAGCATCACATGCCGCGGTGAAAAATTAACGTTCTCCCTTTCGTGATTAAAATGTGACAATTGGATTGGATGATCCTTTTCAATGATTTTGTTGGTCTTTAATTTGATACTTTTTCAAAAAACAACTAGCATTTTTGTATATTTTGTCAAGATTAACATCCTTGTTTGTTGTTAATATAGCAGAAAGTATGATGAACTAAAAATATTAAGTATTGAATTTCTTTCAATTAATCCAAACACCAGATTACAACATTACGCTCCTACTTACTTTATTCTTTTCGTTTTCGATAAGAGAATGTTGTTCTTCAAGAACCCTCTTTTTCTCTGCACAGATCGAATTCACGCTATCCAATATTTCCTGCTTCCTCTGATCCATTAATTCTTGTATATGCCGGAAAGTTTGGTTAACTTTCTCAACGCATGCGTCTTTCGCTGCATCCAATTTCCTCAGTTCTGCACTCACGCCCTCTTGTGCTTGTGTTAGCTAACCAAAAGTATGATGACACATCAAATTAATGGAATTCATCAGTAAGAGAAAAAAAATACACTTAAAAATCATACAAGAGAAATGAATATATAGTTAGATACCTTTTTGGAAACAAATATCTTGAAAACCACTAAGTTATACACATATTACGGCCATAAGATAGGTAACTGATACAACGGACGGCACAAAAACTAAGCTAGTATTGGTGATAGTGGTGATCATGTGATGATGAGTGTGAGATTAATATGAATAGCCGATGTAGGCAACTCTGATAATTGGAGGCAAATCATCGGGAACCGAAAGATTTCGAATCTAAGACGATACATTGTTTGGTTTTCTATGACGTCTACATCGCGCAAAATTCCCGCATATTGTTTATGAAATTTGAGGAACGATATGATGTGCTGTCGTAGTAGGTGATGCTACAAATATTTTTGAAAATCGTTGCAGTGGCAGTTGAGTTAGAAGCAAAAAAACAATAATAATCTTCAAGCTTTATTTTTGACTGTCTGTCTGTCTGTATTTCAATTCAACTTTGACACCGGCTTACTACTATGACAAGGACGCAAAAGCTTTGTAGTTTTTGAAAATCGGGGTAGTGACGTCAAAGCTATCCTTAAAGGAAAAGATTGCTCAAAATTTGTTTTTTTGAGGCCCTGATTCCATTGGCTGGGAAGTACAGCATCAACCCAATTAACGCTATTTTTTCACGTATGACCATAAGCCCATAAAACAATAAGCAACCTTGAAAGAAGCAATTTACTTTTTATGGTTTTACATTCATCTTATATAAGACTTTTAAGAACATAGCCATAAATGATGAACAAAATTCAAATGCTCACCTTCGATATGCAGTCATTGGCCTTATAAAGCAATATTTCCGACATCCGTTTAATGGCTATGGAAAACGGTATGATAGTGTGTTCACAGCTATTGGCAGAGTCGTTGTGTGAACCCCCTGTGCATAGGGTGCAGAAGACTGTGTCACAAGTTTCGCAGAATAGTAACTCTTGGTTGATGTGTACGGAACATTTTGGTATCACCTGGAAAAATATTTCTACCTATAATTCTATAGTTGGTTAAACAAATTTCAGCTCATCATATTTATTTAAATGTATCACATAAAACTAAAAAGAGGGTGAGGTGGGTTAACAATATTTCATTATTTTTTATAGGAATTATATACTCTGCACTCTATGAGCTAGGAACAATATTTTAAATTCAATCGCAATAAAAATAATATTGCAGAGCACCAAAACAGAGTTCTTTGGAGTCCGACTTGAGTCGTATTTATAGTCGTTCCTTAAGGCCTACTTGAACCGTAAGGAAGCTGTATTGATGAAACGCAATTTATAGTCGGCTAAGGCTTCCTTAAGCATTCGTGAGGATGAGGTAGCTTGGTTGACCGACTACAAATCAGGATTTGTTAGGTGTCCTTATTGTTAACATATTTTGCCACTATAAATACGACCCTTAAACGTTTATTATATTCTTACAATCTACGCATAATCACCAATGCGACGCGACGTTTCGAATTCATAACACGCCTTAGAACAATGTAGTAGCGTATATAATTAATTCATCAATGAAAAATTATTCTGACCTCTCTCCTTTGCCTGGACATGAGATCTAACAACTGGTTGACTAAAAAGGAGGGTGGTAGTGCTGATACTCCTCCTCTAGGTATGGTGATGAGCTCTCTGCAAATCGGGCATCGAAAGGAACCAGTGTCCCTGGTCTGTGACGCTGCTATCCTGGTGAGGCAGTGGAGGCAGACCGTGTGAGAGCACTGCAGCAGTTTCGGTGTGTGTTCTTGGCCATCATACATACCTGAAACGAGACCATTGGACTTCTTGAAAATTTTCCTAATTCGAGTTCACCACTCATTCATTCACGCACACTGGTAGCAATTTCTAGGGCCGGTCATACGCATGGGCAAACCACACACTTGCCAAGTTTTTTTTTGGCAATTCTATAGAATTAGATGTATAGGAAAACTCTCATTCTGATTGAAGTTGAAAAGTTTATTCATTCATTAAAGAAAACTTTAATTTTACAATATATTTCGATTAGCTGCTACGTAATTACTTGTCAATCAATGTCAACTGCAGCGCCAGAGTGTTTTTAGTAAGTATACGACAAATTGATTGACGTTATTTATTTTCCATTTCGTCATTATATGTCACAGTGGTCCGTCGGACTTTAGCTCTTAGTTAAAGTTTTGTCGATCAGTCGGTCCAGACCTGGTTGCCTAGGTACCAAGTCGAAGAGAAAATAGGGAAAACAGACGAAAAATCTTTATAATTTTTGAAAATCGTTTTTGTCGCAGCGTGACGTTTTCGAGGCTCTGATCATTTTTCAAAAAAAAAAAACAGGGTAAAAAGCTGGGGTTGGCGAGTGGTGAGAAGGACGTCCCAAAAAATTAGGTGTCTATTAAATTTTGACACCAATAGTAATTCGTACTTTTTCATATATCGATACGTATACCGACGAAGCGTTGTATTAGAAGTCTATAAATAGAATATAAATAGACGCTCCCGGCTTTTTTGGCTGGTTCTAATGTTGAACGATTTGATTCTGTTCACAGTGCTGTATGCTTGCGAACTTGCTGGACAGTGTAGTCTACTGTTAACAGAGTTGTTGTTCGATTATTCTTGGCTATGATATGCTGCAACTGTTATTCAATAGTGCTGCGTGATTCCTGGTCTAATAATAATCATGAAGAATTTCTTTGATCGAACTTACGATGACGACAGGGCGCTTTGACGTGTTTTAAGTCAATAGATTTTTATAATAGCCTGCGTCGTTGAATAGTTAATTTGGGTCAGCTACTGATCCAATCACACCCTCCTCATATAATTTCACCCCTGCCCTCACCCGCCTCTCCAATGTTTGACCCCCTCCCCCTGAAAATGACTAGGACCCTGAAACGACCAATAAAGAAGTTTGGTAATTTTTTCTTGACAACTCCGCCAGCAATGCAGCGATTTTTGAAATCTGAAAACGTTGTTGTCCTAGACCAAGTAGCAATCTACTGCGAAAATTATACTATCAATAATAAAGCTTTCTTGGCTCATCAGAAATTTCCAATTACCTGAAAAAGAACAACATTGGTTATTTGTGAACTTCTTGTAATTCCGACGCCAGTGAATCGGTTTTCAAAGCTTGATACGTTTTTTCTTCACATAGTACATCACTAAAGATAATATGCGTTTTGCTATATTGTAAGTATAACAAGTAGCAAAGTCTGGTTTACAATATCACACGTCAAATTGTAATGAAATCCTGACTTCAATTTCATAATCTATAAGTCCCTTATAACTTAATTTAGTCGCACAAAATTGTTGTTACATACCTTAGCTTGGAGCTGTTTATTTTCTGTCAACTACATTACTTTATCTCAGAGCCCGAGATTGTAACTATTTACTTTAATAAACAATTAATGATTCAGTTTCACACGCGAATATATCCTATTGTGAAAAAAATGTTTGTTCTTCATTCAATTAAACTAATTATGATACTAACTCTTAACCAAAGGGTTGAATACGTCCTAGCAGAATTAGGAATAGATACGTGCCCATTAGGGCAAAATATATTTTGTTACTGATACTATTTCAGGATAAAACCACCATGTTGAATCGAAGGCCTTTCGAATTCCACCTGCTTGTTATTAGGGTTATTACTTGGCAAACAAAATTCTGTTATAAAATAAACAGGGGACAAAAATCACAAACATAAATCTAGTTCCGAGGCACGGTAGTTGACACAGAACCAGTCTTTTGTTTATTTTAAAAATCGTTAACCCAAACAAACACGCGAACAGCGAGCACCGCACCGGGCATCCAACGGACACCTCGCCGCGCTATTTGTTTAAAATAGCGCTAAGCCACAATTAACACACCTGCCATAAAGATAAAGCCATGTAATAAAAAGTAATATGTTGAGCAACAATTTCTAGACAATCAGGGATTTCCTGGGAGTGTTTAACCCTAGACAAGACCCTATGCTAAAAATTACTTTGATCCCGTCACACCGGTCTCTCGACAAGTAAACATTTTTTAAAAGTAGATATGTTCATGAGTCATTTCCCGAGAAAGTCATGTGGTCAGTACATAAGTTATAATAGGAAACAATGTTTTGGATCAGTAACCTGAAAATGAAGTCCAGCGTTGAGTTTCTCTAACTTATCCAGACAAAACTTCATTTTTATTTGCAAGGTTGCTGCTCAAAAAAAAGTCGTCAAGTAGGTTGACTCTGTACTTCCCACATAATGGTATTAATTTAGAAATAGAGATTTGGTTCGGATTTTGGAGCTGTAGGTCTTTTGGAAATAGAAAAGTAAAAAATATTTGATACAAAAAATGTTTTATAATATAAAAACAATAAATATTTGTTAAAGTTACTTCAAGTGGATCAATATCTTTTAAATCCGAATCAAATTTTTATATAATTTAAAATTGAAACCATTGCGAGCGAAATACAGTCGATCTACTTATTTGTTATATCAACTTATTTAGTTGAAGTAAAATAAAGTTTCAGTGAAAGTTGTTAAACTAGAAGCAGAACAAATTACCCCCCTTTAGAAAAAAACTATCAGCTCTAAAATGCCATACGATTTATAAAAAATCAAACGGTTTAAATTTGAGCTTAACGATTGAAAAAATTTACCATTTCTGTATATCTGTATAAGGCAAACTTGTTAACAATAATCTATGGCTAACAAGTATCTACGAAGGATTAACAGCAACAAAAGTATACATAGATGATGCCTCTTTTACTAATGACAAAATTTTGCTATTCTTCTCAATTCCATCTCCAGTTTTTGACCTCTACCCAAAAATTTCATATTCATCAAAATCCAAATAGTACTCACCCAGTTATCGAGGTGTTAAGATTTACCGGGCAGACGATCGACTGACAACGACACACAGACAGACCGCCGGAAATGAGTGACATGGTTTTCTGTGATGTACTATGCCATGAAACCCCAAGAAAAAATATCTCAAAAAATCGATGAAGTTACCATTAAAAGGGAGAAATTACATAACCTGACTTCTTGTATGGTTCTGAGAGCAATCAAATAATGTTGATAGTGAAATGAGAACAGTAGTAATTGGAAATTTTAGTTGAATTAAGACCACTTTTGGTCGATTTTAACCGTATGTACATATGTGTCTTGTTAAAATATTCGTTCGTTGTCTAAACATACTATGCACTTATTTTCTATTGTAATGTATTTTCAAGATTTACCATACTTTCATGTGACTAGCATATCGGTATAATTTCACGTGCCTGTAGTGTTTTTCATAGGTTATATGATCATTAAGACTAGACATGCACACACTACCCAAAAAGTACAAACTTAAAACAGAAAACGCACCAGTCCAAATGCTATCTGTAACAACAGAAAACGTTGTTTTATTCAAACATAAATTCGACTCTAAATCTTATAACTATTTGGACAAGTTTGTATCAAACACTGAACATGATCCAAACAGTGCATTAACATAAACTGGAACGCATCCAGGCATCTAAATGGCATATCTTCGCGTCCAATTCCAGGGATCACTAGAATTACTAAGAAACGTTGAATCAGTTAAGAAGATTTATTCGGTACGTTCCAAACATTTTCTTACAATTTTTGGCAATCCACACAAGTATGTGACTGATCCAACAAATAGAGATAAAGAAATGGTTTTGATAATTTTTAAACTCTAAACTCCTCTAGAACACTTTAACTCAAAAATAATCCTAGCCTGACAAATAAAAATAAAAGCGGGATCATTGAAATTCAACAACTAACCAATAAATGAACCATATATGTTTATCTTTACGTCTTTCTTGAGCCTTGTTCAAAGTATAACATAGAAACGATTTGAACTATGCAAAAATTTAAATTCTTCGTACATTTTCAACGATGAAAGAATTTACTAAAACGTCAGTGAAGGATATAGCAAAAGCTTTCTATACTTGGGAAAAAAATATGGATATTTTTTATTTACACCGTTGCCAATATAGCGGTTCGAAAAACGTGCTCAAAATTACCTAGTATTGGCTCATAGCTGATATTGTGCAAGGATGTAAAGGAAAAGACAAGGCGACGGAGATCAATAAAATGGATTTTCGTCACGTAGCTAGATATCATATTTAAAACGCCAAAAATATATTATCTGGAATTCACAATTTATATTAACGCACTTTTGTTGAATTGCAAATAACTATAAAAATGCAGCGATCCAAAGATAAGTAATATAAACTATACTCACATAAACAGGTGCCACATGTGAGGAAGCTTTCATTGAAATCTTCATAGTTTATGCTGACTGTTTCTACTAAAGTTGAATTCATGCTGACCATTCGCTCCCCAAGACGTGTTCTGGAATGGAAAAAAAGTTCTCAATGTACTATAGGTTACTGTTTGTATAATTTATTATGAATAGACAATTCGGAAAGAAAATTCAGTACACCTCTGGATAGTCATTTTTCACTTGATTAATCTCGCTGATGCGGATGAATTTTTAGAAACATATATTTTCAAGACAGAAACTATTGACTATGCCTTCAGCATTTATCAAAAATAAAACAAAATATTTCAAATAATTTCAAATCAAATCAGATTATCAATTAAGTGTGTAGATCAGATTCGATAAGGTGAAAATGAGATTCAAATAGAATACGAAATGTGGTAGTAGTAAATCACCTTGAAAGTCATATTCGGCGACCACCGGATAGTTATGGAAAAAATTGGACATTACGAAGAGATTTATTGAATACTATAAATGCAGGTCGCAGTATTTTTGTTTTTTAAGCGAATGAACCTTAATGACAGAGAATTTTCCTAAATTAACGATGCCTGAATGAGGCAAAAATGCAACACAACTGAGAGTAGGAAAAGCACCCAGTTTAAATCAAATATCCAGAAAACTCTAAGATAATATCTGAAATAGTGCATTCTGATGAAAAGGCTGAAAAAGCGAGAACCGAAATGACTGAAAGAGCTAACCTATTGACTAATCTAAAGTATGTAAACCCTAACATTAATAACATTTCGTCTGTCTCGGCAGTCTTTAAAGAAGTACGAAAGACAAAAAAATCTGGACGTTATGGTAATTTTCCATTTTTTGTCATCTGCCAAGGCAGCCGAAGCGTTAGTAAAGTTAATCCGACAGTCATGCGTTTTAAATTAGCGGCCCATACAAGAAAGATTTATCAGTGAGACAAGTTCCAGAAGTTACACGATAAACTGCAGCAAGTGCGCGGTGGGTTTGTTTTGAGCCGGAGAGTCTCACACTTCAGGCGATAAAGGGTAGTTTTTCGCTTTTTCAGTACTACAGCGGTTTTAACAATGATACTTTTATTATAATGACCTAGTTTCCCTTCGAAGAGGGCACGAGGAATAATGTTACTTGAAATGGCACTTTCATAACACCACGTGGTATTGCATCTGATAAAACTTATCATGCTCGTTTTATCCACGACAATTTTCATGGTTGTGTGAGCATGAAAAAACTATCTAATTGACTGTCGTCGTACCTCGTTACTCCAGTTTTTAAAGCGGATTCCAATCGAGAAACGTTTTTCAAAGAAATGCTTGGGCCCAATAAAATATATTATTAAGAGTTGTTTGACGATTAAAAATTCGTTCGCGGTAACAACAGGTAGATTGTCATCAAACATTTTTCCACCATGATATCGAGAGTACAGTTTATAATCTTAGAATCGTAGAACAATCATTATACCAGTTATTGCTTTGAAACTAACCTCTAAATATTCAGGATGTGGACCATACTGGAATAAGTTTTAATTCGATCAATTCATTTAACTAGTGAGATTAAATAAATATCTGGATACATGATTTATTTATAAACACATTAATCAAATTAACTTTTTATGTAGCAATTATTGCACTAAAATTTCATACATTGCATGATATTTATTTGTCTAAACCATAAAATTCATTTTTTATAAGCTTTCTATCATAAATCACCATATGTGCTATAATAAAATAAAATGTATTATTAACTTTCAGAAACATAAACAAAAAAAGTAATTTCCCTAATTTCTACCTATTCATCATATTGTATACTAATAGATGATCAGTTAGAGAAGGTTGGAAGAATGTTGTTTGAAATTGTTAAACAATAAGATGTTTCAATGACACTACTTCGGACTTCCATTGTCTTCAGAGTTTGATGTTTCACAACGTTTCGACTGATGTGGTACCTTCAATCGTCTTCGGGTGAAAGACGAAGACGAAGATATCACATCAATCGAAACATTGTAAATCGCAAAATAAGGTACTCAAATCAGTGGGAGTTCAAAGCAGTATTTCTGAAGGAATGTACAAACACTACACAGTTTTACTAACCCTCAAACCACCTTTTTAAACCCGACACGTTTTCCGCTAAATATGTTATGCAAACAGTAGGATGTGGTCTAAAATTGTGCTTTGCACTGAATTTTTAACACACCTTTATTAGCCTCACGTGTATGTATGTATGTATGTTTGCATGCATCTTCGAACGCTGTTCTCACCCACAATAGCTTAATAAATTTCTCCCATTATTGCTTTTCATTTTCAAATTATTTCTTGTAAAAATGATATATAAGCAAATCATTTGGACATGATACGTATCTTAAAAGCATGAAATACGAATCTGGTATCTTGTATTGGCTAGAATACCTAGCTTCCAACCGAGGAGGCTCGGGATCAATTCGATTTTCAAGAAAAAACACGCTTTTATAGTAGATCGAACTGAAAAAATAAAAATTATAGTTAAAAAACAAAAAAAACCATTATAGTTTATCAACTGAATGGTAAAAAATGGAATGATAACCAGAAAATTAATGTCATTGTGATAAAAGGCGTACTCGATATAAATTGTTATAATTTCTTACTAGTTCTATTTCAAAATGCAGAGTTAGTATAAAATTGTAGTACAAAGCACCCCACGCTAATCATTTTATTCTCATATTAAGAATTATTTTGTACTTTTTGTTTGAATTAACTATCGAAGTGTTTTATATTTTTTTTAACTATAATTTGGGTTTCCGGAACTATCCTAAACTGTGAATTTGGAATACAGAAAACCAGTAACCTCCTCGTTGAAATCAAATATCATCTATGAATCTGATCTATGAATGTAAGCAAAAAGCCGGAGGTAATGGCGTACAACAATCACCCATTTTTTATCCTTCGTCCGTTCAATTCACGGATATGACTTGTAGAAGGCACCGTGAGAAAGCGCAGTGGGAAATTCTCCAGTGAATCTTCTTGGTAGGCATGAAATCACCGGCATGTTCATCCAGTGGTGACGACCTTTGCGAATAAATGAGTAAATATGTTGGGAATGTCGATCTGTACTACAGGACCGTAATGGAGAGGATATTGTATATACATGACTGAAAATTAATGGGGCCTTAGATAATCGTTTTTGGACTTTCACTAATAAATGGTGGAAATTAGACAATATTTGGTCATGAAAACCGAACTCGTACAAATATGTTAGTTTTATATAAGAAAATCGCTCATTAAAAGCGGAATCGCTACAGTGTAAAACTAGATCAGTAGCTTTGCTTAAACTTGCTCTCAATATGTTCATTTTAATATGAAATGATTTGTTCGGATTAACTTTTTTGACGGAAAATTCAAATGGCCCAATTAACGAGACAACAATTTTCTCAGATAGAAAAAAGAACTTTAAGTTCTGACTCAAATATTTCCCAAGCTCAAATGCAGCTGTGCTTCTCCCTTCCCAAACCATGAGAGAATAATTCTTTTATATAGCAATTTGGATGGTATAAAAAAAATATCGATTCAACGCCGAAAAATTTCATAACAGGTACGGTAACTTTTATATTATAATGGATATATCAAAATAAAGGCTTCAGAAGAACCTGGATATAATAGAACTTCTCATGAGCGAAAAATTCAATCAAGTATGTTGACTCTGAATCAATCGCACAGTAATATGTTTCAAATGGAGATTTTGATTAGATACCACCTCATACAAAGTGACTACTAAGTCTAAGCACTGAGTGCTTAAGATAATAATTCCCCCTCGTGTAGCGGATCCATGAATTTATAGACCGACAGACTAGAATCCCGTGATGAACGTATATGATACGTACTCGTATATGTACATGAACCATGAAAAATATGCTTAAAAATAACACCTGCCGGGCTTAATCTCGGCGTATGAGTAGGAGATAGATAAATGATATAGATATAATCTGTCCTTTATGTCCTATGCGGTGGAAGTATTGATATCGCAAAAAATCGATTTTGTCGTTTTTATGATGCTACTCACAGAAAATTTCACTCATAGCTCTCGGTCTGTTGTCTGTCTGACGTCTGTCGTATGTCGTATTCGAAATTTATCGCGATTAAATTATTCCACCGCCTGTTGGCGCACGAAGCAAAACGACAAAACATGCATTATTCATTTGTTCGTAATTTGTAAAACTGCATAAATCGCGTATAGTTGTTCTCAAAAGCAGACCAAATACAGCGTACACCTCAAAGTCCTCACTCACCGCAGTATGATCACTCATTTTCATATCAGATCGAAGCATGCCTATCAACCACATCCTTTTTCATTAATTTTTTTTCGAGGCAAATGACTTCTTTGCAAGCTGTAATATTGCCGATAGAGATACGATGTTGAACATCTTATCGTTATATACAATAGATAAATAGCACAGTAAACAAACAATGAATCTAGAGTTTGACTAACCCAGTTATGAAATTTTTATTCCTGTATATATTTCCATCTAAAACATTCAAAATATTCACCTTTGTTGTTAGTCACCGAAATTGTGAGTCAACAAGAAATCGCAACATTCCTTCATCATTTAACTGAAGCATCCGTTTATAATGAAAATCCAAACGAGATTCTCTAGGACTGCCACCCTCAGAAGTATCCTAACAAAAACTAAGCCCAGGAATGAATCTCCAGAAACAAAGGACTGCATCTACCAGATACCATGTCAATGTGGTAAAATCTATGTTGGAGAAACAAAAAAGCCACTGGAAGTAAGAATCAAAGAACATCGTCTCAACACCCAGCGAGCAGAGACAGGAAAATCTGAAATAGCTGACCACGCATGGACGGAGCACCATGAAATAGCTTGGGACGACGCTAAGGTTATTGCCAAGGAACCGCATTGGTATCGAAGGAAATTCAAGGAGGCGGCATTCATCACCAACAACAGCAAAGTATACAGCAAACCCAGCGTAGACATTAAACCAATCTGGCAGCCACTCATAAAGAAGATGAATAGACTACGACTGGACCAGACAACAAACAATGACCGACAAACAGCAACGTCAGCAGACCGGAATACCGCGCATCGGGAACCAATCAGAACAGTCCGCGCACAACGACACGTCACCGGACGGGGTATAAATAGGCATGGAAGGAACGTGTTCGCCAGTTCACCTGAAGACGATTGAAGATGGCACATCAATCGAAACGTCGTGATACTCAAAATTTTATAGACAATGGAAGTCCGAAATCAAACTTTTGATAAATCCACCTTGTCTACAAGTTTCAAACAACGTTTATAATGCTTACCTAACTAGAAAACATTGGATTTGATCGATATTATTTCTGAAAATAGGTGAAGCGGTTACTGAGATTACGCGTTGACAAGAACGCCAACTTCCCTCGTCTATATGTGGGGAGTAAAATCCTTATTTTTTTTTACTTTAGATTTGGCATTCGGACAGATGTCGCATCCTGACCACCCAAAGTTATGACGTGCAGAGAGGATTATGAATGGACCATTTCAGTGTGACGTCACACGTAAGAGCGAGCACTGTGATGAGAAAACCAGGATTTGAAGAGCTATTCGATTGTCGACTTTACGCATAAGGTGATTACGGTCTAACAAATTAACTGAAATTACACACATTAGTTTTATTTTCTCCTTGACTTTAGAGCCATATTCAACACCTCAAAGTGCTAAATCTGTATAGTTAAATTGTTAAGTACCTAATACTCATGCATAAAGACAAACAATATTGGAAAGTAAAAAAGAGATATAATTCAGGGAATATATTCGAATTTTATGACACATGCGCAGAATAGAATAAACTTCAAATTGTGTAGAAATTCTTACCTATCATGGACTGGCCATAGAGAGAGAGAGGGGGGAGAGTGAGAGAGAGAGAGAGAGAAAGAGAGATCCATAGCAGTGCGACAGAGACTAATAGAGAAAGAAACGTGCGAAAGCTATAGAGATTGCATGTAGTTTATCTAGGAAAATATGTAAAAGTTCGGTTTCCAAGTAGGTATACAACATAAAGACGCTAAACTCAATTCAACCTAATATGTTCAAGTTTTTTAACTAGCCTGCACTTTTCCTCGGACTACAGAAAGGTCATTATCGTACAGCATTTTTTTGACAAATCCAGATAATACTGGGTCTTCACTTCGCTGTATGAATTTACTTTCCCCGAAAACGATATTGCACTCATGCTAACTACAGAGCTACCAGCCATTTTAATTTTGAATATTTGAATGTTCACCAAGTCCCACTACAAGTAGGAACTTTTCAATTACAATTTACTAAAAAATGTATTGACATCAACCGATATTTTATACATTGAAATATTTTCTATTCATATGGTTTAATAATTTTTTATTGTTAAATAACTCAAATAACAGAGAAATAAATTAAATTCTGAGGAAACTTTTGAACCATTTTTTTATCCTTTTGGGTAGAGTACATAAGGTTCAGAATAGAACGAACAAAAAATCAACAGTTTTCTTAGGACAGTGCGCGGTGTTGTCATATTTTCTGTATGACGTCACCACTGCACGGGTCCATGAGGCCGCTTTGATATTACAAGTACCACTTAGAGATTCTGTACCACCCTGTATATCCGCTCGAGGAAACAGTACCAGCCTGCCAACGGCAGCGATCCTCGACCTCTAGGTTGTGGTATCGTCTGTCTGCATTTAACCCTGTGTTGATGTCGTTTTGTATGCGGGCACATAGTTTTATCTCTGCCATATTCGCACGATCTCCCTCCTATGCAATGCACTATGGCTGTTGCAACGAGAAAACCAGGACATGACCCGCCACTATTATTTATTACCTTTTGTCTTCAGAAATCTGTGCGCATTGAGAAATATGATGCCTTCTCGAATCGGATTTCCGTAGAAATTATATGCTAGTTATTATTCCTATTGTTAGACGAAGATTAGTTTATTTTTACAGAAATATTATAAACTGGAACGTTTCTCGTTCGCGGAAATACTTAACGTGCATATTTCATCGACGTAGACACTGAGGGCCTCTGGAAGAATCAACCGATTTGAACACGCTTTATATTAGCATCACGTGTATGTATCTATGTATGTTTGTAACGAAATCTACGAACGCAATTTCCACCCACTTAAAAACGTCAGATTTATTTTAATTTTCGCACACTTATCAAGGACCGATGACAATACAATAGTTTAATAAGCTTGTCACATTACTTATTTTTATAAAGCAATACCTTTAGAAGTGATAAGACGAATGACATTCAATATTTCTTTTCAACACACTTTCATTAGTTTGACCTGTATCTTTAGAGACAGAATCTTTGAAATATAACGTTTAAAAAAACAAAAAAAACACGCTTTCATAGTAGATCGAACTAAAAAGTAAAAAATAATTCTTAATATAACAATAAAATGATTAACGAGAAAAATTAATGTCATTGTGATAAAAGGGTGGAGTGCTCGATATCAATTGTTATTATTTCTTACTAGTTCTATTTCAATATGCAGAGTTACTGTAAAAATGTAGTACAAAGCATCCCACGCTGCTGTAATTGCAAATTTAGAAATTAATTATTATACAACATAATAAGAACAGGTCCGTCGAGAAAATCCGGACCCAGGGAGGGACACTCCACTGAGGACCTCTCAAAACAACTGGTACATAACAGTGTACCCAGTTGAAAATTTTGATGGAGCTTATCATTTACGTGTCGCCATGTATAAACCTCCGGTTTTGTGCAAATGAATTGGTTCTCATAACATATCCTCATTCGTCCGCTATAAGGCAACGATCTCGGTGGTTTTCGCATGATACAGCGACCCAGCTTGTTCACAGGCCGTCTAGTCTGGTCAACCACCTGCTTCTTATACCGGGTGGTCTCAAAAGCATTCAGTCGAATCATCAGACTACTTGGACCTTGGAAACAAAATTACCAAAAATGTGTCTCAAGTACTTCACACACGATAATATCAGTTTAGGAATATAGATTTGGACCTGATTTCGGAACTAGTATTTTTTTAAATTAAATTTATTATTCTATTCGTACAAATATTTCAATAATGTTCAGATTTGACAGAAATTCATATATCTATTTCCACAAAGTACAATCACAAACTCTGGAAGGCATTTTTAGAGGCTATATATCACTTTCATGATTATTTATGATCGCTGGAATCAGAAGTGGTCACAAGAGGAGTTGATAATTACACATTATCTCTCAGAGTCAATAATTAGGGTAGGGCAAGTAGAGCTCTCGTCCCCGGGGCAGTGTGCATGATGGGGCGAAAAATCATGGGCTGAATGGGCGGAAAAATGAAAATTTTTCTACGGAGAATGATCTTGAGCGTCGAAAAGGTCCTAAAACAAAGTTAGATATCGTTTTGACAACTTTGCCACAACAGCTCCGAATTTCAAAAACTGTAATACTTTTCATTACTTGTCATACTAGCAATCTAAAGTTTCATCAAAACGTGAATGATGTTTTTCGAAATATAGAGGGGGATTTTCGTTTTTTTTTTTTGTATGGGAAGCAGTATCCTTACAGCGTTGGAAGTATAAAGTCAATCTACTTGACATTATTTTTCAACTAGGTTTCGTTCATCCTAACGGATTATAAAAAAATCCTAACTACACACAGTTTTAAGATAAATTCTGTAATCTCATCTATGTGATATTTGAAATATATTCCAAAGTATGAACCTGGAAGACATCAAAAGGAACATACATTGTTTTGTCACGATCTACCAAGAGTTGGAACGAAGACTGATCGATATGACCATCAATATTTGTGTTAATAAACATAAAATGCAGTTCATACCATTTAACAACCGACTTCGACTGACCCGTGTATCTTGATGACGTTAGGACATGCAAAAATTGAAGTAGGCGTTGCGGTCAATTAGAAACAAAGAAACGATCATCGTTCAATTGTCACCTTGGGCCTCGAGCAATTCGGCATAGCGGCAAATGAATACGTTTAAAACCACGTGATGTAAATGGTAAGCGGCGATAACTGGACATCAGGAATTGAATTCTGAATTGATCATTGCAATGCTTGAATATTAATGGGCTGAGTTAGATCATCATTTGTGTAGCTTGGATCATGGGCGCGACAGTTTGTTTCATTCAGCATTTACTGAAAAAATGGCGTCTAGTTTGACGCTGTACTTGCCACACAATGGGATCAATTTATAAATCAAAAAATGTATAGCATTTTGGGAATGTTGATCTATTGGTATTAAATTTAAGAAAATTAAACACCTAATCTCATGATTTCCAGTGTTTTTTTTTCGATGTTTAGAATACTTCGCTTGAGGTGGATGAACAGGTCTGAAAGTCTATCAAATTCTTCAATAAACTGATACCAATGTACGTGAAATACAGAATCAATCTACTTCACGCCACTGTTAAAGACCTTGAACAACACCAATTTTATTTATAATTGTAATCAGTTAAAATTCAGTGATCTGTAAAAGTTCAGAAAACGGATGTTTCGTAAAAATTACACAGCTATTGAAAATAAATCCATCATTTACGTCTTACAAAGACACAATTCAAAACAATCCTCTACACGTCGGAAGCATATCAATCAACCACCTCAAAAAAAAGGTGCGATCCATGAAAAAACTATCGAATCAGTGGCACAGATCCGGTGGCAGACTATAGGCAGTAAGTTTGATCAAAAGTCTCTCATGCCATACCAACCATAATTTTTTGCATTGTAGATATTATAAAACCAAAATGAGATACTATCCGAGAAACAATACTTTGCCAATCTTATAAGAGCAAATGCAACATGAAACACTGTAATCCCTAAATAAAAATACACAAACCTTCCTGATGCGGCATCCAAGTGCAAATCATACGAAAACCTGGAGAAAAACTTACGATTTTAATCTGTGGCATTGGAAAACATTGATTATATTTTTAACTGAGTAACAGTCTACTGAAGAATTGGAAACTCATCGATACAACTTATGTACTACATGTAGTACCTATACAAACTGTGACCCGTTTTCCAAGCATGTTCACTGAGTGCCGATTGTGATGTTTACCTCTTAGCATACTATTTTTGAGTATTTAAGTGTAGTGTGGCTGAATAAAATTCATATTCAATTTGGAGATTCCAAAACTGCCTTTTAGTTATATCATTGATTAACGTATTAGATTAGGTTGTACAACTTTTTTTGAGTCGACACTTGATAGTTTTATTTTACATATTCCTTTTTTGCATCAATATTGTCATCCGAAATGTCAGTAACTTAAGTGGTTAAGAGACATATATGGTTTTAATTATGAAAAAATTGAACTTTAATTGAATTTATAGATCATGACAACATCTGTTTTCTGCTAGATGTGTGTGTGTAGTAGTAGAATGGCATTGAATGCTGATGTCCATTTGCCAATTTTCTGCTAGATAAAAAATATCCTAGTTGCGCCACTGCTGCGGCGAATAGATTTTCCGCTTAGGCAAATCTAGTAGGAATCCGCCACGAAAATTCGTTTGTTTACAAACAAAACACGACTGTCGGTTCAATGCCAAACCATTCTTTTATTATACACATACACACATGCTGCGCGCTCGCCAGATGTAAAAGTATAATCTATACCAAAATTAAAATCAGAAAGAAAAAAAGGGAGCAGCACACAGGCATCGCTTATGCTTTTAGTCTGGTATCGCGGTTATTAAGATTACGCACCGCCACTAAATTAGTTATAGTAGTTTTGGTTTATTTTCGAACGGTGCACTGGCCTGGCACTTACACAGCCTAGAACAAAAAATGTCATCAAGAAGATTGTCTCGGCACGGACTAACATGGCCACTCTGGTGTATCGCTCGGACCTTAGAACAGTAATGGGAAGTAAAAGTTGCAATTTATACAGATAAACGCTCTTAAGATGCCTACATTTTGGCCAGTGGCTGGCAAACAAATGACAAGATTGCATACCATGTTGTACGTCTCATAGAAATTAAAAAATTAAAAACTTCTTATATTACAATTAAAAACTATCCATTGAGATTCACATCATATGTAAATTTGTGTTTCACTGTGTTTCGATTGATATGGTATTTTCAATGTATTATATTAAGTTATATTCAGTTCATTTGGCGTATCTACAGACTTCTCATAGTATGACTGGGTATTCCAACAAATGATAAATAATATAAACCGTTGCCGACAATCCAGGTGTGGATATTGTCAGGGTAAGAAAATTTTATAATTCGAAAATAATATTATTCAAGAGTGAAGTTAAACATGCAACGCAAAAGCGATGCCAAAAAGGCGAATAGATAAGGAAAAGCTGAAATCCAACCGTGTTTAAGACAAATAAATCATCACCCGGCCGATACTATTTTACAAACAGTCTGAAGGGCTTCACGGTTATTTGGGCGTAGACTTTAGTATTTCAGGCTGTTCGTCATATTGGAAATAAGGTCCAAAATTGCGTATAACATCTGTTTATACCAGCTCGAACTTACGTCAGTTCCCAGTACCTTTTTGTCGAAATATAAATCTGAATATATTCAAGTTGTACCACGTACAGGAAAGACGTGTTGTGATTTGTCTTGTGTTTGTGCTAAGAGAACAATCTGCAATAGCCTAGGTGAGTTTATCTCACAGAGTACACAATTCTACCAATTGTATTGTTAGTTATTGAGATAATGATTTGTTTTATTAATTTATTTGAGATCTGTTTACTAGATAATTGATAATTCAATTCTTGAATGTTTGCGATATAAAAACAGATAACGTATTCTCGAAGTACGTCGCGAGTTGACCCTTCGTACTTAACTAGTTCAAAGGAGTGGATACTTTGCGAGTTGACCCCTAGTATCTTAGTGTAGGCCTCACAGTTATCATGATAATTCTCCGCCCTAGTTGTTTTGATCACTTGGTGAGGTATTTCGCGAGTTGACCCTTAATACCGATGATCCTAGGGATGAGTTATGTTATCTGCTTATCTGCTTGTTATGTTATCTGCTTATCTGCTTATTATGTTATCTGCTTATCTGGTTATCCGGTTATCTGGTGATCTCGTTATCTTGGTATTTGTTATTTTGCATCCCTAGAGATGAGTTATGTTATATGTTCTCTGCACAGTATATTATTGCACCTACCTATTTGGTTTTTGAAGATTTATTTGGTGCGTAATCTATTTATGTTTATTTGTTTAATCATTACAATCACTGGTTAGTGATGATGGATGATGAATTGGTTACTCAGGTTCTTTTTATTTAATTTCCAGATGTGTCATCTCGAGCGCCTTCCTGATACACGCCCAACCTTCTTTTTATGTTAAATTAGTACTCGTAAGTCATTGTATAAAAATTACAATGTATTTTTAATTAGTTATGTTAGTCATATTGAATTACTACATTATTAAATGTTTATATGACTATTGCACAGAATGATCTTATCTTTTTTTTTTTATCCCCTACAATATTTACTATAATTCTTAAACGGATGTGTTAAACGTATAACAATAAAAAACAAAGCACAAAGTGATAGTCCTCACACTTCGGGCTAGATACGGTTCTGTTTTAAGAATAACATTGAAGGCATGCCGAACTTATCTAGACTCCTAGTGGAATGCAAAAAATAGTACAACATTGATTGATGAATGTTTACAAATACTTTAGATTATACGTTATATACTAAATACGGTAATTTTTTTTGGAAAACTTACTGTATGGCCAATCGGAGCCCATCCATGCTAGTATTAAACGAGCCAGATCACTAGATGCACTTTTTAATTCGCGAACAGCCACCAAAGTTCGGACTTGTTGAACTTAAACTTATGCCTGAAAACGTGTGGAATTACGTCGGAAACTTGCTTTCTTAGTTGTGATTATTTAAGTCCGCGGAGCGAACTGTTGTAAACGGAAGAGGAGGCCTCGGAACTCGCGACGCGACCTGTCAGACACTCGCTATGTTGCCAAATCTGCGAAACAATCAGCGCTTTCGGAACTATTATTCTACCTTCTATACTTATTTGATTTTATTAAGATCTACATATATCCATAATCTAAGTATTTCTGTGTATCTATTAATTTTATTCAATCCTGATGTTTCGGTTGCAACGAACTAAACTGAAGTCGAAACTGGGAGACAATATGCATTTTATATCTAATAAAGCCCTGTGACAAAAGGGGAATACGAGTTAACTGTACAGGCCTTTGGACAATTAGAAGCCCCGCTACCAGGTCTGGTGAAGGGTATGACAAGGACATAGTTCCTGAGGTAGGCTTCGAGAGAAACAAAAGTGTGACTGCCAAGTGCAAGATTTTTATTTTGCGTCATCGAAAAATTACAAATGCGTCAGTCAAGTTGCTTTCTTAAGAACAATAGAAAAACAGTTTATCTAGGCTTCAAACTATTCAATAAGCTTTACAATATGACTTCTTCATACGTTCAAAACTCCTTGAGATTTGCTCCCCTGACAGACGCCACTGCGATCAGCCTCTATCAATGCCCCAGGGGCTCCTGATATATCGATGGGTTTTCTTTGCTCCTCAAAACATAAGCTGGTTGTAGGGATCTTGATCCCCGATTGCGTATTTTCCAAGGGGGCCATGTATAGAAACATAGAAAAATGAAGTATTTGCGAAAATTACCGGATTTTCATGCTTTGTACTATCGACACAGACGCAATATCAAGCTCAGCCCGTTGTCAAATAATAATTAAATCAAATTAGTCATCCTTTGATATTAGAATATTTAAATAATCCAGGAATGTAACACCCTGTATGCTAGACATTCTCTTGTCTCCGTGCTTCGAATGTTTGTCATTCTAATTCAGTATACTGGGAACTGGGCGCTTGAAATCTAGTTCTGCAGGTTAAAAATACGAAATTCCTGTGTGCAAGTCACGGCTTGCCATGGCAAAATTCTTTCCGGTGTTTCTTTGTTTAGATGGTGGGAAATCCCAGGTCGCTACATCGCAGCAAGAACAAATGCAGCGTTCAGTGCATCAGACTACTTGACGTAGTGGCAGACAACATAAATGCACATGCAATGTGCTGATGTGCTCACCTGCTCACGCTCAGACTCACGAACTCACGATTGCCATCGGCTTTTGTAGACCCTCGCTGTTGCCAGATGATTGTGAATTATACGACAAGGTAACTATAATCACAGCCTACGTAAGAATAATATAATAGTGTCGGGAGGTCCTGTAACCTTTTTGCGGGCGGGCTTTTTTCATACCCATAGCCCTGCTGTTTTATATCAATAAAGTGATTGTGAAAGTTTTCAATCGGTAACTTTTAAATTCTATTTAGCATTAACGGTCAATTCCGGGACAGCGACGGACAATATGGAGTCCGACGTCAGATATTAACTACTCATTTACGTCACATATTTGTGGGGTCTCAGGTAGTATCATTCAGCAGTTTCAAATAGCTCACGTCGTTGCTTTCCTGATATTGCCAAGGTTTTCTATGAGTCACGGCATGCACTACCGCAGCTCTACTATAAACAAATTTTCGTATCCTACGGCCTCTCCGAGGAGTTTTGCAGATGGATAGTCGTAACATATAATCATATTTGTGATGACCAGCACAAGTGATCTAATCTACCAGATTAAACAATTATTGTTACAAATAAAATATACTTACCACACCGTTTTACGAATAACTCTTTTTCTGTCAATCACGCGTTTCGATTTATATTTAAATCATCGTCGGACTGTCAGATGTGACTGTTAACAAAGGCTACCCAGGTTACTTGCCAATTAGCGAACTAGATTCTATCATGGATTCAAAACTAGGGCTTTCAAATCTAGCATACTACTTATCCAGTCAAGTTATTTTTCTAACGCGTCACTGAAAGAAAAAGAATTTTATTCGTGAAACTGAGTGATAAGTACACAATTATTTTATCTGCATGATGCAAGAGTTTCACCAAGTAAGAGCATCTACAATCTTTATAATAATTAATAGTCAAACCTATACGTTTACTCACTTCGATATTGTAAAATCGTATAAAATGAGGAAAAAATAGTAGATTTGGTAACATTGCATGCCTTTTATATGAAGTGCCTTTATCGGCGAACAGCTGACGCAGAGATGCCTTGTTGCCGAAGTGACGGAAGCATAATTCTTCCTATAGAGACAAACATACTGTATAATCACTCCTTCACTGACCTAATGTATAATTGTATAGAATGTTGTCCGATCAAAATAATATTAGGGGGTGTTAACTTTTCAATCTCTCCATAAAACCAATGGCAATTCGTTGTAAAAGCTCTAATCTAATTAAGAATTATAATAGTGAGTATATAAAATATATAAAATATACTTACAGCCTAGAACAGCAAAACATCGAATGACAAAACACTAAATATTCAGAGAGCAGGTAACTGGCACTAAAAATTGTCACTTTTATTTTCCTAGCCAACCTTCTTATCACGTTATAGAACAACTGTCCATCGGGCGTCAATGGACTCGCTTAGAGATACCGTTCGCTCGAATTTTTCTGCTGAAAAAGGAAAAAGAATTCAAGTTCAATTTACAATTCACATACAGGGTGATACTCGCAAAAACGTGCAAAATTATGTATAGTATGAAATAAACGTTTATTTTTTCACCCCCTCTTTGCGCTAAATAGGAATATACAAGTGTTTTGTGTTCCTATAGTAGTAAATGCTTTTATACTTTCTGAGAATCAATTTGCCGGTGAAATCCCATCTTTGGGCGCAGCTAACGAAGGCGTAACCAAAAACGTATTTGGGGCAGCGTTCAGATTTAAAAACATGTACTCAAAATTTTAGAAATGTACCTAAACCCAAGTTTCTGTTTTAAGGTGTCATGTACTTAAATATTTTCAGGCAGTTCATAAACATTTTTGGACAGCACCGATATATTTATATGTTTTTTTATTTATGAAGTTTTAGATCGGAAAATCAAACTAATATTTCATGAATAAATACGTTTAAAGTCACATATTGAATCAACGACTGTAATATTTTTTAAACAAAATCAGTGAAAAATAATTGTGTTAAGGAAACTTCTAAAATGTTGTATTCAGCATTCATCATGGTTATTTTATTTATTGAAATAACAAATCGGTTAGGAAAATAGCACGTTCAGTGTTGGATTTAAGAAAATGGGCCAAGCAGGAAGAATCTTTCAAGTGTCGTCTCATTATAGATTTGCGGAATTATCCAACAAAAGGTTCCTGGAAACATTTAGTTGTAAAAAATTATGTTATTCAATGAAACACGCTAGGTATATTCACTATTGGGTTGAGACTTCAATTTTTTAATGATTGCCCCAGTGGGTAACCGTCAAACGCCGACCTGTTAAAACTGAAACTGCCAACGTTTCTACTGCTTCCTCTACCTCATTTCAAGTACAAAATATAACCCTTTTTAAATGGATTTGATTGTTCGATTGGAGTGGATGGTTATCCCAAATTGTGAAATTGAAATTTCAATATTTTCAGGTACTGTAAACTTTGATAAAAGCTACAGAGGCAGCCTAAGCGTTAATAATTTTTACGCACGTGATGCTAATAATAATTATTGAGCAAGTTGTTTGTAGCAACTCTTAACAGCTCCATATGATTACGAAGAACTGCGAAAATTATAAAAATAGCAACTAACTGCTCCCGAATTATTATCAAAACAAAATTGAGATTATCGTCTATTGAAGAGTGAGGAGCATATTTTCAAAACAGTATTATCATCTTGTTCACTTTTCCACATTCTAATGTACCAGTGATATCACCACGATCAGTATAAAATATTCAGTTAACTGGCAAATACCCAGTACAGCATACTTAAAACCTGTGAACACTTGTGTATCCATCCTTTCTGATTGATTTTTCATTTCATGACTATCGGAGAATTGACTCCATTAGATGACCGGCTAAAATTCCGTTCATTTTTCTCTATACAGACTCTAATATAGAAATCGAGGGAAAACAATAATATACACACAAATTATCGCATCATTGAGTTTCAAGCTAAATAGATATATAAAAGTCAAACACACAAAAAAACATTAATAACAATGTTATTCCATAATTATCGATTCATGCGTGATTATTCTATTTCTATTTTTATGGATGAAGTATTACTTGATTCAACTTTTTTTGCGTCTCAAACAAAGAAGACTGAGGACTATAATAATAATTAATATCTAAATTGCTTTTGGTATATTTCCGTATCACTTACCTGATTGTTTTAACTAACAGTAGTAGTAATAGAAGTACGATTATATGGTTTACCGTAGGTATAACGCTTCCACGAGAAAACCACAGATTTCCTTGAAAACGCGATTCTAAAAATTTTCAGCTGTTATTGTTTTGGTTTTCACACCAGCACTCAAGATCTCTGTTGTCATATCGCTTTCCTGTTGTAGAGTGATGTGAGGGAAATCGAAATGTTTCTCTTGCATTAGTCCAGTCGATGTATTCCCTATATAAAAATGGACATCTTTGAGTAACGAATTTATTTCTTCAAAGCTCAAGGAATCCATAGTTTTCTTAAGTTAAATCAAAGTTGCAAAAAACTATGAAACATTGGGTTAGATTTAGTACAATGTGATATGTATATGGTATCCAGGGCCGGATTATCCAATAGGCTGAGGCCCAAAACTGAAGGGGACCTTGACTGAGAAAATAATAGCGTAAGGTCAATCTTATCCGGTACTTTTCGGTAGGTACATAAACTCCAAAATTATAGGGCCCTAAGTAATTTTTAGCCTAGAGCCTGTTGTTCAACTAATCCGGCCCTGATGGTATCCGTGATCTATTGTATTGTTATTGATCTATTCTAACAGTGACGTATTTAAAACGTTTCAAGTTGCTAGAACATTAATAAAAATATGATGTACTATGAATGTTTTGCGAAACCAACAGCAGTAATCTGGATTCAAATTTTAACTGCTGTAAATGATAACATGAAATGTTCCAATAGATGTGATATCTTCAATCGTCTTGCTGTAAGCTGAACGAGAAGCTTGATGGAATATGAGTCAAGTATTGGGTGTGCCTCCATCTCCGCGGCTTGCAGACTAGCATGCGACTTTTTTGTCAATATCGTCTGAGTCTTCTGCGCATCAAACTGAACACCGTTTGTATATCCTCATTTCAGTATTCTCTCAATGTTCTTATTGATCTGAACAGAATGCTGCCCTGGCTGAAATAAGGTTTAATAGCCAGTTCTTGAAGTACAGAGAACGATATCATAGGAACGAGTAGCAGCACAGTGACGAATGACAAGTAGGTATGTCCAATAACCTCAAAAAAGGATGGAATCGACGAGAAAAGCTAAAAAGAACTGATATCGTTCAAATTTTTGTAGAAAAGTGTCTGGCCATATACCTCTTGCTGATACTATGGTCGCTTGAAGATAGCATATTTCATTATTACAGCCAAAAGAGCAGTATTAAAGACCATGACTTATCTGAACTATATATACTGCAAAAATATCAAATTATTTTCAATTTTGATTCTGTCCCTTGTATGTATTTAGGTAAAGGGTGACCTTTTACTGTGACGTATTTATTTTGTGTTCTAAAAAAAAGCTTTAACTGGCTCTTGAGTGATAGGCGTTTGACTCTGTCAGACACTTTGATATTTCAAAAATGAAGACGTTGTTTGGTAGATTTCATTTCTGTTGTTTCTATAATTGTAGCGTATCTTCATATACTTTTTCATTAGGTTGGGTTTAGGTTTGATATTATTAGGAATTGCTTCCAGATTTTTTTTTGTCAAGGTGACAATATTTAGTTAAGTACTTTCTATACCGAGTAGAAAGATCATACCATCTTTTGTTGCACCCAAAGAGCTCATGATTATTTATTATTGGAGGATTTCTTTTTTAACATTTTCTAGTCTTTCTACTATTTGAAAGAGTTCACAGATCCAAATCTTAATACCCCTACATGTAGCTTAACCGACTCATCAACTCGAGCTAACCGGTTTCTGCGAACTGTGATGATATTGCTTTAGCATGGATGCGCCTAAATGTCGAAACTATACTTTCACCAGACTATAGAATTCGCAAACCCTCTATGGAGGGGTGTACATGACGGCTCGGCAACAGCGCGTGCGGAAAACTCAGCCAGCTGAAGGTCGTAATGAAAAATCAATAGTCACTCCATCCAATTCGGGTTGGTATGTTGGCGCTCTTCGCCTCATACAGGCATAAGGATATACATAATGATAGTTACATTTTTCTCCAAGTATGATGACAAATGGCGGCGCCTATCGACATCCTTACGAAATCAGATGGTCTTAACAGCTTGGACACTGTCTAATAGATGCGATAGATGCCCCATGACATGTCGATAAGGTCATATCACAAAAGGGTGATGACGTTACCAGTGCAAATATTATGTGAAAAATTGCGCAATAAAAACAATTTGAACCGTGCGAGTTTTCTGTTTTTGTTTGCCGAAACTCACAATAAGTATGCATTAAAAGAGATGCTCTCACTCCACTTGGCTGTGGACCCGAATGACCGGGGCCCGGGGTGAAACACCCGGGCCCGGGGTTCAGGGTTGAGAGTGCTGTGTGTGTGAAGAGGGCCTGCAATGATAAATGAGGTGTTATCGAAACTTACAACTTTCCACTTTGGTTCAAAAGGAATGATTTTTATTCAACGCTGCGAATAAATGATGCCAGAACTGCGTGGTGCCGAGAGTCAAGCATGGTGATAGTTCGATTATCGTCTGGGGATGCTTTTTGGGCCATGCAACTGAAAATTTGATACGAATAGAAGGAATCATGAAAAAGGAGCAGTATAAACTAATTTTATAGCAAAATCATTCCGGGTTAAGATCAAATGGAAATGAATTTATATTCCAACAAGAGAATGATCCAAAACATTGTTCACAATAATTATGCAAGAGTTATTTAGAACACATAGACAACGAAGGGGTGTTAATAAACATCGTATGCCCCCCTCAGAGCCCAATCTCAACCTAATTGAACTTGTATAAGAAGAGCTTGTCAGAAATAAGCACAGTCGTTGTCCTTCCTCGCGAGAAGACATGTGACAAGGAAGCTGGACAAATTTTTCAAAAGACACAATCGATAAATTGATTGCTCGTATGCCCAACTACTGAAAAAAATAATAAAATGCAAAGAACGGTTTTTTACGATAACTCTATTTAAAATATTAATGCGATTTCTCACATAAACTTCTTGATGTATGTGTATTAGTGAACAAGTATTTTATTTGATATTTAAACTGCTTTCATTATGTTTTGAGTTATACCTACCTCATTTTCTTATTTTGATTCACGGTATTATTACATTTTTGGTCGGTAGTGTAGGTAATAATTAAAATACTAAAATAAAATGCTTTTAATGTTCGAAGACTGATAAGTCGCCAAGTGAAGTGCCAGCATTATGAAGATAAAATTATTTGCATGATAGAAAAACCAACGACAAAAATGAAGTCTATGCTCTCCACTATATCAAACCTGCTATAGATATGCATGTTTCGTCCTTAGCCTAGACTCGTTAGTAAAGCCTGGCGGTATGACTCTAGAGAGCAATTATATACGTAACCCAGTCAAGGGTGTGATAGTAGCATCAACACTCATCTCAAACGTCGAGCACTATGATGCCCACTGGTATCTTACGAAGTCAAAGGTCCTAACACCTGGACTACCTGGAAGCGCAGATAGATGTCCCTTGACTGGGTTACATATATACCACTCAACTGCTCCCTAAAGTTAGAGCGCCAGGCTATACTGACGATGTCGTAATCGACAAGGCAGACCAGGTATTAGGACCTTTGACTTCGTAAATTGGCAATGGGCAGCTCCATAGTGCGCGACTCTTGGAGATGGATAAATATATAATTATCTTTTTCATACTCCCAGCATAAACATTTATTTTTTGTCAGGGCCATCCTGTTGTCACACGATTAATTGTAGATTTTGCTTGTCTTCTATTTATATGAAAAATATGTATTGCTACAAATACCTGTGAGCTGTAAGATACAGCCATTAAATTAATAATGATGCTGTAGTTGTCGAGTGGAATGTTTATATATGTATATTTAGGACGACTATAATAAAAAAGGGAGTGTATGGGAGAGCGCAGTTTCTGATTGCTGGCTGTTTGTGTCGGAAAACATTACATTACAGGATCAACCTCGATGGATGGTTACACAATGTCCGTGTCTGGTTTTACGTTTTACGACATTGTTGCATTACATAAAGGCATGCCAAGCTGCTGAAATAGAATGCTTTCCTGCTGAATGCAGCAGCTACCTTTTGTCATGCGTGTGCGACTTGCCCAAAATTTAAGAAACAAACATGATAAATCATGTTTTTATCATGTTTGTTTCTTAAATTTTCATTCACTATTTGATGAGTCTACACGCTCCTTGCCTCTTACTGTAACAACTTTCAGCAACATTCTCATGTGACTTTTTGTAAGTAACTTTCTATTTTCATATATCATCATGTTGTTTGAAACGAATTTTCTTTGTCTTGTAGCCCTGAAGAAGGGGTCAAAAAGACCTCGAAAGCTAGGAAATAGAGTTCTAAGAGTACACTTCACTGTTTTTTTGCCGCTTCCCAGCTACTTTGCTACATTTTGTTCTCTAACAAATCGGCAACGATTACCCGTTCCAAATATATATATATATATATATATATATATATATATATATATATATATATATATATATATATATAAACTAAATCCTGGATACGTGTATGAACCACAGCTACAACTGTTCAGAGCAGGTGTAATTTTCAGAGAAAAACGAGACGTAACCTTTGGATACTGATTTTCTGAGAAATTACATCCTGGTTGAATTTCTTTTTGACGTTACGAATCACCTCAATATTTTGAATCTCAAATTACAAGCTAAAGATTGTTCCCTTCCGACTATGTTCAGATTGATAAGCGGATTCAAAGCTAAATTGAATGTATTAAATCAATGTAAGCTCAGAACAGTGACTTTTTCCCACACCAAAGCATTTGAATGAGAAGCGAAATTTCGCCACCATCAATTGTGTTGAGTACGAATCTAAAATTAGATGCTTATTACTGCCTTTTGAGAGATTTCACGAATTTGATAGTAAAAATCCAAGAGAAGATTTTCTTGTCATGACGTGTTTCTATAAACATCTGATCTGACGACTAACATAATAAAATTATTAAACAATTATAATTCATAATATTGGATTTTTCATTGCACAAAACTATCTGAAATAGTAACCGTCAGTAACCCACCAAAAATGTCTGTATCGTCCGTCCGCGTTTGACTCGGATATTAAAAAAGCTGAGCATCCAATTCAATTCATTCAAAACTGCGAAACCACTTTTTATGCAGTTTAGCATTTAAAAAAACACGTATACACACAAAGTACACTTCTTCGGGTTCAAGTATGCATTAGAAAGCTAACAAATATCGGTACCTTCGGTGATCGAACCCATAACTCGTAAGTTTCCCTCCGTATACCTACATCGAAAACGTCAATGTGAGGTAGGTTCGCATCACGGAGACATCTACTGGGAGTTTGGATTATTCAAATAGCCGAGCGCGTGTTCAGCACAGATCTCTGTATGCTTAAACGGCAGTGGAACTGCTACTGGAAAAAATACAAATGTTATTTATTTGCTAATGCGTAAAACAAAAAATCAAATAATTATGAAACCAGACAAAACCCCCTACATCCCCTAAAGCTGGGGATTGAATCCACACCACGACCAGGTTTCTGTCCCCAAAACATTCGGCTACAGTATCCTGTATTCAAATACATCCAAATGCCAATGTAAAGTAACAAACCCAGCTATTTGACATTTGAATTATCCAAACCACCACTAGATGCGGCTAAGATGAAAATTTTGTATATTGGAAGACCATGAGACTGCATTTAAATAATCTCCCCTATTCAAATTAGGGGTTCTTCCATCAGCCTGACAATTTTTCGCCTGAAAACCTTGAATTTCAATAACAGCCCAAGCTTAGCAGTGAAAAACGTAGTGGCGGTAGAGGCAACGCTGCCTGTGAAACAACAGCAAAACAGTCAGACCATACATGTCTTATACTGGTGTAGACGGTAGACGCTTGTATGTCTGTGTCACTTACGTGTTGTCAAACTTCAGGGTGTTGGTAATCTGTGATAAGGTATTCTCATAACCTATTCCTGACTTACACGTCATTTAATTCTTTTAACAACAGTTTTTACTACGTATGTTTTGTGAGTTTTCAGAAGTTATTCGATAGAACAATTGATAAATATCAGCCCTGGCTTTTTCTACGATGAGAAGAGCCCATGCTGGAAATTACTATGAGCCTGTGCCACAAACTTCGAACGAAATCGAGGAAGAAAATGATCGAATGACGAACGAGCTTAAGGAGAAGATAGGAGTACTAAAGTCTTTATCAATAGACATTGGAAACGAAGTTAAATATCAAGACAAGCTACTCAGAGATGTAGACGATGATTTGGATAGAACCGGGGGATTTTTGGGTACTACAATGAACAAGGTGCTGAAA
Source organism: Bruchidius siliquastri (assembly GCA_949316355.1). NCBI lineage: Eukaryota > Metazoa > Arthropoda > Insecta > Coleoptera > Chrysomelidae > Bruchidius > Bruchidius siliquastri. The sequence goes on along the minus strand of OX438534.1, from coordinate 392,724 downwards.
TTGGGCAGGGGATCCCATAACTACTACATCCTGTATATGTTCTTGTTCAGCATATTTGTATTCTTTATATTATATTTGGTGATTAAGTTCAGGTGAATGACTGTGAATAGTTAGGTGAAGCTGCATTTTATATAATGTGAAACGTTTATTTTGTTATAGGGTCTAAAAATTGTATATAATTTATTTATATTTCATGAATTATTTCATAAATAAAATATTTTTCATATGAAAATATCTTCATATTATGATAATGGTGCTCTGTAATAACACTCATTGAGTATTTAGTTTTGTCTATAACTTTAATTCGTGATAAATGAGAATAATCATGTTAACCTATATACTTTTGTTATCCACCAAGTTTAAGCTACATCCATTTGAAATATTTTCATATTCCTTTTATAACTTACAAATTTTAATGGCACAATTTTTCCATCAGTAATTAACCAGTTTTTGATAATGATATTAACCAACTGTTGTTTAATATATTTAATGCTACAAGATGATAATACTGATTCATAATAATTAATCTATAATCTGTATATAAATATGTTTTCCACAAAGTCGGTTGTTTCAAATAAGACTACAAAAAAAAACACCAGAATAGAAACTTGATCATTTCTTAAATATATAAATACTACAATCCAAACCATACAAAAATCTACAAATCCAATTTGAAATTATTAAAATTTCTATTATCATAATCAGACCCCTTGGACTTTGTGGAGGGGTTAGGATAGCCAGGGTCACCCTCCACACAATTTGGTCTGGATTGAATCACTCGCCAGCCTCCTTTTCTTGTCCAGTCGTTCCTATTGTACTTGAAATAATATGCAGTCCAATAAGCAGCAGCTATTCCAAGCAAAACCTTTCCTGTGGTCCATCTGATACTTATTGCTCTCTGTTCTCCTGTTAAAAAACAACATTCTTAGGTAAATTGATATAATTATATTGATATATGACTTCTTAACACATCTAGTTAACAGATGTGAAATAAATGTCCATTCTGCTGCTGTTCAATCACCACCTGTACCTCCAAATTTGACACAGTATTATTCAACAGTTCTAGTTGAAATGTAGCAATTTGTTGACTATTAATTCTCCCAGTATTATGGGTGGTTTTTAACATCAATTTTTTAAAATAGTGATAGCAACAGCCAATATAAGATTATGCTTGGAGGCAATAAATCAACAAAATGATTGTGAACTTTTGGTGGTGATGCTAGAAATTTCAAGTACAGCATCTGACAGATAAAAGTGTTGGTAAAAAACTGCCATATGCAGCCATTGCTTGCTTGTGAAAAAATGAATATAAAAGTTAGAATGTTAGATTACATATAATATAGTACTTTTGTCACTATTACTTTGCTTTATATCTATGCAATAATTGCAAGACTTTCTGAATACTGTAATTACCATTAATTTATCTTATAAAAAATATATATATTTATAATTTATTATTATTAATATATATATATATAATTAGGTAAATGATTGGTAACATTTATCTCCACCATCTTATAGTGGTGCCAATTACCCCCAACATCTGTTAATAAGGATGACATGATTTACAGTGACATCCCTTGTTCTTTATAAAAACTTTTTGTGATGTACTGCTACCTCAGCGTCATCCACATCAGAAGCTGACAACTGATATTAAGTGCATGCTCTCCACTATACATAAGACCTGCTGAAGAAATGCATGTTTCGTCTTTAAACTAGACTTGTCAATCTAGCCTTGCAGTCTGACTAGAGAGCAATTGGGTAAATCAATAATAATCACTAAAATACCTACCTACAATCGGAGTTAAAGTCTCAGCAAGTTTATCCAATGGCCACCTGTAAAACCTCCTAATGGGATTGAAAGTGGCCTTGTACATCTGTGGCACTTTGCGGGGCTCGTTAGGAGATAGTTCTTGATCCTTTAACCACTGTTTGCGGAAGGCCCTTTCCTCATCTGTCATACCCAACAGGCGCTCACGGTCGCTTACGTACCGCCCGGCAATCGCCATGGGCTTCACGCCCCCCGTGTGAGATGCTTTCCCCATTTTCCGAGATGAAATTTCAGGCAGAGGCAAATTAACAAATTACGTAAGGATAAAGTAGGGTTATGGCAACTTTGACATCGACAGTTCGACACCGAAATCAATTTCAAAAACAAACTATAAACCACAGAATATAATTATAAGGCTATGAACTAAGGACGTTGTCAAGCCTCTTGCCAAGTCAGATATTCAACACTGAGAAGAAGAGTGACATTTACCTTGGAATTGGTAGCACAAAACAGATTGTTAGGTTCTCCTGTATCTTTATAGTTTTTCTACCGTAAATTATATATCATGATGTTTGTTAAAAACATTATTCTGCCAGTTACAGCCTTGAAGTAATTTTTGGGCAAAAAGCCTTAAGCCTACCCTGAACGGTAGCTGAAACCACAAAACATATACTGAACTGAAACCAAGTCGTGAAGTCGTCACAAAGCATACACTTGGTCAAGGTAACGTTTCTGTCTATACTCCTACATTTATCATTCGCTCCATATGCCTCTGTTCTGTGACTAGTAACCGTCCAGTTGTGCTAATGACTCAGTTTATATGTTTTGTGCTGGTGACTGTCAGTTTGTGACTGTCAGATTTCTGAGAAAGGAATTGACGTGTACAAAAATGGATTTTAAGTTAAGAAATAATTAAATATATCTAATAATTACCTACAAAACTCGTAGGTTAGTACAGCTGTGTATGTATATTTCACAGAGATCTATCAGTGGTAAGTGGTAGTTATCCCGCTAATAAAAAACTCAATCTTATTACCTCTTATGCAAAATGTTCTGTTTTTCGTTTTTTCAATTCCTAATGGAATTACTATGCATTTCAGATAAATAAATATATAAATAAGCAATTATACGATGGAAGACGAATTACTAGGCGCAGGAAACAAGAAAAATGGATTTTCGCAATTCTGTACTCGGATTTCTCAGGTACTGAACCATTTTACTATCAGCAAAATTTTAGGTGATAAAAGAGCTTAGCTGCTGATGTCTATTGCATTACCTTGAGCATTTGATATTGTTATTTTCTGAGTTTTAGTATAGTACTATAAAAATATTAAGGTATTTGGTTTGGGCAAGATGTTCAGATCTATTACGAATCACTTTCTATTTGGCATCATTCATAGCATTGTTGCTTGGTTGAAGAGAATTGCATGATAGAAATTTAAGGCACTCTGATGTTTTGTATGTACCTAAGTATTTTACTTCTCATTCAAAATGGTGCTTTGCTTATGTATCTGTTAACCTCTACAATAATCTTAATGTTCAGTTCACATACATCAACTTATCAAAACTGGTGAAACACCTCAAGGTTTTTCATTTATTTTTCTTTTTTTTTCCTATGCCTTTTATACCATCTACCAATTTTTTGTATTCATTGGTTATATATATATATATATATATATATATATATATATATATATATATATATATATATATATATATATATAATAAAGACAATATGATTATTACAATATCGGGGTAGCATCCATCCTGGTGCTGATTGCTTAATATCTAGAGTTTGACAAACCAAATTACTTAAACCATATTCACAAGCAACTAATACAAATTCATTCACACCAATCTGTGTTATAAAACGTTGTCTATGGAGGTTATTATGTAAAATAACTAAAACAACAAATATTTTATTTTGAGATTTGTTCAATTATTATCATTGCACATTATAGGCAATCAGTGTGATAGTCTGATGATGCTTTGAATTAAACCAAAATGTGTATTGTGTAATTATTACAGAATTTCAACTGCATGATGGAAGAGTTTTACCAAGTAAGAGCTTCTACAATATAAATGATTGCTAATTCACAAATATGATATAAATGGCCAAATCACACATTTAGTAACTGTTATATATGCTACATTTTGTCCTTTCCTATACTTTATATTTAGTTTTTATCTTATTTGGGGAACACATTTATTTTGAATTTTGTGAATGGTGGCCATATTCATATCATTTTGTTAGCCCAATAATTATTTGAAACATGTGTTATTTATTTCCTGTGATCTTTGAAGATCCACCAGAGCCTGTTGGACAAATGGACCCCATATGCACTGCCCAGATGGTGCTTTGCCAGCTTTCTTATCGTCTGTTTTGCTTTACGAGTGATCCTACTGCAGGTATGTAGCTATATTCCCATAATTACCAAGATTTGTTCTGTTGTAGTGGTACCAAGGAGTGGTGGACAGGACAGTACCATGGCAAAAAAGTAGATGGATGGCAGCAGTGCTCTTGTTGCTTGGCTTCATGGCCAGAATCCTATATGCACAGGTACCCTCCACTGTTATAACTGGGGCTTAGAGAGTACATTGAAATAGTAAATATAGCATTTCATACAGAAATTACCCTCTTCAAATTATTAATTACCTGTACTGATTGATAGAACTGATGCAAGTAACTGATATTGCAGTCAAATGTTTCAGGATCCTAAAAATATTTGCATATTCAAAGTATTTATATGTATATAAAGGCAACATTTGAATTTTTGCTGAATATTTGGAGAAATAATATTATTTAATATCAACTTTAGCAGATTAATGTAATTTCTGAAAGTTGTTGTATTATTTTTCTCATAGGGTTATCTCACTTGTATTGGCTGTCATTTGTTTGTTTAATTAAATGCCTAGATAGGACATAATTTTGTTCCAATTCTTTAACTGCTAGCACACCAGTTTTAAAGGAAATTTTTAATCCATTACCGACTTATAAATATGGGACTGACAGATAGTTCAGATTTGGTTCATGATCACAATATTTTCACTGGTGTTAAGGAAGCAACAAAAAGTTTCCCCAATCTTACTATATTTTCCAAAACTATTAAGAAACATTTGCATTGCTATGTGTCAAATCACATTTATTGCTAAATCAAAAGCTGAACAAATTCTGTAATATTTTCTGCAAAATGTTTTTATTTGATTTCAATGTACTGGAAATGAATGCACTGAAATGGTGGTTGTGGTTTGGTATGCCTGAAATAGATTCCAGTGCTGCAATTACTATAAATATTAGATTATTCAATTTTTTTAAAGTGCATGAGGTATCATTTCATTGGTTACAAGCAACATCAGTTCATGCTATCAGCAACACATGGTGTTGTGCTTTTTGTTTTGTGTAATTTTCTCACCTGAGAGGATTGCTTGGGAAGGTCTGAAGCACAAAAGGTTTATTTTTTGGATAGTGTATTGACACACTTGCAAGCTTGGTACTTCATCGTCTCGCTGCCACTCCTTGAATTTATCTTTTTTTCAACTGTTCAATATATTACACGGAACCAGAATCCCTATAAAAAATAAATGATAAGAGTAAATTTGATCTGATCACTTTGCTATAGTAAAATGACTTGGAGACATACCAGAGATAGTTCATCTTTTCTATGCTTTTTGATGTCAAAATTAGTCTTTATAGGGATTCAAGGTACTAAATGACATAAATTGTATTATTGCTAACAGGATGTTTTTTATTCCATTTTTCAGGGATGGTATATAGTCACATATGCGTTAGGTATATATCACTTGAACTTATTTATTGCTTTCCTCACCCCAAAAATCGATCCAGCCATGGACTTTGATGGTAAGTGTCCAATAAAATAAAAACAAAAAATAGAAGTCACATCTCTTGTGAGTGCTTTTTGACATTTCATTGCAGATGGGCTGTATTTGCCTATGTGAAGTTTTTTAACCAGCTATTCCGAATAAAACATTTTGATACATTTTTTTTTTGGCTATGTCTTGAAGTGTATTGCCCAAAAATCAGTCACTCATTTCTGTCTAACATCTGTCCGGTGATCCCGGGCTCTTCAATAAATTTGAAAGTTCTCTGATCTTGATGAATTTTTCACAGTAGGTTAACATTTAGGCGAGTAAGCATTGTGATCGCAAAAAAAATATAATTCAAGATATTATGTTTTCTTGATGTTTCAAGACATATACATCACGTGAAATCATGTTACTATACTATACTATAGTTCTTCTGTCTGTCTGCATGTCTTTCTATCTGTCTTTACCTTGTCTGGTAATATTTGACCCCTCTGTAACTATAAAGGACTTTTTGTAATTTAATGAAACTTACACTACTAGATAACTAGTGTCACAAGGACGAAAAAGCTTTGTAGTTTCTTGAAATTGATTTAGTGTTGTCGAAAAAAACTAGTACTTTGTTTTTGGACATTTTCAAGGCTTGATTATTTTCAAAAAGGTGGGAGTGCAAACATTGGGATTGGGGGGTGAGTGGTAATGAGGGAGAGATTAGGTGTTGGCTCGAAAAGATTCTATAATCGCCTTTCATATGTTCCGCACAAAAACCGTCTCACGCACCGTCACGTATTCAGTTGGAATAGTTTGTAGATTGTTCCCACCGTGCGCCAGTCGGGAAACCTTAGTGAGATTTGTGGTTCTTAGAATACGGCATATTGTAATTTTTTATGAATTACTGAATTTGATTTACACAATTTCTTCAATGAGTTTTTCGATTCATAACATTTCCTTAAAAACACTCCATATAAAATGAGAAACATATAGAAGTTTTTAGTAACATCAACTTATATATGTGTCACCCTCTGGGGACGTCCATTGACATCTTGAGAAGCGAAAGGTCCTAACACCTGGACTGCCTAGAAGCGGCAACAGATGTTCTTTACGACATCTGTTAACAAGGGTTTAACTGAATTACATCGACATCCCTTGTTCTTCGTAAACGCTTTTACGATGTACCGTTATCTCGGTTCATTCACATCCGAAGCTGACAACTGATATTAAGTGTATGCTCTCCTCTACAGTTAGGCCGCCAGGCTATACGGACGAGTCTAGGCTGAAGACGAAACATGCATGTCTATAGCAGGTCTGATGCATAGTGGAGAGCATACACTTAAAAAATTAGATAACATCCGAACAAATTGTGAGCTTTGTGGAATTAGAACCCGGGATCATTCCATGTACGTGCTTCGGTTGCTCTCACCAAGCGCGTTGATTGGACGAAATGCAATAAATAATGTTTTTTTTTTTCAGAGAGAAAAAACTGCCAAAGTATGTTGTGTTATAAATTCAAAAATGATACTGTCATCTTTTCATTTCTAATACCTTGTATACCTTGATGATGTACTTCACCTAGTCAGCAAAACTACTCATGGCTGTTGTGTGTTTTCAATGTTCATATGATTTTTTGCAGCCGAAGACAACGGGCCCGAGTTACCAACAAGAGCGAACGAAGAATTTCGGCCGTTCATACGTAGATTACCAGAGTTTAAGTTCTGGTATTCAGTCACAAAAAGCACGATTATCGGATTGATATGCACCTTTTTTGATTGTTTCAACATCCCAGTATTCTGGCCCATCCTGGTGATGTATTTCATTACATTGTTCTGTATCACAATGAAGAGACAAATCAGGGTATGTTTAATTAAAGTTCTTTCAATAGAAGACTGAACCGTATTCAGTTAATAGGATTTAGAACTTATATATACTTGGATAGATATGACAGAATTAAAACTTTAAACTCTTTCGATTGAAGGTTATATACGATATCGTTGATATATGTTTCCCATTTCGAGGTTTTCTTGCTACACTGATTAAAATCTAAGGTTGTCTCAAACAGTCTTTTTGGATGTAATATAAGTAATATTTTCCGCAAATTCAGTCAGGGTTCAATATCCCATGCTCACAGTAATATATATGACAATAGGTTATTCTTTACATCAGTTATTCCTCACAACTTACTAATAATTAATGATAGCTTATTATTCAAACCCCAAAGTGTTCATACATAATTTGCTCTTTTACTGGTACACATTGTGTCTCCAAAAATTCATGAAATGAACGAAATGGCAACGTCGCACTGCTGGATAGGTAGATAAACTGTGTCCACTTCAGGCCGTGGAACAGTAGATCATACTAACTTTTTTCTGCGCCCCAGACAGTACGACGTTTCCGTTTCGCATAATTCAGGCATTGTGCAGGCGAACTTGATTTTTTCTCACTGTGTACATACAACCTTTTAGGAAGCATAAAAATTAGTAGGGAATTCCGAATTATTGAAGAGAACAAACGTATTCGCGCTGTAAATGAAGTCGCAGATTGTGCTTTAGTTTTGATGCAATACAAAATTTTCTATTGGCTCTTAGTAAAAGCGAATCATATTTGTAATTTTCTTTTCAGCATATGATTAAGTATCGGTACCTGCCGTTCACGCACGGCAAGCCAAAGTACCAGGGGCACGAGGAGACGGCGGGCAAGGTCAACGTCAGCCCCAAGTGACAGGTGATCTCGGGAGTGACAGTGCTGTGACGAAGGCCGTATAAGTAGACTGTAAAACTACGGTTTCGGTTGCGTCAACCATACTAAATCAATCGTCAATGTCTTTTTTGGTTCAGGGTTCACGGGCATGGCTGCAACTATAGTTGTTTCTTTGATGATCTGTATTTTTACGGAGTTTTAAATGTGGGGTTGTATTTTTTTAGTTTTTTCAGATGTGAATGCCTGGTTTCGATCTGTATTAGGAACACGGAAATTCAAACAAACTTTCAGATGCTAAATCTGGAACAGCCCTATAGAATGAACAGTAGTATCTCGAAGACAGTTGGTGGAATTTTAACGGCGTGGCCCCTGATATGTTTCTTAATGATGCAAAACACTGCCTAATTTCTTTCAGATTTTATTTCAATCCTAATTCGAATCTACATTTTTTTTATATAAATGATATTGGTTTAGGGCTTCAATATAGCCTCCATTTTCTCAACAACATAATGTATGCTCAAAAAAACGCAACGCAGTAAACTATTTCACCAAGCTTAGACAAACTAAAAAAATACTATATGTGACCTACAACAAACAAAATCGTATAATGTTGAACTAATACATTTCTTCGAATATCGCATGAGTTTTCTATTATCCTTTGATCAATTTTTTCTTTTATACAGTTTCGTAGAATGAAATAAGCTAATTCCAACCTTGCCCGATGGCCCAGGAAATTATATACATAGTCGAAAAGCGGCACTTTTTTAGCGCGTGCAATTGTTGATAAAATATAACAAAATTGTTTTGATTAGTGCTACAGTTTTGAAACAGCTGAATTTATCTTCGAAATACATATAGCATTTATTCTGCATTCCATTAAAACGGTTGAATGAAACAACAAAATGTCATCATACTACTTAGTGAATAATTGGTATATCTGTCCACTTATGTAAAAAATGGTGTCGCCATCTAAAGATATTGTTAGAATCAATATTACTTTTTTTGATTTGTAACCATTTTAACGAGCGACGCTACGCTACGAAAATCCACCAACTCCATGTTAACGACCACCCCAGTGAGCAGATACATGTAAAAAACTATGAGCGGCACATCCAATTATTGAATAGCTTATGGCAAATAGATCAACATCAAGGCTATTATATTTACGAAGTCAGCTCATTCAACTAAAGCATTTTCAGTTCAAAACAAGTCTTGGAAAAAACAACGTATTTTATTGAATATCAGTCAGTCAATGATTAGAACCTATATTTGATATGTTATTTATTCCAGTTGTATTTCTTAGAGTGTCCCACATCAAATAGCAGATAATTTGTTCAGCACCAATGACTGATTGGAAAAACACGTCTACAAACTCCTCTTAAAAAAAGGTGTTTGTGATATTCGTTCTGTTTTTGGGACTTATATTTAAATTCATTGAATTGTCCGTTTGGAGAACATGTGTATAGGTATAAAAATTAAGAAACCGTCAGTAATTATTATGTTGTAACAATAAATAAGAACGTATCGTGTGGAGATAAATGTATTGGCTACTAGCAAATACAGCAATGATTGCAGTATTATTAGCAATTTTTTAGGATTTGCGATATTCAGCAAGATCTTAGGAACGAAAATATTAATCGACGTTTCGCTACACGTCAGCCATTTTTTTGTGTTTTTGCTTGCTGCGCTTAATTTATCTTCAAATATTGTATGCATCTGTTACTATGGTATACAAGTTTTATCAACTTAACAACGTAACGTAACAACGTCATCTAGTGAGTGGAAAATCAAAAACACGATCATATAAAACTTGCTGCTCCCTGTATACCAAATTTTGAATGAAAGTTAGAATGACATGTTAAAAATATGGTCCTCATTTACTCCTCGAATTCAGATCATAGTCACTCGTACAAAAAGAAATAATGCGATAACGACAGGAAATTGACAAATTATAAAATATGTTCGGATTGAGCTTGTTTGTTTCTATCATATAAAATATACATTGTAAATGTGTAGCCCTATACATGATAAAAACCCTACTATTTCACACATTCACTACTTCTTTTTGTATAATCTTGTCATTAGGTAATTAATAAAAGGTATTTTTTATTGTACAAAGATACACTATTACAATTATAATTTCTTGTAAATTGTTTAATAAAACAAAGTTTTAAAAACACACTACTCTTTTATTTTCAATATTTTGAATTTATTTCACCTAGAAAACCGGAAACGATAGTGTAATTTAGGTAGGAAATCTAATGAGTAAAAATGTTTGGCACATAGTGGCGCCTCGATCTCAAAAGTGAGTAATCATTTGCGCTTGTATAAATGGCAAAATACAAATCTGTTGTTGATTAAATTTTACGGACGGCGCAAGGCCATTATTTCGGCACAGCACGAAAAAGCTTTATAGCTCATACAATAAAACGATCATGGCGATATGAAAATTAATAAAAATTTTGTACTTTTCGGGGATTGGGAAGACTCGCCATTTTTTTAAACAGAACAATGCAGCAGTTCAGAATTAACCAACTTTAGGCCATTTTGTTCATGAACTAATCGTAGTGTTGTAAATCTCGGATTCATCTGATACTTAGACTAACCGCTAGCTAATTAAAACCACATGTAATTGCGTAATTGGTAAAATAACGCTTTATGCCTTGGCGGCGTCCATCATCAAAGTACAAAAAAATAAAATACCTATAAATATTTCGAGTTACAGGAGACATTTTAAGGTGACTGCCTTCGGAACAAGTATATGTATATACACACAAGTATATATAGAATAAGAACGTATGAACAATTTATGGAATTAATGACATCATTTCAAAAAGTAATTTTTCAGATTTTGTACATTGATAAATAAAGCTGCCAAGACAGTCGTAATGTTATGAAAGCTATCTCGTGCATCACAAGTGATTTTGATGAGTGGTGAGTACAAGATGAATATGTTTTATTGTCGCACAAGATCTCTAATTATATCTTATATATACGAATAAATGTTTATTTTGACCAGATGAATTTTTATCCATTTGGTTTTTCTATTAAATTCTCTAGTCTTTTATTTTTATTTGGTCGGTGAAGATTAATAAACTACTCTGTACTCTACATGTATAGTTCAATCTACAAGTAATATCCATATTCCATACCTCTTCCATATCCTGATAGGATTTATTTTTCTTTTATGCACCACAAGCTATCACCATTAAAGTGTACACCAGCTGTCATAGCCAGCTCAGCCAGCTGTGAGCTGTGTACCAGTGTACGTGACCGTGATCCATGATCCATTCAATGCCTGTGTTTTGTCACCGAACATAAACATCGTTTATCAAAAAGATGTCAAATAAATGTTTTACCAAATTTTAACAACCATTCAATTGAACCTAAGGCAAGTTTTTTTTATTTGAAAAATTTGAATAAATGAGAATTCAATAATATTACTAATGTGATAAATGTCCATCTATCCATATAATTGAGAACAAAAATGTTACTTTGGTAAAAAAATATAACATAAATCTACTACAAATTAACTAAAAGTACTCAAATGTTATATGGAATGCATGTTCCTTAATATAGCCGCATGTTCCTTTGGTAATAACTATATATAGTTTTTCGATTTTAACTGCTCTCCTATTTCCGCTACTTATACCTGCCTGTCTCTATACCTACCTTCTCTACCCCACCTGCTGAAATAAACTTACAAAAGGTATTTTTCTAAAAAAAATATATAGGGTCAAGTGGGGTAAAAATTAGACACCCGGTATTCGGGTGAATAATGAGACATTTAAACAAAATTCTAAGATGTATTCAATGACCGTTTGGATATAATAATAAATTATTTGACTTCCCAACAGTGTGCGATAAGTAGTTCTCAATAAATATGAATAAACTATCAGCTTCGTAGCTTTAGCGGCTGCCAGAGGCGCATCACTTAAGGGAAGTGCACCCTCTATAACTGACAAAAAACAGATTTCGAGAATATCTATATGGAAGGTTTATTCATTTCAGACCAGTGCCTTTACGGGTGAATATAATTTAGCCAGTTCCGTCTCGGATAATTTCTGTACACATTAAAAAAAAATCTAGATAAAATCTGTTAATGTAAAAACAACCTCAACCCTATAAATGTGATCCCAATACTCGCGATTTGTAACGCCCTTACGAACATCTTTGAAATAACAAATAAATAAATAAAAACGTGAATTATATAGAGTATATAGATACTATAGTTTATTTTTTCTCATTTTTTGTTTCATGACATGTCGAAGGGTAGAATAAAAATAAAAAAGCCTGTAATATTTATTTAAATTGATACAAAATTTATGTCCAAGGAAAGCGGGGAGTTTCCCAGGGTCCGGCGGGCCTCCGTGAAAAGTTGTTGATTGGATTAATACCGATTAACACCGAAACACCGTATTCCTGAGACTAAAATTATATGCTCGGTACCCAAAATATCAAAATATGGGCATGGAATGTATATAGATATTACCTTTTATTTTGATCAACATCAAGAAAACTCATTATCTTGAATTCTAATATTTTCTCGATTACCTTACTTACCCACCCCCCACCCCCCCTCCCCCTCTATTGGCCAGGGAAGTCAAAATCCATGTCGAGCTTTGAATCAAACTGGTTACTGGTTATTGTCATTGTTTTTTCAAAAGGGTCCGCTAAATGAAATACGAGGGTCACGCTGAAAGTCTTTAGATATTCATAATCTATACAAGTTTGAGCAGGCAGCTATTTTGTCTAAAGTTGTAATTGCTTACACGCAAAGGCAGCGTTTGAATCGTTAAGTAGTTGCCTTGCCACAGTCTCGAATGCATCTAAGTGTTGGCCGAATTTTAACGTGAAAATGGAACCGGGTAGTCGCGATTTTCGAGCCATGATTTTGTATGACTATGAAAAGAGACCAAAACAAGCGGAATGTCACGAAAGTATAGTGAGTTGCTTTGGGAGCTCTGCCCCTTCTAGGGCTACAGTTTTTAATTGGTTTGCTGAGTTTAAAAGGGGCCGGGTCTCACTCGATGATGAACCTCGATGGCCCACTGCTGTTACTTCAGAAACTATAGAACCTGTGCAAAATATGGTAAAAAAAAGATCGACATATAACCTGCACCGAGATTGAGGCTTCTCTGGGGATTGGATCGGCAGCATTCGGAACAATCATACATGATCGCCTTCGCCTAAGGAAGCGGTATTCCAGATGGGTGCCACATTTGTTGTCCAGTGAGCAAAAAGCAACAAGAGTTGATTGGGCTAAGTTTATGCTTGAAAAATTTGATTATGGGCACAGTAGACACACTTTTAATATCGTAACCGGAGACGAAATATGGTTATGATCCCGAAACTACACAGCAGTCATTAGTTTGGTGAGCAGCCTCAACGAAAATGCGTCCTTCCAAGAGTGTTGGAAAGAAAATGGTCGCATCTTTTTTTCTAAAAGTGGATGCATCACAACAGTAGTCTTGGAAAATCAAAGGACAGTTACTTCTGAATGGTATATAACCAAATGTGTTCCTGTAGTCTTCCAAGAACTATGCAAGAGCCGTCCAAAGACTGGTCTGCGGGGTATTCAATGGCACCATGACAACGCACCCGCCCACAGCGCCGCTAGAACACTCGATTTTTTGCTGAACAGGGTGTCAAACTGTAGCCTTACCCACCTTATTCTCCGGACCTAGCTCCGGGGACTTCTTCTTATTCCCTGAGATCAAAGACAAGTTACGAAGTCGCAATTGAACCACCGATGAAGATGCAAACGCTGCATTTGGGGAGGAAATTAGCAACGTTTCAAAAGAACGTTGGGCACAAGAATTTGACAAGTATTTTACCGATTGCGTAAATGTATTGATGTGGGGGAGAACACGATTTCAAAATGGCTTATTTTCATATGCCTAACAAAATATCGTCAGAATCCCATTTTTATTATTGACGGACATATTTTGTGGTCAATAATTCCTAGCATACGCTTTATAAAACCGGAAAATATATTTAGCTGTTCCCTAAAGCTTCTGGACACAATCTAGTAATAATTCTAGTAGATTATCCTCCTTGGTGAATGTGCAATAATGGTTGTATAAATAGCATTCACCAAATTTGAAATACGTGTATTCATGTTTTGTTGTCTGTATAATGTATTCGGTTAAATGTAAAATGTTATCAGCAATACACAATATCTCCCATAGAGGTATCCATATTCCTATAGGTTGTACGTCGATGAAAATCCTTATTAGTGAGGATTTGCGTTGTCTACTGAAAACACTACACAATAATAACAGAATGTAGGTATTCACTCATACAGAAATAATATATAATAACTAGCTCAGTCTGGGCACGCGTAATGCTGTGCTGTTTAGGGTAGTTGAGTACCACATAAAATAAGCTTTCGAACGATAGCTGTAACGTTTCTGTATGTCAAGTAGTTTCCGAGATATTATATTTAATTTTCATTAAATGTATTCCGTTAATCCGCGACGCCCATATTTTCTGAATGCCAGTTTCGATTTAAATTGAAAAACATAGAACATTATAGGCTAATTGACCATTTGAAAACTCTCGAAAAATCTGGAATCAAACAGCACAAATATGATCATGATTCGGAACATAGAGCAGCCTTCACATTAAGCATTAAGCAGTTCTACAACCTTCTTATGTCGACGGTACCCCTTTTAACAATGACGTAATTATGCAAGCAAGTTCTTTTTCTTGCGGTTCTTCTTCTTCTTTTCAAGATAATATGGAATAATAGCTCTTCGTCCGTGTCCGAATAACCCAACATTTTCCAATCACTGTCACTGCAACGATTTTGGCGTTTGGCTTGCAAAGAACAGCGTCTGTGCCCGACCCGCCATGCCAACGCCGCCGACCTTCGCCCGCGTTGTGTGTGAAGACCGACTAACAGCGCGCCTCACGCAAGGAAAACGACCCGACCCGTACCCGTCCTCTGTGTGTGTTGCGCTTTACTGTGATGTATTATTCTTTCCACGTCTTGATCAGGTGACCAGAAATCGCATCCAAATTATTCAAAATAATTGTATTAGGCCCAGTTGTTTCAGGACGATGGAACCGCCTTTGCTTTCGTAGATTGGTCTTTGGCGTATATTACAGGTACATTGTAGGTTTTATTAATAGTGACTTTTGCGATTCCCTCATAAAGATATCCAAACATTGCTGCGACATTGATAGACGTTCCGGTTGTAGTCCAAAGTGAGCATGTTGTTGTGAAATATTTGTCGGATGGAGATTAGTTTAACCCTCAAAAGATACCTGACAATAAAAACCCATGCTGGTCTGCCAGCCTTGGAGATAAAGGGACAGCGAATACTTCAGTCATCTTCCATGAAGCTTCTGGGAATGAACGTCAACAATAACATGTTCTGGCACAATCATGTTGTCGACCTTGCTAGGTCGACGTTCCTTCCAGATGCTGGAAGTTCCACAAAATTGTTTTCGCCCAACAGCTATTGAATGCTTTTAAGTTTACGAAGGGTCGCCAAGTCGAAGGAAGGTGGCTCACCCTATCTTATGCATCCTAGATTTCAATACAGTAAATACTCACCAACTCGAGTTTCCAACGCCTCGAACGAGCTTCTTTCAAGTCATTCTTTTGGAAAACCTTGTCATTGTGAAATGAACTACCGGGGATTAAAGGTCAATGTGAATAAATATTTGTCTTTTCGCAGCGCCTCGGGAGCGCGATACGCTTTGTGCCTTTCCGAGAGGTTATTTTCCAAAAGGGGGCAAGAGTTTATATGGGCAGACGGTAACTGATTATTTGGACAATTTCCATGGACATTGAGAGATTGTGATTCTCAAACTAAGGTATTTATTTGAAATCATACTCTCCTGAAAGCAGTCAAAAATGGCAATGTCATTATAATTTCATCTCTCGTTTTTTTGCATATTTTGTAGGTTTAAAAAGACTGCCGAGGCATCCGAAAACGTTAGTAAAGATGTTTTAGTACATCGCATGTGGTTTCAATTAGCAGCTAATAGGAAATATTATTGAACTGGCATCTAAGTTATTATACGCTACCTCACGCACTTTATTATAGTATGGGATAGAAGCGTCTCATAATATGATTCAGATTAAACAGCTCGGTTAGTTTCTTCGTCATACATATATTTAAAAAAATATATACAAGTAACTTTGCTGTTTTGCCTTAAAAATACTGCACAAAAATATATTTAAACATGTAATACATAAACACATCTAAAAAATCAACTTAAAATCTCTTTTAGAATTACTTCGTAAATTTCGTATTTAAATAGATTTGAATCTTCGGCAAACGATCTATTCGTCAGCTGATAAATGTCGTTCAAAGGTGGAACATGTGTTAAGAAGAATGGAACATATTTGCAAGTGTTTGCAAATTCCAATGCCTAGTTCCAGAGAAAATAATCTTTGTCTCCGACAAATTTGTATATCGGCGGTTGTTTCCTATACTGTGTTATTAAAATTGTTCGATGCAGAGCTCTGTTTATCAATAACCGCTGTCGTAGATCCTTACTGACCCAAATTCTTGCATTATGAAAGTAAAGTTCTAGATTGAGTGGACGGAGTGACTACATAGCTCATTTGTCTGGATAATCTGACTAGCACCAAGGTGTGCGATTCTAATCATTCATCAGAAGAGGCTCTTTTTCGAAGTTTCTAGAAGTGAACTTGTATCTTCTTTTACCCATCTTGTGGACTAAAGGCTTTGAAAATGAACTACACCTGAAGACGATTGAAGATAGCACATCAATCGAAACGTCGTGATACTCAAAATTTTATAGACAATGGAAGTCCGAAATCAAACTTTTGATAAATCCACCTTGTCTACAAGTTTCAAACAACAACTATATCTGAATTACGTACAGGGAGAAAACATAAGTAATCGTGACTTTTTGATAACAAAAGTATTGAAGTGAAGTAGATGAACTAGGTATAATTCACCCTCATGCAATTAATATGAAATAATAGCGCAAAAATGATAATTTATAGACAGACTGGGACACAGGTAGGATTTTAAAAAAAATTAGAGACCCTGAGTACCTTTTTGAAGTTACTCCAGTGGCGCGCAGAAGCCTTAGTAGCCCAGGCATCGGGTGCAAAGTTTTAGGGGGCACAAAATTCTGAAGATATAACGTGGGGAATGTAATTAGAAAGTAACAAGGACAAAAGTATAGGATATGGAGTTCAAAAAGATCGAAAAGAAAAATCGACATTTAAACGAATGTCTATGCCTGGGCAGCCTTCATCAAATTACAAAACAGAATGAGAGAATCTGATTTCCAAATTATAATGTCATAATTTGTAACCTAAATCTTCTAATAATATATCCTATGAGTTCACTTTTTAATCCCAATTTTATCACCATAAAATAATAGCCAATAATTTCCGCTGATTAGATGTAGTTCAATTTAATTTAGTTTAACCATTATTCAGAAACAAAAATTGTATAATAATTCTGCGAAATAAAACTAATCTTTCATGGTGTTTTATTTACCGAGATAATATGGTTGAGGAACCTTCAAGGGTTCTAAGGAAGCTTCATTGTTGTTTTGCAAATAAGGGTTCCTCGTGCTATTCAATGGCAAATTCACTGATGGATTATGCTTTGGAAGTATTTGCTGACTAAACTGACGCCACTCAAACTATCATAACTATCTTATACATTTTCCTACAACGCGATTTTCTTCCATAACAATGAATAGGCGAAATCGTTAATAAAACAATTATTTGAGTGACCTACAATTGCTGCACTACGTAGGCAGAGTTTCCATCCCACTATCTATCAAACTTTCTTACTCAAGCATTACTTGCTCCGTTCGCCCCAAACAATATCTTTATTGAAAATGCCGAGCATGGAAAAGAAAATATCCTTTTCATCATTCTCCTAAGCTACTAGGTTATTGAGTATTCAAATTAACAATAGGTACATTAATAACAATGTCTTCAGTTCCCCAATGATTGCGATATTGAGCTTGGCAACGTTGTAAATTAACAGAAAAACATGAGAAAATCTTCGTTGCACACGGCCCGAGGCCGCGCCGGCGACCGGGCGATTCCATCATCTATTCCTAGCATTTTTTGAGAAATATGTCACCTATATATGACCTTCATGTTAATCGCTGTCCTGACACTGCCGTCGTCTACTGGTACCTATGTGCCTAAATGTTCTATAGCAGTCCGGAAGATAATTATACAGTATTGAAAAATCGTACTTTTTGTTGCAAAGTACTATTAATTAAATAATTGTAATTCCTCGTGATCTTTTGCATTATAAAACGTATGCGAATTTTGGCGCCTAGGTATTCGATGACAATTACTGTTCTACCCAAATAATTTCGTCCGATTAATACTGACCTATATGTCAAAGAATTGCTCACAGTAAGCTTAAACCACATATATCACGAAGAAAATCAGTAGCATTTTCCTGAAATTCCTTACTGGAAAATACACTATAAAAGCCAGCGTTGCTCCTTGAAACCTCAAATTGTTGCTGATGCCTCTG
Organism: Bruchidius siliquastri; assembly: GCA_949316355.1. Classification (NCBI taxonomy): domain Eukaryota; kingdom Metazoa; phylum Arthropoda; class Insecta; order Coleoptera; family Chrysomelidae; genus Bruchidius; species Bruchidius siliquastri. The sequence continues at coordinate 373,932 of OX438534.1, read as the reverse complement.
ACTAGAGAAAAAAGAGGAATCACACACACAGACAGTGGAGTTCCCCGTTGTAGTGGAAAATATAATATTTCAGTGAAACATTCGTAGCAATTTAAAGAGTCGAATGATGTCGCCATCCGCGTTTATTCATTGTTCGGAAAAATTGAAACCTGATTTAGACAAGAACAGACTGACTCTTCGACGACAATAGAATAGAACTTATAAGCGACGAAACCGTTCGTTGTGTGAAACGGTTGAAACAAACCAGCGGCGCAGGTCTCTATGTGTTCTCTCATATATTCAGAACTTAGATGTTCCGAACCATGACCGACATGAAATGCTAATATTGCTCTTAAAAACTATTTATAATACTTATGCAGTTCAAATCCAGTAATCCGTAGAAGTAGTTGCTAGAACTGTCAATATGTAAAGTAGTTATATATTATATTATATATGTAAAAATGATTGAAATTACTAATGACAGATAAGTCATAACACATGTAATCCACAAGCGACAAAAAAGATATTATGAGTGTTCGCAGTTGATGTCGTTACCGAGTTTTAAGTGACACTTAACTGCCATGTAGACGTTTGCGAAGGCCGTATAAGAAATAACGGGTAGGTAATTAAGAAATGATGCAGTTTGAGAAGATAGAAGATCGTAGCAAATTAATAGCTACACATTAAATACGGTATATTACCAACATTCAACACGGAAAAGCTCAACAAATATTGTGACCGCGGAAATGTAAGCTTTCGTGACAAAAAGCTTTGACCTCCCATGCCAATATCTTTCAAAAAATAATTAACATTGAAAAAAATCGATTATGCTCGATAACTGTCCGAAACTCGAAAATATGAAGAAATTTTTTTTTGAAAAATCATGTCAGATGTTTCCACTATCTTCTTCAAAAGGCATAGATCGACAGGCCAATGGAAATTACTGACATAAAATTCCATGATGTAGGTATATATGTTCTACGCAATACTATCAGTTTGACAATAAGGATTTGGAGATAGATATTCATCGATGATTGGATTTAAAAAATATCGAAACGCTTTGTATAATCTTCAAAATTTTCAAGTTTCCGGAAATTCCCATTATTGAAGTATTGCCAAACGTTATTTAAAATGGATTAGACACTATCTAAGAAGAATGTGATCAAAATCGTCAATAAAGTGACACAAGTGCTCGCGAAATGCAGAGTCAACCTACTTGACGCAACCTTTTAAGACGCAAAATACCTGTCCTGTTCACTATAAGTTATAATGCAGTAATCTACAGAAAAAGTCGTTAAAACATAAACCGAACAAATTGGCCCCCTTTGGAAAAATAATTTAACTACGCTCTGAAATGTCGTATAATAATTATTGTAAATTAGGTATATTCATGTGCTTTATATTTGTTTAAAACACGGTTTCAAAAACATCAACAGACCGATAGACCGACGAAATAGTGGTGCACAAAAAGGCATTTTAAGTTTCGAACCATACTTTTCAATTTACAGCACCTGAAAGTTGGCATAAATATTTAAAATCGATAGCATTCCTATTCTTATATTTCCACTGTCTTTTTTGGGTACAGTGCTACTGGTTGATAGTTTCTTGGAATTTCCGTGGGCGCTAGATGCGATGTGATTGGTCAGTAACCCATAAAAGTCTTCGTTTGTTTTTTGTCGAAAGGAATGCGCGAATGTTCTTCGGAATACGGGCCATTCCGTGTTTGGTAGAAGATTAGAACAGTAGGAAAGTTCATTTTTTACATCATCGCTCTTAGCTATGTTTTCGGTTTCGTCAGGAATAAATGCGATTATCCTACGGTATAATCAAAGTATGTCTGTCATTCGACAGTACTGAGACTGGAGCGTTTGTGAAATGTATATACAGGGTGTCCCAGAGATCGACGTCAAGCCGAGATCAGACGATCGGCCATGTCTTAGTCGTTATCAGAAAAATATTAAAAAAATCCAAGTCATGCGTTTCTGAAATTATAGGCATTTAAAAAAAATCGAAAAATCTAGACCTTGTGATGGTCTTTTAACTGCTGCTCATACAAATCGTTAGTTTTTGTCAATTTTATTATTATTGTGTAATCCTGAATAATGCTTTTATTAGCTTTTGTATAAAATTGAAAGCTAGCTACTCTAGTTTGGAAGGAAATTGCAGTTTTTGCCGAATCAAGTACTAAAAATTAATACTTCGCCCAGTTTCAACTGACTATATTGAGAAAAAATTGTACTACTCTAACTTGGCAAGTAATGTTAAAAGTTGGAGCATTTAGTAAGGATTACAAAATGGTATGGTACTTGCTCGATTATCTCTTCATTCATGAAAAAAAAAATGTTTTCGTAAGATACCCAGTTTTGTTCATTTTTTGGTTTGCTTACCTAAAGTGATTTTAGTGTACCCAAGGCTTTTCTTAAGGCCGAATCTAGGATTCTCGAAGTGTGAGAGAGACAGACATCATATTTTCGGAAAATCCAAGTGTACCATGGGTAATAGTAATGACAGCTCATCTTTTTTTGGTTTGGAGATTTTCTTCTTGAAAGTTTGAATTTAAACAGCAATTATTAGGATATTAAGATTTATTAAATGTACGACAAATGTTCTAAAAGGTTTAGGTACTTAGATCTAAGATTTTAACAAATTTAAAAAATTTACAAAAGATGTTCAAATTGTCTTCCTCCAGCCGCAATACAAGCTCGACATCGTCTTAAAAAAGATCGGTTTGTCAGACGGGCAAATCTACCATTATTGACCACTTCAACTGTCTGTTATTCTGTGCCGTAGACCATTTAAATTTTCAATTGGCTTGAAATAAACTTTTCCTTTAACTGCTCCCCAGTTATAAAAATCCAATGGATTTAGATCAGGTGAACGAGCTGGCCACGAGATCGTTCCAGACCGCCCTATCCATCTACCCGGATATTTGTCATCAAGGTATTCTCTCCTTGGGTGTAATAAAATCATTTAAAGTTAGTAAACAAAAATCGATCAAAATTGGGTATCTTACGAAAAATTTTGAAATCCTTATTAATTGCTCCAATTGCTGAGCAAAGTATTAATTTTTTGTTCTCGATTCGGCAAAAATTGCAATTTTCTTCCATACGGGAGCAGTTGGCTTTCAGTTTTATGCAACAGCTAACAAACGCAATATTCAGGATTACATAATAATAATAAAATTGACAAAAACTAACAATTTGAATGAGCAGCAGTTAAAAGACCATCCTAGGGTCTAGATTTTTAGATTTTTTTTAAAATGCCTATAATTTCAGAAACGCATGACTTAGATTTTTTTAAATATTTTTCTGATAACGACTAAGACATGGCCGATCGCCTAATCTCGGCTTGACGTCGACTTCTGGGACACCCTGTATGTATAACACCTATACAAGACCGCCGACAGACATTTTCGTAGGGGGGGGGGGGAGGTCAAGGGTTTTATCACAGTGATATAAAATTCCAAAATAATATAGCTGTTAGTTTATATATTTATATCGGAATAAAATGAGTAAAAATAACACCTGATTGTTAAAGCTCTTACTTCAAACACCTGAACGTAGGGCTTTTGATGTTTGGGAAGGAATTCTAGATTTGCTGTGCAAGTGCAAATGTGGGCTCGGAGTAGGCGTTATCATCGCCACTTTGCTTTAGGAAGCATGATTTTCTACTTTCGGTGAAATGATAAGCAATACACAGAGATTCAATGAAAATTTTACAAAGCTTGCATTTTAGTATAGTTTGACTATTTTTGGGCGTACTCGAAAAATATTTTTAGTGACTCATAACTTTTGAGAAACGCTAAAACTACGCTTTTGCCTGTTTTTTTGAACGTCTGACCATTTAAGTTGATGGTTTCAAAAATTTTAAATACAAGCGCTCGGAACGTTTATCAAGTATGTGGAAGTAGGTATACCTAGTTAGGAAATTTATTCATTAAAAAATTTCTCCTATAACCAGTCCCAAAAATAGGTTTCTGATACCTTGGTTTATCATAACCTTTCTGTATACCTACCGATCATATGTAGGTAACCAGGTACTCTGTGAAATCTAATATACTTGGCAATGACGTTTAGGCAACCACTGTAACAGTAGTAACACTAATATATGTACGTCAGGCAGTCTGCACATCTGGGCTTGAAGTTTTTTGTTTTCACTTTTCAACTATTTTGCATGTTTTAGCTTTTGTCGGTTTGATAACATTTCATTTATTCTGAAGAATTGTTTCAGCTATAGTGTTTCCAAGACCCTGGATGTGTCGTAAAAGTAAAATTTATTAAAGCTTTATAGAGATATCGCACTTAAATGATGACACAAAAATGAAAATCGATGGAATACTTACTAGGTTTCAAAAGGATCGGAAGTGGTGCTAATTCGAAAACGTCTGAGAACATTTTAAACGGATTTCCGGGAACTATAAGGAATAAATTGAATTTTAGTTGCAAGATTTAAATCTACATCTGTGAGCAATTAGTCGAGTTGCACAAATCCAGATTTTCTGTGACAAATTTAACTGGTGTTAACCCTTGGTAATTTAATCACCTCAGAGATTCGCGATTTGCTTCAATTTGGCATCCGCTAATTCAATTTTCTTGGTTAATTTGTTCTTTGATGAAAAACGTCCTTGCGCTTTTATACATTTTTCAAGATAATATGAAAACTTCAGTTGTGGATAGGAGCCGTTTATATTACTTTCAACAAAGAACTAGGTATATGTTAAGCTCCTAACAAATTTAAAATTTGTATGTAGGTAAGAGATATTGGGAAAAATAATATTTCTTACACCTTCTCACGTGTGAAAATCGACAATCGTGAATATCTGGCCGAAATAATATGAAGATCAATTAATACGTAGTATCTCATAGTCTTTGAAATCGCTGATTTGAAAATTGTGGATGGGTTTTACGAAAAGTCATTTGGATTTCATATAAATCGCTATATTAGGGTTTTGATCGTTGCTGATTTTGAATTTGAAAATATTTTCTTGAAAAACAAAATGGCTGATCAAATATAACAGAATAAATTACATTCGATGAAAAACTATATCCTAGGATTTTGTAGGTTGCTGATTTCAAATTTGAAGTTATGTAAATAGCTGTAATTGGTGTCTTGATATGCTTTAACTGTAAGTATTGTGAATACTAGAGAAAAACTTCTTCTAAAGGCCCTTCTCTTGGATTTTAGATTGAAAATCTTATTTCGCTAATTCCTGAGCTTATAATAAGTAACAGGCAAAAACAACTAATGAACAACACTAAACTAAATGTAGACTTGGAGATATTTCAATACCTATCTACATTATCAAGCTGTTCTCTACGTCACGATCCATTCAGAAAATTCAATTTCATTAACATTTCTCCGTATTAAAGAGATTTTGAAGTCTTGATTTTTTTCGCAAATCACTGCTAAAGTTAATACTTCCCAGCACAAGCACATACATAATAATTATACAACTGTCTGTGTGAAATGACCAGTGAAAAAAATACAGAAAAAAACCCCGAAATATTCACGACGAATTCCAACTATATCATAAGAGAATGATTAGAATAGAATAGAAGCTAGAACAGAAGGTTTTATAACGGAAAGTAAACTATAAACAATGATCAGTGCGTGATGAACGCGTGATCGATAGGTGAACATCTCACACCCACCGCTCTATTGGCCCGGATTGGTCGAGCCAACATACAACGCCATCGTTGGTGGCCAATCAGAGTAAGAGAACCTTCGGTGGCCGGTAAGGAATTCTTTTAGGGACAGGACCGCAATTAGTAACTCATATACTTCAGAGGCGTTTGGTGATTGTACGTTTTTTTCATTAGTTAACTTTGTTTCATTTGAAAATGTCTGACCCGGATACAGCTGACGAAATTGTCGATATTAGCCTTACCCCGCCAAAAAAAAGAGATAAAAAGCTGCATTTTAGCGCAAATGAAAAGCGAATTATTTTGAATATTTATAAAAAGCAAATGCAAGAATATGTTGATTTGGCTATTGAAGAGGTTGTATGCAAGGTAGCTGAGATTTCGGGAGTCATTCGGTCAAGTTGTTTACCGAATTATTAGGGAGTATAAAAATAAACATTCATTGTCAGGGTCAAAATCGTATCCCACAAGAAAAAAAATCGAAGCATTCGATGACTTTGACGGGAATGCAATTGGAAGAAGTAAATAATTTTTTCTTCAGAAATGAACTACCTACAGTTGATGAAATCTTAAAAGCAGTTAAAGATGGCACGGACTTGAAACGAGGAAGAAACAGTTGATTATTAGAAAAAGAAGAGATAGTTGTGTGAAGATGGGAATATCTCAGAAAAATAAGGCAATTTCGTAACGAAGGGCGAAAAATATATTATTTAGATGAAACTTGGGTAAATGCTGGGCATACTCATGCAACAGTTTGGGTGGACAGTTAGATCATCGAGGCAAGCTCTCTTGGATGGACTTTCGACTGGCCTGAAAAATCCTACTGGTAATATATGTTTAGATTAGCTGTAATACCAAGAAACCATGGAAAACATTGAACAGTTTGAATTTGCTGTTCAATATTTAATCATTATATTATCATTTATTTTTTCTGATTTTTATTGACTCCCAGCTCTACATCTGTTTTACGTTTTGATTGCTATATTTTATTATATTTATAAGTTGATTTTTGCTGGAAAAAATTATTTACTAAAAAACTTGATAGATGTGGAGATGGTTCGAAATAACACAACGTGGTTGGTTAACCGGCTTGCTAACTAACGGATTTTTAAAATTTGTTTGTGTATTTTCTATTACCTTGATTATGAAATTCGAAAGAACTTAATTTCAACAACAAATCTGCAAGTCAACAATAAATTACTTTTAGGGAAAGGAAAATGGCTAATAATTTGTCACATTGGTGGTGAGAACGGCTTCGTACCCGATGGTTTATGGGCATTTGAGTCAAAGAAATCAGGCGACTGTCACGAAGAAATGGATGGTAAATCTTTCCAAATTTGGTTTTCAAAAACTTTGCCAAAACTTGATGATAATTCAGTAATTGTGTTAGAGAATGCACCATACCATTCCAGGAAATTAGAAAAAATTTCTACAATGTGTACAAAAAAGCGGATATCCAAGAATGGCTTAATTCTAAGTAAATCAATTTTGATAAAAATATGGTTAAAGCGGATTTAATAAAATTAGTAAAACAACATACATATAAGTATACTTAAATACTATTGATGAAATATCCAAAAAGCAAAATAAAACTGTTTTACGACTACCTCCTTACCACTTTGAACTGAATCCTATCGAGTTGATTAGGGCTAATATAAAACAATACCTAGCGTCAAACAACACGACTTTCAAATTTTCAGATGTTAAAAATCTGTTTCATGATTCCGTCAACAGAGTTTCGGCTGATAAATGGAAAGATTGCATTCATCATGTTCAGGAAAAAATTGGAATCAAAATGTGTGACATAGATAATATTATTGACACTCAAGATGAACCCCATATAATAAATATCAACAATGATACTGATACTTCTAGTTCTTCTACAGAGTGAATCAATCAGTTTCATTTTACTTATTGGCTAGCTTTATGCTCTTACTTATTCAAGTTGTTAAAACTACCTAATAAACGCAGTAGCAGTTCATTAAATTTGAATTCATCAGAAAAGTTTAGTGTTTTTATGTTTCTGTTATCTTTATGATGTTTAATTGAAAAATAAATGCAAATTACGCTGTCTGTATTTTTTTACAGAGTATTGTTTGTTATTATTTTTATACCTGTGCAGTTAAATAAAGATGATGGATTTGGAAGATGTTTTTAACGTATATTAATATAAGCTTGGGAAAAATGATTGCTGTCTTTTCAAATAAAAAATCGTTATTTTGATTTCTCATTTAGAACGAGTATATGAGTATGTTTTATTCCTTATAATTTTCTAGATAATTTAATTCGTTATATAGTATCTTAATGCGGACCTGTTGTGTTTACGACGGTTTTACGTTGAATCACGTGCAATATGCGTGGATATGTTTGGGTTCACTTTTTTCCTTGGCCGAATACAGTTTTTTTATATGTAGAGATGTATATTGATTATGTTAATTCGGTTGCTTACATTTCTTTCTTCGCAAAACGGCATCCCTGGCATCCGTGAAAAGATCTCCAACAGATGCGATATATGTGATGAAGTGTACCGGAATTTATTATTGATACATTTATCCCATTGTCTCTCATACCATAACCTGTTCATATTTATTCTGCTTATATTCAGTCTCAAAGTGTTAGAACATAAAGCAAAAATGAATACTTTTGTGCCACCTAGTATAATGAGTGTTGCAGATCAACTTTCAGCAAAGTGTGGTTGTCAAAATCCTTCATACGTTGAAATACGGTTAGCAGAACGGATTATTGGAAAACTATATAGTTCTTGATAGATACTAGTTGATGACTTCGAAGTTGATCCAGTAGTTTGGAGAAAAATTACAGGATGATTTTTAAAGCAAAGTCAAAATATCTTTATGCTTATGCTTAATTTTTTTTCAAATTTCCTAATTATTGTCAGCACAGTTTTTCAATCTTTTTTTCAAAGAATCTGATGCTGTGACAACTGAAATTCAGACGATGATCTACCATAAACATTGGGAAATACATTATACACCATTTTCGTATCCATTAACAATATACCAGGTTTTCGTGGAAAGTCAGTCAAATCTGAATGTGTGTGATGTGTCATTGAATTCAGTCCGAATATGGATTCTATAAACAAAAAATGTTTATCTGTTCATGAAGCCTTTCCAAAGAGCAAAGATTCCTTTAGATTATATATCGACCCATGCAACGAAGACTATAGTAACTCAAAAACGTGGGTTTTGACTTACTATATGGCATCAATAGATTTTTTGGTGAAAATTAAAGTCGGTCATGAACGATAGGCAACCAGTAAACAACTTCCGTGTATAGTAAGTGTAATAACCCACATTCCTACAGGCGAACACTATATTAAGTTAACTTACTCTAGTCTTTGTTGCAAAAAACGGCGAAAGGTATAGCAAGTTTGATTTACTATAATTTTCGCCGCACGATTGGAGGTTAGGTTGATATTAATGACTGTAAACGTTAAGTAGTAGATGTGTGAAAATAGCTGTTTATAATCGAACCGAGATGAATTGTTTTGATGTACAAAAAGTCCTCATAACACCCCAATCTGCTGTGAGCGACTTCTATCACAAGAGCAAGCTCGCTACATATAACTTCACAATTTATATGGGAAATCATGAAGGCTACTGACGCTACTGTTATGTTTGGCATGAGGTAATTACGAAGAGGCGACCAAACGAAATAAGCAGCTGTATTTTAAATTTTTTGAAAAAGCAGAATTGAAGCTTATTTTTTTTTCTGATAACTGTGGCGGACAAAATCATAACCGTTTTATTTTCTCAATGTTTTCTTATGCTGCTATGTCTCTGAACCTGCAAATAATTCATCGATTCCTAAAAACAGGTCACACACAAAACGAAGGCGACAGGATGCACTCTGTTATTGAGAATGCCAAAAAGCGGCAATCTGCAATTTATACCACCGATCAGTGGATCATGTTGATTCGCATGGCAAAAGTGACTGGAAAGCCATATATTGTGAAAGAGATGGCACAAAATGACTTTTTTTGTTTTAAACAGAAGGTAAAATCGGAAAATTGGGATAGGATGATGGCGGAGAAAAGATAAAAATAAGCAAGATGAAAGAAGTACACTTTTCGTCAGAATGGCCTCATGAAATGAAATTTAAGTACGACTATGCTGACGAGTTAAAGACAGTAAGATTGAAGAAAAATCCTCGAAGGAACAGAACGGAAAGCGATGCTCTTAAAGACTTACCTATTCTATAATTTCTATTTTTCTCTTAAAGCCAAGAAAGGTAAGAAAATACAAAAGGGACGGAAGATCAATAGTGAAAATAACAGAGATATTGACAGTGATAATAGTGACGAAAATGAACAAGATTATGATTTAAGTGATTCTGATTGACGTTATAGATGTTTCCTTTCAACATTATTGAAAAATAGTGTAAGTCTATAAAATTTTGCAAAAAAATGTTTTTTTGTTATGTTTGAGAGTTAAAATAGTCTTTGTTGCATGGGTCGATATGTTCCCAATGTCCTTACGCCTGTATGTATTATTAGATCCATACACAAAGGCTCAGTTTATATATAATTCTTGTATTAATTAACCTTTTTCTACTCTATAATCAATAACTTACAAGGTTCCGCGCAGTCATATGTATAGAATGCCGAAAATTGATCGACAAGCCAAACAGCAACATGCAATAAAAAATAATATCAGTAGGCAGACGCAAACCATTCTATTTATTTTTTAATAGTTTCCTGATTACGAAATCAAATAAATTCGCTACAATTTATACCTTTTCCTCAATTTTTAACTTACAATAGAAAGGCGCAACCATAAGATGATTTATGTCAACGCAGCAAACATTCAAGTATTTAATTATCTATTTATGCTCGATAAGTAGGTATTGATGATGAAATAACATTCAAAATGAGTTCATGAAAGAACAGACTATATTTATTTATTATAAAGAAAAATCGGCGAAAACTAAAGAATGGTATAGTTCAATTTGCAACTATCGTCAAATAACAAAAAATAGAAAAACGCTCAAACCTATGTTTGGACATTTCCGAGAAATATGTGGCAGAGCTATCTATCATCAAATAACGAATAACAGTAAAACGGTCAAACTTTTTTTTGGCGTTGGTCTGTACAAATTTGGCCTCGGCAATTGCCAGTAATTTTAAACACAGATGATTCTTCACACATCGCCCTCTTAAAATTTGAGCATGTATGCGAGATACTCGTCGATCCCTTACGCAAAAAGCACGTTTAGGATAAATCGAGAGGCGAGAGATATTATTGTTTTTTTCGGGCGCGTCTCAGTGAGGCCGGCGATACTGGTAACGTGTGATCATGTTTTTGATGTGAGAATGTCACACTCAATCATGAAATCTCATCATTTTGTATTGTTTGAATTAAAAAGATCGAGAAACAAACAAGGTGAAATAATTTATATTACTAGAGCTCAGTTTTTGACTTGGCGGTCAATATAAGTGGTGAGTTATGCTGAAGGGGGCCTAGTGAGGTTTTATCTTCAGGCAGATAATTTGTTCTGTTTCTGCTTTATCGGCTTTTACTACCGGTTACGGAAAAATGGTGTGAATGAAGTTGATTCTGCTGATATACCTGACATTTTGGAAAATACAAATTTTTAAGAACCTGAAGTTTTTGGGGATGCAAAAAATTTAGTTTTTCACTGTTTTTTTTTCAATTCATTTCCGAATATCAACAGTCCTAGAATTTTAGCAAATCCTTATTTTTAAAATATTACCATGGAATTGGAAGTACAGCGTGAACCTGCTGGATGCTATTTTTGGTTGGTATTTGTACCATAATACGAGTATATGAACGCCATTGTGGAACAATGATTTTCCTTTTTTGGATACAAATAAGCGAAACTAAATGTGAGAGTTAACTTCGTGAGAACTATATTGATGATAGGTCAAAGTTGATATACCTGTGGCTGAAAGGGACATTTTTCTCCAGCACCGAACATAAACAGAGACAAGAAGGGTCACTCCAAGCTCCGCCCCGAAATATGCCTATCTCTCTCGCTAGCTGACACTACTTTAACTTCATACGCTCCATACAATCATACATGATTACATGTTACATGCCGTGGTAGATGCAGTCACCATTCACCAAAGCACCGCGCGCGGTATACTTGGCAGGCTGACATCTGGGAGACCGTCGCGTCGGCGGCCGGATATACCGAGGTTGTTTCAGATCATGGATGCAATTCTCGAAAATTGGTTAACAAACTTTTGAAAGTAACCACGGAAAACGTTTACTTTAACGTAGATAACTTGAGACTTGTTTATTTATATGACGTGCCACATCTGTTAAAGTCTACCAGAAATAATTTATTTCCCTACAATTACCGGTTACCAAAAGAGACTGTGCAAAAATGCTATCTAGATACTTTTTATGCACACGATAAGAAAAAAGAATATAGACTTTGTCCTAAATTAACCAACGAACATCTTTATCCTGGTAACTTTCAGAAAATGAAGGTAAAATTAGCATCGCAAATATTTAGTCATTCTGTGGCAGCTGCTCTTGAAACTTACATAGGTTTCAAAGTTTTGCCTTCGAATGCAAGTGTCACAGCAAAATTCATGTCATTTAAATAATTTCAACACTTTCATGGCTACAGAAAAACAACTAAAATTCCTGGAAGAAATTGAATCTATGTTTGATAATTTGAAGGTTGTTAAAATGGTTAGAGTAAGAGGCCAGGACAGCTGTGTGGAAAAGCGTATAAATAATCAAGTACATTTTATATATGGTTGGAAATCAACAATCACTTCCATAAAGCGTTGTGGGAATCTTTAAAGTCTCGACAGTATACATTTCTACTCATCAGAAACTTAAATCAAGATTGCATAGAAAACTTTTTTGGACAAGAAATTGTTGTAGCAACGCCAGAAATCCAACGCCAATACAGTTTTCTAGAGCATTTAAAAAATTATTCACGCTTGAATACTTTAATCAAACTGAAGGTGCAAATTGTATCGATGATATTGCAAAAATTTTATTGGAAAATGTTCATCGCGACATTCGTGTGATTTATGTTAAGGTATATCGAACAAAATACTTTAAAAGATGAAGTAACAGTATTTCTTAGATGGAAAGCCTACTCTTCCTCTCAACAAATTGGTGGTTTAACTGCGCCACCTCTGAATATTGTAGAATTTATTGTAAATCTGGAGGACATTTTTTTTTTAATTTCAATAAAATAGCATTTGAAAATCATATTGGAAAAAATCTGAAAGATTTGTTAAAGAGTATAACACTAACACATCCGTGTAGAAAGTTTCCTCATGAATATTTTCTATCTCTGTATATTAGATTACGAATATATTTTACTATCAAATTTGCAAACCGCGACATCAAAGATCACATAAGAAAGAAACTGAAACCAAATAGAATATTAAGAATTTTACAACATTTATGAGTAGAGTATATATCTTGAAATACCTATTAGTATGTTTTTGTTGTCCTATTTCTTTTTGTTTTGTATTTATTTTTAGAGAAGTTCAACACTACACAGTCTAAACACTCGCCAAACGAATTTTTAAACCCGTCAAGTATGTTTACAGACCTACTAGTCAACCCATGGGATAAAATTCAAGAAATTGTTAACTGTGGAATATAAGAGATTGGCTGTAGTGACTGTAATACATGTTATATAGGATGAACGTATGTTGTCTTCTTCCAACAAAAAAACATTCGGTTGAACACTTGAACAGTTTAATAAATAATCTTATTCTATCTATACTGTAGAATTCATTTCTGTTAACCCCCATATAAAAAATAATGCGAACGTAGCGCGCGGTGCCGCGCCGGCACCGATCGGGTCCAGCCAACCAGCGGTGTCGCTGCTGAATTAGAAGCGGCTTGGCTTTGACGACTGACTTCAAAGAGCGGACGTCCGTGACCCTTCTGTTCTATCGTTTATGTTCGGTGTCTCCAGATAGCAAGATAAACGCAATTCGGTGTGGTTTGTGTCATTGCAGAGATTACACCGATTACACGTATTGTCTCTGCATATATGGAAAAAGTAAATAAATCATTAAACGTCAGCGGGTGGCAAGATTTTTATAACCTCTCATGGTGAATGGTTGCCCATCAACGGGTTATGTGTACCTGAAACTTTATCAATATAGATTATAGGATTTTAAAGTTAATCATTCTAAAGTACTAATAAGAACTTTAGTAAGGTACTCTGCCTAGCTCTGATTGCATTGTTACAATAGGTTTGTTGCATTGGTTAGCAAGTATCGAATGAATGTACCTTACTCCTGTTTTATCACTATTTTTACTACATGTACCTATAATGTTTTTTCAGAATTGATAAATGCTATTTATAATAAACGATAAACGAAGTTTTTTGATATTTCTAGTTCTAATAAATTCTATGTCATTCATAGCAAATCGGTCGCCATTTTGAATTTCGAAAAATACTTATGAAACAATTTTCATTTTCTAATACTAGATCAGTGACGTTTAAATCATCAACGTCACAATTACATTTATCACTCTAAAAAGTCGGTTCATTCCAGAAAATGTGTTACGTCGAATGGATTTTTAAGAGCTCACAGTATTAGCATACGATCCTATGATATTCGCTTGTTTACTGAAATAAGACGCAATGCTGTTTTACTAACCACCGTGCGTCCGACACCGTTCAACGCTCGAGTACGAATACCCGGCTGACCCGGCTCTCTCGTCTCTCGTTATCAGGAGTCGTGCGCCAGGTGGATCTTTATTTCTTCTACACCACAGATCCCTGTTGTCTGTTGATCCGCTGCGGTAAAAAGTGTTAGCAGATGACTACTATTTACTCAGTAATTTATGGATATTCGAACCTATGCACTTGTCATAATAAATAAGCATACACACCAAAAGCAACGTAATTGACTTTCTTGTTCTTGCCTGTGTCATGTCGCATAAATCTCATTATTTATGTGAGACAAAAGTCTCGCTTCGATTGTTTCCCATATAACAAAATAAATATGGTGGTGCTTAATCAACAAACTGATTAGATAGGTTATTGATTAAATATTACCATTGACAAGTAGAGTTGATATCAGTTCGACCGAGTTCAACGTTTCAAATGTGCTATTAACATTTGTACTTCCTTCACAAAACCGAACATGATTTCTATAATTGCAAAGATTTTTAAATAGGTTATAATAGTATCATCTAAATGATGAGTAACCAGCATGTTTTGATTTACCAAAATACTATTGACAACAACAACAAATCTTGAAAAAAAGTTTGTTTAGTAAGCTTCTAAATTCTGTTCAATAGTTAATATAAAAGTGACGTTAAGTAAGTGGGCACTGTACTTTCCCCGCATGGTATCAGTTTAGAAATAAGGATTTTGATATGATTTTAGAACTCTTGATATTTGGTAGCCAAAAGTAAAAAAATATTGAATATTTAAACAATTTAAAATCTGAAAAATCCTCAAAACATTCTATATTTCCAAATTTTAGTTCAGGTGAATCAGGAGCTCTAAAGTCCGATAAGAATATTTGATGAAAAGATACTACTGCCCACAAAAAACAAATTCAACTCACTTGACACCGTTTTTCAAGAGACTATAACGAACTTTTCTCATTATCCAAGATCCCGATTCAGTTAAAATGTAGTAATCTGTAGTAAAACAGAAACAGAACAATTCAGCTCTCCTTAGAAAAAGTCCAGCTACACTTCCTGAACCTTGGCCTACCACTTATGAGCTGGGGGTCCAGGGGGTCCGGACCCCCCCCCCCCTCCCGAAACAATTCATAATTATATAATGCCGCTCACTTCAGAGTCGCTATTTTTTTACCATGCACCGACCAGCTGATAGTTAATTTGCAAGACCGCTTCAAGACTCCAACGACAGTATTGTCAGCATTTCAAGCCCTACTACTAAGGTTTGCATCACCTTGAAAAGCTATTAGCTACAAGCCTTATCTATATTTTTTGATGAGGAATATTCAGTGTCTGGTCTACACGGAGACTATATGTGGTGCAATCAAGTTATAAAAAAACAAACCTCGCAGAGTCGAATATATGATGGGGCAAAGTATGCACATAGAACCGCGGTTAGGCCAGACCCGCGCTGACGTGATTTTTTCACGATAAGGAAATAATTACCTCACAGACGCGTGCCGAAGCAGAAACTAAAATACGTTCAATCAAATTAAAACTAATTAAAAACTACCTAGCTCAACTATATCGCAACGGAAACTAGTTGGGCTATCGTTAATTTCAATTGAAAAAAGCATTTGTAATGGGAAAGATTTTCCACAATTTATAGACGATTTTGCTGCGAAAAAAGCACTCTCAACCTTAAATTATATTGAAATATCAAAGTTTGTTTTTTGGTTTCTCTTAACATAGTTTCGTTAATTTTGAATTTTCTGTGATTTTATTTTTATAGTTATTTTTTATTGCATGGTACATCTTTATAATTATAAAGTCCCAAAAATGGAATTCTTGCTATTGAGGTTTCGTTTACAGATTCACTCAACCATTGAAAATGTAAAAAAAAATGTACTGTGTACAATTAAATTAACTACACCAATTCATCTTTGGAACAGCTTTAGCTTAAAATATAAAAATTGAATGAGTCCTGCAAATCATGCTGATACAAATCGAAAACATACATCTTAAAAATTCTGAAATTAGAATTGGTAATTGTTTAAACTTTAACGTGACCCAGTGCCGCTCTTTGCCCTTTCCAGGCCAAAGCAGCCATTGTCAAAAATCACATTCAACGAAGCCCAATCGATGATTTCCGACTTATTGTTATGGAATGTGTTCGATATTAAATGGTTTTCCCTCGCGCTTCAACCATGTTACATACGAACTCTTTTCATAAAGTCTGCCGGTGGAAACAGATTAAATAGAATGGCGAAACCAATCGTTTTATTTTGTATTAATAGATACAGATGTGAAACTCCTAATTACGGATTTTTTTGTCGTTCGCCGCAAACTCGAAATCGAGTAAGATTTTCAATATAAATGTAATTTCTGATGGCTGATTACTGAAATCACATAATTATTATGTTTGAGGGAGAAACAATTTTCGGATTTTTAAATGAATTTAGGTTGAATTGATGCAGTGTAGGCCGAATCGTTTCAAAAAAATTGTAAGTTCGGTGCAAATCATATATTTTCCTAAAATCTTGTATATCGCTCCCATGGGATTGAAATATTTTATGTTGCAATCCTTTCTCATAAGATGTACATTGTAGTATTTGGGAGGTGATAATATTTTCAATTTTATTCATTTTGAATTCGTCATACATCGAAATGTATCATATGTGGTTCAAACATTCTATTACAGTTAGTTATCTCAGAAAAAGTTACAAATAGTACAAATGCAATTCCAAATGTTAATATTTTTTATACTTTTGATATTCCATTGAATTTTCATCATGCATCATTGTCGTCAGCATTCTGTTCTATATCAGTGAAATCCTATCAGAACTAAGATGAATAGAATAAATCAAAATCGCCGTTTATGAAGCGAGAGTTTGTCGGTTATTAAACAGCAAGGTGATTATATATCAGCACACCTGACCAGGCAGAGAGGATCTTGATGAAGTCTGTGCGTTCGAGTGAGTTAAAGTTACCATGGTTTGTTGCCTGATAGTAGACAACCTGGATGTTTCAAAAATATTACTAGGAATTTCGATCCTCTATATAGTTTCACGTTCCTATTCATATGATATCTTTGTAAGCCATATGGATGATGAAATTCTGAAGTATAGTATTTTTTTAAATAATATATATCGAGGTATTGCGGTATCAATGTCATGTTCAAGGACCATGGATATGTACCTACCACTATGTTTCAAACAAAATGTAAACGGAGCAAATATATTTCTTGCAGATAATCGTAGAGAGAAAATTTTATTTACTTCATGTCTTGTTTTTGGAATGGAAAGATGTCAAGTATATCTTGAAAATGAACAAGTTTGGATTCCTAAAAGAGTCGTGAAGTGTCCTCAGATGATCAGAAATTTGAAATACATTCCGTTTAGTTCGTGAATTTCTGATTTCTCTGAATTATGTTATACCTACAAATAATCAATTCTTCGAAAATGTAGACAAGGTGATATTTAATGCTTTCAAAATGCTGCAGTTTCCTGCTTCCCTCTAATCTTGCTTTACAGAAAGTACATAGTCTGGAATATTATTTAGTAAAATGTTTGAATTCCTAAAAAGCTTTTTGGAATGTTATGATTATAATATCATTAGGTACATTAATATTATTATAAATCAAGATGCAGTGTAACAACTTTGGACTACTATTGGTGAACCATTAAATGTAAGCCATAATAATATACTAATGTACCTATAAAAAAGAGGATTCACACTTATCAGTGTTGCTCCATCTCATGAGAAAGGAATATGTTCGAATATAAATTCACAAAAAAATGCAATAGGAAATTGGGCTAGAGGACCTACGAAAATCTCTCGTAAAATTTCTGATTTCATTATTCCAAACATTTTTTTTCTAAATGGATAACTAAGCGAAGGATACTGAGTGAATCTACTTGATTTAATTTCATTTCATTTTCACAAACTCAAAATGAGTGCCAACCTCCTCCCGATATGGGAAGCATCTTGTAAAATTCAAGAACTGACTTTTAATTATTCATATTTTCTTTTTCGAATAGCTGCAAGCTATTCAAGTTGCCTTTGAAAAAATCTAGTTCAATAAAAACAATTTGGTCACGTACGCGAGAGGCGGAATCGGAAATCGATGACAGCAGCGAACAAAAGAATCCATCACCGGTGCCAAAACGAACGCCACAACGCCAGCCAGCCAGCCTTCTAGCTTAACCAGTCCAGAGATAAACGCTACGTGAAGCTGTACTGTGCTGTGTGACGGCGTGACGGCCCGACCCAGCCGGGTTCATATTTTGAAGAAATTAACTTCCTCTCTGATGCTCTATCAACAGCACGTGGTGGCGTGTCAAGACGCAAATATCCTTCACACACGTACAACTGCCGGTACTCGGAATTAGATTGTTTTGTTGAGGTGCATTTAATATTTCGGCGATATTTTAAGATGGTTTAGATTAACGATTTGCTTTATCAAAATTGAGAATTTATAATAAATAAAATAAATGCAGATTGTAGATGCTCTCACTTGGTGAAGCTCCTACCATCATGCAGATGGAATAATTGTGTATCTGATACACAGTTTCACTGTGTTACAGTGACGCGTTTCGATTTATAATGAAAGCATCATCGTACTGTCAGATTTGACTGTTTATAAAGGCTACCAGGGAAACTAACTAACTAGCTTCTGTTATGGATACAAAACTACAGCTCTCAAGTCTAGCATTCCATTTATGCTGTTTAGCTATTTTTCTATTAAATATTTTTTTTATTTCTCTGTCTATGAGAAATATTTTTTTAGCGACTGTGTTTGAACTACTGCTAAAGGAAACCTAAAGAAAACATTAACAAATGTCCTTGAGATATTTCATGTTATAAAATATTCTATTTCTCAAGATATGTCATGTTTTAAGATATTCTATTCCTTAAGCAATTTCATTCATCTTAATACATTCCATGACTTGAGGTATTGTAAAAAATAGCTTTATTCGTGAAAGTGTGTTAAATACACAATTATTATATCTTCAAATTAAATGTTGCCGAAATTTGTAAAAAAAAATTATCTTTCTGTAGAGCTTCTGGAACGTGACAGACTTTCTGATTTTGTAATTCTTTATTAAGCATTCCTGTGAACAGAAGTATAACACATGCATGGCGTAATGAGTGGATGCCGTCCTTCGCAGTTACAAAATCGCGATACAGGCCCGTTGGAGTGAGAATCCTACCTTCAAACATTGATGCTTTAATTTGAAAATACGCGCTCCGTGTAAAAATGAGTTTTCCTAATTTCCACTGGAAAAAAAATTATTTCCTAGATAGATATTTTCCAGAAAAATAAACAATAGCGTTAAATCCTAAAAACATTTGTTTCTTGAACTATTTCATCTTCATCTTCCGCTTATTAGTGAATCAAGTACTGTTACCGCAAAACTTCATATGAAGTATTGATTTTATCTACGGTGATTATCAATCGGCTTGATTGCTTCAGCAAACGTCGTCATGTGAGGCGTTTGCTGGGAAAAGTTTCCGCTCAAACACCTAGGAAGTATGTGACAACAGTGTGTCGGACAAGACTACCGCTTTGCGTTTCATGATCTTCATTTCATCGTGTGTCGGTGATTCCGATCCGGTGATCATTGTTTCCTAGACTACCATTGGTGCGAAACGGAAACACTTCCGACAATGGGTTACACGCGCGAACAGAAAGTGACTTTCGTTCTTTGCTTTCTCAAAAACGTCTTGTTTACTGATGAATAATCTTTTTATCTGCATGACTGCATGACCGTCACAATTCTCAAATTGTCCGATATTGGTCAAGGGAAAACAAGCAGTCTCGGTCTCTCGGTCACAAAACAACAAAGTTTTTCGTTATTTGTTCGACAACCGCGCGGAAAGGATTGTTAAATCGGATAAAATAATTTGTATTTTCCCGAAATATAATTGTTGGGTATTTACCACTGGTGTTCTGAGGATAGATATTTTAACACGACCGCCTTTTATCAAGTAAATGTGTGATAAAACTAGGGAGTGCAGAGAACGTAGTTTTGTGTAGACTCAATTAGATGTTTCCGGTGAAGCCTAAAGTAAACTTTTACCGCGTTTTACATTGTTTTGTTCTGTTAAAACGATAGGTGGTTTGAGCGAGTTCAAAAAATGGCTAGCGAGATCGAAAACAAAAGAAAAAGCCGTAAAGTGCTCCGTGGGTCAGTTACAGAGGCGTTAAATGATCTGAACACTTTGTTAAACGCCGAATCGCGCGAAAATTAGAGTCTTGAAGCAGCGTTTGAACTGGTGAGTGGTAAATATGATAGCGTGCAGGTGCTTGATCGTGACATATACGAGTTGTTATTAAAGAGTGCATCTGAACATGAGCTTAAAAGTGAAATGGAAACCTGTGACACGTATGAGAAGAAGTTCATCACCCTGATGATTAAATACAACAAAATGATGGAGGACTCTGTATCCTTTGCAGGTGGAGAAAGTAACCCAGGCACAAATAATGGTTCTAGTGTTTCAAATCCAGTGGAGAACTCAGGTATGCTTATATTTAAATTACCCAGAATAGACTTTAAACGGTATGATGGCGCCATAAAAGGCTAGTTAGTTTTTTGGGCGCAATTTAAAAAGGGTGCACGAGGACATTTCTATTGAATGTTCTGACAAAATTGAGTATTTATGTCAAGCAACGGTTCCCGGCAGCCGAGCTCGCCAACTAGTTGAAAGTTATCCCGCTATGTCGGAAAATTAAAATAAGATTATTGAAAGCATGTCAAGTGGGTTTGGTCGAGAAGATTTGCAAATTGAAGTTTTAGTACTATTAAAGCTTATTCTGTCTAATTCTACACCACGAGGAGTGGATATTAGTTTGCTCTATGACAGATTTGAGACCCAATTGCGAGTTATAACGGCCGAACATAAACCAGACTTTTTGAAAAATACTTTATTGCCTGAGAGACAAGAGGCGAATGAATGCCGGGCCGGGACCATCCAACATGTGGTTTTCATAGATAAACAGTTCTTATCTGAGTATAACATAAACAAAACGAAGGGCTGTTTCTTGAGAGGGTTTCTTAATTCCTCCCTCCTTACGTTCGGATTCTCCGAGTTCCATATCAAAAATTCTTTCTTTAAGGCTCGATACAATATTAGTATTTGGAGAGTTTAGCTATTCTATATGTTGACTCGATATAATAATATTCTTACTTTAACCTTTAAATTTATATAACACTAATTTGTAAATAATACATTGTATTACAATAACAATCATGAGGCTAGTTATGCAAGAAGTGGATACAACGGAATATGACTCTAAAGCTTAGTAGTCTTAGATGTCATGTCACATTTGTCTTGTTAATATTTTGGTTTTCATTCGTGAAGAAGGAAATAAAATTTGGTTGTTCACTTTGTTTCTGCAATTAATATTCAAAATTGAGCTTTCGTGAATAGATATAGAGCAAATAGTATCTAAACATTTGTTGTTAGTTAATTGAATAATATGTGGATGTTTATTGGAAATAAAATAACATTATAATAGCGATTCAGGTTTACTGGGGTGGACCAGGAGAATCCGGTAATGGATGATGTCTTAGTGAAGGTTTGATTCGGGATCTAAGTTTAATTTTATTTTTCAAAATAATGTGATCTTCGTGTTGTGTATGGTCCGTTTCTCTGTGGAACATTGGTTGGTTTTTTGTGGTCTGCCGTCTTGTCTGTGTCGTATATAGACAGGTCCTTTTTGTTTTTGTTTTATCGGTCGTCTGTCATACTTGCTAGGTTCGCATTTGTTAATATAATTTGTAATTACTTGGTACATATTAGGAGTACAAAATTTTATCTTTGGGTGCTCGTGAGTCTCATGACTCCATTGTGAGCTTGATTGTGATAAATGGGAATTTCTTCAAGGGCTTTTTCATTGTCTAAATAGTCCAGCTTATATTCTGCTTTAATTATTTTAATTCCACTATGCGAGAAGTAGGCATCTAGGATTTGATTCAAGTGGGAAATAATTTGAGTGCAGTCTTTATAAAGTCCATATGTTTTATTAGATTGTGTGTATTTTTCATGAACTGCAAAAGCTCGTCATGTTCGTTTCTTTTGGTAATTTAAACTTCTAAGGTTTTGTCAGTATTACGGGTCACTTTATATTTACGTTTATGAGTCATTCTCAATAAATTGGAATATTCAATAACCAATTTTTAAAATAACTAAATTAATTACATTCAATATATATATATATAAATCTTAGAGTCCACGGACGTGATGTCCTTGACCACGGACGTGACAAAGCATTTGTTTTTTTGTGATATCTATTCTATCTATCGGAAATGCAGATGCAAATGATGTTTGCTGGATTCGAAATATTGTTAATCACCTTACCCTTCTTGTTGAGCAGCTATATTTTTATCTTTTTTAATATTCATCACCTTATGAAATATAACAGGAATGTGAAGATTGGATAATTTCAATTAAGCCATCAACACGGATAAATGTGTTTAATCATATAAAATACAGGAAGATGCACTAAGTTAAAAAAACGGAAATACAAGAAAAATATAAGTACTACGGAACTATTGATGTTTGATGATTATCATTAAAATAGGTTAACAAAACTACTTAAATTGTCCAGGAAAACATATTCATCCTTTTTGTGAAGATATTCAGGAGCACTTGAAATTAATCTAATATCTTGTTCATCTATGACCGCAATTTCTTCTATCTCGGGAAACTCAAATGTCTTGCTACCAGTTTTTTTCATAAACTTTACAGTGTACTCATTATTTAGGTCGACAGATAAAAGGCGAGCAACATAATGACGGCAAACTTTCTTGCCTGTCAGTTTAACAACAATGAACATGTTTTCTTGAAACTCATGTTTCAACAATTTTTTTTAACATTTGAAAGCGGTATGTCTTCGCTAGTGTCACTGTCAGATCCGTAAACGTCGTCATAGTGTACACGTTGAGACAAAATTAAAGATTGAGAAACATCTGGGCCACATTCAAACCTCATGCTTCCTAAATGGTAATGCTTGCAAACTGTTGCGCAATCCAAACAACTTACTTCTGACAAATACTGTTTGTGGTTAATTGCTGTGCCAAACTATTTGGTATAAATTTAGTGTTCCTTTCAATGCAGGAATATTGTTGGGAATCAATTTATCCATGTCAAAGAAAGACTGATCATTAATTGATAAAATATGAATACCCTTACAGGATTGTTGCAACTCTGCAGCTAATATTTCCAAACTTGACAAATCTTTACCTCTCCCAACCAATGCATCTGCACTTCGTTTTAAGCATCCACCCACACCATCTGGCGCCCCTTTACCATGCCCAGCTTCGGTGAAATGCCACGTCATACTTTTCACATCCAATAACTTGGCTAGATATGAAGATGCTAGATAAAACATGGTCTTGTTGCGATATTGCGTGCTTGGTCCATCGCTGACGAAATGGATGGATTCTAGATTTGGAATATTCTGTTTTATCTCATTTAATAAAGGGGTTAAATGAGCACAAATGGCGGCCGGGTCGTGTCTCAAACAGTTTGAGAATGTGCCGTTACATGAAGCAGGTTTAATATTTCCACCATAGTAAATAACCGACGTGTGGAGACTAATTTGTTTCTTTGAAGCTCCAAAATGTGATGCTTGGATTTCAGAAGCGTATTTAAGAACATAATTTTTTGATAAAACCATGTGGACTAAAACCCCAGTGTCTGCTAACGTTTTTTTACGGCACCTATTGCTGCGTATTGGTGTTTAATATTAGAAACGTGTTGCATGAATTTCCATATAGAAGATTCAAAAAGGTTAATTATTTCTTCTTTGGAACACCTACGAGTTTCTTTTATTGTCTTTGTACACAGTTTTTTCGTACCTTTTACTTTCATTTTTTCCTTCTGTATTGCCCAAATCTGGTATGATACTTCTTCATCTTTATTATGAAGATTAAAGGCTTTGTGTTTGTCCTTGCAATTATCACAAGACCTTTCCAAACAATCTTCGTCGAGTGAATCGTAACAACACATATTCTTTAGAACTGCATCTACACTTGATTCATTAATCATTTTATGCTTCTTCAAACTTTCAACTAAAAGAGCCATATTGGCATGCTGCTTGCATAAGCAAGTATCTCTACTTTTATAATTGGGGGTTAACCATTCATCAAAGATGAAAAATACCTTTTCTTTTCATTTTTCTTTTCGTTAGCAAATTTTTGCTTTATTTGCTGCTCAATAACTTCAGCAAAGAAGAGCTTTTTTCGGACAGGTGATGGCACTGAATGTTCATCCAAGATATCTTTCACAGGGGCTTTTTGAGGTAGATGTAGAAGTGGAATGATGTTGATTTGCTCTACTTAACTTTTTTATATTTGTTGATGGTTCTTCTAAGGGCCGCATTTTGATTCTCCATTTCTTTAAGTTTTTTTCTCATTCTGTCTCTATTTTTCCTAGATATTTTTTTTCCTTTTTCTTGAGGAGTGGAGTTCTGTGACACACTTGGACCTGGTTGTTGAGGACTATCTGGAGGTGTAATCGATTGAAGAAAATTATTTTCACCTTCTGCAGCTTTTTCTTCAGCTTTTTTCCGTTGTCTGTAGCGCCTGGAGCGTTCTTTCCATTCTTTTCTAATTTTTCTTTGACTCAAGTCTTGAATATGGGGCCGGCTCTTTTTCTTACGATCTCTATCTTTTGCTTTCTCTCCTGCGTAGCGGACTGGATCATTTCTTATTTTTTCTCTACCTCATCTCATGCTCCTTTTCTTAGCTTCTCTCCTTTTTTCCAACTCTCGACTATTGTTCTTTTTCGCTTTGGCTATTTGAAACCTGAAATAATCAATAAACGTTGTTTCACAAAACCATATTACAATATTAATTGTCAAAGAAATCAGGTCCGTATATATATATATATATATATATATATATATATATATATATATATATTTGAGGTTAGAAAATGCTTCGACTGTTGGTTCACGGGACCCGTAGGAAACTGTGATTAATTAAAAATTGCATTAGGTCTTCGTGAATCAAAATTAAATGATCTTTGAGGCGTAAGAGACGATGGTTGTATTGAATGCCTATGATGTGTTGGAACGCCGGTGTTCGATTTATCTCCTGTTTTGGGAATTTTCTTGCGACAAAGCTCGAGGCAAGCTTCCAATTGATTTGGATCACGGTGATTCTATATATTCGTAATACGGGGATTGGAGTCCGGATAAGCAAACGTTTAATGCGCGTTTTGAATAACAGTTTATCATTGCCCGTCTTGTTTCGCCTACGTATTCTAAGTTGACGTAATCTATTAGAGCACTTAATTTTAGTTGAACTTCAGTGTAAAAATTGAGATAAGTGTCAGTCTGATATAGAGATCCTAAATCTGCATACAAGTTTTCTTCGTTTCGGAGAGATCTGTGGGATTGAGTATCGCATAATATTAAATGTAAGTTGTAAGCCAGAATTACTTGGTATAGACATAGTTTATATTGAGTCTAGGTGGGTTTAGAGAAATTCGTCTTATTACCTATGGGTGTCTATACGTTGTCGTCACAGTCTGACATAAAAATATAGATGTATATATATATATATATATATATATATATATATATATACGGGGTGTCCCAGAAGTCGACGTCAAGCCGAGATCAGGCGATCGGCCATGTCTTAGTCGTTATCAGAAAAATAATAATAAAAATCATGCGTTTCTGAAATTATAGGCATTTAAAAAAAACAGAAAAATCTAGACCCCAGGATGGTCTTTTAACTGCTGCTCATTCAAATCGTTAGTTTTTGTCAATTTTATTATTATTGTGTAATCCTGAATATTGCGTTTGTTAGCTGTTGCATAAAACTGAAAGCCAACTGCTCCAGTTTGGAAGAAAATTGCACTTTTTGCCGAATCGAGAACAAAAAATTGATAGTTTGCCCAGTTTCAATTGACTGCACTGGAAAAAAATTTACTACGCTAATTTGGCAAGTAATTCTAAAACTTGGAGCAATTAATAAGGATTTCAAAATGATATGGCACTTGTGCGATTAGTTCTTCAATTACGACAAATTTTTTATTTTCGTAAGATACCCAATTTTGATCGATTTTTGTTTACTAACTTCAAATGGTTTTAATACACCCAAGGCTTTTCTTAAGTCCATAACTGTAAGACTGCCGTTCAGGTGAGACGGATAGGATTGTTTCACGAAGTCTGAGCGACACAGATAGTGAGTCTAATGAGACAGAAACGAAGATATGATGTGTGAGGAAGATAGATAGTGACGCCACTGTTTGCACACACATTACACGAGTGGCATGTAGAAAAGCCACATTTAATGCGTCAAGATAGGTCACAGTATCGTTTCAAAATAAACATGTGGACCGGAATTTTAAACGGAAGAGTTATAGGACCTTTTGAACTGCCAGAGATACTGACTACTGATGTTTACTTGAATTTTTTACAGCACCATTTGCCAAATTCATTGGAAGACGTGTCACTCGGCATTTACAGAGATATGTGGTTTCAGCAAGAAGGTTGCCAGCGCACTAAGGCCACGCAGTTAGAGAATATCTTGATGACGAATATCCGGGTAGATGGATAGGGCGGTCTGGAACGATCTCGTGGCCAGCTCGTTCACCTGATCTAAATCCATTGGATTTTTATTACTGATTTTTTTAAATATTTTTTCTGATAACAACTAAGACATAGCCGATCGTCTGATCTCGGCTTGACGCCGACTTCTGGGACACCCTGTATATATATATATATATATATATATATATATATATATATATATATATATATATATATATATTTATAAATATAACTAGATTAAAACGTTAAACGTTCGAAATAAATGCGTTTAAAAATAAACAGAAATTTGGAAAACTTCTTACAGTAGTGGTATTAGCGTCCACATCAGTCCAGTCTTGAGACGTCCGTTGACCAATACAATCTGGGTGTGATGATCCCAGGACAACGTCAGTGCGGAAGTGCCTTCTCTTTTTTATAGTGCACGACACACCTATGTTATACTACAATAACTGAATTATGTGATTTCAGATCAACATTCAACTTCTGCATTGCCATCTAAACAGCAGTTGGAAGAAATTTCTATGTTTGCCACCACCACAACAGGGCAGGAAAATCTTGAATTGAGTGGATCAGAACTCACTGAGGAACAAGTCCCTAAAGCAAGTGAGTAAAGCTATATTGAATTTTGAGAATTAATTTGTTGTAATGAACATAGTCCTTTTCAGAAATTCAATAAATTTCATCACAGTTCATCTGTATGTTTCCTTCAAAATTAAGACTTGTTTTCAGTGTATCACTGTAAAATCATTTTGTATCAAGTATCATTTAACAGTCATATGAGGCCATTATTGTTATGTTAATCCACATACCTTTAAGGTCTGTTTTAACAACAGTTTGTCGAATAAATTTTCATTGTAATATTTTATTTTTTCAGCAATACTAGTTTTCCATACCGAAAAGTACAGATCTCTGGAAATGCCTCAGTTTCACAAATGTACAGTTAAAGACTGCTAGGACAGGTTGTCAGTGAGGCACAGATTTCCAAACCCTAAGAAATTTATGTGTTTTTCTTCAATGGATGGAACTTACTGGAAATACAGCACTAAGATCTCTTGAGCCAATTGCTGTTTATAATAGTTATAGAGTATGTCATGCACACTTCACTGAAGAAAAGAATTATGGCAATAATAGATTGAGAAAGGATGCTGTGCCATCTGTGAATCTTCCTGAGCCATAAATATCTACTATCAGTGAACAAATTGCTGGTATGTTTTACTACTACTGTCACCAAATCATTGAGCTCAACATTTTTGGGGATCTAACTTGTTTTGACGGTCAATATTCTCAACACAAGCTTCTTTGAATTTGTTATAAATGGACAACCATGAGGTTTGCTTAAGATTCAAATTTGGAGAAATTATAATGAATAACAGTAATACGGATTACCAACAGGGATCTCATATTGATGGCAACGGTACAAATATGTTCGTATCTAAAATAATTATTCCTCAGATAGTGTCATTAAAAATAAATTAATTTGAGAAAATATAGTCTAATATTTGAACATCCTTTATTTATAGTTGAGAAATGTCATCATAAAGAGTTTCAAAATAGTTTACCTATGTTATACTACAATAACTGAATTATGTGGTTTCAGATCAACCTTCAACTTCTGCATTGCCATCTAAACAGCAGTTGGGAGAAATTTCTGTTTGCCGCCACCACTACTGGGCAGGAAAATCTTGAATTGAATGAATCAGAACTCACTGAGGAGCAAGTCCCTAAAGCAAGTGAGTAAAGCAATATTGAATTTTGAGAATTAGTTTGTTGTTTTGAACAGTCCTTTTCAAAAATTCAAAAAATTTCATCACAGTTCATCTGTAAGTTTCCTTCAAATTAAAGACATGCTTTTTTGAGTGTATCACTGTTAAATCATTTTGTATCAAGTAGGTATCATTTAACTGTTATATGAGGCCATTATGTGGAAAACTTGCTCTTTGCTATTCTGTTCGCTAGTATCAGAAACCATTTTTATACAAAAAGTTATATTTTTTGGGGACAAGATATTTTTTATTTCTAATACATGAATATGCATTGCTAATAAATACCTACATCAACCTCGAATACGAATCCCTTGTCGTTTTTTGAATTATTGTATTTTGCAAATCAAGTTTTGAAAATATAATGACATTAAACGTTAATGTATTGCTTAGCAGCTCTTCAGCTGACTGAATGGATGAAAGCAAACAATTTTTTAGAAATCTTGCAGACTTGGTACACTTGTTAATGTAAAATGAGTTTCGCAATTAACCCGTATTGTTTTGACCGATTTTATATAGCAAAAAGCAGTGTGAATCGTTTTGTAGATGGTAATACATTCCGTATGAAAAATTTGATTAATTTAGTGAAAAAGTGAATTTTGACAGTTGTCAATTAGAGAATTTGAAAATAGCAGCCTTATATATTAGTATTTATTAGCTAGTAATATTTTTATTAAATATATTTTTCAAATTGCAGAATTATTATATCGAAATGACCAACAAAATATAATAAGTATGCAAATTAATAAGGCGCTTTCATTTGGCATGTTACTTATATCATTCTAAAGTTAGAAATGTTCTAGAAATGTGTCTTTTATACTCGTATTTAGAATGTCAGATGAGGAGAATAATTTGTATAATCACATCTATTCAAAGATGTCAGTAAATTTAATATTTTCTGCTGTATTGTCAAAGCTTTTCATAACCATTATTCAAACAACTAGTTTTTTTTTATGCGCTTATATTTACAGAATATTACTTTTTTGCAGCGAGCGGTAGTGAGGAACGATTCAGGCCACGATCATTAGTGAATCGGACGATCACCATTAATGGGATCATAGATATATTTGGCATGTTGGAGCCTGGAAATGTGAATATCCTGAATTGTTGACGGTTGAATCAAGATTCTATTGAAAACTTCTCCGGCCAAATAAGACAACAAGGTGTAAAAAACACAAATCCTACTTTTAGTCACTTTAAGACACTCTTAATCAACAACTTGTCTAGTCGTCACTTTGTGTCTGCCAATTGTGAAGATAATTAATCTAAAAATATTATCGTGGCAGTAAAAAATTAATTAGTCAAAATGCTGTAGTGCTTACAAGTACGGATTTGGGTAAATTTTCAGTAGAAGTTCCTGGCTAAGCCTTACACTATATAAGTAAAGTCAGTTTAGGGTTTAAGTCATGTATTTTGTAATCATTCAGATCACCCTTCTGTCGGCATATGGCATATAACTTATTCACCGCTAAAATACTAGAACACCAGCTTGAAAAGGTAAAGAACTTTGACTGTTAAACATTAACACATTTTTTATTGATGTTGAAGTTGACTATTGAACAATAGTTTGAGCACACATCTTTGTCATACTGAGGTTTACGGTCATCTGCACTATGCAAGTTCGATTTGAATAATTGCTAGGATTTCTCTTTTAATAACCCAATATTTTGCTAATCAAAACTCTGTATGATGTTTTCAAAAGTATCAGCCGCTTGTATAAGTGATTTATTAGAAAAAAGAAAATATAATTATGCATAAGATAGCTCTTTTTTTTTGGTGAAAATGTCATAATGTATCTTTTTTCACTAGTTCGAGCACTGTGATATTAATGCATATTGAGGATATGGCAAAATTTCACACAGGAAATAATTTATAGATGTAAGCCATGAATAACATATGTATTCCTGGATTGAAACCTACTCATGTATCATTTTTTGACAAAAAAATTGATAGTTTTAAAAACATATTTAAATAATGGTTTTACAGTCTAAGTGTTTGCTATTATCATAATTTTCTTCGTAATTATTTGTTATATATTTTCATTTTATACATCAACAAAGTTTATTTTCGTGCTCTAGTTGATAATGTCTTTATGCATTAAATCGTAGATTTTAATTCACGTTTTATTCTATGTGTTTTGTAGTGCATTACTTATTTTGACCTACTACCTAAATTATTACAGTAAACATAAGATTTTGTATATGTTTAGTTTATATTTTAGAATCCAATATTAAATTGTATTAATACAAATATATCCATAATTATCTCTTTTATTATATACAGAACTTTTCCATCAATAACTCCTCCCATTTTAACCAAATATAAAATGCCCATTACATTTTTGCTGCGAATTGTGGAAAGGCTCATCATTCGGTACTAACCTCAACCCAATGCACCAGATAACGCACTCTGTCAGTGAATATGGCGATATTTCTGCTTTTATAGGTTCGCTCATGCTCATTGCTTATTCTGACTTTGAGCTGGCAGTGTACGAGTATGTGGTCCCATTGCAGAAAACTAGGCTTTACCGATGAGCTTCGTATTGTTTCTGTCTGAATCTGCTGCGTAACCTGTAAAAGGTTTGGACACAAAAAGAAAAGTAACTTCAGATGCGTCAGAAACCTTTTCACGATTACATGGCCTACCTAGACTTGTATTAGGATTGTACATGTTTAGAGGTTGTGGCTTTTTAATTATGTTTGGCTCAATTGGTGATCTCTGCTCGCGTAATTCAGGAAAATTTTATAAACTGCTTAGAAGAGAAAACCTATTTTGCATCGATACCTTAGCATATGAAGGATTATCCACAATAAATCTAGCCTCCTCAAAGGAGACATTTCACAGTGCTGTAGTTTTTTTTAATGTTATGCTGTCTCTTATGAACTGGAGAGTCTGGATATAGATGTACGTTCTCTGCTTTTACGATAAACACAAATCCTTATATCCCTATTACATTTTCAAACAGTTCTCACATGCGCAGTTATGACATTCATTTTTCCCTCTACATTGTTTACTGGTGTGACCACATCGTAAACACATAAAGCACTGGACGACTGGATAGAAATAGGGTTCAGCGAGAAAGTTGATCATATCAATTTCCACACTATCGGGTCTATGATTTCCTACAAATGTTAGTACAACGATTTGTCTATCCACATATTAAGTAACTTTATTGATATTGGTATCAACCACTTTTCTTTGCATGTGTTTGATATCTGAAATTCTGAACTTAGTTCCGATTGCTCGCATGATGTATTCAGTTGAAAAGAAGGTGTCCACCATTTTGATTGCCCCTTTCTTATTATCATAATATTTCGCAGGTAAATAAGACCGTCCGTTATCAATAGCCGCACAGAACTGAATGCGTCAAGAAGGTTCACGCTGTAGGTACTAATCACGCAATGCTTTTAGTTTAGAAATCAGTAGGAAGTAACAAAAAGACGAAGAATTATTACTTAGATTTTTGAACCTTTGATTCTTGGGTTTCAATTGAATAAATATAAAAAACTAAATCTTTCGCATAGTCAGAAAATTCCAAATGTAGAAGATCGAATAAAATGTTCCTTATTATTCATGATCCTTATAGGAACGCGACAACGTCCTGAAAATATTCGGCAGTAAAACTAGGTTGGACTTAATGTGAATTCAATTTTCGAATAGAATACGAATTTTCTTTCGTTCAAATATTCAAAACGCTGTATATGATCCGACGGCGTACCTACTTAATGTCTATGCGGCATCATCGCACATTTGGCCACCGGCGTTGGATGATGCGTTGTTTTTATATGTAAACGGAAGTGTCTGTGTCCTGTGTCTCCTCTAACATCTAACTCTAACGTCGTTTACATTTTGCATCGGCCGCAGAAGCAATTAATGCTAATGTTAAGAATGTAATAAATAAACTACGGCCAGAAGATTGGAGAACATTTTTGCAGTAAACCAAGTCCCAACCCTTACAGTGAATACCGATCGTTATGTTTTAATGTAGATATTTCCTGTAGATTATAGATGCTCTTACTTGGAGAAACTCGTTCATATCGCAAAACTGCTTCACGTACAACAATAGATTTTACATCCAGAATGAAGAGCTATCAATGGATAGTCTCATTTCACATCTTTTAGCCGATTTATTCATGGGAAATATAGAACAATAAATAATGAGATCCGAAAAATACCATCATATTTTATTCCGGTACAGATATGTAGATGATATTGCATTTTTTAAAGGAAATTAAAATCAGTTAACAGATCTCCTCCAGTTAATAAATTCCATTCATAACATCAAATACACAATAGAGGAAGAATTGTCTGGTTCAATTAGTTTTTCAGACTTAAATATAAGCAGACAGAATGCAAACTGATTTTTTTCAATATATAGGAAACCAACATATAGACACAACAATTCCCGCAGATTCATGCCATCCTATGAACATATAAAGTAGCTGCATATAACTTGATGGTACATAGAGCTGTAGAGCTGTGAATTTACCATATAGTTATATACGTTCTTTATCCAAGGTGAGATCCGTATAAATGTGAAACAAGACGAGAATCTTACAAAATTTTCTTAAGAAATATAATTTGTTTTCATATATAGATTTTATTAGGCCAATGATTCAGTTATATGCTAGAAATGGTAGTTGCAATTTATTATTTATGGGTACATTCAAAAAGTAGCTAAAGTGAGATCCGAAGCAAAATAATAGCAACATCTGAAATCCTTAAATGTATATGTTGATATTTGTAAGTATTACATTTCTGCATCTTTTTAGTTTCACGTTTACTAAACTCTTTTAGGTTGCAGCGGCATTCTTAAAAGTGTGGAACATGACGAATACTCGATTACTAATCTTGAGGAGGATTGCGACCCCTGGAGCGAATTCAAAGGATGGAAAATAGTGAGTAATGTGTTGAATTTTGAAATAATGACAGTAAATAGCCAAATAAAGAACATTGTTTACAACTGCGTTACTGGTCGAGTGGTCTAAAGCGTCAATTTTTACGATGAGATTTTTAATGAGCGTAGGTTCGATTCCAACACCCCGAAATTTTTTCAATTGCAATTTACATCGTCATAATTCATTTGAAGTCTATCATTTTGGTTTATATCTTAATTAATGTGTCCTCAGGTATGTCCAAGGTACTTTTGAACATATTTTATACACAACAATATATTTTAAATATGCTCTTTCTTCGGAAATGGACTAATAGATATTTTCATGGTTTTTTGTAGCAAAAATAGCCAAAGTATTGTTAATCATGGATGAAGGAAAAGGAGCCGAGTACCACGGAAAAACTCTGGAGGAGATTGATATGAACTTAAATGACCTAAACAGAGACAACATCCTGGCTGCAGAAGTAGATAGAGATACTGGTAGTCTTTGTGGAGGTTTCTATTATCTGTGGTTTAATTTTTGTAAGTTTTTTTTTGCAGAATCCAACATAGACAAGATACATCAGCCAGATGGACTATCCCAGAGTGCCACTAGGTGCAAAAATTCCGAATCAGAAAAATCAGAAGATGGTAAACTTATGATAATCTTTTCTACATGCCTCTATAACTTAATCATTCAGATGTTTACGAATGTGTATTTCCTTATTACTTTAATATTCCTTCTATTGAAACACTACTAATAGAAAACAGTACTTATAGTCTAAGATCTGGCTGCATAATGTCTACGTTCATCGCGTTTTTAATCAAAATGTAATTTTTATAAATCACTATTTATAGAGAAATACGTGTCCGCAAGGTTAACAAAACGTTCCGGCAAGTATTTTCAATTAAATAATTGATTTTAGTGGAAAAATTTAATTCATTTCTTTTTTAATTCAATCATCAATCATTTCAAAGATATAGATAGATATATACACAACTCAAAAAGTTCTGCGAACTTTATACCATCGTATAGAGGAAAAAATTAGCTTTAATTTGATATATCAATGATTGAAAAAACGTTATGAACGTCAAAATTCAACGGAGCAGTACCTGTTTATACCAGGTTGCCAAGAGATTGCGGTCAGGTGAGTAAATGCAACCAAAACTATTTTAGTGGTGTATATATATATATATATATATATATATCTCGATGATTTATCTATTACATTTTGATTAAAAACGCGATGAATGTAGACATCATGCAGCCGGATACAGTACTGTTCTATGTTCACAATATGATGCCAAAAATGTTTGCTGACCTATAACTTTTGTTTAGTTCCAGGAAATATTGCACCACAAGGGTCAAGTAAAAAAAGGAACAAACTCGAGGATCATGGGATCCAAAACAAAAAGCTACTATGAAGAAATTTTTCAAAATGCACATAAAAAATCGGATTTCCCCCAAAAAGGATGAATGCCTCGAATTTAAAAAAAAGTATCCTCTCCTTTTCCAAGAGAAAACTTGGATACAAATTAAAGTATTCGTTTATAATAATTACAGATTAAAACAATAGAAGTATACAAATTTTATTTGGATCCTGTTTCAATTCCATCTAACAAAATTACCCTATCTGCTCTACAAATGCTTCAGCGCATTGCTACCGCATGCTGTAGTGGAAAGAGCCGCCGCTTCAAAACAGGCCGAATACGCTTGCTTTCATATTATCATAAAGCAAAACACAAGTACATAATAATATATATCCTACTATGACTCACCAATGAAATTATTTTATCGCAAAGATGAGATCCGCCGCGTTGCCAAATTTCCGGATTTCACTCTAAGTGGAAAGTATCACGCAAATATACAGACTCACGTACGCTCTCTGTCTCGATTACCCACAAACTAGTAGCGTATAAAATATAGAAAACAAGCAAAAAGCAAAATTATCTGATAAAGAACACTGCCAAGGCGACAACTTCAATTACAACGCGATATACACGCAAAGAAAGGCGAGATCCAAAATCGGATCTGCACTTTCCAAAGTGATCTCACCTTAACTAACATTTACCACGAAAAGATCTCACTCTTCCCACATATAAACATATATAATATAATCATATTATATTTCTTAATAAAATATCACTTCCTAGGGCATAAAGACTACTGAAACCTACAGACACGGGAAAAATGAATGAAATAAGTTATCGTGATATACCTAAAAGCCTAATAAAGCCTTTGAGGAATATAATGTTTATCAATATGGAATTATTAAAACAATTCACCAACCTAGTCTTTCTTTCATCATGCTACTTCAATGGGTTCCTAGAATCGGCGCATCGTTGATCTAGAGTGCACGGTTGCCATGTTGTAGGATTACAAACTGGTGCAATGTTGAAGCCAATGTATAATAGTCTAATAGTTTATGTCAGGAAACTTGTTTTTATGGTTGGGATTTAATTATAGTATTTTTATTTTTTTAATGACAATCCATTCTTGCGATCTTGCTAAATTGAGTTCATGCAAGTACTTACAGCATATATACGCATGCAGCTGAGTGACGTATTGTGAGTAAAAATGGATGTAGCCTAATTTCGAATCAGAGGCTTATAAAATATGAATAATGCAGCAATTCACAAATAAAGGTTTAGTTCGTGAATTTCTGATTTCTCTGAATTATGTTATACCTACAAATAATCAATTCCTCAAAAATATATATAATAATAAATTTACAAAAAAATTCAATAGGAAATTGGGCTAGAGGACCTACGAAAACCTCTCGTAAAATTCTGATTCCATTATTCCAGGAATTTTTTTCTAAATGGATAACTAAGCGAAGGATACTGAGTGAATCCACTTGATTTCATTTCATTTCATTTTCACAAACTCAAATAGTGTTCGAATTGAGTACCAACCTCCTCCCGATATGGGAAGCATCTTGTAAAATTCAAGAACTGACTTTTAATCTTTGATATTTTCTTTTTCGAATAGCTGCAAGCTATTCAAGTTGCCTATGAAAAAATCTAGTTCAATAAAAACGATTTGGTCACGTACGCGAGAGGCGGAATCGGAAATCGATGACAGCAGGGAACAAAAGTATCCATCACCGGTGCTAAAACGAACGCCACAACGCCAGCCTTCTAGATTAACCAGTCCAGACTCCAGAGATAAACGCTACGTGAAGCTGTGCTGTGCTGTGAAAGATATGCTTGACAAATGCACATGTTTCACTGCTAAATGTAATTCAATCTATATTTACTGTCATTTTATGTATGTCATCAAGATGTATAGACATTAACGAGATGCAAGATGAGTTCATTCGAAAATGTATGTTCATGGATTCAAGGCTATGTATGCTCGAACCATTATCTATAAATAATGTGGTAAACATTTAGGACAAATTTAAATAATATTTTGATTCCATTAACAAGCAAATTTCAATAGCTATGCGCGATTTTGCTTGTCGTTCTAAAGTATGATTTATAAACGTGTCGTTCGCAGTTGATAGTCCTTCAAAGTTGAGTTAGCTTAACAGAGCATTCATAAACTGGAGTTGTTATGGTGAAAGATCGTCTATAATCATACGGACGTTAGTTTACATTTGTATTAACATGTGTCAAAGTGATTGTTGATATTTGACTGAGCCTCCTCTGGGTTTTTTACATGCTTTTTATTGATTCGCGAAAAACGACAAACTTGAATTATAACGTACCGCGCAAGCGCTGGAGCGAGCAGCGACGAATGTAAACGGTTACATCGCAATGCATAGCAACACAAAATAGCTACTATCACTTTTAATAATGCTACTCTTTCGTTCAGTGACGCGTTTCGATCTACATCTACATGATTAATTATTTCTTTTTCCAATCATCACGTATATTCTATTTCAGCCATGAATTGCAGTTTACGTATAGTTACTATAAACTGCCACAACACAAGGATGTGTTGAAAGTAATCTGAAAAACGACTTAAATCAGACAAATATTGAAACATAAAAACCAATTATTATCAATCGTAATGCGTAATCATAGATATAGTCACTATGTTTACATAGTATCTTAGGTCGTTTTAATTTTGAAACATTTAAACAACTTATTTAGCATTCATGAGACAATTGACACGTGGACATCAGTGTCGCCAATCTATCTTGTGCTCATGAAAAGGCACGTTTTCTACTACCGTGGCTTATTGGGTTAAAAATCGTGAAGTTTTACCACAAATTCTAGTTATCAAGTGTATGGTCTCCACTATGCATCAGACCTGCTATAGATATGCATGTTTCGTCTAGCTCTCTAGCTGTAAAAAACAATCAGATGGGTATATACGTAAACCAGTCAAGGGTGTGATAGTAACATCAACTCATCTCCAAATTTCGTCCACTATGGGGACGCCCATTGGCAACTTACAAGGTCAAGGTTCTAGGACCTTTGACTTCGTAAGTTGCCAATGGGCGTCCCCATAGAGGGCGACACTTGGAGATGAGTTGAATTTTCTAGTTATCGAAGACTTCAAAATCGTCTGATGCACATCCAACAAGTACTACACGCACTTAAGGCGGAACTGACAAATTGATCATTTGAAATGTTTAACAAAGATATGCAGTTGAAACTGGATTACAGAATGTGACAGTAAAATTTATTAACACTATCAATTAGTTAGAGTAGTAGCGTATAGTAGTTAGATGTCATATAATAGTCAGAGATTTTAAAATAGGTAACTGATAATTGCTTCTAGTGGAGTTTTATCTGTTTATACGATATTTTAATCTGCGTTAACCAAAGGTTAACTAAATCTATGAATTGTTTTACATAACGTTTATAGGTATGTATATTAGACTTTACCAAAGCATCTTACGGTAACCCGTTTTTAAGACAAACGTGTAAACGTA
Organism: Bruchidius siliquastri; assembly: GCA_949316355.1. Lineage (NCBI taxonomy): Eukaryota > Metazoa > Arthropoda > Insecta > Coleoptera > Chrysomelidae > Bruchidius > Bruchidius siliquastri. The sequence goes on along the minus strand of OX438534.1, from coordinate 335,612 downwards.
GCAGTTGATAGCATTGCACATTTTTAAATATATTTACGCATCTCTGAAAGAGAATGGCTACCCTTACAAAAATCATTTCTCATGGTTAACCTGTAATTTTCGATAATGTATCAATTCTAGATAGCAATCTAGGGTACCTACAGGCAAGCGCAATTTCTCGCTTCATTTAGCAAAGTTCGTCTATTTTGTAGAGTATTCATTATAAATCGTGATTAAATTGCCATTTTCTCGATTATTTACAAACGGTGATGCCATATTTATCCAGAAATGAGCTATCATTGATATCATCGAAGCATATCTATGCGTGATCGATAATGATATTTGAGCATATTCAAAATCCACATAGGTAGGCATTACTACATTAGTACTGTGTCAGAACTGAAGAGGAAAGGGATATAAAATTGTTCAGATACTGAGGTGTTATCTGGTCAAAATGAGAACAACCAGCACCACAACGGAGCTAGTTGAAATTGCTAGAGCGTTGTTAGGTACATCATGATATTTTGAGGTGGTGTAGTCTTTATGTAGATATTTTCGTTAGAAAGGCGTATACTTTATTAAACTAAACAATTATACTATTTTTACGGATAATTCAGCACAATTTCCAAGTGGAATAGCTAATTAATCGGTTAATTCGATATGAGCCTACAATTGGCGGGGGAGTATTGTAATCACGATAGATTCCATATTATTCAGATAAAAAATTGTGTGTTTAACACATAAGTTTGAGGGATGAAACTTTCTTTCTTTCAGTGATGACCATTGATTTATATTTGAGTCATTGTTGGACTGTCAGATTCAAATATGTATAAATCGAAACGCGTCACTCAAAGAGAGTTTTAGTCGCAAAAATTCTGTGTTGAACACACAATTTTTTATCTGAGTGATAGAAGCTTTTCACCAAGTAGAGCATCTACAATCTACATGATTTCATATGATGATAATATTTAATGAAATTTACATCACGAAAAACCATGTCAGTCATTATTCGTTTCCGCCTGTCTGTCTGTATCCTGCTTGGTAATCCTTGACCCTTCTAAAACTCGAAAAGTTCTTTTCGGATTTTGATGAAACTTTCTCACTAGGTTACTACTAGTAATTGTAAACAGTTATCATCAAAAAACGAAAAAATCAAAAACGCCCAAACTTCGTTCTCAAACTTTTCCGAGGCCCCTGATCATATTTTTATTACTTTATTTTTATTGCAATGGGTCAAAATGAGGGGTAGGAGGTAGGAGGACGGCATCTCGATTTTATTTCTTCGGTGAATCGTCTATCGTCAGTAAATATTTGATCTCGGTAATTCTAAACAGATTAATATGTATGCGAAATGTTAGTCAATTCCTTACGCAAAAGCAAAAATATGATGCCAAGAGAATTGGTATCAGTTGAAAATAAGGATTTGGATCGGACTTTAGAACTGTCAATATTTGGAATTGAATCTAAAAAACTCCCAAAATCAATTAATCGATTTTCAGAAACTACAATGCTTTTTTGTCCTTATCTTAGTAGTAATCTGATTGTGAAAATATCATCAAAATCGAAATAATATATTCCAAATTATAGAGAGGTCAAAGAATACCAGACAGGAAAACATACAGACAGACAGACCGAGGAAAATGATTGACATGGTTTTTAGCTTTTTATTAGCTTCACCTGTATTTATGTTTGTACCGGAATCTTTGAAAGATATTTTCACCCACTTCAGAACGTCAGATTAATTTTAAATTTTGCACACTTATCAAGGACCGATGACAATAACATAGTTTAATAAGTGTATGCTTTCCACTATGCATCCGACCTGCTATAGACATGCATGTTTCATCTTTAGCCTAGACCTAGACCTTTGACTTCGTAAGTTTCCAATTGGCGTCTCCATAGAGGGCGACACTTGGAGATGAGTTGATAGTTTAATAAGTTTGTACCATTTTATTCATTCTTATATCAAGATTTCTTACTTTTTAGTTCGATTAACTATAAAACGTGTTTTTAGTTTTTTCAACTATAATTTATTAGTGATGCATACGTGCATACAGTAAAACACAAAATCAAAAACTTTAAATCTACGCGATTACAATACTTTTCCGTCCATTAGCGTGGCATATGAAACAGTCTGCCGTATACATCGTGAGGCCAGCGTCTTTTTCGGCTGCGTTTCAGGAAGGCACGCATCCTGGATTTCATTTCGGGGGGGGGGGGGTCCAGATGCTAAGTATATATAAGCTAAGGAATTTAATATCTCGTGTTGCATTTTATTTCGGAAGGAAAATCTGCACTCTCTTCATAGTCGAAAATGACCTCTCAACTGTAGCAGTGGTCACTGGTAGGGTGATTAAAATGGTGATGATGGATGATTGGAAAAAAGTGTTTGTTACATATTTCAAGGTACCTGAGTGTTCTGAGGTTTCAGAGCTGGTCTTAGGGTTTGCGGGGCTGTGTGCAAAATAAATGAGGGGCCAAGAAATATAACTCTTATTTAGTCATTATAATTATAAAGATGTACCATGCAATAAAAAATAACTATACAAATAAAATCACAGAAAATTCAAAATTAACGAAACTATGTTAAGAGAAACCAAAAACAAACTTTGATATTTCAATATAATTTAAGGTTGAGTGCTTTTTTCGCAGCAAAATCGTCTATAAATTGTGAAAAATCTTTCCCATTACAAATGCTTTTTTCAATTGAAATTAACGATAGCCCAACTAGTTTCGGTTGCGATATAGTTGAGCTAGGTAATTTTTAATTAGTTTCAATTTGATTGAACGTATTTTAGTTTCTGCGTCGGCACGCGTCTGTGAGGTAATTATTTCCTTATCGTGAAAAAATCACGTCAGCGCGGGTCTGGCCTAACCGCGGGGCTATGTGCAGTGCATACTTTGCCCCATCATATATCCGGCTCTGCGAGGTTTGTTTTTTATATAAACTGGATTGCACCACATATAGTCTCCGTGTAGACCAGACACTGAATATTCCTCATCAAAAAGTATAGATAACGCTTGTAGCCAATAGCTTTTTAAAGTGATGCGAACCTTAGTAGTGGGGCTTGAAATGCTGACAATACTGTCGTTGGAGTCTTGAAACGGTCTTGCAAATTAACTATCAGTTGGTCGGTGCATGGTAAAAAAATAGCGAAACTGAAGTAAGCGGCGTTATATAATTATGATTTGTTTCGGGGGGCGAGGGGGGGGGGGGTGTGTCCGGACCCCTTGGTTTCAGGGCAGGTAAGCGACAGTGATCCAAAGTCTATTTTTGCGTGATGTCATGTTTTCGAAGAGTATATCTCATGCTTTAATGATGAAATGTTTATCGTTTTGTGTTGCTTGAATTACAAATATGGGAAACATACAAGGCGGAATAATTTACTTTGCTTCAAATCAGTTCTAGATTTAGCAGCTAATAAGTGGTAGGCCAAGGTTCGGGAAGTGTAGCTGGACTTTTTCTAAGGAGAGCTAAATTGTTCTGTTTCTGTTTTAGTGGCTTTAACTATAGCGATTTTAATTTACTACAGATTACTACATTTTAACTGAATCGGGATCTTGGATAATGAAAAAGTTCTTTATAGTCTCTTGAAAAACGGTGTCAAATAAGTTGAATTTGTTTTTTGCGGGCATTAGTATCTTTTCATCAAATATTCTTATCGGATTTTAGAGCTGCTGATTCACCTGAACTAAAATTTGAAAATATAGATTTTTTTTAAAACATGAATGTTTTGAGGATTTTTCAGAGTATAAAATATTTAAATATTCAATATTTTTTTACTTTTGACTTCCAAATATCAAGAGTTCTAAAATCATATCAAAATCCTTATTTCTAAACTGATACCATGCGGGGAAAGTACAGTGCCCACTTACTTAACGTCACTTTTATATGAACTATTGAACAGAATTTAGAAGCTTACTAAACAAACTTTTTTTTAAGATTTATTGTTGTTGTCAATAGTATTTTTGTAAATCAAAACATGCTGGTTACTCATCATTTAGATGATACTATTATAACCTATTTAAAAATCTTTGCAATTATAGAAATCATGTTCGGTTTTGTGAAGGAAGTACACATGTTAATAGCACATTTGAAACGTTGAACTCGGTCGAACTGATATCAACTCTGCTTGTCAATGGTTATATTTAATCAATAACCTATCTAATCAGTTTTTTTGATTAAGCACCACCATATTTATTTTGTTATATAGGAAACAATCGAAGCGAGACTTTTGTCTCACATTAATAATGAGATTTATGCGACATGACACAGGCAAGAACAAGAAAGTCAATTACGTTGCTTTTGGTGTGTATGCTTATTTATTATGACAAGTGCATAGGTTCGAATATCCATAAATTACTGAGTAAATAGTAGTCATCTGCTAACACTTTTTACCGCAGCGGATCAACAGACAACAGGGATCTGTCACAGTAGAGTCATATGACTACTGTGGATCTGTGGTGTAGAAGAAATAAAGATCCACCTGGCGCACGACTCCTGATAACGAGAGACGAGAGAGCCGGGTCAGCCGGGTATTCGTACTCGAGCGTTGAACGGTGTCGGACGCACGGTGGTTAGTAAAACAGCATTGCGTCTTATTTCAGTAAACAAGCGAATATCATAGGATCGTATGCTAATACTGTGAGCTCTTAAAAATCCATTCGACGTAACACATTTTCTGAAATGAACCGACTTTTTAGAGTGATAATTGTAATTGTGACGTTGATGATTTAAACGTCACTGATCTAGTATTAGAAAATGAAAATTGTTTCATAAGTATTTTTCGAAATTCAAAATGGCGACCGATTTGCTATGAATGACATAGCATTTATTAGAACTAGAAATATCAAAAAACTAGTTCGTTTATTATAAATAGCATTTATCAATTTTATTCAGAAAAAACATTATAGGTACATGGAGTAAAAATAGTGATAACACAGGAGTAAGGTACATTAATTCGATACTTGCTAACCAATGCAACAAACCTATTGTAACAATGCAATCAGAGCTAGGCAGAGTACCTTACTTAAGTACTTATTAGTTCTTTAGAATGATTAACTTTAAAATCCTATAATCTATATTGATAGAGTTTCAGGCCCACATAACCCGTTGATGGGCAACCATTTACCATGAGGGGTTATAAAAGTCTTGCCAAAATTGTGACCAAAAGTGGCGGGGAATGGGCGGAGCGCAAAAGCAAAACTAACAAAAGAGGGAGTGTTCAGAGATAGAGATGATATACCTACAACCAATCAATAGAATGCAGCAGCCATATAATGGCGATGCCGATGTGGGTGTAGCTGTGAGTGCATCCGTTCAAATTGGACCTGCATCCCCTGGTTGATTTCTAGGATATGCGTATTATACCTATACAAGAGGGAATGAAATGGTCGGACAGAATAATTTAACTTTCACATTATTAGTCTGGTTTCTGTTATCCACTTCTCATCGAGCACAAGACGTGGAGTGCACGTTGCAATAAATGTTATGAACGATTCCACACCTTCCGAAGCAGACTTATTGACGGGTACTGCTATGCATTTAACATTTTTTAAATTAATTATAGATACCTACTCTTGTATCATATATATTTTAATGGGAAGAGATTTTCGCGATGCATATTCCACTAGAATGTTATTGTATCCTAATAATGATGCTCATTATTAGATTGTGTTCTATAACGGCCTCTCAGATTGCATTTTTTTTCCTCCCTGGAGACCTTTCTAAGCCTCCATAAACACCATATTCTCCAATATTTCGCATGTTTCCCAGCAAGTAAAGCAAATTATAATAAATCTGGTTAATAAATCCTATCATAAAAAAATAGGAAATAATACTACAAACCATTGGAACGTCTTTTGGATGTCCAGCATTGCCAGATGTACGATAAAAATATCTGCATCCAGAGAGGAATCGAAAAACTATGCTGGAGCCCCAGGAAGTGCAGCTGAAAACCAAACTCGGACGCAGCAATCGATAGAAATATCTACGACTCTCTCGTCTTGTTCGTGCAGACTGAAGAATGACTATAGAACTTTACTTATTTCCAACAAAAGCACAGCAGACGCGGCTAAACAGCAAAGAAAACCTAGAAAGTGAAGATTCTAATGACCACAGGAAAAATGTGGAGAAACGGCAACTTAATATGTAACTGACTAGTGACTATACATTTGACACAATTGGAGTTTCGTTTTTCCTTATATTATGAATACACCTCTTTTAGTTTCAACTTTACCATAGTTTTTCAATATACCTATAGTAAAAAATGTATAAATATAAAATTGTTGATTATTATTTATTTTATAAAATCAAAGTTCTCCTGTATAGGTTTTATAATTTTAATTTGTATTGACAGCAGAAGTATATGATACAAATTTTTGGAAATGAAAAAATAAAAGACTAGTTTTTTCAAAATGTTTCTAGAGGCCCTGAAAAATAAATCTAACAACTTGTGAACGACCTAAACCGATAATCTCAATCCGGCAACGTCGCATTCAGTTCCCGTGAAGGAGAAACGTCGCGTCATGGCAGTGAAGCTATCGCCTGAAATGATGACGAAGGAGAGGGAGAAAATATACCGGCAGACAAAGACTGCCAATGAGAAACCCGGTACCCGGGCCCAGCAAAGCTCAGCCTGTAGAAATACTTAACGTTGGTCAGACCTTGATAATCCAGGCAGAGCACATGCCTCTTTGCCGCTCAGTAATTGTAGAATTTGTAGATGCTCTTTCATGGTGAAACCAGGCATGTAGCTAGGGGAGGGGTCCAGGGGTCCGGACCCCCAAGAAATTTTTTAATAATAAACATCAATATTCATGAGATCAGAGTTGATATTTTCACTGAGTGGCACATTTATCATGATCATTTCGCAAACACTTTTGGTAGTCAATTCTATACCTTCCTTAATCCTACAATATACATTGCTAGGTAAGTCTTGAAATAAGTTTAGCGGTTATTTAGTTTACGCCGAGAGCCATTGGTACTGCTAATGGACATACTCGTACATACCTATAGGTACCTACCTAGAGTTTCGTCATGTTCATGTTGAGATATAGGTAAAACATCCAAAAAACGTTACACCTAAAACCTACCCACTTTAATTCATATATTGTATATGCCTTATACCTATAGACATGTCTATCATCAGTGTTACTGAATGCGAATAAATAATTTTTTTCCTGAAAATAAAATAGGTAAATCCTGCAATTGCATTGGTTGGTAGGTACATAGTAGTTTGCATAGGCAACCACCATTACAGCAGAACCCAGTCCAGTTTATACTTCTCTCAAATAGCGGTTATTTTGTGGAAACGGGAAATTTGTTTTACAACCTTTACAATCCACACATTTTTTCAACAAGCTTGTGATCTAAAATCAAAAATTCGTGCTTTAATATTATTAATAATATGCAATACATCATGCTACAGGAGTGTATACATATCATGCGCTTTTTCAGGAAGGAAATAGAAGTAACCTACAGTCTCTTTTATCCACGGATATGAATCTAACAAAACCATCTTTTTATTCGTTGAAATTGAAGATCTGCAAGTACGATGTATAACAGTAATGTCGTATAGGCAACCAGAGTTTCTTGAAGACGAAAAGTTTGTCTTATTCGAGATTAAAGTACGCCAGAGATGGCGCTGCTCCCTATCCCAAAATGTTGGAATATTTACAAAAAGTATAACCAATTTCAAATAATCATTGATTGTTAGAGAATGTCTATGCACATGACAATAGCAGGTATTTTCAATTTAGAATGTGTCCTAATTCTGTCACGTCATCCACAAACAGCCTACTTAGAGAATGAAATCAAACCTAGTACCTAGTGCTGTTGCCACAAGTAACCACTTGTCAATAAGCAATGGCTGTCTCCACTGTCCATGACTGTATGCCGGTCGCCGGTGGGCGGTGGCAGCTTGGTAATTATAGGGGGAGAGCCACAAATGGCCCAAAGTGCATTTGCTCCAATCAGCCGAAGCGCCATCGGACGTCTTCGGTCGGGTTTTGTCGGAAGTATAGCAAGATGGCGACAGAAAGCACTGAGGAAGTGCTAAGCAGCCGCCGCTGACAGGACAGGGCCGTCTTTTGACCGATACTGATACTTGTGTCAGGCTGTGTCGCTGTATTTACCTTTTTGTTTTGTGTCTCATCCCAACATTTATTTGGAAAGGAAAGTAATTTTGTAAAAGCTGATCCTTCTAATTTGCCAAAAGTGGATCATGAAATGATCGACGAGTACTACTGCAATAATATAGGTCTTATCCAAATGTGAGGAATGTGAAAACTCAAAGGCATCATAAAATATTAGATTTCAGTATTAAGATTTTTCCGTTTATTGGTGGCAAGCAATCTTATTGTGATAAAGCCGTTGGCTATCACCAGCACGGTCATATTTGCACTGTTAAGTGCAGAATAACGCCAGAGCATAAGATCCATGAAAAATGATATCTTGTTACCATCACTATTGATGAAAAACAAGAACAGATCGAAACGAACAAGTGCCACAATTGTCTAGCCAGCCAAGGTATTGAAATTCTTATGCTCTTAAATTTCTCCAGTTTAATTTGATAAACATTTTTAGTAGGCTGTAAACATGCTGTAACAGTGATGTTTTGGCTACTCAGGAATTCTATGGAAGCTACAGTGTTGAATGCTAATAGAGAAAATCTACATCAATGTCAGACTGTCAGGAAGATATTAAAAACATAGGTTCACAGTAGCTAATGAAATTCGACGAAATGATTGGGTTCACAATATATTTCAACAAAAAGGAGAGAAAGAATTTCATCAATTATCCAGGAAGAATTCACTTATTTGTATGAATTAATAAAAAATGGGATCCAGAATTGTAACTTAGGTCAGAAAAGCGATTTTGGCATACTCTGTATCTTAATTTTTCTCCTTGTTTCACCCAGACACTGAATTGTTTGTAGACGTCTGTGCACAATGTTTCCTACCATGTGAGTTTCATCGTGGGACTCAGTCTTTACGGAAATTTTGTACCGGGATCTGAAACTATTACAAAGTGCACCAGAATAAATCAAAATAAAATAAGTAATGTATATATGTTATTTGTCTGGATGCCATATTGCAATGGGTAATCATCACAATTGATGAATTTACCTGTTATTTTATTTTAATATCAACCGATTTCTTCACAAGCTTGTTTTCGGACCTCCTGGTCCCTGTACTCAAATCATGTGTGATTGTACCGTACTTCATGCTGCCTCAAGTTAAATTATTTTTCCCTTCATTTTCCTGCAATAAACATTAGTCGTGATGACACATACGGCTCCAAAATGTAAATTGGTGGGATAACAAAGGCGTGCTATCATGCGTGAGCACACAAAAACGTCGTGAATGCGTGAAATGACAAAATGTTTCTGAATACATGACAGAATTTTTCAAAAATGTGTCAATAGAATCGCATAGAGATTCTTTGTTAAATTAAGTACTGGAGTTAGGTCTAGCAGGGTGTTTTGAGTATTTTCAAAATAGAGAAGGTGTCATTGTTTCACCTTATAAATGAATTTGTTTATAACCATCATACAGTATAAATGCTGGTCTTCATAGAATACTGTATTCGAGAAACAACTAGAGATCAATCTAGCAGTGGTGCCTGGTTTGAGGTTCGGTATGCACGTATTACAGTATCAAAATTGTATGAAACAGCACAGTGCCCCATTGATCATAGACGTCTAGTTGAGACAATTTTGGATGCAACTAAATCTAAGTCAACAAAAATTATGAGAAGAGGACTATCTTTAGAGGATCAAGTTTTAGATGTTGTATGTAAAAAGAAAAATAAATGCTCTCAAGGTAGTATTATTGGATAACAAATAGCCGCAAGCCCTGATGTGGTTATTGCAGAATTCTGTATAGTAATAAAATGCCTATCAAAAGAATCAACTTTAAAGCAGTATTTAAAAAAATATACCATTTCTCATAAACCTATGGCTCAAATTCAGTTGCAAATGCTATTATCTGGAAGAAAAAATATTTATTTTGTGATGCATCACCAAATTTTGAACAAACCAAAGATGTTACAATAATTGTTAAAGTAGGATTTGATGTTTCTCTTTGTAATGATCTGTTACAAAAGGCTACATCATTTAGCACACTGCAATATTTCCAAAACTGCTTGTATAGCGTATACCCCTGTTTTTTGTACTTATCCATCTGGAAAAAAGTTGCGAATAAAAATATATGTATATCACAATATATTTTTTTTTAATAAACCTTGGAAATTCCGTACACTTGATGAGCGTAATGTGATAACCTTAATTTCCTTTGCTTGTATCTTACCTCCAAAATACACAATAAATTATTAATTTTAAGTGTTGTTTTATCTCTCTGTATTCGGTTACGTAAATAGGCAGTACTACTACAGAGCACATCCAATAAAATTATTTATTTTAGCAGCAGCCTGAAGGTTAAAATCTTTATTTTCAGGCGCCTCGCCTAATTTGAAACACACATATAATTCTTGCCATCTATCTGTTGTTGTGTTATTGTCCAATAGGGTAGGAGTCGACAGTTGGCACCCACCAGTCAACAGTTACGCTGACGCGCAGTAGCAGCGTCGCAGAATATTCAGAACGGTTCGGTCACATAAAATACTGCTTTCCTTAATCAGCTTTACGGACATTTAAGTCTTGAAGCTGCTTTATCGAAAAAGCGGTTACGAATTAGCAGCTTACGAAATATCAGCCCATCCGTACCTATTGCGCTGTCTGTGAATGCTCGCGCTTAAGCGCTGTGGTCTGTGGTTTTATGAAATATCCCCTCCCCAGTTTCCAAGTGCTGTGAGTTATGAATTATAAATATCGCTGCCTTCCTGTATCCGTTTCTTAATTCATCTTCTTCGTTCTTGCGATATAATAGGTGAGCAGATATACTAGAGCAAGTACTGTGAGGTAAGTTTATTTTATATGGTCAGTAATATAGTGATCTGTAAATGATAGACGGCTAAAATTAATAACTATCATTTATACAAAACGTAGAGACTGTATCATCATTGTAGAAATATAATTAACTTGGTGGTGAAACACGTGGGAGGTGATGTTCGGGTTTGAGGTTTTTCAACGTGGAAGACTCGCGAAACTGGATTATTTTATTGCCATCGCTTCAGTTTTCATGGCTAAAAACGTTGTGAAATTGTAATCCTGGCCGAGGTCCATTAAAAAATCATCCTGCATCTATGAAATTATTTTAGTAGTACACCGCTGTTAACAATAAATTCATGTTCCAAATTTCGCTCTAATTTGGATCACTCCGCACGTGAGTCAGTTTTACTGTTGGATGCAATGGAAAAGCCCTAAATAAAAGTCAGATTTTCTCTCTCAGCAACGTATTCATATGGTTTTAATACCAAAAACAAAGGAAGTTAGGATATTTTTCATAGTAATCGCCTAAAAGGAGAAATTAGTGGTCAGGCAAATTTTGCATAGTGGTCAGAGAAAGTTAGAGAAATGTCAGGAATTTTTTAGGGATATCCTGCAATAATTTTTAATTACAAATTTTTACATATCATATCAAAGGTCGGGAAAATACATGGGAAACGTCAGAGCAATTTAAAAAAGGTTGAGTAGCTACTATGGAGATACCAAAAAAATGTGTCTATTTTCCACAAATCAATTCTTATTGAGCCATTGAGGCTTTTTTAATACATATAAAAATCCTTCAGATAATGGTATAACTTCTAGGATACACCACAATGGCAGATACGAAATGGTCCAGGGCTGAGAATAACACGAAACTAAGTTGCAGGAAATTATGGAAATTACCACATCTGATCCAAATCCTCATTTCTAAACTTATACTGCTTTGCTGGGGAAGTACAGTGTCAACCTACTTGACACCATTTTTGTGAAATGGTTCAACTTGCACTGGTAAAAGGTTTATTTTTTAGATATCATTAGGTTTTGACTGAAAAAAAACAGTTATGGTTGTATAAAAAAAAATCAGCTAAATCAGCCATTAGAAGAAAATACACTAGGTGGAATATTTATATACTTGTTTTTTATTGACCCATTTATGAAGTGTGTCCACAATTTGTAAAGTTTTGTCTGGTATCAAAGTACAAAATTTAGGAATTTATATTTTGAAATATTATACAAATCAAAAGCAATCAAACATTCAAATTATTGAGTTTCTTTCATATTGTTTTTTTATAAAGCCAGTATGTTAATAATATAATAATAATATATTGACTTTATTAATCCACTTCATACACTGTATATAAGTAGAGACATCAGAGGCTAGATTTAGTGTAACACTATTCTTACACCTAACCACTGATGTCAACATCACAATCAAAATTTGGGGAAAATAATACAGATAAGATAATGAGTACACATGAAGTGAGACAAACAAATATATATACACATATATGCATACATATATACCATACACATATACAAACACAGAGACATACATATATATGCATTGCAGGAAGGTATTTATATACCCTGCGAATGATTATGGGCTATTATGTAACAACTTTTTTACATTATTTCTGAAAGAATGAACAGTCATGCTCTTGTATGAGATGTCAATACTATTTATACAATGTAGCTGCATGTTAAGTGAAACTATGCTGGAACAGAGAGTTGTGGTGAGGAACTGTGGTGTGGGTGTGTCTTATATTGAATTCATGAATATCCCTTCGAAAGATAAGCTTTTCTCGAAGGAATGCAGGCTAAGGTGATACAATGATCTTGTGAACGAATACCAGATAATGGAGTTTTACTAGCTTGGGAAGTTTTAGCCAACTAATGTCACAATAAAATCGGGAAATATGATCAAATTTTTTAAGTTTGAATATGAATCTGACACAGTTGTTTTGCATAAATTGCAAACAATTTATAGTGATTTGATCAAGACACGAATAAAAAAGGATGTTACAGTTGTTGAAAACAGAAATTATGAGATGTTGAATAGGATATTTTATGAATGGATAATTGTGGTTTCAGTTAATGGCTAAGTCTAGATTATTCCACAAAACAGTTGCCAGGTTAGAAGTTTTACTACTTCTTTCGCTTGTAACTGGTGACATATACAGTGAAACTTAGCGAAACTATATTTTTTTCAGTGTCAGCAAACATGAATTACACATGGGATGTGGATGTTAACAAGGAACAAGCTGATAATACATACACATGTATGGAAGGACACATAATATGACTGACACTTGCTTTTAATGCTCAGTGGTACTGCATCTCCTGTCTAGCATTCCAATGCTAAAAGTCACCAAATCTCAAAAGTTCTGATGATCCTGCATCAGCTGTTATGACACCTTTATTCAAAGGAGCTGCTTGCCTGAGGTAAGCCATTCTGTTTCAGTAAATTGGAGAAGATTTAATATCATTATTACAAAAATGTATGTGTAACAAGTGTTATTTAATCTATCAGTTTGTCATTCTGTCTGTGCAGTGGCTGATGATTGTGACAAAATTTTGGGATGGATTTGCCTTGTGAGGCCAAAGTAGTGCTGCTACTTTTTTGAATCAGCAATGAATATAACCCTTCTTTCAATTCCTGTTTTATTATTTTGCTGGCAAAAGAGTCATTATAGGTCACAATACAGTTTCATAGAAATTTATGACATTCCTCATACATCATTTCATCACCTTAAAGGGCATACAAAAAAATCTGACATATTTTTGGTTTTATATATATAGATCCTGCTGAAGGTTCACAAAAACCTGTGTGCAGGCCTAGAAATGAAGGGGTATACCTCTTTCTCAAAAGCTGAAATTAAAAAATCAGTTTCCTAAGACAGTTACTCTCCTGAGTTTATCTTCTGATGATCCATTCTTTTGTTTGTTCTTTCAGGCATATATTTATTTGTGTGGTAGTTTTACAAAAAATGTTTCACCATGTATTTTAGTCTAAGAGCCAGTGACACCCGACCCTATGTCATTGATTGAAATAAGAATTTCACATGCAATTAGTATGTGTATAGGGGATTGTGCAACCCCCATGGCTGCCAGGAAAATCCTGTGCATGAATTTATATCCATGATTTCTAGTTCTTAACTGTTTGATGTCTGAAGACTGACTGACTAACTGCTGTCACTGTTTGATGCTCCAATATATACAAAAATCTCGCATCTCAAATGTTCCATAACCAAATTTCAAACAATCTTCATATATTCGAGATGCCTGTTTTGACAACTGCTCACATGTTCTGGATGATTTAAATAGGGTGATATTTTCTTAGTTGCTAGCACTGATCTCATTGCAGTATTAACAATTATTATGGATATTATCACTTGAAACTGCAGGCCTCCTCCAAAAGGATATCCTGGGTACAGGCCTGGCACACTTAGACAACTTTGAAGTGCTTGTCATTCCTACAGGCCTATGTAATTTTTTATTCAATCCAACATCATGTTTCAGGATTTTTTTCATTTTACAATAATCAATTAATGTACTTCTAGCACAGGACTTTTCTGGCATACTTGGGGTGTTCCATAATACCATATACACATACTAAACACATACTAAACGAGTGTGTAATTCTTATTCAAGTTTGTCGGACTTCGATTTTTTTTAAAATTTTAGTATTCGTATTCGTAAAATACTGATTTTTTATTGAAAATAAAAACCATACATTTATTATCTTAATCAAGCAGCCCTTAGGAGAAAACATACTAAGTGGAATGATTATATACTTTTCCTTTATTAATACATTTTCTATAGAAATGTATAAGTAATATCTCTTAGTCTAGTCGTTTGGATCAAACTAAAAAAGTATGTCCACATTTTTCATAGCGAACATGTATGTTTTAAAGCAGCAATTATGAAAATACAGGAAAAATATATTTTGAATTATTTAATTTTTGTTAGAAGCCGGAATGTTGAATGAGGTTAATTAAAAATGCATATTAAGTTAGATAAGCATAATTTAAGAATTTTCAATTCTAGATTGTACTTGTTTTTAATATTTTTATTATGAAAATACAGGTAACAAATGGTGGACAGTCTATCAGTTTGTCCATCTGTCTGTGTGTTGGCGTTTTTGCCACCTGTAATCTCGATAACCTCAGCAAATGACTGACAAAATTACGGGAGGGATATATGAAAGTAATGCCGCTATTTTTTTGAGTAATGGATTTATTTTGCTAGCAAAACATGTATTATCGTAGCCTACAATGTAGTTAGTCAGTCCTTTATGGGGTCAGTCCCCTTATACCATTTCATCAACTATTTACCTTAAAGTGACATTTTTATGGTTGTCATAGCGATTTGTGTGGTAGATATAAGATCATTTGTAGATTATTTAGCCCATTACGAATATAATATGATTATATCTAGTTGAAACAAACAATCCTCATTTATACCAAATGACGTGGTCTCTGAGATAACAGGTAACAAACAGTAATTGGCATACAAACTGGTAGGCAGTTTAAAAAAAACAAATTAGCTTTGAACATATATAGACATATATGGTTATATTTAAAAATAAAGTTTGTTGGATATCAAGTATCGAGTCTCATAAAATGTTTTTAACTGCACATTATAATGGTCAGATGAAAATTATGTGAAAAGGCGTGCTCTTTCAAAAAAATTCAGGATCGAACGATTTTTCAACTTTGTCCAAAGAAAAAAAACATGAAAGGCTAATGGAAATGCAAATTCGAAAATTTCGACGATAAAATACTTCTTCGCCTATACGTGGTAGGTGAACACATTATCATACTTTATTTTCGTGTTTTTCAAAGTTTCATGATGTTTTTGTCACCGGCTAAATTTAGTAACCAAATCGATCTTGATCAAAATTTAGAGAGGGTATTGTATGGGTACGAAGTAGGTAATGCTGCTTTAATTTTTTTATTTAGAGCATTAACGGCGGAGCAATAGAAACACTCTTTTCAACCTCTACTTATTTATTTATTCATTACAAAAAAATGCTCACCCCTACAATGTCAGTTACAAATGAGTGGAAATGAAACAAAGATCAAAATATCACATCACAGTGAATTTAATTCACATCTCAGTAGCGGATATGCTTCCCCTCCCCTATTGGTAAGGGAAGTTATACAAAAAACAATACATTTATATAAATATATTTTTGAAAGTATTATAGCTATTATCAATATCACACATAGGAGCTTAACATAACAGTGTCAATTTATAACATAAATATATTATAACGACGTGAGATTAACGCAAAAAATGATGAGAAAAACTGATGGAAAATATGTGTACATCATCGTGAACATTTTTCTAACATGCGCATAACATTTATAATCGGTGCCTTTAGTTATACATTATTCATATTTGTTATATTACAAAAGTGTTTTCAGTTGATGGGAGGTTAACACACTTTCATCTTAAACAATAAATTCACAATTTTATATGGTAGAATGATGATATTTAATTTGTTTTACTCTTCTAGTGAAAGCATTTCACATTTGAAAACATTTAATGTTCGAAACACACCGGCGATGTTATGTTAATCATGTTGCTTTGCAAATGATTGCAGCAATTCGAAGAATGTTATGTTATGATTATATAGAGTCAGTTTATCAGCAAACACCAACTTGTTACAGTTAAGAGTATAACATAGGTGAGATAAACAAAGAGTATTAACAAAAGTGTCCAAAATTTGAGCCTTGAAGGCACCAGTTAGGAACAAATTCAGATCAAATCAACTTTACCTTGTATGTATGTAGTGAAACTTTGCAATTAATATTTCACCCACTTCCACTCAAGCGATCGGGCTGAAATTTGGTACACACGTTTGGTTCACGTGACAATGCACGATTCATTACATTTCGCCATTTTTAATCCAATATGGCGGACGTTATAAAATGGCGATTTTTAATTAAAGTAACCCCTTTGATATGGATATCAAATAAAAGGGCTTGGTCCGAATAACTCGAAAGATAGAGTGACGTCACTCTAAATCCAATATGGCGAACTATGTTTTGGAGATTTCCTTATTGGAGAGTTAAGAGTGTTCAAAATTAACCGGCAAACGACCTTGCATCAATGATGCGTTGATCGAGATGAACAGACTGAGAAACCTGTCCAGCGAAAACTAAAAGCAAAAAATAAATTGAAGGAAAAAAACTAGTTTGATAACAAGCTTTCGTTTAAATACGCTAAAAAGAATAAAATAAAATTTTCCGTAAAAATTTTTAACTATCAAATTATTACGTCCTTACACAATTTATATGATATGAAAGCTTATCGCGACAAGCTTTTATATAATATAAATTGTGTAATGACGTTGTAAGTTGATAGAAAAAGTTGCAAAGGAAAATTTTATTTTATACTTTTTAGCGCAGCATTTAAATTAAAGCTTCAATTTATTTTAATTTTTATGTCACCCTATTAAAGTTCAATGGATTAAGGTATTTTTTCACTAGATTGCTTCCAATGATATAATCTTACTGTCGTCGTTGACTGTGTACTGAAATCAGTATGTTTTTGTTTTTCACAGGTGATGCAAACCTCTGGTTTTCGGGAGAATTTCGATCACGACTACAGCCACTTGGGCAAAAGTAAACGTCACGAGACTTGCATCTTCGGGGTATTGGGAGAAATGGCGGCTACCAAAACGGAAGTTTATCCAGCTAGACATAAGATGGGTATCAATAATGTATATGCCTTATTCTAAGTGTACAAAGTTCTTTCCAACACAGGGTTGAAATTCAAAACTATTCAAAATTGTAATATTTTAGAATCGACTTAGCCACTTTTGGAGCGAGGGGTTTCAAGTGTCTACAAAGGAGTAAAAAAAAATTAATTGTGCAAAATTGGTTGTAAAATCGTGGCGCATCAGTTTTAAGCAAAATTGTAAGTAATTAATTTATGATCGCCCTGTTTAATTAAATATTTACTAAATAGCAGACACTTGAAAAACCTTTTAACTTTTGTTTGATTGGCGGCCAAATGCCATAGTTTCCTTGAATGGGCGGCGCGGACATTGAAAAAAAAAAGAAATAAGATTCTGTTCAAATTCTGGAATTTTATAGAAAACCATTAAAAATATTGAAAAATAAAATGTCATACTTGCAAATATTGATTTACATCATCTCATATCCTTGTTGAACAATAAGCGATTTGCTATTGAAGCTTGTTTTTCTAGTC
The DNA here is from genome assembly GCA_949316355.1 of Bruchidius siliquastri. NCBI lineage: Eukaryota > Metazoa > Arthropoda > Insecta > Coleoptera > Chrysomelidae > Bruchidius > Bruchidius siliquastri. The sequence continues at coordinate 317,523 of OX438534.1, read as the reverse complement.
TTTCAAACGAATTATTTTATTTTTCAGTATTAAAAGGAATCAAAATGTTATAGTAATCGGAAGACACGGATTTTTCTGTCAACTAAGAATTTATTTCCTTTTGGACATTTATTTTTTCTAAACATTCTCAGATCAAATTTGTTTAAATTCATTCAAATTATTTTTTGAACTCGTTATTTAAAACAATGAAAATCTTAATTACATTTTCCAAATTTCATCAAATTACTGTATTATGATAAGATTATTTTCAATAGCTGTGGAATGTACGACGTTACATCTGACTTATGAACATAATATATTTTCGATACATTTTGAATTTTTGGAGTAAATATAAAACATATAAATATTTTTTACAAGTTGTACGGTATTTAAGGCAGCATAGTTGATTTATTTTTCCAATGGGGCTTGATTTATTACTTTTATACTTCAGCGACTTTTATTAAAGATAACTGTTTCTGCGTTTGCATTGAATGTGGACTTTTCTCGCGTTCAGGTTGTTCGTCGATTTTTTTTTCTCTAGCTTTGGGGTTCCCCTGGTGGGGTTGTCTTGCCCTTTAGTTTTGGGCTTGGCCTCTTGGGGCACCCGCCATAGTTGGCTGGGTGTACTTCTGTGCAATTGGCGCTCGTCGTTTTGACGTTTTGCTGCCTATTGCACTTTTTTTACTGCTCCTGTGCAGCAGGATTGGCTATAGCCAAATCTTTGGCAGCGATAGCACTGCCCTGGTCTAGTCTGCCTTCGCAGAGCTTCGACCGCGCACTCCCAGTTGCTAACTGCCGTGACTTTGTATATCCCTGTCTGGGACTTGGCAGGTCCACTTTGACCACCGGGAGGGGTTGTCTGGTCCTCGGGCTTATCAGTGACCTTTGCCTGAGTGAACCTCTGGACTTCTCAGAGATCCTGCGCCTTCTTATATTCCGCCGCACGCTTACGGCTCCCCCTTTTGGCCTGCTGGTAATGCTGATCGGGCCTTCTGTTACCTCTCCTGTCGTCTTTCGTTTACTGGCTCTTTACTCTAAAGTTTGACTCCACCCAACGATTTAGGGCGATTGTCAGTTGTTCCGTGGAGACGAAAAGAGCCATGTCTATCAGATGTTTAGGTGCCCCGTGCTCGTGATCAAGGCCTGGGGCCTGGGGCAGCACTGCCTCGTGGGCACGGTAGGTTGGGGCCCGAGAAGGGGGCAGCGTTATCGCCGGTTGGGCGGAGTGGTGGTGAAGGCGTTGGTACTACGCGTTAGGACCGACGGCCTTCTACCTGGGTTGCTTTGACTTTTCTTGAATGTCAGGACTTCCCTCGTCGCTTCGCTTCCTTTTCGCTCGGTCATTATGAGCATTTTTACTTGAATTAATGGTATTAGCAATGCGGGATGTGCCCATCTTGCTTGGGCGATCATCCTTACTTGGACCTGATCAGGTCGCCTTCTGTGTCTTCTTGGCGGGGTTCAAATCCTGCTGCAAGTAGCTCTCCCTCGTCCGCTTCTGACCCGCTGACGCCTCGCGAAGCAATGGGGACGCACTGGTCCGCGAGAGAGCCTCGTTTTTGCGAGAGGCTGGTTTTTCTGAGTTCTTGTCCTGTCCTTTACACACTTGCGTTCTGACGCTTTTGGAGGAAGTACCAGCGACCGGTGGAACATGAACGGCTGAGGGCGATGTTACGCTCTGACTACCAGTTGCTCGGAGTCCTTGCAAGTTCAAGATACTTCTGGTAGTCAGGTTTTCGTTTTTTGTTCCTCACCTGGTCTACCGCGAGGCCTGTAGCTTTAGCCCTGCGCTTATTAATGTTCCCGGATGGATCACGGGCTCCGAACAACTCCCCGCCAGGATCTGTAAGATCTCGGGCTCTGGCAGGAGATCATTCTCTTTGGCGTACTCCTCCGCATGCGCCTTGAACTTGTGCTGCCGGGTGGACTTGTAACTGCCGAATCTTTGAGGGCAGTGTTTGCACTAGAGTCTGTCACCGCAGACTCTAGCCATGGTATGCGTTCTTAGCTGAATTGCAGACGCAAAAGCCAAGTTACACGTCGTGCATAGGTATTGGGGGGGGGGGGGGGGAGAGAATTGCAGTTCTTCGCCTCGATTGCTGGTTTAGCAATGGGTTTGCTAACCCCCCCTTTTGCCACCCCACTTGAGGTCTTCGTGGGTGGGGCTAGGGGTATATCTGGCCCGTTAAGTTTTCGGGCATGCCTGGCGGATCCCTCCGTCGCACCTCGGATGTTTGGCGGCGCCGATGTTGAGGCGTTTGGGGCCTTCCATGACCCAGGTATTAGCCTCTGTGACATCAAGTCACAGAGTTACCGACTCCCGGTAGAACCTAAATCCGGAACCTCCTGGGTGTGGATCACAAGCTCCACAAATCTCACAACCGTTCACTGAGATCTACGCCCTAATAAGAGCGTGGCCTAAACAGCGCAGCCGCGATCTCTATAATGGTCTTGAAAATTGTTTCATTGCTTGTGACCTCAGAGTCATAGTTACTCCCGCCGTTTACCCTTGGCAGTGGTTTCGCTAGATAGTGGGTAGGGACAGTGGGAATCTCGTTAATCCATTCATGCGCGTCACTAATTAGATGACGAGGCATTTGGCTACGTAAAATATTTATTTTGCAATAAATACATGTTGCTAATGCATATGTGGCCCCGACACAGGGGGTTTACAATTCACAGATTTGGTACACCAGCACGCAGGCTGGGTGTCAGTGCTACTGATGGAGGTGAATGGTGATGCGAGAATGATGGTGAAACATAAGAATGAGTAGCACTGACAGAGAAGATACTCTATGTGACACTATCGTTTTGATGGTGGGTGTGGGAGGGGAGAGTAGTACCTGTAATGCGTCTCACGAGCCCTCTGTAAATAGGCGGTGCGTTCTGTTTCGGTCTGTGAACGCAACGCTCTGAGGTCAGATTCAGCGTCTTCCTCTGATTGGCCGTAAGATAGGAAGAACTGCTTATAGATCTTTAGCAGCTCTACCCTATTCGACGGGAGTCCCTCGGTAGCGAGCCGAAGCTTGACGCTGGCGCTTGTGTTGCCAGCAATGCAGACCTCCGCCGACTTATCGTGCAGGTAGGCAAGATAAAGGCGGATGGCCTCTAGGAGGGAGGGATCTCTCAGTCGGGCCAGCTGGTATCTAGCGCCAGGCGCGGAATCCTTCGTCAGGCGGACGACAGGAGGGAAGAGGGGGTCCGCGTATTCGCGTGGTGGGGGGACCTGCGTTGAGGAGGTCGAAGGGCCCTGAACGATGTTTATGGGCAGTAGGGTTGATGTCGCAATGTTCCCGCTCGTGTGTGTGGCTGGAGCGGGAACACTCTGAGTGGCAGGCCTTGGCTGAGCCTTCGAGACGCCTCGGCAAGCAGGAGTGGTCTTACGGGGAGCATTTTTAGTTTGGGTAGAATGCTCCCTATTAGGCCGACTTCCTCCGCTGTCCGATGCGCCAGGACGATTCAGCTGGCCGTACCCGCGATGCTGTCCACTCTGTCCAGTGATACACCTCATGAAATAGGAGTGCAGGCTGGACCCCCATTTCAGTGATGAGTGGACAGTGCTGTTCTTCAGCGACTGCGTCATCCCTAGCAGTTCGCTAGTTGGCGAATTGCAGCGGTACAGGATCCCTCGGGCGCCTACGATGTAGGGCGCAAACACCAGGGACCTGCCAGGCCACTTCCTGTCCGCCGCTGCAGCAAACTTCTCATTGCTATAAACTGCCCTTTTATTTGCCCACACAGTTGTTAGGGGCAAGTCTCCGTCCCAGGACACTTGGACGTCACAGACGACACTCCTATCTGGCTGATGGATTACCAGATCAGGCTTAAAGAGGGTGCCGTCTGCGTGGCGAACGTGCGGTTCCCTGTCAACACTCCAACCCTGCTTTTTGCAGTGGGTCTCAATCTTTGACACGATCTCGTTGTGTAGGGATATCCTAGGGTGGTGGGTTACAGGACATCCCTGGAGAATGTGACAAATTGTCTCCACCTTGTTGCAACCTCCTCTGCATTTACGCAGCTCCGGCGGGTTAGATGGTAAACCTGCCGTTGGTAGGTTGTTCGTCCTTAGATGGACAGCGCGGACGTAGTCACGTCCTGTCCATCCAGCGGGCCTCGAGGGGATCCAATTTCTGCTCGCAGGGTCGTCTTTTGCGTTTTCTAGACCTTTACTGAACGGGGAAGACTCGATCATCCCGCGCCAGTGGTCTCTCGTCAGTACCGGTCCTGCCAGTTTCTTCAGCCTGTCGGTTAGACGGCTCACAAAGGGGGATCGAAGGGCATGCTGCAGGTGCAGGTCGTACACCTGAGACCTGAGCTTCTCAATCCTCGTATGCATGATTGTCGGGATGGTGTGACAAAGCTCGGTTAAGCCCAGCCCACCATCCCTCAATGACGCATAGAGGAATCTATCATGCGTGGCCACGCTCAGGTGCAGCACGCTCTTGAACCTCCTCTTTATGAGCCGATCAGCCTCGCGCAGGACTACGCCGCTGACCTTTGAATTTTGAAGGCCATACAGGACTTTAGGGATTATGAAGTCCCGTATAATGGAGGCCTTCTGGTCAGGTTTGAGAGGGGCGGAGTCAATGCGCCTAAGCCAAACCGACAGGTTGTAGTTGTTAGGTTTGAGGACCCCAGTACCTGTGAACTCGTGCCCTAGATATTTGAACGAGTCCAGTACCCCAATGTCGCGCATCTGGTGGCCGTCGACGAAGATGTTATTGCTCTCACGGAAGAATATCCGTTTGTTGTTTGAACATGCAACCATGGCAGTGCTTTTTGTGGGGTTTATAGCCATACCCCTCGCTTTGCAGAAGGCTGAGACCTCTGATAGCGTGACCGGGATGTTGACCTCATCAGCGAATGCCATCGCTGGGACCCTAATTCCTGGGGCAATGGAGCCACCTACCCCGACCTTCCGCTCCAGCTTAGTCAGCAGCTCGTCCACCACCAAATTGAACAATATAGGGCTCAATGGATCACCCTGTTTTACACCCCTCGTCACATGGATAGGACGAGAGGTGGAATTGCCCAATTTGATGGAGGTAGTCGAGTCGCTGACGTTCATTATGTACTGCATGAGGGGCTTGGCTATCTTAAATCGGCGGAGGGCTCTCATTAGAGACCAGTGCGACACGCTGTCAAATGCTTTACGCAGGTCCACTGTGATGACAGCATGCGCCTTCCCCTCCGCACGCCTCGACTGGATGTACGACTCGAGGATCAAGCAATTGGCCATTGTGGCGTCGACATTCCTGAACCCTCTTTGGCTGAGGCACATGTCAGCAAAGGTGTTTACCCTTGCAGCAAGCACCCTGTGAAACAGCCTCATGAGGGCAGAGCTAATCGTCAATGGCCTCCAGTTGGCAGGGTCCTTCCTATCTCCGTCCTTATGGACAAGAATCGTCCGAGAGACCTTCCACACCGAGGGGACGATTCCGGAGTAGAGGACCACATTGAAGATTGCGGCGAGGATGTCATTCTTCATCGCCGTGGTGGCTGCGACGGTGGGACCGTCCAGTCCGGGAGCGCTATTCGACCAGCCGGCCTTTGCCTGGAGCACGTCGTCCGGTGTAATAGGGACGAACACCTGTTCGTGCTCCGAGGCAAAGGTCACCTGTTCGTCATCCACAGGCGACTCAGCCTCGAAAAGGGGGCCGAAGTAGGCAACAGCGTCGTCTAGTTTCAGGTTTTCGACGCTGCTACCATCGCCTTGATCCCCCCTCAAGATCTGATCGACGAGGGTGGATCTGGATTTCGCGTACAAGTCTTGGCACTTCTTGTACGCCGCCGACCTGTCGCCAGTAACGGGGGCCGTGCGTCCATAGTTGTAAGTACGCACGGGGTTACCAGCGTTATGTGCCGTCGGTCGGCGGGCGCTCCTAGCTGGGGGGTGTCTACGTGACTTCGTCCTGGACGATATCACGTCGTCAAGGGCCTTGGTAAGGGACTCGCTGCAGCCCTGAAGGGCTAGACTTATCAGGTTCTTTACGTCGTCGGGAAGCTCAGAGTTCTTTGCTTCCCGTAAGCTGTCCTACAGCAAGTCCTTAGAGGGGTCGTGAGACGCTGTCTGGTCTTTGTTTGTCAGGTTGGTCATGCTGTCAAGGCGGGGAGAGGTAGGGGGACTGACAAGGCAATCTAAACCTAGGTTACATGATTGTCCACTCGTTAATCTACCTACATCTACTCCTACTTGGCTAACACTACTCACACCACTCACACAGTCTTTGCCTTGGTCTTCTTGCGGGCTTTGGGAGCCTGGAGACAAACAGGGGGGGGCGCGTCCAGATGGTCCAGGTGTTTGGGACCAGTGAATCGTCGCAGTAGAGGTGGCTGGGCGCGTCGAGGTATGCTCGGTGTTGGTGAGCAGGGGAGTTCCTCTCTGAGGATCGGCCAGGGACGAACCGACTCCTTGTGATGCGCAGTTGGCAGCTTTTTGTATTGGTTTTGGCTGCCTCTGCTCACAGGTGGGGGAGTCGCTTACCAAGGGAGGGTGCTGAACCTCGGTGTCCTTACTGCCTAGTAGCTGACGGAACTTCCTCAAACTGTACCCTATAGCTCGCTTTGGGCTGAATTTCTCCTTCACGGCAGGGCGAACATCTCGGGGAGGACTAGCAGGTTTATGTTTCACGTCCTCTCCTGTGGTGTCTTTCCCCGCCGCAGGCCGGCTGCGAGCTTCCTTCCTGGCCAGCGATAGATACTCCTTGTATGCCGGCTTATCTCTCCGGTGGCGGATCTGATGTTTAGTCAGCCCTGTCGCTGCCACCATGTCTGCCAGGAAGTATTTTTTCTCCGGAGGCAGATTAGCTTCGATGTCCGCTATCCTCATCAGTATATCTGCCTCCGAGTGCGGCGCACTCACTGCCATCTCTCTATTGTACTCCTCTGGATGCTTCCTCCTGATATGTAGCCTTGTGCCAGGATATGTTTGGAATTTCTCGACACAAAAGCTACAGTTGTACCAGGCTGTCGTGTCCGGCGCCTCCACTGGCGGTTTGGGAGGGCCATAGGGCATCTTCGGTGATGGTTCTGGAGGCCCTTCAACGATGCGAACTGCCTACCGCAAGGGCAGTCGCGAGTCGGTGAGCCTCGTCTGTGTCGGGGGGTAGGTGGGGGTGAGGAACTCCCAGAATCGGTCTTGGGAGCCGTAGCGTGGCTGTCTGTCATCATCCCCATTTGCAGAATCTGAGCAACATGCTCAGGTGATCCCTCTCGTGCAGGACGCGTCGTGTCATGCGACGATCTGGCAGCAGGATGGATGCTCGAGGCGGCTGTTCGGTTATCTACGCCTCGTTTGGCATCCATATCACGCGCACGAGGTGTCAGGGAAACGAGAAGATGTATACACTGGGGTTGGGGGTAGAGTTTGGAGGGGGATCGGGGCTACTATTGTTTACCCCCGGGAGTTGCAGCGTACAAGAAGGGATGGACGCTCTAGCCTCGGGAGTTGAGTTAGGGGGTTGTACCTTGCAAGGTGAATAGGTAGTGGTCCAATGGTCACTACCCACTGCGGAGTTCCGCAATCTGCCCTTTCTAAAGGTGAAAGTTGCTCCTCAGGACGTGAGGAGTTGCGCGATCGCGAAGATCTGCTGGGGGCAGATGCGGAAGGTGTTCTAGATTGCAAAACACCTAGGAGTTTGCAAATCGTACTACTGCAATCTTGGGAGTTGAGGGGGGAAACCCGATTTCCAAGAAACTTTAGGGGGAGGTTCGTATGGGCTGATTGAAACAATTTTAATACGGAGTTTCGATATTAAGAATAGAAAACTATGGGAGTTGTGCTTTTGAAGTTTAATGACCAAAGGGGAGTTGCTGACACTATATATGGTTTAGAGAAATCGGGAGTTGCGGGTTAGGATGTGTTTGTACGTGGGAGTTGAGGAGGGGGGATGGGAGTTGGGTGAGCACTTCTCACAACTCACTAGCACCCTTACAGTACACCAAAAGGACCCTACAATATGCAACACACTAGCGGCAGCTATTTCTAGTATACCCCCAGTATATCATACATTCCACAGTCCCCTCGTACACTGGGTGAACGCTGGCCGTCGTATCGGGAACACTTTTCGATAAGAACAATACAGAAAACGAGGATGTTCCGGCTGTTCTGTTTTTATCGAGAATGTTCTAAGTATGCAGGAGCTCGCTAATGCACGCCGCGGTATGCGTAAACATCCGTTGTTATTAGAACCGCAGGTCGATGGACTTAGCGTCGTTGGATTGATGCACGTATTGTTGGTTTTAATTGCTAATTATCGGAGGGTTCAAAGTCCAATTAGCAATTAAGAGAGTCATAGTTACTCCCGCCGTTTACCCGCGCTTGCTTGAATTTCTTCACGTTGACATTCAGAGCACTGGGCAGAATTAGATGACGAGGCATTTGGCTAAATTCTGCGCATGCATCGTGGATTGCGTACTTTCCTATCTGTGGGGAGGTCCCCTTTCTGCCGCAGCAGAATATGTACGTATACATTGGTTGTGGCTCAGATCCTACTGGGAACCCCGGATCTATCTTTGCACACAACCTCTCGCTCACTGTAGCCCAAGTATTAGCACTTCTGGCCAGTGCCCTCCCGCAGGAGGAGAAACCTAATGCGTTCTGCTAGGGAACCCCAGTTTTTTGAGTTGGAAAAATTAGGATTAAGCGGGTCCTCCGACTACGGCCTAAGTCGGAAGAAGCGGCCCTTAGCCTGGGACCCTCTAGGAGGGCGGACCCAGTTACTAGGGAAAACCGTCGCAGAGGTCGCCGTCGGTGGTAAATGTAGACGAGCTACTTTAGAGCACACCCCGCCGCCGTGACTAACCTTTTGCCTTCTAGAGGTGTCATACGACTCGCACTCACTGCACACGGACGCCACAAATACCCACGCTCCACCAAAAGGGATGGTCACCAATAGGGGTGAGGTGGGAACAGATTAAAATAGCCGAAGCTAGGACGAAACCAATTAAAATAATAAATAAATAAATAAATATATAAAAACAAGTCAAGAAGATAAAAAGATAAAATACACAATAGTGCAGTGAGGCTAATGGCCAGAAGCTTTCCCACAGGTTGCCGAGTTACCTGTGGGGTTGCACGCCGCCACGTGCACGAGGGGCATCGTAGTCCATGAAATAGTGGTAGATCTCGATGGAACTACGTAGTGCAATTAACGATATTGTTAAATGCACGTTTCTCTGGGAGATACCAAGTTTTCTTAAAATTTTGATGGTCTCCTTGGGCATAGCCCCTCGTGTTCCTACCACGATCGGTAGGACTTCAGCAGAGCGAGCTGCCCACCTCTGCTGAAATTGGGATAGCAAACGGCTATATTTTTCTATTTTACTAGTAAACCCTTAAGCGAGATTTTCTCCATCTTCGTGGCGGACTGTTACATCGACCACGAAGACCCTTTCCTGGCTCTGTATCACCAGGTCAGGTTTAAGATTCTCGCCTCCGGTCGCCGCCACCATCGGTTCGACCGTTATTGCTACCCCGTTGCCTTTTTTCTTTAATTCGTCCACGATGAGATTGTTGATCTCATCGTGCCTCCGGATCCTATGCGGTTTGGTGTGTTGATATTGCACCAATATGTGTCCCAATGTCTCAACCTGATAACCGCATTGCCTGCATTTCGGATCCGGGACTGTGGACGCTCTACTCATGGCCGCCCTGTCTGCACATGAGTTGGTTCTCATTCGGAGGGCTGTTATCATCCGACATGGCTTGAACAGCGAGGGGTCCCTAAGCCATTCGTTCGCTATCTTGGAGTCAGCAAAGGCCGCTGCTGACTTCCCTTGAGAACCAAGGCGTTTCCACCTGGCGAGCTCAGCCGCCTTCTGGTTTCGAGTGTAGCCGACCAGCTGCTTCCCAACGACTGGCCAGGCTATACGGGCGTCGAGAGTGATACGCCTCAATCGACTCTCGAGCTTAGTACCCGTGGCTAAAGCTCGCATTACTGGGTCGGGGTTGTCCGCAAACTTAGATTGAATATAAGCGGGCTGAGGGGGTCACCTTGCTTGACCCCGCGTTGGAGGCGTATATCGACTGGCGCCTGTTTGAGTTCGATTGTTGTTTCCACATCCTCGTATGCGTTTTCCACGATGCGTACCACCTGCTCGGGAAAACCTTTGCGGCGTAACGCGTGTCCGATTGCTTGGTGCGGCACGGTATCGAATGCTTTGGACACGTCCAGCTGCGTTACGACCAGACCCTTCTTGACTTTCGAGTGTCGCAGCAACTCGTTGAGGATGTGGATGTTGTTGAAGCACCCAGACTCGTTTATGAAGCCCTTTTGTCTGGGTGAGAATCGCACTTTTGCCCTAAGCTTACTGTCAAGTATCCCAAAGTATATTCTTGACAGTAGCGAGGAGATGGTAATTGGACGGTAGTTCTCGGCGAACTTCGCGTCTTTACCCTCCTTAGGGATCAGTGTTGTTCGATTCTTCCTCCAAGCGGTTGGCAGAGTTCCGCTTATCATAAGAATGTTGTAAAACAACTGGAGGACTTTGGTGGCACCGGGAACGCGCTTAACATCCCCTTTCTTAATCCCATCGGGGCCCGGTGCCGTGGACATTTTCATCCGGGAGAGACGCGTATACACCTCCTTTGCGGTCACCACGGTCAGGACAGAACCCAACTCGAGTTGCCGTTCAGGGGGCTCTCCCAGGAAGGGCACCTGTACCTCAGACGGATTTGTTCCCCATAGCGTTTGGTACAGGTCCCGCACGTCCTCAGCTGGAGCTTGAACGCTTGGTTCCTCCAGCCAGTCCACATTGTTGCGGACGTGCTTGGCAAGAAGGCCTGGATTCTTTTTATATAAATCCTGGGACATCGCGTAGAGGTACCGTCTGTTGCCCCGTTTATTCATACCTCTACGGTTTCCCTTTCGTCGCCCCGTTTATTCATACCTCTACGGTTTCCCTTTCGTCGCCCTGCATCTCCCCGCTCCTCGCTGGTGAAGAGAGCGGTGACTCTGTCATAGATCGGGTCGATCTGCGACTGGGGAAGCCCTGTGGGCAGGTCGCGAGCCTCAGAGATTGCATTTCTGAGCAGCTGGGTAACCGTGCTTACCTCCGGGTGTCGCTGTGCCGCTGGCGTCAACTGTCGGCTTAGGGCAGTCGAAGCGACATCCCGTCTCCAGATTTCTTCATCCGGAGAAGCTGCTGGCGATACCATTACCTCGTCGCTAATGACAGATACCCTCTCTGCTGCAGCAGGACTCGGTGACGGATTTATAATTTCGACGGCGGGGGAAGCCATTGCCTCGTCCGTTATTCCCCCAGCAAACGTAGCTTCCTCTGATCTTTCAGGGGTATCCGGGACATCTGAGGCAGTTACTGTGGGCGGCTCTTGGGCTGCAGCGTTGCTGCTGCCTGCGTCGGAACTTTCATTACTCTCCATCCTTTCTACGGATGGAGGTCCTGCGCCTTCTGCGCTTTCGCCCTCTAGTATTCCCTTCTGCCTCAGATATTCTTTCCTTCGGTCTTTGTAGGAGTCTGTGTTTCTCTTGTCCCGGATTTGCTTGGTTGTCTTCCCTGGGATCAGAGGTTGCATGCGTTTCGCTAAGAAACTGCCACCCCAGTACCGGAGTTCGCACTCCAACATAATTTGAATCTCCTCCTCAGAGAAGACTTTCAGTCTACTCTTTGGAGGAGGCCGTCGGGTACTGGCTGCCCTAGCCTCATTCCGGGTGGCAGGATGCCGGTGCCTCTCGTGTTGCCCTAGTCCACTCGAGGAGGAGAACTTTTCGCCGCATTCGAGGCAGGCAAAGCTCTTCTAATCGGGTATGGGCAAGCTACTTGGTTCTCCGTGGTTCTCAGAGTCCGAAGACTCTGAGGGTGGGGCCGCCATAGCAGCACCCACCTGGCACTTGGGGACGTGACACAGTGCCGCATGTTTTTTGATGTAGATTTTATTGCATTTCGCACATTTAAATTTTACTCGAGAGGTCTTGTGTTCGGACTTTACGTGCTTTAACTCGTCCACTAGGGATAAGTGTAGGAAATTGTGACCAATATTCCTACACTTTGGACACGACCCCTCAGAGTAGGGGAGCGTTATAATCAAATCAGTTCCTGTATAATCGCCAATGTCGTCATCGTTGAGCCTCCCATCCAGGTTTTCAGGCAGAGGGGGCTCGTCTCTGCCTGCTTCCGAGGCTCTATCTGGAGTATCTGGAGCACTTGCCTGTGCCGCCCCCTGGCTTGCTAGGCCTTTGGGGGGGTCTTACCCTAGGGGTTGGATAGCTTGGTGGTGTTGCTATCCCGTCCTCGGCTAGGCGCCGACCCCTTTACCCATCCGCAGATGGGCCCCGGCCGGGTAGCCGTGGGACTGGTTTCCTGTTAGCCGCCATCCTCGTTTGACAGAAAAAGGCCGGCCTCCCATCAAAAGATCTTCGCAGTCCTCGTAGGATGGACGCTGTCGAACGCCTTCCGCAAGTCCACCGACAGAACGTTATAGTTCTTGCCGGCTTCCTTGCGCGACCCTATGTAATGGTCAAGTACGAGGACGTTCGCCAGCGTCCCGTCCAATCTCCTAAAACCGCGGTGATGGTGGACTGCTCTCCCAACACGATCCTGGACAATGCGATGCAACAGCCGTTGATGGGCTGACCCGATTGTGATGGGCCTATAATTGTCGGCCTTTTTGGCATCGCCGTCCTTGGGCACCAGTATTGTGCTGCTTTGTTTCCACGATGTTGGGTGGATTTTCCTCCCAAGGACCACGTTAAAGACTGTACTAAGTATCTGGTTGTCTTTTCTTTTTACGTCGGAGACAGTTATTCTGTCTGGGCCAGCTGGCTTCCATTGCTCCGACGTCTTCAAGCGAGATTGGGTAGAACGTATCACGTTCTGCCACTTTGGGGTCATCGATGACCTCGTCGTCTATGATGGTTGCGGATTCCCAAATTCCCGCAAACAGACTTTCCACGTCCGTCACGGAAGGAAGCTCAGGGGATTCCAGCATGCTCCGCCCCTTGAGCACGGTCTCTGCGGGGCCAGATCTATCCTTCGCGTAGAGATCCTGCGCCTTCTTGTACTCCGCCGCTCGCTTACCGCTCCCCCCTTCGGCCTGCTGGTAATGCTGATCGGGCCTCTCGTTACCTCTCCTGTTGTCTTTAGATTTCTGGCTCTTTATTTTGAAGTTCGACTCCACCCAACGATCGAGTGCGATCGTTAGTTGGTCCGTGGAGCCGAACAGAGCCATGTCTATAAGATGTTTCAGAGCCCCGTGCTCGTGGTTGAGATCCCTCCGTGCCTCTCTCAGGTATTCTGCAAATGCGGAATTCAAATTTACCTGCACTGCAGGCCTAATAGGGGTCTTGGGCAGCACTGCCTCGTGGGCACGGGGTTGATAGGCATTTTGACTTTCTGAGAGGAGATTGGGGCCCGAGAAGGGGGCAGCGTTATCGCTAGTACGGTGGATTTGTGCGGAAGGCGCTGGTTCTAAGCGCGGGTGGCCTTCGATCTGGGTTCCTTGGACTTTTGTTGAATGTCCGGACTTCCCTCATCGTTTCTCTTCCTTTCCGCTCGGTCTTCATGAGCATTTGTATTTGAATTTTTGGAATCAATAGATGTGCCCATCTCGCTTGGGCGATTATCCTTATTTGGACCTGATGAGGTCGCCTTCTGTGTCCTCTTGGCGGAGTTCAGTTCGCGCGGCGAGTAGCTCTCCCTCGTCCGCTTCTGACCCGCTGATGCCTTGCGAAGCAGTGGGGACGCACTGGTTCGCGAGAGAGCCTCGTTTTCGCGAGAGGCTGGTTGTTCTGAGTTCACGTCCTTTCTCTTGCAAACTTGCATTCGGACGCCTTTGGAGGAAGTACTGGCGACCGGTGGAACATGAACTGCTGAGTGCGATGTTACGCTCTGACTACCAGTTGCTCGGAGTTTCCTCTTCGCAAATTCAAGATATTTCTGGTAGTCAGGTTTTCGTTTTTTTGTTCCTGACGTGGTCTACCGTGAGGCCTGTGGTTTCAGCCATGCGCTTATTTATATGCCTGCTTGGATCACGGCCATCTCCGCCAGGATCTGTAAGATCTCGAGCTCTGGTAGGGGATCGCGCAATTCCTCCGCGAGCGCCTTGCGCTCGTGTTGCCGGGTGGACTTCTTGCGAATCTTTGTGGCAGTGTTTGAACTGGAGTCTGTCTTCGCAGACTCTAGCTATGGTGTGTGTATGTAACTGAATTGCAGACGCAAAAGCCAAATTACACGTCGTGCAAAGGTATTGGGGGGAAGGGTGCGAGGATTGCAGTTCTTTCCGATCGCTGACTCAGCCATAGGTTTGCTACCCCCCCCCCTTTTGCCTTCCCACTTAAGATGTTTGTGGGTGGGGCCAGGGATAAATCTGGCCAGTTGAGGGGATGCCTAATGGCTCCCTCTGTCGCACCTTGGTTGTTGTGTCGCGCTGATGTTGAGGCCTTTGGGGCCTTCCACGACCCAGGTATTAGCCTTTGCGACATAACGTCACAGAGTTACCGGCTGCTGGTTGGACAAAGTCCCGAACCTCCTGGGTGAGGATCCACAAGTTTCGCAGCCGAGTGCTGAGGTCTACGTTCTAATAAGAACGTTGCAAAAAGACCGCAGGAACGACCCCTAAAAATTGAGTCAAGCTGCGACGGGGGAAGCGCTGTGGTCAGGTCGCGAGCCTTGGATATTACATTTCTTAGCAGCTGGATAACCGTGTTTACCTACACCTCTCATGTCTCCCTACAGTGCCAGACTAGAGTCAAGCTCAACAGGGTCTTCTTTCCCCGCTAATTATTCCAAGCTCGTTCCCTTGGCAGTGGTTTCGCTAGATAGTGGGTAGGGACAGTGGGAATCTCGTTAATCCATTCATGCGCGTCACTAATTAGATGACGAGGCATTTGGCTATTAAAAAATCCTTCAGGACGTGTAGGTCAATAGACCTTCCGATATTCAGTGTAAAAAGACTGTTTGCGTCTGCAACTCACGTGGGATCGAGCCACGGCACCGATGGCGGAGTGGTGCTAGTGCATGACTAGGAGCAAACAGTGCCCTCACGCCGACGACAGTTATACGCGGCCGGGTCTAGCTTCGATAGCTCGTGCTCTTCTATTGAATGCGGCGTGTATACTCGAACCCCACTTAAGCGCGCTGTGGACACAACTGTCTTTAAGCTGTTTAGTCAGGCCAAGCGCGCGTTCAGTGGGTTCGTTACAGCGCGGCCATATGCCGCGGGCCCCGATGATTAGATGAGATGTCAGAAGTGGACGGTCCCAAGGCTATGGCCTCACGACAGAGCTGCTCTGCGGGAACGTCGCCCGCCAGATTCTGAAGGCGACTTAGCATCGCCAAGCTTCGGTCTGACTGGAGAACGCACAAGACCGCCTCGTCCCCAGTCTCCAAAAGGAGCTTAGTGATCCTTTTAGGATGGATCTGAGGCACCACTCTCCTAAGCTCCGGAATACCCAATCCTCCATCTGTAATCTTTGCATGGACGGCCGCATCAGAGGTGTGAGTGGCTAGGTGTAGGAAACGTTTTGCGGCTCCCCGAACCAAGCGATCAACATCCTTGAGTATTCCCCCCGACACACGTGGAGACTATAACCCGTGTTGTAACTTGGGGATTAAATGTTCTCTCAGAAGCGTTAGCTTCTGGTCGGGTTTAAGAGGGGCGGTCTCTATGTTCTTCAGCCAAGCCTGAAGATTTGGCACATTCGCCTTGTTGATTCCTGTTGCGCCATAATGGTGACCGAGGTACTTGAACGTGGAAATCACATCCATCTGCGGAATTTTCTCGCCATTAACTGCCATGAAAGATTTCGTCACTGGCAGGGGCCGCTTATCCCCAGAGGTCGTAACGGCGCACAAGGCGACGCACTTCCTCGCGTTCAAAGCTAAGCCCCGTTCGTGCGCGAATGACTCTACCTCCCCCAGCATTAAAGGCAAGTCATTCATCCGGTCCGCCATGACGACCAGATCATCGGCGAATCCCATAGCGGCTACCCGTAAATCAGTACTTAGTGAACCTCCTGCCCAGCTAGCGTTCAGTTTGTCTAATAGTTCGTCCAGCATGACGTTGAAAAGGATAGGAGATAGTGGGTCGCCCTGTTTCACACCCCTGCAGATGGTGATTGGGCGTGTTGCTAGTGGGCCGACCTTAATGGTGGTGGTGCAACTCTGCAGGGTGGATTGAATATACTCCACCATCTCCCCCTCCAGTCCAACTCTGCGCAGTCCTCGTAGGATGGACGAGTGATGGACGCTGTCGAACGCCTTCCGCAAGTCCACCGACAGAACGTTATAGTTCTTGCCGGCTTCCTTGCACGACCCCATGTAATGGTCAAGTATGAGGACATTCGCCAGCGTCCCGTCCATCTTCCTAAAACCGCGCTGGTGGTGGTTGAGTTGGACTGCTCTCCCAACACGATCCTGGACGACGCGATGCAACAGCCGTTGAAGGGCTGACCCGATGGTGATGGGCCTATAATTATCGGCCTTTTTGGCATCGCCGTCCTTGGGCACCAGTATTGTGCGGCTTTGCTTCCACGATGTTGGGTGGATTTTTCTCCCAAGGACTACGTTATAGACGATACTAAGTATCCGGTTGTCCTTTCTTTTTACGTCGGAGACAGTTATTCCGTCTGGGCCTGGTGCAGAGTTATGCCAGCTGGCTTTCATTGCTCCGACGTCTTCAGGCGAGATTGGGTAGAACGTATCGCGTTCTGCCACTTTGGGGTCATCGATGACCTCGTCGTCTACGACGGTTGCGGACTCCCAAATTCCCGCAAACAGACTTTCCACGTCCGTCACGGAAGGAAGCTCGGGGGATTCCAGCATGCTCCGCCCCTTGAGCACGGTCTCTGCGAGGCCAGATCTATCCTTCGCGTAGAGATCCTGCGCCTTCTTGTACTCCGCCGCTCGCTTACCGCTCCCCCCTTTGGCCTGCTGGTAATGCCGATCGGGCCTCCCGTTACCTCTCCTGTTGTCTTTGGCTTTCGGGCTCTTAAGTTTAAAGTTCGACTCCACCCAACGATCGAGTGCGATCGTTAGTTGGTCCGTGGAGCCGAACAGAGCCATGTCTACTAGGTGTTTCAGAGCCCCGTGCTCATGGTTGAGACCCCTCCTCGCCTCCCTCAGGTGTTCCGCAAATGCAGAGTTCAGGTTCACCTGCACTGGAGGGCTAATGGGGGTCTGGGGCAGCTCTGCCTCGTGGGCACGGGGTTGGTAGACGTTGTGACATTCGGAGAGGAGGTTGGGGCCCGAGAAGGGGGCAGCGTTATCGCTAGTGCGGCGGGTTTGTACGGAAGGCGCTGGTTCTACGCGCGGGCGGCCGTTAGGACGGACGGCCTTCGATCTGGGTTCTTTGGACTTTTGTTGAATGTCCGGACTTCCCTCTTCGCTTCTCTTCCTTTTCGCTCGCTTCATGAGCATTTTTGTTCGAATTCTTGGACTCAACAATTCGAGATGTGCCCATCTCGCTTGGACGATTATCCTTATGCGGACCTGATGAGGTCGCCTTCTGTGTCCTCTTGGCGGGGTTCAGTTCGCGCGGCGAGTAGCTCTCCCTCGTCCGCTTCTGACCCGCTGATGCCTCGCGAAGCAGTGGGGACGCACTGGTTCGCGAGAGAGCCTCGTTTTCGCGAGAGGCTGGTTGTTCTGAATTCTTGTCCTTTCCCTTACACACTCCCGCTCGGACGCTCTTGGAGGAAGTACTCGCGACCAGGGGAACATGAACTGCTGATGTCGTTGGCATGCTCTGACTACCAGTTGCTCGGAGTTTCCTCCTCGCAAGCTCAAGATACTTCTGGTAGTCAGGTTTTCGTTTCTTGTTCCGCACCTGGTCTACCGTGAGGCCTGTGGCTTCAGCCATGCGCTTATTGATGTGCCCGGATGGATCACGGGCTTCCATCCCCGCCAGGATCATTAAGATCTCTGGTTCCGGCTGGGGATCGCGCAACCGCTCGACCTCTTTGGCGTACTCCTCCGCGTGCGCCTTGCGTTCGTGCTGCCGGGTGGACTTATAACTGCCGAATCGTTGAGGGCAGTGTTTGCACTGAAGTCTGTCACCGCAGACTCTTGCCATGGTATGTGTTCGTAATTGAATTGCAGACGCAAAAGCCGTGTTACACGTCGTGCAAGTAAATGGGGGGGGAAGGGGTCGAGTATTGCAAAACTTCGCCCCGTTCGCTGGCGTAGCCATGAGTTTGCTAGCCCCCCCCGTTGCCTTCCCACATACGGTCTTAGTGGGCTGGGCCAGGGGTAAATCTGGCCCTTTCAGTTGTCTGGGCTGCCTGACGGCTCCCTCCGTCGCGCCTCGGGTCTTGGGTGGCGCCGTTGTTGAGGCCTTTGGGGCCTTCCCCGTCCCAGGTATTAGCCTTTGTGACATGATGCCACAAAGTTACCAACTCTCGGTTGGACCGAAGTCCGGAACCTCCTGGGTTTGGATCACAAGCTCCACAATTTTCTCCACCGAACGCTGAGATCTCCGCCCTAATAAGAGCGGGGCCCAAGCAACACAGCCACGATCTCAAAAATGGTGTCAAAAAATGCTTCCACGCTTGTGACCCGAGAGTCATAGTTACTCCCGCCGTTTACCCGCGCTTGCTTGAATTTCTTCACGTTGACATTCAGAGCACTGGGCAGAAATCACATTGAGTCAACACCCGCTGGGGCCATCTCAATGCTTTGTTTTAATTAGACAGTCGGATTCCCCCGGTCCGTGCCAGTTCTGAGCTGACCGTTGAATGGCGGCCGAAGAGAACACCAGGACGCCCTTGCGGGCGCACCCTGGGTCTCGCAGCAAGACGGTTCCGCGGGAGGCCAAGGCACGGTACCGAGTTCGGATCCGCAATCCCGTCGAACACGCGAACGCATCCGACGGAACGTTTCACCTCGCCCAGGCCCGGCACGTCAGCCGCGACCCGCTTCCCCCTGTCTTCTTTCCCCGCTAATTTTTCCAAGCCCGTTCCCTTGGCAGTGGTTTCGCTAGATAGTGGGTAAGGACAGTGGGAATCTCGTTAATCCATTCATGCGCGTCACTAATTAGATGACAAGGCATTTGGCTATATAAAATCTTTATTTCAGACTTGTACCCCCGTTGTTGGGGGGGTTGATACATAACATTGTATAGTATTAGACAGCGGTAGGCATTACTTAAATTAATATTAACATATAATGTATAATGGACATAACATAACTCAATCTATGCGTGCATATGCATATCGAGGGTGTACAGGGCCACTCGACACGCATGTACATACGGAAACCTTATCTATGGGGACGACACATCAATCAGTTAACACGTAGGTATATATATATATATATATATATATATATATATATATATACATATTATAGGTGTATACGGACACCACATATACATACACGCACGTACAACATGATGGACGCACCAGCAGACGGATCACACAAACACATGACATACCCAGTGTAAAGGACTCCCACAAAATAAATATACACGCACAACAAATTATGAACATATACGTTACAGATGTACAGGTATTGTAAATATATTTTCACACAATAAAAGGACAGTGATACATACAACAATTATAAGTAATGTAAAGTGGACATTGTCAGTGGCATGCGTGTGTGACCGGCCATTCCACGTCTATAAATAGCTGCAGAATGGCCGACCATCACATATCAGCCAAGCGTGGCAATGTTCTTCGCTCGGCCAGTGCGGCACTGACAGTAGTAGCAGGTATTAAGTGACTCTATCGCCTGGCGGCGGCAGGAGCACCCCGTCGCCACACCCGTCTCCCGAAGGCAGCGTGGATAGTGCTGCCCCATTTTAGCACCGATTGTACGCAGGACCGTCGCAAGGGGGAGTCGATGGACAAGATGGACGACACTTCATCGTTACACTTAGGCCAAATTCCTCTTGCCCCGACAATTATGGGAAACACCGATATAATTTTTGAGGGCCATAATTGCCGGGCTGCATGTAGGAATTTGTCTGTGTTGTACACAGCCTTTTTGTTTGCGTAGGATTGCGCCAAGGGAAAGTTCCCCTACCAGTTAATCCCCACGTCCGCCACAATGACTTGGTCACCCTTTACAATAGCCATGTCTGGCTTAAAGAGTGTCCCATCACTGTGGCGCACGTAGGGCTCATCCAAGGTGGTTCATCCCCCAGACCGGCAGTGTTTAATAACCTTCTTAGCCACCTCGTTGTGGCGTCTGACCCTTTCCCAGTGTGTGCTGGGGCACTGCTGGAGCACGTGGCAGATTGACTCCACCCTAGAGCATCCTGCACGGCAAGCCTTGTTTTCTGCGGTGGCATACATGCCACCGGCCGTAGGCAGATTGTTATTTCGTAGCTGGACCCCACCACCATGGCTGCACACTTCTTAGGGTTCAGGCCCATGCCCTTGGCCCTCGCGAATTCCACAACCCTCCCTAAGGTCAAAGGGAGGTTTTCCTCCCGGTCCTCTAGGAGAATTATGTCATCGGCGAAGGCCATGGCAGCCACCTTCACCCCTGGAATGATTGTGCCACCCCTGTTGTCGTCATTAAGCTCGACCAGTAGTTCGTCGATTACCATATTAAATAATAACGGGCTTAGCGGATCCCCTTGCTTCACTCCACAGCCGATCCTGATTTCCCTAGTGTGCTCAGCTACACCCACGCGAATGCGTGTTGTCGAGGTGGCCAGATTGGTTGATATATATCTGATGGAGCGCTCGTCCACCCCAGACCTTCGCAGTGCCCCCACGACGCTCCCATGCCCAACGGTGTCGAATGCTTTTCGGAGGTCGAGCGACACGACTGTGTATTCCTTATTGGAGGCCACTCTGTTCCTAATGTGTAAGTGAAGAATCATACAGTTGGCGAGGGTGCCGTCCAGCGAGCTGAAGCCGCTTTGATTGGCTTCCAAAGCGGTGACCTCCCGAATACGGTTGGCCACCGCTCTGTGCATCAGCCGCTGGAGAGCACTCCCGATCGTAAGCGGTCTCCAATTTGTCGGTGTCCGTTTTTGTATATTAGCGTGGTCCGGAGCTGGCGGAAGCAAAGCGGGTGCACATTCCTCATATATATTATCGTGAAGAGTGTGCAAAGCATATTGTTGCAAGCCGACCGGACGGAGGAGATCGTGATTCCGTCGGCGCCTGGCGCCGCGTTAGGCCATGATGTCTTGGCGTGTTGTATCCTCGGGCCTGAAGGGCTTGAAGGTCCGGTCGTCGGCGCGGTTAGGTTGCGCCTGCACCTCTATCGCCTCTGTGGCTGGTGTCTCCAAGATACCTCCGTACAGGTCCTCGACTGCTTGGAGGGGCGGGGTTTCCTCGGTAGAGTCTAGTGAACATCCTGATATAATCTTGTTCACTAGACCACTTCTATTTTTCCTATAGAGGTCCTGGGCCTTTTTAAACAGGCTTGCCCGTGGACCCCTTCCTGATCTAGAGGCCCCATAGTTGTTATCGGGGCGCTTTTCCCCTGCGTTGCCCTTCCTTGCTTCACCCCTCCTCTGTCGGAATTGTTGTTCGATCCATTTGTCTAGGTAGAGGGCTAAATCGCTATTTCGTAGCGTTAGCCCTGCATTGCACAGGTCGATCACGTGCACCTGTTTCTTGACCTTGGCTGTCTCGCGTTCTGTCGCGAGAAATTCGCGCAGCACAAGGTCAATGTGCAGCGAGGTCTCATTGACCTGCGCAGGAGGGGGAGGTGCAGTTTCGGAAATGGGGTTGGTACGAGGTTTCCTGGTGACAGGTTGCGACAGAGGTGACATCGATTCGTTTCTTGCTCGCTTCCTGCCTATCTCCGGCTCATTGTACATGATAGGCGATTTTGTCATCTCATTTGGCTACGTAAAATATTTATTATCAAATAAATACATGTTGCTGTATGCATTATGTGGCCCCGACACAGGGGGTTAACAATCAACAGATTCGGTACGCCAGCACGCAGCTGGGTGTCAGTGCTACTGATGGAGCTGAATGAAGACGTGAGAATGGTGGTGAAACATAAGAATAAGTAACACTGACAGAAAGAATACTCTACGTGACACTATCGTTTGGAGGGTGGGTGTGGGAGGGGGGAGTAGTACCTGTTATGCGTCTCACGAGCCCTCTGTAAGTAGGCGGTGCGTTCTGTTTGGGTCTGTGAACGCAATGCTCTGAGGTCAGATTCCGCGTCTTCCTCTGATTGGCCGTAAGATAGGAAGAACTGCTTATAGATCTTCAGTAGCTCTACCCTATTTTACGGGAGTCCCTCGGTAGCAAGCCTAAGCCTGACGCTGGCGCTTGTGTTGCCAGCAATACAGACCTCCGCCGACTTATCGTGCAAGTAAGCAAGATAAAGGCGGATGGCCTCTAGGAGGGAGGGATCTCTCAGTCTGGCCAGCTGGTATCTGGAGCCAGGCGCGGAATCCTTCGTCAAGCGGACGACAGGAGGGAAGAGGGGGTCCGCGTATTCGCGTGGTGGGGGGACCTGCGTTGAGGTGGTCATAGGGCCCTGTACGAAGTTTATGGGCGGTAGGGTTGATGGCGCATTAGGACTGTTCTCGCTCGTGTTAGTGGCTGGAGCGGGAACACTATGGGTGGCAGGCCTTGGCTGAGCCTTCGCGACGCCTCGGCAAGCAGGAGTGGTCGTACGGGGAGCATTTTTAGTTTTGGTAGAATGCTCCCGATTAGGCCGACTTCCTCCGCCGTCCGATGCGCCGGGACGATTCAGCTGGCCGTACCCGCGATGCTGTCCACTCTGTCCAGTGATACACCTCATGAAATAGGAGTGCAGGCTGGACCCCCATTTCAGTGATGAGTGGACAGTGCTGTTCTTCAGCGACTGCGTCATCCCTAGCAGTTCGCTAGTTGGCGAATTGCAGCGGTGCAGGATCCCTCGGGCGCCTACGATGTAGGGCGCAAACACCAGGGACCTGCCAGGCCACTTCCTGTCCGCCGCTGCAGCAAACTTCTCGTTGCTATAAACTGCCCTTTTATTTGCCCACACAGTTGTTAGGGGCAAGTCTCCGTCCCAGGACACTTGGACGTCACAGACGACACTCCTGTCTGGCTGATGGATTACCAGATCAGGCTTAAAGAGGGTGCCGTCTGCGTGGCGAACGTGCGGTTCCCTGTCAACACTCCAACCCTGCTTTTTGCAGTGGGTCTCGATCTTCGACACGATCTCGTTGTGTCGGGATATCCTAGGGTGGTGGGTTACAGGACATCCCTGAAGAACGTGACAAATTGTCTCCACCTTGTTGCAACCTCCTCTGCATTTACGCAGCTCCGGCGGGTTAGATGGTAAACCTGCCGTTGGTAGGTTGTTCGTCCTTAGATGGACAGCGCGGACGTAATCACGTCCTGTCCATCCAGCGGGCCTCGAGGGGATCCAATTCCTGCTCGCAGGGTCGTCTTTTGCGTTCTCAAGACCTTTACTGAACGGGGAAGACTCGATCATCCCGCGCCAGTGGTCTCTCGTCGGTACCGGTCCTGCCAGTTTCTTCAGCCTGTCGGCTAGACGGCTCACAAAGGGGGATCGGAGGGCATGCTGCAGGTGCAGGTCGTACACCTGGGACCTGAGCTTCTCAATCCTCGTATGCATGATTGTCGGGATGGTGTGACGAAGCTCGGTTAAGCCCAGCCCACCATCCCTCAATGACGCATAGAGGAATTGATCATGTGTGGCCACGCTCAGGTGCAGCACGCTCTTGAACCTCCTCTTTATGAGCCGATCAGCCTCGCGCGGGACTACGCCGCTGACCTTTGAATTTTGAAGGCCATACAGGACTTTAGGGATTATGAAGTCCCGTATAATGGAGGCCTTCTGGTCAGGTTTGAGAGGGGCGGAGTCAATGCGCCTTAGCCAAACCGACAGGTTGTAGTTGTTGGGTTTAAGGACCCCAGTACCTGTGAACTCGTGCCCTAGATATTTAAACGAGTCCAGTATCCCAATGTCGCGCATCTGGTGGCCGTCGACGAAGATGTTATTGCTCTCACGGAAGAATATCCGTTTGTTATTTGAGCATGCAACCATGGCAGTGCTTTTTGTGGGGTTTATAGCCATACCCCTCGCTTTGCAGAAGGCTGAGACCTCTGATAGCGTGAGCGGGATGTTGACCTCATTGTCTTCCAGCAATACCAGGTCATCAGCGAATGCCATCGCTGAGACCCTAATTCCTGGGGCAATGGAGCCACCTACCCCGACCTTCCGCTCCAGCTTGGTCAGCAGCTCGTCCACCACCAAATTGAACAATATAGGGCTCAGTGGATCACCCTGTTTTACACCCCTCGTCACATGGATAGGACGAGAGGTGGAATTGCCCAATTTGATGGAGGTAGTCGAGTCGCTGACGTTGTTCATTATATACTGCATGAGGGGCTTGGCTATCTTAAATCGGCGGAGGGCTCGCATTAGAGACCAGTGCGACACGCTGTCAAATGCTTTACGCAGGTCCACTGTGATGACAGCATGTGCCTTCCCCTCCACACGCCTCGACTGGATGTACGACTCGAGGATCAAGCAATTGGCCATTGTGCCGTCGACATTCCTGAACCCTCTTTGGCTGAGGCACATGTCAGCAAAGGTGCTTACTCTTGCGGCAAGCACCCTGTGAAACAGCCTCATGAGGGCAGAGCTTATCGTCAAAGGCCTCCAGTTGGCAGGGTCCTTCCTATCACCGTCCTTATGGACAAGAATCGTCCGAGAGACCTTCCACACCGAGGAGACGATTCCGGAGTAGAGGACCACATTGAAGATTGCGGCGAGGATGTCATTCCTCATCGCCTTGGTGGCTGCGACGGTGAGACCGTCCAGTCCGGGAGCGCTATTCGACCAGCCGGCCTTTGCCTGGAGCACGTCGTCCGGTGTAATAGGGACGAACACCTGTTCGTGCTCCGAGGCAAAGGTCACCTGTTCGTCATCCACAGGCGACTCGGCCTCGAAAAGGGGGCCGAAGTAGGCAACAGCGTCGTCTAGTTTTAGGTTTTCGACGCTGCTACCATCGCCTTGATCCCCCCTCAAGATCTGATCGACGAGGGTGGATCTAGATTTCGCGTACAAGTCTTGGCATTTCTTGTACGCCGCCGACCTGTCGCCAGTAACGGGGGCCGTGCGTCCATAGTTGTAACTACGCACGGGGTTACCAGCGCTATGTGTCGTCGGTCGGCGGGCGCTCCTAGCTGGGGGGTGTCTGCGTGACTTCGTCCTGGACGATATCACGTCGTCAAGGGCCTTGATAAGGGACTCGCTGCAGCCCTGAAGGGCTAGGCTTGTCAGGTTCTTTATGTCGTCGGGAAGCTCAGAGTTCCTTGCTTCCCGTAAGCTGTCCTGCAGCAAGTCCTTAGAGGGGTCGTGAGACGCTGTCTGGTCTTTGTTCGTTAGGTTGGTCATGCTGTCAAGGCGGGGAGAGGCAGGGGGACTGACAAGGCAATCTAAACCTAGGTTACATGATTGTCCACTCGTTAATCTACCTACATCTACTCCTACTTGGCTAACACTACTCACAACACTCACACAGTCTTTGCCTAGGTCTTCTTGCGGGCTTTGGGAGCCTGGAGACAAACAGGGGGGGGGGGCGCATCCAGATGGTCCAGGTGTTTGGGACCAGTGAATCGTCGCAGTAGAGGTGGCTGGGCGCGTCGAGGTATGCTCGGTGTTGGTGAGCAGGGGAGTTCCTCTCTGAGGATCGGCCAGGGACGAACCGACTCCTTGTGATGCGCAGTTGGCAGCTTTTTGTATTGGTTTTGGCTGCCTCTGCTCACAGGTGGGGGAGTCGCTTACCGAGGGAGGGTGCTGAACCTCGGTGTCCTTACTGCCTAGTAGCTGACGGAACTTCCTCAAACTGTACCCTATAGCTCGCTTTGGGCTGAATTTCTCCTTCGCGGCAGGGCGGACATCTCGGGGAGGACTAGCAGGTTTATGTTTCTCGTCCTCTCCTGTGTTGTCTTTCCCTGCCGCAGGCCGGCTGCGAGCTTCCTTCCTGGCCAGCGCTAGATACTCTTTGTATGCCGGCTTTTCTCTCCGGTGGCGGATCTGATGTTTAGTCAGCCCTGTCGCTGCCACCATGTCTGCCAGGAAGTATTTTTTCTCCGGAGGCAGATTAGCTTCGATGTCCGCTATCCTCATAAGTATATCTGCCTCCGAGTGCGGCGCACTCACTGCCATCTCTCTGTTGTACTCCTCTAGATGCTTCCTCCTGATATGTAGCCTAGTGCCAGGATATGTTTGGAATTTCTCGGCACAAAAGCTACAGTTGTACCAGGCTGTCGTGTCCGGCGCCTCCACTGGCGGTTTGGGAGGGGCCATAGGGCATCTTCGATGATGGTTCTGGAGGCCCTTCAACGATGCGAACTGCCTACCGCAAGGGCAGACGCGAGTCGGTGAGCCTCGTCTGTGTCGGGGGGTAGGTGGGGGTGAGGGACTCCCAGAATCGGTCTTGGGAGCCGTAGCGTGGCTGTCTGTCATCACCAGGATGGATGCTCGAGGCGGCTGTTCGGTTATCTACGCCTCGTTTGGCATCCATATCACGCGCACGAGGTGTCAGGGAAACGAGAAGACGTATACACTGGGGTTGGGGGTAGAGTTTGGAGGGGGATAGGGGCTACTATTGTTTACCCCCGGGAGTTGCAGCGTACAAGAAGGGATGGACGCCCTAGCCTCGGGAGTTGAGTTAGGGAGTTGTACCTTGCCAGGTGAATAGGTAGTGGTCCAATGGTCACTACCCACTGCGGAGTTCCGCAATCGGCCCTTTCTAGTGGTGGAAGTTGCTCCTCAAGACGTGAGGAGTTGCGCGATCAAGAAGATCTGCTGAGGGCAAATGCGGAAGGTGTTCCAGATTGCAAATCAACAAGGAGTTTGCGAATCGTACTACTGCAACCTTGGGAGTTGGGGGGGGGGAAACCCGATTTCCAAAAAACTTCAGGGGGAGGTTCGTATGGGCTGACTGAAGCAATATTAATGCGGAGTTTCGATATTGAGAATAGAAAACTATGGGAGTTGTGCTTTTGAAATTTAATGACTAGGGGGGAGTTACTGACACTATATATGGCTCAGAGAAATCGGGAGTTGCGGGTTAGGATGAGTTTGTACGTGGGAGTTGAGGAGGGGGGATGGGAGTTGTGTGAGCACTTCTCGCAACTCACTAGCACCCTTACAGTCCACCAAAAGGACCCTACAGTATGCGACACACTAGCGGCAGCTATTTCTAGTATACCCCCAGTATATCACACATTACACAGTCCCCTCGTACACTGTGTGAACGCTGGCCGTCGTATCGGGAACACTTTTCGATAAGAACAATACAGAAAACGAGTATGTTCTGCCTGTTCTGTTTTTATCGAGAATGTTCTAAGTATGCAAGGAGCTCGCTGATGCACGCCGCGGTATGCGTAAACATCCGTTGTTATTAGAACCGCAGGTCGATGGACTTAGCGTCGTTGCATTGAATGCACGTATTGTTGGATTTAATTGCTAATTATCGGAGGGTTCAAAGTCCAATTAGCAATTACAGCGACGGGACGAGCTCCTTTGTGCCCTTAATACTTAGTGGATCATCACGAAATTTTAAGGACACACACTTAGGACACAACACTGCCACTGTGCCGATTTTCGCTAAAATCGAACGATTTTCTACGCGGTTTTAAATCGATCGATTTTCGTACGATCGACACGTACTGCTCGCCGTGGCGGCCGACGAGAGAGTCATAGTTACTCCCGCCGTTTACCCGCGCTTGCTTGAATTTCTTCACGTTGACATTCAGAGCACTGGGCAGAAATCACATTGAGTCAACACCCGCTGGGGCCATCTCAATGCTTTGTTTTAATTAGACAGTCGGATTCCCCCGGTCCGTGCCAGTTCTGAGCTGACCGTTGAATGGCGGCCGAAGAGAACACCAGGACACCCTTGCGAGCGCACCCTGGGTCTCGCAGCAAGACGGTTCCGCGGGAGGCCAAGGCATGGTACCGAGTTCGGATCCGCAATCCCGTCGAACACGCGAACGCATCCGACGGAACGTTTCACCTCATAAGACGTCTTATTAAATCGGAAATTTACACACGTATTAAAGGCAGATGCCAATACAATAGTTATTCAATTTGTAAAAAGTTATTCAGAAAAATTAAAATATTTTCAATTTAAGATATTTAACATTTTTGTAACAAAGCGTGCTCGATATCAATTAATATAAATATTCGATTGGTAGCTATATGAAATATATAAACATTTAGTAAAATACAACACCACATTGTTATTTTACAATAAACATTTTTTTTTGTTTTCCAAGGTATTCATGTTTAACAATGATATGATATGGAATCGATAATGCATGTATAATAAGATTATTTTGGACGCATTGTATTTATATCAATATACATTTTTTCATGATTGATGTGGAATGTTAAGCTGCATACTCGAAGAAGCATTTGCAAACTGTATTGTCAATCGTTTACAAATATTTATAAATAGTTAGAAATGTTTGCCCTATGAACAAACATGATCAAACAATTCTTTGGCAGGTGATTTGCAAGCATTGGTCGTATAGTTAAAGGATTAAATACTATTGAACAACTTGAAATTGTCTACTTGAATAATTAAATCATAAATACCAGTTTTGTGAAGAACTGTTATATTTGAATCGTTTACGATATAATAGTATAATTTTGATCTTTTTACAAAAATACAATTATGGTCTCTTGAAATCTCAAATATTGAATAAAAATTTTGTTCAGGATTTTGTTCAATTCAAAATAAGTAACGACTGAAGGCAGCACAATTGAAAATCTTTTGATTTTACCGCCTTCGATTAGAACACTGACAAACGCATGCAAATGTTTACCATAGTTTACAAATGTGTGTCGCTCTAAGTCCCACCACACACGCACGCAACTCATTTTTGTGAGCGAATCAATCATTTTAAAATTTAGTAATTTTCTATATATCGATATATGTATAAAGTTTAGTTCATATTTATATTTTTTGTATTTTAATAAAAATATAAAATATAATACTAGTTTCATTTATCAATCCCATAGGTATATTATAGTATGAGAGCCAATGACAGTCTATGAATTTTAATAAGAATTACACGCGTTTAGTATGCATATAGGCGATTATGAAACCCCCAAGTCTGCCAAGATAATCCTGTGCAAAACTGCATTAATTATTGAAAAATCAAAAAACCTGAAATTTAAAATAATATTGGAGTAAATCAAAAATTAGATACGCTTGTAGCAGGCGACGAGTACTTTAAAAAAATCTAGGTGTGCTCAGGTCTGTATCCGGAATTTCCTTTCGGAGGGGAACCGCAGTTTCAATCGATAATATTAAAAGTTTTAGTGACTCATCGGGGTTTTTCCCGTTTTTCTGGTTTTGGGAAGGGGTTTTTTCGGAGAAAAAGGGTGTTTTCGGCAAGGGGAAAGTCGGCCGTTTTTAGTGGTGTGCGGTACGTCGGGGTTTTTGGGCGCAAGTTGTCGAAAATGGAATGGAAACCCTGTACATGTTCATTCTGACGTGCGTTTTCGAGAAAAAAATGTTTATCGGGAAAGTCGGTGTTTCGTAAAAATTTGAAAACCGCAAAAATAACCTATTCACGATTATTGACTTTATTTCGAAACTATCGCAAAATATACATCTTTTTTTGAAAATCGATCCGTTTACAGGAAGTTCCGAAATGATGATGATTTATACATAAGGGGTCTTTACTTAATAATAATAATAATTATAATACTTTATTGTCCAACAGAAAATTCCAATTATGGGACAATGCAATACACAAGCAGTAAACATAGTCTTAGTACTAGAGAGAAAAAATGTAACATTCACGCATAACCATGCCGTACTTAATTGATATAACAATAGCATATATTATTCGAGATGTATAGATTAATTGCCTATAGTTCTGAATAGAAACTATGAGTTAGATAGAAGTGCTCACTAGAATTAATTATTATATTTCTAATTGTAACTGAGATGTATATCACAGGAATCTGAGATCAAATTAAAACATGAACACACAAAATGTATAGGGGACCTCGATAAGACATTAGTTCTTGGCATACTCTGATAAAATGTAGGGCATCTTCGTGAGTTTAGTTTAGGCACATAAAAATTAAGCTTGATCAATAAGGGAGGAGCGTCTACTTGATTATGCAATAATTTGTAAAGAAATCGCAGTGCGTGATTGCTTCTTCTAAGTTCCAATGGCTGAGCATCAAACCTCATAGGCAGTACTGCATGATCACTTCCTCGTGGTGGATAATATCCATCTAATTTCAAGGCTAGATATTTTAGAAAGCGTCGTTGCACGCTCTCGATTGCCCATATATGGTTTTGATAAAGAGGGAATCAAAGAGTATGCCAAGATCTTTTACTTCAAGGCACCTTGTTAAGCTTGTGTTTCCTAATTTATAATCAAACACCACATACTCGGTCTTACGAGTGAAGGAACAAACTTTACATTTGCTTATGTTTAAATAAAGTCTGTTGTTCTCACACCACAACTTTTAATTATCTTGAGATCGTTTTGAAGTAATAAGCAGTCATTGATATTATTTATCCGTAAGTAGATTTTTAAGTCATCCGCAAACATCAATTTACAACATTCCAAAGACTGTGTTAAATCATTTATGAAGAACAAAAATAAAAGTGGGCCAAGATTGGCACCCTGCGGCACTCCGGAGGTTGCGTAATAGGACATTGAATTGAAACCATTATAAGTTATATATTGCATTCTGTTATTTAGATAGGAAGTAAGTAACTTTATCAACTGACTACTAAATCCAAACTGATGGAGTTTGAGGATGACTTTTGAATGGCTAATTTTGTCGAAAGCCTTCGAGAAATCGGTATACACTACATCGACCTGTCCCCTGTCATCCAGTGATTCAGACATATACTGAGTAATATCTATCAAACTTGAGGTAGTAGACCGATGTTGCATGAATCCATGCTGCGCACTGGATATTAACTGATAGTCTGAGGATTTACGAGAGTGTATATCGAAGTTTCGAAAACTTTAGCAAAATTATTTAATATCGCGATTGAACGATAATTTGCAACATTTTATGTATCACCGTTTTTTTGGATCGGACATACTATAGCAATCTTCCACTTGTCAGGAAATATACCAGAATGTAATGCGCAGTTAAACAGCGCACTCAATGGCTTTACGAAAACATAGGCTCCATCCCTCACTAAGAAGCTTGGTAGCATGTCTTCACCAGCAGTCGACTTATTCGGAAGATGTAAAAGTGATTTCAGTATACATTCCTCACTGAACTGCAATATGTCAACGCAAGATGTATTAGATTCCGTATAAGTCGACTGAGTTGAGGGGTCTTCAGTATAAACGCCCTGGAAATAATCCGCAAAACCATCTACAATCGTATCGGGTGTACTAAGTATTTTATCGCCAAAAGTCAGCCTACTCGGTATTCTAGTTCTATTATTTTTTGAGTGAATGTAAGACCAAAATTGATTGAGGTTGGTAATAGTATCATTCTGTACATTTTGCAGGTAGCGCTTATACGAGTCTGATATTTGTCGTTTTACGAGTTTACGTACCCTTGAAAATTTTTCGAAAACTTCTGGCCTCCTAGTTCGCTTATAGTTTCGGTATAAATTATATTTAATTTTGATATTCCGAATTATTTCCCTGTTACCATACAGGATATTTGCGCTTATGCTCAATATATTTTGGTACATATAAATCTAGAATTTGGTGGAGTTTATTATAAAATAAATCACACATGCTATTTATGTCCACCGCTGTGTTCAAAAACGACCAGTCAATATATGTCAGAGCATTGTATAAACCAATAAAATTCGCTTTTTTAAAATTGTATGATGATGTACTTATTACATTAGTAATTAATGGTTCCTCATCAGTAATATCAATGTTACAAACCACAGACAACGATGGATGATGTACATCTTCTTGAACTAAAGGCAGTGGTTCACGAAATACCTCACAATCTATATCTGTTACAATCAGATCCAACATTCTTCCCATAGAGTTAAATGTAGTATTAGCTTGTTTCAAGTTTGTGAACTCGAGGAAATCAGTGAAAGTGCGACAGAATCTGTCGTTCTGGTTTTCGTTAGAATAATTGGTTATGTTAAAATCCCCCAGTATGAGAACGTTGGATTGATCAGCCACACATTGTCCAAACAGTTCAAAAAACAACTCAAAGTCGTTATGCCTGACATGTGGAGGTATGTATACGACATAGATAAAAAAGGTTTTGAAGTGCAATATACATTTCACTCCAACAATGTCGATGAAATAAAGGTCATTTTTAATGCCTTCTAGACTCAAGGCTTCAACTGTAATATTTCCATTAAGATAAGCCAGTAATACACCACCTCCACATGTTGAGTTTGTTCTTATGAAATTACGATCGCTACGGGTGACAGTGTAATCGGTTGGAAACAGTTCTGTGTCTAGGACGCCATTGCACAGCCATGTCTCAGTGAGCGCAATTATGTTATATTCACGGTCACTTAACTCGAATATACCACATCCACTTTACTGTTGAGGCCTCTAACAATCTGATAGAATACACGAATTGAGTTGGTCGATTATCTGTTGGACTGGATCAGTTTAAATAGACAATTCTAGGAGTGTCATTCACATACTTTATCCTGCAGTTGGTTTCGCCAGCACTGATCTTCTCATCCAGCTCCTGTTTAACAGCCTTGAAATATTCGATTTGCTTTTTGGTCCGATCAGCGGAGATACTGACATGTTTATAGTCGTTACTTGATTTTACTTTTTTTGCTTTCATAAGAACCTTTTTCACGATGTCGGCATTGCCAAGTACTATTTTTATAGGACGTTTCTTTGAGTTCAGAAAATGCCCAACTCTAACAGGTATGACATTTATGAAATCCATTTCTGCAGCCACATGCTTCAAGATGTCCAGAACGGTCTTCTTATCACTCTCTGTTTGTTCCTTTGATGGTTTATTTTGGTCGGGTTCAGTGACATTGAATAGCATAATATTGCACTTACGTTCTGTCTCTCCGTTATCTCGGAGATGATATCTTCATATTCAAACCCGGATATGCTAGTTACCCGAGCATTAGCTGCTTTTAGATCATTCACACTAGTTTGTAACTGTATAATAAGGGATTTCAGATCATTAATGTCTTTGCATATCGATCTGCAGCCTACACAGGTCCAATCATAACCTTTGTTTGCGTTTAAGATACGCACCTCATTTGAGGAGATATCAACGCAGGAGTGCTTGTACTTGTCCTTGCAGACAGAGCAAGTAACTACTAGGTGGCTTTCGCAAACTTGGTTGCAGCATTTGCACGACACTCGAGAAGGCATGCTTATTTCTTCTGACACGGAATGTCTATATATGATACGCCACTGGAACTTATCCGCTGATAATCTGATAAGAGAATGACAGCCAAGACTGTAGAACTATAGCCAATGTTTATTCCGCCCAAAATTCGCCAAGAGAAGCAACAAACTGGCATGCATACATTCACATCAATTACTGATGCATCTATGAATAATGTGGTACTCACGGTTCAATTTAAATAGCGAAGTAACTTCAGAAATCGGTGAATTTTTGTAGCACACAGTTTTCACATGTAAATAGCATACCATGGGCGTACCCAGTTACGTCGTCCGATTCGACACAATCTTTGCTAGGATATTGAGAATTTTAAAAAATAAATGAAATATCATCCAAAACAGACCAGACATGGACAAACAGACCAGACAGAGACATTTACAGACCAGAAAGAGAGATACAAAGACAGACCAGATTCACATTTAAACGTTTTAATGGATATGTCGAAAACAACATGACATACAGAAGCAGCAAATCTATCGTTCAAAAGCTTAATTTAAGTAGTACTAAACCAAATCAAATCCTTGAAATGGCATTGAGGATTGAAATGTATATTTTCAGCATATACAGTCTGTCTCAATTTCGACTTCGATGTAGTATTCAGTTAATATTCGCCAAACTTTATGAAATGTAGAGAGTGGATCATAATTTCCTACACATTCGTTCTACAACAGTTCTGTTATTGTATATGGTTATGAAAATACGTGTTAGCGAGATGCATATACAAGGCGAGTCTAAGATTAAAATTCACGAAAAATTCACATTAAAACGTTTCAATAGATATATAGAAAACTACATGAAATACAGGAACGCTAAATCTATCATTCGACAGCTTATTTTATGTGGTACGCAACTACTCCAAAAAGCAAAGCGTTACGCGATGCTAAGACTGCGCTAGTTGATAATATTGATAATTGTTAATATTGCAATGAAATCAGCGCTAACAGCAAAGAAAATATCCCTCTGTATGTATTTCATACAGAACATGTGAGCAATTGTCAAATCAGGCGTCTCGAATGTCAAAATTGTTCTAAATTTGGTTATGGAGCATTCGAGATGGGGATTTTTGTATAATATATTGGAGCATCGAGCAGTGATAGCAGTCGGCCAGTTTTCAGACGTCAAACCGTTAAGAACTAGAAATCTTGGATATTAAATTTTGCACAATATTTTCCTGGCAGCCTTGGGGGTTCGATTTATCACCTATACGAATACTAAGCTCGTGTGTAGTTCTTATTCAATTCAGTGATGAAGAAGGGTCGAGTGTCACTGGCTATTAAACTAATATGTAACTTCTACACTGTATAGATAAAATTGTGTAATTTAAACACAAGGTTTCACAAACAAAACGGTTTTTTTTCTTGGCGCAATTTCAATTCATTCTTTTAATCATGTCAAATCGTCAAAATTTTAAATTAGGCGATGCCTTTACGATTAGAGCGAAACGCATCACGATTAAAACGAAGTTATTTGGTGAAACATTGTGTTTAAATTACATAATTTCATCTATCTAAATGATGGAAGAATTTCACCAAGTCTGAGCATCTATGAGCGCTCCGTTTTAATATCTAATGGAAAAATTGGAAACGAGAGTAAGTAACAACAAATATAAACCAACCTAAGTACCTATAGTTTTATATCTTCTGAGCACAGCATAACTACACACACAAAATAAAATAATAAACCTCGCTAGAATCCTCGAAATAACACACTGTTCTATGCCATTTGACGGAAAAAGGCATGTATTGGAGGAAGATTATTGTAGAGAAGTGAAAGTAATGGTGTATTTTGGTATGGCAACGCGAAATGACTGAAATTCAATATTCTATGACATATATGCAGAGCTTTCATTTTGATCTATTTTTTTTCAAATCTTTTTGACAAAATAATCGTCTATCACCTTCATTGAGAGATTCAAATTGGTTGAACCATTTGACTCCATACAGATGTTAATGGGCAAGTCTAGGCAAGAGATGAAATAAACATGTACATTAATTTGTTGGAAGAAAAAGTAAATAATTCAAAACTTTTAAATCAGCTCTGGATATATGATTACTACTTGTCATAACGTCTTGATCGTTATTTTTCATTAACAGTTTATAGTCTCAAAATTCAAAAAAAATAAGCCTTTGAATTACAGTATTCCCAACACTAAGAATCTTCTAGAAATAAAGCGGAACACTGAAATTTACCTGTGGTACATTCACGTATTACTTCGAAAATTCACCTACTTATACATATTTTCCATCAATCATCAGTAACAAAATTATAAAAATTATATAACATATATTATTATTTATATTATTTATTGTCTGTTATATATGTATATATAACAGACAATATAAAGTATTTAGGAATCTTCCCAGATCCCCACTTGCACTGAACTCCATTTATT
Source organism: Bruchidius siliquastri (assembly GCA_949316355.1). NCBI lineage: Eukaryota > Metazoa > Arthropoda > Insecta > Coleoptera > Chrysomelidae > Bruchidius > Bruchidius siliquastri. The sequence goes on along the minus strand of OX438534.1, from coordinate 281,879 downwards.
GATCCGGATTCGGAATAAAATCGAAATACGAATATATCGTGAGAAAGTGAGCAATTTGGATCAACTCACCTTCTACCAATTTGCACGCCCCATAATTTATAATCTGCAAGATGCCTGGACCTGATGACACAACATTAGGTTTTGCATTAGTTCTAGAGTGGAAGATCACATATTTGCACAAGGAGTTTATTCTCATTCTTCCGGATGCATATTCTGTATTCTTTTTGTTGACATACTGGATCATCACTTAGCGGTTCACCCATTTAGTAGATATGTTGTTGAAACTGTAAATAAAATTCTGTTTTAAAAATTCCACGTGATAACATCATATCAACAAAAACGTATTGTTAAAAAAATGACTCCAAATAAATTAGAAGCCGACTGAAGAAGTCCGAAGCAATGTTATTAAATCTTCTTGTGGCTACCGCCTCTGCAACCAATAAATACCTAGCTACAACCATAAGTTTCTCAAAAATCATATTTTCACCTGGCTTATATTTTCAACAAGAAGACAACATCAAGAAAATAGTATATTTCCAAAAATATTCACGATTATCGACGGTAAATAGGTAAATTACATCTGAAAATTTAATAAAAACAATGTAAAATTGTCAGTAATCAATAGTGTTGTCATATTTCCAGAAACATTGGAAATATATGGAAATTTTGGAAACCAATTGAAAACTAAGACTAAATTAATAAACATTCAATGGAAAAATATATTTAAAAAATTAAACACAACACAGATGAACATAAACAAAATGTGGAAAAATACAAAAATATTTGACAGATCTTACAAAAAACAAGCGTTTTTGAAAACAATCCATTCATGCTAAACAAGTCGAGGAAGAGGCATATCTTCATCTCTGTCATTATTACCTTCAAGGTTACTTTGTTTTCTCAATTTTAAAACGCACTATCAATGAGTCAAGGATAAAAAACAAATATAACAGTATTGTACCTACTGTTTGTACTTTTCCGCAGCACAATCGAGCGCCTCACTGGTTGAATTAATGTCTTAAAATGTATTTTGAGCATTTTTTCGAATATTTCTGAGGCAACTTCAAAGATTTCCAATATTTCCACTTCCATGGGAATATTTCCTTTCACAAATATATAATCCTCAAATCTTTATAGCTATCCAATTAAATTATTTGTGCTTCTAATTTTTTTGGCAAATGTATTTGCACTGAGGTTAAGGGAAATCCTCAACCGCATTTTAGCAGCAAAATGAATTTATGAACAGTATTACAATATTAAAACAAAATTAAATATTATAATGATTCAAAATTGAAAAATTTTATGATATAAAAGTTGTGTGGGCTTGATTAAAATTTCTTCCAAAAAGAAATATTTTTCTTGAAGATACCTATTACTTTCATTCCCTGAGCTTCACTTCCACTTCCATCAATAATTTGTAACTATTTTTATATGGTTAATTGATGTAATTCCTAGCGTTTCCTTGTATTGAGTTTCACCTGTCAAGATATCTTCAGAGATTAATTTTATTCACTGCAGTCAGTGCTTATATATTACTGCTATGGAAAAATAATAAAAAATTGAGATACAACTGCTTTGGATGGCCAAAAAGTTATAGTTCATTGGAAAATTTCAACTCACCTACCTACTCTGCACCTGTACCCACTTCCCTATTGTCTAAAAATAAAAAAAGAGTAGGTATATATATATATATATATATATATATATATATATATATATATATATATATATATACATATATGTATGTATCTTTTTGAGTATCCCTTCTCCTCTGTCAACCCGAACTGTTATTATGATGCAGTTTTACAATTGCCTAAAAGAATATTCAATTCACTAGACTCATCGATTTTATTTCTTAAATAAAGCATTCAACAATCAGTATCGGCTTGACCCCTCCCAGGTCCCAATAATTTTCACACAGTTTTGCAAATATAACTTTTTCTTTCTTTCAGTCGAAAAATGGACCCTGAAATAAAGAATAATCCGGCCCTGGTACACATGCCTAACGATGGGGGGGGGGGGGGGGTTCGCCGGGGTCAAGGTATAGGGAGAGTCCATGCATCTGAAGGAGTCCTGAAATCAGTTTATTAAAACTTTGACACTGTTACCTATCAATTTTTTTCAGGTCCTCAGTGGGGTTTTTATCCTCCCTCATGTCTTCAGGGGGGGGGATATTCTAGATTTCCCTCTGGACCAGATTTTCTCTCGACACCTCCTATCAGTTCATATCTGGACTATCTGAAGTAAAACCATTCATTAATACCCCTTTTTAAGCTTAATATTGTAAAATAAAAATTTCCTAAGTGCTTTGTAGATGTGGCTAATTACAGTATTTTGAATGATTTTAATCTATGTCTTACTTTCAAAATAATGCAATATCCTAGAATATTTCTATTTTAAAATATGCAAAAATGAATAATAAGTTATTGATAATTTACACAATTGTATTATATAAAGTTTAGATGCTCAGTAATAAATATGCTGATAAATAAAAATCTATAGCTATATACTGTAGGGGGAATCTATATTTCTACATATTTTTTAGTACCTATACCATTTTTTCAAAGAAAACAATATTGGCTTCCATTCCAAAAAAAAAATGAGAAAATCATAAAAAAGATGCACATTCTCCATAGAATACAGGAAAATTTACTGTTTGTTAATGTGACATTCTTTTAGAAATTTGAATTATGAGAGTCTATGCATCCTTCTGGACTTGTGAACTGGGACAATCATTTGTAAAAGAAAAGTCATTTAGGTATATCATAGACAAAATATAATCATATATCAACTATTAACCAAGCTTAACAATCATAGTAAAGTTATATTACATTAAAGATAGATAAATATTGACCTCTAATACTGGCCTTAATGTACACCTAGCATAATCCAAAATAATTTCATGATGTGTATCTCACATACCTGTATTAATTACATCCATCATAAAAAAAATGCTTGATGTCACTCATAGCAAGAGTGTATTAGTAGTGAAATTAATTCAAAATAGGTACTGTATAAATTGTATGATTTGTTTATATCTCACATACCTTTCACTGTTTCTTGGTGCCCAATAATTTTTTCCACTTCAATTGTTTTATCCCAGAGTTGATGTAGTCATTTCTATACAGTGGCTCATTAGGATCTATCTTGAAAGCCAATTTAGGTATATTTTAGGAATCCTAGGAATGCGATCATCCTGGCTCAAAGCTAAAAAAAACACAAGGACTACGGTGAAGGTCAAATCCAACAGTTGGATTTTTTTAGTCTCTAGTTACTAGAGTAAGAGTTGATAATAAATTGAAAATGTGTATACACAGTATAGCTAAGTACTGATGCTTATTACCTTGAAAAATCACATAGCTGCCTACTGGCACAGCCTACTACTTGAAACTAGGATTATATTCAATATTATCAATGTTTCTTAGTAGATTCAAATTGAATTTTGATCCGATAGAAACAAAACGTGCATTACCTCACGCCCTTCACGGAGTAAGTAAACATTGACATGAAACAGATTTATTCTATTATACGGAATACAGCACAGAAACACAGAGACAAGAGCGATCAGTCGATCACACTATGACTAGCAAATGAACAAATACAGTGGTGTACATTCGGAGTGGGTTTTTCTGTAGTTTTGCGTTGTCATATAAAAAAAACAGAAAATTGTGAAATAAGTATTTTGAGAATGAAATATGTAAAATGACGAATTACCGCTTGTCGGTATATATATATCGGATGAAGCTAGTTGTGCAGAATTTAAGTAGGTACCTTACACTTTATTTTTTTTCGTAAAAATTGATCAGTCATCAACAATTGAAGACACGAGTGGATAAAGGTGTCATGTCGAATTTTTTTCAAATTCATTTTTTTACATAAAGTCAATGTATTATCATTATACTTTTTAGCTGTGAGGGTTTTTCCTCAAATCTGTATTATTAGCCCAGATTTCAGAGGCAATGTAAGTGTTATGTACCATAAGTAGATTACCTACCCGTACATGGATAAAGGTGTCAAAGTAACATAACACCTTTATCCACAGGAAGAATGAAATTTTCTCAGAAGAACTAACGTACATGACACCGTAAAGTAGGGTTATGTTGTTTTGATTACTAGAGTGCCGGTACGCGAGAATGCACTGCAAAAGCAGTTTTTTCAATTTATTTATAATGTCTAGGGGAAAATATATTGTCAGTTTGATGAAAGACCAAATAGAAACGTCTAATGCACAAGAAGGTAAGATTTTAGCCATTTTATGTAATGTAATGCAAGCCCAATAATTTCATTTTACTTTACTAGGTTATGATCAACTCCCAAGCACTAGCCAAGACAGCTTGAATATCACAGATCCGAGAACTAGGACAGGTAAGATTATTTTAAGTATTCTATGAAGTTTAAGCCTATCCATTAAGATAAAAGTAGCACAAAAACTAACCTGATAACAATAATATTAATTTTTCATGTATTAAACAAGATTTTTCATTTTTCTTAATTTTCCGTTTTTTTATTTACAGATAGCCGTGACTTGCAGCCGATAGAAAGACCTGATGATTCCGATAGCGATGAAGGGTTAACTTCAGGTAGTGAATATGTACCCAACAGTGAATTAAGCGATTCAGACATTGAAGAAATTATTATCCACCATTCATGCCAAAATTCTAATGAAAAAATTCCTCAGAATTTAGCTCATGTGACGGCTGACAGTGATTTAAAAAAATCTATCGAAAATATTGTATTTGAAGAAAGAAGGAACAGGTGAAAAAAAAGTATTTGAACTGAAAGACAAATCATCAAAAACTCGTCCTCGAAACCCTAATGAGTGGAAAAGGAAAAAAGCAGCAATTGCAAGATCAGGTGGGAAAGAATATATTTCTCAGTCAGGAAAAGTAATACAAAAAAAAAGGATCAAGTCAGGAATGTTATGCAAGAAAAGTTGCAGATCAAAATGCAATGACAAATTTAATGAGGAAATCAGAGAAATCACACTCAAAAAGTATTATTCACTCGACACTAATACAAAAAATGCTCTACTTTTCAAAAGTGTGAATATTAGAACTGTAGCTAGACAAAGGGCAAATACTTTGCAACCAAAAACTCATTCTTTTACATACACAGTCACATTTGACAAAAAAACAGGTAATTTGTCGAGGTGCAATATGTGCTTTATATCAGTTCTGCAGAAAGAAAATCGAACTGATACAAAGAGCACTGAAAAAAGGTCTAAATGCACCATCACCAGATCAGAGGGGACGGCACATGAATCGTCCTCATAAAATTAATGAATCAGTGAATAGCTACATTGTACAACATATTGAAAGGTTTCCTGCTGAAGAATCGCACTATTCAAGAAATAAAAATATTCATAAGAAGTACACAATGAACCTTCAGCAGACTATGCCTCTGCCAAAATTAACGACAAGTGATGCTTTTTACCTGAGACAAATGTGGTTCTATAACTTTGGTATCCACTCGTTAACATCTATTGAATCCAAACCTTTCTTCTTCAATTGGACAGAAGACGTAGCTAATAGAGGAAGCATAGAAATCGCCAGTTCCTTATTTAGATTTTGCCAAATGCTTAAGGGAAGCAACAGTAATATTGACCATCTGATTATATGGTCCGATTCCTGTGCAGGACAAAACAAGAACTTCACCATAATCATCTTTTACCAGCTGTTAATAAAGAAAAAAATGTTTAAGGTCATTGAACATAAATTTCCCGAAGTTGGGCATTCCTATCTTGACTGATAGAGATTTTGGCAGAATAGAGAAAAAGTTGAGAATAATCGAAAACATCTACTTACCTGAGCAATACACCGAAATAATAAAATCTGCTAGCAAAAGAAATTGTGTTACCACCAATATGGTGAAGTATTTCTATGATTTTGAAAATGTGACAGGAAAAATGAATGTTTGGAACAAAAAGACTAATAAAGCAGGAGATAAAGTTAAATTTAGAGACGAAGTGAAATGGATGAAAGTCTAAAGATTTGGAAGTTATTCATACAAAAAGAACCTTGATGAATATTAACCTTTTCAGGAAGTCGATCTTCTGGAAAGGGGAAGTAAGCTAACTACAGAAAATGAAATAAGCATGAAACGAATCAAAGATAAAAGAGGTGGGCTCACGATAGAAAAAATGAAGAATCTGAAGGAACAGCTACCGTTTGTGAAAGAAGAGCATAGGTGGTTCTACGAGCAGATCATAGAAGAAAATAAGTGCAAACCAAAGAAAAAAAGAAAAACTAACTAATATGTTTCCATCTTAGCTACCTGGATCTTAAAAACAATAAAATTTCTATCACATAACACCCTCTTTCACACCCTCATTCATACATAAAGTCTAAAAAATTATGTGCATGAATGTGTCATGTACATTTAAAATCAAATTACTCCCTCTATATGAAATAAGTCTAATAATAAACTATCCAGAAAAAAGTCTCTTTTGAAACCTATGTGACTGAGTGATAACTGTCTCCAAAGCATAATTTTCAAAGAGTTCTTGATGAAAGTCTTTAAAGTCATTTATCTGAAAATAATTATTTTGTTACATGACACCTTTATCCACCTGTGTCTTCAATTTAAATGGTACAAAATAATTATACAGATATGAATTAACGAAATGTTATTGAATTTTTTCATATACCTACATGTTTTGAATGAATATTGCCTCAAACTAATTGATTTTCGTAAGATCAATCAGTCGCAAAGGAAGTATTTCCATTTTTTTTCACATATGAACAGTGGTTTCAGGGATCAGCATTTTTAAATTGAAATTCCAAAAAAAGGTTCAAAACGACAACTGAAACTGTGTGAAACAGATTAAGAAATCTTGCAACCTGTCGCTCGTCCTGTGAAAAATGAGCAACTAATAATTGAAACCGTGTTAATTGATAAAATAGTTCACAGCACCCGTCTACAGGACATTTTGAACATAACAACTAGGTAAATGGATACCTTCTCATATTAGTACATCCTTTATTCAAAATAAATAAGCGTCCCATTGTTGAAAACGAAACTTGAAACGTTGAGATGGGAACACACGCTGTAAAAGCTGGAGAATCAAAATGGTTCGTTAAGGTAGTATCAGACACAGCTACTTTTGCAGCGCAGCGCAGCGCAGCACATCAAATAACGTCGCAGCATGATCTGCTGCATGTGTGAACACACATGCAACTTGCCACGTGGCGGTTGCAACCTATTGTTTGCAGTAAATATGTTGCTGCACGCAGTATAAGAAGTAGCCCTGTGTGAACAGCTTTTAGAGAGGGTTGCGCGCGCAGCAAAAGTTATTAAACAGGTTGGAACTTTTACTGCGGCAGCCGGTGTAGTATTGTTTTGGCGCTGGAACGAAACACAGGGTGAGTAGAGCTCCACCATTCTCTTCATAAACAAGGATATTATACCCAAACTAAAACATTATTCTTTTACAGATGTCGTTGAAGTCAGTTTGGTGCAGAGAACAAATAAAACAGCTAATTGAAGCTGTAGAATTAAAAGAATGCTTGTGGAATGTGAAAAGTCAGCATTATTTTAATAAAACAACACGACAGGCAGCTCTGTCAGAAATTTCATTGGAGCTTAATATCCCTGCCGAAGAAATTAAAAAGAAGATGCATACGCTGAGAGCGCAATATTCAAAAGAACGTGCCAAAATGAAAAGTGTCAGATCTGGTTGTGGAGCAAATGAGGTGTATAAGACAAAATGGGAATTTTTTGACATGCTGCGATTCATGTTTTGTCACGATGACAAAAACTTAACAACAGATTCAATGGTAAATACATATTTATTTACAGCAATACATAATGAAGCCAATAAAAGGAAAAATAAGAATTTCAAGGTTTAGAAGGCAAGGATGCAAAAATATAATTAGTTCTGAGGCTTCTTGAAAGTACATTTTATGTATTACATAAATATTGAAGTACTTCTGTATTGTGCTTTCGTTACCATAATATCAGAAGTTTTACGACTCAATTTAGTTACTCAATGATTTCAAATGTAATTGCGTTGCCAGGGAACCTCTCCTTCATGACAAAAGTAATCTCGAAATTCTTCTCTAACATCTTTCGCTAAAACACTTGCGTTCCGAGATGTATGATTTATTGCCATCGCTGGTAGAGGAGCATCAACTTCGTTACGCCAGCTACCAGGTGTGATGGTACCATCTTCGTTGTCGACATCAAAAGTTCCATTTGGAGCATATGCTAGAGCTGACTGTTTGCGAGACATTATAAAGTTGTGTAGTACACAAACGGCGCAAACAATTTGCGTAGCTTTTTGTTCAGATAGTTCTATACTTCTTCGTAGAACTCGAAAACGTGCAGATACGATCCCGAATACATTTTCTATTATTCGTCTAGCACGAGAAAGGCGATAATTGAAAATTCTTTCTGCAACACCTTGATTTTTAAAAGCAAATGGTTTTAGCATGTATGGTTTTAACGCAAATGCATCGTCTGAAACCACAACATATGGCACAGGCTGCCGTCGACCTGGCAATGGCTTTGGTTGTGGAATGTTTATTGAATTATTTTCCAATGCCTTTGATAGTCGTGAATTGAGGTAAACACCACCATCTGAATTTCGGCCGGCGGATCCAACATTAATATAGGTGAATTTATAATTAGCATCGGCCAGCCCAAGCAGTACAATGCTGTGTGAGTGTTTGTAATTACAATTCAAACTTCCACTGTTTGCTGGTGCCTTCAGATTCACATGTTTTCCGTCGATTGCTCCGACACACTTTGGAAAATTCCATTTGTGCATAAAATCATCAGCAATTTTGTCCCACTCTGCTTCTGTGTTTGGCATCTGAGATATGTGGAAATGCGTCATTAGACAATCGGCTAAAGAAGCGAATCAATCCAAAAATGACATTGATTTTTGTCAAATATTTTATATTTGAAAAAGACCGTAGAGACGGTCGAAACGTCAGTAAAGTTTAATTCAACAGATGTGGTTTTATTTACGGGCCATCAGTCTATCAACCACGAAGCATAGTCATTTTGAGACGTGCGCGCCATCAGTATGTGGCAAGAATCGGCCCTACTGGGAAGACACTAACTACGTTTACACGGTTTTACTTCGAAAAGTTTTAACCAAAAATGCATTACCTCAGAGTTTATATGTTAGTTTTGTGAACCGAATTAGATCAGCTGATTTGAAGTAGCAGCGTTCTGTCTAGGTCCTGCCAAAAAAGCTGTTCCTCAATCATGTTTATAACCATCTGTCACGAGTATCATTTGAACCGTTTTAAAGGCAAACATGTGAACGTAGTAAATGTCTCGTCTCCCTGGTAGGGACGATAGTGGCAACATTTGGACGGCGCCACTAACGATGCTTCTTTAGCCTATAAAACAGCATTGTTGGATGTTAATAAAAATGCTTATCAAAATCTCATATTTCTTATAGGACGCAGTAAATGCTGAATGTGACACTGCATGTGACGGCACGCCGACACTGTTACAATCACCGATAAGCCCAAATACACAAGGCACAACGCAACAGGCACCCATAACTGAAACGCCAGGCAACTGTATTCAAAAGAATGCAAAACGCAAAAAGCTAACGAGTCGTGAACTTGAGGAGCAAGCAGCTATGAATAGATGTCGCGCAATTATAAAGCAAGCTCAACCCAGAGATGAATGGTCTATATTTGGTGATCATGTAGCAAACGAACTCAGATTACTCCAAAAAGCCCCCGATTTACAATTTAAACTATAAACTGCAATTCAGCAATCAATATTAGACGTCAACTCTACGTATGCAAACAGGGAGTTTTCAACACCACCTTCTACTACTCAATGTAACACGACGCGGCCAGTTTCAGCTTTGTCAGCATATTCACATTCACCATCAACCTCATCAGCCTCTTTGGATTTTCAACAAGAGTCATCACAAGGCACCTCACAGCCGTTGCAAAAACCACAAGATTCAAATCTTTCAGAAATTATTAACTTTGCGCTCTCTTCACCATCAAATTTCGAAGACAACTATCAATAGCGATAATTTTTTAGTTTAGACATATTTTTTTACCTTCTAGAATTTACTTTCATTTAGAATAAATGGATAGCTTTGTTAGTTTTATAAAATACATGTAATAAAATCAGTTACCTTTAGAAATTCGTCTTTTAGGACATCATAAATCGCCTGGCATTCCTCTGGTATGATCAATGAAATTGTATTAGCAGGTACTCGAAAAAGATACATTAACGACCTATAGCTGTCGCCTGAAAATCGTTTTCCTAGTTAACATCAGCATAAAAATCAAAGTAAATTTATCTACCTGTTGCCAAATATCGTAGAGTTATGATGAGACGTTCCTTTGGTGTAATAGCTTGTCTCATCGAAGTATCTTTCCTCCTAATTCGAGAACTTACTTTTTCTAAGATATTGTCGAAGTCAATTTTTTTTATACGCAGGAAATTTCCGAAGTGCATTTCGTCTTGGTCGCGCAATTCAGTAAGCAGGTTATTCAGTGCACCCAACGGGTCGCGCTTCTTTATCCATTCCCTGACCCACACTCTCGTTTATTTCTTTCGTCTTTTTTGGTTCATCACCAAATTTATATATAAATATGCTGCCGCTACTACCACATCATCCATTTTTTCCTATTAATTTGAATAAAAACTGCTCAAAACACACACACACACGACTTGATCCGAGTAGGTATACGAACGAACTGCGTGTTGAAGTTGCATGCAACTACAAGTATTAAGTAGCATGTATGTGAACACCTCTGCAATTTCAAGTCTCGTCCTGCAACTTTTGTAGGTATCTGATAAATATGACGGCATTAATGGTGCTGACCTGTTAGAACAATTACAAGCTAATATAGATTTGAAAAATAAAATGCTAATTACTCCTGCTGCTCAGATTCCTATAATTTTTGAGAACAAATCAAATAATCAAAAAGCATCCAAGAATTTATAAACTTATCAAATTACTACTGCCCCTCGATCTCAACAGATTTTTAAAATTCCAGTGAGTATAAATAATGGCACAGGTGTTTTGAACTATACAAATTTTGGTAGAAGGTTAGAAATGCCTGAAGCTGTGGTAAACATTTCAAATCATTTTGCTATAACTACGATTATTAATTCAAGTGAAGAAGCTGTAAATTTAAAAATTAACCAGCCTCTTGATATAGAATCTATAGAGATATTTGACATTAACGTTCATAGTATTGCCGAAACTGATCAGCACATTGGTAAAAATCAGGATCAATTATTAAGAGAAAATTTACAAAACCTACGCCTTGACCATTGTAACCAAGAAGAAGCAGATGCCATTCACAAACTTTGTTTTGAATTCAGGGACATTTTTCATTGTGAAGATATTCCATTGAGTTTTACTAACAAAATTAAGCATAAAGTCAAATTGACGGATGATACCCCTATTTTTACAAAAAGTTACCGGTACCCTGAAATTCATAAAACCTTACCTTACCTACAAGACATAATCCAAGAAAGTTCATCGCCATTTTCGTCCCCTATCTGGATAGTCAGTAAGAAGGAAGATGCTTCGGGTAAAAAGAAGTGGCGATTAGTCATAGATTATAGGAAGCTTAATGAACGTACAGTCGATGACCGCTACCCACTTCCAAATATAATTGACATTTTGGATAAACTCGGTAGAAGTCAATATTTCACCACACTTGACCTTGCAAGTGGGTTCCACCAAATTGAGATGGAACCTGAGGATATTCCAAAAACAGCCTTCTCAACCGAAAATGGTCACTGGGAATTCAAAAGAATGCCATTTGGTATGAAAAACTCCCCTAGTACCTTTCAACGAGTTATGGACAACATATTACGTGGCCTCCAAAATGAAATATGTCTGATTTATCTCGATGATATTGTGGTCTTCAGTAGTTCTTTACAGCAACATTTAGTACGATTAAGACAGGTTTTCACTGAACTAAGGGAATCAAATTTTGAAATTCAACTGGATAAATCCGAATTTTTAAGGAAAGAAGTCCAATATTTGGGTCACGTTACTACCCCAGACGGTGTAAAACCTAATCCAGACAAAACTTCAGCAATCAAAAATTTTCCTATTCCTAGAACCCAGAAAGAAATAAAATCATTTTTAGGCCTTGTAGGATATTATCGTCGATTCATCAAAGATTTTGCCAAAATTACTCGCCCGATGACACTTGGTCTGAAAAAGGACGCTAAAGTTATTCACACCTCCGAATTTATTAAGTCTTTCGAACACTGTAAACATCTTCTTGTAAATGCACCTATCCTCTCATACCCTGATTTCGAAAAACCGTTCATTCTTACTACAGATGCTTCAAACCAAGCTTAAGGTGCTGTTTTGTCTCAAGGTACAATTCCTAACGATAAACCAGTGGCGTATGCTAGTCGAACTTTAAATGAAACCGAAAGCAGATATAGTACTATAGAGAAAGAGCTTCTTGCTATTGTATATGATTGTAAAATATGTAGACCCTATCTCTTTGGACGTAAATTTTTGGCGGAATTAATGAAACGTTAGAAAAATTAAAACAAAATTATTATTAGCCAGGCATGAAGTCAGATGTTACTAATTATATCAATGATTGCGTAATTTGTCAAACTTGCAAATATTCCAGAAACCCCCCGTATATTCCTTTAGTATTAACAGAAAGCATAGGAAAACCTTTTCAGCTGCTTCACGCTGATGTATTTACATTCAGCAATCAGCATTTCTTAACAATTATTGATGCATTTTCCAAATTAGGACACGCAATCCCAATTCAGGCAAAAACTTCAGTTGAAATTTGTAGAGCATTCCTACAATACTTTTTATATTATGGCCTACCAGAACGTATTACTCTCGATAATGACACTGAATTTAAAAACGAGACAGTTAGAGAACTTTTAAAATGCCATAAGATTGACGTTCATTTCACCACACTTTTACATCATGAGTCTAATTCACCCATAGAAAGATTTCATTCGTCACTGATCGAACATCTTAGAATACTTTTGAAGAAATTTCCCAGATCCAGCACCCAAATTTACCTCATTCGAATTAACATTTGGTCACACAAAACTCCAGAGACCCTTCCGACCTTATCGAAACCTCCTTTTATACCGATTATGCTTCAAATCACAAAGACAAAATGAAACACTTATATCAGCGTATTTCAGACAACCTGTAGGCAAATAAAACTAAAGTACTCGGAAGAAGAAACAAGCAAGGTAGCTCACAATATCAATTTAATGTAGGGCAAACAGTTTATAAAGCCATGCGGAAAAGAAACAAAAAAGAGAATAAATTTAAAGGACCCTTCGAAATATTAGAAATTTTGGAAAATAATAAAGCAAAAATTAAGAATAAATCCACTAACAAGATAGAAATTATTCATTTGAAGGAACTCAAAGTCCCTTCTATTTCAGGATCCTCGCCTTCGGCAGAAGATCAACGTGAGAATTAGAACATCCTAAATTCCATGACCTCAGTGATAATCCTGGTCTCTTTCCCCTAAAATTAGGAAATGCTCAGAACATCGCTGATTATTGGTCATTTATTCATATTTTTGATATATCTTATATAGCTGAACAGTTTTTAGAATTGCAAGTGTTTGAACAATTAAAGTTAGATATCGAAAATTCCACTTTCCAGAATTAAAAAACTATTCTAATTTAATATTGTCCTTTGAATCAAAAATACATGATCAATTGCTACAAATAAATCTAGTTTTCAATCAGAGACAAAAAAGAGGACTAATTAAAGGGCTTGGTTCAGTTATAAAAATTATAACAGGAAATCTAGACGAATCAGATGCAAAACGTTGTGATCAAGCATTATCCACATTATCAAAAAATCAAGGTAAATTAAAAACTTTGGTCCAGGAACAGGTTACAATTCTTAATCAATCCTTAGATAACTTCGAGAAAATATCTAGAAATATCACAAAAAACCAATTGATTCTGGAATCACGCATCTTACAATTTGAGAAATCACTTATGGCTCTACAGACAAAAGATTTAAATATGCAAAGTGAATTATTTATACAAATTGTAGTCTCACAAATGTTAGCTTCATTTCGATACACTCATGACTTATTAGAAAAGCTGGAAGTTGCTATATATTTTTCAAAACTGCAATTCTATATTGAGACCTCAAAATTTGTTAGAAGAAATACATCTCAGAAAATTTACATAATGTCAGATTACCGTTCGAACCTATTTTGGAAAATATTTTGCACTTTGAAAAATTTTTGGAAATAAAGAGTTACAGTAAAGGAAATCAAGTAATTTTCATTTTGGAAATCCTTTTGGTAGATAGATCAGTTATTATCATTTGTATCCATTACCTACACCATCATCCAGACAATTCAAAGTCATACTTCCTTATTCAAATTTCCTCATCCTTAGTGAGCACAGCTATAGCCTTTTCGACAAAAGCTGCCAAGAAATGCAACATGAACAGTATATATGCTATGAAAATAATCCAATAAAACTAGGCAAAGAAAATCCTTGTGAAGTCCAAATGTTACTATATGAGAAGAATATTACTACTCGCCTTCAAATACCGCTCCATGTACAAGAAGTAAAAGTCAAAAAGTTAGATGCAGAAAATTGGATGCTAATTATTCCTGACAGAACTATCATTACGTACCAATGTGGGGAAAGTCCTAATAAAATCCCACTACGAGGAACATACCTGTTAGAGAATTACCAAAATTGCCAAATTCATATGGGTGCCACGACCATAAAAGGTTACAGGAACCCAAAACTAAAATTCAGTAATATTGAATTACCAAAATTAGCTTTCGAAGGTCTCAACAAAATGCAGCCTGCTACTTTGAAGCCTATTCAACTGGAGTCAATCAATTTCAATGGAATGAAAAGTATTAGAGCCGTCCTGGATGTACAAAAACATAACTTTCAAGAAATTTCCACTAATCCAATTTATCTACAATCAGTGAGCATCTGGACCATCTTTCTATATGCCCTAATTGCAGTCGTCCTTGGCTACCTGGCTGTCAAGATTTATCTCAAGAGAAAAGAAGACGAGAAGACAGAAAATCGAAAACCTGAAATCATTGTTTGAGAAGAAAAGAATAAAGAAAAACCGAACCTCCAAACTTCACCGTTGGTTCAGTTTCTACGGCGGGAGGAGTTACGGACACCATATCTGCTCATAGTAAGAATTATATTCCGCTTACCTTACATTTTTCGTCGAGATTATAAATATGTGTAAAACTGTATTGTTGTCAGTCTTCCATTAATTTTGTCGGGTTTGGATCACTCCTCTTGTAATCATAAATATTCTGTATGTGCTAGGCCACCTTTATTATATGTTCTGGTACGGTAACACAATTCGTCGACAGGGCAAAAAAAAGGAATGCGACTGTGAGATGCCTCCTGCTGGTTTCTGGCGGCGACGTTGTTTGGATTTTTTGAGAGGACTGTTTCAGTGATATTCGCATCTTACACTCTGTACATTTTCGAGAAAAATAACGTTTTTTAAAAACTTATTTTGGAGTTGTGCAAATTTAACTCGCGCCTATGAGCGTAATGAGTAGAATCGTTTACATTGTTTCACAATACAGTAAAGTAGTTTTCCAAAAACCGGTTTCAAACTGAGGACTGATATTGAAAAAAACTAGTTCAATGGTTTCAAGAGAGAAAAACAGGTTTTTTGTATAAGCTTTGATTTTTGATTATATTGTATTTTCCTTTGAAGTGACCTCATATTTAAAAATTCCACTCCGATTCTCGTGAAAATAAAGATAATGTAAATGGTTGACAGTCGGTGATAGTTCGGCTCGATTCAACTACACCTACTGTCTACGTTGACACACAGGCAGTGGCGGATTTACGAATTTGCCGCCAGTAGGCTATTCAATTCTGCCGCCCCTCTGAAATTCGATACCCTTCTTCACCATCATAATAATTACATTTATTGTCAATCATATTATAACTTTATGATTAGAGCCCTATCGTTCTCATTTCATCAGATTTTTTCCGTTAATATGATCTGAACTAGGGAATCGTTGTCAGTTTCTAGATTATTTTAACAACCCACGATTTAGTGAATATTTCACGAGAAATAATTTTTGGGTATACTTTTGAGCTGAAAAAAGCTCAATCAGGTAGTAATTGTAAAGTGGAGTAAGGTATGCCTTTAAAATTTTAGAATCGTTTCCTCTGTGAGCATATAATGTTATTTTTAATACTGTAAGACAAAAAATAAATTTGTGTCAATTTTGCCGCTCAGCCGGCTGGTAAATCCGCCACTGTACAAAGGCGAATATTAAAAAATCAGTTCTAAACTTTCTCTAAAAAAACGGGTTTCCAACCACTAATTATCTAAACAAAAAAATACCACAATACCTGCGTTCACCAGCGCACCACATCTGCCTGAAGTCCCAAATCAAAATGAGAACGCTTCCCGGAAATGTCCCAGTTTTTATTCGAGCCATCAACCAATCAGCGACCTCCACCACTGGTATAAAAGTTACTAACAGGGTATAAAAGTTACAAATAGATATAAACGCGTGTTTCCGTCAACGAGTCGCATTCGTTCGCCTATAGTCGCGGAAGAAACAACAGTTCTCAGAAGCTGAAGCCACAACCAGTGTTCCCAATCTTCAGTGATGGTTGCAGAGCGTAGCGCAGTTCAATATTCCATCGATACAAATAATATCGTTTCGTCTCCAAATCGATTGTCCTTGAGCTACAAGTATCCAGGGGCTAGGCAGGTGGACAACTGTCGTAAATCCTGACTCAACCTGGATTGAACTTGCTGCCGCGAACAGACGTAGAGTGCTACGGCGGTAGAAAATTACTGCCAGTCATTCTGTCTGTCGTTTGTCTCATTTCACTCACTGGAGTGCTGTACTCAGGCGGGAGGACCTTCCAGCGTCCGCGAGCTTTGCTCCCTGACTTTTGCAGTATTCCAGGCCGCGAATCTAGAGTTTCGGTGGCTGACGACAGCTTTGCGCCTAAGCAGCCGATATAACCGATTCTCTTTTGTGCGATCGGTGGATCTACGCTTGATTTCTGCATCAGGCGATCTACTGCGTACTCGTTCCGGGATTCCCGAATTTTCATGCGCTCGTTTTACGTCCCACTTTTCTACGTGTCAGGACCTGAGTGGCGCAATTTTGAGTGAAAAGGCAGCTTTGAAAAAAACAGGTATTTATTCTTTGACATTGATTTTCCAGTGGTTTTTAGCAAATTGAGTTTTCGATTTTTTTTACAGTATAAATTTTATAGAAATTGCAATTTGGTAAAAATCGTTTATTTCGCTAGTTGAATAGATGGTATCCATTTTTTCCTGCTCATTTCTCTGATACTAAATTTTCAATGTATTTTGCAGTTTGAGTGAATCTTCCCTTTGAATTTTCCTTCTGTATTTGATTACCAATATTCGAATCCAACTGTTTATGATAAACTACAATTTGGCTACCTAATTCGGTATTGGGAAAACTTTGAGATGATTTTTATTGGAATACTTGTATACAAAAAATTGCAATTGTAACGGAGTTGTCGTTATTTTGCGACTATTTTTCCACTGGCCACTAATTGACACCACTTAGATACCTAGAAACGAATATTTACTGACTTTTCGATGTACAAAATATTTATATCCATTTTTTTTTAAAACTCGTGCAGTTAGATGCTTATTGAGTGTTTTTTGTTTCTGAGAAGAGAATAAAGGTTTGAACTCCGGATTCAAGGAATCGAAAAATCCGATCACTCTTCGGAATTTATTTTTTGGCCACCAATTTGGTAACTTATTTCAAAAACTAAACATCATTTTTCCCGACAATTATTTTAATAATATTCATCACGGAAGTAATAAAACTAGAAAAAATATTACTCGTTAGTAAAATTATGTTGCATGAAATTCTATTTCCCACATATGTATGTATGAACATTTTTATATTCGATTTTTTGATACTATTTCATTACGAAAATTCATCTAATCTCTGTTCTTCGTCTGCCAGTTGTTTGTTATATATTTTTTACTTTACCTTTAATGCTTGCGGTTAAAAATATTATTTCAATTTAACGTACTAGCATTTCCAAAGTCGGTTCTCAATACATATTTCAAAAACCATACCATTGTCTTGGAAGTACAGTCATCCAACTTGACATTTTTTTAGTTTAAACTCGAGGTAGTCACGAAAATGTAAGAATTTGAAGTTTATTGGATGATATATTGTCTAGTTTCTAATCGGAAAACTTTACTGCTACTTCATATATATTTATGAATTTTATTTTTTTGTCACATTCTGATAAAACCGTTTCAGAGAGCCTAATTCCTGTTTCGATTGTTGGCCGTTGTTGAATTAAATGGCTATTTAATTATGTTATTGTAATTGCAAAATATTTAAAATTCAAGATTATTCTGTTTTCTTGAAGTTTTATGATCTACATCACGAAAAACCGACATTTCCGTCTGCCTGTGTACGCTCAGTCGAGCAATCATTTTAGACCTTCTATAACTGAAAGGATTTTGATTGATTAAATTTCTACTCTAAGGAGAAAACAGCTGTGTAGTTTTCGATAAACTGTTCAGATGCGGCAGTTATCGTTTAAAAACCAATGAAGAACCGCTAATGCGTTTTTGGGTTTGGGTTGCGAGGCCCTCATCATTTTCCTATACAATTTTTGGGAAGACCAAAAATTGTGGTTGTGATTTAAAGTCTCTTTCCAGTGAGGAAAATATGGCAAATTCATTCCTTAACTCAAACCAGAGGAATTTTATCGAAGCTCCTCTGTATTCTGAGGCCTCGTTTTCGAGATAGAGGGTCGTGAAATTAATGTTCTTAAAAAATCATGTTTAATCCCTAATTTTTTATTGCGTTACGTATTAATCATTGTGTAGGAATTACAGTTAATCTACTTAACGATTTTTTTTAAAGTAATAGAATCGAGATTTGGAACTGTTGATTGCTGGAACTTAATTTAAAAAATATTGATAGCTCAATGTATCATAAACCCAAAATTTTTCATTTTTCAAGAACTTTTGGATCAGCAGCACACTATGTGATCAAAATCGCCATAAACATATAGAACTGCGTATAAAATTATAAGAAATTGCGCGCCTCTTAAAAAATTGTGATCAGTTTTTTTAACATGTGGCCTGATTTCAAGACTTGCTCCAGTGCAGGCATGTTTCTGAAATAGGCGAGATTATTATAATTGCTCTGTTTTGGGGTGTAGTACAATACTCTGTTTACAAAATCAGCCGCTCAATTTCATAATCAATTAGTGAAGGCGGGATTTTTTTCTGTTGAGAAAAATTGTTTTTGGAGCATTAGAGACTATTTGCTAACAATTGTACCTACCGACCTAGATTAGTACTGATTTTTTATATAATTTGATATGACGAACAATATTCTCAATTCATGTTACACCGGGATATTAAAGAAAATAAGAGAAACCAGATTATTTTTTCACCAATGATAGATTATGAAATGCGGATCAATCTAATCGAACTGAGGGTGAGGGTGTTACACCCCAAAACGAAGCGATTCCGACAATATCGCCTAAAGGAAAATTTTGTGTGATATCCTTCTTTTCGCCTAAGCAAACGGTCATCGACATCGTTACCAAGATTAAATTTCGTGGCGTCTTGCGTCTGTCCCTTTTCCCCGTATCTCGTACCAGGAGATGATGTGGTGACCATTGTTGCCAGATTTTTTTTACTTCCTACGCTTAAGCCAGTCAACTATGATTAAAACCATTGCAAAAATTCTCGAACTTGCGGAAATATATCTACCTATTTTATGTATATGGATGTTCATGTTATATTTATATACCCATTTTTCCATTGACAATATTGGCATGTATTGGCATGTCGGTCGACATGGCTTCGTTTTACCTCCCACGCCAATTGACCGGGAAGTAATGTCGGCAAAAAATATCCAATTTGAGATACTGTTTCCTAGCCTAGCCGTTCAATGACATACCTACATCAAACTGCTAGCGACGTATTAGTTTATTTTTACTAGTTTTTCCTGCTTCTGTTCCATCAATTGCTTTATACTACATATTACAGCATTTAACCTGATTGACGATAATAAATAAGTACAAGTGATGCTTAGCCTTTAAAAATTAGCGTCAAGTAGGTTAACTCTATTTCACGTGCAGTGATAACAGTTAATGATATAAATATTCCAATCGGAATGAGGAACTGTTAACACATAGCTACTATACTAGTGTTCGGATATTATTTTTCTTAGCCATATTTTCGTTACTTATCCCATGATAAATGATTTAAGACGCATTATTTAGCTTGAAGTGTCAAGGAGGTTGACTCTTCAACGCACTGTGGTATTAGTTGCTAAATATATTTATTGAATTTCAGAACAGTAAATCGGGTTGGAAATTAGTTTTTGAAATCTAACAAATTTGAAATATCTAAAATTTTGAGAATTTTTGCCATATTCAACGTCTTACAGTAGTTCAATAAATGGCAATTCAAATAATCAAAGCGAATATTTTCGAACTCAAAATAATACGTAGAAATTAAGGATGGCATATTTTATTTGCTTACATTGATTCAGAATTTAATAATTTATGTAAATAAACTGAATAAAAAATATTTTTGAATTGAATTTTTCATTATATTCACTTACATTTTTTTAATAGTTTTTTCGTAAAATGTAACTAACGAAGGATTGCTCTACGCAGTAGCTCCTGATGGAATTGGTCTAGAGTGACTTTTGTAGGTTTTCCTTTACGTATCTGGAGTTTGAGAATAAATTAAGAGTAAAAAAACTTTCAGGCACAAGCTTTTATTTAAATGCGCTAAAATTAATAAAATAAACTTTTTCTCTAACACTTACTATCAACTTATATCGTCATTACACAATTTATATGATATAAAAAGCTTGTCGCGAGATTCAAGTACTCGTATTTACTTAGATTGAAAATTTTAAAAATTAAAATCGAATCAGATCAAGCATTTAATTTACTTGTTTATCTACATTCTGCACAGGTAAATCTCGCGACAAGCTCTTCAATTAAGGAGACCTCCAAAACCTATTCCTCCATATTTATAGTGACGTCACTTTATTTTTAGCAAGCTCTTTCATTTGATACCCATATCATAGGGGTTACTATAAACATTATGAATCGCCATTTTGTAACGTCCACCATATTGGTTGAAAATGTAAGTAATCGTGCATTGCACGTGAGCCTAACGTGTGTACCAAATTTCAACCTGCTGGCTTCAGTGGTAGTCAAGGCCTCCCACAGACATTTTTGTAGGGGGGGGGGGGGGTTAAAGGTTTTTATCACACTGATTTAAACTTCCATAATAATATATCTGTTAGTTTATATATTTATATTGAAGTAATATGAGTGAAAATAACACCTATTTGTTAGAGCTCTTACTTTAAATCAATTAACTTGAGAACATTTCTAAATTCTGGTAAAAGTTTAAAGCCTTACCTCGGGAATCTAGGGGGGTTGCGCGACCGCCCTGAACTCCCTGTGGGAGGCCCTGGTGGAAGTGGGTGAAATATTGGTTGCAAAATTCCAAGACATACATACAAGTGAAGTTGAATAAAAAGCTTTTAAAAACATCGTTATCCATTCAATTTGTTGACTCTATATTTCGGACACATCGTATACTAATATCTAATGCTGAAGCAACACGCTCTTGAACCTCTGAAAGTATAACCTAAAATTATCTGATTATATTATGAATTAAATTCATAAACATGTATAAATCTATAACTACTACTATGATATGAAAGAAAAACATCTGAACAATCTAAATAAAAATAGTGAATAGAATACTTTCAATCGTAGTCGTTAGTAAGACTCGGCGATCTGGCGCAGTAGCCCCTATAATCGTTAGAATTGAGCGATTCATCCATCGCAAATTTGCTTTCCAAATACAGGAATTTATTTTCAAAAGTACAGAATTCTACGATACATTGGTCATGAATATATATGTAGTGAATTTTTTATATATTTGAATGTTTCAAATGTAAACCATTTATTATCTTTAGAGTGCATTTTATGGTGTAATGTGTTTTTCTAAAGGGTCAATTTAACTAATAGAAAGATTCGATACTTAATTTTTCTAATTATTTAGTACAACCCCACTGATAGTCTGATATAAATCTGTCGGGGATGGATTTATTCCGTTTTTAGCAATTACTACTACCTACTACTACTACTGTCAGATGTCAAAATAACAAAAATGACCAGCAATGACGTACTGTCAATAAACCTTTATTGGACTCACGAAGAATAAATAAAAAAACTAAATAAAACAACAAAAACTTATAGATCAGAAATGCGAGATATGAGATCTGAAAGTTGTAAAAAAATATCTGAGCAACCAAATACTTCATTACCGTGTCAAATATAAAGATTGTAGTGTTCATCTTCAATCATCACAACCATAAGATCAAATAGAACAGTGGTATAAAATGGTCAAAACCCACTGAAAAACATATTATTTCCGTGTCATCGGATTAAGGGCAAACCAAAATGAACAATGAGATTTCAATATAATTAATATTTTTTAAATTTGTCTTTTTCGCAAGTTCATCATTATGGGGCTAGGGTGCAGTTGGTTTTCCTGAGGTACGCAGTTTTTCTAATCTAACCTAATTGCTGTTTTTACCGAATTTGATGAGATTTGGTGGGTGATATGCAGAGAGACCAAATACACTATTTTATTTTTATCAGGCTAACTAGTGGTAGTACTACGAAAAAGGTCTTTTTGGCCAAATTTAAGTTTGACCTTTTACCTGAGTATTCGAAAAAAAATATATACTAAAGCAACTTTATTTTCTGTTTTTATAATTTTATTATTTTTGCACAATTGATACAGTTTTTTTATTTTAAAACTAGATATTGTATGTAAGAAGTGAGTATTTTAATACCAATTGATACGTAAAAACACGGCCGATCCTCAATTCGTGACACGTATTCATCTTGCCGAAACCACTTCAATTTAGGCACGTTTATTATTTCATTTATGGAACGTTTTAGTCCAGAATCGTTTGCTCTTTTCTAAACAAAAATCGATTTATTGAAAAGTGCGTTACTAACATTCAGCTCTTAGACGACGTCATAGTTTGAGAACTGTGAGATTAGATACTGTGCTGCTAAGAGCAACTTTTGTGTGTTCACGTGCTTTGGGATATTAAGGTGAGTTAATCTCACAGAGCAATCTGTGTTACCTGATGAATTATACCATTTATTATTAATGATCTGAAAGTTGACCCCTGACATTTTAGCCCAGGGAAAATACTAACTTGGAATAATATTCAGTTGATGTTTTGGCGATTTGACTCTTAAACCGATGACACGAAATATGTTTTTAACGAGGTTTCCACGTATCTTTAATAATTTTGGGTTTTGACCATTTTATACCACTGTTCTAGGTTTTAGATTTTATGATCCTGATGGTTGAAGATGAACACGACAATGTTTTTATTCGACACTGTAATGAAGTATTTGGTCGCTCAGATATTTTTTCTATATCCTTTCAGATCTGACATCGGGCTTCTCTAAGTAAGTTTTTCTTGTTTTATTTATTTTTTATTTTATTCTTTGTAAGCCCATTAAAAGTTTATGGAAGGTACGTCATTACTGGCATTTTTTTTAAATTTCAACCATCTGACGTATAAAATTGAATTGTGAAACATTTTGCCTTTCGAAATTTTTCTCTAAAATGAAGTTTCTCAGATTGATATATCAACTGACAGAAAGAACAAATAATTTGTAATTTTGTTTTGTTTTGAGCATAAGTTTTTGAACGCTCCCATATTGTAACTATCATTTCTGGTGAACAAACATTTTTGTCATATGGAAAACAATCAAATATACGTTTTTTTACACTGTTACCACCTGTTCTATATATATAGGCTAAGCATATTTGTTGGCAGAATACGGTATCCCTACACGCCATAAAGAAAAATACGTAAGAAATACTGAGTTAATCTACTTGACACATTTTTTCAATGAATATTGCGGTCTAGAGATACAAATCAACTTGTTAGTCGTATTAAAAATAAATAATTCGGTGTCCTACGCCATGAACGCAATGTCATCTCCCGTTTCATAAATTTATGCAAATTAACCAGTCTGGAAATCCCCACCATCCGTCGACCATCGTACACGCCCTAATCTCGCGCTGCCATCGTAGTGGGCCACGGCAGGGTGGCGTGATCCATTGTTGCTGTCTCTCTCGTTGGTTGCCCTCTCTTTTCACTTTTTTGTGGGAGTCTTCTCTTCTCGTCGTCATGTCGGCGCAGCACGGGTTGGCGCGCAGTTAGCGTCGTTGCCAAATCGATGTAAGTCTCTTTCTTAAGCTTTACTACCTTTAGTTCGCAGTAGTATAAAAATGTGTTTTATCCAGGATATGATGTATTTCTTTTCCCACACATTTGAGCGATGTATTGTGATTGTTGAAAAGTCTTAAATTTAGGTTGAAAATGTAAGAAATGGCGACAAGTAGGTTGACCATGAACTTTCTATGCAATGGTTTCTGTTTAGAAATAAGGAATTCGATCGGCTCTTCGATATTTTCTTGGTTTGAATTGAAATGACAAAATATAGGAATCTTTATAATTTCGATAATTCTCAAAACATTACAAGCAATACGCAGTTCTACCCCTCGACAAACCTTTTTCAAACCTGACAAGTGTTTCGACTAGTAGCATCTTCAAGAGAACATTATCAGTCAAATCTATTTGGCACTATTTTTCAAGATTGCACTTTCATTATCCATGATTCCCATGCATGCAGTATTTTATACTAAAAACTTGCAAAAAACAACAAAATAATCTTCATTAGGAAAAAAGGCGCACTATGCCCTGAAATACCGCACATGAAAAAATTTAATATGGCTTGATGTTATTTAAAACATTTGAAATGCTTCGATAATTTTACATTCCTGAATATATAAAAGAAAGTAAAATAGTACGTTGGTACTCGTACTGCCTGTAGGAATCGGAAGTACCGAGTACTTCTAAATATAGAGTACTGAGTGTAAGAAGTGAGTGTCTTAATACCAACAATTTGGTACGTAAAATCACGGGCTATTCTCGTAATTAATTTCCACACGTGTTCCGACACGTACTTCAAGCAGGCATGTTCATTATATGATTTATGGGACGTTTTAGTCCAGAATCGTTTGCTCTCTTTTCTAAACAAAAATCGATTTATTGAAAAGTGCGTTACTAAGATTCATCTCTTGGACGAAGTCGTGTGAGAATGAAAAAAGGGATATTACAAGTAATTTTTTTGTGTTAAGGTGCCTTGGGATATTAAAATGAGTTAATCTCGCAGAGCAATCTGTTTACCTGATCATTTTTTTTTCCATAACGATAAGTCTTAAATGTCTAGATATTAATAAGCTTTGAGGCCTTGATGTTGAATAATGTTCTATAATGATGTGCCGCGAGTTACCCTTCATATCTAAGTTGTTCTAAGAGTAGGTACTCCGCGAGTTAACCCTTAGCACGTTAGCGAGTGCACACACTGGTTCTCCATGGTAAATACTCTGGAATAGCGCGTTCAACATCATCCCCCCATGACAGAATGTTTTGAGAGTTGACCCCCGACATTTTAGCCCTGGGAAAATACTAACTTGAAATAATATTCAGTTGAGGTTTTGGCGATTTGACTCTTAAACCGATGACACGAAATATGTTTTTAACGAAGTTTCCACGTATCTTTAATAATTTTGGGTTCTGACCATTTTATACCACTGTGCTTCGTTTTATGGTCGTGATGGCTGAGGATGAACACTTATTTATACATTTTATACCACTGTGCTATTCGTTTTTATGGTCGTGATGGCTAAGGATGAACACTTAATCTTTATATTCGACACGGTAATGAAGTATTTGATTGTTCAGATATTTTTTACGTTTTCAGATCTCGCATCTCTGATCTCTACTTAAGTTTTTCTTATTTTATTCAGCTTTTTTTATTCTTCGTATGCCCATTAAGTTTTTTTGACAGTACATCATTCCTGCTCATTTTTTTAAGCGCCAGACATGAGTCCCATCAAAATGAATTTAGGAGTTTTGAGTATTTTGACTACTCGATATATAGTTTTGATTTTGAGTAAAATTTACTTCAGTACTAAATGCGTAGCTGTCTAGCTAGCCTCAAAATTAGTTTAGAATGCATGATGCTTATTTATCATATGAAATTCCATTTTAATATGTATTTTATTTGTTTTCAGATGCTGTTACTGTAGCCATTAATCGTGGTGAGTAGTTAACCATTGCATGAATATGAGCTTGTTCGCAAAACCAATATTGAGAGATCTTTGTCATTAAGACTGGGTAAAAACAGTATTACTGAAAAATATTTTTACTATCGACAAATAACAAGGTTGAGTTTGAATTTGTCAGTATGTCAGTTTTTTTTGGAGTGTCAAGGATCGATATATATATATATATATATATATATATATATATATATATATATATAGTTTGATGTCTTTTCCCTAGTTAAAATATTAGACCAAATTTTCTTCGCTATAAAGAAATAATTAAAATCATTCAGCAACGTGCCACACCGCATATATCATTAGTTTTTTTTTGTCAGCTATGCAGTTTGATTTCCAAAAAAAATCTAATCTGTTCAAAGATATCTTTATTTGGTTGCTAATTCTTAATAACTGTATATTCTATTTTTGCTCAAATATAACCTGTAAATCTTCAGATTAGTGAAAAATTAATTAACCGGCAATTTTGAAAATGTACATCTATAAAATAATTGCTTATTTGTGAGGTTAGCTATTCAAGCGTCATTTTCAAAAGTATGTGTTGATTTATTAGTCGTAAAATTAATTTAAATGTAGTAGTCAACCAGAAAACTATTTTTTGGTCAGCAAACACTCGAGAGATTATATTTTGGAAATGTTTTTTATCAAAATATAAAAAAAAAATATTTTCAAATTCTAGCTGAAACATAGTTCTTATAATTGTATTGTAATGAGTCCTTAATACCTATGCATACTTTCAATTAAATTAGACATGTTTTCAAGTCTAAAAATTACCCTGAACTGAACTATTTCGTTACTTTGATATACATACATACATTATGTACAGGTGAGGCTAATCGTGTTGATTATGTTTATTGATTTTGAAAAACTCTAGATACTTACTGTGGATTGGAAGTTTATACATATATGAGCAAAAATACTTCAGTAGACTTCATCGATTCAAGAGCTGTGGATCCTTCGAAGCAAAAATCGGATCCAAATAAACGAAACTGCAATGTAAGTTGTATGAATGATGTATGGATGATTTATTACATAGCTTTCACCTTTCGACTATAATGTCGATGTGTTAGTTTTCCATCTTTCTCAATTCTTAAAAACTATTTTCGCTTTTTGTATTTTACCATCGCCCAATGTGGTCGTTAATTTCCAATATAGATTGAGAATATTAACTAGCGGACATGATTAGATATTCAAGAGTATTCAATTTTTCCGTGAAACTATTCAGTCCAGAAGCTAGCTCGTGTCACGTGCGTTGATGCGGGGCTTTGTTTAAACGCCTATATCACTATGTATATTGTAAAATGACGATGTTCTTACTTTGTGAAACTCGTGATCACACGAAGTTTCACATATAATTCTTGTATGACGCGTTACGTTTTAACAACCAATCTTGACATTTATCATGGGTACTTAACTAGTTCTTAATCTATCTAGGGGAGGTAATTCAATGTTTTGGCTACTGCATTTACACTAGTTTTCAGGAAACCGTCGCCGTCAAAATGTCACGGTATCTTCTATCATAAAATATTTTGATGTAACTGAGAATGTATCCTATGGTTGTTTCTGATATTTTTTGCTAGCCGCTAATTGGAACCACATGCGTATGAACACAACATGAATATTTAGTGGTTGCAATTAGCGCCCAGCGGAAACTAACTAATACGAAATATTTTATTCCATAAGATACTTCATTATTTGAATACATTTCCTTTCCATTTCGTACTATTCTACTCTTGAAATATTTCGGGCGAGGAAATTTATTGAAATGATGAGATAGCTTGAGGATAATGTATTTAAATCATGATATATCTTATAAAATTGAAATATTTTAGGATATCAAATATCCTGGGAAATTTCGACGATGATTATTAGGGTTTTCTATATAGGGGGTTTCCCTTAACATACTAAGGAAAAACGAATCCAATAGAACAATAGCTAGATAGGATAAAAATGCTAGATTTGTATTCTTAAATAGGAACTAGTTAGGTAGTTGCCAAGTTATCTGGGTAGCCTTTATAAACAGTCAAATCTGCTAGTTCCACAAAATGTCAGTTTATCGGAAAATATTTATCTCACATTTTCCGTGATGCAGCGCCAACTTGTTTTTCAAATAGCACTGCTTATCAAAATTGGATCAATAGCGTATCTTTTTCTGTATTCGAGAGTAAACAGTAAATAAACTTGAAATGAGTGCCAACTATTCTATTTAGTTATTTTCGAAGTTTAATAAAAAAAAATAAATCTGTATTTTCGGGTTAGTAGGCGTTTGTGCAGTGGCAGGTCATGATCACATAAAAGTAAATGAAGATTAAATCGATTGCTTCGTCAAGCATCAATATTACAAAAGTGCAACTCATTGAATTTATCAAAAAATTGGTGATAACAAAATATGTTTCCTTCAAAATACGAACCAAATAAACTTTAAATATTTAAAATCGGACCACTAGGTACGAAGATATGGTTTAACTTGTCTGTTCTCTTCTAGCAGCTAGTTCCTCATCAGCATTTATTATTTTAACTTGATTGAATTTAAATTTCTTAACGGAAATAAGAGTAGTTTTGATGACGTTTCCCTATATCTCGCCCTTAGATTTTACAGCTGTTGCTCAGTTGATTCATTTCAATTACCCTGAACTACCATATAACTAGCGCCTTATTACATTGAAAGACAAAATTTGTTTTTGAAAATATATGTTAAATTTATTCGCTGTCAAAGAACCAGATAAAAAGTGATATTAAAATGATCATGCGTAATAGGACAAGTGAGTGATCAGGCTATAGAATCCGTAAGTATCGAACATATTTAATATTCATAGTTTTTCCAATAAGTAATACATTTTATTATGATATTAATTTATAATTGAATTTAGAAAAAGCGTAAGACTACTGTTAATAATTACTAATAATATCAATTATTATTAATATACACGCGATCACGATTTATACTGTGTGCTGCTACTCTTCAATAGCCTCCTCCACACGTCGACAGATGCATCAGCGGACGTCATCTGCCGATGCGTCCGCTGACGTGTAGAAGGGGTAATTTGCTCGTCTGTGGTAGGCATTCAACGTCTGCCAATGCGTCTGCCATCAATCCGTATGTTGTCGGTTTTTGTGACATGCAACAAAGGGATTTCTTTGGCGCGAGCGCACGACGCGACGATCGTCCACTCGTTTGCTAACGCATCAGTGTTGACGCTGTTGCGATTGAGAGTGTGTCTTGTTTTTGGTGTGTAAAATGGCTAATATGACCAATAAAACTACTACATAAATAAATAGCAACGGCAGCTACAATCTCAACATCCATTTTTTCGATGTTGCATCGGTCAAGGTTTGACTCGGACTGATTTACCTACAGACGTGTGGACGAATCGTGATAATATATCTGCCGATGCGTCTGCTGACGTCCGCTGATGCATCTGTCGACGTGTAGAGGAAGCAAATTGTTAATATCAAATTATTATTATTATTATTATCATTATTATTATTATCATTATTAATATTATTATTATTAATATTATTATTATTAATATTATTATTATTATTATATTTATTTACACACCAACACGAGTTATTTCGATATAACTATTTTTGTTGTTTGACTGCTTTGTTGGGTATGGGAACTGCTGTAATCTGCAACCGTGAATATAAATACTACAATATTATTTTCTTGAACATGCTGTACCACTTGTTTTATAAATTTATATTATACATAAAATTGAAACTTGTCGAATATCAAATATCCAAATTATATATTTTATAGAGTTAGGGAAATTGTAAAACTAAACTTTCTAATTGAGACAAATTATTGAAGGTGATGCAAATACAGTGAAAAAGACCTAAATAGTTGATCACCTATTTAGGTCATATCTCCTACTTGTATGCTGCTTAAATGATTTCTGTCTCATTAAATAACCTCTGTTCAGTTTTATAAATTTCCCTGTACTTAACTGTATCCCTATATACACATTTATTATGACTGTTAATGACATACTTTTATGTCATTAGACTAAAATTTCAGTGTTTGCTCAGCCTTATGTCGAACCAAGCTTATAATTTGAAAAAAAATACTGATATTTGTTCAAATTGACCATATCCGTTCGAGGACTGTATAATCCTGCCAAACTGCGTTCCATTACAACCACTACTTCCAGATTTTCATCTGACTTTTCCAACTGCCTAGTTACATAGTTACAGTATGGAAACACTAGCTATCTGACTAGACAGGTCGTATTTGGAAAGTGATATTTGAGGTTATCATTATTGTTGCCAGCCTCATGTATCATATACTTGGTAAATATTTTTATCTGGTAAATCACTTCCATGAATATGATTAAAATTAACACAATTTTACAATGTATCACATTAAAATCTGTGATGCTTTTTGAATAAAGTGAAACGCATCGCATATTTTAATGCATACGTGGAACTTTTTGTTACACTTGCACACACTCTAAGCAGGTAAATGTTGATATACTTAACAATTGTAGTGCAATAGGTTTTTTTCTCTGATTAAAGATATCTGGGATTAAAATTGGTGGTAATTTTCTTGAATTTTACTTCTGATTTATGCCGCGAGTTCTTTATATATGTGAAATATTTATATATGCCATGACGTCTCTTGAGTCGGTCGATCATTTACACCCTTACTTAGAGCTTTCTCTCGAACATTATCATATTTAAAAAAAATAAAATTTATAGATTGAGGCAAATGTCGATGTTCAGTCTGACCATTGGCAGTTTGATGGGCAGCTTTGAGCAAAGCTTGAATGTTTCAATCGGCAGCTATAATTTCACGAAAGCTGCTTTCTAGTACCTATTGATGGATAAACTGCAGTTTGAAACTATAACACTATTATATTACCTATACTAAAAATGATTAGCTCAAGAACCTTTTTGTGGTGTCTTGAGTGTCTATTGTCGTTGTGAGGCCAACCTTCAGGCATCTCCAATGATTGAATTGTCACTACTACATGCACGAAAGCTCTTGAGTTGATCGATATATTACATAATTACTTCGCTAGGTTTTCCTGAAACATTTTCAAATTTAAAATACAGTGTGTGAGTAGAGGCAGATTTCGATGATATTCAATCTGACCATTGGCATTTTGAGGGGAAGCTTTGAGCAAACCTTGAATGTTTCAATCGTCAGCTGTCATGTCACGAAAGCTGCTCTCTTACCTATTGATGGATGAACTGCAGTATTAATTTGAAACTGTCTAACTATTATATTAACTATACTGAACATGCTGCGTTGCTCGAGAACCGTTTTGTGGTGTCTTGAGTGACTATTGTTGTTGTGAGGATAACTTTGTAGATACTACTAATAACTAAATAACAAAATAAGAATATTTGAATGAACTTCATTGGAAATAATGCGTGCAAAGAATATACAACTATGATTTCAATGTTTTTCTCCATACTCTATTAATAAAGACATTTATTATTATTATTGTTATAATGAATAGACCTTTGTTATTTAAAGACTTTTTGGAGAATGATGACGTAAATATTTAAAAATAAAAAAAAACACATACGATCAAAAAATTATATATCATAGCATTAGGAGGCGTTAATCGTGAGTACATTAGGCATAATTTTACTTTTATTTATTATTTTTATACATATATAATAATTAATATCGTCCCAGAGTTCACCACCATGGTAAGTAATATCTCAGTGTATATGAATATGTATATATATTATATTGATATAAGTGAAATGCAAATAAACAACTTGTTGAAGTCTATTCACATTCAAACAAAGTAAGATTTGTCGTTGCTTTTCGTTATATCATTTTTGGATCAGATTAATATTGATGCTCGGTTTTATCAGGCGCTCTAAGAGTAATTATCTGGTCATTTTTAATATCAATATGAAATATGACTGGTTTAACACACACACAACATAAATTGAACCATGAATTTCTATGTTTGACTGTTGATGGTTGAGTACCGCATGAACATCTCCTTCTAGATACCCACCATTAACTGAGTTATGTCCAACCACCAGTTGCAGTTTGAGATACATATTCTAAAAAGCATTTTCCATGATCATAGTTTGCCAGGGATTACAACCAAAAACAAATACGCTTTGAAATGTCATTTGTTACCATCTTCCAGAAAAAGCAAAACCTGATTAATGGAGTTTTTACAGGGCTGTATTCAAGTTGTTCGGCCTACCCTCGATACTGTTTCTCTCTTTTGCGATTTGTTTATATTCAAAAATATTAATCTAGGTTGTCGAAATTAAACTATTCCTGAGCAAAAATGATCGAAAATTCACGTATAAAGGTTGATGTTGAAATAGAGTAAAATAAAAAACCGGCCAAATGGCCGAGTAGTCATTTGGTTTTAAATACAAATTAAATACGCAATCTAACGTTGTGGGGATATTCATGTGTTGTGTGTGAATGTGTAATTGGAAAAGGGATCTCCAGGTTTCGATGAAGGAGCTGGAATCAAGACGTCGCATTGTAGCTGTGGAAAACTGCTTGGCTTGTACATGACTGGGATTTCCATTGGGGAACACGTGAGTTAATTTATGTTTTTTCTGCATGTATCATAGCAGATTCCCTACTGATATAGACGGTTACTTGATGATAGGCCTAATTCCAAGGGCGCATTTCCGAACCAAATTCAAGTATAGAAAAGTTTGTATAAACATGCGTCATAAAAAGTTTGGTTCTCAACATACAGGAATAGTTAAAAAAAATGTCTAGTTTTAGCATCTCAAAGATCCTTTTACCGATTTTCTTATCATTTGGTAGTGTTCATTATAACAATACCCTAATTAACTAGATCATAATTATCGAGTTCCAGTAATATTTCAAATGAAGGTCTCACGGATAATCAAAATGGGAACCTCTCTCGATTCCTCTACATATGTAATTTCGTTTTTGAGGGAAAAATAAAACTCACTTTATTGCACGTCAAAGAATTAAATCAAAATCATCCGCATAAAATGAAGCGTTTTTAATTTTTTTTAAACTCAGACTGATTTATGAATGCGCCCTTGGAATTATAGCCTATCATTATCACCCAGTTTAGGGTGTCTGATTCCAGTATCACTGAATATTTTTCAAGAATAGAAAAATCTCTTGCCTTTGATCGCACTCTTCGTCAGCAGCGAATGTACCATGAGGTGAAGCAGGAGCTAATCCGCAGAGAACAAAACGGTGAAAGCAATCTACGTAACCAGTATGTCAAAGGTGTACCCAAGATATCTTTAAACTAACGCCGCCCAATAGTACTGAAAATCTTTCATTATACTATCAGAATGTTCGTGGACTTAATTCTAAAGTAGATCCGTTTTATGCTTCAGTGTCAGAAGGTGAATATGACTGTATCGCCCTCACCGAGTCTCATTTGCATGATGATGTTCTAAGTAGCGAGTTGTTCCCTGATTACTACGAGGTATTTCGAAAGGACAGGAAATTTGATGCGGTGAACCTTGTTAGTGGTGGTGGCGTGCTCCTAGCGATAAATAATAGGTTTGGTTCCAAAATCGTAAACATAGACTTTATGGATATACATTTTCCTTACATTGATTTACTCATTGTTAATTGTAGCATCGCTCAC
Organism: Bruchidius siliquastri; assembly: GCA_949316355.1. Lineage (NCBI taxonomy): Eukaryota > Metazoa > Arthropoda > Insecta > Coleoptera > Chrysomelidae > Bruchidius > Bruchidius siliquastri. The sequence continues at coordinate 248,072 of OX438534.1, read as the reverse complement.
AAATCTGTTTATATTATTGTAGTATATATTCCGCCTAGTGTTGATTCAAACCAATTTGAACTTTTTCTCGAATCTTTTGACCAGTTGGAATGTCTTAGTTCTGATATGATTTTTGTAGGTGACTTTAATATTTCAGGATTTCTTAACTCTCAGTCAAATGATAGGAAGTCAGTAGCGATGAACAACTTTTTGAACATGTTCAAATTGAAGCAATTCAATACCATCGTTAACAGTATTTCAAGGTTACTTGATCTGGTTATATCTACCACTAATGTTCATGCATGACTGCACCCCTATGGTGACAGAAGATTTGTATCATCCAGCCTTAAGTGTTACTTTTACAGTCTCTACCAAACCTCAGATATTTAAAAGCAATGTGGATAATAGATCATTTAATTTTAAGCGTGCTGATTTTTCACTCTTATATAATGCATTGTTTTATGTTGACTGGAGTTTTTTATATCAATTTAGTAATATGGATAATTGTGTAGCAGCTTTCTATGATACCTTGTATCATATCTGTCGAATGCACGTTCCCGCATTCAAGGTATATAAGAGGACTTATCCTAAATGGTATACTCGTGTTATAATACATAATATTAAGCTAAAGGCCAAATATCACCGTAAATATAAACAGACTAACAACCCAGCATTCTTACAAGAGTTCAAAAATCTTCGGACAATAGTGAAATCACAAATTGAAACTGCTTATAAAAATTACATAGATAAAGTCCAATCGCTAATACATGATGAACCTGAACAGTTTTGGTCATATATACATAATAAAAGAAAGTATTCCAGAATTCCACTGGCGACAAAATTTTTCTTTCTAATTTTTCTAAATATCATTAGAAATTGATTGTACTTCGCTACTGGCTGAACTTAACTTTAATTGTTCCTACCGCTAATTTACGATCTACGTTGTTCTTTAGACAGCCTCGTATAAATACTAACTTAGACCTGAACTCCCCTTTATCCTACATGATGAGAAATTTTAATATGATATCTGACTTGTGTGACGTTAACCATGATCCCTTGCCATTTATTTTGGATAAAGCAGCTGAACTATATTATAGCAGGACCTAAGTTATTTAAAAAATGTATGATATTTTGAAATAATATTAAATTACATACTCCTGTATCTATTCTATGTCATGATTGCTTAATTCGGGTTGATAAGCTTGTTTATTACTTTATCTAGAAACTAAGTTTTTATACATGATGTTACATGACACTGTATACATATTTTGCTTATTATTGGTGTAGTAGATAAATTGCTTTGTTAGATAGTCCTGTTATGGGTTGACTCATTCATATACTTTGTCCTGTAAATGGTTTTTTGTTACTGTTGGGCAAATAAAGCATTATTATTATTATTATTATTTAAATCCGCGATGACGTAGGGTCGAGCATCGCTGGCTCTTAGACCATCATCATGCTTTCGTATTCTGATTCCTGCTTCTCGTTCAGTGTTGCCTGTTGCCATTGAGGGTGACAAGATGCCAAAATGACTATGTTTGTGGAGCGTGGAGGAATTTTGTAATAAAGAGCTTATTTTTGGCGACTACTGCAATGTGAGGTGAAGCATTGTATATAGAAGTAAATTATTATCGATAAATACTATTTACACAGTAAATCGGAAGAAATAACGTGACAATAATTACTATTATTATTATTTCACACATTTAAATCGAAGTAATAGTTCAATTAAAAATCCCGTTTTAAATTAAAATTGAAATGATTGAAGACCCTCCAGATGAACTTCACAAAATTTGAGGTTTCTATAGCTCCAAAAATAAGTTGATAATATCTCAATTTTGCAATAAAGGTTAGTCAAATACAGTCCATAGATGTCAATAAATATCGTACACCAAGGTATTTTGTAAATTACGAAGAAATCTGAATTCGGACGTCCCCATTCAACAGTTTACTTGGGGAGGACAAAGACGTATCTAGACCTCAGGTTTATTTATGCTTTCACCATTTTGTTTTTGTAATACCTCCGTCGAGGTAGTTTTGGCACCAAAGTGATATGTTTATAGTAATTATAGTAAAGGAGAAGCTAACAGCAAGTAAAATAGTGAGCTCCGAGTCGTCACAATGGAGTCATGGTGATGTTTTTCAAATGAGATCAATGAGATAAATACTATTTGCTTTAGCTCAGTTGACAGGGAAACGAAATATTTTTGTCCGTCCTCTCTCTGTGATACGTACAAATGCGCGCATACCTTGCAGAATTTTAGTTCCGGTCACGCTATAGGATTTAGAAAAACGTACAAAAATATGCAGCTGATATAGAGTAATCGCAAGGTTTGCGAAGTTTTATTTTGGTTTGAATGATACTCCTATTATTCATTTCGAAAATTAGATTTTTTCAAAAATACGTAGAAATCGGAAATGACTGCACAAAATAGGCTTAAATAGAATGAAATCATATTTAATGGACTGTTATTTTTATTTGTGAAGCAATAGATACCGAATTAGCAATACGTTTTTATAATGAGTACCTTACTCAAATTTGATATGAACCATTCATTCTTTGGGAGAAAAACAAAAAAAATTTTTTTGTTAACACCAGCGAAGGTGATATGTCCATCAAAACTGATCAAGTTAGATCAACCATTGATTTGTCTCTAATAAAGCTTAAAACTAAAATACTTATGCTCTATATCCATTGATGTCCTTCAGTTTATCTTAGTTGTACAAATTACACTATTCATTCCACTTCTTTGTTTTGCACAATGCACTACACCAGCTCGAATTGCTTAGTCCTTTTCAGTCTTCGGACGATATGTTCGTTTTCCAGCAGCTGTATCGCCTCCGTATTCACATGATGAAGTAGTCTGACTTCATGCTTATTGGCGTATCGTTTTATCTCATCTTTCACCATTGGGATTCCTAGGTCGCGATGAAGGTCCCTATTACGAACATACCATGGAGCATTCACCATGTTACGAAGCACTTTATTCTGGAAAGTCTGAATAATATTCACATTTGATTCACAAGTGCAGCCCCAAAGCTGGATGCCATGAAGCCACACTGGTTTTAAAATCTGATTGTAGATCAGAATTTTATTATATAGTGACAACTTAGAATTCCTTCAAAGTAGCCAGTAATACTGACTATACTTTACACTAAGTTCAAAGCGTTTTTTCTTGATGTGCTCTTTCCATCGTAGCTTTGCATCAAAGTTCATTCCAAGATACTTAGCGTTGTTCGCGTGCGATAACGGCGATATTATTCACCCTAACTACTGGGTGATATGTGATTCTCTTGTTCGTAAAATTAACATAAACAGATTTGTGTTCATTAAGCTTGATTTTGAATTTCTCTGTCCAGTTTTAAAAAATGGTGCTTGCAGCCTGCAATTTATCGGTAGAATCCTCTGAGCTAGTACCAACTGCAAGTAACGCTATGTGATCAGCGAGTACAGCAGTAGTTACACCCGCAACTTCTGGTAGGTAAATCATTTGTGTATAACAGGTCCCCTTGTGGCACACCCGCATATATTTCCTGCAGGTCAGAGTAATCATCTTCCTGTTTGACACGAAATAGTCTGCCTTTAATATATGACGATAGAATTTCAGCATACTGCCTTGGCTACATTCTCTTGGGCTTGTAAATTAAGCCTTCATGCCTACCTTGTCAAAAGCATATACTTGAAATAGCCCTTTTGATGCGTTTAGTCGCTTTCCACAGTGAATAGTCTTGTTCCTGATCTGCAGATAAGTACATGAGATATATATTCATAGAATCATCTTTCAACTTTTGAATCTTTCTCTTGAGTTTTTGAGTTTCGTTGTTGAGAATAGTTTTGTCTAAGGGATTTCTTGAGCGTTGCCACTTTCTTCTGGCCTGTGTGTCCTGTGGATAATTTTGCCCTTTATTCACAAACTCAATTTCTTTGGTGTTGCATGTGGCAGCTGTCTCGATAACCTTCATGAATTTCTCGGTTTCATAATCCTAGTTGTTCTACAGATTTTAGTTTAATGTTCAAAGAAATATTGGATTCAAGATCAATTTTGAAGCTTTCCCAATCAGTACTTCTGTTTACAAGTCTCGGTAGAGCTTCTTTTCTCATCATACTCTCACTAAGTACGAGTATGACAGCAGAATGGTCGCAGTCAAATTTTCTTGTATATCAACAAAATTTGCCGAGACTTTTCTCGTTATGAAGAAATCTAGTAAATCAGGTGTTTTGTTCATGTCTGTGGGCCAATAAGTAGGCTTTCCTGTACTGTGGAATTCACAACCAGCTTCTCTTATGGCTTGTCGGAGTTCTCTGGCCTTAGTGGTGCTCAGGCGACATCCCCAATCTACGTGCTTGGCGTTAAAATCACCTCCTAATATAAATCTTTCACCCATATGTTGTATGAGCTCCAAATATTGAGATTTCTTCAGCTTGCATCTTGGTGGACAGTACACAGAACCCAGAGAAAACTTTTGTTTTGTAGACTTGACACCTACAACAGTGAGCTAGAATTCTTTTGATTGAATGTAACATTCCTCGTAGTGACTGATATTACTTTTGATCACAATAGCACTTCCGCCCTTGGCTTGATTCATTGGATGTACACACCTATAACTTTTGTACCCACGAAATTTTAAGAATGACTCTTTTGTGTAGCGAGTTCCAGAAATTAATAGGACATCAATGTTTTCGTTGTTAAGAAAAACTTCTATTTCATTTCTATGATTCAATATTCCATTGGCGTTCCAAAGTCCGATTTTTAAATCGCTCTTACCCATATGAGACATTTATTCGATTTTCGGTATAGCACCAGTAGCTCTGGCTTCTAGTCGATCCAAACTACCAGCAAACTGATTAAGCATATCCATCATTTGCAGCATCATTTGCTCCATACTGGAACTCGGAGTATTTTGTTCCTGTTGTGATGCGGGCACTGTGGTTTTACTAGCATAATATGTAGTATGATAATTGACTTGTTATTTTACTAGCATTGAATGTTCTGGGTTGATGTTTCTGTTGCACTTTTTCACTATACTTTTAATTGTACTACCACGCTGATTGGCGATGAAAAATGTTGAATTAGAGATATTACTTCCTTACATAAAATCACGAAATTGATCGGAATAATAATGATAACGTTTATTTCTTTCAGTATAAATGAGTACATAACAGGTATACATTACGCAAACGGATATAAACGTGTAGACATCCACAAAAGTCGAAACTTGTGCGTGGAACACTATATACATTACATTGAGTCAAATTGATGTACACATTACTTATAATAAATGTACATACGACCATGTGCGTGTGTTACTTTATATAATTTAACACTCCATTATATTGGGTTACTATAATTCAGTCTTGGTTAGGATAGGGGTCTAGTTTTTAGTCTAAGTAGATTATAATTTTAGTCATTATTCTGTGAATCTCATAGCCGGGTGATATTTAATTATGTATGTTAATGGATTTAAACCTAATTATTTATATAAATGTATTTATCTAACATTTAGGAGCTCTTGTATGTGTTTGCGTCCCTTTGTTTTTATCCAATTCTTAACAGCACTCTTATATCTAGTGTATGTGGTTATTAATTTTATTTCCTTTGGAAGTTGGTTGTACAATCTAGGAGCTAGATAAGTATAGGAGGATTGGCCTGCCACCTTGTTCATATATGGTATTTTTAAATTTTCTAGTTGTTTATACCTAGTAGCGTATTCGTGGCATACCTTTTGTATACTGTTTTTCTCTAAATATTTTTAAAAGAAGAATTTTGCTATATAATTGCTTGGGGTCCATTACTTCACTTTCCGCGTACAAATTATCTGTTGGATAGGTATAGCTTTTGTTGTAAATTATTTTTAAAAAACGTTTCTGGATTATCTCAACATTTTTAATATGTGTATTTCCTGTACCACCCCATGCAATAATGCCATTTTGAATTAGTGATTGAATGAGAGAGTAATATAGTATTTTGAGTTGTCTGACATTACAAAATCCTTTACATATCTTGAAAATACCAAGAAGCCCTCTTAGCTTTTTCGTCAAGTTGGTAATATGAACATCCCATCGGAGGTGACGGTCAAGGAATATACCTAAGTAATTTATGTTAATGGTAGCTAAGATTACTACAGGCTGGTCACTAACTTCAGTGATACGCAATGGTAAGTTCGGTGGGAGATTGGTAGCGTACCTTGTGAATGGCACATAGAATGTTTTTTTATAGTTGATAGGAGCTTGGATTTAAAGAAATTGAATATTGATCTGAGATCAAGTTCAGCTTTGGTCATTAATGACTTCCATGAAGGAGCAGTATATAAAATGGCCGTATCATCTGCGAAACTTATTATATGACCTGTTGAATTCAATTTGAATAGATCGTTGATATATAGGGTGAAAAGTAAGGGCCCCAAAACCGATCCCTGTGGTACTCCATACAATATGCCTCTTTCTTGACTAGCTACATTGCCAACTTTGACAATTTGTCTCCTTCTCGTTATATAACTATTCATTAAGTTGTAAGAGTTTCCCCTGTCCCAAGATTTTCTAGAGTTTGTAGCAGTTTTTCGTGGCTAACCGTATCGAAGGCCTTCGCAAGATCTATAAATATACAAAGAGCTGGGCTATTTTCATCAAGAAACTTATATCATTTGTTTGTTAATTCTGATATTGCATCTTCAGCTGATTTATTTTCCTGGAAGCCATATTGACCATCTGATATTAGTTTATTTTTTTTACAAAGCTCCAAATTCTTACTTTCAACAGTTTCTCAAAAATTTTGGACAAAGTTGTTAGTGTCGAAATGGGTCTATAATTGTTGGGTAGCTGTTTATCACCTGATTTTAATATAGGGGTAACAACTGCAGTTTTCATACAATCTGGGAATACTCCGGTTTCAATACATCGGTTGAAAATATAAGTTAATGGTTTTATAATATTAGTAGCTATTTCTTTTATCGTTTCTACTCGTATATTGTCATATCCAGGTGACTTTTTAGTTTTAAGTTGGTTTATTATTTGCTCGATTTCAAATTCATCCGCTGGAAGTAATACAATCGAGCTAGAATTGTTTGTTTTTTTGGATTTAAAGTTTGTTGGACTTTGTATTTTATTGGCTAAGTTTTGGGCTTTGTTGCAGAAGTAGTCTGCAAACTCTTGAGCAATTTGTTTATCTGTTGTTGTTATTTGACTGTCCTTTGTTCTGAGTGAGGGAATTTTCGTGTGTGTTGTATTTCTGTTTGTTGCATTTTTTACGCATTTCCATAAATATGAGTTATTTCCTTGATAATGCTCAATTTGATTTTTGTAGTATATGTTTTTTGTTTCTATTATTAGGTTGTTTAATTTATTTCTGTATTTTTTTAATTCATTTGAATAGTTTCCATTTTCTGGAAACCTCAAGACTTTTCTGTAAAGCTCTTGTTTGTGATGTATAGATTTCGATAACCCCTTTGTCATCCACGATTTCCTCTGTATTTCCCATTTCCTCAGTTTTATCTCATGACTACATTCCTTTATCTTATATTGCAGAATTTTATTGAATACCTCGATTGATTGATTAACATCCATTTTATTATATACCTCAGACCAATTTTGAATCGCCAATATTTGATTCAGTTTTCTATAGTTTATGTAAGTTTTTTTGTGTGTTTGTTCGGGTTTCCTCGCAACATGTACTCCTTCTGTACCAGGAGGTTTATACTGGAGAATTATAGGGTAGTGATCTGTGATTTTGTATTGGAGCACCACCGAGAAAAAATGATCAAGAGGCTCTTTGGTGTTGATAAAAGCATGATCTATGCATGACTTAGATTCTCCCTCAACCATGGTGTGTTTATTTATCAACGATATATAATTATTTTCACTCATTAGATTCATATAATCATTACTATGTGTAGTTGTACTCATGAGATCTATATTAATGTCGCCAATTACTATATTTAAATGATGATTGTCTTTAGTCTTCATGAAAGTTTCTAGATGCTTAGTGAATTCGTCTGGACATGAGTTTGGTGATCTATATATTGACAAGATGTTAATTGTTTTTTTCCATGTTGTACAACCACATCAATAGCCCTTATTGCACCAAATTCAACTATTTTATAGCAGTATTGAAGACCATCCCGCAGATAAACAACCACACCGTCATTTTTGTTCATGTTTCCCGAACTGTAAATCAAATTATAGTTAGGTATATTCAAAATATTCTCAGTATGTATTGCAAACGTTTCAGTCAAGATGATACAGTGAAACTTCATCTCAAGTTCTTCTAGCAAAAGTACTAGTTCATCGTGATTTTTATTGATACTTCTAATGTTATTATGGAATATGTTAAAACTTTCACCGGGTGCATTTAATTTTTGTTTACAATCGTATATAGATTCTGCTATATAAGTTTCTACATCATTTACATCGTAGTTTTTCAAGTAATTATCCATGTTATAATATATATCTGCATATAAATAAATAAATAATGTTCCTGTCTCTATAAACTATTAACTACGACAGGTAATAAGACAAAAAAAAATTTTTTTTAGATTTGTGTTTAAGTAGAACAGTAAAATAGTAAAACTTATAACTATAATGTGTCTTTTCTGTTCGCCTACAACAACATCAAAGATACAACCAGTATATGGAAAAAAAGAGCAGCTATATCTTATTTTATGCAAATAGATGAGTAAAGAAATTGTTACTTTAAACTAAACACAAGGCATGACATAATTGATATCAAAAACAACATATAACTGTCTTCCTTTGTCGCATGACTCTATTACTACCTTTGTCACTTGAGACAGAGTTACTTCTAGTTTTAGCCTCTTTCTCTTTATCCTCTGGCACTGCATTTTTCATCGTTGATTTTTTTACATTTCCATCTTCACGTGGCTGTCTCAAGAGTTCAGTTCCTGGGAAGTTCATTGGAGCATATTTTCCTACGCTGAAGGATTCAGTTTGTGTTGGTGGGGTTGATAGAGCGAACCTACTGATGCTATCCTCGAAGAACGTCTGGCTGTTGTGCAGCACTGATGAGTCTGGGGCACTGCTTTTCCAAGGTTGCTGCGCTGTCATGTCCTTACCCCCTTGAAGTTCATCCTCATGATTTGACGTATTTGGTGAGGATTCCAACTCTTCTAGGGTGTAGAAGTCACTGTTTATTTTGAGCCTGTTCCCAATGATTTTTGCTTACATGTTTTTTTCTCTTGCAGCTCTCAGGTGTGGGTGAAGCTGTTTACGTTCTTGTCGATCTTTGTAGCACAAATCTTCCGCTATGTATACTTCTGTTCCTTTAAGGTGTTTAGCATTTTGCATAGCCATTCGTTTTTATGTAAGTAACAAACTCAATTTTGATTGCACACTTGTCCTTCATTTTAAGCTTTTGTATATTGTTAATATCATTCTCAACGAAATTAATGCGGAGGAGAGTTCTCATTTTTTCCAATGTGAATGGTAGGAGATGGACATACTCGTCTGGGGGAGAGAGTCAAAATAATATTATATTATTTTTCCTAGACAGTCTATCTAAGTTAAGACATTGTTTCTCCAGATCACTGTATTTGGTTTCCAAGTCATCTATCTTCTGGCAACAGGTGTTAAGTTTATCAAGAACTTTTTTATTTCCGATCTCGATTTTAGAATTAATCTCCTTTTTTATACTCTCACCCAGTTTATGAATAGCCACCAAGATGTCGCTGTTCATTGTGTCTGTTTTATTGTCCGTCATGTTAACTCTTCAATGTATTTAGTTATTTTCACACTAAATTTCCTGGGCTATTTATTTGTTTTGTTTCTTCTCGATGATTTACAGCTGTTACTTTTTTCGACATTCAAGGATTATTCACTGGGTCTGCTATTTGTAGTTTTTAACATCAACCATGTCAAATTACGCCACACGCTGAACACTTATCACATAACAACTTAAATCAAAATATCGATCTCAATTTTTGCAGCTTGCGTATATAAATTTTAACTTTAACTTATGCGTTTTTCCTAATATAATTAGACTTTTGTGTGGAGCAAAATATCTGGTATGCTCACCTTATATATCTGATATCTGATATAATGATAATAAAATTGTAGAATTTATATAAAACGTTTAACAAGCAATATTATATGTATATATATTTTCCAATTTTATGTTAATGTTTGGAAGAGCCACCGAGCACAACCATCTGTGACATCATTTTTGTGGTTATTAATTATATTCTTGGAATATTTTTTAGTTTGACTAGTACAACTACCCTCGTATTGACCACAATAGAAACATTGTTAGAAAAAAACTACCCTCCCAGATTTTGTTACCCAATCATATAAACAGAATTTATACAATTTATAACCACTCAGACGACTTCTGAGTGAACATCACCACCTCAGTTGGGACAGGTTACTCGATATCTCCCCAACAGGCCCTACAATGTGGAAAACCAAAGAATCCTAAGAAACCGAAGAAAACCCCTTCCTAAAATGCACAGAGAAAGAGGTATCGTGTACTCTGTACCAAAAAAGGATGAAGCCTTTAGTGACAGTCTCAAAAGTCTGTACTAACGAGGAAGTTGAATTAGTCAAAAAAGCTGAGAGAAGTACTAGGAGGCTTAAGGAAAGGACTGGAAGAAAACTCGTACCTGCCTTCTCGGCGGATATCAGACACGATAAGGGCAGCCTTAACCAAAAAGGCGCCTGGAATAGATCAGATCAAGAATGGTGCTCAAGCAATTTCCAAGAAAGGCGCTCGCTACTGTATCAGCGATAGTAAACACAATCCTTAGATTGCAATATTTACCAGATAGGTGAAAAAAGGCAGATGTCACGATTCCAGACCGGGGAAAGATCCTAGATTTCCTCAAAAATATCGACCAGCTTGCTTAGCTTAGCAGAGAGAGTAATAGAGCGAAGGCTCAGCGAAGAGACGGATGCGCTAGGAGTGATACCCAACACACGGTTCAGGTTCGGAATGGGACATTCCGCTAAACATCAGATCCTTAGGCTGGTTCAGGTTGGAAACTGCTGTTTTTTAGTCTCTGGAAGTCACTGAAACGCTGTTTATGGATGTCTCTAAGGGCTTCAACACCGTTTGGCACGAAGGCCTTATTCACAAAATGCTAGATCTGGGTTACTCAACTAATAGAGCACACCTGATGAGACGTATCACGGAAAAATTTAAAGAGTGAAACTGAACAGTACCAGTTCCAGCGAAGAACTTCAGAGGCAAGGGTACGACAAGGTGCCGTACTGGCACCATTGCTTTATGCGATCTATAGCTCTGGCATCCCAAAATCACCGAGTACTCAGCTGATGCTATATGCAGACAACATAGCAGACATAGCAAAATCCAAGCGAGCAAGTTTTGCTACCGTAAACCTACAGGAGGCAATAACGCTCTTGGAAGAATGGTGCTGCAAGTGGAAGGTGCAGTTAAACTTGAATAAAGCAGAAATCGTCGTGATCAGAGGAACAAGCGAGACAAAACACAAGCCTGAAAATGATGGTTATTAGAAACGTAAGAAGTCGGAGAACCGAAACGGAAAAACAGGTAGAATGAAATCTAAATAGATATAAAAACCTAAAAGTCGATGATAACGGACGGTGAAATATCGTAGTAAACAGTAGTCTAGAGATTGAGTGCTTGGTAGAGGATGTCTGCATTTGTCGAGATACTTGGTCGCAAGGAAAGTAGTGCATGCTTTTATTCCACTAACCGTAGTGGTGACACTCTAAGGTGTGACGTATTTGTTTAGCCCCAGCTAAAGTATCACTGAGGACCACTGCAGGTGTCAAGCGCGTAGACAAAACGGGTTTGTGCTACTGCGCCGCGCGTAGCTTCTACCACTAGGACTAAGTATCCTCCAATATCAGAAGTCAATGCTGGATCTTGCCGAGCCGGTAATTAGTCTGTTTTGCCAACCACCTAAAAATTAATTATTTTCGCAGTATCTGTCCCGGAGGGATGCGTTAATGCTCTGACCCAGTCATCGAGTTCATGTCATTTAGACAATAAGGTAGATAATGGGAAAGCGAGTGTACAAGCACCTAGTGGTGTCAAATCGAGTTCATACTACGCCCTCAGTTTAAGAGTGCTGCGTTTTTACGTTCTATTTTTTTTGAAGAAACGTTTTTGTAATATTTCCTTCTTTGCATCCCACACGTACCCCTAAATGTACACCATAATATTTTCCATTTACTATGAAAAGTATTGTTTGAAACTTGTAGACAAGGTGGATTTATCAAAAGTTTGTTTTTGTACTTCCATTGTCTATATATTTTTGAGTATCACGACGGTTCTTTTTTTTATTACTTTTTTTTTATTACTTTTTTTTTATTACTTTTTTTTTATTACTTTTTTTTTATTACTTTTTTTTTATTACTTTTTTTTTATTACTTTTTTTTTATTACTTTTTTTTTATTACTTTTTTTTTATTACTTTTTTTTTATTACTTTTTTTTTATTACTTTTTTTTTATTACTTTTTTTTTATTACTTTTTTTTTATTACTTTTTTTTTATTACTTTTTTTTTATTACTTTTTTTTTATTACTTTTTTTTTATTACTTTTTTTTTATTACTTTTTTTTTATTACTTTTTTTTTATTACTTTTTTTTTATTACTTTTTTTTTATTACTTTTTTTTTATTACTTTTTTTTTATTACTTTTTTTTTATTACTTTTTTTTTATTACTTTTTTTTTATTACTTTTTTTTTATTACTTTTTTTTTATTACTTTTTTTTATTACTTTTTTTTTATTACTTTTTTTTTATTACTTTTTTTTTATTACTTTTTTTTTATTACTTTTTTTTTATTACTTTTTTTTTATTACTTTTTTTTTATTACTTTTTTTTTATTACTTTTTTTTTATTACTTTTTTTTTATTACTTTTTTTTTATTACTTTTTTTTTATTACTTTTTTTTTATTACTTTTTTTTTATTACTTTTTTTTTATTACTTTTTTTTTATTACTTTTTTTTTATTACTTTTTTTTTATTACTTTTTTTTTATTACTTTTTTTTTATTACTTTTTTTTTATTACTTTTTTTTTATTACTTTTTTTTTATTACTTTTTTTTTATTACTTTTTTTTTATTACTTTTTTTTTATTACTTTTTTTTTATTACTTTTTTTTTATTACTTTTTTTTTATTACTTTTTTTTTATTACTTTTTTTTTATTACTTTTTTTTTATTACTTTTTTTTTATTACTTTTTTTTTATTACTTTTTTTTTATTACTTTTTTTTTATTACTTTTTTTTTATTACTTTTTTTTTATTACTTTTTTTTTATTACTTTTTTTTTATTACTTTTTTTTTATTACTTTTTTTTTATTACTTTTTTTTTATTACTTTTTTTTTATTACTTTTTTTTTATTACTTTTTTTTTATTACTTTTTTTTTATTACTTTTTTTTTATTACTTTTTTTTTATTACTTTTTTTTTATTACTTTTTTTTTATTACTTTTTTTTTATTACTTTTTTTTTATTACTTTTTTTTTATTACTTTTTTTTTATTACTTTTTTTTTATTACTTTTTTTTTATTACTTTTTTTTTATTACTTTTTTTTTATTACTTTTTTTTTATTACTTTTTTTTTATTACTTTTTTTTTATTACTTTTTTTTTATTACTTTTTTTTTATTACTTTTTTTTTATTACTTTTTTTTTATTACTTTTTTTTTATTACTTTTTTTTTATTACTTTTTTTTTATTACTTTTTTTTTATTACTTTTTTTTTATTACTTTTTTTTTATTACTTTTTTTTTATTACTTTTTTTTTATTACTTTTTTTTTATTACTTTTTTTTTATTACTTTTTTTTTATTACTTTTTTTTTATTACTTTTTTTTTATTACTTTTTTTTTATTACTTTTTTTTTATTACTTTTTTTTTATTACTTTTTTTTTATTACTTTTTTTTTATTACTTTTTTTTTATTACTTTTTTTTTATTACTTTTTTTTTATTACTTTTTTTTTATTACTTTTTTTTTATTACTTTTTTTTTATTACTTTTTTTTTATTACTTTTTTTTTATTACTTTTTTTTTATTACTTTTTTTTTATTACTTTTTTTTTATTACTTTTTTTTTATTACTTTTTTTTTATTACTTTTTTTTTATTACTTTTTTTTTATTACTTTTTTTTTATTACTTTTTTTTTATTACTTTTTTTTTATTACTTTTTTTTTATTACTTTTTTTTTATTACTTTTTTTTTATTACTTTTTTTTTATTACTTTTTTTTTATTACTTTTTTTTTATTACTTTTTTTTTATTACTTTTTTTTTATTACTTTTTTTTTATTACTTTTTTTTTATTACTTTTTTTTTATTACTTTTTTTTTATTACTTTTTTTTTATTACTTTTTTTTTATTACTTTTTTTTTATTACTTTTTTTTTATTACTTTTTTTTTATTACTTTTTTTTTATTACTTTTTTTTTATTACTTTTTTTTTATTACTTTTTTTTTATTACTTTTTTTTTATTACTTTTTTTTTATTACTTTTTTTTTATTACTTTTTTTTTATTACTTTTTTTTTATTACTTTTTTTTTATTACTTTTTTTTTATTACTTTTTTTTTATTACTTTTTTTTTATTACTTTTTTTTTATTACTTTTTTTTTATTACTTTTTTTTTATTACTTTTTTTTTATTACTTTTTTTTTATTACTTTTTTTTTATTACTTTTTTTTTATTACTTTTTTTTTATTACTTTTTTTTTATTACTTTTTTTTTATTACTTTTTTTTTATTACTTTTTTTTTATTACTTTTTTTTTATTACTTTTTTTTTATTACTTTTTTTTTATTACTTTTTTTTTATTACTTTTTTTTTATTACTTTTTTTTTATTACTTTTTTTTTATTACTTTTTTTTTATTACTTTTTTTTTATTACTTTTTTTTTATTACTTTTTTTTTATTACTTTTTTTTTATTACTTTTTTTTTATTACTTTTTTTTTATTACTTTTTTTTTATTACTTTTTTTTTATTACTTTTTTTTTATTACTTTTTTTTTATTACTTTTTTTTTATTACTTTTTTTTTATTACTTTTTTTTTATTACTTTTTTTTTATTACTTTTTTTTTATTACTTTTTTTTTATTACTTTTTTTTTATTACTTTTTTTTTATTACTTTTTTTTTATTACTTTTTTTTTATTACTTTTTTTTTATTACTTTTTTTTTATTACTTTTTTTTTATTACTTTTTTTTTATTACTTTTTTTTTATTACTTTTTTTTTATTACTTTTTTTTTATTACTTTTTTTTTATTACTTTTTTTTTATTACTTTTTTTTTATTACTTTTTTTTTATTACTTTTTTTTTATTACTTTTTTTTTATTACTTTTTTTTTATTACTTTTTTTTTATTACTTTTTTTTTATTACTTTTTTTTTATTACTTTTTTTTTATTACTTTTTTTTTATTACTTTTTTTTTATTACTTTTTTTTTATTACTTTTTTTTTATTACTTTTTTTTTATTACTTTTTTTTTATTACTTTTTTTTTATTACTTTTTTTTTATTACTTTTTTTTTATTACTTTTTTTTTATTACTTTTTTTTTATTACTTTTTTTTTATTACTTTTTTTTTATTACTTTTTTTTTATTACTTTTTTTTTATTACTTTTTTTTTATTACTTTTTTTTTATTACTTTTTTTTTATTACTTTTTTTTTATTACTTTTTTTTTATTACTTTTTTTTTATTACTTTTTTTTTATTACTTTTTTTTTATTACTTTTTTTTTATTACTTTTTTTTTATTACTTTTTTTTTATTACTTTTTTTTTATTACTTTTTTTTTATTACTTTTTTTTTATTACTTTTTTTTTATTACTTTTTTTTTATTACTTTTTTTTTATTACTTTTTTTTTATTACTTTTTTTTTATTACTTTTTTTTTATTACTTTTTTTTTATTACTTTTTTTTTATTACTTTTTTTTTATTACTTTTTTTTTATTACTTTTTTTTTATTACTTTTTTTTTATTACTTTTTTTTTATTACTTTTTTTTTATTACTTTTTTTTTATTACTTTTTTTTTATTACTTTTTTTTTATTACTTTTTTTTTATTACTTTTTTTTTATTACTTTTTTTTTATTACTTTTTTTTTATTACTTTTTTTTTATTACTTTTTTTTTATTACTTTTTTTTTATTACTTTTTTTTTATTACTTTTTTTTTATTACTTTTTTTTTATTACTTTTTTTTTATTACTTTTTTTTTATTACTTTTTTTTTATTACTTTTTTTTTATTACTTTTTTTTTATTACTTTTTTTTTATTACTTTTTTTTTATTACTTTTTTTTTATTACTTTTTTTTTATTACTTTTTTTTTATTACTTTTTTTTTATTACTTTTTTTTTATTACTTTTTTTTTATTACTTTTTTTTTATTACTTTTTTTTTATTACTTTTTTTTTATTACTTTTTTTTTATTACTTTTTTTTTATTACTTTTTTTTTATTACTTTTTTTTTATTACTTTTTTTTTATTACTTTTTTTTTATTACTTTTTTTTTATTACTTTTTTTTTATTACTTTTTTTTTATTACTTTTTTTTTATTACTTTTTTTTTATTACTTTTTTTTTATTACTTTTTTTTTATTACTTTTTTTTTATTACTTTTTTTTTATTACTTTTTTTTTATTACTTTTTTTTTATTACTTTTTTTTTATTACTTTTTTTTTATTACTTTTTTTTTATTACTTTTTTTTTATTACTTTTTTTTTATTACTTTTTTTTTATTACTTTTTTTTTATTACTTTTTTTTTATTACTTTTTTTTTATTACTTTTTTTTTATTACTTTTTTTTTATTACTTTTTTTTTATTACTTTTTTTTTATTACTTTTTTTTTATTACTCTTTTTTTATTACTTTTTTTTTATTACTTTTTTTTTATTACTTTTTTTTTATTACTTTTTTTTTATTACTTTTTTTTTATTACTTTTTTTTTATTACTTTTTTTTTATTACTTTTTTTTAAACGGTGTGCCCATATAAAACGTGTATTAGTGTCCAGAGCGTTCTTGGCGTGTTAGCACACATATACAATTTGATTATCTTCCTAGTACCATCTAGAAATGGCGCGTACGAAACAGACGGCTCGTAAATCTACCGGAGGTAAGGCTCCTAGAAAGCAGTTAGCTACAAAGGCAGCGCGTAAGAGCGCTCCTGCTACCGGTGGAGTGAAGAAACCCCATCGTTACCGTCCCGGAACCGTAGCTCTCAGGGAGATCCGTCGTTACCAGAAAAGTACAGAGGAGAAGTCTTACTCTATTGTGAGACGTTTCGCGTCTATGCGGTCTCGCATATTCGACAGACACGTTTCCGTACGACTGAGATTATCTGTTGTAGGGAATCTTTGTAGGCGATGTCGGTTGCACGCTTCCCTACCGAATACCCGTAGATTATTTACTTTATTCGTAACGAAACGATATTACGATCCCATATAATGAAAATTATAACAATAAAGGAGACGATTAGGTCCAAAGCGTATACCCTTAACGTTTCGCACGATAATTTTATCATGAACGCAGGTTCCGAGTATATCTTATGAAGTTAACTGGACACTCCAAAGTATACAGCTTTATTATCAGATCGGTTTTTTGCGATAAAGCGTCTACGTTAGTGTCGGTAACTTAAAAAACAAACGGATACGACCGCTGGTTCGACGGATTTGAAGCCGTCAAAATCGTTTTCGCGGCAAAGTTGGAGCGTTCAATGTTCGGTCCGACCGAAACGAGTTGGGTCGAGTGGCGCATATATCGCCCCGCATATTCATTCGACATTCGTTCTCGCGTTGAGATCGTCGACGACGACGACGATTTGTGGATCATCGAGAAGAGCGCGTATATTTTCCCAAGTTATATAGTATAATGGCTGATACCGAAAATCAGAACTATGCAGCGTCTGCTGCCGCGACGGCTAATTCAGCTTCGCCGGCCTCGCAGTCGTCTGCCAAGAAGGACAAGAAGCCCAAGAATCCCAGAGCGAAACCATCCCATCCTCCGACCAGCGAAATGGTAATCAATGCCATCAAAGGATTGAAAGAACGTGGTGGTTCGTCGCTTCAAGCTATCAAGAAGTACATAGCCGCCAACTATAAGGTAGATGCCGAGAAAGTTGCACCTTTCATCAAAAGGTACTTGAAATCGTCGGTCGCTTCGGGAGCTTTGGTTCAAACCAAAGGCAAAGGAGCCTCGGGATCTTTCAAGCTTGCATCGTCATCTGCTGGAGGCGCTTCGAAGTCATCATCTTCTTCGTCCGCGGCTAAAGGCGGCGAAAAGAAGAGGAAGTCTGTAAGCGGCGGCGGCGGCGGCGGCAGCAGTGGCGGCGCCAAAAAGACCGGTGGAGTAGCAAAGAAGGTTGCTGCTGTCAAGAAATCTCCATCGAAGGCGAAAGCCAAGAAAGCATCTGCAGCCGGTGGTGGTGGTGCGGTCGAGAAGAAAGCCTCGGCGACCAAACCCAAGAAAACCGTTAAAACCGCAACGTCGGCAAAGACGGCTGCTACAGCTTCGGCTGCATCGCCTGCGAAAAAATCTCCATCGAAAGCGAAAAAATCCAGCAAAGGAGCTCCAACCAAGAAGCCCAAAGCGCCGAAACCAAAAACTGCGAAAGCTGCATCGTCGCCGAAAAGGAAGGCCGCATCTCCGAAAAAGAAGAAATAAAATGGATACCTATACACATCTTTGAAGTCGACGACGACGACACCGGATGGCGACGTTATTTAAGCGGGAGGCTGTCCGCCGCTGCTGATTAAAAATGGCCCTTTTCAGGGCCACCATAATCTTACTTGTAAAAAAGAGATATAGACATATATTTTCGTTCATCGCACGCAACGATTGATATGATAAAGCGGCGGTATAGTAACTGGGTTTTGGGTATTGGTCCCACAAGTAGTTCGATATTCAAAGTAACTGCGGATGATATGTCAATGCTACGATGGCAGTGAAGTCGTTTGAAAATAAAGCGTTTGTTTTTGTTCGCGCACATGCAAAGAAATTACGTAGATTTCAGACTTCAGTTGTTTGTCCCCATATGTCGCATTTTCAATTTGACGTCGTATAATAGTATATTTGCGTAACGACGACGACGACGACGACGACAACGGGTCTGACAGATTATTGATGCGTGTGTACGTTCATTTTTTTCCATGTACTTCTTTGTGGTTCTGAAAAGAACCGTTTTTCTTTCCCGCTTTAACTGTAACTGTTCTCTGCCACATATAATCTATTTTGAAGAGGTATACTTTGTCACAGCTTTTGTGCCTTCGCTTACGGCGTGCTTGGCCAATTCGCCAGGCAATAGTAAACGTACTGCTGTCTGTATTTCCCTGCTGGTTATGGTAGCGCGTTTGTTGTAGTGGGCTAACCGTGAAGCTTCGGCGGCGATACGCTCGAAGATGTCGTTGACGAAGCTGTTCATGATGCTCATCGCCTTACTGGAAATACCAGTATCGGGATGTACTTGCTTCAACACTTTGTAAATGTAGATTGCATAGCTCTCCTTCCTCCTACGCTTCTTCTTCTTGTCGGACTTTGAAATATTCTTTTGCGCCTTACCGGCCTTCTTGGCCGCTTTACCGCTAGTCTTGGGTGGCATGGTCGAGCGAATGAATGATACGCACGATCTTTACGTGTCCACGACTGTGAGAAAAATGATGTTGCTCACTCGTTTCGTCGATCTATTTACGAGCGACAACGTTACCGGCGTAGACTCCGCCCCCCGACATTAGACCCTATTCGGCTCGCTGATTGGTCCGTCCGGATGTATAAATACAGTCGTTCGCTGGATTTTCTGTTCATTGTTAATCTAACTGACGACGACGGACTCGTCGTCGCTAGGGTTATTTGTGTTTTTGCGCGCGCGCGATAAACAACAACAAACATGTCTGGACGCGGAAAAGGTGGTAAAGTTAAGGGAAAGGCAAAGTCTCGTTCCAGCAGGGCAGGATTACAGTTTCCCGTAGGACGTATCCATAGGCTGTTACGCAAAGGAAACTATGCGGAACGCGTCGGTGCCGGAGCTCCCGTATACCTAGCTGCAGTTATGGAATATTTGGCTGCTGAAGTATTGGAACTGGCCGGTAACGCAGCCCGTGATAACAAGAAGACACGTATAATTCCTCGTCATTTACAGCTGGCCATCAGGAACGACGAGGAATTGAACAAATTGCTTTCCGGCGTAACCATCGCTCAAGGGGGAGTGCTTCCTAACATTCAAGCTGTGTTGTTGCCTAAAAAAACCGAGAAGAAAGCATAAGATTGCATTCTTAGAAGCTACGACAATCGGCCCTTCTCAGGGCCAACATTCGAATTTATTGAAACAAAAGGATACAAATTACATTTTTGTTGTTTTTTTTAATTTTATTTAGGGGGGCATAATAATGCCTTCATATTAAAACTGATCAACCATTAATTTTCATATTCTTATAGGATTAACTGGTGTTTGTATTGTAACCTAACTACAAAAAGGTACTTGTCCATCTATACAGCGATCTAACAATTATTTTTACATATCAATGATTTTTACCAGTACCGCATTAAAGTAACAAATTATTTGGTCCGAGCGCTTATATGATGTTCAGGCTCTAGCCGCTAGTCAGCTGAAGACCTTCTGCGTTTGTGTGCTGATGGAGCCTTTCTTCATGCCTGGCCCCCATTCTCTTGATCTCGTCGACTACCAGAGGTATATTCAAATCGTGATGAATATCCTTATTACGAATGTACCAAGGGGCATTAACAATAGCTCTTAAAACTTTATTTTGGAATCTTTGTATAATCTTGATGTTAGAATATTTCGAACAACCCCACAGTTGACAACCGTAGAGCCAAACAGGTGTGAGAATCTGATTATAGATCATAAGTTTGTTATAGAGGGACAGTTTTGAGGATCTACCCACTAACCAGTAGTATTGTTTGTAGCGAAGATTGAGTTCTTTCCGCTTATTTTTGATGTGATGTTTCCATTTCAGTGTTGTGTCAAGGGACACATACCTAGGTACTTAGCGTTAGCCGTTCGTGGTACGGTGCTCGCATTAACGCTTATTGGAAGAGGATCTATGTGTGTTGTTCGGTTATAAAAGCAGACATGGATCGATTTTAATTCATTCAGTTTGATTTTCCAAAGTACTGTCCAAAATACATTATCTCACAGTTCGGTTTTCTAAAGGAAGTGTTTTTTTTTTTTTTTTTTTTTTTTTTTTTTGCTCATAAAAATTTTTGCTAGGAAAGGATTTATTTATCGTCTTGTTGAAACAACTCACTCGATCTTCCTCAGGATTGTTTTTTTTTTTTTTTTTTTTTTTTTTTTTTGGTCATCAAAAATTTGCTAGGAAACGATTTAGTGATCGTCTTGTTGAAACATTTTCCTCAGGATTGTTTTTTTTTTTTTTTTTTTTTTTTTTTTTTTGCTCATCAAAATTTTAGCTAGGAAAGGAGGATTTATTTATCGTCTTGTTGAAACAACTCACTCGATCTTCCTCAGGATTGGTTTTTTTTTTTTTTTTTTTTTTTTTTTTTTTTTTTGCTCATCAAAAATTTGCTAGGAAACGATTTAGTGATCGTCTTGTTGAAACAACTCGATTTTCCTCAGGATTGGTTTTTTTTTTTTTTTTTTTTTTTTTTTTTTTTGCTCATCAAAAATTTGCTAGGAAACGATTTAGTGATCGTCTTGTTGAAACAACTCGATTTTCCTCAGGATTGTTTTTTTTTTTTTTTTTTTTTTTTTTTTTTTTTTTTTTTGCTCATCAAAAATTTGCTAGGAAACGATTTAGTGATCGTCTTGTTGAAACAACTCGATTTTCCTCAGGATTGTTTTTTTTTTTTTTTTTTTTTTTGCTCATCAAAAATTTGCTAGGAAACGATTTAGTGATCGTCTTGTGGAAACAACTCGATTTTCCTCAGGATTGTTTTTTTTTTTTTTTTTTTTTGCTCATCAAAAATTTGCTAGGAAACGATTTAGTGATCGTCTTGTTGAAACAACTCGATTTTCCTCAGGATTGGTTTTTTTTTTTTTTTTTTTTTTTTTTTTTTTGCTCATCAAAATTTTTGCTAGGAAAGGATTTATTTATCGTCTTGTTGAAACAACTCACTCGATCATCCCATCATCCCATCCCAAATCCCATCAGGATTTGTTTTTTTTTTTTTTTTTTTTTTTTTTTTTTTTTTTTGCTCTTCAAAAATTTTTGCTAGGAAAAGAATTTATTTATCGTCTTGTTGAAGCAACTCGAACTGTGTGAGTTAAGCGCTCCGCGTTCCGATACATGCCAATTCATATAGTTTTGATTTGTTACACAATTTCCAATGATTCGTTCAAAACGATGTATAATTGTCGCCATAACTTGAATTTAATTTTAGCCGCCATGACCTCTATAAGACCATTGGAAATTGTGTACTCGGAGAAGGAAAAAGGTATGTATAACTATGGATATTTTAGCGATCAACTCTTGAAAGTAAGTAAAACTTTGCTAGGAAACGATTTAGTTATCGTTTTGTTGAAACAACTCGATTTTCCTCAGGATTTTTTTTTTTTTTGCTCATCAAAAATTTTGCTAGGAAACGATTTAGTTATCGTCTTATTGAAACAACTCGATTTTGCTCATGAGAATTTTTTTTTTTTTTTTTTTGCTCATCAAAATTTTTGCTAGGAAAGGATTTATTTATCGTCTTATTGAAACAACTCGATTTTGCTCATGAGGATTTTTTTTTTTTTGCTCATCAAAAATTTGCTAGGATTAATAACCATTGGAAATTGTGTACTCGGAGAAGAAAAAAGGTAAGTATAACTATGGATATTTTACCGATCAACTCTTGAAAGTAAGTAAAAATTTGCTAGGAAACGATTTAGTTATCGTCTTGTTGAAACAACTCGATTTTCCTCAGGGTTTTTTTTTTTTTTTTGCTCATCAAAAATTCTGCTAGGAAACGATTTGATTATCGTCTTATTGAAACAACTCGATTTTGCTCATGAGGATTTTTTTTTTTTTTTGCTCATCAAAAATTTGCTAGGATTAATAACCATTGGAAATTGTGTACTCGGAGAAGAAAAAAGGTAAGGATAACTATGGATATTTTAGCGATCAACTCTTGAAAGTAAGTAAAAATTTGCTAGGAAACGATTTAGTTATCGTCTTGTTGAAACAATTCGATTTTCCTCAGGGGTTTTTTTTTTTTTTTGCTCATCAAAAATTCTGCTAGGAAACGATTTGATTATCGTCTTATTGAAACAACTCGATTTTGCTCATGAGGATTTTTTTTTTTTTGCTCATCAAAAATTAGCTAGGAAACGATTTAGTGATCGTCTTGTTGAAACAACTCGATTTTCTTCAGGATTGTTTTTTTTTTTTTTTTTTTTTTTTTTTTTTTTTTTTTTTGCTCATCAAAAATTTGCTAGGATTAATAATCTGTGTGAGTTAAGCGCTCCGCGTTCCGATACATGCCAATTCATATACTTTTGATTTGTTACACAATTTCCAATGATTCGTTCAAAACGATGTATAATTGTCGCCATAACTTGAATTTAATTTTAGCCGCCATGACCTCTATAAGAGAGCCTCGTCGTGTATACCGCCATTGCCTGTTTACACATATTATTTCCATTGGAAATTGTGTACTCGGAGAAGAAAAAAGGTGTGTATAACTATGGATATTTTACCGATCAACTCTTGAAAGTAAGTTTCGTCCACTACCGCCATACATACAAATTTATAGTATTTTGATTTGTTGCACAATTTCCAATCGTTGGAAATTGTGTAAAAGTGATGTTTCGCATCAAGCGAACATCTATGGCCGTCTGTTAAGTTATAGGTCTCGTCGCTCGTTTGCCCTTTACCATTAATGCAGCCATATGACCTGATGCGATTAGAAATTGTGCTTCAAAACGTTATTATCGTACTGTCGAGCGCAGAGAATTTCCTCGTAGTGTAATAATTCGTGTGAGACACCGGTTCCAGGGACGAGCGCTATTATGTGAAGCGACGTTATATGTTCGACCGCCGGCCGACCGAACTCGGGATATAGGTAGTCGAGCGAACGTTGTACACGCCATGACTATTAACGCAGCGACGACACACATTTAATAAGGAAACGTATTCGTCGTCTGCGTTTTTCAGTTCATGACGGGGTGTGTCTATGTACACACAACCCATACTGACTATATATTGTGTGACTAGGATCATCGGTGAAGCATTTTGTGTAGTATTCTTCGTTGCTTATTACGGCGACGTCGACGACGCAAATGATGTGAGAACGGATCGTCCTAGTAACACACACACACACACACACACACACACACACACGTGTTCACAGCGAGATCGTGGATTTAGCAAGCGCTCAGTCGTAAGCGGTCCAAATGCGATCGAACGAAATTTAAAACGAGATGACGACGATATAGAAAGAGATATTATGTAGGTCTCTATCTGTTCGTCGTTCTTCGTTATATTGGAAATATATGCGACAGCTCTCCTCAGTCCGAGCGAGAATATCATTTTACCGAAACGAGAACTAATCTTTTCGATTACACCGTGTCGCTTTCAAACTAGCGAAGGGTCGAGAGAATGTTCGAAGTTTTACTCCGGTTACCGTTGAAGGAGTGCCGCGTTCGCGACGGACGTCGTCGACACCGCCGCGCTCCTGGTACAACCGGTATATATATAACAAACACAACGACGACGACGACGACAACAAAAAAAACGATAAGCTTTTATGTGTCGTGTAGTTGTAGTTGTTGTTGTTGTTGTTGTTGTTGCTGTTCGCGCAGCATGGACTGTTGTGATATATACGTATATTATGCAAAAGCGCGTGGCGCTTCGAAATTTACTTTCGGAGCGCGCATCACACGCAAACACACATATAACTTATATACGACGTTTTTTGCGAAGCGCAACAGCTCCCTGGTTGATCCTGCCAGTAGTCATATGCTTGTCTCAAAGATTAAGCCATGCATGTCTCAGTACAAGCCATATTAAGGTGAAACCGCGAAAGGCTCATTAAATCAGTTATGGTTCCTTAGATCGTACCCACATTTACTTGGATAACTGTGGTAATTCTAGAGCTAATACATGCAAACAGAGCTCCGACCGGAGACGGAAGGAGCGCTTTTATTAGATCAAAACCAATCGGTGGCGGGTTCGCGCTCGTCATCGTACAACTTGGTGACTCTGAATAACTTTACGCTGATCGCATGGTCTCGCACCGGCGACGCATCTTTCAAATGTCTGCCTTATCAACTGTCGATGGTAGGTTCTGCGCCTACCATGGTTGTAACGGGTAACGGGGAATCAGGGTTCGATTCCGGAGAGGGAGCCTGAGAAACGGCTACCACATCCAAGGAAGGCAGCAGGCGCGCAAATTACCCACTCCCGGCACGGGGAGGTAGTGACGAAAAATAACGATACGGGACTCTTCCGAGGCCCCGTAATCGGAATGAGTACACTCTAAACCCTTTAACGAGGATCAATTGGAGGGCAAGTCTGGTGCCAGCAGCCGCGGTAATTCCAGCTCCAATAGCGTATATTAAAGTTGTTGCGGTTAAAAAGCTCGTAGTCGAATTTGTGTCCCGCGCCACCGGTTCATCGCACGCGGTGTTAACTGGTGTTTCGCGGGACGTCCTGCCGGTGGACTTAGCCTTCGCGGGCGGTCCAACTCAATCCCACCACGGTGCTCTTTACTGAGTGTCGAGGTGGGCCGGCACGTTTACTTTGAACAAATTAGAGTGCTCAAAGCAGGCTAAAACTTCGCCTGAATACGTGTGCATGGAATAATGGAATAGGATCTCGGTTCTATTTTGTTGGTTTTCGGAACCCCGAGGTAATGATTAATAGGAACGGATGGGGGCATTCGTATTGCGACGTTAGAGGTGAAATTCTTGGATCGTCGCAAGACGAACAGAAGCGAAAGCATTTGCCAAAAACGCTTTCATTGATCAAGAACGAAAGTTAGAGGTTCGAAGGCGATCAGATACCGCCCTAGTTCTAACCATAAACGATGCCAGCTAGCGATCCGCCGACGTTCCTCCGATGACTCGGCGGGCAGCTTCCGGGAAACCAAAGCTTTTGGGTTCCGGGGGAAGTATGGTTGCAAAGCTGAAACTTAAAGGAATTGACGGAAGGGCACCACCAGGAGTGGAGCCTGCGGCTTAATTTGACTCAACACGGGAAACCTCACCAGGCCCGGACACCGGAAGGATTGACAGATTGAGAGCTCTTTCTTGATTCGGTGGGTGGTGGTGCATGGCCGTTCTTAGTTGGTGGAGCGATTTGTCTGGTTAATTCCGATAACGAACGAGACTCTAGCCTGCTAACTAGGCGTATTTCGACATCCCAAAGGCCCGCCGGTTTGGGTTTCGACCCTTTCCGTGCGCGGTTTTTACTGTCGGCGTACAAACAATTCTTCTTAGAGGGACAGGCGGCTTCTAGCCGCACGAGATTGAGCAATAACAGGTCTGTGATGCCCTTAGATGTTCTGGGCCGCACGCGCGCTACACTGAAGGAATCAGCGTGTCCTCCCTGGCCGAGCGGCCCGGGTAACCCGCTGAACCTCCTTCGTGCTAGGGATTGGGGCTTGCAATTATTCCCCATGAACGAGGAATTCCCAGTAAGCGCGAGTCATAAGCTCGCGTTGATTACGTCCCTGCCCTTTGTACACACCGCCCGTCGCTACTACCGATTGAATGATTTAGTGAGGTCTTCGGACTGGTACGCGGTGGCGTTTCGGCGTTGCCGATGTTGCCGGAAAGATGACCAAACTTGATCATTTAGAGGAAGTAAAAGTCGTAACAAGGTTTCCGTAGGTGAACCTGCGGAAGGATCATTACTGTGTCTATTTTTGTCGATTATACTGACAAAAAAGTCTTCGTATGTGAGTACCATTACGCATATACTTTTTTTGAACGAATTTGCCAGCAGCAGCTGCCTCCCCGAGGGGCGGCGGCAGCGGCGGCGATGCAGCGACGACGACGTGTTCGGGAAGAATTGAATATATTATTTATATAATAAATTCTCATATATGATCTTCCCGTCTCTCTCGTCCCGTCATACTTTATTTTCGAACGCAAAACGCCATATGTGTCGCGTCAAGCGTGTGTTTGTGTGTATGATAGAGACATACGCGCGCGTCTACCGTCGTATCGTGAAGATATTTCGAAGAGATCGTCGTGTGTGTGTCGGGTACCTAGGAGATGGAAAAATGCGCGCGTTGTAAAATATGTGCGTGTGGACTATCTAGTCTACTACTCACGTATGTACACTGTACGCGTGTATATTCCGTTTTCGAAGGAACGGCGTTTCGCGCTGTTCCGATGGTTACTAAGGATTTTCGCCCGACCGACGATCACCTTCGAAATGTACTACTCGATACGTAGTATACGGAGAGACGTATTTATCATTATGTCTGTTATCTGTAATACACCTGCGCGCTCGCGACATAGGAAGAAATGCGCGCACGACTGATTTCAATCGGCACGCTTCGTTTGTTATACACGGGTGCGGTTATATACGCCCGCTGTAAAATTACGATGCCGGTATATATGAGAATCTTTCGTAGAGCGCGCTTTTTTTTAATTTTTTTTTTCACGAATACAAGCCATTTTCGTAACGAAGACGTATCCGAAAGATCGTCTAATTAAACGATTACCCTGAACGGTGAATCACTTGGCTCGTGGGTCGATGAAGAACGCAGCTAATTGCGCGTCAACTTGTGAACTGCAGGACACATGAACATCGACATTTCGAACGCACATTGCGGTCCTCGGATACTGTTCCCGGACCACTCCTGGCTGAGGGTCGTATCAATTTGAAAGACTGCTCGGTTTTTTCTCGGCGCGTGCATATTTTGCAATATGCACACGACGGGGGAAGATGTCGGAGCGTGTTGGACGTCGACACGGGGCGACTCGTGACGTCTTAAATCGCGAAAGCGACGAATCGTTCTACTTTTCGTGTATATTTTATATCGAAAACCGAACGAATCGTAATCTCATACAACGAACGAGCCGTTATGAACGCGCTAAATATGATTGCCGTGTTCTAATTGCGCGATCGTCGTGTCCGAGGGAAATATTTTTTTTTCGAGATAACGACGTCTGATCGCATACGCATATACAGAACGACGTACGCGTAAACGTACAAACGGTGATATGAGTGC